>JALAZF010000660.1:0-1375280 GCA_022829125.1 Lathyrus tuberosus
TTAGGTCCTCTAATATTTGGATATGTCTTGACTCATTTAGACTGGTTTGTGGTTCATTCATGCCACCTCAATGCATCACTTTAATGCTTGATGCCAAATTTGAATATTAAGATTACTTTTCATGATGATTTTGCACATGGAAGGCTAGGTTCTTGGCATTTTGTGTTATGGATCAGATCATTCATTCATTTGTGTTGTAATTGGACAGAATTTGAATGATCAAAGTGTTCAAAATCAGTCTAAGGAATCGTGGGGTGCAAGTTTTCACCAAAATCTGTCTTGAAAACAGTTGCAGCAAGGCAACTTGGGAGATCCATAACTCCTAGCTCAAATGGAGTTTGATTAAGTTCTTGGACAATTTGGAAAACTCTTATGACATACTTTAACTTTGTTGTTCACCAATGGATCTGGTTCAACTTGGATCAAGGTGAAAAATGACCTCAAAGTTTGGAAAAAGTGAAACAGATTCTGACTTTTGAAAATTTTACTAAGTGTTGGAAAAAGTGGTCATTTTCATTTTTTGTGATTTTGATCAAATTATAACTCAAAATACAAGACGATTTGTGTAACGCCCCGGTTTTGTCTTATTTATTTAATTGAGTTGATTTAATTATTTTTGTTTTATATTATTTTATTCTTGACTTTTATTTGACAATATATTATTTTTCATCGTTGTTTATGTTTTATCGCGTTTTGAGAGCGTTTGCGAGATATTTGAGCTGAGGGGTAAAATAGTCTTTTAGGGGTTTAGATATGTTATAAATAGAGATTAGAGAGAAATAGAAAAAAAAAAGGAAAGAAAGAGAAGGGAAGGAAAGGAAGAGGAGAGAAAAGAGGAGAAGAGGAAAATCGACATAACTCCGTTTCGAGCGCGATTAATCGGGTAAGGGTGAGAAGTTTCAATTATATCTTGCTTGTGTATGTATATGTGTTGTTTGTTGTAATTGTTTTGGTTGTTTCACAACTTTTCCTATCGATTGGAATTAGGAGCGATTGATAGAAATTGATGTTTTCACGGATGAAATTTGATATAAACTGAGTAGAATAATTGTTATTAGGTTTGGATCATGTTTTGGTTGTTATAGCATGAATTGGAAGTGTTTGGGGTGGGAGAATGATGGATTTGGACCCAAATGACCTATGTTAGCGCTGCTGGGTTTTTCTGGTTTTGCAAGTTCGCACTGCGGATGGCCAGCGAAGGGGAAAGCGAACGTTCGCGTGAGGTTCGCACTGCGAACGTTGTGTTGTTTTTCTTTCTGCCACGGTTCGCTGGGGGATTCGCACTGCGAAGGGGACAGCGAAGGTTTGCTGGGAGTTCACACTGCGAAACTGTAGGCTATTTTCCTTTCTGCCATGGTTCGCTGGGGTATTCGCACTGCGAATGAGGAAGCGAAGGACTCGCTAGGAGCTTCGCATTGCAAACATGACAGTTTTCCCAATTTGTTTTCTTTATAACTTTTGATCCGTAAGTCGGTTTGGGGCGCGGTTTAGTGCGTTGGAAAGCTTTTGACATGTTCTTTCTTATTAAAATGGTTTTGATATTGGTTGACCGATTTAATTATGTCGGGGGTTTGGAAATGTGTCGTTGGTCGACTTTTACTGTCGTAACTGTGTGTATTTGATGTGTTATCATACAATATGCTTTTGATATACATCGTATGACTTGTATGCTGATATGTAATATGAATGCATGTGATTAAATGATGTGATGATGGTTTGTGGCCTTATGGCAAGTAAATGCATTGTTTTGGGTTAAACTTCGAGGCATGATTAATGATGTTGTTGTGTGGTAAAATACATTGTTGAATTGAATATCAATGTATGTTGTTATGATGTGTTGTGGGTAACCTTTGTGGTGTGAATCCCTTGTGGAAGTAATTGTGTGTGCATAATTGTTGTGGTTTGTGGTTTGTGATGAAATGCATTGTTTGAAGTGTTTTCAATGCATGAATAATGATGATGAGATAATTCATATTGTTGAATTGTGGTGATGCATTTGATTGTCATGAGTTCTTGTGTATCAAGCACCATGATATGTTATGAGTAATCAGAGTGCACATCGAAAGCGTGATGTGGCACATTTTGCTTATGCGTGTGTAACTTGTGAGAGTTCATAGGTTGAACATTGGGAACAAGTAGGAATGATGAGACCATTGGATGTGTCAGAATGGAAGTGTTAGGTGAAAGGTTTAAATATTATTCATGGGCTACTATGTAGATGGATGTTTTGGTTATATGTTCGATTGGTGAAGCGTAGCATTGTTGTAATAATGTTGTGCGACAGGGATGTTGGTAATATGGTTATGTAGAGGTTGTTGAAACGATGTTGTGTCGTGGAACTTTATGTTCTTGTTTTTGTTGTTGCCTCGTTTCCATCGTGATGGTTCGAGTGCTTGGAGTTAATTCCTATGTGGGGAATTAGGAGAGTGTTACCTATGGTGAGGGTAACGATCTTGTTGTGTTCTGGTTCTAGAGTGAACCTATGTGTTCGTAACTTGGGTATTCTTTGAGTCGTGAGTTAGTTGTCAAGTGCATTGTATGGGCATTGCATCTTGTCAGTGTGTTATTCGTGGTGTACCTTTTGTTGGCATGTTAGTTGGCTAGTCGGATGCGAGAGTCATATCCGGAGTTGTTCGTCCCAGTTACATTTTCGAGGACGAAAATAATTTAAGTGGGGGAGAGTTGTAACACCCCAATTTAAATTATTTGATCATTGTGTTATCTTCCGTTGTTTGGCCTTGTTAAGGGTGTGTGTGGTTGAGCGCGTAGGCGCGGAGTCCTTAGCGGAAACGGGTAAAATAGAGGTGTAGGATAATAGTAGGGTGGTATGGAAATGGGTGACATATTTAATAATAGTAAAATGAGGATTATTATTATTATTATTATGTCTAAGATTATTATTATCACTATCATTATTGTGGGTATTATTAGTATGATTATTATTACTGATATATTGGGGAGTATTACTATTATTATTATTATCATTCTTATTATCACTATTAGTATTATTAATATTAAATAAATTCAGATTTAATTAATAATAATATTGGTGTGAGAAAATTAAGGGAGATTAGGTCTTTAATCTGAGTTAGGAAAGGAATTAGTCATAACGGTTATTTCACGTAAAAGAGAGAGTTAGTGAAGGAAGAACAAGGATGTTAGGGCAAGGCTTTCTCCTCCAATTTTCGCAGGAATTCAGACTCAAATTCGAGGTAAGGGGGAGAATGGGTTTAATAACTGGTGATTCTTACATGAGAGGGTAGTGAGGGGTCCTTTCCCTCGTAGGATTTTGTATGTATAATTGCTATCTGTAGGTATGAATTTGTTATATGTGTATTTATTGCAAATTGTGTGAAATCATTCGTGTTGTTATGAATTCGTGGGATGAATTCTGCTGTTGTTATGTTATACAAATTGTGTAGTGCAAATTTGGTTTTGTTGCAGGTCAAGAGTGACGGATTATAGATCTGTAGTAATAGTCTTGTTAGGATAATGAAAGAATGTAGTAAGATGAAATTACAGATCCTAAACTTGACGTAGAAACTAATTTAGGACATATCTGGTCTGGAGAAGTGAGACCCAAGTGAGGAAATCCGAACCAATATGGAAAAATAGGAAATTTGACACACGGTCTGCTATTACGCGTACCAAGGTGGGAGTACGCGTAAGGCTGGGTGGCTTCCGAGGCTAATACGTGTAACTCTGAGTTAATACGCGTATGGCTGGGCATTTCGTAGGGCAATACGCGTAAGAGGCCGGTTGCTACGCGTACGGGAGGTTTTGGATGGGTTTTTAGGAGGGAGACTCTTCTGGTGTTACGCGTACAGGAAGGTCAATATGCATATGGAATAGGGGATTACGCGTAGAGAGTGCGCCGTTACGCGTAGAATGGGGGAATGGCAGCAGGCCATACGCGTATGGCCAAGGGCAATACGCGTACGGGCAGGTCTGGAAGTGAAAAATTATGTTTTCGCATTTTCTTCCTGTTTTCGCATCCGATGTAATTCCTTTTGGTTGTGAGGCTAGTAGGATCATAATTGGATATGTTGAGACTAGTAATGGTCGTAAGAATGATAAAACACGACTTAGGTGAATTAATTGGATAATTAGTTAGTTAGGTCCACGTGACGCGACGTTATTACTTGTGTGCATTGAGTAGGACTGTTTTAGACAAAGTGGTAAATCCAGTGAGAATTATAGTGGGTAGATAGGAGCATAATTGAATACAAGGAACCTAGTAATACTAGGAAATGTGGTAAACTGTGTTTTGTATGGATTGCTTCATGAACGATCGATTAATGCTAAGTAATGGTTTGTTGTATGCGTTGATGTCGGGATGGTAATTCCAGTGGGAATTACGGTGAGTGTATGGCTCACGTGTGATCAATGAGGATCGTGTATATTTCTTGAAAACAATATCTTGTGAATAATTTGTGTATGATGAGGCTGTGTTATAGGTGTGGTAATACTATTGTATATTACGGTGAGTATGTATCTCACGAGTGATCAGAAGGATCGTGAAGATGTATAATTGTGATTATATATGTGGTTGTGCATATTATTTGTCATGCATTTCATGAGGTGTCTGGTGAAGGGGAAAATCATTTCTCAGTAGGAGCGTATGTGATTTGTCCAGGCCCCAATGTGGAGTATGGTGAAGATAAATCATTGCCAAGTAGGGTGTATGTGATTTATAGGATTCTATTATGAATCAGGTTCGATTGAATGAACCATGGTGTATTAGTACCACAAGCATTGTGTCGAGTCATTGAGTCACATTGCATTTATGTATGTTGATTAATTGGTGAACAAACGTGACAAGTAGTGTCGTGGTTGTGTGTTGTTTATGCTGATTGGTGTGTTATACTACTCCTTAGTATGTATTTTTCACCGTTAAATTATTGAACGTAATTCTCAACCCTTTGTTGTTTTGTGGCGTCTGTGCTCCTTGGGGAGTACAAATAATCAGGTACCAAGTTAGTGCTTGGAGCTTGTGTGGCTTGTTCGAGTTTAAAGAGTCACTCTGATACGTAACACGGGATTGGGGATTTTTATTTGTCGTAGCATTATTTTAATCGTTACGTATCTTTTTTTCAGAAGTATGCTAAACAATGTAAATTTTGGAAATATAATTGGTGAAGGCCTTAGTGCCAGTGAAGTGATTTAATGAATATTCCGCTGTATAAACCTTTTTATGAGTAATAAAGTGAATGAAGCAATTGAGTCTTCTTGTTGTTTATTTGATGTGACATCCCACTATGTTGGAAACTCTGATTATTTTTCGTAGTTATTTATGTATTTTTAATAATGGGAAAGTGGGGTGTTACAAAGATCATGTCATTTCTTGATTGATCTTTTGTCTAAGTGGTCTCAGAGGGTTCAAAACCCTAATTCTTGGTTGTAGTGAAAGCTCAACAATCCTTGAGGAAATTGATGAGGCATGATGGCACATCCATATTGTGGTAATGATTTGCACAATGATGGGAAATCTTGGTGGTCAAAATTTGGGGTATGACACCAACACGTAGGTCGACACCAGCAAGAGACGTGTCGGAAGTCGGCCCAAAGGCTATGCTGTCGAAGGGCTTCGACTGATGGCCAATGGAACCGACACAAAGCTAAAGGATCTTTGGGCGGGAAGAGATTTGAAATGTTGAGAATATGGGGGAAGTTACGAAGATGGTGGGGCGACATGTGTCACATCCAGAGCCAATCCTGGGAGAATAACAGTTATTTTATTTCTCTATTTAAGCAATGTTCATTTTCATTTTGAGGGGTCACATTTGTAAGATTGTCAAAGGAATACATTTGAAATACCGAGCGTTAAGAGAAAAGAGTTCATTTTCGCAAAATGTATGATAGCGTCCATATTTCCTTTTAAGCAATTTATATTACCAAGTTTTAATATATCTTGTCATTTACGTCTTCGGCTTGTTTATTTATCAATTCGCATACACCTTTTCTGCAAATTTTTTCCAACTTCCTCTAAATCAAAACCATCCTACCAACATCACATATACTTCAACCATCTGTCCTGGGATTTCGTGTCCGGTTCCGCAAGTAAACCTGCGACAGGAGGCCAGAGGTTGTTTGCGCGGGAATCGCGTGCGAACCGATGCCAGAGCTATGTTGTCTGGAACTGATGATATTGTTTTGATTATTGTAATCTCTTAGAAATGTTGTGGTGTTAAGTGTTTTTATTTGTTGTTTGTGATGTTGTTTGAGATGGTAATTTGTTGTGTTAAGTGTTATTTGTCTTGTTATCTATTATTAAATGCAAAAGATTTTTGTATTAAAAAAAACATCATTAACGACAACATAAATACTTAATTAACAATTGATGGTAATTTAAAATTTATATTTAACAACTAAAAAAACTTAATTATTACTAGTTCCAACATTGGGACACCAAGTGCGGTTGTGACCAGGAAGACGACACAATTCACATTTTCTCTCCAACTTATCAATTGTGTTCATTTCTGTTATACTTCATGTACTTACTAGACGACATTTCTTGTTCCTCAGCATACTTGGATTATAGCAAATTCGACGTCCTTCATAGACAAGCCAATATTCCTCGTATGGTAGCATTGGAAACTTGTGTTATAGACCCAAAATAGGTTTGCGACCTTGTAAACGTTAGACAAATGAGCATAGGCGTCTTGGCGTACACTAGAACATGCATCGATATCATGTGAATAAGGAACACGATAAGCTTGAAAATTTCCTCAGTCATACCAACCATTTAACAGGTTGACCTTGTAATGTCTTATAGGCTTCCCCTCACCGTGGCCCATCGTCTCCTTCACACTAAAAGTGTGACGTTGATAGTCAAAAGAGGTCACCTGATGCGTGTTATATTTTGTTGTTTCTTCTCTCATGATCTTCATGCAATTTTCTGTAAATGTTTGCCCAAATTCCAACATTGCACTCTATTGTGCACCTCTTTCCGCAAATAGTGATCCCACCCTATAGTAGGTTGCACTTACCAATGCTATGGGAAGATTACGAGTGCCTTTAAAGACTGAGTTCATTGACTCGGCGATGTTTGTTGTCATGTGACCCCAACATTGAGCCTCGTCAAATGGCCACGTCCATTTTTATACTGGAATATTGTCTAACCACCTTAAAGCATTGCCATTAGCTAATGCAATATCTTTTCGATATAGTATTTAAATGTTGGTTGGTTTGAAGCATACCCTGTATGTTACAAAAAAATAAGTGTTATATTGTTATAATCTTTTATTGACTAAGATGTAATGTTAACAAATAAATACTTACTTATGTTAATAAATTTTTTCGGAGCTTTCTGTCTTTAATTTTCCTCATGAAATTTTGAGTGATCTGTCTGATTTAGTACACATGCATAGATGGTAGATCCTGCCATCAGTTATTGGGATTGTTGTACGCACTCTCAATTGATGAATGTCTGTCTGATATCAAACACAAACCGGGTGGAGGAGTCATATGCCTTCGTAAGTTCTGTAGAAAGAACCCTCAACCACCTGTAGTCTCACCTTCTACAACAACAAAAGCAACTGGGAAAATATTGATGTTTCTATCTTGCACTATGTTAGTTGAGATTTTCGACAAGTACAACAATTTTAGCATGATAAGAAGATTTGGAAAAGTTTGAGAATCAAAATAGACATTTTTTTACACGTCATGTTTAGGCAAAGTCAAAGTCTCAAGATGAGGGATAAAAGAGTGGGACTTAGTATTTTTTCTGAAAAAAAAGAAGTATTTCATCCACCATTTTGACAACAGTGTTGCTCAGGTTTTGGACGTCAGCAAGACACGTTGACCAATGAATGTTTTGGCGCAAAGGAGCGTATTGTTCAAAATGAGTAACTACTTCTCAGTCTTATCCTTGAAAACATGTGGAAGATATTCAGAAGTGAGAAGCATGCATAAATCTACGTGGAAAACGCTGATAAGAAGAACGTTACAAAACAATTATTTTATACTTATATAATAGGAGTTCAAGTATTAGGATTTGGGTGTTATTTTGATTTCACTACAAAACTCAAATAACTCAAAGTACCCAGCATAGAGAGAAACGAGTTTACTGAGCAAAATGTATGAATTCTGAAACACCATTTCTATTCAAATGCAAAGCCCTTTTCTTCATTTTATTTTCTTTGCAAATCTACATTCATTCATTTATTAGTTTCATTGTCACTTTACATTTACTTTCACAAAGTTATACCTTTTAGAAGTATCGAAAACACTTACATTTTCAAACAATCTATTTTTACATTACTTTTTCTCAAAGATTTCGACCAAGTCGAAATCCTTCACCTTTCCACACAAAAATGTAAGACAACTTTTAGCACTACGTTCTACGATTCTCTGGTCAATCACGTAAGTAACCTTAAATAAGAGACTAGAGCTTGTTTACCAAATTTCATAGTAAACAAATTGGCACGCCCAGTGGGACATGTGCTAAAAACGTTTTAAGAGATTGCAGGTTTTCTTTTATAAATGTGTTTTGCGTACACGAATTGTTCTGAATATTTTGTACGCGTTTAAGAAGTGGAAAATCCTTATCAATAATGACGCGTCCTTCTATGGAAAATACTAATTCACAAAACAATCCTCAAAATGTAGTAGAACAATCAGTCATATTGACGGTCGAAGACGCAGTTATTTTAACGTCTGTTAGAATAACTACTCCAGTGATATCATCAACGCCGATTACGCCAATACCATCCCAGGGGATAACACCCCCACCACAGCCAGAGAATACCCTTTTTAACCATGTAGTTGCAAGGCCACTGTTTGGTTTTTCAATGCCAATGAATAATAGGGATTACCCTTATGGCATGCCAACGTCAATGATGGTTGGCCTTCACACTAATATTTCGACATATAACGATAATGAAATGGCCACTGGGTTATCATAATCCCCATAATGCCTCCGCTCTGACCATAAATAATATGGTTCGACCAGGAGGAATATGTTATATCCCTCAAGTAATGACATCTTTAAATACGATTTATATAATGGCTATGAGGCAACAAATGGATGAAAGCAACTTAGAAATGGTTAACACTTTGACCCAATGATCTGCTGTCGAAAATGGGTCAAAAAAATGAGTTTAGAAAAAGTAGTAATGGGAAGCGACACTCGGATGTGGTATCACAAGGACTCTTGGCAGAATTAACTGACTAAGTAACGATTTAAGGGGGGTGTCACACCCTAATTTTTAACCCTAAGATTCCACCTCTTTGTGCATCTTTTTTCTTGCATATCTGCGTGCTTTATTACTAACCAGTTTGTGCAAGCGCATCAATTTCAAGTGTAGATTCTTACAATTAAGCATTTCAGAGCGTGACCGTTGGAGTCTGATTCAAAAGATCCTAGGATTTTCTATCTTGGTCATTTTCCTCGATATTTCTCAAAAAAAAAGCCTCAGTATATACCACAAATAATTAGAGTGTTCCTTCTATTGGTGGTGAGTATGATCATTTGAAGATTGGTTATGATTTTTGTGGCAAGTGATATTACAAGTTGTATCTTCAGGGTTTGTGTATCAGGTTCATCATCGTCTGAATCTTTCTGTGATTGTGCGAATAACAAAAATCAAGTTTAATCCAAGAAAGAATTAGGTCTTATTCACGAAGTTTGATCATTATTTGTTTCCCTTTGATCATAAGTGAAAAAGTTTGGATTTTGGTAATTTGTGATCCATGCGCTTTGAAATGGTAAAGTTTGAATGACGATTTAAATTGAGCTTAGAAAAGAAGTTTTCAAATAAAAATTCAAACGGATTTCAAAATTTATTATTGATTTCATCACTAGTTCAAGTATGACGTTCACGTTTCAATTTTAAAACTCGAAAGCTCGATCACGGTTTATAATTTAGATTCATATGTTCAAGAAGTTCATGACAAGGTTACAAGATCCAAAATACCATTCCAAATTCAAAAGAGGTCAAAGTTAATAGAAGTTTTCCAAAAGTTAAGCAAGAAGTTGTCTAAATTTCCGGGCACGTTTGATTTTGATTGCTCGCCTTTTTGACTTGGGAGAAAATTATAAGCTTCCAAATATTGCCGAGAAAGATATTGTTATATATGAGATGAATGTCCATGCATTTACAATGGATGAATCTAATGGGTTGGATAACAATATTCGTGGAAGCTATCTTGGCGTGATTAAGAAGATCCCATATATTCTAGAGTTTGGTATCAATACTGTGGAGTTGCTGCCTATCTTTGAGAGTGATGAGTTGGAATTGCAGAGGTATCCAAATCCTAGAGATCACATGATTAATACGTGGAGTTATTCAACAATAAATTTCTTTTCTTTGCTCCTATGAGTCGCTATGGTAGTGCTGGAGGAGGACCAGCTAATGCTTCCCAAGAGTTCAAACAAATGGTTAAAGCCTTACATTCTGCTAATATAGAGGTTATTTTAGATGTTGTCTGCAATCATGCTAATGAGGCTGATGACCCCAATCCTTACACTTCATTTCGTGGCATAAATATTAAAGTTTATTACATGTTGGACGACAAAGGAAAATTGCTGAACTTTTCTGATTGTGGAAATACATTGAATTATAACCATCCTGTAGTCACGGAGCTAATTCTTGACAGCCTAAGACAAATTCTTCAGATAATAAAAAAAACGTGTGAGCTCACTGGTTGAGAAACAAATTATTCGTTAAGAAACAAAAAAACATAAAGAGGTTATCAAGGATGCCATGGTTAAGAAACAAATTATTCGTGGCTAAATCTTATTCTCCTAGCGTTACAAAACTCCCAGCACAAGATAAATCGTCTCGCGAACTAAAACAAAGTATGCAAGAGATGGAGCATGTGCTTAGTGAATCGTCTACAGATGTTGATCTTCCACCACTGGTTGAAACTAAATTTGAGAAGATGCAAGTTGCAATAGCCAAAGCCAAATCAATCCCCGTGGTTTGCGACGACTTGACTAAGGATGAAGCTGATTTCCACATAAAACAGAGTGCATTCCCATAAACTCAACGTTCTGACAGTGCCCAGAGAGTTTTTCACTGCCCGGAACTGAAGCTAACTGTTGAATCCTCACATGATGAAGAGGCTGATTCAGGGAAATTTGAAGATTCTTCGTTGCACCATTGTGATACAATATGCTTGCTGCTTCAGTAGTTATTAATGCCACTCTAACTCCTGCACTAGGAACATTTAATCAAAACTTGGTTTTGTGGACATCTTAATAACGTAAAAAGCATCGGAAAATGTTTGCAAATTCGAAGTTATGGACATGAAGATCCGCGGCAACCACATACAAACAATAGGCACTGCAAAAGGTAGAGACTCACACAAAAATTGAAGGGCAGGAAAGCATTGAAGGGGATTCACCAAAGAACTAAACCTCTTGCTCCGAGATAATTAGGCTTTGGTAGTGTTCTTGGTGAAGATGAAAATGATTCTGTTGCTGCGATTAGTCAAGTCAGTTCTGCAGCAGAGGAGTGATGAGATAACTCCAATATTGGCAGCATAATTGTCCCTGCGTGTTCATACATTTCAGTACTAAAATTTTAATATTGGCAGCATAATGATTATTTCGAGGCAATTAATAAGTTACTAAATTTTAAACCCGAAGATAAGTTGATGGTACGATCTGCAGAATATGGTCCAGTCTATAGGTAACTGTATCTATTGTTCAGGCTGCTATCAATGTGAATGAGGTGGAAAATGTTTGTAGATCCCACAATCAACCATGAAAGCTAGCATTGAATTCGTAAATCCGCTGCAAATCACAAGGCAATAAGCATTGATTAATTCATACAATCCGACACAATCAAACTCATTGAATTGGACAAGGAAAGAGATCAGACACAATCGAGGCATTTATTAGATGTTCCAAACATGTTGAAAACATGCTGAAGCAAAAACGGAAGGAACTTTATCGCCATGAAATCATGTTCTAACATATTATTTTTCTTTCCAAAACAACACTTAACATGTTCCAACATGCTCAAATCAAAATGGAAAGGATTATAACATAAGATCATTAGGGTATTCAATTTCAAGATCAAAAATTCAAAATCCAAGAGCCTATAAATACGCAAGCAGTGCAGTGAGGAAGATTCAGAAAAAAAAAGTACACCACATAGCAGAGAAGAATCACCATCAAAAAAGGATTCCCGCACAAGATACAAACCTCAGAATTTCAGTGAAAAAACAATACCTCACGCATCATTCACAGTATCTCAGAGACATTACCACACCAGTTTCTCAATTTGCATAGCAGAAGAGAAATCCACATACAGCAGTATTCATACAAAGCATCATTATGGCATCAATACAAACGCACGCAAGGTAGGAAGAATGATTCGCGGCAACAACATAAACACGCAGCAGGAAAACAGAGAGAATAACAACGGCAGCATATCATTGCAGAAATCCGCATAAGATTGATACAAGATCACGCACATACAAAAAATTCACTAGAAAAAACAAACTAAATTGAAGAAGAAAACACTCATCATACAATAAAATCCAGAGCACAACAGTACACAGCAAAAAATGTAGCAGTAATCACAGGTAACAATTGAAGGGATCGGAAGTACCAACACACATAGCAGCAGCAGTGAAGAATAGAGAGATACACATAAACAAAACTTGCAGTAGCAACTACATCATACACGAAGCATACAACACAGAGCGAATTAATATCTGCTCCTCACACTGCCATTTTACACGCCACACCCCCTTGGATTAAATTAAATTTAGTTTTTTTTTTTTTTTTTTTTTTAATTAGAATTAAGTTAGTTTTAGTTTATTTTGTTTGGGGTTTAGTTAGAATTGGGTTTATTTAGCTTTAGTTAGAATTTAGATTTTGAATTTAATTTAATTGATTTTTAATTAGATTTTAGCTAACCATTTAATTAGTTCTTAGATTTTAACTTAATTAGTTTTAGATTAGATTTTATTTAATTCTTTTTAATTAGATTTTACTTAATTCTCAAATTAGATTTTAACTGTAGATTAGATTTTATTTCATTCTTTTTAATTCTCAAATTAATCCTCGATTTTCTTAATTCTTGATGCACCTTTTTGAGTTTATCTTCGTGATGATTTGCTTCTTAAGTTGATTTAGTTCCTATATCATTTGCTCTCCATGTTGATATCCATTCATGATTATTAACTTTGATATTCGATGCTTAATGCTTTACTCTGATAATATGATTGCATGTGTCTGTGTCCAAGGGAAGGACTTGTGTTTGACTATTATGTCATGTACATTGCATATCATTTGCATTTTCCCCTTTGTGGCTTCTATGCCCTTTTAAGTTGAATACTTAGAGAACTTCCCTTAGGATAGTTTTCCTTAAAATGATTAGACAACTTACAATTAAGTTCAATTCTCCCATGAGAATTAGACATAACTCATCTCTAGATGAGATGTGATTCTCCTACCCCAAAACATAGTTGAGAAGGGTGTAGATTCATTTTCCACTTAGGAGAGGTATGTGGCATACTCGTCGGTTTCATATCCGAGTTAGATCTATTCTCTTAATGTGAAGCAAAGACTCATCTTCTGTACATGTGGAGGTTTAAGTCGAGTATTCTCCTTAAGATGACGACTTGTCTCTTCTCCTAAAATCAATCAAACTTCACTTGCCCATTGAGGGGAACTACGAATGCTCTGATTCCATTCCCGTCAGGATACGTAGGCACGAGATGCGATGTCTTGGCGAGCATACTTAGAAATGATACCTTAGGTCTTCCTATCCCTTTAATCCTTAACAAACAGATAACGATTAGTAAATAACACAATAAAACAAGAGGTTCCGGTAGAGTACTACTGATGCTTAGGATGCTAATACCTTCCTTAGGTATAACCAACTCCCGAACTTTAGATTCTCTCTTGCATTGCATTGCATACTCATGGGTTATTCGTTCTTTTTCCCTTCCCTTGGATAAATTAAAGACCGGTAGTAAATAATGATTTGCGATCCAAGTTAACCAATAGCTTGATATCCAATTCTCACCGCGACAGAAATGGTGACTTCACTGGAGACTTCTTGAGCTTTACCCCTAACTTGTTTTATACATGTCATTTGTTGTATATCTATTATATCTATATATCTGTATATTTATCTGTCTGCTTGGGTTATTACACACTATTGTGAGATAAGTCCTAACCCGAACTTGAGTATACACCTATGATAGGATTGTGGCATAATCAATAGTTGACTGTTGGGAGTAGTCCTAACATGATTAACATGTGATATAACCACGCTCAGTGGAGCCCCCTTGGAATTACTGATGCATACGAGTAGTCGTATTGACATTACTTTTTTTGACCTGGTAGTCCGTGAAGCTAGGGACCTTAGTATCCCTACACCCATCTAAGCCTTTTAGGACGTAGTGCAGTGATCATCCAGGTGTAGGCCTATGGTGATTGTCATGCGATATTATACTCAGACGAGTTTATCTTGAGAATATTATTAGCCCACATGAGTAGTCGTGCAGGTCGATAATAGCCGAAAGATTTATCGATGACTCTGGGAACTTTGTAGAACCTGTTGTACAAGTACAAATAAACCCATAATACACACCTTTTGGGATGGGTAGACCATGACTCCATGCTCGTGACATTCAAACCTAGGTCTTTGTTTGATTGCATATATGTGAATATGTGTATGCCTGTGTTTGTGCATTCATCCATGCATGCAATCATGCACCATTTTTCTAACCCTTTTTCATGGAACTTAGAGTTATCTTGCAAACACCATAGGTTTTTACCATGGATTTTGAAATTCGTACTCTATTTTATAATCCTTCAAATTTTCAATGAATTAAGACATTTTCAGTTATCAAAAGTTTTATCCATTTTATGGTGGTTGTAACATAACCTTTGAGTTCCTCGAAATGCATTTTCATTTGCACAATATGCATCATGTAGCATTGCATTCGTCATTTGCATACATCCTTTCCCTAAACATAGCTCATCCGGTCTCCGGTCCTTGCATCACTCAGCTGATCTCCTGGCATTCGTGCCAAGCTTGAAGTAGTTGCCGAAGAATAATGGAGAGAACAAAGAATGCAGATCCCACGTCGAGCTTTACAGTGATGACTAACTCGATGTTTGGTTTCCCTTTTGATGTCAATGCTCCACACGTGGATGTTTCTACTCGATCTCAGCCTGTGCAAGATAACCTGGTTGTTCAAGTCTATGAAAGAGATTCCCAATTTCTGAGGTATATGTCAAATCCTCAGAATATCCGCCCTGTGATAAAGGTGAATGATCCAAGAGTTACAGAAATCGAGGAAGGATTTTGTGATCTTGAGGAACAATTGAAGATGATGAAAAGACTTAATACATCTGGTCTTGAGGCTCGTGACTTATGTCTAGTTCCGGGCGTGGTTATTCCCCCGAAGTTCAAAATGCCTGCCTTTGAGGTATACAAGGGTGTTAGCTATCCAAGGTACCATTTGACGATGTTTTGTCAGAAAATGACCGCTTATATTGACAACGACAAGTTGATGATCCACTGCTTTCAAGAAAGTTTATGCGGTGCATCCTTGATGTGGTATATGAAGCTAGAAAGGAATCATATTCAGTCTTGGGAAGACCTAGCTGATGCTTTTGTGAAGCAGTACAATTACAACGTGGACATGGCTCCAAATAGCGATCAGTTGATGAGTATGAGTCAGAAGAACAAGGAATCCTTCACAGAGTATGCACAACGGTGGAAAAAATTGGCAGCCCAAGTTCATCCACCACTCCAAGAGAAAGAACTGGCCAAGAGGTTTCTAAGAACACGGTCAGACTCTTATTATGTCAGGATGGTAAGCGTTGTGCCATTAGAGTTTTATAAAATTGTGGAAGTCGGGGTAAACATCGAGAATGCATTCAAAAGCGGAAGAATCCAAGATAACTCGAATGGCCAAGCTAGTAAAGAGAAATCTGTTAGTGATTCCCAAGAGGAAAGAAGTTTTGATGTTAAAGCAATTTTGGATTCTCCTCAGATCCTGCAAGCTCCAGTTCCCGTGCCTTATCACCAATATCAGTATGCAACACATGTTCAGCGCCAGCGACCACTACGTCGTGGGCTTCCGTACAAATGACAAAGGTTGACTCCTTAGGATCAACGTCAAAATCAACAAGCTCAGAATCAGAATTATCAGAATCAACGTCAGAATCAGCGGAGACCTCCGAATGGTCCAGAAGGAGAGGCTCGTCAGTTTAATCCAATCCCAATGACTTACAGTCAATTGTGGTCTTATTTTGCTCGAAACTTGGTGATGATTTCCAGAAAGACTAGAGCCATGAAATCTCGCCCTCCTTGGTTCAATCCTAATGCCAGTTGTGAATTTCATGATGGAGCAATGGGGCATTCGACCGAAGAGTGCATGGTTTTCCAAGAGAGAGTTCAAGAGAATATTGATGATGAAGTGCTGACCTTTAAGGGAGGAAGCCCAGTCGTGAATGGAACACCTTTATGCTGATGAATATGAAGACTCAAGAAAGTCTTTTCAAGTTAGAGAAATCAAGATGAGAGCTCACTCCCGAGCTCATCAGGCTGTTTGTTTATTTGCTTGTATTTTGTTGTTATTTCTTTGGTTGTAAAAGTACGATTTGCATGTAAGAACTTGTCTGTTTCGAATGATTAATGCAATTAATATGTTTGTCTTGAAGAAATCCATTCGTATTCACTCAAAATCCTTTTTCTACTTTATAATGCCAATGCCACCCAATCTCTTGCCTTGTTAGAGAATTGGAGGGAGGATGACGAAATCATAAACGCAAGATCTCTTGTTGATGCTTTTGAATAAAACTCTGTTGATGATGTAAGACATTGTTTCAAATCCCCAAACACCGGAGATATAAAGGAGATATACCCTCGTTAACCCCTTTGAGCCTTGAAGTAGGAGTTTTCTTCTCCAAATAAAAAACCTCATTTTTAACCTGGGGCAGGGTAGTTTTCAGTTAAGATGATCGAGCGCCTAAACTTTCAAAAAAAAGGAATGAACATCACGAAGATTGGGTGGGTACAAATAAACTTTGAGCCTTTATCCTTTGTTTCATAAACCTTGAACCAAGCCACAATGCGACCCTCAAAAGACCTAATTGAAGCAGGGTTTATTTTGAAAAGCATACTCAATGAGATAACGTTTCCCGACTCCTATGAGCTATGCTCAAACTCGTATTGGCTTTGTAAAATTGATCAATGTCATATCCTAACTAGTGATTCGGCCACAAGTTATTGCGATATCCTTTTCAATAAAAAACTTCGAGACTAACATGTGTGTTGCATTAGCAATTTCAGAATTAACATTTTTTTGCTTGCTAACATTGCTTGACATCATAGAAGCTAGCATATGAGCATCAGCGATGAGCTAAATCTTTTGAGACTTGAGACTCTGATGAGTAAAAGGAAAATCATTTCAAATAGATGATCATATCCAGAGGCATGTCGCCTGAAGACTTTGCTGAGCGGGGGCAAGTTGTTTCCCAGTTATTGCTTCCATAGTCTGACCATCCCTCAGAGGGCAAGTTTGAAGTTTTAGTTATGCATAACACAGTCGATCTGGGACAGTTACGTCGAGATTCGACAAATCTCTCCAAGAGTTTCAAGACATTGGAACATTTTGGATGCCAAGTTTTCTGTAAAATCCTTTTGAGATCACTTTTTCTCATAGACCATGTGGTCTAGGGCATTTGAGAATTGAAGACTTTCATTCACAACAACTGTTGTTCGAAATGGAGACTACCACGCAGTTCATCAGTGTAGAACTGCATTATTCTCACAGCATTCTTTACCCATGCCCCAAAGAGTTTTTGTCTCAAATGGTGTGACAATTCCCTAGTAAGTCTCCACTTCAGGTGGTCACGGTGAATCTCTACTTCAAGCAGTTATGGCAGGTTTAATGCAAGAATTCCCCAGTTGGTGACCTAAGAATTCCCAGTGAATTTCCTTGTTTTCAACCTTCCCCCAGTGAAGTGAATGTTATTTCACTCCTCAACGGACTTCTTACAACTTCAATCTTCCCCAGCAAAGTGGATGTTTATTTCATCCCCATGGAGTCTCAACCCGCTATGTTGATCCAAGCTTCCCCAATGAAGTGGATATTTATTTTATCCCCCGTGAGGCCTCAGCTCTGGCATCTCCAATTACAACTATTTCAGTTTATAGTGGATATTTATTTTATCCACCATGAGGTCTCTCCAATAATGAGTTTGATTCCTTTCCTAGTGGATCTTTCTCATCCCCAACAGAGTTGCCAGATTCATCTTGACAATCCTCTCAGCGAAGTCATGATGTTTATCCCCAAGTGGAGTGCTCTCTCTTTCCCTAGAAAAATTTGAAGTCTTGAAGCCGAACTTTGATCCCATATGTGGTTTGTCATTCATCCCCAATGATGCTTCTATCTTGCGAAGATTGGCCGAGTATCCGTGTCGAGATGTTTATTGCATCTCCAGTTTACTTCTTCTCTTTGTTTGCTTTGCCGACAAAAGCATAACATGACATACATTCATTCATATAGATACATGGCATCTGTGCATTTTGCATTTTGTGATGTTAGTTTGTTCTTTCACTTTGGCTGTGTTTATCCCTAAGTGACTGGGTTTGTCTTCTTCCTCCAAGTAGATTCGCCATCCCTAAGCAGAAAGAGCACATTCTTTCTAATTCCCCATTGAGTTTGATCCTCGTGGAAGATGGTTGCTTTAGTTTTCTTTTCCACTTTTGGATAAAGATAAACCCCAGTTGAGTTCATTCCTCACTGGATAGAGTCTTGCTTGACCGTTTCTCTTCGGTTATTTCATGAATTGAACTTTGGTCCCTAACAATCACAATTTTGAATCTCTCTAAGTTGTTGAACCTGGATTGAATGTGCATTTATTTTGCACTTTGTCTCCTCGAGAAGAATCTATTTGAAGATCACCATTGAAGACAAAATATTTACTCAGCAGTGTTGTTATAACATTCCCTTGGAATTCATACCAGACGACAAGTGGCAGCTCTTTATTTGAGTAGTTTGTTCTCAGGTTTTCTATTTGGATGACAAATGGAAGTCTCCTCAAGACAGTTTGTCTATCCCCAGCAAGTCATCAAGTTATCAACTTATCCTCCATCAAATGGAATCTCTCCAAAAATCCGTCGGAGAAGTTTGTTGAAGACTTTACAAGTGTTTCTCTTTATTTGAGAATTCCTGATACAAGGATTTTATTTGCTCCAATGCAATTTCAAACTACAGCAATATTGCTCCTCAGTGATGTTATCCCTAGTGAGTCTACACTTCAATTTACTCCCATTAAATGACATATCTCCGAGAAGTTTGATGAAGATTTAGTTGATCTTTCTCTTTATATGAGAAGAAATGTTTTACAAATCAACATGCCTGCATCTCTTCTGAAGATCCCCGGTGATATTTCCTAATCTCCAGTAAGCTATGGATTCCTGTTGAAGTCTACAATCTCCAGTGAAATCCCAATCCCCTGTGAAGTTACTTTCTAACAAGTATTCACCTTTCCAGGAAGAACCTGAGATTTGCTCATGGCATACAACCTCGAAGCATTTATTTTCAGACTTGCTCGTGGCATACAACCTCGCAGCATTTTATTTGAAAACCTGATCGTGGCATACAACCTCGAAGAATTGAAAGGTTTATTTTTACCCTTCTCAAGTAAAAGAAGAAACTGAGACTCGTTCGTGGCTTGTGACACAAGGCGAGGGGAGGTTTATTATCCTTTAAACAGGTTATTTGATTATTTGAAGGTGGCTCTATTTCGGATTCTTTGGCTAATCTCAGCAATAGATTCTCCGATGGAATTTAGAATGGAATTCTCAGCAAATTGAAATTGGTAGTAGGTATTTTCCTTTCATTTCCTGGCAAGTCTCGACAGAAGATTTCCAGAAGACCTCGGCAGAAGGTATTTCCTGGAAAGTCCCGGCAGAAGATTTCCAGAAGACCTCAGCAGAAGGTATTTCTTTTCATTTCCTGACAAATCTCGGTAGAAGATTTCCAGAAGACCTCTGCAGAAGGTATTTCCTGGCAAGTCTTGGCAGAAGATTTCCAAAAGACCTCGGCAGAAGGTATTTCCTGGCAAGTATCGACATAAGATTTCCAGAAGACCTCGGCATAAGGTATTTCTTGGCAAGTCTCGGAAGAAGATTTCCAGTAGACCTCGGCAGTAGGTATTTCATTTGTAAATGCTCTGGTTATTCTAGGCAGTAGATCTCCAGCAGACTTCAATAGAAGATGTTTCTCTGTTTCCAGAATCTCGGCAGTAGATTCCCTGGTCAATCTTGGCAGCAGATTCCTCAGTGATTTTGATAATCTACGCCTTTTCAGTAAAACCTTGGCAAAAGGTATTCTCAAATGAGGTTCTAAGTCTCGGCAATAGACTCCTCTAGTTGATATCCCTTGAAATCCCCACAGTTGGCCTCGACAGCAGGTTCTCCAAGTGGATTTTATTATAAGATTTCATCATAAGCTTATCACCTTTGTTTAAACTATCTTGCGATTGGTAGTTGTTAGTTTCTTCCTCAGTGGAATTAAGTCTCATCCACAGTGGAGTTAATTCTTTTCCCCGTGGAGTCTTGTCTTGTTCGCTAAGTCGTCCTCGTCGGGTCTTTCATTCTTTAGTTGTGCTTCCAGCAACATTTCCGTACCCAGTTATCCCCTGTGCATCATTTCTCCACAGGACATTTGTCTTACATATCATTTCATGTCATATCATGTGCATCTTGTGGCATCTTAAGGCCAAAAATTGTGCATGTTTGTATTTAAGTCTCTCCTATCACGTCGAGACGAAGATTTCAATCTCCATATCTCTGGACAGAAGAAACTTAAATAAGGGCATCTGTCACACCCTAATTTTTAACCCTAAGATCCCACCTCTTTGTGCATCTTTTTTCTTGCATATCTGTGTGCTTTATTACTAACCAGTTTGTGCAGGCGTATTAATTTCAAGTGTAGATTCTTACAATTAAGCATTTCAGAGCGTGACCGTTGGAGTCTGATTCAAAAGATCCTAGGATTTTCTATCTTGGTCATTTTCCTCGATATTTCTAAAAAAAAAAGCCTCAGTATATACCACAAAGAATTAGAGCGTTCCTTACATTGGTGGTGAGTATGATCAGCTGAAGATTGGTTATGATTTTTGTGGCAAGTGATATTACAAGTTGTATCTTCAGGGTTTGTATATCGGGTTCATCATCGTCTGAATCTTTTTGTGATTGTGCGAATAACAAAAATCAAGTTTAATCCAAGAAAGAATTAGGTCTTATTCACACATATCTTCGACTCCTGCATGCTTGAACAGACTTCAACTACAATATACACAATTTTGTCAAACCATAAAACAGTCCCTGTCGAGATTAGAGTTCAATCCAAAATACCATATGTTACATAATTATTCATCCAATTCATCCAATTACAATTGAATGATTAAGGCCCCCAACCTCTAAAAATGAGGATGATTATCAATCAATTACACAAATGATACATTGAGTTAATAATCGATTGCTTTTTATAGTTTACATGAATTGAAAACATATTTAATAGTAATTTTTGTAAAGGAAACACTATAAGGAGTATCTGATTCTGTTTCCCCTGGCCTTGCATGTCTCATATGTATCCTAGCCTATAGTCATAAAGGAATAGCCTATAGTCATAAAGGAAGAAGTGAAAGTAAAGCAAAAAATGTTCTTTGAATGTGTAAAACCGTAAAATCGAATGAAACAGATTTTACAATGAATTCATACACCAAAACATCTTTTCAAAGCATAAGTAGCGAATTGAGAGAATATTTTTCCTTTGGGGGCACATAAAGCGAATGTTCATGCATCTGTTTGTTTTTATTAACTTAAAATAATAATAATAATAGGCATCGTATCTAATCTCATACATGGAAATCTCTTAAAATTATTGGACACTAAAAATGTCAATAATAAAGTGATTTGATTTACTTGTGGATGATATGCTCTATTCAAATCTTGCAGAATTATATGGATGATATGCTCTATTCAAATCTTGCAGAATTATATGGATGATATGCTCTTCAAATCTTGCAGAATAATTAGCATTCATGAAAGGTGGAGTTAATCTTTCGTGGAGTTGTAATTATTATTGGAATAAGCTTTGAGATCAATAAGTGTTCTACACGAATGATGTTGAAAATGACTTACTATACAGCACACATCAAAATCACCCGAAATTTCTTAAATTTATAAATAAAATCAATTGAAAATAACATCTTTAATTTGTCACTGAGGTATGCCCATCATGTCTTTTGCATTTTATCTTTGATTAGTCTTTTAGTTATTCGGATGTCTATGCTATACAAAAGAAAGATACTACAAACTGATGTATTTGAATTAAAGTATGAGTGAATAGGTGCCACTTCAGCTAGAAATGGAAAAATGTTGAATATATATGAGAAATAACTCATACTTTAATTGCCTTAAAATTTTAGGTGGATATGCGGTGTCAAGGTCTCTAGGATCTTGAACGTTTAGTTCATTGACACTTTTGATACTTCTTTTCTCAAAATCTCAATCAAGTGATGTCAGAGCATGGTTAGGCTTGGTAGGGGAGCGAAAGTTGATCCTAGTGTTGATCAAGGCTAGTGATGCGCGTGACTCACACTTGTGGAGAAAATGTTGGGGTTATACGAAAAGTGGTGTCAGAGCTTGGTTAGGCTCCGTGGGTGATCAAAATTGGATCCTAGTGTAAATTAAGGCTAGTGATATCGGTGACTCACGCTTGTGGAAGAGACTCTTGGGATCCAAGTGTGAGTAGATAAGTCCCACATCGACTAGAAATGAAGGAATTGTTGGGTACATAAGTAAAAGGGGACCCATACTCCAAATGCCTTAAGGTTTTGGGAAGATAAGTGGCATCAAGGTCTCCTGGATCCATGATCATTTAGCCTATTGACACTTGTGGCATTCCCTGGACTCCCCAATAAGTGGTATCAGAGCCTGGTTAGACTCAGTGGGAGAGCGAAAGAGGTTCCTACTGTTGATAAAGCCTTGTGGTTGACTCGTACTCATGGGAGGAATTTTTAAGATTTAAGTGTGAGTTATTAAGTCTCACATCGACAAGAAATGGAGGAAATGTTAGATATTTAAGAGAAATGGACCATACTCCCATTTCCTTAAGTTTTTGGGTGGATATGTGATGTCAATGTCTCTTAGACTCGGTGGAGGAGTAGAAATGAGATCCTAGTAGGGATAAAGGCTAGTGATGTGGGTTACTCACACTTGTGAGGGAGATTATTGGGGTTAAAGTTTGAGTTGTTAAGTCCCACATTGACTAGAAATGGATGAAATGTTGGGTATATAAGAGAAAAGGGACACATACCCCTAATACCATAAGGATTTGGGTGGATATGTGGTCTTACGATCTCTGGATCCTGAACGTTTAGCCTATTGACACACTTGCTCTTCATCTATTTGTGGTTAGGCTCGGTGGAGGAGCAGAAGTCAGATACTAGTATAGATCAAGACTAATGATGTGGGTGACTCACACTTCTAGGGGAGATTATTAGGATTCAAGTGTGGGTGGCTAAGTCACACATAGACATGAAATGGAGGAAATGTTGGGGTTATAAGAGAAATGACTCATATCCCTACTTCCTTATGGTTTTGGGTTAGGGTCAAAGTCTCTAGAATCCTAAATATTTAGTCCATTGACACACTAGCTCTTCATCTGTTCGTTTTTTTTTTTAATTTATTTAGTTGCTAATTTACATGTCTTAAGCATATAAATTTATGTTCAGCTTTCGGTTTGTGGGAGCATAAACTATCAAAATTTATATTTCCTTTTTTATCATCGATTAACTTTAGTTTATGAGAACATCATTTGTCATATTTTGTATTTTCTTATCACTTACTCCCTCCGTCTTATAAAAAGTGTCTCTTTTGCATTTTAAATGTCCCAAAATAAATTTCTCTTTACAATACCAATACAACATTTATTACTTTTTTTCATTATTATACCCTTATTTATTAACTTTCAATCTATTCAACTACTTTACTACCTATAATTATAGGGGTCAAAAATGCCTTATATGACAATGTCCCAACAATTAGGCCCTCTACTCGCCCCTATTTTTTGGCCCCTACTACATGAATATTTTTTTGTCCCTTTATTTTTAAGTCTCCTCATATTTTTGTTTTTTATAGGGCTTAGTAAGGGGCTCAAAATCTAATTTGTTTTTAATGATACATTTTTCAAATATATATATATATATATTCGAAAATAAAAAATCTATTTTTTCAAAAATTAAAAGCGATTTTTTCGAAAAAAAAATTGATTTTTTTGAATATAAAAAAACGATATTTTCCGAAAATAAAAAGGTCAAATTTTTCCAAAAATATAAAAAAAGAAGACTTTTTCGAAAAGAAAAAAAAAGTGGATTTTTTCCAAAAATAAAAAGTCTTTTTTTTTTTCAAAAATTAAAAAAATTCGTTTTTTATTTAATGAAAAAATTTGATTTTCTTTCGAAAATTAAAAAAAAATCAATTTTTTTTATTTAAAAAGTCAATTTTTAATCGAAAATAGTAAAAAAAATTGATATTATTTAAAAAAAAAATCAAATTCTTTCTGTAAAGTTTTTTTTTTTTTAATGTTGGGGCCTTGAGATCCTACTTGAGTTTTAGGGGCCTATTTATTTTAGTGCTCATTTATTTTTAAAATTTTATGCTCCCTATATTTTTGGAGCCTTAAAAGTTAGGCCTTGGCCCCATACATTGAGAGTTCTACCTATAATTAATAAGGGTATTTTAGTAAATAATATTAATTTTATTATTAAAATCAACACATCTAATCATATTTTAGGGCTCAACCATATTGTTGCATTCTCTCTCATATGATGTGTATGTAAGTGTTTTCGTCAAACACCTAGGACTTGCTTACATCCAGTCACCTCAATGGCTACTGCCACCACACGTTCAAAACCTCTCCCAAGGGGGCAGGGCTTGGCTGCCTTTAAGGCACCAAAGGCACCTGCCTTTTTGTCTATCTCTCTCTTCTAAATTTCTCTCACATCCCTTTATTTATTTATTTTTATTTTTTTTAATAAAAAAGTGATGAATTTTGGCCTAAAGGTATGGTGCCTTTGCTGTCATAAAGGGAGCAAAGCCCAACCTATCCCAAGGTCATGTCTTGTTACAACCAAACCTCTATCTTTGGTTGCATTTACCTCAAAACTAGATGAATATAAAACATTTACTCAAGTTCCCTATAATGTATATAGTATTCTTACATGTGAATTTCCAAAACATTTCCGCACAGGTAATTGTTTAATGATCAAAATTCTAGGGGATGAATATAATAGGGCATATCTAGTCGCAATAACGTGTCGTGTGGTCATATGCTTTGGCAAAAGGAAGCACATCCCATTGTATTAGTGAGTTATGTGGAAACAATTCTCGCTTAGTGGAAGCCTATCGACAACTAGAAAATGAATGTTTTAGGGAAGGGTTTTACGATTTCTCATTCTCATCTCAGGAGGATCTTCAGGCTATATGGACTATTGGAACTTGAATTTTAATATGAGCCTTCTAAGGCTCTTTCCATAGACTAATAATTTAAGGCCTCAAATATAAAAAAAATACTAATGCTCAATGTTGGATAAGAATCTTCAACCTACCTCAAGAATATTGGAGATTCAAAATTATCATCGTTATGGTTACCTAATTAGGCTCCCCTCTATCCATGGACGAGGCTACTCAAACAAGAACAATTTAACAGCGATGGCTTTATAGAAGTACAAGTTATGGTTCATGTACCAAGAGGATTTTACTAGGCTTTAACAATGAAGAGATCGCCCGAAATGGGCCATGACGCCACTCCAATAGGCTGAGAGGCTGTCCTAAATGTGGAAGAAGTCACCTAATAATATGGAAACAAGCCGCCCAACAAGTTTTGGTCTGTTTTAGGTGATCCATTCACCCACCATATGTGGTGTAATACCTTGTATTTCGTAAAATACTCTAAATAATATCAGTTGAGATCAACTGAGTTCTTATATGCTCTGAAAGTTATCAGTTGAGATAATTAGAGTATCTAGTGAGCTCAGATTGACTTAATTAATATTATTCAAGACTAACCTTTTATTATTTGGTACAATTGAGACATTTTGATAACATTAATAATGAGTTAGTTGCTCTAGTAGAACAAATATTAAGCATTGTACCACTTAATATTTATGTTACTACTAATTCTATCTTTTTCTTATCATCAATTTGATACCCACATCATGACCACATAATTGGTACTTCTCTTACCAACTTTTCCTTTCCTTATGGTATCTCTATGCATCATATTAATTTCCAACTTTGTGGGAAAAAGGCATAAGAGAGAAAGATAGAAAGGAAGAACAGAAAGAGGAAAAAAAACCTAATAGAAGAAGAAAAGGAAGAAAAGTGGAAGCTCTTCATCATCCATCATCAACATCATCTCATATTCATCATTCAACAACTTCTTCTTCCTCATTGCAAGGTGGGTTCTAGGTAGAAGCATTAGGTTGTAAGAGTTAGTAATTTTAGATAGAATTGGTGATATGTTTCCTTCTAATACCATGAAAATCTTATGAATTTATTGTTGTTCATGTTGATTATGATGCAATGTTATGTTATATGTTGATATTATTGTTGTGAATGAATGTGTATGGGGTATTGGTGAAACTCCCTTCCTTGTTATCCTACTTTTACAGAATTTCTGCAGAATTTGACGTCGTCGTCGGACGAGCCCGTGGTGAACTGTTTTTTGCTAGCATTGCTAGGCGAGCCTTGGTGAACAGAAAACGAGCTACCTCGCTGATTGATCACTGGGCGACCATGATGCAATTTTGTTTTTGTCTGTGCCTCGCCTGGTGTTCGTCGGGCAAACCAAAAGCGACCCAGCCTCACTGGCTGCTCGCCGAGCAAACGTGACAGAACTTTGGGAAATTCTTTTGTTACTTGTTTTGAGTGTTTCATGTACATGCTTTATCCTTGCTATAAGATACCTTATTTTAATTACCATAGATTATGATTATTATGCATGTCCATCATCTATGGATTGTTGCTTGTGATTAATTAATAACATGATTGGAAATTGACAAGATTGGTGAGGAAAAATTAATAGTAATGAATGGAATGAATTAGCAAGATGATTAGGACATGATGGATGACGTAGATGGCAATGCTTGCATATATGATACCTTGGTGTGTGTCACGAGTAAGTAGATGTATAGCTAAGATGTTAGGCATTGTATGGAACATGTAATGTTGTTGTGAATGCTAAGGTGATATGATCGCCTTGTGGTTGTCGAATACAATCACAAAGTCCCATCATTTAATCACGTAGTCAGAAACAACCCTCGATTGTATTGTCCCAAGTCATGATACTTATATAAAATAATGTTTCGGAAGTACAAGCCATACTTATGTGACCTGGGTTGAACCCCAGAGGCGATGGATCCCTGAGTGGGGTGAGTCCCATATGGGTAAAGACTTGAAATGGGTTTTGAGTCCCATAGGAATTGATAATTCTTAAGTTTGATGTTATCCCTTAGAATCCGAAGTCCATCAATATTTTAAAGTATGACATACAAAGTTCTGTGACCAGTGTCGATAACTCTAGACGTAGGCTTGGCCGGGGAAAGATGCCTTGGTATGGTTTCCAATTAGTGATGGTTCGAGTTGTTGAACTCAAGCAACATATGTCCATATAGTGCATGAGTTGTGAACTTAAGTCTTTTTCCCCTTTGTGACTTGAGCTAGTAAGATGTTTAGAACCTTGTAGAGTCGAGAGAACTCATAAGATAAGGAACCCACTGGGATTATCTTCTCATCCCATATTTGTTGATTATTTTCAGGTGGCTCTGATCAGTTGAATGGTTAGGACAAAGTAGCTTGATGTTGAAAAGTATTTCGGGGGGGTGTTTTTATCGTATCCACAGGGATTGTATGTGTATTTCCGTCGTTCTATAGTCAAAAGCGTTTTAAACTTAGAGTAACAAAGAGTTTGTTTGTTTTGTATCGGATTATTTGCATAAGAATTTAGTAATCAACGGTAAAGAAATTGGTTTTAAAGATTTGGTAAAAGCATGCCAAGATTAGGGTCCGATAATCTGTTTTATACGTATTTACTCGATAAAGGATGTGAACTTGTTAACGATGAATATAATCACATATCCTCTCAATAAGTTTATCCCTAACACTTGTTGTGAAATTTACCATATTGATCCTTAGATGATCTCTCACTCTAACTATCAATACGATAACATTCAAGATCAATATTTATGAACATCAACTTTCAAAACTATCTCTAGCCTCGTGATTGTTGATGGGTTGAAACTTAGGTCAAGTTTTAGAACATATTTCTCAATCATGAACTAAAACAAAATATAAACCACACAAACAAAGTTTTTCACCTATATTTATCTTCAACAAAGTTCACACACTACAATCAAGATCAATACATACAAAATGAAGGATTACCTACCACTAATCTTGACACAAGATGTGTTTAGCTACACATATTCATGGTAGCTTGTTCCACAAGTTTCAGGAGGAGAGGAAAAAGCATCCGCGTCGAATAATCGAGATCGGATGCAAATCCAGCTTCTCAATGTGAAAGATATCTCTTAGATGAAGAAAGGTCAGAAAACTAGGTTATGTTGTGATAAAACGAGGTTATGATCCCAAGAAATTACATAAAGTGCTTTTATAGTACACTTGAAATCAGCCCAGTTCGCACTGCGAACTTTTCATTCGCCTAGCGAACTATGAAATTGGCACCTGAGGTGCCTTATGATAAGTTAAACCGCCTCTGAGTTTCTGCAACAGTTCGCAATGCGAACTTTTATTTGCAAAGCGAATTATTCGCCTACAAGTTCACAAAGCGAACTTAGGCCCCTTTAGCTACTGCCTCATCCAAGGTGTCATTCGCCAGGTCTTCGCTGGAGCGATGAATTAGTGAACATTCACTGGGAAGTTTGCAAAGAGAACTTTGATCCCTTTTCTTACTGCCCAAAGTCTGGGACAGTTCGCTGGAGCTTCGCCAGATGTTCTCAAAGCGAACATTCACTGGCAAGTTCGCTTTGCGAACTTGCTGATCTTTTCTTCCTCTCTTTGGCAACTTGGATCCTTTCTTTGTGTCTTACTTTTTTGATAAATTAGTACATTTTTCTGCATAATAACGTACATATTACAAGCACCAAAGGTATTTTCACAATGTTTGAAGAATAACAATAATTCAAGAATAAAATCCACAATTAAACATAAAAGAGTTGAAAAATGTCAAGTATTAATAAGAAATATATAGCATGCTTGACATCTAACACTTGATGTCCTTGCTTCACTACTACAAAATGCGTAAACAACAACGCCATGGTCACCACACTTATTCCCTACACCGTTGTGACATCTCTAAACTAAGGCGTTATCATAATATTAATTTTTTTATTAAAAAGTATTTGTATAAAACAACGGTTAAGGAGCCAACTGTTGTGATAACCTCAAGCTTTCATGGGTTCGAACCTCAGGGCCCTCATATATGTTATTCCTTTAATGTTAAGTGGCGCCTTTTCGATTTGAATTATTTTTAAATAAAAAACTTAAAAGTTTATGACGACGGTTCACTAGTTCCACCGTTGTTAAGTTGCGCCTTTTAATTTTTATTTATTTATAAATAAAAAACTTTAAAGTTTATGACTGCGGTTGATGTTTACAACCGTTGTGATATATTTTGTTTTTTATTTAAAATTTTTAATTGTTAATACTCTGCCGCTTCTTTATGAAATTTCACCATGAAAGTAAAATATCACTACGGTTGCAAGTATTGGCCGTTGTGGTAGCGTGATAATTTTATACACTTCTAGTTAGCTTGTCTCTTCAGTATCATTTTTTCCATTGCAAATAGAAACTAGACGAAACAATACACGATTTTAACCCAAACCCTAACGTTCATTAATGTGAAACATTACACGATTTCATCCAAAACACCATCGTTCCTACTTCACTGTGCATTTTCCATTGTCGTCATCATCGTCAACCAAGTTGACAAAACCATCACGACCAACCAAGTTGTTACCGTTTAGAAGGAAAACAACAACAACACCGTCGTCACCATAAGGAAGGAAGACAACACCATCACCAACACCAACATTATTTACTTAATCATCACGTTTAGGGTACGTAAAATATTTTTCCCCATGCATCTACAGTAAACTTCATTTGCCATTGTTGTGGTTGTTGTTGTTTTATTTTGTGGTTGATGTTTATGTTCTTGTTGTTTATGTTGTTGTTGTTGTTTTTGAACTTAGATGTCGACCTTGTTGAGTTCTTCATCAGAAACTAGCGAAGAAACTCAAACAAATGAGATGTTAGACAATGATACTCAAACAACTGAAAGTCAAACGAAAAGATCACAAAGAGGCGTCACAATGATGCCCCAATTCACATCTGTCCGGAACTCATCACGTGAAAAAATTCCTATCCAGTTTGATTCGTTGTACAGAGTAGTTAATTGTCAACACTACTCTACTTTTAAGAGTTATATTTCATTCCTTGCATGTAGCAAGGTCAGTATATTGATTGATGATTGGAAACAAGTTGATAATAAGGTCAAAGAAAACATATGACTGATGTTAAGGTATTACTTACTATAATTTTCATATATCGCCGATATCAGTATCTATAATTTCTAATACATACTTATATATTGATTTAAATGTAGTTGAATTTTGAGTTTACCGATGACTCAAATTTGAAAAAAAAAGTGGATATCATATGCTGGTACTCGTTGGAGGGGATTTAAGGCACATCTCACGGCTGACTACATTAGGAGGCCTAAGAGCGGTCTTGCTCATCCATGGATTCGATATAGTTTTATATCGAAGAAGCAATGGAAAAGGTTTGCAAAGATACGTCGTTCTTAGGAATTTAAGGTTAGTACTATTCTCATGTAACCGATAATGTTATGCTAATGAGTTATAGATACTAATCATATACTTTTTTCACTATGTTCATAACAGGTTAAAAGCGAAGTCGGAATACTCAATAAGGCCAAGAACATGTACTCCCATAGATTGTCTCGTGGGGGTTATAGGAATCTTGATAAAAAATCATGCTTGAAAGACAATTAGAAACAGGAAATGATCGCATTCCATATCCACCTTCAAGACATGAGAAATGGAAGAGGGCTTGATTAAGACCAGATGGAGAGTACACCTCTAAGACTTCAAGAGTAGTTGCCGAAAAACTTGTAAGTATCATTTGTGGTGCATATGTTATTTTTTATTTAAATGTGTTGGTAACAGTATATGTAAGTTTCTCATGTTATGTAGGATAAGTTGGTTGAGGCAGCCCGTGAAGGCACATTTGTTTCGTAAGCACAACATGACATATTAGTTGAAGCTATTGGAACAGATGAGCATGGTAGGCGTGTCCGTGCTATTGGAGAAGGTGCCGGCTTGAGGTCATTCTTTGGGTCTCAAAGAAAAAGTACCGAAAGCCCGAAAATTATTGCACAAAGACAAAAGATTGAAAATTTTGAGAAGCAATTAGAAGAACAACAGAGAATGTTAGAAGAGGAGAAGGAAAAAAGGGAGAAAGATATGGAAAGGTTCCAAGAGTTGTATTCGGTATGTACTTTACTTGAGATGTTAGTGTTTTTATCGAAAATGTATGATATATATTGTGCTTGTTTTTGTTTTATGTTTTAATTGAATATTATGATGTAGAGATTAAGTGAAAACTTGGAACAACGGACAAATGAAGATCACCGTAATGTTGATGGTGATGATGATGATCAAACTTCTAGTAGAAGTGTTGTACGTCATGCTTCTACAAAAGGAAGTAATTGTTCAACCCACCCCCACCCCCTGTGGGTAACCATAATGATATAATCGACCCTAATCCAAATAAAATCACAATGTTATACTTGAAAGTTATAGTGATAAATGAAGCGCAACCTCTCCCGCTAGAACATTGTCCATGTTTGGGTTTATTCTATTATAATCATGATGATGTAAGGGATTTTCTTGGTAGGTATAAGTGGCTGGACATCGGGATATTGCAAGTTTGGTGCATGTAAGTATATATAGTTGAATATACATGTCATTATAGAACATTATCATTTATAGAACATCACCCATAATTTATTCATTTTCTTTAACCATTTAGGTACATTCACCGTCTTTGTATAGAGTTGAATAAATCGAGTACTTATGGAATCTTGTATCCACTAATGAACCAAAAGATATCCGAGAGTACTTGATAACACAGTTAAATGAGGGAGGAAAAAAATGTTACTTAGCACCATTCCTCTGCACGTAAGTATTTTTGGAATTGATATTTATGTATTCTATATTTAGTTTTGTTTTAGCAAATACCATCAACCTATATATGCTCTTGTTTATTCAGTGGTCATTGGCAATTGATCATCATATCATTTAGGACGAATACGATAACTTTTATGTGTTCCTGACATGATCCACTGCAAAACAAAATGAAAGATATGATTAATTCATAAGTGTATGCTTAATTCATTTTCTTTGACATTGTAATTAGTTTATCATGTAATATGTTTAATTCAAATTCAATGTACAGTGTTGTGGAGCAATTGAATATGATGAACAATGTTAGAAGAAAGCTCAGATCGATTTGTCCTAAGGTAAGTGGCACGATTATGTTTCTTTCATTTACATTCATGTGTGGTTGTATTGATGTGATTTTTGCTTAAATTTATTGACAAGGAAACAACCCGGGAATTATGAGTGTGATTATTATGTCATGAAACACATGCTAAACATTGTCCTTGCCGGCATTGTTGATTCATGGGATAAAGTATACATGTCATATAATGTTTACATATATTAATATATAAGTTGACTATTGAATTATTATCATACATGTTATTGCCTCTTTCTTATGTAGATGTTTAACGATGAAACCTCATTCCTCGTTGAGGATTTCGTAGATCTTCGTAAACGTTGGGCATATATCCACAATGTTCTTAATGGTCCTTCTGATTGATGATGTCAATGACACTTTTCTATAGAGATGATGTGAATAAAACTTTTCTGTATTGATGACATGAATATAGTGTTTGGTGTAAATATGGTTATAATAGTTACAATACTTACATAATGTATACCTTATCTGTTAGATTTATTTTATGGTTATAATAGTTACAATACTTACAAATGAACAATGTTAGCTTATATGTTATGGTTAAAATGGTTACAGGTTAAAATGGTATACCTTATCTGCCAGCGTCATTATATACCTTTCCCAACCGTTGTTAATTGGTATTTACGTAATAGTGCCTCTTCTGATATTTTGGATGTCTTATCTGTTGTGTAGTTGTTTTGAGGTCATCTCACCATGATCTAATTCTTAGTTTTATATTTTGGGCACCTTTGTATATATTGTGCCATTGTTGTAGAATTATTTTGGGCATGTAATATGTACAATGTTGTCACCGGGGACTTATGTATTTCAGTACCACTTTACAACTATGTATAATATGTATATTCTAGACATGTATTATATATGGGTGTTACATGTGGCCCCATGAGGTGTCCAATCAATAACTGGCTGTAAGAATAAGTCAAAGGGGAAAACTACTCCCCCATTATCTGAGGAAAAGTAAGGTCTTCCCACATTCCCATTATTGACCAGAAAAATAGGAAAAATGCCCTCTCTGGTCATCCAACCCAGGCCCAAGGAGCCTCTATAAAATCTCAACCTTAGGGCTAAGAAGAGATCTTAATTTTCTATAAAAAGACAAATACAAATTTTCTCACCACTCTACATGAACTAGCCCTACATGCTATCCACACACCCTAAACACCTAAAACAACCCTACAATCAAAGACTACCCGTTATTTACTAATTTAGAAAGTACAATTCATAATGCCATTATCATGACAAGGAACCAGATGAAGTGACAACAAATAATATTAATGAAGAATCAAAATATGAATCTGTTCTTGAAGAAGATCTTACATTGAAATTATGTTCCTCAAGGGACAGATATCGAACTCGATGTTTCGAAAACCGGTTCAACAAGATACACTAGAACCACTACAATAACAAGTACTAGATGATGGAGTAGAAAAGCAATGAAGAACATAATAAATTGTTTACCTAGTTGGTGAAACTACACCTACATATGGGGGGTTGAGTCCACAACCCAAGAAAGGAAATTCAATATTAGTAGATTAGTACAATTAGACTTACAAGCAACAACAAACCTTATGTCGTTCAATGCCTGTTCCTAACACTACCCAATGACTTTCTATTTAGAGTCTCCCACTAAACATGAGAATCTACTCACTTTCTTCTCTATCACACAACCCGTGATAAGAGATAACAATAACAAAACCTAGTGAACAACTTCAATATAACAAGATGAAAGAATTTTGAATATTACAACTCAACTAGACAAACCTTATATGCCAAGTTAGTGAAACATAGAGGTGTACATAACGATGTTGAATTTACAACTCAACTAGACAAACCTTCTATGCTAAGATACTGAAACATAGAGGTGTAAATAAAAATAACATGGAATCTTGTAAATCCTAGAAATCTAAAATCTTCTATGTGAATGCTTGTTTTCCAATGTAGGTTTGAGCTCTTTTATAGTAAAATAACTTTGGGATTTTTCCTTGTGGATTTGCAACTAGTTTTGTCTAGAATCTTCACACAATCTATTGGATATTTGATTTTCTCCTTGAATATCTCCAACAAAAAGATATGATTTTGTTTGTTACAAATTCAAATATAAATCTCTTTTAAATCTTATTTGATCTTCACAGTTGTCCAACAAATCATATAATTATATTTCTAAACCAATAGCAATAAAACATAATTGAATCTTTTCAAAAGATTATATTAAAATGCAACAATTTGGCGCTTGTTGCACAAGACCCAAATGTCATACCAATATGTGGGAGCATCGTGGCCATCATGTGTCCCTTTTGTAGTTCGATACAACTTTAGCAAGCTAGACCAATCTTGAACACTTGAACACTTTTTCAAGGTGTTGTTTTGCTAAATGCAGCCAATCCAAATGACCAATCCACTAGGAACAACAACAAATAATTCCACTAACGAGGAACATGAAGAGTATGTCAAGGAAACACAAAAATTCATGAACAACATGATTCACTAGGAAGCCATACCCCATTTAGTTGTTTTCAAAATAATAAACAAGGGAAGTACATTAAAAAATATTGATATGAAGAACCAAGTGTCATACCCCAAATTTTGACCACTTAGATTTCCCATCATTGTGTAAATCATCATCACAATATGGGTGTATCATTATGCCTTATTAGTCTCCCCAAAGATGGGTGAGCATTCACTACAATCAATAATTAGGGTTTCAAGCCCTCTCTGAGCTCTTAGACAAAGGATCAATCAAGGAATGACATGATATTCAAACTTGTTTAACCTATCAAATATCCCCAATGGATCAAGAGGACTCCCACAGCAAGAATCAAGCACAAGGTTGCAGCATTCTAAGTGGATCAAGCCTCAAGATCGCTAGTGTCACCAAATTAGGGTTTGGTCGACCAGGGCCTCTAGATGGAAATTTTCCTCTGGGCACGAGCCAATGCTTCAAAGCATAACTTGAATTACTCCATGGGACCTCATGAACCCAATCATCAAGTGAATTTAGCCTCTGGGGAAGCATTCATCAAAAATCAGGAATTTAGGGTTTCTTGACCTAATTCACCCCTAAGTTGACTTTTGGGACAAATCATGAGCCAAGACCTCAAGAGATGATTTGAGGGTCCCTAACACACTATATTGATCCATTTGCAACAATGGATTGATCCAAGAAGCTTGAGCAACAAGTTTCAAATTCATCAGAACCACAATTAGGGTTTCGCTAGAAAAGTCAATTGTGCCTTTGACTTTTGACCAGGACATGCTCCCAAACCCTAGGACATGATTCAATACACCCTATAACACCATGAAATCAATCCATCAAGTTTGATTTAGGTCAAGGACTTGATTTCATAGAGGATCACACAGTTTGGAGTTCATCTGACAAAAAGTCAACTGTGCACAAAAGTCAACTTTGACTTTTTGAGATTTTTCACAATTATGGTTCTTTGACCCTAAGATGATGTCAGTGTGTGATTGGAATCATCATTCATCAAGAAAAATCAAGAAAAGTTGGATAACTTGTAAAAGGGGTAACCATAAAAAAACTTAGAAATTTTCTAAGTTATGGAACAAAGTGGCTAGGGTACCAACTTTGGAGGATCATATCTCCTAAACCACAAGGCCATTTTTCCCTATTCAAAGCTGGATTTGTAGCTCTCATGGCCCTCTACAAAAGCTTCAAACACAACTCATTCCAATTCCTCATGAATTTTAAGTTATGGAATGATCAAAGTCACAAAAAGTGAAAATATCACTTTTGTCCAACACTTAGTGAAATTTTCACTAAGTCAGAATCTGCCTTCACTTTTTTCCAAATGTAGGGGCATTTTTCACTTGGATCCAAAAAATATCAAAACCAACTATGATCAAACAGTTGTTGTATCATATGAGGGCTTTCCAAAATGGCCAATAACTCCATCAAATTCCACTTGAGCCATGAAATATGACAATGGCAATATGCCTTGCTGAAAACTGTCAAAGCAAGGCAGATTTGTGCATTTTGCCCGATTTGCCAAATTTGTGCAAATGACAAACACACTTATCCATATGAACACCTCAGGGGGAGACCAAGGAGGGATAAACACTGATCCATAAGCCTCCCAAGTCCTTGGAACTAAAAATAGCATGCCAAGCCTAGAAATCCCTAAAGAGGGGACAAGACTCCAATTTTGTTTTGGAGCATTCAATGGATGCACCAAGGTGGCATAGACTGAGCCGTTTCCATCTGAATTCAGTCAAGACATATCCAAGACCAAGGGAACCAGCAACATGTGCCCTAACCTCTAGTCAATGGCTAGAGGAGACTTGGATTCTCATTGATCAACATTGGCCAAACCTCTGCAGCAGTTGCCATTCACTATTGCTTGCAAAACAAACTTGCTCCACTATAAATAGAGCTCATTTGTGATCAATTTGAGTACACCAAAGCCATCAAACAGATGCATTCCTCAAAATCACCTTCTCACTTCCAAATTTGCCTTCCAAAGCAAGTCACTATCGGGTTTTGAGTTTGAGAGCAATTCCAACCAAACCAATCACACACACACCTCATAAACATCATATAAAAGTGATCCAAATACTTAAACAATATCTGAAACACTGATTTCTCAGAATCACCAGCCAGCTGCTCAAGGTTTTAACCAAGTTGCAGTTGGGATACCATCTTCAGTTCCAGCTTGTTTCACACCATTCCAAGCATTCAGACACATCACTTGGCACCTAGGGAAGCTATCCACATCATTGGAACCAAGCTGTAACACCTCTAACACAAAACACGATCACTAACTGCAAGAGGTAAGCATGAGCTCTTCTAACTCTATGATCCATGCATTTTTTGCTGCACAATAATTTGGCCATATGTTCATAATCATGCATAAAGTGTTTTCCCTCAATCAATTGCTTTGTTTGAATCGTGTGTAGAATTTCTGAGCCTTCATGCAAATTTTAGGGTTCGTGAGGTTTCTCTTTGATTTCTTATTCCATGCTTAAAATAAATGAAATTAAAGATCATAGACATGATCGTGAGGTGAAAACGAGCAAATTGATATGTAGATTGCATGATATAATCAAGTATTCAGTGAGATTGGATAGAAAATGCAAATCTGCAGAAACAGAGGGTGGCGCGTGTTCTTGCCATTGTTCTTGGCGCCCTTTTTCAAAATTTGAATATTAGAATTTTTGTGATTTTATTTAATTGATTCAAAAATTAATTTCTCTCTGAGTTTTAATGATTTTGAGTTGATTATTTTTATAATAATTCACAAAAATGTTAAAATATTTTATTTTACCAAAAAATCCCAAAAATATTATTTATTTCATATATTTGATATTTTTGCAAAGAATTAATGTTTTATTTGTTTTTTACATTTGAAATATTTTTTCTCCCTTGATTTTCCAAACTTGATTTATTTCCAATCATTTTGTGGATATAAGCATGATTTTTCAAACATTAATCCAATACCACAATTTGTTTTTCACACATATTTAACAATTTTGATCATTTTAATTGAATTTTTATTCAATTAAAATATATTTTTAAAATAAATTAGGGTTTTGATCAATTCACCCTCACAAATCTTTTTCAAACTTTTGGGCCTCTAATAGAGTGTAAGGCCCAATCCCCCTTTGAAAACTAAAACATTTTTTAGGCCTCAGTCATTGTATAAGACCCACTGCGTTTTCAAAAATCTCGGCGCGATCGCCATTTCAAAACGAAAATTACCTGGGCCTACCCTCGTGTTATAAGCCGCATTTCTTTTCTTTAAAACTTTTTGGGCCTCTAATAGAGTGTAAGACTCAATCCCCTTTTAACCAAAAACTTTTTGGGCCTCAGATATTGTATAAGTCCCTCTTCGTTAAAAGAAAATCTCAGCGCGATCGCCAGTTCAAAAATCAAATTACCTGGGCCTACCCTCGTGTTATAAGCCCCATTTCTTTTCTTTAAAACTATTTGGGCCTCTAATAGAGTGTAAGACCCAACCCCCTTTTTTTAAAACCTTTTTGGGCTTCAGTGCATTGTATAAGTCCCGACACCATCAAAAAGTTCGGCGCGATCGTCGCCTTTTTTAACAAAAACCTTTGGGCCTCTCCTTGAGCTGTAAGCCCCACCACTTGTACAAAAATAAACCTTTGGGCCTCTTGAGAGATTGTAAGACCCGCCCCTTTGTACAGAAAACCTTTTGGGCCTCAGTCACTTGTATAAGTCCTTGTACAAATTCAAAACAACAGTGCAATCAATGGTAAAACCTTGGGCCTCTCCTTGAGCTGTAAGCCCCAACAATCTTTTTTAAAGAACTTTCTCCTTTGATTTTGAATATAATATTGTTATCAAAGCTTTCTTTGTTGAACAACTAACAAAACAACATGGAAGCTCTACAACCGAGTAAGTGTTTACCCGCTTTCTTTATCCGCTTTCATATACATATATCTGTATTGTGGGGCTTCTCACAGTAAGTCTTCTTTCACAAACTTTTATATACTTGTCAATTATCAACTGTGTAATACTAGTATAGTTATTTAGAGTTTTCCCCGGCAACTACATCTAGCACTAGGTAAAGCCCTGTTGGTCACTCTTAAATACAGTCAAAACTAGATCCCCATAGGATTACCAGATACAGTCTTCCCTCCTCTTGGGGTTAAACAATATGGAGACGTGAAAGGCAGCATTCTTTATGAACCCTTTCTCAGACTGTCACTCTTAGACATTGTCAAAGAAACTCTACTGCCCAGAGATGATCTTTTCTAGGTGAATGGCATCTCTTGAGTTTCTTCCAAATCCTCGAGCTTTCCTGAAATAATCTCTTCTCGGTGAATTACATTTCTTAAACTTCTCTTGGTTTGGGGACCCACAGGCTTCTTAAAAGCATCCCCGCCTCCTCTTGGGCGTTGTACAAGGACCCTTCGGCTTCTTAAAAGCTCTCATGCCTTCTCTTGGGCTCAGTACAAGGACCCAGAGACCTCTACAGGTATAGGAACAGAACCTAGTCATCAATTTGCTAGAGCTGTCTTTCTGAGTCAAGTGTCAGACCAGTTAATGGGTTGACCTTCATCCCTTAACATACCAGCATTCTCTTGGGCATCATACAAAGATCATTCACTATCTGAGAATCGATTTCTCAAAACACCAGTATACTTGGACAATCTCAATACCCTTTGGATTTCCCATTTCCTTAAAGAACAGGAAATAACCCTGATCCTCTGGTCAGTACCAAAGCACAACCTTACCGTTAATCGTTCCCTTTATAAGAACTGGTTTTGTCTTTTATCCAACATACTGGACCTGTCACTAAACTGAAGTAGTCACCATCTTTTAGCCTCCTCTTGGGCTTTGTACAATGATTCTCCCCACACTCTCTTGTTGAGTATAAAAGACTCTCTTGTTGAGTCAAACACTTTTAGCCTCTATCTCGGGCTTCGTACGAGATAGAAAACACTCTCTTGTTGAGTATAAAAGACTCTCTTGTTGAGTCAAACACCTTTAGCCTCCGACTTGGGCTTCATACAAGGCACATATAAATCACTCTCTTGTTGACTATAAAAGACCCTCTTGTTGGGTCACAAACCTTTCCGCCTCTATCTCGGGCTTCGTACGAGACAGCAGAACACTCTCTTGTTGAGTATAAAAGACCCTCTTGTTGGGTCACAAACCTTTTAGCCTCTATCTCGGGCTTCGTACGAGACATATAAAAAACACCCTCTGGTTGGGTCACTAGCCTCCTCTTAGGATTTGTATAAAGAAAACCCCAGTTGAGTCAATCAACCTTTTAGCATCAAAGTCATGCCTTGCTCACAGTATACAAACAACAACAACTCCCCCTTAGAGATGACAAATTCTCTCAGCCAAACCCTTTAGCTTCACATCTTGGGCTTTGAACAAGATACAAACTGCCTTTAGCTTCACATCTTGGGCTTTGAACAAGATACATATACTCCCTTTAGCTTTATGTCTTGGGCTTTGAACAAGACACCAAAACAACTTTTTCCTCTCATAGAATAGGAGGAACTACGATCGCTATGATTCCGCTGTTTCGTCAAATGGGAATACGTAGGCATAAGATTGAAAAATCTTAGCGAGCATACTAATCAAAAACCCAAAATCTAGTATCTCCATCAATCAACCCAAAGGCATCAGATTTAAACACATTACCAAAAACCTCACAAATAATCCAGACACTGTGTTCTCAACAAAATAACCAAAGTTTGGGCCCCACATCCACTTAGCATCTGTAACCTAACCGACCGCTGTTCAAATTCAGTATGCAAGCAGGGTTAATTGGAGACATCTATTTCCCTTCCTTAATTAGCTTAATAGGATAAAAAATGAATCGAACTGTAGTACCCAAGCGATCATGACTCAGGACCACAAAAATCGTGCTACAGAAAAAATGGCGCCCACCGTGGGGCCCTTTTCTCTTTCTTACAATCTTAGGTAGAAAACCTTGAGTTCACAAGGTATCACAGAAATGGCGACTCTGCTGGGGAGTCATTGTCTGTATAGGATCATAAGACTAGAGGTCTAGGATGATTTAGACAAATATTTATACTGCTTTTTCTAATTGATATCTGTGTTTATTTTTCTGCTAATGGGAATGCGTGTGATGTCGCATGTGGAAAGATTGAGTATACACCTAAGATAGGTGATGGCATTGCGGGTAATCTTGCGGGGAGTGAATCCCAGTTAAGATCCCCCGATCGACCATCAAACTCAGTTGAGAATCCCTTTGCAGATACATTGCCTATACGACTCCGGTTGTTGAAAGTAGTATGGTCGACTGGGTTATTTGAGAAGCTAAGGTTTTTAGTAGACTGAAACCATTTTGTAGTGCGGAAGCTATCGGAAATAGTTTTCACGTGATACTACCCTCATTTGAGATCACTCTAGGATACATCAGCTCGTTGGCGATCCGCTTGCTGTTGTCATCCCAAGAGGGGTCAATGATTTTGTGGACAGGTACAAAAATCACCAGTATAAACCTTTTTTTGTGGGGGGGGGGGGTAGAGCCTTGACTTCATGACACCGACTCTTTGACCCCATGTTTTTTCTATGTTTTTGTGTGCTGCATTCATACATTCATTTAAAAAACATTAAAACAAAGAAAAAATCTTCTCTTCTAGTCTCTCTTTTTCAAATTAAAATAAGACAATGATTGCAAATGTCAGAGAGAAAGGAGATTGCGCTAATGGACTTCGGTAGACGGAAAACTCATAAGTACACCTTCAAGGTTCCAAAGTTAAAGGATTTGAGAGGTTTGGCGAGAATGATCACCAACCATGAGGCTTTCAGAGCTAAGTATGGGGGACTACTGTCTCTATTAAGGGTCCATGTAATCGAAGGAATCCTGTCCACACTAATCCAGTTCTACGATCCGGTCTATCACTGTTTCACATTCCCAGATTATCAGCTAGCACCAACGCTGGAGGAGTATTCTCACTTGACTGATCTACACATTACTGATCAAGCTCCCTTTTCCGGACTGGAAGAAATTCCAAAGGATCAAACCATTGCAAGAGCAATTTATTTGGACGAGTCAGAAATCAGGACTCACATGACCACTGAGGGTGGCATCCAAGGTTTGCCAGCCTAATTCTTAACAAAGAAGGCTCTATACTTTGCTAGTATAGGGAATGTGGCCGCTTTCGAGAGCATCTTCATTTTGCTCACCTACGGGTTATTTTTGTTTCCCAACATTGATAACTTCGTAGATGTTAATGCCATTAAGATTTGTCTGATTGGAAATCCTGTACCGAACTTACTCGCAGATGCGTATCATTCGGTACACTTGAGGAATTTATATAGCGGAGGAATGATCACGTGCTGTGTACCCTTGCTTTACAAATGGTTTACTTCCCATTTGCCCAAGTCTGCTACATTTTGGGATCAAAAGAATACTTTACGTTGGTCGCAGAGAATCATGTCTCTTACCAACTCCGACATCGATTGGTACAATCGAATCTACGACGAGATCAGGATCATTGACCGTTGTGGAAAATTCCCAAATGTACCCCTTATAGGAACTAAGGGAGGAATCAACTATCATCAGGTGTTAGTTCGTCATCAATTTGGATACCCGATGAGGCATGTCCCGCATAATGCTCATCTGGAAGGTCTTATTTTCAAGGAAGGAGAAAATGACAGAGCACTAAAGACAGAAATAGTGCACGCCTAGAAACACGTTCATAGGAAAGGAATAGAGTCTCTAGGAAAACCAGATTGTGTCTCGGTGGAGCCTTATCTCCACTGGGTATAAACTAGAGCTCTCAAGCTGAGGATGCCTTACCCTCGTCAGGAAGTTCTTCTATTAAGGGTTTCTGTCCTTTATTTTATGTCTGAGACGGAAAAGCTTCAGGTTACTCTTAGCAAAGTTCAGCAGGAGAAGAGGTCTTGGAGGAACAAGTACCGTATTCTCAACGTAGAGTTCAAGAAAATATAGCAGCTATTAAGAGAAAAAGATGCTCTGATTGAGATTTTAGAGCAACATGGTGTAGAAAATCAGGATGACCAAAGGAATTTGCTCGCCCCTTTCACTTGGCAAAGGAATGACAACCCGACAACGGCCCAAGAGCCCCCGTCAAAGAAAAAGAAAGTACCAGAACCAGCACCTGAGCTTTCCACATAGAGGACTCAGGATCCATTAGTTTAGATTTCCTTTTACAGCACTATGTAAATTACTGTATTTCCATTTCCGAAATCCTTTGAATTCAATAAAACGGGGTTTCCCCACTATTTGATATTTGCAATCTAATTGTCGAAGTTTACTTTGAATAAACAAAAACATACAATTAATATAATCATTGCATATTATCCATCATTCTCGCGTAAACGCATTCTTCTTACCTACAAATCTTACGTTTGTGTCTCGATTCTAGAGTCAAACTGTCTCATTCGTACAATACTCGGCCCAATCGTCAGAAAAAGATGGATGATCTCGAGGAAGAGAACAGAGAGTTGAGGGAAGAGATCGACACTCTGAAAGAGGATCTGAGAAAGCTTCATAACGACATGCAAGCTCCAGCAGAAGCTCAGATGCAGCAACAAAGGACTGTGATCTCAGAGATCACATCAACGCCCATAGTGGAAAAGTCTGATCCTAGGTACAAAATGCCGAAAGATCGTCCCTGGGGCATGCCACTTAACTATATCCCAGAAGGATATGTTCCGCCGATCGCTGAGGATCAGGGAACTGCAGTAGGAGCCGCTGGGCCTGAAGGTTACAAGCTTCGGGAAAGCGAAGACGCCAGGGGCATGACAGCAACTCCTGAAGGTTACAAACTTCGGGAGACACCGAGAGTCTCAGCCATAATGACTATACCACCACCCGTGGTACACACTGTCTTGGAAGGACAGATTCCACAGATACCTTCTGGTGGAAACAAAAGTATGTTCGACAGAATGAATGAGTTCCAGGATTAATTCTTGGAGATGCAGAAAGAACTGCAAGCCCTTCGCAGTCAGGATTTATTTGGAAAGGACGCCGCAGACCTTTGCTTGGTCCCCAATGTGAAAGTTCCGCACAAGTTCCAAGTGCCCGAATTTGAAAAATACAAGGGTAACTCTTGCCCTCAAAGCCATTTGGTGATGTACGCTCGGTGAATGTCAGCTCAGACAAAGAACCAGGAGCTACTAATTCACTACTTTCAAGATAGTTTAACCGGTGCCGCATTAAAATGGTACATGGGTTTAAACTGCGCCACGATCGGCACATTCAGAGATCTGGGCGCTGCTTTCGTTCAACAATATAAATACAATCTGGATATGGCACCGGACAAAGATCAACTCAGATCGATGTCACAAAAGGACAAGGAAACCTTTAAAGAATATGCTCAGAGATGGCGTGAAATTGCCGCTCAGATTTCTCCACCTCTGGAGGAAAAGGAGATGACAAAGATCTTCTTAAATACCTTGAGTTCATTTTACTACGACAGAATGGTTGCCAGTGTACCCAGTGACTTCACCGAGATGGTAGGCATGGGAGTTCATCTTGAGGAAGCGGTCCGAGAAGGACATTTAGTTGAAGACGCTGGATCATCAAGCAGTACAAAACGATACGGTAGTGCTCTCCCTAAGAAAAAAGAGCAGGATATTGGGAATATCTCTCTCGAAAAGCAAAGGCGACGTTACCAACTAGTAGCAGCTGTAACTCTTGCTATCAACCATGCGCCTGGTCCTACGTATCAACCTCAGGTTGCGCAGAGCCAACCTAATCAACAACAATATCAGCAAAGGACACAACAACCTCTTCAACAGGCTCGTCCTCAGTACAACAACAACCGTACAACATGACCACCAGGGTTTGATCCTATACCCATGTTGTACGCAGAACTGTTTCCATTATTACTGGTCAAGGGGCATGTCCAAACTAAGTCTCCTCTTACAGTACCGGAAAATCCGCCTTTTTGGTTCAAAACGGATCAGACGTGTCCTTACCAACAAGGAGGACCAGGGCATAACATAGAAAACTGTCTCAATTTCAAATCTGGTGTGCAAAAGCTTGTTAGGAGCGGGGTCTTATATTTTAAAGATAGGAATCCAAATGTTCTCACGAACCCGTTGCCTCAACACGAGAAAGATGCAGTCCATTTGATAGAGGGAGAGTCTAACGACAGCTATCAAATTCATGATGTACTCTTATTAAGGGCCAAACTGGTCAAGATGCATTGTAGACAGAGTGGATATGGCCACGTGCCACCTCATAATTATCACAAGTGTGATATCTACTCTAAAAACAATCAAGGATGTTCTGTGGTGCAGTCAGCTCTACATTGGATCTCGGATGGATCCAAGAGCATCGAGTTCGTAGAGTCAACATGACCTATACGAATTCCAAGATCATTTAGAACCACGACATCCGTGCAATGGATGTCAACTTGGTGGCAATGCACTCCAGGCAAAGCCAGTATCATAATATGCCGTGGCACGATTACAATTCTTGTCTAACTTGCTCGATAAACAAACAAGGATGCTCTTTTGTACAAGAGGCCCTCCAGCGTCAGATGGATCTTGGGTGAATCCAGGACTACCATGATAGAAATCCTTATAAGATCAACATGATCCAAATCTTTGATATCCGTTTGATGAACACCAGCTTGGTAGAGTTACACGCCAAGCAGGTTCAACTTGGTTTTCTCACTTCTCACGATTATTTGAACTGTAAAGTATGCAGTGGGAGTAACCAAGGGTGCGCTCTATATGGATCAAGACACGCAGGTTCAAAGAACCTTACAACACTTGTTAAACCACTGGTGGCTTCCGATCTATATGGATCAAGACACGCAACAAATCAGTGTGCTTAATGGGAACCCTACTATACGGCAAAGTCAGGATGTCCGATCTATGGAAACTGACCTGGTGAGGTTCCACTGTATTCAAAGCGGGCGTGGTCAAGTGCCACCACACAACTATGAACGCTGTAGAGTCTGTTCGGAGAATAATCAAGGATGCTACCTTGTTCGAGCAGCTCTTCAAGGTCAGTTGGATCGTAAAGAGATTCACCCATGTCCGAGTTCCGAGCCAATCAACTGGACACCAGACTACTTCGTTGATCAAATCAGAGATGTTGTCATAATCTCTGATCATCAACAGAACAAGGATGTTTGTACCCTCATCCCTCTACTGGGCGAATCAAAGGTTCCTAGCCAGAAACTGATTGAAGTTACCTACGATAGTCAAAAAAATCAGAAGGCTCTTGTAGTTATCTATCTACCGGGACCATTACCGTATGAATCAGCTCAGGCGATCCCTTACAAATACGGTGCAACAATAATTGAGAATGGAAAGAAAATTTCATTACCCTCCGTCGTGAATATTGCAGACATCAGTAGAGTAACGTGGAGCGGTCGAATCTTCAACCGAGGAGTTGGAGAACCTAACAAAGAAAAGGAACTTCAGACAGAAGCTCCCAATCCACCAGTCGGTCAGTCCAATGATCCCGACCTTTCAAAAAACCATGATGAGATGTTGAAGCTCATCCAAAGGAGTGAATACAACATTTTTGATCAGCTGTTACAAACTCCTTTGAAGATCTCTATGCTATCACTTTTACTCAGTTCCGAAGCCCACAGAGAGGCTCTACAGAAAGTCTTAGAGCAGGCCTTTATGGAACAGGATGTGTGAATACGATAGTTTGATAGCATTATCTCTAACATCACTTCCTGCAACAACTTAGGATTCAGTGATGAGGATTTTCCAGAGGAGGGCAAACGCCACAACATGGCGCTCAATATCAGAGTTAACTGCCAGGACGATGCTTTAGCCAGCATGCTGGTAGACATAGGATCGGCCATCAACGTTATGCCGAAGTCCACTTTATTGCGACTATCATTCAAAGGATCCCCGATGAGGGACATTGAGGTCATCATCAAAGCCTTTGACGGATCTCAGAAAGCAGTTATCAGCAAAGTCGACCTTCCCATAACCATCGGTCCTCACACTTTCCTAATCACTTTCTAGGTCATGGACGTCCGGGCAGCATACAACTGTTTATTAGGAAGGCCTTGGATATACCAGGCTGGGGCAGTCACTTCGACACTGCACCAGAAACTGAAGTTCGTCAAGAACAATCAACTCGTCACGGTTTGTGGAGAACAAGCCTTGATCGTGAGTAACCTGTCATTATCTACTTGTATAGAACCCGAGGAGGTTGTTGGAACTCAGTTCCAAGCACTTTCGGTGAGCAATGAGAGTCAATCAGAGAAAGGAACCTCTATTTCCCCGTACAAAGATGCTCTCTAGTTGATCAAAAGTAACAATACGAAGGGATGGGGACAGCTTGTCATTCCTACTGATAACAAAACATAGAAGGGTCTTGGTTTTTCTACAACCTATACCCAGACAGCTGCTTATGATGAAAGTCTTCATCCCATTCAGAACTTCTTCCACAGTGGAGGTTTCCTTCACCCAGTGCCTCAAGCAGTCCATACCATCAACGAGGGAGATCCCTCCGATACAGAGGAAGAGTGGAAGTCCTATCTTAACGAGGACAGTTATATGTCTCAGGAAGAAGTGCCTACACCATTTTCCTATCCCGCACAGAGTCCGAGATTTATACCCAGGTCAGATGTCAGAATGATATACGGAGATTGTGATCCGAAAGGATGTCGTGCTCCACCGAACTCATTAGAGGAGGACGCTCTAATGAAAGACAACTTTGACCACGACTATTATAGCCCGATGGATGGCCTGCCTATCTGGCATCCGTATCCAGGAAATTCGGGGCAAGAAGATCAGCCAAACAATGTAAATCAGCTGAGCATCATTGAACAGAATACATGCGTCCCCACTATGTCATGGGATCATCACTGAGGTCATTCAGAAAATATCCAGTACGACGATGAATTCGTAAAGTTTGCAGGGCTAGAATTCATCAACTATGTTTTTCCCGAGGTCAACGTCATCGAAAGAGATGACTCCTCCAGTTCCCAGAGAAGTGTGGGACACCTTGGGACAACCAAGTGGAAAATACGACTACATGGTCAAATACACCACTCTCGAGAGCTCTCGTATCAGGCTCGAAGACATCCAGCCAACTGGATGGGGAGATTTGCCTGAGAACACAAACACTATACAAAATACAATTGAGGAATCCTCCTACGACAACTCTGTCTGGGAGAAAGATTCCAATGATCCTGCTCCACCAGAAATCATTGTTATTTCTGAAGACTAATCGAGGAAGGTACCAGACTTTGTGATTCACCGAGGAGTTCGCCGCCAATGGGTTGTTGTCGAAGTTCCGAAGATCGTTCATAAGTCAAATTAATTGCCGTCTTTATCTTAACCTTTCACCCTGCCCAGGTGAAACGGATGTTTTGATAGGGCTCACTTTCTGTAAATATCCCTCTTCGCTTCGCCTAAAGCGGCAGAGTTTTGTTTTATAGGGCTGTAGTTTCAAGAATCGACTAAATCATAAATAAAATAAACGTCGTTCTGTAATTTCCGCATTAATTGCTGTTTTCTCTTTTTGCTTTTCCAGAAAATGGTAATCCTAAAAAACATCTCAATAATAAAAACAAGCAGTTTTCCCAACGAACAACACTGCACACACTCTTGCGTTTCTCTCTATCTCTTCTAAACACAAATCATCACGTCATGCATATTGCTTGTTTTAAACCCCGTTGAAACATACTATCCGATGCCTTCTCCCAACTTTGAATTCTCGGTATTTGGGGCTGAAGAAGAAGTTGACGACGAAATTCCAGAAGAGATCTTCCGATTACTCAGGCAAGAGGAAAGGTCCATCGAACCTCACAAAGAGCCGTTAGAAATAGTCAAATTGGGTTCAAAAGAGGAAAGAAAATAAGTCAGGATTGGGGCACTGCTCAGTCCAACTGCCAAAGAGAGTTTGACAAAGCTTCTCAAAGAATTTCCCGATGTATTCGCTTGGTCCTATCAGGATATGCTAGGGTTGGATACCAGCATCGTGGAACATCATCTACCGTTAAAATCAGAATGTCCGCCAGTAAAACAAAGGTTGAGGAGGACTCACCCGGATATGGCTATCAAAATCAAAGAGGAGGTACAAAAACAGATTAATGCGGGTTTCCTCGCCACATTAGAATATCCTCAATGGTTAGCCAACATCGTACCAGTCCTAAAAAGGACGGAAAGGTCAGAATGTGTGTCGACTATAGGGATCTAAACAAGGCTAGTCCAAAGGATGACTTTCCTTTACCACACATTGACATGCTGGTAGACAATACAACAAAATTCAAAGTTTTCTCCTTCATGGATTGGGCTATAATCAGATTAAAATGGCGCCGAAAGACATGGAGAAAACTTCGTTCATCACCCCATGGGGTATCTTTTGTTACAAGGTAATGTCGTTCGGTTTTAAGAATGTCGGGGCAACCTATCAAAGGGCCATGACTACTCTTTTTCATGACATGATACACAAAGAAATCGAGGTATATGTCGATGATATGATTGCAAAATCTAATACAGAAGAGGAGCATGTGACCCACCTGTCAAAACTATTCGAGCGGTTGAGAAAGTACAGACTCCGCTTGAATCCCAATAAGTGCACATTCGGTGTCTGTTCAGGGAAACTTCTAGGGTTCATCGTCAGCCAGAAAGGAATTGAGGTTGATCATGACAAGGTCAAGGCCATTCAAGAAGTGCCTTCTCCAAAGACTGAAAAACAAGTCAGGGGATTCCTGGGACGTTTGAACTACATTTCCAGATTTATATTCCTCATGACCGCGACATGCGCGCCGATTTTCAAATTACTCAAAAAGAATCAGGACTGCGTTTGGACAGAAGACTGTCAAACCGCCTTCAACAGTATTAAGTAATACGTGTTGAACCCACTGATTCTATCACCTCCAGTGGAGGGAAGACCACTGATCATCTACCTCACAGTCTTGGAAGACTCAATGGGTTGTGTGCTTGGCCAACAAGATGAAACAAAAAGGAAAGAGTCTGCCATTTACTATTTGAGCAAGAAGTTTACGGACTGTGAAACTCGGTATACTATGCTCGAGAAAACTTGCTGTGCTCTGGCTCGGGTAGCCAAACGTCTTCGCCAATATATGATTCGTCACACTACTTGGTTAATCTCAGAAATGGATCCAATCATGTATGTCTTTGAAAAACCTGCTCTCACGGGAAGGATCGCCCGTTGGTAGATGTTGTTATCGGAATATGACATCGAATACCACGCTCAGAAAGCCGTTAAAGGAAGTATTTTAGCCGATCATTTGGCTCATCAACCGATTGACGATCAGGTGTCAGTCGGGTTTGACTTCCCATACGAAGATGTCATGTATCTAAAAATGAAAGACTGCGATGAACCGCTACCCAGTGAAGGGCCAGAACCAGGTTCCCAATGGGGACTTATCTTTGACGGAGCTGTCAATCATTACGGAAATGGGATTGGGACAATCATTGTTACCCCTCAGGGTACCCATATTCCTTTCACCGCCAGACTTACGTTCAAGTGCACAAACTACGAGGCTAAATACAAAGCTTGTATTATGGGTCTCGAGGAAGCGATCGACTTAAGGATCAAAAACTTGGACGTATATGGCGACTCAGCCCTGGTTATCAATCAGATCAAAGGAGATTGGAACACATACCAATCAGGACTGATTCCTTACAAAGACTATGCGAGAAGGTTGTTACCCTTCTTCAACAGAATTGAGTTTCATCACATCCCTCGTGAGGAGAATCACATGGCTGATGCATTAGCCACTCTCTCTTCCATGATTAGCGTAGGTCAATGGAATGACATACCTAAGATCGACATAATGCGCCTCGAACGGCCCGCTTACATCTTCACGATTGAAGCAGTCATAGACGACCAACCTTGGTATCACGATATCAAATGCTTCCTTCAGAAACAAGAGTACCCACCTGGGGCATCCAGGAAAGACAGAAAAACCCTCAGAAGACTGGCAGGCAGCTTCTTCCTGAGCGGTGATACACTCTATAAGAGAAACTTTGACATGGTCCTGCTCCGATGTGTAGACAGACTAGAAGCAGACATGCTGATGAAAGAAATTCGCGAAGGATCCTTTGGCACTCATGCCAATGGACACACAATGGCGAGAAAAATTCTAAGACCCGGGTACTACTGGTTGACCATGGAATCCGACTGCTACAAGTACATGAGGAAGTGTCACAAGTGTCAGATATACTCCGACAAAATCCATGTACCACCAACGCATCTCAAAGTTCTTTCTTCCCCATGGTCTTCTTCCATATGGGGAATTGACATGATTGGCATGATCGAACCCCAGGCTTCGAACGGACATCGGTTCATCCTGGTTGCCATTGATTAATTCACTAAGTGGGTTGAAGCAGCGTTATACGCCAATGTAACCCGACAAGTGGTGGTCCGATTTATCAAAAACAATATCATCTGCCGTCATGGTGTTCCAAGCCAGATCATTAATGATAATGGATCTAACTTGAACAATAAGATTATGAAAGAGTTGTGTGCTGAGTTCAAGATCGAACACCATAACTCATCTCCCTACCGACCCAAGATGAACGGAGCGGTAGAAGCGGCTAACAAGAACATTAAGAAGATTGTTCAAAATATGGTTGTAACCTATAAAGACTAGCACGAGATGCTACCCTTTGCTTTTCACGGTTATCGCACATCTGTCCGCACTTCAACAGGGCAAGCCCTTTCTCTCTAGTATATGACATGGAAGCAGTGCTTCCCTTAGAAGTAGATATCCCATCAATCCGGGTATTGATCCGAGCTAAGCTTACAGAAGCTGAATGGTGTCAAAGTCGACACGACGAACTGAATTTGATCGAAGAAAAATGAATAACGGCGCTATGCCACGGTCAGTTGTATCAACAAAGAATAAAGAAGGCATTTGACAAAAAGGTCCGATCTCGCGTCTTCAGGAAATAAGACCTTGTGCTCAAAAAGATACAATCATTTCTCACTGATTCTCGAGGTAAATGGACTCCGAATTATGACGGCCCCTATGTGGTCAAGAAAACTTTCTCAGGCGGCGCCTTGAGACTCGCAACCATGGATGGAGAAGAATTTGCCTACCCCACAAATGTTGACCTAGTCAAGAAACACTTCGCCTAAACTAAAAAAAATGTCTCGGTGGATTGAAAACCCGAAAGGGCGGTTCGGGCAAAAATTAGAGACAAAATAAAAAAAAAAATCATCCCGGTGGATTGGAAACATCACAGTACAATCCAGGCAAAAATTAGGGATAATGGCAAGTAACTATGTCCAACAGGGGCAAATCCCCCAATAACAGTCATGTCGTTCATCAGAAAACTCCAGTCAAGGTCATCTTCGAAGGAAGCTCAGGATGCCCAGAATTCAAAGTTGGTAGAAGGATAGCGGTCGTTATGTTTCAATGTAGCCCTTTTCCCTTAAATTACCATTTTCTAAACTTTGTAAATACTCTATGGAATCACACGTTTGGCTGATTTCCATCCTATCAATAAAATTTGAGCCCTAGTGCTTTTGTTTGCAATTCTTATTTGTTTTAGCTTTACAGAATGACGTTTTAACGTGATTAACGATTCTTGAAACGAAACAAAAATGAATTTATCTGTTAAAAATTTTCTGCTTTTAAAATAAAGATGGAAATTTCTTTTAACTGTTGAACATCGAAAGAACATCGATCGCTTCTCCAGAAGTAATCGAGCTTCAAAGTGCAGAATCAAAGTACTTATTCTAAACCAGCACGCCTGAATGAAGGATCAATTGTGTCAGAGACCTGTTTCATCTGACACCCCCGACAGAGTTCTTACCTCCTAAGCCCGACCAACGGTGTTCCCCGCAGGGACTATTTCTCCTAAGCAAGGCAAAATTGCTATCGTGAACCAGTGATACTTTTCATCTCCCACTGTGGCCGAGTATCCAGACGTGTTCATCTATTAGTCTATATATCGCGTCAGTTTTGTCAGCATATACATACATACATCATGCATTATTGATTTACATTTGTATTCATATTGCATCACTATCACTCTGGTCGGTCTTATCCCGTAGTGGTAAAAGTCCTCTTAATCGAGTTGTCAGTTCTTTCCTCGTCAGGAAATGTTGCGTCTGAACAATCTCTCTCCTCCAGTTTATTTCTGGATTGGAATTGGCCTTCGACCACTTTGATAACTTGAACCTCTGAAAAAACCAGAGAACCCTCGACAAACGTCACTCTTCGCTAGTGAAGATGATATCTTCGCTTTCCCGGATTAAGGAAAATCCCCAAAGAAAGCCTCGTAATCAGAAACTCGACAATGCAGCAGTTTTTCTCCAAAAAATTTGCTGACAAAAAGGTCATCAGCACCTCAAAATTGGATCACACCATATGGCATTTCTCCGAGAAGATCTCGAGAAAAGTATGATGTAATACCCCAACGGGAAACAGCCTCTTAAGAGACTCGTTTTCCCCAGTAGAGTCGACAAATGGCGTCTCCAACAGAGAAGTTTGTACACCTCTACAACTCAGACGACTAGGTTCCCTAGCAACTCTAACATCAAAATATTTTCCGTCAAATGGCATCTCCCAAGGAAAATTCGGCGAGAAGTTTGAGGAAAATCGCTACGAACAGCGTCCCTTGTCAAGAAAGATTATTGACAAAAGAAACTGAGACCAGTTCCTTGGTAGGAAACCAGGATCGAGGGGAAGTTTATTACAGAAACTTAGACCAGTTCCTTGGTAGGAAACCAGGACCGAGGGGAAGTTTATATCAGAAACTGAGACCAGTTCCTTGGTAGGAAACCATGATCGAGGGGAAGTGTATTACATAAACTTAGACCAGTTCCTTGGTACGAAACCAGGATCGAGGGGAAGTTTATTTCAACAGAAAATTGAGACCAGTTCCTTGGCTGAAGACCAGGATCGAGGGGAAGTTTACCTTTTCTAAGTATCATTGCTTAGCGAAAGAAGATGAATGCGTAAGCTGCCATTCATAACCTCCATCAAAATTTCGGGTATTCCGATATTTAATCCTCTTGTACCCCGAATGCCCGAATACCGTCGCCATTCACACCTTCGGGTCCAAGAAGATTAAATAAGGGCATCTGTCATACCCCAAATTTTGACCACTTAGATTTCCCATCATTGTGTAAATCATCATCACAATATGGGAGTATCAGTATGCCTCATTAGTCTCCCCAAAGATGGGTGAGCATTCACTACAATCAATAATTAGGGTTTCAAGCCCTCTCTGAGCTCTTAGACAAAGGATCAATCAAGGAATGACATGATCTTCAAACTTGTTTAACCTCTCAAAATATCCCCAATGGATCAAGAGGACTCCCACAGCAAGAATCAAGCACAAGGTTGCAGCATTCTAAGTGGATCAAGTTTCAAGATCGCCAGTGTCACCAAATTAGGGTTTGGTCGACCAGGGCCTCCAGATGGAAATTTTTCTCTGGACACGAGCCAATGCTTCAAAGCATAACTTAAATTACTCCATGGGACCTCATGAACCCAATCATCAAGTCAATTTAGCTTCTGGGGAAGCATTCATCAAAAATCAGGAATTTAGGGTTTCTTGACCTAATTCACCCCTAAGTTGACTTTTGGGACAAATCATGAGCCAAGACCTCAAGAGATGATTTGAGGGTCCCTAACACACTATATTGATCCATTTGCAACAATGGATTGATCCAAGAAGCTTGAGCAACAAGTTTCAAATTTGTCAGAACCACAATTAGGGTTTCGCGAGAAAAGTTAACTGTGCCTTTGACTTTTGACCAGGACATGCTCCCAAACCCTATGACATGATTCAATACACCCTATAACACCCATGAAATCAATCCATCAAGTTTGATTTAGGCCAAGGACTTGATTTCATAGAGGATCGCACAGTTTGGAGTTCATCTGACAAAAAGTCAACTGTGTATAAAAGTCAACTTTGACTTTTTGAGATTTTTCACAATTATGGTTATTTGACCCTAAGATGATGTCAATGTGTGATTGGAATCATCATTCATCAAGAAAAATCAAGAAAAGTTGGATAACTTGTAAAAGGGGTAACCATAAAAAACTTAGAAATTTTCTAAGTTATGGAACAAAGTGGCTAGGGTACCAACTTTGGAGGATCATATCTCCTAAACCACAAGGCCATTTTTTCCCATTCAAAGATGGATTTGTAGCTCTCATGGCCCTCTACAAAAGCTTCAAACACAACCCATTCTAATCCCTCATGAATTTTAAGTTATGGAATGATCAAAGTCACAAAAAATGAAAATGTCACTTTTGTCCAACACTTAGTGAAATTTTCACTAAGTCAGAATCTGCCTTCACTTTTTACAAAATGTAGGGCCATTTTTCACTTGGATCCAAAAAATATCAAAACCAACTATGATCAAACAGTTGTATCATATGAGGGCTTTCCAAAATGGCCAAGAACACCATCAAATTCCACTTGAGCCATGAGATATGACAATGGCAATATGCCTTGCTGAAAACTGTCAAAGCAAGGCAGATTTGTGCATTTTGCTCGATTAGCCAAATTTGTGCAAATGACAAACACACTTATCTATCTAAACACCTCAGGGGGAGACCAAGGAGGGACAAACACTTATCCATAAGCCTCCCAAGTCCTTGGAACTAAAAATAGCATGCCAAACCTAGAAATCCCTAAAGAGGGGACAAAACTCTAATTTTGTTTTGGAGCATTCAACGGATACACCAAGGTGGCATGAACTGAGCCATTTCCAACTGAAATTAGTCAAGACATATCCAAGACCAAGGGAACCAGCAGCCTGTGCCCTAACCTTTAGTCAATGGCTAGAGGAGACTTGGATTCTCATTGATCAACATTGGCCAAACCTCTGCAGCAGTTTCCATTCACTATTGCTTGCAAAACAAACTTGATCCACTATAAATAGAGCTCATTTATGATCAGTTTCAGTACACCAAAGCCATCAAACAAATGTTTTCCTCAAAATCACCTTCTCACTTCCAAATTTGCCTTCCAAAGCAAGTCACTATCGGGTTTTGAGTTTGAGAGCAATTCCAACCAAATCAATCAGACACACACCTCATAAACATCATATAGAAGTGATCCAAACACTTAAACAACATCTGGAACACTGATTTCTCAGAATCACCAGCCAGCTACTCAAGGTTTTAACCAAGTTGCAGTTGGGATACCATCTTCAGTTCCAGCTTGTTTCAAACCATTCCAAGCATGCATACACATCACTTGGCACCTAGGGAAGCTATCCACATCATTGGAACCTAGCTATAACACCTCTAACACAAAACACGATCACTAGCTGCAAAAGGTAAGCATGAGCTCTTCTAACTCTATGATCCATGCATTTTTTGCTGCACAATAATTTGGCCATATGTTCATAATCATGCATAGAGTGTTTTCCCTCAATCAATTGCTTTGTTTGAATCGTGTGTAGAATTTCTGAGCCTTCATGCAAATTTTAGGGTTTTTGAGGTTTCTCTTTGATTTCTTATTCCATGCTTAAAATAAATGAAATTAAAGACCATCGACATTATCGTGAGGTGAAAACGAGCAAATTGATATGTAGATTGCATGATATAATCAAGTATTCAGTGAGATTGGATAGAAAACGCAAATATGCAGAAACAGAGGGTGGCGCATGTTCTTGCCATTGTTCTTGGCGCCCTTTTTCAAAATTTGAATATTTGAATTTTTGTGATTTTATTTAATTGATTCAAAAATTAATTTCTCTCTGAGTTTTAATGATTTTGAGTTGATTCTTTTTTTAATAATTCACAAAAATGTTAAAATATTTTATTTTACCAAAAAATCCCAGAAATATTATTTATTTCATATATTTGATATTTTTGCAAAGAATTAATGTTTTATTTGTTTTTAGCATTTGAAATATTTTTTCTCCCTTGATTTTCCAAACTTGATTTATTTCCAATCCATTTGTGGATATAAGCATGATTTTTCAAACATTAATCAAATACCACAATTTGTTTTTCACACAAGTTAAATAATTTTGATCATTTTAATTGAATTTTTATTCAAATAAAATATATTTTGAAAACAAATTAGGGTTTTGATCAATTCACCCTCACAAATCTTTTTCAAACTTTTGGGCCTCTAATAGAGTGTAAGACCCAATCCCCCTTTGAAAACTAAAACATTTTTTGGGCCTCAGTCATTGTATAAGACCCACTGCGTTTTCAAAAATCTTGGCGCGATCGCCATTTCAAAACGAAAATTACCTGGGCCTACCCTCGTGTTATAAGCCCCATTTCTTTTCTTTAAAAATTTTTGGGCCTCTAATAGAGTGTAAGACCCAATCCCCTTTTAACCAAACCTTTTTGGGCCTCAGATATTGTATAAGTCCCTCTGCGTTAAAACAAAATCTCGGCGCGATCGCCAGTTCAAAAATCAAATTACCTGGGCCTACCCTCGTGTTATAAGCCCCATTTATTTTCTTTAAAACTTTTTGGGCCTCTAATAAACTGTAAGACCCAAACTTTTTTTTTAAACCTTTTTGGGCCTCAGGCATTGTATAAGTCCCGACACCATCAAAAAGTTCGGCGCGATCGTCGCCTTTTTTAAAAAAAAACCTTTGGGCCTCTCCTTGAGCTGTTAGCCCCAACACTTGTACAAAAATAAACCTTTGGGCCTCTTGAAAAAGTGTAAGACCCACCCTTTGTACAGAAAACCTTTTGGGCCTCAGTCACTTGTATAAGTCCCTGTACAAATTCAAAACAACAGTGCAATCAATGGTAAAACCTTGGGCCTCTCCTTGAGCTGTAAGCCCCAACAATCTTTTTCAAAGCACTTTCTCCTTTGATTTTGAATATAATATTGTTATCAAAGCTTTCTTTGTTGAACAACTAACAAAACAGCATGGAAGCTCTACAACCGAGTAAGTGTTTACCCGCTTTCTTTATCCGCTTTCATATACATATATCTGTATTGTGGGGCTGCTCACTATAAGTCTTCTTTCAAAAACTTTTATATACTTGTCAAATATCAACTGTGTAATACTAGTATAGTTACTTAGAGTTTTCCCCGGCAACTACGTCTAGCACTAGGTAAAGCCCTGTTGGTCACTCTTAAATACAGTCAAAACTAGATCCCCATAGGATTACCAGATACAGTCTTCCCTCCTCTTGGGGTTAAACAATATGGAGACGTGAAAGGCAACATTCTCTGTGAACCCTTTCTCAGACTTTCACCCTTAGACATTGTCAAAGAAAATCTACTCCCCAGAGATGATCTTTTCTCGGTGAATGGCATCTCTTAAGTTTCTTCCAAATCCTCGAACTTTCCCGAAATGATCTCTTCTCGGTGAATTGCATTTCTTGTACTTCTCTTGGTTTGGGGACCCACTGGCTTCTTAAAAGCATCCCCGCCTCCTCTTGGGCGTTGTACAAGGACCCTTCGGCTTCTTAAAAGCTCTCATGCCTTCTCTTGGGCTTAGTACAAGGACCAAGAAACCTCTACAGGTATAGGAACAGAACCTAGTCATCAATTTACTAGAGCTGTCTTTCTGAGTCAAGTGTCAGACCAGTTAATGGGTTGACCTTCATCCTTTAACATACCAGCCTTCTCTTGGGCATCATACAAAGATGATTCACTATCTGAGAATCGATTTCTCAAAACACCAGTAGACTTGGACAGTCTCAATACCTATTGGATTTCCCATTTCCTTAAAGAACAGGAAATAACCCTGATCCTCTGGTCAGTACCAAAGCACAACCTTACCGTTAATCGTTCCCTTTATAAGAACAGATTTTCTCTTTAATCCAACATACTGGACCTGTTACTAAACTGAAGCAGTCACCATCTTTTAGCCTCCTCTTGGGCTTTGTACAATGATTCTCCCCACACTCATTTGTTGAATATAAAAGACTCTCTTGTTGAGTTAAACACTTTTAGCCTCCATCTCGGGCTTCGTACGAGATACAAATCACTCTCTTGTTGAGTATAAAAGACTCTCTTGTTGAGTTAAACACCTTTAGCCTCCATCTCGGGCTTCGTACGAGATAGAAAACACTCTCTTGTTGAGTATAAAAGACTCTCTTATTGAGTCAAACACCTTTAGCCTCCATCTCGGGCTTCGTACGAGATAGAAAACACTCTCTTGTTGAGTATAAAAGACTCCCTTGTTGAGTCAAACACCTTTACCCTCCGTCTTGGGCTTAATACAAGGCACATATAAATCACTCTCTTGTTGAGTATAAAAGACCCTCTTGTTGGGTCACTTTCGCTCCCGGGATTTTCATCCAAGTACAAACGCGAAAGTGGCGCGGAAACAGAGTCGTCAGCAATGTGTATTTATCCCAAGAGAGGGAAAGGAAACACTGCGTAAACCTGAGGGAAGGGAAAAGACATGGTCTCGCGACCAAGAGAAATGGGTAAGGCAGTCGGTTACGCGAGGGGAAGGTATTAGCACCTCCACGCGTCCATCGTACTCGATGGGATACACACTTGCTGTCTCGATCAAAGGGTGTCATCATCTGGAGCTCCACTGCTACTGGAAACGAGAAGGAACAGGAACAGAAAAGAACAAAGAAGCGAGGAAGAAAAGAAAAAGAAGTGACTCGATAGGACATCGTCGTCCTATGCCTATGTATTCCCTCGTTCAATGGAAAAGTCAGAGTCAACGTAGTTCGGACACGAACTAAGGGGGGAGGTTGCTCGCCAAGACATCGCCGTCTTGTGCCTACGTATCCTCAATCGGACTAGAGAGAGGAAATCAGAGCAGTCATAGTTCGACCTAACAAGGCCTTAGTGTTTTTTATGAGCGACGTTAGATTCGCGTCCGGCAGTTAGGGTCAATGCCTATTGGCGACGAGACGGAAGTAACGTGCCCTTTTTCTGAAAATGACTTGAAATTAACGATCCCGAAGGATGAAAAAGGTTTGAGTTATTTTTGTGTTTTTTAGACAGAAGTGGATTGAAGTTAGTTCGTAACTTACATTGCACCAAAGTCTACCATGCGGGAACGAGTGAGTCGCATGGTCGCCCCCAAATGGGACGTATGCTAAACACTCTAGAAGAGGAGGGGAGACCCCTCGTTCTTCATTTCCTACACTTAAGGCTCGAGCGCAATGTACGTTATATTTATTAAGTGTTTTAGAAATGTTAAGAGATGAGAAGAGAGGACTCAAGGAAAAGAAAACACTAAGGGGAATTCTATACTAATGTTGTCATGCAAAGGTGGACCTATAGTTGAGTTAAAAAGGGAAACATCTATCTAAGTTAGCATGCAAAGCAGAGGCCTAATGCTAATCCTACTCCAAGCTTAATCGGAAATTAAGTTGGACTAGGTAGCTCTAAGGGAGTGAATCCAAGACTTAAACAAGTCTTGAGACTCATGGGAAGAGAAAGAGTGAAAGAGATGAAGGAGAGAGAGAGGTGGAAGATGGGAAAAAAGATGGGGCAGCAAGCATATCATTCACATCATATCCAAATCACATCATTAATCATGCTTCAAAAGACCACCCAAGAAAGCTCAAGTAAGCAAGTAAGAGCAAACAAGAAAGGATGCAAGCAAACTTGCATAAGAAGCACAATTAAACATCATTAAGACTCACACAAAGATGAAATTAATAAGGTAAGATGAAAATGAATCCAAGTCAGAACTTAAGTCATGCCAAAGTTAACCAATTCAAACATTAGAAAATGATCTCGAGGGCATCAAGTATGCATCTCAACAACACTCAAACAATTAGCAACAATTAACTCATGCATAATATAACTTCAAGTGATCAAACAAAGTGAAATCAAGGCATGAAAGAAAATGGGCAGAAAGGTGAACATGTATCTCAATTCAAATATCAACTCGTGAATAGCAAGAAGAAGCAACAAGAATCACATTCAAGACATGCTTCACAATTATGCAAACATCCACTTCAAACATTTATGCAAGCAACACATGATAAAGTGAAGCAAGAAGCAAGATATGATCACATAATGGACCCAAAATCAAAAGGATCAGAACCTTAAACATGTAATTCAAATCAAACAAAGGTCCTCGAGCATTGATTAGATCATACAAGAAAACATCTCACAAGATTAGGTCAAGCATACCAAAGGATCCAAGTCAAAACATTGTCAACTTATAAAATCAAGAACAAATAGGAAAATGGTCAAATGAGGATGATTCCAAAGCCACAAATAAGCTAGGACAGTACATGATCACACCAAATAATCATCTCAAACATCATTCAATCACAAATATTTGAAATCCTCCAAACTAGGCCAAGTGTTCAAACATGCTTCAACCAAATTCAAACCACAAGTAGGCACCAACCAAAAATAGAAACATGCTTCATAAAAATCCAAATAAATTTTTGAATTCATGTTAAAACAGTCAAGAACAAGTGTACAAAAGGTCTCATTAAGAATCCCAAATTTTCAGCATCAATTGGATCAAAACATCACACATAGGAGGCTAATCGAGCATGCATCGAGGACTAATTAAAATCAATCAAGAATTAATCAAGAATTCAACATCTCAGCACCAAATCAATCCTCAAACATTCACCAAACATGTATCAAAGCATGGTAAGAAAATTGGATCATGAAAGCAATCAAAGGCATCAAAAGACAAAACCCTAATTCAAGGGTAAACATGTAAAAGTAACTTCCAAATTAATTCCAAATAAAATAGAAAAATAAATGGAAAAATAAAATAAAAAATATGAAAAATATCTCAAGATGCAAAACAATCAGAAACATATTTTTTGGTATTTTTATCATGAGTAGAAATAATAAAATAAAGATCAAATTGGAAAATAAAAGAAAAAAGAAATTAAAAGGAAGAAACAAGGGGAGGGGAGCATCAGTAATGCCAGCCATGAAGGATTCACATACACGCGCGTTTGGGCCCCAAACATTGGATGTGTTAAAAGCAAAGATGCACAGGCCCATACCACGATGCAATTATGCCATCAGTTTTTTTAAAACAAAACAAAAAAAGAAAAAAAGAAAATGAAATGTCACGTAAACTTATGTAAACATGGCTATCAATCAGACAACTTCATTTAAATGAGGAACAAGACAAAAAACATACACCAGCCAACCAGATCGTGCCACCTAGTCGTCTTCCTCATGCATTCAAAAATGAAACCCTACATGCATCGTGAACAGTCCCAAAACGCAACCAAAACATCCCTACTTCTACACAACATATCTCCATGAAAAATTCATCAAATCAAACAAAGTAAAACCCAGAAATGAAGCACTGAGAACAAGGATCAACATGGCATAATTTGATTTCCACAAAGATCACTCAACCATGGAGAAAAATGAGTCCAAATAAGCGAGTACCAAATAAAGTTCAAAACTCAAACCATTCGACAAACTCAGATTCAAACAAATAAAGTGTGCCATCATTTCAGGACTTTACAGATGCCATGAATGAGCAAGATAGATCTAAAAAATGAGAGTTTAAAGAAGATTGAAGGAGCTTACCTAGTGGAGTATGTTCACTGCTTCTTGTGATATTAGCAGCTCAAGAAATTCAGAGGACTTGGTCTTCACTCTTCTTAAAGCTTGAAATGAAAAAGAGAATGAAGCTTCTTTTTGTAAACTGGAGGATACGTGAGAGAGAGAGAGAGAGAGAGAGAGAGAGGAGAAATTCAGATCTGGAAATAAGAGCCTCTGCACACACTCCCCTCCTCCCTTCGTTTTAAGGTTTGTCCTCTTTAAATATGATGGGTTGGAAAGCTTTTAATGGGCCTGAGAAAGATAAAGTGGTGTTTGGAATTTTTTTAGGCAAAGATTGGAAGAGAGAGGGGGCGGTACGAATAGTGGTTATAAAGGGTATATGGTGTAGTGTTTTTATGAGCAAAATGACCATGAGGAGTGTGGGAGGAGATTTGGTTATTGCTTTGGAGAGGAAAAATAGAGCATGAGAGATGTGTGACTATGATTGTCACGTGAGGGCAAAAAGAATGAGGGCCTGCTGTACTTTATTCTTTTCTAAATTTGTCATGTAAATTCAAATTAGTGTACCATGGAATGAATACATGTTTGGCAGTTTGTAGTAAAGAAAAAGAAAGGCATGCGTGAGATAATGTGCATTGAGGCTATGCTGCAAGAGTATACAATAATATATGCCTAAACCAAAAGAAACATATGTTTTGTTATGCCTTAGGAAAAAACGTGAAGCTCACTTTATGTCACTATATCTCCATGGATTCGAGTCTATATCGTGCAAAATGATGCTCCATGGAAAGCCCAAACATCAAAGATCATTTTTGGTGTTCAAAAGAAATAGAGATCAAACTTGGAAGATGATGAAAAATTGCTATGAATGTATGTATTCACAACTGCCACAAATGCCATGAAAATTCTGAGTTAGAAACACAACTTATCAACTTGACGACACTATCTTGTAGCCTTCATAAGTTGGTGGACTCTAAACTAAATGAGATGATCTTGGATTCTTTGGAAAGGTGAGATTGCACTCTACAACATTCATGTTTGAGGTTTTTTAAGATGAAGCTTGGAAATTGGTCAAAAATGTGCATGAACATGAGTACCTCAAACTAAGTTCTAACATTTAGAAAAATTTCTAAGTGTTGGAAAAATTCAAGTTTGAAAGTGTCAACTTCTAACAACCATAACTTGCTCAATAATGATTGATGCGTGGTTTTCGCAAGTATACGAAACGCATCAGAGTAATACAAAAGATTATCGATCCACAGAGACCAAACGTCAATCTATCGATTCCTATAGTTACGGTGTTTATCTAAGGCAAGTTAATTCAGGGATTTATGAGTGCACAGTAAAAGTAGAGTGAAGCAAAGTACGAAGATATAAAACTCAAATGAAAGCAACAGGCTTGAATGTAATTCACACAGTCAGCTAACATTCCAACGCATGTAACATAACTACTTATGGGCAATGTTTTCTACTTTATGAAAAGAACTAATTTAACGGGAACTGTCGCTTTCGCGTATTCAGAACCGAGTTTAACCTTTAAACAAACCCTCTTATTGTCACTTATAAAAAGGCGCGCATTGCGTTAAAGTGAAAAACCTATTTTTAAGAAATATAGTTTCTTGACTTAGTTGAATAGTATTTTGATCTGAAACTTTTAAACAAAAGAGGTTCATACGAACCGGATTTTAAACCTACAAACGCGTCCGAAAATAGTTCTAAAATCGTTTTTCTAAAGTATTAAAAATTCCTACTTAACTATGCAAAGCGCTGTCGCTTCCTTTGTACAGTTAAGACTAACCAAGTTTATCTAAAGGTTGGACGACTTTCGATCTTACCCAACAGAAATTAAGTGCGGAAAACTCGTGTTAAAGAACAAAATAGCCCCTAAGTGTTTCTATCAATGCATTATGTGGAATGATACTTAAACCGTGATCTTTACATTCTAACCTTTAAGATTTAGCCAGACATGGAAATGTAAATAGACATATTTAATTTTATCATGTCAAAGTAAAGTCTTTTTGAAATAAAAGGTTTTGAAAGTAAATAATGCGATTAAAGTAAAGCGGATGCGAGAAATAAATAAAGTAAAAGCGAGTGCGAGAAATAAATCAAGTAAAGCGGATGCGAGAAATAAATAAAGTAAAAGCGGTGCGAGAAATAAATAAAGTAAAAGCAATGCGAGAAATAAATAAAGTAAAAGCTTAATTCATAAATAGAAACCTGCTCCAATCGGAGGCTTTAATTCTGAAAACAACTGGAAAATAACTGGAAAGGAAAATGGCGGCAGGATTAACTTCCACCAAGTGCTCCAAACTCGATTACAGACTCGATCACACAAATGTGATAACTTCCCGATGTGAGAAGATTAATACTTACAAAAACTCGATTATTTATGCCTAAGGTGTTTGCAACTAAGTTTGGATGCCATGAAATGAACAAGAAACCTCTATTTATAGACTCAGGAAAAGGTATGAAAGGACAAGGATGCCCTCCAACTTCTTTTGGGAGGGAAAATTTCCGTCAAAGGTGGCGCCCGCCACCCCCCTCATGGCGCCCGCCACATGAACTAGGGAAGAAAGTGGTGGGAGACGTGGCATTTGTCAACAGTTGAGTCCCCTCCAACTTGTGCCCTACCCCATGGCGCCCGCCATGTAGGGTGCCACATGTGCAATTCCTTCAAAAGTTGGTTTTTTGCTCGATTTCCTTCATTTCTTCGTGGATGGCTCTGGAAACACCTAGAATCTGAAAACAAGACAAAATACAAGCATAATACAAGAAAATGATAATAAAAATCCTAAGAAGCATGTGCAATTCGAGTAAAAACGCAGTGTAATTCGGTGTTATCAATGATCCAAATGAGACAAACTTTACATGGTTAGAAAGCTTGGAACAAGCTCTACAACTTTCATGTGAAAAAGATTTTCAGATGGAGCTTGCATCATAAAGAAATTTGTCCATGAAAGTAGCTACTAAACCATGCAAAATTTGCCAAAAATAGTAAGTTCTAAAACCCTATTTTTGCCAAAAATGGAAACTTTCTCAAATCTTTGATTTTTGATGATTCCCTGAACATGTCTTGACCAAAAATCATCCATGGATCATATATGACTTGAAAATCAACATGTTGACCTTAAAAAGTCAGGAGTTGACTTTTTCACTACACAGTTGACTTTATTCCCAATTCTCCTGATTTTGAATCTTCTGATCAATTGAAACCCTTCTGAACCAATTTGATGGACAATTCTTCATCCCTAGACACTTGAGGACATGAGGAATACCATGGGATCCAGTTTTTGCCCAAAAAAACATAAATAAACTGATTTTATGGCAAACCCTAGTTTTGGTACCCTCAGTCTAGGAGGAATCAACACATCCTCCAAATCCAAATTCCTCTGAGTATGATGTGTATCCTGTCAAACAATGATGAGATGTGCCATTTGGTGTTGATAAAAACTCAAAGATCTTGCCCATTGGGGTGTTAAACTCAAGAACCCCAAAAACCTAATCTTGCACTGGTTAGGAGAAGGTGGTTCCCTTGAGATTTCTTGTCAAGCTGGATCACATGATGAGATGGTAGGTCTATTAAGATCTCTTGAGGCTCGAGGCTCCTTTGATTTGACTGAGACACCTTGATCCCATGATAAGGCCAATGATATACAAAGATGATAATGCAAGAATGCAATGAAACATAAGCCAGTTAAAGCTAAAACAAAAGGGCAAATTTTGAGGTGTTACAGCTGCCCCAATTCAAACTTCTTGGATCCGAGGGCATGATAGCAATGGCTTTCAGACAATCGGGATACACGGGGTTTGAATACCAAAATAACCTGGAAATTTGCAACCTGTGGGGAGATACAAAAATAAAGTGTTTGCCAACCGCAGGTGGACTCAGAAACAGTGGATACCAACCAAAGGTTGGGATAACAAAGAGAATACCAGCCAAAAGTTGGGATAAGGAAAGCTAACCAATATTTAGTAAGAGTAGAGAAGACCAACCAAAAGTTGGAATAACCAAGAAGGTACCAACCAAAAGTTGGAATAAACGAGAACGCCGACCAAAGGCGATCTCAACACAGATTACCAACCAATAGTTGGGATAACAAAGGGTACCAACCAAAAGTTGTAATAACCAAGAAGGTACCAACCAAAAGTTGGAATAACCGAGAACGCCGATCAATAGCGAACTCATAACGGATTACCAACCAATAGTTGGAATAATAAAGGGTACTAACCAAAAGTTGGAATAACCAAGAGAATACCAACCAAAAGTTGGGATAACAAAGAGTACCAACCAAAAGTTGGGATAAAGCAAAGAGTGTACCAACCAAAAGTTGGGATGAACGAGAATGCCGACCAAAGGCGAACTCAACAAGAGAGAGAGACCAACCAAGAGTTGGGATAAAGGAAGGATACCAACCAAAAGTTGGAATAACAAAGAGTAAACCATCCAAAAGTTGGGATAACAAAGAGAATACTAACCAAAAGTTGGGATAACAAAGGCTACCAACCAAAAGTTGGAATAACCAAGAGAATACCAACCAAAACTTGGGATAAAAGAGTGGACCAACCAGTAGTTGGGATGAAATATACTAACCAAAAGTTAGAATAACCAAGGAGACCAACCAAAAGTTGGGATAAAAGATACTAACCAATAGTTAGGATGAAACAAAAGAGACCAACCGATAGTTGGGATAAAAGATACTAACCAAAAGTTAGGATAACAAAGGAGACCAACCAATAGTTGGAATAACAAAGGAGACTAACCAATAGTTGGGATAAAAGATACTAACCAATAGTTAGGATAACAAAGGAGACCAACCAAAAGTTGGGATAAAAGAGTGGACCAACCAAAAGTTGGGATGAAAGAGGAGGACCAACCAAAAGTTGGGATGAAATACACTAACCAAAAGTTAGGATAACGAGGACGCCGATCAAAAGCGAGCTCACAATGAAGAATACCAACCAAGAGTTGGAATACAACAAATACAGGAAGTAGAATCAACGGACTTACGACTTGAAGAGAAGATGACTCCGCTGGGGAAAAGAGAAGCTACACAGACAACTCTGTAGGGGAGTATAAGAGGGAACAACAATAAGAAGGACGAATCCACTGGTTACGGTGTAATGTTAAACAACATCTCCTGCCTTGCATCTCTTTCTGCTGGGGAAAGAAACTGGTAACAGATATCAAACCTGGCTTATGCTTCGAATGCATATGTTTGAATTTTTCTATGGCGTAATGCTCCATACGAAATGGAAATGCTACGCATTTAGGAACATTCCATGCAAGAATGCTTATGCAATGCAAAAGAAGCGTCTCAGCAAAATAAATCCTGAAGACGAAGGTAACTCCACCGGGATGACAAACTAAATTGTCCTCTGAATTAAAAGATCCTGCTGAGGAAGATTTCACTGAACGACTCCCTGATCACAAACTCTGCTGGAGATGAAAAACTCCGAGAGAAATTCTACTATGTTAGAGATGGATAAAGATGAATATTGAGGATGGAACCCAAAAAAAAAAAATTTTCTTTACTGGAGATTACCCATGGCTTCTGCCGAAGACAAAACCCAAAACCTGGATCTGAAACATGCCAATAACACTTGGACTTAGAACCTGCTGGGGATGCCAACCGCTGTTGAACAAACCACTGCAAAGATCACCACCAAACTCTGCTTGGGGGACAAATCCATAATACCGACCCTGCTTGGGGATATTACTGAACTTAACCTGCTGTTGGGAGACATCTGTACCTTCACCCTACTGGGGCATATCAGCCATTATTAGCAAACCTGCTTGGTGATTGACAACATCAACTCTGCTAGGGGATACCATCAAGCTTACTCATCTGTTGGGGATCAGACCATACCGTTGTTGGTGAGAAAAAAAACATTTCCTGACTGACTGAGGAGAATGGGTGCTCAGACCCTGTGGGGAATTAACATCTTTGTCCAAAGAAGGAAGATATTCCATAAGTCTCCTGCTGGGGATGCAACAACATCAACTTCTGACTGCTTGCTGAGAGAGTAATAAATCAACCACAACTCTAGCTGGGGAAATAATCCTCCGTACTTTGGCTGGGGAGAGTAACAACTTGCTGAGGAGGATGAAATTTCAATGCTAAGGAGAATAGCTATACTGGGGAGAAAAGTAAACGAAACCTGCCAAGGGATATCATTGAGCTTGACCTGCTGTTAGAGAAAAGATTCTACCCTGCTGGGGATTTGAGCATGTCGTTCCTGACGGAACTACATTTCCTGACCTCTTGAGGAAAGTGATTACCAGGCTCTGTGGGGAAAATAAAGTCTTTTCAAAGACATCAAACACACCTCCCGCTGGAGATACAACCATACTCACCTCGGAGCAATCCACTTTAAACTGCTTGCTGGGGAGAATGAGTTCTGCTGAGGAGAAACCCTGCTACCCTGCAATCAAAATCAACAGTATATGCAAAATGGCTATCTCGATTACCATTAAAATGACTGCTACTTGAGCAATTCCCACTGTTTTCCGATATGCTTCGCAAAGCTTAACATTTTCGCATGCAATGTTTATCAAAAATATCGAACGTTTTCACAAACAAAAACAGTTAAAGTAACAACACAAATAAAAAGCTCTTTGAATGAAAATGAAAGTTTTATTGAATGAATTAGCCTGTAAATAGGCATTTACATCCGGAAGCAATTCCTGAAAAGAGGTAATTGCATAAAAGAAATAAAAGAAAATACACATGTCGGCAATGTGGGAAACAGATATCCACCATGATTCAATTCAGCTACGACCCGATATGGCTCGTTTATCCGCAGATGCTTTGACCTTCGAAGAGACTGGCTGAACTGATTCCTTGCCTTCAAAATTTCCAAGTATCAAAAGTGTTCACAGATCGAACGCAGATCGTAGCCTCTTGCTTTCAAATCCCTAACTTTTGCCTGGATCGCCCTTTTCGGGTTTTCAATCCACCGGGATACCCATTTTTTCCAAAGTTGCCTTTCCAGGTTTTCAACTTTGCGGGTTTATTCTTTTCTTTTCTTTTTATCCCTAATTTTTGCCTGAACCTTTTCTTTTTATGGTTCGCCGGGATGCCCTTTTTTGCCTGGATCTTCTTTTTATGTCCAGCGGGTCTCTTTATGCAAAGTATTTTTTGACTACGTCTGCCTTCACAGGGGACGTAAAATCTTCGCCATCCATAGTTGAGAGTAATAAGGCTCCACCAGAGAAAACATGTCTTACTACATATGGCCCTTCGTAGTTTGGAGTCCATTTGCCTCTGTGATCCGTTTGAGGAGGAAGAATCCTTTTCAAAACCAATTCACCAGCCTGAAAACACCGAGGGCACACTTTCTGATCAAAGGCTTTCTTCATCCTGCTCTAATACAACCGACCATGTGCAATGGCTACCAATCTCTTTTCCTCGATAAGGTTCAGCTGATTCAATCTGGAACGCACCCATTCAGCTTGATCAAGCTTCACATCTGCCAGAATTCTCAAAGAAGGGATCTCAACCTCTACTGGTAGAACTGCTTCCATACCATATACCAATGAGAAATGAGTTGCCCCAGTTGATGTACGCACCGAAGTGCGATAACCGTGTAAAGCATAAGGCAACATCTCATGCCAGTCTTTATATGTTACCACCATCTTCTGCACAATCTTCTTGATATTCTTATTTGCTGCTTCAACAGCCCCATTCATCTTCGGACGATAGGGAGAAGAATTGTGATGTTCAATCTTAAAGCTCTGACATAGCTCCTTCATCATCTTGTTATTCAAATTTGAACCATTATCAGTAATGATTCTCTCCGAGACTCCATACCGGCAGATGATGTCCTTCTTGATAAACCGGGCTACCACTTGTCTGGTGACGTTGGCATACGAGGCTGCTTCCACGCACTTTGTGAAGTAATCAATGGCAACCAAAATGAAACGATGCCCATTGGAAGCAGTCGGCTTAATCTTTCCAATCATATCAATGCCCCACATGGCAAAGGGCCAAGGTGATGACAACACATTCAGTGGAGTAGGCGGTACATGCACCTTATCAGCATAAATCTGGCATTTATGACATTTCCGGGCGTATTTGAAACAATCAGATTCCATAGTCATTCAATAATACCCCGCTCTCAACAGTTTTCTGGCCATAGCATGCCCATTGGCATGAGTACCGAAAGATCCTTCATGAACTTCTTCCATTAACAGGTTTGCCTCGTGCTCATCAACACAACGTAGCAAGACCATGTCAAAGTTTCTCTTGTACAACACGTCATCTTTGTTCAGAAAGAAATTTCCCGCCAACCTCCTCAGAGTTTTCTTGTCTTTGGAAGCCGCACCCACTGGATACTCTTGATTCTTCAGAAAAACCTTAATATCATGATACCAAGGTTTGCCATCTGACACATCTTCAATTGCAAACACAAAAGCTGGCATATCCAAGCGCATGATTCTGATTGAAGGAGTTTCATTCCAACGATTCACCTGATACATTGAAGACAACGTTGCCAACACATCGGCCATCTGATTTTCTAACCGGGGTATATGATGGAAATCAACTCTGTCAAAGAAAGGTAACAACCTTCTGGCATATTTGTTATAAGGCACCAAGTTCACTTGGCGAGTTTCCCATTCTCCAGTGATCTGATTAACTACCAACGTGGAATCACCGTAAACATCGAGGTTCTTGATTCTCAAATCAATTGCTTCTTCCAACCCCATGATGCATGCTTCATACTCCGCCTCATTGTTGGTGCATACGAACGCTAACCGGGCAATAAAAGGTATATGAGAACCTTTTGGAGCGTAATGATTGCCCCGATTCCGTTGCCGTATGAGTTAACAGCCCCATCAAAGACCAGCTTCTATTGGGACCCAATTTCTGGCCCTTCATCAGGTAGAGGCTCTTCACAATCCTTCATCTTCAGATACATAATGTGCTCATCAGGAAACTCAAACTTCATCGGTTGATAATCCTCGATTGGTTGTTCAGCAAGATATTATGACAAGACATTTCCCTTAACGGCCTTTTGGGAAACATATTGAATATCGTATTCCGTCAGAACCATCTGCCAACGGGCAATTCTTCCAGAAAACGCCTGCTTTTCAAACACATACTTGATCTGATCCATCTTCGAAATTAAGAGGGTTGTGTGGTTTAACATACACTGCCTCAAACACTTAGCTGCCCAAGCGAGTGCACAACATGTTTTCTCCAGCATTGAGTACCTCGACTCACAATCAGTAAACTTTTTACTCAGGTAGTAGATGTCATGCTCTTTTCTACCTGACTCATCGTGTTGACCGAGCACACACCCCATTGAATTCTCAAGAACCGTAAGATACATAATCAAAGGCCTTCCTGGCACTGGCGGCATAAGGACCGGAGGTTCCTGCAAATATTCTTTTATTTTTTCGAACGCCTTTTGACAGTCTTCATTCCACCTGACCGCCTGATCTTTTCTTAACAACTTGAATATTAGTTCACACGTGGCTGTAAGATGAGAAATGAATCTAGCAATGTAGTTCAACCTCTCTAGGAAACCACGAACCTCTCTTTCTGTTCTTGGGTCAGGCATTTCTTGAATGGCTTTTACTTTTGCAGGGTCAACCTCGATACCTTTTTCGCTGACAATAAAACCCAGTAACTTTCCAGATCTCACCCCGAAGGTGCACTTGTTCGGATTCAACCTCAGTCTGAACTTTCTCAACGTTTCAAATAGTTTCTGGAGATTCACCAGATGCTCTTCCTCTGTTTGTGACTTCGCAATCATGTCATCAACATAGACCTCGATCTCTTTGTGAATCAAATTATGAAAGAGAGTCACCATCGCCCGCTGATAGGTTGCCCCAGCATTTTTCAATCCAAAGGGCATCACTTTGTAACAGAATGTTCCCCACGGTGTTATGAACGTCATTTTCTCCATGTCCTCTGGGGCCATCTTGATTTGGTTATACCCAGAGAAGCCATCCATGAAGGAAAACACAGAATACTGAGCGGTGTTGTCCACTAACACGTCAATGTGAGGAAGTGGGAAGTCGTCTTTTGGGCTTGCTCTATTCAGATCTCTGTAATCAACGCACATCCTGACCTTTCCATTTAGCAACCCACGGAGGATAATTTGTTACAGCAAGAAACCCAGCATCTAACTGTTTATGAACCTCTTCTTTAATCTTGACAGCCATATCCGATTTCGTCCTTCTCAGCTTCTGCTTAACCAGAGCACATCCTTCTTTGAGTGGCAACCGGTGTACCACGATGTCAGTGTCGAGCCCAGACATGTCTTGGTAAGACCAGGCGAAGATATCCACATACTCTCGGAGCATTTCAATCAATCTTCCCTTGACAGTGTCTTCCAAAGCCGCCCCAATCCGTACCTCTTTCTTTGTGTACTCGGTTCCCAAGTTAACAACCTCGATTTCCTCCTGATGAGGCAGAATGACCTTTTCCTCCTATTTTAACAGCCTGGCTAATTCCTCTGGTAAGGCACAATCTTCATCAGTCCCCTCTTCAGCCTGATATATGGGATTATCGAAGTTATATCGAGCCATAGCTGAATCATGATGGGTGGAATTTGAACAAGAAAACCTGCATGATTGATGATTTATGTTTATTATGGATGCATCAAACAAAAACACATTGCCATTTTGCTGTGGTTTTAATGTAAAAATAAAAAAAAAACTGAAAAACAGGGATCAAAACATTTGAATGCGAAAACGTCCTTTATTAATGATAAAGAAAAAGCATAAAAAAAACATTCAAGCCCTACAAACAAGAATCACTACGTCTTGGGCAGAACGTAGGATTAACATAGATGACAAACAGGAGCAATTACTCTAGTCCAGTCACTTAAATGGCTTTTTCTGATGACCAGTTGCGAAGACTTTGACCTAGGATACAGGGGCGGATCCAATTATCCATATCACAATCACTATCCCCATCTTCATCAATAGCATTGATTCTGTCAAAGAATACACCAGCACTAGTGAAACGAACTGGACCATAGAATTTGGGAGGCTCTTCTGGATGCCTGGGTGTCTTATAACCCAGTCCATGAGTATTCCGCTTTTCCTGGACATCAATAATCTGACCCCACTTTTGTGAACTGCCGACTTCAACCACGGCCCGTGCATCCTTGAAGGAAGACATTGAAATCTCTGACTGATGTACCACTGTAGGCTGCTCTACCACTTCAGGCTTGCCGACTTCCTTGAGAGATTCCTCAGGGATCTTCATTGCTTCAAAAGCCTGACATAAAGTTTCATGTATTTCGCCATCTACCTCCACATACTTGAAAATAGATAGCTGGCTTATCATGATATCCTCTTCTCCACTAACCGTCACCACATGCCCGTCTACCATGTACTTTAACTTCTGATGCAATGTAGACGTCACAACCCCAACACTGTGAATCCATGGACGACCCAACAGACAGCTGTTAGTAGGTTGGATGTCCATGATATAGAAGCTAGCATCGAAGACCTCTGGCCCAACCTTAATTGGTAGCACAATCTCCCCGAAAACATACCTCTTCGAGCCGTCGAAAGCGCGCACCACCAAATCACTTGGTGTGCATATCAAACCCCGAGTGTCTAGCTTCAACAAGGCTTTCTTAGGCAGAACATTCAAAGAGGATCCAGTATCCACAAGCACATGAGACATCAACGATCCACGACACTCAACAGAAATATGCAAGGCATTATTATGGTTTCTCCCAGGTGGAGTCAAGTCAACATCAGTAAAACCCAAACCATTACCTGCATTAACATGGGCCACAACCCCCTCCAACTGATTAACTGAGATCTCCTGGGGTACGTAAGCAGCATTCAGTACTTTCAGCAGTGCGTTTTGGTGTGCCTCGGAACACAATAACAGGGACAAGATAGAAATCTTGGACGGAGTCTGATGCAATTGATCAACAATTTTATAGTCACTTTTTCGAATCAATCTCATAAACTCTTCTACATTCTCTGAAAAAGAATTATCAATCGGTCCTACCGTGGAATCATTCACTACCGGGGCTTGCACAGAATTATCTACATCATACTTTCCTTTGCCTTATCTGGAACTACCAGCTTGATCATCAGAAGGGATAAAGACCCTACCACTTCTTGTGATAGCCCCTGCTTCATCATTATTCTCGACACAAGAGTTCACCACAGAAGTTCCCACCAGCTCTTGTTTCTGTCCATTAACGAATACTTCGGCTCGATAGTTCCAAGGAATGGGCTTGATACTCTCATATGGAACGGGCCCGGGAGTTGTAATAATAACCGGTGCTGGTCTTACCGGCCCTGAAATAGTGATTGTTTTGAAAGGGATAGTAATGGTAGCAACGTCATTTTTCCTGCTAACAACTTCTTTCTGTTGGTCACACCGGTCAAACTGCAATTGACCTTCATCTATCAACTTTTGAATTTCGGATTTCAACAAACCACACCCATTCATTTGCGACATACAATCTGAACAATTCTCATCACATCCGGGGGACACCCCACCCCTTAATAACCTCTCCTTTACCATCATCAAAGGAGTCCTTAATTCATTAACATCCATAACCAGATTCAAAGATTCATTCTCCTCTAACACCGCATTAACCCACGGCCCACCATGATTCGGCATTGGGTTTTGGATGACATTTGGCGCGTCATTTGAAAAGTTAATGGCTTTTTAATCCACCAAGTCTTGGACTTTATGCTTAAAAGCTTTACAGTCCTCGATGTGATGTCTGGGTGCCCCAGAATGAAAGTCGCAGTGGGCGTTGGGATTATAACCCAGAGGTGGATTACCGGTAAGAGGGGCCAGGGTCTTCTTCTGGATTAACTGTAGTTGTAGTAAATGCTGGAACAATTGAGAGTAAGGCATGGGAGGTGTTTCAGAATGCCTATCAGCCGTTCTTTGTCTAGATGGGTAATAGCGAGGAGCCTGATTCTGCTGTTGCTGTGGAAGCGCTGCAGGAATTGTCACTGAAGCTACTTGCTAATTATAGTTCTGGAGTTGCTTCCCCTTACCTCGGTAAGACGACACAGAATTTGCTTCCTCCTTCTTCTTATAATTCACATAAGGTTTCTTCCCCTACCCAGAAGACGACCCATCAGTAGCTGGTACTTTCCCAGCTTTGATTCCACTCTCCAACATTTCCCCAACCATGATCAAATCAGCAAACTTGCCTGACATGCAAGGTAACAGTTTTTCATAATAACGTCCCGGCAAAGTATCCATAAACAGATTCAGCATCTCCTTCTCCAACATGGGCGGCTGCACCCTTGCCGCTAGCTCACGCCATCTCTGCGCGTATTCCTTAAAGCTTTCATTGCTCTTTTGAGACATACCCTATAGCTGGGTCCGATTGGGAGCCATATCAGTATTATATTGGTAGTGCTTGATAAAGGCCTCCACCAGCTCCCTCCAATTACGGACATGGCATCTCTCCAATTGCATATACCATTCTAAGGATGCCCCAGACAGGCTGTCCTGAAAGAAATGCATCAGCAATTTCTCATCTTTAGAGTACGCGGCAATCTTCCTCGCGTATGCCCTGACATGTGTCTTGGGACAAGTGGTACCATTGTATTTCTCAAAAGTAGGCACCTGAATTTTGTGCGGAATTACAACACCGGGAACCAGCCCCAAATCCTCCAGATCCATACCTATAGAATTCTGATTCACCACACCCCTTAGTTGTTCTTCAATCAATCTGAACCTCTGATCATCGTCGGCCTGAGGACCAGCATCCCCGCCTGGCATAGAGAAAACGTCAACTTGTTGGTCTTCGAAACGACGACCATGAACAGCACAAACACTTCCTCCTCCCATAACAGAAGGAATCACAAGCTGCTCTCCTTCACCCGGAGAGATCACAACACCAGGAATAGGGATCTCTACGCCCGCAGGACCTCCTTGAGTACCGTTACCAGTGACGCCATTATGGATTCCACCATGAAGAACCCCGTCTTTATCCATCCTTGCCACTAAGGGTTAGACCAGAGTCCTCAGTTGCTCTTGCCCTTGGGCAACACCTTGCATCAATTCCATGAACTGGGCCATGCGAGCTTGCATGGCGGCCATCTCTGCTTGCATTTGCTCCATAATTCTCCTCTGGTTTGATCTAGTAGAATACCGGTGAATTGGCTGGTTATCAATCCTGCCTGCAACCAAATAAAGGTTAGAAAAACCCGGGACGAGCACCTGCTATGCAAAAATGATTATGATTATGCAAATGCAAATGAACATGCTTGGATATTTGCAGGGCGATCCACCCCTTGATTCCAGTTTAAAGACAAGATGGAATAAGACTTCTGCTCGTGTATAAATCAGAGAAAAATCACTGTCAGAGATTACAACCCATGATAATAATAAGCCTGAAGCAAAATAAACAAAAGTTCCAGCCAACAATTCTGGTGGTGACCCAAAATTCTACAAAGAAAGCAAACTACAGAGTATCATCAATGCGCGAGTTCTTCTCAAACATCATGGTCTTGCACCCTTTGAGAACCACTGCCCGAGCTAGAGCCTTCACCCCTAGGCCTCTTCACTTCAGCTCTTATCTTCAGCTCTTCTATGGTTGCTATGGCCTCATTCAGTCGCTCCTCAACTGCGTGTCTCTGGAACGTTTCCGATAAGATACCCTCGTCTTTCTTCCTGATCTTCAACTTCAGACTCTCAATCTACTCCAAATACTTATCCTCCTTCTGCTTGTTGGCTGTGATTGTAGTATTTCGATAAGCATTGAACCTGTGAATTCTTAGTGAAGCTTTGGCTAAGTCTTCCTTCTTGGACTTCAGAACCTTGCTAACACCCTTTAAGGCTTGTCCTACCTTCTGTCTAGCTATGATTTCATCGGCCAACTCCTTTTCTTTCTCAGCGAGCAACTCTGTTTTCAACTTGGCAATATGAACAGCTTCACCTCGCTCGTGCTTCAGCTGGTAGATTTCTTTGTGTAGCCCGTTGTTCTCCTCTCGCAGCTTCTCCTTTTCAGCCCACAACTTATTATACTTCTCTATCTCAATTGCGGTCGGAGATTCAATCAGCAGGGGATAAGATGGAGGTTCTTTGCAGAACGGTAGAAGTACATTCTCTACTCTCATTTGAATCCAATCCTCATATGCAGGGAAGGCTTTGTTGTTACACTTTCCAAAAGAATTCTTTCCTTTCCTGTGGCGATCTCCCCAAGTATTTGCAGCTTCTTTTAACACTTCCAGGTTGGCTTCCTCGCTCACATATAGAGACTCTTGAACATCTTGGTCCTTTGGCGGCTCTTTCAAAGCATACCCGAATTGCCTAATAGCAAGAACAGGGTTGTAATTAATTCCCCCTTTTCTTCCTATTAAAGGTACGTTTGGGTAACCTCCACAACTGATTAGGATCTCTTGGCCCAGCAAATCACGGTTGACCCAAATCAAATTGTCATCTCTTAATCCCATCAATCTCTTGGACCAATCCAATGTTTCTCTGGTGTCAACGAATGCCCCAGATTTGGGAAGGCGATCAGCAAACCAATTGTAGAAAATTGGAGCATAAAAGTAAAGAGGTCCTCCTCTCCTCTTCTTATTCTTATAGTGCATCGGATAGTACAGATCCCCAAGTAAGGTAGGTACCGGATTCTTCATGGTGAATATCCGGACAGCGTGCACGTCTACAAAATCCTTCACATTAGGGAACAACTCCATTCCATAAACACACATAGCCAGGATTGCATTGAACACCGACCAATACTTAGCCTTAGCACAAATAATAGCCTGATGGATCAAAAACTTCGTGTGAAAGCCTTTACAACCTCCTTTACTAGCAACATTTCTCTTCAACAAAAACTTATCCAAACGTAAAGCAGCAGAAACCTTTTCCAGATCAGGAAACTCCTTAGAAGCATAGAAAGGAGCTTCTTCTTTGACAGAAACATCCAAAATGAGAGCATATTCTTCCAATGTCGGAGCTAAAAGATAATCCTCAAACAGAAAACACCGCAGGTGAGGGTCATAGAACTGTACCAGAGTGTGCAGAGCCCTGAACTCATAGTTGGTAACATCTCGGGTGAAACTCAGAATCCTCCCATATTCTCCTCTAAAGTCTGCCAATACCCCGAGTTTTGTCATAGCCGAGATCTTGTGAACAACATCTAGATGAAGCTCCGGGAACTTGTACGGGATGATATTCTTTCTCTCTTCAGTGCTAGTATTCATCATGGACAGTCTTCGAACAACCGGAATCAAAGTTAGGATGCAACCCTACAAATGAACAAACATGTTAGAATGCAAAATGATGATGCAAATGCAAACATGGAATCAAGGTATCCATGATGCTCAAAACTGCTGTTGTTATGCTGACTGAATAAGACCCCAAATATCAGAAACCCAGAAATCTAGAATAACGACCCATTTAAACTGCCAGAATATCAGGATGATAATAGTACACTGATGATAAATCCAGAAAACCAGGTAGGTTAAAAGTTAAGGTCACCTGCAAACCTGCAAACACCCATCCCCTCTCACATGTGGGTTCTAGAAAACCGAGGATCCTCAATATCACGGACTCTCAGGTCGAGAAATGATGATACGTTCACCATTTCTGGTTTGGCATCATCACCAATTGAGGAGGCCTCAACTGATTCCCCTCAAAAAGGTCATCCTATATAAGTTCCCAGTATTGGGTCATCGGATCGAGAAGCATAATGGATTTGCCATTTCTGGTCTGCCATTATCACATCTCGGGAGGAGGGGCGTTGCTGAGTCCTCGGGAGACGGTCGCCAGAGTCGACAGTTTTCCAGGTTATACTCCATCGTCTGCCCCAAATGCACAGGATAGAATATTACCAAGGAAACCTCGTCCGGATGTGGAGTTTTCATGTATACTAAGTCTGGCCAAATGCCAAACAAGTCACACTACTTTCCACGCTAATAATAGGTGTATGCTCAAGCCTGGGTATTGGGCTTTTCTCTCATGAATCCAACCCACCCTACAAAACAACAGCAGCAGAACAACACAGCATATGACAGTAATGGAATGAAATGCAATAAATGCGGTAAAATACAGTAATACAGTAATACAGTAATGTACAACAAAATAAAGCACAACAGTAAACACCCAATGAAAACAAACAAACAAGCACTAGGATTGACTCGCAAAAGGGATGGACCAGCAAGAGGTCATCCTGTCCCCAGCTGAAGATGGCTGGAAATCTACCTGAGTGAATCGCACACTGAAAGATACAACAGAGTCTCCACCGAACGTTATTTAGTCCCAAAGGACAGGGAAAATATCGATAAAACCCGAGGGGAAGAGAAACAGGAACGAGGGTTCGGTTATGCGAAAGGAAGGTATTAGCAACTAACGCATCCGTCGTACTCGACGGGAACCATTTCGCTTGTTTCTAGGCTTGGATGGGTTATCTATCTAAAGGCTTCTAGCTAAAAGAAAGGGAGAGAGAGAGAGAGAGAGAGAAAGGGGGAAAAGAAAAGAAAGAAAGAAAGTGCTCGCGGAGGAACAAAGCCCTCGTGCCTACGTACCCTCATGGTGCAATGAGGAAGTCAGAGCGCAGTAGTTCAGAGAACCAGGGGACGGAAAAGAAGGAAGAAAAGGAGGAAGACGACAAAAAGGTGGAAGTTTGGTGGAAGAAAGGTGGAAGAAAGGTGGAATCAGAAGAATGCCTACGTACCCTCATGCTCGCCGAGATCATTACGATCTCATGCCTACGTATCTGACATTCAGAAGAATGCAGAATCAGAGCTTCCGTAGTTCGGGGAACTGAACGGTAAAGGAAAACAAGGGAGAAACAATGAAAGAAGTGGTGCAAAACCAAGAGCAAAAATGGAAGAAAAACTCTACTGGGGAAGAGCTCGCAGTAAGAGTGTTTGTAAAAAAGAATAGGAAAAGAGTGGTGTCAAAACCAAGAATGAAAGAAACTCTGCTGGGGATAACAAAGAGAATTGGTGTCAAAACCAAGACAGTAGAGCAAAGGGACTAGGAAGGACTCCGCTGGGGATCCAAATAAAGGGATGGTGTCATAACCAAGAGAAAAAGGAAATTAAGTATATTAACTGGCTGGCAGTGGTTAACTGAAGAAAGAGAATAAGACCCTGGCGGGGAAAAGAACGTGGTGTCACCAGACGGACTGTGATAAACCAAGAGAGAGAGAGTGCTGAACCGAGAGAAGGTGCTTGACTCAGAGGATGGGTGTGGGACCGATCAAAGGTCGTGACCCGAAGGACGGGTGTAGGACCGATCAAAGGTCGTGACCCAAAGGACGGGTGTAGGGCCGAGCAATGGTCGTGACCCAAAAGACGAGTGTAGGACCGAGCAATGGTCGTGACCCAAAAGGGGTTCAGTAAACTGACTGAACAAACAGTACTCAACCGAAGAAAGGGTATTTGAACCAAAGGAAGGCTACTAACCCAAGAGTGCAAGTATTCGAACTAAGAGGAGGTTGCCAACTGCGGGGGATTCGGTGTTTACAGGCGGATTGTGACTAACCGAAGAGAAAAGCGAGTGATTAACCAAGAGAAGGTGATTAACTCGAAAAGGGTTCAGCATGTTAACAGACGGACTGTGGTTAACTGAAGAAAAGGGTGATTAACCAAGAAGAGGTGATTAACCCAAGGGGTGCTCAGTGATTAACAGATGGACTGTGATTAACTGAAGAGACGGGTGATTAACCAAGAGAAGGTGATTAACCCGAGAGGTGCTCAGTGATTAACAGACGGACTGTGATTAACTGAATGAGGTTGCAAGCATTGGTGTTTTAACTAACAGGAAGTGGTTAACCAATCAAAGGGAGAGGAACCAAAGAAAAGGTTGCGAAACTGGGGAAGTGTCGGTTGTTTAACAGAAAGATTTTGTTTAACCAGAGAAAGGAATAGAAACTCTGCAGGGGAATCTAAATACAATGATTGACCACAAGAACAGAGTGATGAGGTAAGAGACAGGAGTTAAATTCAAGCAATGATCTTTAACCAAAGAAACTGGTGATTGATCAAGAGAAAAGTTGCAAGAGGTAAGGGTGTGAATGATCAAGGATCAACTCGACTGAAGAGGAGAAAAGACGCTACCACTTGAGGACAGAGGTGACTATTCTTGAAGAGAGGACAAGACGTCCTTACCAAGGAAATAGCCAGAATGAGGATAGAAAGACTCCATCCACATTCCTTCTCTAGCACTCAAAGGTGTAGCGCGGAAATTGAAACAGACAGTGCAATAGCTCCAATTTGTACAGTGCTCCTGTGGAGAGAAATGGACACCGTAATGGCGTTAATTTGTACAGTGCTCCGATGCAAGGCGCAGCGCGAAACTCCAACTCCACAGGGGGGAAAGAGAGAGAAAGCTCTAAAGGAGGCCTAAAGAGAGGAAAAGGTAGGATCGATTAATCGAAACAAAGTTTTGATCAATTAATCAAGGCATAAATATGCTAACAACTTTCCAAAGAGGATGATAAGTCATTAAAGCACAAAGGTGTGAATGGATTGTACAAGATTAAGTTCATCCATGAAGAATAAACTTAATGCAAAGCAAAGAGAGGGAGTGTACAACAGTGCCATACAAATATTAGCATGTGTCATACATCAAGCGTCAAGTGATCAAGAATGATGCAAAAACTAGCATGTTCAAACAAATATCAAGAACACACCTTATTGCAAAAATTGATAAATTAAACATTGGATTAATGTAAATATGCTTTAAACAGAGGTTAATAGCGTTTAAAACATCCATAAATATTAAGTATATCAATCTATGGAAGATAGAGGGAGAAAGAATGTCAACAAGCTTGAAAAAACTCAAAATGGCCATTCTGTACAGTGGTAACCGGTTACTCACCATGCGTTAACCGGTTACTTGCTTGAAAATCAGCGTTTTTGGTGAAAATTGAACTGAGTAACCGATTACTGACCAGGTGTTAACCGGTTACTCTGAGCAGTTGTGGAAAAAAAATAGAAAAAATAGCTTTTCAAAAGTGGTTTTCAACACATAATCACTTATGCAAACTACCACATGCTAGGATAATAGATTGTGCACGAAAATTACATCACGTAAGAGGAATTAAACACCAATTACAAGCATTAATCATGAAGATCAAAGATCAAGCAATGGCATGATAAATTAAACCGAAAACGATCGAAATCACAACGTAAACGCGCGAAATTAATCGAAACAGAGAGAAAAGATAGATCTACCAACCTACAAGCCGGAGAATTGGCTTGGTAATTGTTGTAAATGAAATATGATGAAGGTAAGTGAAGAAAACCAGAGAAAACCAGATATTACTCCACTTGCACTTCAAACCGTAGCGAAACCGAGCAAAAATGCGATAAAAGCTCCGAAATCAAATTTGCACGGTATGATCTTGAAACGAACACTTGAGATGAATCCAAAAGCTAATAAAACTCTAGATACTCAAGTATAAAAGCAAGATGAAGAAGATAATCAAAGAGAACCAAAATAATCTTCAATTATGGCCGAAACGTATCGAAACCGAGCAAACTTCGACGAAACTTCAAAAATGCGAATTATCACCGAAGAAACTTGAAGTGATCACTTGAATTGAATCCCAAAGCTACTGAAGCTCCACAAAATCCAGTAGAATGGAATAATGATGAAGGTTAAGCTCAAGAAATAATCACTTTCAATGTGAAAAGCGATTATTCTTCAAGAATTATAAGCTTTAGTGAGGTTTGGTGAAGAAAGTGAAGAGGAATGTGTAGAAGTTGCAGAAAGATGGAGAGGAGAATGAGAGAATAGAGAGTGAAGAAAGTGTGAATTTGGATGAATGATTGTGGAGGACTTGCAAAATGGTGAAACTTTGTTTAAATAGAGTTTAGGTTTGGAGTGTGAGAGCTTTGGACTTGGCTTTGGGAGGTTTAGAGTTAGGGTTGGACTTAGTTACACTTGACTCACTGAGTCAAGGTGGTTAACTCGGTTAGTTAGGATCAACTCAGTGTTGCACCCCAAAATTTGCTCTCCTTACTTTATTACTAACTGGCTTATGTTGCATTATCATGTGTGCATATCATTGGTTCTTAGCATGGGGTCAAGGTGCCTGAGGCAGTGCTTCAGAGGGTCAAGCAAGAGTCCTGGTATTGTCCAAGAGAGCTCAGGTGGATCATCCTCTCTTAACCAGTGCATAGATTAGGGTTTTGAGATTCTTGGGTTTATTGCTTCAATGGGCAAGCTCCTTGGGTTTTTATCATCATCAAATGGCATATCTTATCTTTGTTGGAGAGGATACACATCATATTCAGAGGGATTTGGATTTGGAGACTGTGCTATTTCCTCCTAGACTGAGGGTACCACAACTAGGGTTTGCTATAAAGTCAGTTTATTTCTGATTTTTTGGGCAATACTTGAGTCCATGGTGCTCCTTGGGTCCCTAAGTACCTAGGGATGGGAGGTTGCCCATCAGTTTGGTTCAGGAGAAGTTCAAATTGGCCAGTGGATTGAAAATCAGCTGAATTGGGTAAAAGTCAACAGTGAGAGGAGAAGTCAACTATGGAATTTTGAGGTTCTCTCCAAGGTTTTCAAGGTCTCACATCCTCATATGGTCTCCAAGGTTCAAGTGTCATACCTATTTATCAGGAATCAGGAGTTGGTGCAAAGTTTCTAAATTTGGAAAGTGACCTATAATGAAAAGTTTCCTTTTTGGGCAAGTTCCTGCACTGCATTCAACTTGACTTTTCACCATCAAGAAAGCTTCAAATGAATTTTTCTCCAACATGAAAGTTGAATATCTTTTTCTCCTCTTTCCAACAAGTACTAGTAGGTCCCCATATCATTTGTGAAACTCAACTTATGGTCAAAAGAAGGCAAAATGGTTTTTAGGGTTTTTCATGGTGCCATTTTCACAACTTTGGGCATAATGACCTATAACCAATTCCATTGTGTCATGCCACTTTCCAATATTAAAAGACATTCCTTGAGGATTATTTTTGGCCCAAGAATGAAGAAATTCCATGGATTATTATTCACCTTTTTCCCATTATTCAAAATTGCCAAAATGTTAAAAACTCATAAATCAATTATTTTCAAGGCCCAAGTTCCATAGGGGTGTAATTATCAATCCAAATGCTAGTGATCCATCATGGAATTTTTAAGTGAACATGCATGAAGAGAGGTATATTCCACATAATGCAAAATTCCAAAATAATTCAAAAATCATTAAACATGGAATTACCCAAGCCCAATTCATATTCAGAGGCAAACCCTAGTCTTTATAAACCCATCCATGCACTGGTTAGGGTTAGTTACACGTGACATTTAGAGGATTGGAAAATTGGAACCCTAAAGCTTGCTTTCCTTGGATCTCACGAATTACAAAGAGTTTCTCCAAAGTTCTCCCACAAATCTCTCCCTGGTGATTTCTAGAACACAACCCAACCACCATTCGCAGCCAAAAGCAAGGATTGGAGTTGTGCCATCTCAGGTTGGTGAATTTTTCGTGCTCCCAAAACTCCTCTTTTTTATGTCTATTTTGTTGTGTTTTGTCTGCTGATCATCCTAATATAATTATTTTTAATTATGGACGTGTGGTTTGCTTGGAATGTTGATTTAAAGTTTTGTGCCCTAACATAATTCCATGCGTTTTTTATTATACGTTGGTCGTTTGATTTTTTCGATGCCATATTTGGATTCCTGACGTTTTTCTGGTCAGAATAGAGTACTCATTTGCAATTTTTGGAAAAAAGTGCACCGCAGCCCACCGGAGAGGGTGGCCGGAGCCCTAGCTCCGGCGGCTGCCTGAAAAACCAGTCCGGCGAGGTAATAAGGGAGAAGAAATAGTCTGGACCGTTGATTTCCTTGATCCAACGTCCATCTTGGCGCCATGTGTCCTTATTTTTATGTTTTATTTTATGAATTCCGTGTGTGCCAGCCTACGCTTGATATTGTGCGTCTTCCAATCGTGGCCATTGCTTTTTACTTCATTTTTGATCATGCGGATGGGTCCGTGACACCTCATTAATGAGGTCACATGCGATGCACATGGGGGGAGTATGGTGGTATTTTTTTTTTCTTGCTGATGGGCGGGCTTCGCTACCCACACCCCCCATTTTCAGCCCAATTCCATTTCCAACGTGTTTTTCACTAAATGCACCCCCAGCCCATTTTACTTCATTTTTATTTTATTTTAATTATTATATTTCGTATTTAATTTTTAAAAATAATTAAATGCATTTAAAAATCATCATAAAATTTATACTTCATTTTTATCATTTTATAAAATTTTTACAAATTTTATTTTTTATTTTATTTTATTTTTCATCATTTAAATTAATTGTTTAATTCAATTTCTTTTTGCATCACACATCTCATGCATACTCAAATTTCTTTGTTTTATTTCTCTGCCTCTATGAAATATTTTTGATCCGTTCCTTTTGCATCCATTCATTAACATTCTAAAGTGCTTAAAAATATTTTTCTTTCATTTTTAAATTGCATTTAGGTCCTTCCCTTTAGCACACTGAACCCTAATTCCCACCTGAGCTCTATCTAATTATTTGAATGACTAATACCTTGATTTTTTGCAGGGACTTTTGATATGTTGTTTGCCTCTGGTTGAGGAACCTTAATGTTTAATTTGGGAATTTTAGGAGTCTTTTTTCTAATTATCTGATTTGTTTTCACTTGAGATTTTCTTGCAGGCGCATCTTTGACCTTGTATGATTATCTGTTTGAAAAGGCACTTCTGCCATTTGCTTTGGGGCTGTTTCTTTGTTTCTTTGATTCATGTTTGGATTATTATCATTGTTGTTTGCCGTTGTGTGATTTTCATTCACCTCATTTCTCTTACTTGTGTCTATTCTGTACTAATCTTTTATGGAGGGTCTAAGGTAAGTTCTTTAAGGGTATGGATAAGTATCCATGGTCACCCTTACTTTTTCCTTCCCTCATCTTATTCCTTTAGGATTTAGGTTGTCTTCAAACCTCACTAACCGTAGGTCACCCATGCATGATGACTTTAGGACTCATAGTCTCCCTTAGAGTTACCCTTGTGTCTTCTCTCTTCTCATCTCAAATTTCTTTAAAACACTTAATAGTAATAAGGTGTATTGCGCACGAGCCTTAAGTATGGGGAATGAGAAATGAGGGGCTTCCTCTCATCTTTCTAGAGTGCTTAGCGAGCGTCCTGTCTTGGGACGATGCGTTAAGTAATCGCCCCTGTGCCCTAGACTTTGGTGCAATGCGACTTAAGAACTAACTTAAGCCACTTCTGTCCTAAGAAAACACAAACCAACTTCAACCTTTTTGTCCTTCGGGATTTCCAAACTTAAAGGCTATTTTCAAAAAGGGCACGTTACTTTCCGTCTGAGACGCAAACAGGCATCGACCCTAACTGCCGGACGCGAACTTAACGTCGCTCATAAAAAACACAAAAAGAACTTGGTCCGAACTACGTTGACTCTGAATTCCCCATTGCACAAAGGGGGTACGTAGGCCTAGGACGTCGACGTCCTACCGAGTCGGTCTTTGTCTTTCCTTCCCCGTCTTAGTACAGCCCTAGATGATAGTATAACTCACCCTTAGATTAGACAACAAGCGTGGATCCCGTTGAGTACGATGGACGCGTGGGGTGCTAGCACCTTCCCCTCGCGTAACCGACTCCCGAACCCAGGTTATGGTTGCGATGACCATTCCTTTCCCTCTTCCTAAGGTTTATGCGGTGTTCCCTTTCCTTCTCTTGGGATAAATTTAAACGGCTGGCAACTCTGTTTTTCCGCGCCACTCTCGCGTTTGTACCTGGATGAAAATCCTGGGAGCGACAGCTGGCGACTCTGCTGGGGAATCTGGTTGACCTATGCTGGTCCATCCCTAAGCGAGTCAATCCTAACGCTTGCTTGTCTTTGTTCTCTTTGGGTATTTTGTTTTGATTTGCTTATGTGTTGTATTTTATTTTTACTTTTACTGCATTTTCTGCATTTCATTTTTTATTACTGTCATGCTGCTGTGTTGTGCTGGTTGTCTTTGTTTTGCAGGTTGGGTGGGACCGAGAGCGAAGCCCAATACCAAGGCTTGAGAATACCCTAGGACTAGAGTGGAAAGTAGTGGGACCTACGTGCCCGCTTGGTACGTTTGTGTGTTCACGAAATTCACAACCAGACGAGGCTATCTTGGGATGCATTCTAACGTGTGTGTCTTGCGCATGTTGGGGTGTTGATCTAGAGAGCTGTCGACTCTGGTGACCGATCATTGAGGACCTTAGTGGAAACATCCCTCTTTAGTGGTGACAGTGGCAGACCACATCCTGTGGCAAACCCATTCGCACCCGAGGGCCCGCTTTGGAACTCGCATAGGATGGCCCCTACGTTTTGAAGAGAATCAGTGGAGGCACTCCTCGATTGACTTTAGTACTGTACCCCGAGGGATGAATGTACTATTGTTTCTCGACCTCAGTGCCAAAGCTGAGGAACTTCTGCTTTGGAGAATCAGTTGAGGCCTCCTCGATTGATGATGATGCCAAACTAGAAATGGTGAACGTATCATCATTTCTCGACCTGAGAGCCCGTGATACTGAACATCCTAGTACCCACATGTGAGAGGGGATGGGCGTTTGCAGGTTTGCAGGTAACCGAAACCTTCAACCTACCCTATTTTTCTGGATTTCTCATCAATGTCTGATTATTTGGGTTCCTCAGTGGTTCAGAGTTCTGGTTTTCTGGTTTCTCGTTCAGTTAACAGCACAGCACATCCAGCAGTGTGCCTTGACCCCATGTTTGCATGAGCATATCATTTTTCTTGCATTCTGACGTGTTTGACATTTTTTAGGGCTTGCGTCTTACCCTTGATTCCGGTTTTCTGAGGTCGCTTCAGTATGGATGTTCAGAGAAAGAAGACTGTCGCCTATTCATTCCCAGAGCCGACTTTGACACTGATTCACAAATTGATTAATATGGCTGGTTCCGGAGTTCGTACAGAGTTCAGTGGAAGGTATGGAAGACTCCTAAAATTTGTCTATAATATCTCCCAGTATGAGAAAGATGCCATTCACACACTCCTTCAGTTTTACGATCCGTCTCTGCGTTGCTTCACTTTCCCGGACTACATCCTGGCCCCAACGTTGGAGGAGTTCTCATTTATTTTGGGAATTCCTATCAGTCATGATATAGTTTTCTTTTCTGAAGAACACCTCGGGGTGAAAGATATGGCTGTTGCTCTTCATATTGATGAATCCGTTCTTAACAGTAATATTGCAGAAAAACAAGGAGTTAAGGGTTTCTTGTTGAAGTTCTTGTTTGATCAGGCTTGCATACATGTCAAAGAGAAGAACTGGACTGCTTTCCAAGCTATTCTGGCTATGTGTATCTACGGGATTGTTTTGTTTCCGAATATTCCTGATCTGGTGGACATGCATACCGTCAGAATCTTTATTTCAAAGAATCCTATACCTACCTTGTTAGGTGATGTGTACCATTCAGTTCACTATAAGAATGAGAATAGGCGTGGGAAAATTGTGAGTTGCTGTGCGCCACTCTTAGCTACTTGGTTTTTGAGTCGTCTCCCTGAATCTGGCGCTTTCGTTGATACAAAAGATTCTCTGAAGTGGTCTAAGAGGGTTATGGGCTTGACTGCTGACAACATTACTTGGATTAATCGTGACTTGCTAGGAATGGAGATTATTTGCAAATGCGGAGAATTTCCTAATGTTCCCTTGATAGGGAGGAAAGGTGGAATTAATTATAATCCCTCCCTAGCTATCAGACAGTTTGGCTATCCTTTAAAGAATCCACCCGAAGAGCGAGATGTCCGTGAGTCCTTGTTCTTCAATGGTATTGAGGATCAAGGGTTGATAAGGAAAATTGTGAATGCTTGGAAACAGGTGACTAAGAAGGGTAAGATTCCATTCGGGAAAAGTAACAATCAGGCTTTCCCTCCCTATAAAGAGTGGATTAAGAAGAGAGTATAAGAGGAGCTCCTTCCATTCCCGGTGGAACCACCTTTGTATCCTTTGGTGATCGAGCCTCCTACCACCATTGAGTTGGAGAAGTATAACAAATTATGGGCTGAAAAGGAAAGGTTGCGGGAAGAAAATAGTGAGCTAAAGAGAGAGATTTATCAGTGGAAGCATGAGCGGGGTGAAGCTGTTCATACCGCCAAGTTGAAGACAGAGCTTCTTGCTAAAGCAGAAAGAGAGCTTGCTGACATGGTCGCATCCAGAGAAAGGATGTAACAAGCTTTGGATGGGGCCAGTAACGTTCTCAGGTCGAAGGAGGAGGAATTAGGAAAGGTTTTGTTGAAGATTCACAGGTTCAATGATCACCAAGAAACTGCCATGGCTGAGAATAAGAGGAAGGAAGACGACTACATAGCTAAGATTGATCAGTTGAAGTCGACGCTCAAGAAGAAAGACACCGAGATCTTATCAGGGATATTCAAGAGACAAGTAGTCGAGGGTCGGCTCAATGAAGCCATAGCCTCCATGGAAGAACTGAAAGTCCAAGCTGAAGTGAAGAAACCTAGACATGAGGGTCCTAGCATGGAGGGTGCTTCTGGAGAAGACGCTTGGGAGTTACATTGCCGATACTTGGATGAGATCATACACAGGAGAGACCTTCTCATTCAAGGGCTAATTCAGAGGCCGAAGCATCCCGATACCAGAAAGCTGTTCAAGGAGATTCAAGACTGGTGCAGAAAGCATAATGGATGGGGGAGATTGACACTTGTGGACTTTGATGATATGCCTTAGTTTTCTGTTCTCTTTTATTGTATGTGGATCACCACCAGGCTTGTTGGTTGGGACCTATGGTTTTTATATTCAGACTTGTTATCTTGGATTCGTGATTGTCAACATTTGGTTTTCCTATGGTTTCTTAATATATGAGCAGAAGTTCCATTATATCTTGTTATTAAATCGGAATCAAGGGGTGGATCGCCCTGTGAATTTTCAAACACGTCCATTTGCATTTGCATATTCATAATCATTTTGCATAATCATTTTGCATGACAGGTGTTTATCTCCGGTATTCTTATCTTGTTCTCATCTCAGAATTGCAGATCAGCGTATTCACCGGTATCCTACTAAGCAGAATCGGAAGAGACTCATGGATCAGCTACAGAATGAGATCATTGAGATGCGGACTCGCATGAACCAATTCATGGAATTAATGCAAGGGGTTGCTCAGGGACAAGAACAGTTGAGAACTCTCGTTCAGCCACTGATTGCGAGGGTTGATAATGATGGTGTCCTTCATGGAGGACTTCAGACTGGTGTTATTGATAATGGTCAGAATGGTCCTACTGGTGGAGGTGTTCCTGTTTCTAGTGTTGTGATTCCTCTGGGCGGAGCTGAAAATGTTGGGGGAGGTGGTACTGGTGCTGGCGCAGTTCAGGGTCGTCAGTATGATGATGGTCAGGATGATGAATTTTCTTTGCCAGGCGGGGATGCTGGTCCCTAGACTGATCAGGATCAGAGGATCTGGCTGATTGAGGAACAGCTGAGGGGTGTTGTGAATCAGGATTCTGTGGGAATGGATCTAGAGGATTTGGGGCTGGTTCCAGGCGTTGTTATTCCGCACAAGTTTCAGACTCCCACTTTCGAGAAGTATAATGGGATGACTTGTCCGAGGACCCACGTCAGGGCGTATGCAAGCAAGATGGTTGCATATGCAAAGAATGAAAAGCTGATGATGCATTGCTTCCAGGATAGCCTATCTGGGGCATCCCTGGAGTGGTACATGCAACTGGAAAGGAAGGATGTGCGTAGTTGGAGAGATCTGGCAGGGGCATTTATCAGACATTACCAATATAACACTGATATGGCTCCTAACAGAACACAGTTGCAGAATCTATCGCAGAAGAATAATGAGAGTTTCAAGGAGTACGCTCAGAGGTGGCGTGAACTGGCAGCGAGGGGTCAGCCTCCCATGTTGGAACGTGAAATGATAACTATGTTTATGGCCACCTTGCAGGGTCATTACTTTGAAAAATTGGTACCATGTATGTCTGGAAAGTTTGCTGACTTGATCTTAGTGGGGGAAATGGTGGAAAGTGGAATCAAGGCGGGGAAGATATCAGGCAGTGATGGGTCCTGATCTGGAGGAAGCAAGAAGCCTTATGCCAATGGTTATAAGAAGAAGGAGGGAGATACAAACTCTGTGTCATCATATCGTGGTAGAGATGGACCCCGTCAGAATTACAATCAGCAGGTGGCTTCTGTAACCATCCCAGCAGCACCTCAACAGCCAGCAGTGTCTCAACAACAAAATCAGGCTCCTCGCCGGTCTCAGCCTCTGACTAGGCGGGATAGGCATTTTGACACTCCACCTCTTCCATACGCTCAATTATTTCAGTACTTGCTACAACTACAGTTAATCCAGAAGAGAACATTGGCTCCACCTACTGGTAATCCACCTCCCGGCTATGACGCCAACGCCCACTGTGAGTTTCATTCTGGGGCACCCGGACATTATATTGAAAACTGTAAAGCTTTTAAGCATCAGGTTCAAGATCTGCTGGATTCCAAAGCCATCAATTTCTCCAATGACGTCCCGAATGTGAATCAGAATCCGATGCCGAATCACGGTGGGCCGAAGGTCAATGCTATTATTAAAGACTGTAAAGACTTGAGTTTAATTTCAGATGTGAACGAAATCCAAACTCCCTTGGGTGTGGTGAAGAAAAGACTGTTGAAGGGAGGGGTATTTCCCGGTTGTGATGAAGGTTGTGTAGAATGTGTGTCGCAACCAAGCGGTTGTGATTTATTGAAAGCAGATATTCAAAAAATGATCAGCGAAGGAGTATTACAGTTTGACAGGGGCTATAAGAAGAGTATTGTTACTGACAGAGAGATTGATGTTGCCACAAAAACAATTCCATTCAAGACGATAACTATATCAGCGCCAGCAAGACCAACGCCGGTCACTATCACTGTTCCCGGACCAGTTCCGTATGAGAGTACCAAGGCCATCCCATGGAATTATGGGGCCGAGGTGTTTGTTAATGGTAAGAAGCTGGAATTGGAAAAGACATCAGCTGTGAATACAGGGGTGGAAAATCTTGTTGAAGCAGGGGCTATCACTAGGAGTGGTAGAGTCTCTATTCCCTCCGAGAATCAAGCTACCAGTTCAAGACAAGACAAAGGTAAGCAGATGATGGATGAGTCTGTACAGAGGCAGGAAGCTAATAATTCTACGACAAAGCCAGGTGGGGATGCTTTCAGAAGACGTAGAAGAGTTTATGAGGTTGATCAGAAAAAGTGATTACAAGATTGTTGACCAACTCCACCAAACTCCATCGAAGATTTCCATCCTATCCTTACTGTTGTGCTCCGAGGCACACCGAAATGCATTGCTAAAGATCCTGAATATGGCTTATGTACCACAGGAGATATTTGTCAATCAGTTAGAAGGGGTTGTGGCTCATGTGAATGCTGGTAATGGTTTGGGTTTCACCGATTTAGATCTGACTCCGGCTGGGAGGAATCACAACAACGCTCTGCATATTTCAGTGGAATGTCGTGGTTCTTTGATGTCGCATGTGTTAGTTGATATTGGGTCGTCTTTGAATGTGCTACCGAAGAAGGCTCTGATGAAGTTGGATACCCGTGGGTTGATTTGTACACCAAGTGACTTGGTGGTACGTGCTTTTGATGGCTCCAAGAGGTCAGTGTTTGGAGAGTTAGTTCTGCCGATCAAGGTGGGTCCTGAGGTTTTCAATACCACCTTTTACATAATGGATATTCAGCCTGCCTATAGTTGTTTGTTGGGACGCCCATGGATCCATGGTGCTGGGGCAGTAACTTCTACGCTGCACCAGAAGTTGAAGTATATGGTGGATGGCCACGTTGTGACTGTTTGTGGTGAAGAAGACATCACGGTAAGTCACCTATCGACCTTCAAGTATGTAGAGGTAGATGGTGAGATACAGGAAACTTTATGCCAAGCCTTTGAAGCTGTGAAGATTCCCTAGGAACCCCCAAAGGCAGTCATTCAGCCTGAGGCGGTTGTCCAACCTGAAGTCGTCATATAACCAGAAGTTCCAATGTCCTCTTTCAAAGAGGCACGTGCTATAGTTGAAGCTGGTGGTTCTCAGATGTGGGGCAGTGTTATTGATGTTCAAAGGAAGCAAGATACTTATGGACTGGGTTACAGGCCACCTAGACGTTCTGAAGAGCCTCCCAAGTTCTATGGTCCAGTCCGTTTCACCAGTGCCGGTGTTTTCTTCGACAGAGTCAATGCTATTGAGGATGAAGGAGATAGTGATTGTGACATGGATGAATGGATCCGTCCCTGCATTCCTGGTCAAAGCCTAGGCAACTGGTCCTCCGAGAAAGTTATCCAAGTGACGCGCCCGGAGTAATTTACTTTTGTTTTTTGTTATGTTGAGTCCTGCGCTCTGCCCAAGGCGTAGTGATATTTATTTGTAGGGTTGGGATGTTTTATTTGCTATTTTTATCATCAATAAAGGACATTTTTTCATTCAAATATTTTGATCCCTGTCTTTCTATTTTTACTTTTTTGCATTAACCCACATCAAAATGGCAATGTGTTTTCTTGTTTGTTGCACTCATAATAAACATAAAACATTCATCATGCAGGTTCCTTTGTTCAGATTCCACCCATGACTTAGCTATAGCTCGATATGACTTCGACAATCCCATCTATCAGGCCGAAGAAGAGACTGACGAAGACTGTGACTTACCAGAAGAATTAGCTAGGTTACTGAAACAAGAGGAAAGGGTTATTCTACCTCATCAGGAGGAGGTTGAGACTGTTAGTCTGGGAACCGAGGATGTTAAACGAGAAGTAAGGATTGGGGTTGCCCTGGAAGACACTGTTAAGAGAAGATTGGTTGAGTTACTTCGAGAATATGTGGATATCTTCGCCTGGTCTTACCAAGACATGCCTGGGCTTGACACGGACATTGTTTCACATCGGCTACTGCTTAAAGAGGGTTGTACTCCGGTCAAGCAGAAATTGAGAAGGACGAAACCGGATATGGCTGTCAAGATCAAGGAAGAGGTTCAGAAACAGTTGGACGCCGGATTTCTTGCCGTGACAAATTATCCTCCGTGGGTTGCTAATATTGTACATGTACCTAAGAAGGATGGGAAGGTCAGGATGTGCGTCGATTACCGAGATTTGAATAGGGCGAGCCCGAAGGATGATTTCCTACTCCCCCACATTGATGTGTTAGTGGACAATACTGCTCAATATTCTGTGTTTTCCTTCATGGATGGCTTCTCTGGGTATAACCAAATCAAGATGGCCCCAGAGGACATGGAGAAGACTACTTTCATAACACCGTGGGGAACATTTTGCTACAAGGTAATGCCCTTTGGATTGAAGAATGCTGGGGCAACCTATCAGCGGGCGATGGTGACTCTCTTTCATGATATGATTCATAAGGAGATTGAAGTCTATGTTGATGACATGATTGCGAAGTCACAGACAGAGGAAGAACACTTGGTAAACCTCCAGAAGTTGTTTGAAAGGTTGAGGAAGTTCAGATTGAGGTTGAATCCGAACAAGTACACTTTCGGCGTGAGGTCTGGTAAATTGCTGGGATTCATTGTTAGTGAAAGGGGTATAGAGGTTGATCCTACAAAGATAAGAGCCATACAGGAGATGCCTGAGCCAAGAACAGAGAAAAAGGTTTGCGGTTTCTTGGGGAGGTTGAATTACATTGCCAGGTTCATCTCTCATCTGACGGCCAGATGTGAACCAATTTTCAAGTTGTTAAGAAAGGACCAAGAGGTCAGGTGGAATGAAAATTGTCGAGAGGCGTTCGAAAGGATAAAGGCGTATTTGCAGGAACCTCCAGTCCTTATGCCACCAGTGTCTGGGAGACCGTTGATTATGTACCTTACGGTTCTTGAGAATTCTATGGGTTGTGTGCTCGGTCAACACGACGAGACGGGTAAAAAAGAGCACGCCATTTACTACCTGAGTAAGAAGTTCACTGATTGCGAATCGAGATACTCGATGCTGGAAAAGACATGTTGCGCACTCGCTTGGGCAGCCAAACGCCTAAGGCAGTATATGTTAAATCACACAACCTTGTTGATTTCAAAGATGGATCCGATTAAGTACATGTTTGAGAAGCAGGAACTTTCTGGAAGGATAGCCCGTTGGCAGATGGTTTTGACAGAGTACGATATTCAGTATGTTTCTCAGAAGGCCATTAAGGGAAGTGTTCTGTCAGAATATCTTGCTGAACAGCCAGTCGAGGATTATCAGCCTATGAAGTTTGAGTTTCCAGACGAACATGTTATGTTTCTGAAAATGAAGGATTGTGAAGAGCCTCTGCCTGACGAAGGACCTGAGATTGGATCACAGTGGAAGATGATTTTTGATGGGGCTGTCAACTCGTATGGCAATGGAATTGGGGCAATCATTACGACTCCGAAGGGTTCTCATATACCTTTCACTGCCCGGTTAGCATTTGTGTGTACCAACAACGAGGCGGAGTATGAAGCATGCATCATGGGGTTAGAAGAAGCAATTGATTTGAGAATTAAGAACCTCGATGTCTATGGTGATTCCGCGTTGGTGGTTAATCAGATTACAGGAGAATGGGAGACTCGTCAGGCAAATTTGGTACCTTATAACAACTATGCCAGAAGGTTGTTACCTTTCTTTGATAGGGTGGATTTTCATCATGTGCCCAGAGCTGAGAATCAGATGGCCGATGCGTTAGCGACATTGGCATCCATGTATAAGGTGAACCGTAGGAATGAAACTCCGTCGATTAGGATAATGCGTCTGGATAGACCGGCTTTTGTGTTTGCAATTGAAGATGTGTCTGATGGCAAACCGTGGTATCATGATATTAAGGTTTTTTTGAAGAGACAAGAGTATCCAGAGGGTGCCTCCACCAAAGATAAGAAGACTCTGAGAAGGTTGGCAGGGAACTTCTTTCTGAACAAAGATGATGTGTTATATAAGAGGAACTTCGATATGGTCTTGCTACGTTGTGTTGATGAACACGAGGCAAGCTCATTGATGGAGGAAGTTCACGAGGGTTCTTTTGGTACTCATTCCAGTGGACACACCATGGCTAGAAAGTTGTTGAGAGCAGGATATTATTGGATGACTATGGATTCAGATTGTTTCAAGTACGCCCGGAAGTGCCATAAGTGCCAGATCTATGCAGATAAGATGCACGTACCGCCTACGCCTCTAAATGTGTTGTCATCTCCTTGGTCGTTTGCAATGTGGGGTATAGATATGATTGGAAAGATTGAGCCTACTTCTTCCAATGGGCATCGTTTCATTTTGGTTGCCATTGACTATTTCACAAAGTGGGTGGAGGCAGCCTCGTACGCCAACGTCACCAAGCAAGTGGTAGCCCGGTTTATAAAGAAGGATATCATCCGCCGTTATGGGGTCCCGGAGAGAATTATTACTGATAATGGCTCGAATTTGAATAACAAGATGATGCAGGAACTATGTCAGAGTTTCAAGATCGAGCATCACAATTCTTCTCCATACCGTCCGAAGATGAATGGTGTTGTTGAGGCGGCAAACAAGAATATCAAAAAGATTGTGCAGAAGATGGTAGTGACATATAAGGACTGGCATGAGGTGTTACCTTACGCCCTACATGGTTACCGTACTTCGGTGCGTACGTCAACTGGGGCAACCCCTTTCTCATTGGTATACGGTATGGAAGCAGTTTTACCCTTAGAGGTCGAGATTCCATCTTTGAGAGTTCTGGCAGATGTGAAGCTTGATGAAGCTGAGTGGGTGCATTCCAGATTGGATCAGTTGAACCTTATTGAGGAAAAGAGATTGGCAGCCATCGCACATGGTCGCTTGTATCAGAGCAGGATGAAGCACGCCTTTGATCAGAAAGTGCGTCCTCGGAATTTTCAGACAGGTGAATTGGTTTTGAAAAGGATCCTTCCTCCTCAAACAAATCACAGGGGCAAATGGACTCCAAACTACGAAGGGCCGTATGTAGTCAGAAAGGTTTTCTCTGGTGGGGCCTTACTACTCTCAACTATGGATGGCGAAGATTTTACATCCCCTGTGAACGCAGACGTAGTCAAAAAATACTTCGCATAAAAGAGACCCGCTGGACATAAAAAGAAAGTCCAGGCAAAAAGGGGCATCCCGGCGAACCATAAAAAGGAAAAGGTTCGGGCAAAAGTTAGGGATAAAAAGTAAAAAGAAATGTGTACACCCGCAAAGTTAAAAACCTGAAAAGGCGACTTTGGCAAAAATGGGTATCCCGGTGGATTGAAAACCCGAAAAGGGCGATCCAGACAAAAGTTAGGGGTTTATAAGCGAAAGGATACGATCTGCGTTCGATCTGTGAACACTTTCAACACCTGGAAGTTCTGAAAGAAAGGAATCAGTATAGTTAGTCTCTTCGAAGGTCAAGACATTTGTGGATAAGCAAGTCATATGGGTCATAGCTGAGTCGAATCATGGTGGATATCTGTTCCCACATTGCCGACATGTGTATCTTTCTTTTTGTTTTTTGCGCAATTACATCTTTCTAGGAATTGCTTCCAAATGTAAATGCCTATTTACAGGCCACTCTTCAATAAAATATTCATTTCACTCAAAGAGCTTTCCATTGTTTGTTTTACTTTTACTTTTACTGTTTGTTTGCAAAAACGTCCGATATTTTTGATAAACATTGCATATGAAACTTTGAGCTTTGCGAAGCATAACGAAAAGCAGTAGAAATTACTTAGGCGTTAACGGTGATAGCCAGGTTGTGGCATATTCTATTTGTTGTTATTTGACCTGCAGGGCAATAGGATTGTACTCCCCCAGCAGGTTGCTCTCCCCAGCATTGAGATTACACTTTCCTCAGCAGAGCAGACTTTCGCCAGCAGAAGAATTGGAAAGTATTTTCTCCGAATCGAGACGTTAATTCCCCACAGAATCGTGGTGCTCACTTCCTCATCCGGTCAGGAAGCGTACTTTCACCAACAATGCCATATTCTAATCCCCAGCAAGGTAGGGGTAAGGGCATTCTCCCCTTCAGCAGTTCAGAAGTATCCCCAAGCAGGATGGTATTATGGGTTGGTATTCCCTAGCAGGTCTTAAGCCTGTCTGTTGTTGGCAATCCCCGGCAACAAACTTCCGGTTCCGTTATTGGCGTCCATTCTCAACTCCCCTAGCAGAGAGGAAATCTCAGGTTTTGGATGTTATCTTCAGTAGAGGACGGGTATAATCCCCGGTAGTGTGGATATTTCTTTTGGGACTTCATCCCCAGCAAAAATTGTTGATCCAAGGAGTCGATCAATATGACCCTTCTCAGCAGAGTTCCTAGGTTCAGAGGACAATTTATTTTTGTCATCCCCGGCTGAATTGATCTTTTCTCTCCGGCATTTATTTTGCTGGAGGAACCCTTTTTACATATCATAAGCATTGCATCCTCAAAACGCGTAGCATTTCCACTTCGTGTGGAGCATTACGGCAAGATTCAAACATTTGCATTCCAAAGCATAAGCCAGGTTTGATACTTTCCTTGCCTGTTCTCTTTCTCAGAAGAGATGGCATAACTCAGGAGATTTTGGAGGGATGCGTTCCTCATACTTGTGCTCCCCGGCAGAGTCTTTTATTTAGACTTCACTTTCCCCAACGGAGTCATCTTATCTGTGGATCAGGAGTCCGTTAGAAGTTTGTCTTTGTTTGCCCCATTTTGGCCTTTTTTTTTTGTGAGCCTTGTTTCACGTTATCCCCAGTGAAGTCCACTTTATGTTGGTCATCCTTTGCGAGTATAATTGAGGTTGTATTCGTTTTATGGGTGCGATCGAGGTCGTATTCGTGTTTTCTTTGTGGGTAGAGTGATTGAGGTCAGTCTTCCTTTGCGGATGCAATTGAGGTTGTATTCGTTTTGTGGGTGCGATTGAGGTCGTATTCGTATTTTTCTTTGTGGGTAGAGTGATTGAGGTCAGTCTTCCTTTGCGGATATAATTGAGGTTGTATTCATTTTGTGGGTGCGATTGAGGTCGTATTCTTATTTTCTTTGTAGGTAGAGTGATTGAGGTCAGTCTTCCTTTGCGGGTATAACTGAGGTTGTATTCATTTTGTGGGTGCGATTGAGGTCGTATTCGTGTTTTCTTTTTGGGTAGAGTGATTGAGGTCAGTCTTCCTTTGCGGATAACTGAGGTTGTATTCGTTTTGTGGGTGCGATTGAGGTCGTATTCTTATTTTCTTTGTGGGTAGAGTGATTGAGGTCAGTCTTCCTTTGCGGGTATAATTGAGGTTGTATTCGTTTTGTGGGTGCGATTGAGGTCGTATTCGTATTTTCTTTGTGGGTAGAGTGATCGAGGTCAGTCTTCCTTTGAGGATGCAATTGAGGTTGTATTCGCGATTGAGGTCGTATTCTTATTTTCTTTGTGGGTAGAGTGATTGAGGTCAGTCTTCCTTTGAGGGTACAATTGAGGTTGTATTCGTTTTGTGGATGCGATCGAGGTCGTATTCGTCTTTTCTTCGCGGGTAGAGTGATTGAGGTCAGTCTTCCTCTGAGGGTACAATTGAGGTTGTATTAGTTTTGTGGGTGCGATCGAGGTCGTATTCGTATTTTCTTTGTGGGCATAGTGATTGAGGTCAGTCTTCCTTTGAGGTTGTATTCGTCTTTTGGGTACGATTGAGGTCGTATTTGTTTTTTCCTTGTGGATATGGTTGAGGTCATATTCCTTATTTTTTATCACACTCTTTCTCGTTATTCTTACCATAAGCAAATTTCTGGGGCTCTTTCGGTATTCAATCCCCGTGTACCCTGGAATGTCTGAGAGTCGTTGCTATCATACCTTCAGGACCAAGTTGATTGAATAGGGGCAGCTGTTGCACCCCAAAATTTGCTCTCCTTACTTTATTACTAACTGGCTTATGTTGCATTATCATGTGTGCATATCATTGGTTCTTAGCATGGGGTCAAGGTGCCTGAGGCAGTGCTTCAGAGGGTTAAGCAAGAGTCCTGGTATTGTCCAAGAAAGCTCAGGTGGATCATCGTCTCTTAACCAGTGCATAGATTAGGGTTTTGAGATTCTTGGGTTTATTGCTTCAATGGGAAAGCTCCTTGGGTTTTTATCATCATCAAATGGCATATCTTATCTTTGTTGGAGAGGATACACATCATATTCAGAGGGATTTGGATTTGGAGACTGTGTTATTTCCTCCTAGACTAAGGGTACCACAACTAGGGTTTGCTATAAAGTCAGTTTATTTCTGGTTTTTTGGGCAATACTTGATTCCATGGTGCTCCTTGGGTCCCTAAGTACCTAGGGATGAGAGGTTGCCCATCAGTTTGGTTCAGGAGAAGTTCAGATGCATATAAATTTTGTCTCAAAACATTAAGAATTGAGAAAGTTATGACCTTCACGTTTCTGAGCCAAAACTTGTCTTGTCTTGCCTTGGGCCAGGCCTAAAACCAAGGCATGACTTGTATATTTGTGTTTTCACTCAAAATAATGGATATATCACCACCCCAGTGGTAAGGCGCGCGCCTTGTGACCTTGAGGTCGTGGGTTCAAACCCCACCCATGCCATTTTGTGTTTTTTCACATTTTACCATTTTTTCCAATATTTTTATGTTTTATTAATTAATTGGAAAATTAATAACTCACTCAATTTTAATTATTTTTTTATTGGTTCTTTTTGCAAAAATTCACAAAAATGTTGAAATATTTTATTCCACAAAAAAATTAAGTTTATATTATTTATTTAATATAATTGGTATTTTTGTGAATAAATTCATTTTTATTTGTTTTTAAACATTTTAAAATGAACATTCATCTTGAAAAATCAGGACCGAATGGGTTTTAATATCTCTTGTGATTAAAATTTCATTTTTCAAACCTTAAACAAAAATCACAAGTGGTTTATTCAAATTCATTTGGTATTTTTCATTGATTTTCTTTTAATATTTACTTTTAAAAGAAAACAAATTAGGGTTTCTTTGATTTTCACCCACACAAATCATTTTCAAACACTCATGGGCCTCTATTAGAGTGTAAGACCCAATCCCCTTTTAACCAAAACAATTTTGGGCCTCAGATATTGTATAAGTCCCTCTGCGTTAAAAGAAAAGTTCGGCGCAATCGTCGCCCGTTTAAAATAAACCATCTGGGCCTCTCCTCGAGCTATAAGACCCATTCAAAGTTTTTGGGCCTCTATTAGAGTGTAAGACCCAACCCCCTTTGAAAACCAAACCATTTTGGGCCTCAGTCATTGTATAAGACCCGCTACGTTTTCGAAAATCTCGGCGCGATCGCCATTTCAAACGAAAAATCATATGGGCCTACCCTCGTGTTATAAGCCCCCACTATTTTTCTTTAAACCTTTTGGGCCTCTTGAGAGAGTGTAAGACCCATCCCTTTATATAGAATATATGTCTCGGGCCTCAGTCACTGGTATAAGTCCCTCTGTATAAAACGATAGCGCGATCACTGATAAAAACCTGGGCCTCTCCTCGAGCTGTAAGCCCCAATCTTTCATTTCAAAGCACCTTATCCTTTGATCTTGAATATACTATTGTTTTCAATCTTTCTTTGTTGAACAACTAACCAAGCAGCATGGAAGTTCTACAACCGAGTAAGTGGTTATATGCTTTCTTTATCCGCTTTCATATACATATAACTGTATTGTGGGGCTGTTTCACTGTAAGTCTTCTTTCATAAACTCATATCGATTGTGTAATAATAGTATAGATATTTAGAGTTTCCCCGGCAACTACGTCTAGCACTGAGCTCTGTTGATTACTCTTAAAATAGACAAAACTAGATCCCCATAGGATTACCAGATACAGTCTTCCCTCCTCTTGGGGTTAAACAATATGGAGACGTGAAAGGCAGCATTCTCGGTGAACCCTTTCACAGACTGTCACCTTTAGAAATCGTCAAAGAAACTCTATTCCCCATAGATGATCTTTTCTCCGTGAATGGCTTCTCTTGAGTTTCTTACAAATTCTCGAACTTTCCTGGCTTGATCTATTCTCTGTGAATATACTGTCTTGAATTTCTCGAGGTTTGGGGACCCACATGTTTCTTAAAAGCATCCTCGCCTCCTCTTGGGCGTTGTACAAGGACCCGTCAGCTTCTTAGAAGTATTCACAGCCTCCTCTTAGGCTTCGTATAAATGATTTCTTCCTCCGAGAATGATAGCCTCCTCTTAGGCTTCGTACAAATTGTCCTTCGGCTTCTTAAAAGTTTCCAGCCTCCTCTTGGGCTTCGTACAAATTGTCCCGACGACCTCCTAGAGGTATAGGAACAGCAATTAGTCATCTTAATAGAACAGTCTTTCAAAAAGTCTAGCTCTTGCTACTACTGTTTCTTAAACGTAGTACAAAAGATGAAACTCTAGACTTGGACAGTCTAATTCCCTTGAGTCTCAAAGACATTCTCAAGTTCCTTTCAAAACTAGGAGAGGAAACCCGTAGACACTGACAGTCTCAATACCCTTTGGATTTCCCATTTCCTTAAAGAACAGGAAATAACCCTGATCCTCGAATCAAATCCCTGAGTTCAAACAGTACTCATATAAGAACTGATTTTCTCTTTAAATCAACATACTGGACCTGTCACTCAACTGAAACAGTAACCCTAGCCTCCTCTTGGGCTTTGTACAATGATTCTCCCCAGCGGAGTAAACCTTTTCGGACTCTCTTGTTGAGTCAACTTTTAGCCTCCATCTCAGGCTTCGTAGGAGATACAAAATCACACTCTTGCTGAGTATAAAAGACTCTCGTGTTGAGTCAACCTTTAGCCTCCGTCTTGGGCTTCGTACAAGACACATCTACAAAGACTCTCTTGTTGAGTCATCCCTTTTAGCCTCCATCTCGGGCTTCGTATGAGATACAAAAACACTCTCTTGTTGAGTATAAAAGACTTTCTTGTTGTGTCAAAACCCTTCTAACCTCCATCTCGGGCTTTGTACGAGATATAAAACACTCTCTTGTTAAGTATAAAAGACTCTCTTGATGAGTCAAAACCCTTCTAGCCTCCATCTCGGGCTTTGTACGAGATACAAAACACTCTCTTGTTGAGTATAAAAGACTCTCTTATTGAGTCCAACCTTTAGCCTCCGTCTTAGGCTTCGTACAAGACACATATAAAAGATTCTCCTGTAGAGTCAACTCTTTTAGCCTCTCTCTCGGGCTTCGTACGAGACACACAAAAATCACCCTCTTATTGGGTCGATAGCCTCCTCTTAGGCTTTGTATAAGGAAACCCCGGTTGAACCAATGAACCTTTTAGCATCAAAGTTGTGCCTCGTTCACAGTATACAAACATCACAAACTCCTTTCCCTTCATCTAATTGCTGTAAGCGGCAAGCCTCTGGATCATCTATATCTATGCCACTGTCCCTCTTTTAGCATGAGAAAATCCTAAGGAAAGATGGCATTGCTCTACACTCAGTTAAAGTATTCTCCTTCAGGTCAAAAACCCTTATAAAGGAAATTATGGCATTTCTGGATTCACTTATCCCAGTTAAAGTAATCCTCCTTTATAACCAGTCACCCGACAATTGTGACAAACAAACCCCTCTTTAGAGATGACAAATTCTCTCTAAAGACGAAACTTTTAGCTTCACATCTTGGGCTTTGAACAAGATACAAATAGACCATTCAGCTTCACATCTTGGGCTTTGAAAAAGATACAAACCACCTTTAGCTTCATGTCTTGGGCTTTGAACAAGACACCAAAACACCATTTCCTCCCATAGAATAGGAGGAACTATGATCGCTCTGATTTCCCTATTTCGGTAAACGGGAATACGTAGGCATAAGATTGAAAGAAAAATCTTAGCGAGCACACTCAACAAAAACCCACAATCCCATACCCACATACATCAATTAAAAAGTATCAGTCCTAGCCCCCTACCCATGAACATTCCCGGTGTTCCGTTATAAACAAAGAAAGAAGAAAGAGGCCCCACTTCCATATCGCATCCGTAACTTAACAGACCGCTGTTTAAACTCGGTATGCAAGCAGGGTTAATTGAATAAATCTATTTCCCTTCCTTAGTCAGCTCAATAGGATAAAAAATGAATCGACCTGTAATACCCCCAAAAGAGCGACAGTGCTTAAGAAACACGTCCAGTTTTGCATACATACATCATGCATTATTGATTTACATTCATATTCATATTGCATCACTATCACTCTAGTCGGTCTTGTTCCCTAGTGATAAACGTCTTTTCAACCGTGTTGTCAGCTCTTTCCTCGTCGGGAAAGGTGGCGTCTGACCAACCGCTCCTCCACTTTCCTGCTGAATTGAAGTGGGTCCCTTGACCACTTTGATAACTTGAACCTCTGAAAGGTCAGAGAACCTTCAGCCAACGTCACTCTTCACCATTGAAGATGATGTCTTCGCTTTCCTGGATTAAGGAAAATCCCCAGAAAAAGCCTCTTAATCAGAGATTCGGCAATGCAACCGTTTTTCTCCAAAAAATCCGCTGAAGAAAAGGTCATCAGCACCTCAAAATTGGATCACATCATATGGCATTTCTCCAAGAAAATCCTGAGAAAAGTATGATGTAATACCCCAAACCGAAAGCAGTCTCTCAAGAGACTCGTTTTCCCCCAGTAGAGTCAACGAATGGCATCTCCAACAGAGAAGTTTGTACACCTCTAGAACTCAGACGAATGGGTTCCCCAGCAAGTCTAACATCAAAAGTTTTTCCCATCAAATGGAATTTCCCCAGGAAAATTCGGCGAAGTTTGAGGAAAACTGCTACACATAGCGTTGCTTATCAAGAAAGTTTATTGACAAAAGAAACTTAGATCGGTTCCTTGGTAGAAAACCAGGATCGAGCGGAAGTTTATATCAGAAACTGAGACCAGTTCCTTGGTAGGAAACCAGGATCGAGGGGAAGTTTATATCAGAAACTTAGACCAGTTCCTTGGTAGGAAACCAAGATCAAGGGGAAGTTTATATCAGAAACTTAGACCAGTTCCTTGGTAGGAAACCGGGATCGAGGGGAAGTTCATTTCATAAACTAAGACCAGTTCCTTGGTAGGAAACCAGGATCGAGGGGAAGTTCATTTCAGAAACTAAGACCAGTTCCCTGGTAGGAAACTAGGATCGAGGGGAAGTTTATATCAGAAATTGAGACCAGTTCCTTGGTAGGAAACCAGGATCGAGGGGAAGTTTTACCTTTTCTGTAGCGAGCGATTTTGGACGTGGTTGCGAGGCACTACCGCTCTTTGGTATCTAAAGTTCGATTCATTTTTTATCCTATTAAAGCTGATGAAGGAAGGGAAATAGATGTCTTCAATTAACCCTGCTTGCAAACTGAGTTTAAATAGATGACTGTTGGTTTACAGATGCTGTTTGAGATTGTGGGTATCTCCTAGGTTATTTTGTTAAAAATAGTGTCCGGTCGATTGGTGGGAGGTAAAGACTGATGCTTTTCGATTGAGATGTGAAGGTATGGGATTTTGGGTTTTGGATTTGTGTGCTCGCTAAGATTTTTCTTTCAATCTTATGCCTACGTATTCCCATTTTTTTCGAAACAGGGAAATCCGAGCGATCGTAGTTCCTCCTATTCTATGGGAGGAAGTGGTGTTTTTGGTGTCTTGTTCAAAGCCCAAGACGTGAAGCGAAAGGTAGTTTGTATCTTGTTCAAAGCCCAAGATGTGAAGCTGAAAGGCTTTGTCTTTAGAGAGAATTTGTCATCTCTAGAGAGGGTTTTGTTTGTCACAACTGTTTATAAAGGAGAATTACTTTAACCGGGATACGTGAATCCGGCAATGCCATAATTTCCTTTATAGAGGATTTCCAACCTGAAGGAGAAGACTTTAACTCAGTGTAGAGCAATGTTATCTTTCCTTAGGAATTTCTCATGCTAAAAGAGGGACAGTGGCATGGATGTAGATGATCCAGAGGCTTGCCGCTTACAGCGATTAGATGAAGGGGAAGGAGTTGTTGATGTTTGTGTACTATGAACGAGGCACAAATTTGATGCCAAAAGGTTGATTAGATCAACCAGTGGTTTTCTTATACAAAGCCTAAGAGGAGGCTATTGGCCCAACAAGAGGGTATTTTTGATTTGTCTCATACAAAGCCCGAGATAGAGGCTAAAAGGGAAGTGACTCAACAAGAGAGTCCTCTATGGTATCTTGTATGAAGCCCGAGATGGAGGCCAAGGGTTTTATACTCAACAAGAGAGTGATTTGTGTCTTGTACAAAGCCCAAGACGGAGGCTAAAAGGTGTTTGACTCCGCTGGGGAGAATCATTGTATAAAGCCCAAGAGGGAGGCTATGGTGATGTTTCAGTTGAGTGACAGGTCCAGTATATTGGTTCAAAGAGAAAATCAGTTCTTATATGAGTAATGTTATACTCATGGATTTGTTCTAAGGATCGGGGTTATTTCCTGCTCTTTAAGGAAATGGGAAATCCAAAGGGTATTGAGATTGTCCGTGTCTATGGGGTTCCTTCCTATTCTTGAAGGGTGCTTGAGAATGTCTTTGAGCCTCAAGGAAATTAGACTGTCCAAGTCTAGAGTTTCATCTTTTGTACTATGCTTTAAGAAACAGTAGTAGACTCTTGGAAAGACTGTTCTATTAAGATGACTGGTTTCTGTTCCTATACCTTTAGGAGGTCGTCGGGACAATTTGTACGAAGCCCAAGAGGAGGCTGGAAACTTTTAAGAAGCCGAGGGACAATTTGTACTAAGCCCAAGAGGAGGCTATCATTCTCGGAGGAAGAAATCATTTATACGAAGCCTAAGAGGAGGCTGTGAATACTTCTAAGAAGCCGACGGATCCTTGTACAACGCCCAAGAGGAGGCGGGAATGCATTTAGAAAGCCTGTGGGTCCCCAAATCCCGAGAAGTTCAATACAGGCTATTCACAAAGAATAGAATAAGCCAGGAAAGTTCGATAATTTGGAAGAAACTCAAGAGATGCCATTCACGGAGAAAAGATCATCTCTGGGGAGTAGAGTTTCTTGACAATTCCTAAGGGTGCCTTTAAGAAGCCTGTGGGTCCCTAAACCCCGAGAAATTCAAGACAGGCTATTCACAAAGAATAGATCAAGCCAGGAAAGTTTGAGAATTTGGAAGAAACTCAAGAGATGCCATTCACAGAGAAAAGATCATCTCTGGGGAATAGAGTTTCTTTGACAACTTCTACGAGTGACAGTCTAAGAAAGGGTTCAAAAAGAATCTGCCTTTCACATCTCCATATTATTTAACCCCAAGAGGAGGGAAGACTGTGTCTGGTAATCCTATGGGGATCTAGTTTCGACTATTTAAGAGTGATCAACGGGCTTAGTGCTAGACGTAGTTGCTGGGGAAACTCTAAATATCTATACTATTATTACACAGTTGATATGAGTTTATGAAAGAAGAGTTACAGTGAAACAACCCCACAATACAGTTATATGTATATGAAAGCGGTAAATGAAAGCGTATAAACACTTACTCGGTTGTAGAGCTTCCATGCTATTTTGTTAGTTGTTCAACAAAGAAAGATTGGAAACAACTGTATATTTCAAAATCAAAGGAGAAAGTGCTTTGAAAAAGAAAGATTTGGGGCTTACAGCTCAAGGAGAGGCCCAGGGTTTTATTAGTGAGGGCACTATTGAATTTGTACAGAGGGATTTATACAAGTGACTGAGGCCCAAAAATTGTTTTCTGTACAAAGGGATGGGTCTTACACTTTCTCAAGAGGCCCAAAAGGTTTAAAGAAAAAGAGTGGGGCTTATAACACGAGGGTAGGCCCAGATGATTTTTCGTTTAAAATGGCGATCGCGTCGAGATTTTCTTTTAATGCAAAGGGGCTTATACAATATCTGAGGCCCAGAGTTGTTTTGCTTAAAAGGGGATTGAGTCTTACACTCTATTAGAGGCCCAAAAATTTTGAATGGGTCTTATAGCTCGAGGAGAGGCACAAAGTGTTTTTTTTTAAAAGGCGACGATCGCGCCGTTTACTTGTACAGGGGGACTTATACAATAAGTGAGGCCCAAAGTGGTTTGTACAAGGGGGTTTTGGGTCTTACACTCTCTTAAGAGGCCCAAAAGAGTTTTGAAAATGATTTATGAGGGTGGAATTAATCAAAATCCCTAATTTGTTTTCAAAATGTGTTTTAATTGAATAAAATATTCAATTAAAACGATCAAAATTGTTTAACATGTGGAAAACAAATTGTGATCTTGGATTAATGCTTCATAAATAATGTTTTGACCTACAAAATGATTAGAAGTCGTTAAAATCCGAAAAATCAAGAAGGAAAAAATATTTTAAATGTCAAAAACAATTAAAACATTAATTCTTTGCAAAAATATCAATTATATGATATAAATAATATTTTTGGGAGTTTTTTCATAAAATAAAATATTTTAACATTTTTGTGAATTATTAAAAAAAGAATCAACTCAAAATCATTAAAACTCAGAAAGAAATTAATTTTTGAATCAATTAAATAAAATTACAAAATTCAAATATTTGAATTTGTGAAAATGGCGCCAAGAACAGCTGAAGAACACGCGCGTTTTTCAGCTTTGCCCAGATTTGCATTTTCTATCCAATCTCACTGAATACTTGATTATATCATGCAATCCACATATCAATCTGCTCGTTTTCACCTCACGATCATGTTTATGACAATTAATTTCATTTAAATTAAGCATAAAACAAGAAATCACGATAAATCCTCAAGAACCCTAAATTCTGCATGAAGGCTGGGATTTTTTATACACGATTCAAACAAAGCAATTACTTGAGGGGAAACATTCCATGCATGATTATGAACATTTGGCAAAAGTATTGTGCGAGGAAATATGCATAGATTGAGAGATGACCAAGTTTAGGCTTACCTCTAGGTCGTGACAACAAGAGCAAATTGATTTCTGAGTTGGAGGTGTTACAGATGAATTGTGATGATCTGAATAGCTTCCCTACACCTTATGGAGTGTGTTTGAATGCTTGGACTTGATGGAAATTGGCTGGATCACTTCATGGTATCTCAACTGCAACTTGGTTAAAACCTTGAACAATTGACTAGTGATTCTGAGAAATCAGTGTTCCAGATGTTGTTTAAGTGTTTTATCAACTCACATATGATGTATATGAGGTGTGTGTGTGTGATTGGTTTGAGTGGAATTGCTCTCTAATGAAAAACCCGATAGTGACTTGCTAAGAAAGGCATTTTTGAGAGTGAGAAGTGGATTTTAAGAAAGGCAAGTGTTGTAGGCCTTTGGTGAACTTAAACTGATCACAATTGAGCTCTATTTATAGTAGAGCAAGTTTGTTTTGCAAGGAATAGTGAATGGCAACTGCTGAGTAGGGTTGGCCAATATTGGCAAATGAAAATCCAAGTCTCCTCTAGCCATTGACTAGAGGTTAGGGCACAGGCTGCTGGTCCCCTTGGTCTTGGATAAGTCTTGGCTGAATTCAGTTACTAATGGCTCAGTCCATGCCACCTTGGTGCTTCCATTGAATGCTCCAATCCAAAATTGGAGTCTTGTCCCTATTTTGGGCAATTCTAGGTTTAGCATGCTATTTCTTGTTCCAAGGACTTTGGAGGCTTGGCTCAGTGATTGTCCCCTTTAGATTCAATCCTCAGATGTGTCTAAAGTGATGAAAAGGCTTGGAATTGGCTGATTTTGGCAAATCGAGCGAAAGTGCAAAAATCTGCCTTGCCTTGGCAGATTTCAGCAAGGCAACTTGCCAATGTCATATCTCATGGCCCAAATTGAATTTAGTGATGTTCTTGGCCATTTTGGAAAGCCCTTATATGATACAACAACTGTTTGATCATATTTGGTTTTGATACCTTTTGGATCCAAGTGAAAAATCCCCCTACATTTGGAAAAAAGTAAGGCAGATTCTGACTTAGTGAAATTTTCACTAAGTGTTGGAACAAAGTGACTTTTCTTGATTTTGATCACTCCATAACTCAAAATCCATGAGGAATTTGGACATAGGTCAGTATGAAGCTTTTGTAGAGGGCAATGAGATCTACAAATCAAGCTTTGGATGAGAAAAAATGGCTTTGTGGTTTAGGAGTTATGATCCTCCAAAGTTGGTACCTTTGTCACTTTATTTCATAACTTAGAAAATTTTCTAAGTTTTCATGGTTACCCCTTTTACAAGTTATCCCACTTTCTTTGATTTTTCTTGATGAATGATGATTCAAATCATACATTAACATCATTTTAGGGTTAAAAATCCATTTTTTGTGAAAAATCTCAAAAAGTCAAAGTTGACTTCTGTGCACAGTTGACTTTTTGTTAAATGAATTCCAAACTGCGCAATCCTTTAGGAAATCATGTCCTTGACCTAAATCAAACTTGATGTACATGTTCCATGGGTGTTATAGGGTATATTGAATCATGTCTTAGGGTTTGGGAGTATGTCCTGGTCAAAAGTCAAAGCTACAGTTGACTTTTTCCTCAAAACCCTTACTGTGGTACTGATGAAATTGAGACTTGCTGCTCAAGCTTCCTGATCAATCCATTGTTACAAATGGATCATTGTGGTATATTGGAGACCCTCAAATCCTCTCTTGAGGTCTTGGCTCATGATTTGTCCCAAAAGTCAACTTAGGGGTGAATTGGGTCAAGAAACCCTAATTCCTGATTTTTAATGTATGCATCCCTTGAGGTCAAATTGACTTGATGTTTGGGTCCATGAGGTTCCATGGAGTATATTAGGATATATTTTGAATCATGGTCTCATGCCCATATGAAAATTTTCATCTGGAGGCCCTGTTCGATCAAAACCCTAATTTGGTGACACTGGCGATCTTGAAGCTTGATCCACCTAGAAGGGAGCAACCTTGTGCTTAATCCTTGAAGTGGGAGTCCTCTTGATACATTGTAGATGTTTGAGACATTAGACAAGTTGAAGATCATGTCATTCCTTGATTGATCCTTTGTCTAAGAACTCTAAGAGGGCTTGAAACCCTAATTTTGATAGTAGTGAATGCTCACCCCTCTTTGGGGAAACTAATGAGGCATGATGGATTACCCATATTGTGGTGATGATTTGTACAATGATGGAAAATCTTAGTGGTCAAAATTTGGGGTATGACAGATGCCCTTATTTAATCTTCTTGGACACGAAGGTGTGAATGACGAAGGTATTCGGGCATTCGGGGTGCAAGAGGATTAAATATCGGAATACCCGAAATTTTGATGGTGATTATGAATGGCAGATCACATTCATCTTCTTTTGCTAAGCAATGATGCTTAGAAAAGGTAAAGTTATCCTCGATCCTAGCCCTCAGCCAAGGAACTGGTCTCAATTTTCTTTTGAAATGAACTTCCCCTCGATCCTGGTTTCCTACCAAGCAACTGGTCTTAGTTTCTGATTTAAACTTCCCCTCGATCCTGGTTTCCTACCAAGGAACTGGTCTTAGTTTCTGAAATAAACTTCCCTTCGATCCTGGTTTCCTACCAAGGAACTGGTCTTAGTTTCTTGATTTAAACTTCCCCTCGATCCTGGTTTGCTACCAAGGAACTGGTCTTAGTTTCTTGATTTAAACTTCCCCTCGATCCTGGTTTCCTACCAAGGAACTGGTCTTAGTTTCTAAAATAAATTTCCCCTCGATCCTGGTTTCCTACCAAGGAACTGGTCTTAGTTTCTTTTGTCAATAAACTTTATTGACAAGGAACGTTACTCGTAGCGGTTTTCCTCAAACTTCTCGCCGAATTTTCCTAGGGAGATGCCATTTGACGGAAAAAGTTGACGTTAGACTTGCTGGGGAATCCAGTCGTCCGAGTTGTAGAGGTACACAAACTTCTCTATTGGAGACGCCATTTGTTTCTACTGGGGAAGACGAGTCTCCTGAAAGACTGCTTTCGTTTGGGGTCTTACATCATACTTTTCTCAGGATCTTCCCGGAGAAATACCATATGATGGAATCCAATTTGAGGTGCCGATGACCTTTTCATCAATGGTTCTTTCGGAGAAAAACTATCGTACCACCGAATCTCTTATTAGGAGGCTTTCTCTCGGGATTTTCCTTAATCCGGGAAAGCAAGGATATCATCTTCAATGGCGAAGAATGATGTTGACTGAGGGCTCTCTGGTTTTTTCAGAGGTTCAAGTTATCAAAGTGGTCGAGGAGCCAACTTCATTCCAGAAATAAACTGGAGGAGAGAGATTGTTCAGACGCGACATTTCCTGACGAGGAAAAAACTGACAACTCGATTGAGAGGACTGTTATCACTAGGGGATAAGACCGACAAGAGTGATAGTGGTGCAATATGATTATGTATGTGAATCAATAATGTATGGTGTATGTATGTATATGCTGACAAAACTGATGCGACATACAAACTAATGGATGAACACAACTGGATACTCGGCCATAGTGGGGGATGAAAAGTATCACTGGTTCACGATAGCAATTCTACCTTGCCTAGGAGAAGTAGTCCTCGCGGGGAACTAAGTTGGTCAGGCTTAGGAGATGAGAACTCGGCTGAGGCGTGTCTGACGAAACAAGGTCTCTGACACAGTTGATCCCTTCATTCAGGCGTACTGGGTTAGAAGGAGTACTTTGATTCTGCACTTTGAAGTTCAATTGCCTTCAGGGAAGCAGTCGATGTTCTTTCGATGTTCAACAGTCAAAAGAAATTGCCATCTTTATTTTAAAGCAGAAAAATTTTTACAAGTAAATTCATTTTTGTTTTATTTCAAGAATCGTTAATCATATTAAAATGTCGTTCTGTAAAGCTAAAACAAATGAGAATTACAAACAAAAGCACAATGGCTCAAATTTTATTGATAAGATGGAGATCAGCCAAACGCATGATTCCAAAGAGTATTTACAAAGTTAGAAAATGGTAATTTACAGGGAAAAGGGCTACGTTGAAACATAACGACCACTATCCTTCGACCAACTTTGAATTCGAGAGATCCTGAGCTTCTGTCGAAGATGACCTTGACTGGAGTTTTCCTCCGATGGATGGTGTAACTGCTGCTGAGGGACTTGCCTCTGTTGAACATAGTTACTTGCCATTATCCCTAACTTTTGCCTGGATTGTACTGTGATGTTTCCAATCCACCGGGATGATTTTTTTTTATTTTGTCTCTAACTTTTGCCTGGACTGCCCTTTCGGGTTTTCAATCGACCGAGACTTTTTTTTAGGCGAAGTATTTCTTGACTACATCAACATTTGTGGGGTAGGCAAATTCCTCTCCGTCCATGGTTGCAAGTCTCAAGGCGCCGCCTGAGAAAGCTTTCGTGACCACATAGGGGCCATCATAATTCGGAGTCCATTTGCCCCGAGAATCAGTGAGAAATGATTGTATCTTCTTGAGCACAAGGTCTCCTTTCCTGAAGATGCGAGGTCGAACCTTTTTGTCAAAGGCCTTCTTCATTCTCTGTTGATACAACTGACCGTGGCATAGTGCCGTTATTCATTTTTCTTCGATCAGATTCAGTTCGTCGTGTCGACTTTGACACCATTCAGCCTCGGTGAGCTTAGCTTCCATCAACACCCGGATTGATGGGATCTCTACTTCTATGGGGAGCACTGCTTCCATGCCATATACTTGAGAGAAAGGGGTTGCCCTTGTAGAAGTGTGAACCGATGTGCGATAACCGTGAAGAGCAAAAGGTAGCATCTCGTGCCAATCTTTGTAGGTTACAACCATCTTTTGAACAATCTTCTTGATGTTCTTGTTAGCCGCTTCTACCGCTCCGTTCATCCTGGGTCGGTAGGGAGATGAGTTATGGTGTTCGATCTTGAATTTTGCGCACAACTCTTTCATCATCTTATTGTTCAAGTTAGATCCATTATCAGTAATGATCTGGCTCGGAACACCATAACGGCAGATGATACTGTTTTTGATAAATCGGACCACCACTTGTCGGGTTACATTAGCGTACGACGCTGCTTCGACCCACTTAGTGAAGTAATCAATGGCTACCAGAATGAACCGATGTCCGTTTGAAGCCTTAGGCTCAATCAAGCCAATCATGTCTATTCCCCATATGGAAAAAGGCCATGGGGAAGAAAGAACTTTGAGATACGTTGGCGGTACATGAATTTTGTCGGAGTATATCTCACACTTGTGACACCTCCTCATGTACTTGTAGCAATCGGATTCCATTGTCAACCAATAGTACCCTGCCCTTAGAATTTTTCTCGCCATTGTGTGTCTGTTGGCATGAGTGCCAAAGGATCCTTCGTGAATTTATTTCATCAGCATGTTTGCTTCTGGTCTGTCTACGTATCAGAGCAATACCATGTCAAAATTTCTTTTATAGAGAGTATCCCCGCTCAGGAAGAAACTACCTGCTAGTCTTCTGAGGGTCTTTCTATCCTTCCTTAGTGCCCCAGGTGGGTACTCTTGTTTCTGAAGGAAGCATTTGATATCGTGATACCAAGGTTTGTTGTCTATGACTGCTTCAATCGTGAAGATGTAAGCAGGCCTTTCAAGGCGCATTATGTCGATCTTAGGTAGGTCAGTCCATTGACATACACTAATTATGGAAGAGAGAGTGGCTAATGCATCAGCCATGTGATTCTCATCACGGGGGATGTGACGAAACTTGATTCTGTTGAAGAAAGGTAACAACCTTCTTGCATAATCTTTGTAAGGGATCAGCCCTGATTGGTATGTGTTCCAATCTCCTTTTATCTAATTGATAACCAGGGCTGAATCACCATATACGTCCAAGTTTTTGATCCTTAAATCAATCGCTTCTTCGAGACCCATAATACAAGCTTCGTATTCGGCCTCGTTGTTCGTACATTTGAACGTAAGTCGAGCGGTTAAAGGAATGTAGGTACCCTGAGGGGTAACAATTATTGCCCCAATTCCGTTTCCATAATGATTAACTGCTCCGTCAAAGATAAGTCCCCACTGGGAACCTGGTTCGGGCCCTTTACTGGGTAGCGGTTCATCGCAATCTTTCATTTTCAAATACATGACATCTTCGTCCGAGAAGTCAAACCCGATTGATTCTTGATTGTCAATCGGTTGATGAGCCAGATGATCGGCTAAAATACTTCCTTTAACGGCTTTTTGAGCATGGTACTCTAGGTCATATTCTGATAACAACATCTGCCAACTGGCAATCCTTCCTGTGAGAGCAGGTTTTTCAAATACATACTTGATTGGATCCATCCCAGAGACCAACCAAGTAGTGTGACAAATCATGTACTGGCGAAGACATTTGGCTGCCCAAGCCAAAGCACAGCAAGTTTTCTTAAGCATCGTGTACCGAGTTTCACAGTCAGTGAACTTCTTGCTTAGATTGTAAATGGCAGACTCTTTCCGTTTGGTTTCGTCCTGTTGGCCAAGTACACACCCCATTGAGTCTTCCAAGACTGTGAGGTAGATGATCAGTGGTCTTTCTTCCACTGGAGGTGATAGAATCGGAGGATTCAACAGGTATTTCTTAATACTGTCGAAGGCGGTTTGGCAATCTTCTGTCCAAACGCAATCCTGGTTCTTTTTGAGTAATTTAAAAATCGACGCACATGTGGCAGTCATGAGGAATATGAATCTGGAGATGTAGTTCAAACGTCCAAGGGATCCTCTGACTTGTTTTTCAGTTTTCGGAGAAGGCATTTCTTGAATGGCCTTGATCTTGTCAGGATCAACCTCAATTCCTTTCTGGCTGACGATGAACCCTAAGAGTTTCCCTGAACGGACACCGAAGGTGCACTTGTTGGGATTCAAGCGGAGTTTGTATTTTCTTAGACGCTCGAATAGTTTTGACAGGTGGGTCACATGATCCTCCTCTTTCTTAAATTTTGCAATCATATCATCGACATATACCTCGATTTCCTTGTGTATCATGTCATGAAACAGAGTAGTCATGGCCCTTTGATAGGTTGCCCCGATGTTCTTCAAACTGAACAGCATTACCTTGTAACAAAAGGTACCCCATGGGGTAATGAAGGAAGTTTTCTCCATGTCTTTCGGCGCCATTTTGATCTGGTTAAAGCCCGAGAATCCATCCATGAAGGAGAAAACTTTGAACTTTGTTGTACTGTCAACCAGCATGTCAATGTGTGGTAAAGGAAAGTCATCCTTTGGACTAGCCTTATTCGAATCTCTGTAATCAACACACATTCTGACCTTTCCGTCCTTTTTCGGAACAGGTACGATATTGGCTAACCATTGAGGATATTCTGATGTGGCGAGGAAACCCGCGTCAATCTGTTTCTGTACCTCCTCTTTGATTTTGATGGCCATGTCCGGGTGAGTGCGTCTTAACCTCTGATTTACTGGCGGACATTCCGATCTCAATGGTAAATGATGTTCCACGATGCTGGTATCCAACCCTGGCATATCCTGATAGGATTAAGTGAATACATCGGGGAATTCTTTGAGAAGCTTTATCAAACTCTCTTTAGCAGTTGGACTGAGCAGTGCCCCAATCCTGATTTCTTTTCTCTCTTTTTTTGAACCCAAGTTTACCGTTTCCAACGGTTCTTTGTGAGGTTCAATGGACCTTTCCTCTTGTCTGAGTAGTCGGGAGATCTCTTCTGGAATTTCGTTGTCAACTTCTTCTTCAGCCCCAAATACCGGGAACTCAAAGTTGGGAGAAGGCATCGGATCGTATGTTTCAACGGGGTTTAAAATAAGCAATCTGCATGACGGTATGATTCGTGTTTAGAAGATATAGAGAGAATGCAAAAGTGTGTGCAGTGTATTTTTTTTATTACTGCTTATTTTTATTATTGAATTGTTTTTTAGGATTACCATTTTCTGAGAAAAGCGAAAAGAGAAAACAACAATAAATGCGGAAATTACAGAACGACGTTATTTTATTAATGAAAAAGTCTATTCTTGAAACTACATCCCTATAAAACAAAACTTTGTCGCTTTGGACGAAGCGAAGAAGGAAAATTTACAGAAAGTGAGCCCTATAAAAACATCTGTTTCACCTGGGCAGGGTGAAAGGTTAAAGATGGCAATTACTTTGATTGGCGAACGACCTTCAGAACATCGAATGCAACCCATTGGCGGAAAACTCCTCGGTGAATCACAAAGTCTGGCACCTTCCTGGATTTGTCTTCAGAATTGACGCTGATTTCTGGTGGAGCAGGATCATTGGAATCTATCTCCCAGGAAGAGTTGTCGTAGGAGGATTCCTCAGTTGTATTTTGCATAGCATTTGTGCTCTCAGCTGTATCTCCCTATCCAGTTGGCTGGACATCTTCAAACCTGATACGAGAGCTTTTGGGAGCGGTGTACTTGACCATGTAGTCGTATTTTCCACTCGATTGTCCCAAGGTGTCCCACACTTCTTTAGAACTGGAGGAGGCATCCCTCTCGATGACGTTGACCTCGGGAAAGGCATAATTAATGAATTCTAGTCCTGCAAACGTTGCAAATTCATCGTTATGTTGAGTAGTTTCTGAATGACCTGAGTGTTGATCCCATGACATGGTGGGGACACAGGTATTCTGTTCAATGATGCTCAGCTGAGTTTCATTACTCGGCTGACTTTCTTGCCCCAAGTTTCCTGGGTAAGGCTACCACATTGGCAGACCGTCCATCGGGCCATAGTAATTATGGTCAAAGTTGTCTTTCATCAGAGTGTCCTCCTCTAATGAATTTGGCGGAGCACGGCATCCTTCCGGATCACAACCTCCGTATATCATTTCGACATCTGACCTTGGTATAAATCTCGGACTCTGTGCGGGATAGTAAAATGGCGTAGGCACCTCTTCCTGAGACATATAACCGTCCTCGTTAAGATAGGACTTCCATTCTTCATCCGTGTTGGAGGAATCATCTTTATTGATGGTATGCACTTCCTGAGTCACTGGTTGAAGGAAACCTCCGCTGTGGAAGAAATTTTGAATGGGATGAAGACTTTCATCGTTAGCAGCTATCTGGGTACAGGTTGTAGAAAAACCAAGACCCTTCTTTGTCGTATTGCTAGTAGGAATGACAAGCCGTCCCCATCCTGTTGTATCGGTACTCTCGACTGCTTTAATAGCATCTTTGTATGAGGAAATCGAAGTTCCTCCTTCGGATTGTTCATCCTTGCGTAGCGAAAGTGCTTGGAACTGGGTTCCGATTATCCCTTCCAGTTCTACATAAGTGGATGACGATAAATTGCTGACGAGCAAGGCCTGTTCCCCACAGACTGTGATGAGTTGGCCATTCTGGACGAACTTTAGCTTTTGGTGGAGGGTCGAGGTAACCGCTCCAGCCTGATGTATCCAAGGTCTTCCTAATAAACAACTGTACGTTGCCCGGATGTCCATGACCTGGAAGGTGACTTGGAAAGTGTGAGGACCAATAGTTATGGGAAGGTCAACTTCGCCGATAACCGTTTTTCTGGATTCGTCGAACGCTTTGACGACGACCTCGCTGGTCCTCATCGGAGGGCCCTTGAATGATAATTGCATCAAAGTGGACTTCGGCATAACATTTAGGGCTGACCCTATGTCTACCAGTATGCTGGCTAAAGCATCGTTCTGGCAGTTGACTGTGATATTGAGCGCCATGTTATGACGGCGACCCTCTTCAGGTAATTCCTCATCACTAAATCCCAAGTTATTGCAAGAAGTGATGTTAGAGACTATACTATCAAATTGTCTGATTGTTACATCCCGTTCCACAAAGGCTTGCTCCAAGACTTTTTGTAGAGCCTCCCTGTACGCTTCTGAACTTAGTAACAGTGATAATACCGAGATCTTTGAAGGAGTTTGTAACAGTTGATCGAAAATGTCATATTCACTTCTTTGGATGAGCTTCAGCATTTCATCATCATTTTTCGAAAGGTCGGGATTACTGGATTGACCTACTGATGGATCGGGAGCTTCTGTCTGAAGTTCCTTTTCTTTATTGGACTCTCCAACTCCTCTGTTGAAGATTCTACCACTCCGTGTTACTCGACTGATGTCTGCAATATTCACGATGGAGGGTAATGGAATTTGTAAGGGATTGCCTTAGCTGATTCATACGGTAGTGGTCCCGGCAGATAGATGACTATGGGAACCTTCTGGTTCTTCTGACCATCATAAGTAATCTTGACCCGTTCCCAGTTGGAAATTCTTGATTCGTCAAGCAGGTGGATAATGGCAAAAACATTCCTGGTCCTCTGATGATCAGAGATGACGACAACGTCTTCAATTTGATTGGAAAGGTAGTTCGGCGACCAATTGATGGGTCCAGAACCTGGATATGGGCGAATCTCTCCACGATCCACCTGCCCCTGGAGAGCTGCTCGCACAAGGTAGCACCCTTGGTTACTTTCCGAACAGACTTCACAATGTTCATAATTGTGTGGTGGCACCTGACCACGCCCACTTTGAATACAATGCAACCTCACTAGGTTAGCTTCCACGAGCCGGACATCCTGAATTTGACGCCGAGTGGGGTTTCCGTTATTGATACTAATTTGCTGAGTATCTTCATCCATGTAGATTGGCATCCACCAAATCATTTAACAAGTGCTGAAGCGCTTCCTGGACAAGGGCACATCCCTGATCGTTTTCGCAACCCGCTTTACAGCTGTGATAATTATGTGATATCAGGAATCTGAGTCGGACCTGCTCAGCATGCAACTCTACCAAGTTAGTATTCATCAAGCGAATGTCAAATATCTGAACCATATTTATCTGATAGGGATTCCTATTATGGTAGTCTTGGATCCATCCAAGATCCATCTGACGCTGGAGGGCCTCCTGTATGAAAGAGCATCCTTGTTTGTTTACCGAGCAAGTCAGACAAGAACTGTAATCGTGCCGCGGCAGATTATGATACTGGCTTTGCCTTAAATGCATTGCCACCAGGTTGGCATTCATCGCAAGATGTCGTGGTTTTGAATGACGTTGGAATTCGTATAGACCATGTTAACTCCACAAACTCAGTGCTCTTCGATCCATCCGAGATCCATCTGTTCCTGTAGAGCTGCTTGCACCACAGAACATCCTTGATTGCTTTTAGAGCAGATATTACATTGATGATAATTATGAGGTGGCACATGGCCGTACCCACTCTGTCTACAATGCATCCTGGCCAGATTGGTCCTCAACAAGAGTACATCGTGAATTTGATAGACATTGTTAAATTCTTTCTCAATCAGGTTGACTGCAGCTTTCTCATGTTGAGGCAGCGGGTTCGTGAGAACATTAGGATTCGTATCTTTGAAAGATAAGAGCCCGCTCCTAACAAGATTTTGCACGTCAGATTTGAAATTGAGACAGTTCTCTATGTTATGCCCTGGACCTCCTTGATGATAAGGGCATGTCTGATCCACCTTAAACCAAAAAGGCGGATTTTCCGGCACTGTGAGAGGGGACTTAGTCTGGATGTGCCCCTTGGCCAGTGGTAACGGAAATAGTTCTGCGTACAACATGGGTATAGGATCAAACCCTGGTGGTCGCATTGTACGGTTGTTATTGTATGGACGACGTGCCTACTGAAGAGGTTGTTGTGTCCTTTACTGATTAGGTTGGCTCTGCGCAACCTGAGGTTGATACGTAGGAATAGGCGTAGGGCTGATAGCAGGAGTTACAGTTGCTACCGGTTGATAACGTCGCCTTTGCTTTCTAAGAGAGATATTCCCAATATCTTTCTCTTTTTTCTTAGGGAGAGCACTACCGTATCGTTTTGTACTACTTGATGATCCAGCGTCTTTTATTAGACGTCCTTCTCGGACGGCTTCCTCAAGACGAACTCCCATGCCCACCATCTCGGTGAAATCACTGGGCGCACTGGAAACCATTCTGTCATAGTAAAATGAGCTTAAGGTCTTTAAGAAGATTTTTGTCATCTCTTTTTCCTCAAGAGGTGGACAAATCTGAGCGGCAATTTCGCGCCATCTCTGAGCGTACGCCTTAAAGGTTTCCTTGTCCTTTTGTGACATTGATCTGAGTTGATCTTTGTCCGGTACCATGTCCAAATTGTATTTGTATTGTTGGACGAAGGCAATACCAAGATATCTGAATGTACTAATCGTAGTATGGTTTAAACCCATGTACCATTTGAGTGCGGCACCGGTTAAACTATCCTGAAAGTAGTGAATCAGTGGGTCCTGATTCTCCGTCTGAGCTGACATTCGCCGAGCGTACATCACCAGATGGCATTGAGGGCAAGATTTACCCTTGTATTTTTCAAAGTCGGGCACTTGGAATTTGTGTGGAACTTTCACATTGGGGACCAGACAAAGGTCTGCGGCGTCCTTTCCAAATAAATCCTGACCGCGGATGGCTTATAGTTCCTTCTGCATTTCCAGGAACTGTTCCTGGAATTCATCCATCCTGTCGAACATAGTTTCCTTCTTACCAAAAGGTATAGGTGGAATATGTCCTTCCAGGACAGTGTGCACCACAGGGGGTGGTACCGTGACTACGGCAGTGAATCTTGGCGTTTCCCGAAGTTTGTAACCTTCAGGAGTCTTCAGTATGCCCCTGGCATCTTCGCTTTCCCGAAGTTTGTAACCTTCAGGCCCAGCAGCTTCTGTTATGATTCCCTGATCTTCAGTGATCGGCAGAACATATCCTTCCGGGATATAGTTAACAGGCATGCCCCAGGGACGATCTTTCGGCATTTGAGACCTAGGATCATACTTCTCCACTATGGGCGTTGAGGTGATCTCTGAGATCACAGTCCTTTGTAGTTGAGCTTCTGCCATGGCTTGCATGTCGTTATGAAGCTTTCTCATATCCTATCTCAGAGCGTCGATCTCTTCTTTCAACTCTATGTTCTCTTCCTCAAGATCATCCATCCTTTTCTGACGATTGGCCCGAGTATTGTACGAATGAGACAGTTTGACTCTAGAACCGAGACACAAACATGAGATTCGTAGGTAAGAGGAATACGCGATGTGAGAATGATGAATGCAATGATTATATTAATTGTTTTTTGGTTTAATCAAAATAAACTTCGACAATTAGATTGCAAATATCAAACAGTGAGGAAACCCCTTTTTATTGAATTCAAAGGATTACAAAAATGGAAATACAGTAGATTACAAGGTGCAGAAACAGAAACCCAAGATAATGGGTCCCGAGTCCTCTCTAAAGAGAAATCGGGTGCTGACTCTGGTACTTTCCTTTTCTTTGACCGGGGCTCTTGGGCCGTTGTTGGGTTGTCATTCCTTTGCCAGGTGAAAGGAGTGAGCAAATTCCTCTGGTCATCCTGATTTTCTACAGCATGCTGCTCCAAAATTTCAATCAGAGCATCCTTATCTTTCAGTAGTTGCTGTATTTTGATGCACTCCACGTTGAGGGTGCGATACTTGTTCTTCCAAGACCTCTTCTCCCGTTGAACTTTGTTGAGAGTAACCTGAAGCTTTTCAGTCTCAGTCATGAAGTACATGACAGACTCCCTCGGTGGAAGAACTCCATGACGAGGATAAGGCATCTTTAGCTTGAGAGCTCTAGTTTGTACCTAGTGGAGATAAGGCTCCACCGAGACACAGTCCGGTTTTCCTAGAGACTCTCGTCCTTTCTTATGAACATGTTTCCAAGCATGTACTATTTCTGTCTTTAGTGCTCTGTCACTTTCTCCTTCCTTGAAGAAAAGACTTTCCAGATGAACACTCTGTGGGACGTGCCTCATTGGGTATCCAAATTGACGACGAACAAGAACTGGATGGTAATTAATTCCTCCCTTAGTTCCTATAAGGGGTACATTGGGGAAGTTTCCACAACAATCAATGATCCTGATCCCATCATAAATCTTATTACACCAATCTATGTCAGAGTTGGTGAGGGACATGATTTTCTGCGACCAACGTAAGGCACTCTTGTGATCCCAAAAAGCAGCAGACTTAGGCAAATGGGAGATAAACCATTTATAAAGCGAGGTACACAACATGTGATCTCCCCTCCACTGTACAAATTTCCCAAGTGTACAGAATGATACGCATCCGCAAGCAAAGTCGGCACAGGGTTTCTAATGAGAAAAACCTTAATGGAGTTGATATCGACGAAGTTATTAATGTTGGGCAACAAAAATAACCCGTAGGTGAGTAAAACAAAGATGCTTTCAAAAGCAGTCACGTTCCCGATACTGGCGAAGTACAGGGCTTTCTTTGTCAAGAACTGGGCTGGCAAACCTTGTATGCCACCCTTAGTGGTCATTTGAGTCTTGACCTCAGACTCGTCCAAATGAATTGCTCTTGCAATGGTCTGATTCTTTGGAATTTCTTCCAGTCTAGAAAATGGAGCTTGATCTGTAATGTGTAGATCAATCAGATGAGAATATTCTTCCAGCGTCAGTGCTAGCTGGTAATCCAGGAATGTGAAACAATAATAGACCGGATCGTAGAACTGAACGAGCCCATCCATGATTCCCTCAATCACATGGACTCTTAGCAGAGATAGCAAACCTCCGTACTTGGCTATAAAAGCCTCTTGGTTTGTGACCATCCTTGCCAAACCTCTTAAATCCTCTAGTTTTGGAATCCTAAAGGTGTACTTATGAGTTCTCCTTCTACCGAAATCCATTAGCGCAATCCTTTTCTCTGGTATTTGCAATCACAGTCTTAGTTTATTTTGAAAAGACAGAGAGACTAGAAGAGAAAAAATTTTTTTTGAATGTTTTAATGTTTTTTTAAAAATGAATGCATGAATGCAGCACACAAAAACAGAGAAAAAACATGGGGTCAAAGGGTCGTTGTCATGGAGTCAAGGCTCTACCCATCCCAAAAGGTTTATACTAGGATGATTTTTTGTACCTGTACTCAAAATCATCAGCTCCTCCCAGGATAACAAACAGCAAGCGGATCGCCAGCGAGCTGTATGAAATCTTAGAGTAAATGCTATTCACCGAGAATAGATCATCAGCCTCAAATGAGGGTAGTATCGCGTGACAACTATTTCCGATAGTTTCTGCACTACAAAAGGGTTGGCTCCTCAGCTTCTCAGACGTCACAATCGGCCCATTGCCTATGAGAGGGAATGGGTTGCATTGGGAAGCCTCCACTGAGGTTGATGGTCGACCTCGTCGCCATCACTTATCTTAAGTGTATACTCAATCTTTCCACATGTGGCATAACACGCATTCCCATTAGCAGAAAAATAAACACAGATATCAATTAGGAAAAGCAGTATATATATTTGTCCTAATGTCCTAGACTTTTTGAAAAGCTACGAATCTTATGTTCCTGACAGAAAATGGCTCCCCGGCGGAGACGCCATTCTGTGGTTCCTTCCCACTTAAAGGGTTTTTGACCTGAGATCCTAGTAAAGTCAACAAAAAGTCCTATCCTAGACAATAAAGAAAGACCGGCCCCACGGTGGGCGCCACTTTTTTTTAAGGTTTCCACCTAAGAGATGGGAAGAGAAGAAGATCTCGACGTCCCCAGCAGAGTCGCCATTCTTCTATAGCGAGCGATTTTGGACATGGTTGCGAGGCACTACCGCTCTTTGGTATCTACAGTTCGATTCATTTTTTATCCTATTAAAGCTGATGAAGGAAGGGAAATAGATGTCTCCAATTAACCCTGCTTGAAAACTGAGTTTAAACAGATGACTGTTGGTTTACAGATGCTGTTTGAGATTGTGGGTCTCTCCTAGGTTATTTTGTTAAAAATAGTGTTCGGTCGATTGGTGGGAGGTTAAGACTGATGCTTTTCAATTGAGGTGTGAAGGTATGGGATTTTGGGTATTGGATTAGTGTGCTCGTTAAGATTTTTCTTTCAATCTTATGCCTACGTATTCCCGTTTTTTTCGAAACAGGGAAATCAGAGCGATCGTAGTTCCTCCTATTCTATGGGAGGAAGTGGTGTTTTTGGTGTCTTGTTCAATGCCCAAGACGTGAAGCGAAAGGTAGTTTGTATCTTGTTCAAAGCCCAAGATGTGAAGCTGAAAGGGTTTGTCTTTAGAGAGAATTTGTCATCTCTAGAGAGGGGTTTGTTTTTCACAACTGTTTATAAAGGAGAATTACTTTAACCGGGATACGTGAATCTAGCAATGCCATAATTTCCTTTATAGGGGATTTCCAACCTGAAGGAGAAGACTTTAACTCAGTGTAGAGCAATGATATCTTTCCTTTGGAATTTCTCATGCTAAAAGAGGGACAGTGGCATGGATGTAGATGATCCAGAGGCTTGCCGCTTACAGCGATTAGATGAAGGGGAAGGAATTGTTGATGTTTGTGTACTGTGAACGAGGCACAACTTTGATGCTAAAAGGTTGATTGGATCAACCAGTGGTTTTCTTATGCAAAGCCTAAGAGGAGGCTATTGGCCCAACAAGAGGGTATTTTTGATTTGTCTCGTACAAAGCCCGAGATAGAGGCTAAAAGGGAAGTGACTCAACAAGAGAGTCCTCTATGGTATCTCGTATGAAGCCCGAGATGGAGGCCAAGGGTTTTGTACTTAACAAGAGAGTGATTTGTGTCTTGTACAAAGCCCAAGACGGAGGCCAAAAGGTGTTTGACTCCGCTGGGGAGAATCATTGTATAAAGCCCAAGAGGGAGGCTATGGTACTGTTTCAGTTGAGTGACAGGTCCATTATAATGGTTCAAAGAGAAAATCAGTTCTTATATGAGTAATGTTATACTCATGGATTTGTTCTAAGGATCGGGGTTATTTCATGTTCTTTAAGGAAATGGGAAATCCAAAGGGTATTGAGACTGTCCGAGTCTACGGGGTTCCTTCCTATTCTTGAAGGGTGCTTGAGAATGTCTTTGAGACTCAAGGAAATTAGACTGTCCAAGTCTAGAGTTTCATCTTTTGTACTATGCTTTGAGAAATAGTAGTAGACTCTTGGAAAGACTGTTCTATTAAGATGACTGATTTCTGTTCCTATACCTTTAGGAGGTCATCGAGACAATTTGTACGAAACCCAAGAGGAGGCTGGAAACTTTTAAGAAGCCGAGGGACAATTTGTACTAAGCCCAAGAGGAGGCTATCATTCTCGGAGGAAGAAATCATTTATACGAAGCCTAAGAGGAGGCTGTGAATACTTCTAAGAAGCCGACGGGTCCTTGTACAACGCCCAAGAGGAGGCGGGGATGCTTTTAGGAAGCCTGTGGATCCCCAAATCCCGAGAAGTTCAAGACTGGCTATTCACAAAGAATATATCAAGCCAGGAAAGTTTGAGAATTTGGAAGAAACCCAAGAGATGCCATTCACGGAGAAAAGATCATCTCTGGGGAGTAGAGTTTCTTGACAATTCCTAAGGGTGCTTTTAAGAAGCCTGTGGGTCCCAAAACCCCGAGAAATTCAAGATAGGCTATTCACAAAGAATAGATCAAGCCAGGAAAGTTCGAGAATTTGGAAGAAACTCAAGAGATGCCATTCACGGAGAAAAGATCATCTCTGGGGAATAGAGTTTCTTTGACAACTTCTACGAGTGACAGTCTGAGAAAGGGTTCAAAAAGAATATGCCTTTCACATCTCCATATTGTTTAACCCCAAGAGGAGGGAAGACTGTGTCTGGTAATCCTATAGGGATCTAGTTTCGACTATTTAAGAGTGATCAACGGGCTTAGTGCTAGACGTAGTTGCCGGGGAAACTATAAATATCTATATTATTATTACACAGTTGATATGAGTTTATGAAAGAAGACTTACAGTGAAACAGCCCCACAATACAGTTATATGTATATGAAAGCGGTAAATAAAAGCGTATAAACACGTACTCGGTTGTAGAGCTTCCATGTTGTTTTGTTAGTTGTTCAACAAAGAAAGATTGGAAACAACAATATATTTCAAAATCAAAGGAGAAAGTGCTTTGAAAAAGAAAGATTTGGGGCTTACAGCTCAAGGAGAGGCCCAGGGTTTTATCAGTGAGCGCACTGTTGAATTTGAACAGAGGGACTTCTACAAGTGACTGAGGCCCAAAAATTGTTTTCTGTACAAAGGGATGGGTCTTACACTCTCTCAAGAGGCCCAAAAGGTTTAAAGAAAAAGAGTGGGGCTTATAACACGAGGGTAGGCCCAGATGATTTTTCGTTTAAAATGGCGATCGCGCCGAAATTTTTTTTTAACGCAAAGGGGCTTATACAATATCTGAGGCCCAGAGTTGTTTTGGTTAAAAGGGGATTGGGTCTTACACTCTATTAGAGGCCCAAAAGTTTTGAATGGGTCTTATAGCTCGAGGAGAGGCCCAAAGTATTTTTTTTTTAAAAGGCGACGATCGCGCAATTTCTTGTACAGGGGGACTTATACAATAAGTGAGGCCCAAAGTGGTTTGTACAAGGGGGTTTTGGGTCTTACACTATTTCAAGAGGCCCAAAAGTGTTTTGAAAATGATTTATGAGGGTTGAATTAATCAAAAACCCTAATTTATTTTCAAAATGTGTTTTAATTGAATAAAATATTCAATTAAAATGATCAAAAATGTTTTACATGTGGAAAACAAATTGTGATCTTGGATTAATGCTTCATAAATCATGTTTTGACCTACAAAATGATTAGAAGTCATTAAAATCTGAAAAATCAAGAAGGAAAAAATATTTTAAATGTCAAAAACAATTAAAACATTGATTCTTTGCAAAAATATCAATTATATGATATAAATAATATTTTTGGGATTTTTTCATAAAATAAAATATTTTAACATTTTTGTGAATTATTAAAAAAAGAATCAACTTAAAATCATTAAAACTCAGAGAGAAATTAATTTTTGAATCAATTAAATAAAATCACAAAATTCAAATATTTGAATTTGTGAAAATGGCGCCAAGAACAGCTGAAGAACACGCGCGTTTTTCAGCTTTGCCCAGATTTGCATTTTCTATCCAATCTCACTGAATACTTGATTATATCATGCAATCCACATATCAATCTGCTCGTTTTCACCTCACGATCATGTTTATGACAATTAATTTCATTTAAATTAAGCATAAAACAAGAAATCACGATAAATCCTCAAGAACCCTAAATTCTGCGTGAAGGCTGGGATTTTTGATACACGATTCAAACAAAGCAATTACTTGAGGGGAAACATTTCATGCATGATTATGAACATTTGGCAAAAGTATTGTGCGAGGAAATATGCATAGATTGAGAGATGACCAAGTTTAGGCTTACCTCTAGGTCGTGACAGCAAGAGCAAATTAATTTCTGAGTTGGAGGTGTTACAGATGAATTTTGATTATCTGAACAGCTTCCCTACACCTTATGGAGTGTGTTTGAATGCTTGGACTTGATGGAAATTGGCTGGATCACTTCATGGCATCTCAACTGCAACTTGGTTAAAACCTTGAACAATTGACTGGTGATTCTGAGAAATCAGTGTTCCAGATGTTGTTTAAGTGTTTTATCAGCTCACATATGATGTATATTAGGTGTGTGTGTGTGTGTGTTTGGTTTGAGTGGAATTGCTCTCTAATGAAAAACCCGATAGTGACTTGCTAAGAAAGGCATTTTTGAGAGTGAGAAGTGGATTTTGAGAAAGGCAAGTGTTGTAGGCCTTTGGTGTACTTAAACTGATCACAATGAGCTCTATTTATAGTAGAGCAAGTTTGTTTTGCAAGGAATAGTGAATAGCAACTGTTGAGTAGGGTTGGCCAATGTTGGCAAATGAAAATCCAAGTCTCCTCTAGCCATTGACTAGAGGTTAGGGCACAGGCTGCTGGTCCCCTTGGTCTTGGATAAGTCTTGACTGAATTCAGTTGCTAATGGCTCAGTCCATGCCACCTTGGTGTTTCCATTGAATGCTCCAATCCAAAATTTGAGTCTTATCCTTATTTTGGGCAATTCTAGGTTTAGCATGCTATTTCTTGTTCCAAGGACTTTGGAGGCTTGGCTCAGTGATTGTCCCCTTTAGATTCAATCCTCAGATGTGTCCAAAGTGACAAGGCTTGGAATTGGCTGATTTTGGCAAATCGAGCAAAAGTGCAAAAATCTGCCTTGCCTTGGCAGATTTCAACAAGGCAACTTGCCAATGTCATATCTCATGGCCCAAATTGAATTTGGTGATGTTCTTGGCCATTTTGGAAAGCCCTTATATGATACAACAACTGTTTGATCATATTTCGTTTTGATACCTTTTGGATCCAAGTGAAAAATCCTCCTACATTTGGAAAAAGTAAGGCAGATTCTGACTTAGTGAAATTTTCACTAAGTGTTGGAACAAAGTGACTTTTCTTGATTTTGATCACTCCATAACTCAAAATCCATGAGGAATTTGGACATAGATCAATATGAAGCTTTTGTAGAGGGCAATGAGATCTACAAATCAAGCTTTGGATGGGGAAAAATGGCTTTGTGGTTTAGGAGTTATGATCCTCCAAAGTTGGTACCTTTGTCACTTTATTTCATAACTTAGAAAATTTTCTAAGTTTTCATGGTTACCCCTTTTACAAGTTATCCCACTTTCTTTGATTTTTCTTGATGAATGATGATTCAAATCATACATTAACATCATTTTAGGGTTAAAAATCCATTTTTTGTGAAAAATCTCAAAAAGTCAAAGTTGACTTTTGTGCACAATTGACTTTTTGTCAAATGAATTCCAAACTGTGCAATCCTTTAGGAAATCATGTCCTTGACCTAAATCAAACTTGATGGACATGTTCCATGGGTGTTATAGGGTATATTGAATCATGTCTTAGGGTTGGGGAGCATGTCCTGGTCAAAAGCCAAAGCTACAGTTGACTTTTTCCTCAAAACCCTAATTGTGGTACTGATGAAATTGAGACTTGGTGCTCAAGCTTCCTGGATCAATACATTGTTACAAATGGATCATTGTGGTATATTGGAGACCCTCAAATCCTCTCTTGAGGTCTTGGCTCATGATTTGTCCCAAAAGTCAACTTAGGGGTGAATTAGGTCAAGAACCCCTAATTCCTGATTTTTAAAGTATGCATCTCTTGAGGTCAAATTGACTTGATGATTGGGTCCATGAGGTTCCATGGAGTATATTAGGATATGTTTTGAATCATGGGCCGATGCCCATATGAAAATTTTCATCTGGAGGCCCTGGTCGATCAAAACCCTAATTTGGTGACACTGGCGATCTTGAAGCTTGATCCACCTAGAAGGGAGCAACCTTGTGCTTAATCCTTGAAGTGGGAGTCCTCTTGATACATTTTGGATGTTTGAGAGGTTAGACAAGTTGAAGATCATGTCATTCCTTGGTTGATCCTTTGTCTAAGAACTCTGAGAGGGCTTGAAACCCTAATTTTGATAGTAGTGAATGCTCACCCCTCTTTGGGGAGACTAATGAGGCATGATGGATTACCCATATTGTGGTGATGATTTGTACAATGATGGGAAATCTTAGTGGTCAAAATTTGGGGTATGACATTTTCTAAGCATCATCGCTTAGCAAAAGAATATGAATGCGTAAGCTACCATTCATAACCACCATCAAAATTTCAGGTATTCCGATATTTAATCCTCTTGCACCCCGAATGCCCGAATACCTTCGCCATTCACATCTTTGGGTCCAAGAAAATTAAATAGGGGCATTTGTCATACCCCAATTTTTGACCACTAAGATTCCCCGACGAGTTGACGAGGAGTCGTCGTGTTTTGAGAACCTGGCGATTTCTTGGTGCCTTGAGTCCCGGATAGTGTTTGCCGCTTCATTTTCTTCATATTGGATGTACGTCTGACCCTTGAGGAGGAGGGCATCCAGTATCACTGGGGTCTCGATGCCAACCGCCTTGGTAAAGTCGCTGCGGGGACGGAGCCCCGGTTCGAGCAAATATTTTTTCTTGTCGTAAGTCGTGGACACCTGAATGGCTTATTTATTGAATCTTTTGATGTATACTTGAAGAGACTCATCTTTTCCTTGAACGATAGCCTCGAGGGAGGCTTTTGTCTTCGGATGACGGCGAGAGGACGTAAAATGCCTCGAGAACATCCTCCCTAACAGCCTCCACGAGGTCATGGATTCGTAGGGGAGGCTCTTGTACCAAGACATTGCTCCCTTCCTCATAGTCATTGAGAACAACTTGCATTTGATGGTGCCTCGAACGCCATGGTAGTCAAGCAGGGCATCGATGTTCTCGATGTACTCGTCGGGGTCAGTCGTGTCATCATATGTGCCTAGGGGTGGTGGTTTCTCCAGCCCTTTGGGTAATCGAGTGGCCATGATCTCCTGGGATAACGAACCTCGAGGTTGGTCGTCGTTGTTATTATAGCTGCTCGACCGCGAATAAGAGAGGGCATTTCTGCCAGGGTGAGAACTGCGATCTCGACGGGGAGAAGGAGTTCGCGACCAGCCCTTAGGTTTGGGCAGAGGCGAACGTAGGTTTTCTGCCCGCAGATCCCTTCTTGTTCTCTTGGCCCCTGGGAAGTGCTGGCCCCGGGGAGGAATATGGTCGCGTTTCCTTATTGACAGGGATTCTGACTCTGCTGGCATCCGAAGATTTCTTCCTTATCGGGGAGAATGGCTCCGAGATCTCTGGTGTTCGCGCCTTGGTGGAGGAGACATTGGGCGGCAGATCTCTTCCAATGCTCCAATTCTTGCATTCTACTGGAGGATCAGAAGGTTCGTCTTGTTGAGGGCTTTGACCAGGGCTGCCATGGTCGGGTCGGCGTTGGGTGGAACTGTGATGGGCTGATGGTCCTCTGAGTACTGGATCTCTACGTTATTGGTGCGATCCGGGGAGGGAGACGCGGTGGCTATGTCCCTCTGCGGAGGAGCATCGTCTCCAAGAAAGAGGTTTTCCCATCGTTGTCTGTCTTGCTGATGGGGGAGATGATAGTGTTGCGCGCATCATTGACGTTATCATGACTGACCATGATCGGAATCTTAAAAAATTGCTTTGATCTTTGGTTTCCGGGGAAAGAAAGACAGGGAGAACAGAATTCCCACAGACGGCGCCACTGATATTTCAGGTTGATCAGAACCTGAAGTGGGCCGGAGACTTTGTCTTCGATGCTGGAATCCAATGAGGAGGAGGGTGTACCTGCAAGGCACTCCGATGCTAAAGTAAGAATCGGAAGAGGAGAAGGCAAGTACAAAGTAAGAATGTCTTAGGATGATTTTTGAATACCCGACCCTCTCGAGGGAGAGGGTTTTTATAATGCCCCCAGCGCTTGGCCATTGGTCCCTATTTTGGGTCGAGATATTCGCTCCACAAAAATAGCTAACTGTCAGAAACTAGTCGTTGTGACGGCTAGGCATGCTTGGACTAGCCGTTGCTTCGAGCAAGGGCGTGGTTGCGGGCAAGAGCGTCGTGGCCGTTCCTGGATGGTTGAACCGTGCGGGACGGGCAGAGATGTGGCGAAGGGTAGCTGACCTTGGGGGTCAGCTGGCCAGCCCTCCTCGGCTGAGGGGCAGAAGAGAAAATGCTTTCCTTTGCCCTTAACTAGCAAGGCTTAGGCTATTGGGCCGTTCTGGGTGCAGAAGTGGATTGGGTCATGCCTAGCCATTGGCTCAGTCCGGAACACCACATGATTTTCACGTCACAAACTTCTGATTCAGGTCTGTTGTACAGTAGATCTGTTGGTCAGTTTTGCAGGCTTTGCTTCATGATACAAATATCAGTTTTGCGTCGTGTTTTCCACGCCACTAAATTGAAAAGTTATTAATAATTAGCGTCCTGTTTATTAATTATTTATTAAAAAAATATTTATTAACAATTAAAATATGAAATTAATAATAAAAATATATAAATTTATTTACAATTAAAAATATTAATTTCAATTAATAATTAAAAATACTAATATTTTCAAATAATAATTAGAAATATAAATTTCAATTAAAAATGATTAAATTTAAAATAATTACAAATATTTTACAAGAATTAACATTTAAAAGTAAAATAACAATAAAAAAATCAATCGACATCATCATCCATAACTTCGTCCACATCATCATCATCATCATCATCCATATCACCGCCTATTGAATTACTTGTTTGGTTCCTTTGTTGTGAAAGCACTTGTCGCATCATTTTATCCATCTCAATTTGTTTGTTCTTCATTTTCTCCATTTGGACATTTATCGCCGCCTCACGTTTTGCCGCCTTCAGTCTCACTTCAGTTAGCGCCAATTGTCACACTGTTTCCATCATTTGAGGTGTCAATTATTGTGGACGTGACGATCTTTCCCCATCTTCAACTCTTTCAAATAATGTTCTATTCCTTAGTTTGTAGTTCCCGACTAAAGATCCAGCACCAAATAAACACACGTTAGGTCCTTTCCTACCAATTACTAAATTCCAAATATAAAGATCCACACGATCATCAATCGGGTTTGAACTTATCGGAGTATAGTGACGATATTAAACTAAAAATTATGCGATTAATGTGCCATAGTCCTTCTACACATACAAGAAAAAAACTTAAATTAAATATAGTTTAAACAATATATAAGAATTAAATTAAATAAAATAGTGAAATATAGCCACGTAATTTTCACACCACAAACATTAAATTAGTTGCCACATGAAAACCATACCACAACTTTGCCATTAGATATTAATAAAACTTAAACAATTTATTCATATACATAAATTAATTTAAATAAAGTAATACAATATAGACAACTTACCAAAGCTAATCGGGTAAGTTGGTCAACAAATTCCCCCGATTTTTTTATACGAGTCTTTGCAACTAGCTCATGAAAATTTTACCTCATACCCCTACCATTATCCACCTAACCCTATATTTTTTAAAATATTTCAATTCTACCCTTTTCACTTATCAAATAATTTTATTATTAAATATTTATTATTTTTCGGTATGTATTTTTTCTTCACCAAATAACTTGCAATCAAGTTTTCCAGTGTGTATTTTTCCTTCACCAAATAACTTGCAATCAAGTTTTCCGGTATGTAATTTATCCGGTGAAGAAAAATTACATACCGGAAAACTTGATTGCAAGTTATTTGGTGAAGAAAAAATACATACCAGAAAACTTGATTGCAAGTTATTTGATGGAAAAAATACATACCAGAAAACTTGATTGCAACTTGCAAGTTTTTTGGTAAAGAAAAAATACATACCGGAAAACTTGATTGCAAGTTATTTGGTGAAGAAAAAATACATACCAAAAAATAATAAATATTAAATGATAAATTAGTTGATAAATGAAAAGGATAGAATTGGAATATTTAAAAAAAAAGTAGGAGTAAAGGGATAATGGTAGAGGGTATGTTGTAAAATTTTCCTAACTCATTCACCCGTGTGTCTCCCCAAACCCTTAGACTAATAAATAAGATTAGCTTTAATTAAAAATATGAAGTAAATCAAAATATAATTTAAAGAGGTATTTATAATTACCATACGCCGTGCATGTTCGGTTAAATATAAAAATAATTTTAAATTATTAGTTAATTTATTTTGTTTAATATATTCTATATTTTATAAAATATTAAATAAATCTAATAATATATTTAATAATATGAGTTTAAAGGTAGTGCACTGTCGGTGTAAAGAAATATTACACATACATCCAATCAGATTATTTTAAAGAGCCAAATCATAAGAGTATTTTAAAAATAAAAGTGTGATGTGGCGGGATACACGTCTGTCATTGGTTGACAGTGTAAAAATATTTTACACTGTCGGTGTATATTCTTTTTTCTCTAATAATATATTCAATTCAGAAAATACAAAAACTTATTAATATACAGATTAATATATTCTGTTTATTTTTCTATAACAATTTAATATATATTATGTTTATTTTTTTTAAATATATATTAAGATATTATGTTAATATATATATATATATATATATATATATATATATATATATATATATATATATATATATATATATATATATATATATATATATATATATAATATTATGTTAATACATATAATATAGGCAAAATATTCTTTTTGGTCCTTTAACTTTACCTCGAGGTTCATTTTGGTCCTTTAACTTTAAAAAGTGTCATTTTGGTCCCTTAACTCTTCAAAACGTTCCATATTAGTCCTTTTTGTGTTATTAGCGACGGAAAAATTCAAAAATCAGTCGCTAAAATTCGTCGTTAATATGACAAAAGGACTAATATGAAACGTTTTGAAGAGTTAAGGGGCCAAAATAACACTTTTTAAAGTTAATGGACCAAAATAAACTCCGAGATAAAGTTAAAGGACCAAAAAGGATATTTTGCCTATAATATATTATGTTAATATCTTTTATATTTTATAAAATATTAAATAAATTTAATAATATATTAAATTCGAAAAAAATATAAATCTATAAATATACCATTAATAAATTTAAAAATATATTATAAAAAAAATCGATTTATAAACCTAATAATATATATTTTCATATTAAAAAACCTACTAAATTATATGAACATATAAAAATTTCTAAAAAACAAATCTAAACAACCAGCAAAACCCAATGATTTTTATATATGAATTTCAGAATAAAAAAAATGGCCAAAATACCTCAATGAAGCAAGAAAATATATTTTGTGGAGATGCAACTTGAATGAATCTCTTAATAACCAAAATTAAAAACGAAAAAAAATAAATACAAAAACGAAATTCAATTACACAAATTGGATGAGAGTGAGAAGAATAAAGGTGAAAAGAATGAAGTTTTAAGGTTGAAAGAGAGAAGGATGAAGATTGAGATTGGAAGAGAGAATGAGATTTGAGCTAATAATGTGATGAAGATAGAGAATGAAATTTCGTTCTATACGTGGAGGAAGAACGTTGATAAATATATCTCCAAGCCAACGTCGTGGAAATCATGTCGCAACTCAGCGACGTGTAAATCATGTGGCAACCTAAACGAGATCGTTGCTTTGCTACATTATTACACGTCAGTAATACTGAGATGTCAGAACGATCATAATCCTGACCAAATATCTATTCACTTAGTCAAGATTCCCACATGATTACTTTTGATTTTCTAAAAAGTATTTTGCAACGTGTTTTAGAAGTCACAACTAATTTTTTTTTTAATTTGAAACTCACAACCCACCATGGGAAATCACTGACGCCTTTTCTTTTATTTGAAAGTATATGTTGTGACGTGATTAACACGACACAATTTTTTTAAAAATGTTATAACGTCCCACCATCTGAAAAGGTGGGTTCCTTTATTTAATTATTAAAAAACCTTAACAACGTGATTATCACATCGCAACTGCCTTTTTTTGCCATGTGATTTTCACGTCGTAATAATATGATGCAGAGGGAAGATTTTCTTGTAGTGTGTAACATATTTTATTATTTTTTTAATTTAAAAAAAAACACACTTTACATCAGTTTTGAATAATAACCGAGATAAAATATTCAACCAAATATTTTAGATCACACATTAAAAGGTTGAAAAAGTAAAAGACATAACAAAGTAATATTTTAATGATATAGATTGCAACTTCTCTCATTCCAGTGAAATGTTCACGGGAATATAGGGTTAAATATATTTGTGGTCCTTCTAAATATTTTAAATTTCGGTTTTAATCCCTTCATAGAATGATTCTCCTAAAATTTTTCATCCACACTTTTGGTCTCTCTGCAACTTAGCGACGAATTTTATATCTTAGCGACAAAATTAGTAACGGTTTTAACGACAAATTATTATTAGCGGTTGAATTAACAACAATTTTAGTATTAGGGACCAAAAATGTGGATGAAATATTTTGGAAGGACCATTTTTTAAAGGAAATATTTTAAAGAATTAAAAACGAAATTGAGATATTTAGTAGGATTACAAACATATTTAACTTTTATATATATGGGGCATATCAAGTGAGAGGAATTTTAAAATGAGAGATGAGAAGAACAAAGAACAACCGTTTGATCAATAAAAAATTATGATTAAACTTATTCATTAATGTGGCTATTAATTTCTCTCTCTTATTATCCTGCATTTCATCTATTTTATTAACTTGATCTAACGGTTGTTGTTTGTTCCTCTCCTCTCTCATTTTAAAATGACTCTCATTTGATATGCTCCATATATATATATATATATATATATATATATAGAGAGAGAGAGAGAGAAAGAGAGGTACATGGTATTAATTTAGAAAATATAAAAACTTATTGTTGGAGATCAAATTCATGACTATTTAAACTAACTCCTCGATCATTTTTAAACGAGAGATAACGTAGCAGTTTTTCAAGATACATTTCGCTACACCGCCTTAGTTAAATCAACTCCGCATCTCAAATTACATATATTTTTTTAGTAGTGTTAACTACTACACGAAATATCATTGCGAAAAGTATTTTAATAAATAATAATACTTTATTATTAAAATCAAAATGTCTAATTAATTTATATGAAAAATCATATAAGACAAACTAATTAATGGTTGAGGGTAGCTTTCTATTATTGTGACAGCTATTCTATTCCTTATTCTCAACTCAATTATTATTCGACCGACCGAAGAGAAAAACAAAAAAGTTATAATTCTGCGGTAGTAGTGGCTTTTGTAGAAATAAAAGTGCAATTATCTCATGCCTAATTCTTTCTAATTCGTACCAAAAATTATTCCAATGCACAGTATGAGATCAAACCATGATGTGATTGTGATCTTTCCATTTTACAAAGTGCCAGCCCCCACCCATGCATTGCATCATAATATCTTTATAATTGGAATTTTTTACCACGTTGCCACACTATTAAAAAGAAAATTCCATAATGCCATGCACTTCATTACTATATTTCAATATGTCACATTTTCAAAAAAAAAATGAACACGTCTGCACTGCCGCACATTAAAAGGACGGCGCGCTTTTAATATCAGTAATAAAAAAAAATAAAAAAATAAAAACAATTTAGTCATTGCAGCCCTTTCAGCAGAGTACATTTTTTACATGTGTCGTTCTTTTAATGGGCGGCAGTACTGACGTGTCCATTTTTTTTTTGAAAGTGTGATGTATAGTAATGAAGTGCATGGCATTATGAAATTTTCTTTTTAATAATGTGGCAACATGGTAAAAAATTCTCATAATTGATCTAGTCACCAAATATTATTCTTACCATATTGCATTATCATACATTCGTTTTGTATTTGAGTATTAAAATGTTGTATTTGGATAGGTTTTTTTAGAAAAACTAATATCTTTATTTTGAAAAAAGAATTGGCTATAAAGGTTAAAGGTCCAAAAATCATCGAGAACTGTAAGAGAATAGCAGAAGATTTGGCAAAGAATCATCATGGTTGGTGGCTCGTCCTTGTTAACCAAATAACTTGATATCACACACATGGTGTAGAAACAGTGAAGATATAAAAATGTTGTAATATGTTTCATTAAGCAATAAAATGATTACAACTTATTTATATCTAATATATTATCTGCTAAGCATAATAAGCTTAATTAAAAAGATATCAGTCCTAATTTTTCTCTTAAGAAGAAAAATATATCAATCTTCATAGCTCCTTAAAATTTAGTAGACAATATTTTTTTTTTATGGTTAAATAATATATTAACAGAGGAAAAATCTACCAGAGCACAAACGTCAGTATGACAATATTGTTGAATTGTATTTTTTTTAACAAAATAGTATTTTTAATAGAGTTTATTGTAGTTGAAATTATGTGAGTGTCGAAACGTTGAAGAAGCGTATCTCGATAGAAATTTCAAGTTAAGTTTAATTTTGTAGTGTTAACAAAATTAGGTATTTTGGACCTTACTTGAGGAGCAAGCAAGTCCAAATCTATAAATAAGGAATAACCCTATTATGAATTGTAACACAACAGAAGTGCAGTTGCACAGTTGAATAACTTTTCTCAGTTTGAGAAGCAGAGAGAAACTCTGCAGAATTCACAACTTTTTTCTTCTCCTCCCTCTCACATTGAAACCCTAACTTCTTCTCAATTCAATTTTCTTTTCTTCTCTCATTATTAATGTGCAGCAAAATCTTGCAATCAAGAGTGATTGATTCACTCGAGTGATGAGTGAAGAACAAGAGGAATTCAATCGGTGTGATTGAATCTTGTTCATCAAGATTGTAGCAAAATTCTCCATAGGTTTTGATGAATTTCCAACATCTGGTATCTAAAGCACTGGTTGAGCTATTCGTGGGAAGCAAAACACAATGGCAATGACAATGAATCATCCGAGCGGACATTTTTCGGCAAGTCTCCCAATTCTAAAGGGTCGGAATGGTGAGAATTGGTGTAAATAGATGAAGGTTGTTTTCTATTGTCATGATCTTTGGGATCTTGTGAAGGAAGGAGTAATACTACTTGCAGAAAATGCATCGGATCAAGAAAAGGCTACATACACAGAATTGAAGAAGATTATAAATCTCTCTTTATAATTCATCAAAGTGTTGATCCAGACAATTTCGAAAAGATCAGTGCTGTAGAATCAGCGAAAGAAGCATGGAAAATCTTGGAGAAATCGTTTGGAGGTGCATAGAAGGTGAAAGAGGTGAGGTTACAAACTCACAAAAGAATGTATGAATTGCTTCAAATAGAAGACAATGAAAGCATAACAGATTTTTTTACTAGGGTTACAAAACTGGTGAATTAAATCAAGGTATGTGGAGAAGTGTTGACATCAAGATCAGTTATTGCAAAGATCTTGAGGTCATTGACTCCAAAGTTCAACCACGTGGTTGTAGCCATAGAAAAGTCAAAACATTTTTCAACATTGACAAAGGAAGAGCTTCAAGGGACGCTTGAATCTTGATAACAAAGAATGGCTTAAAGAGCTGCAAGCAAGTTGAATAGTGATGTGGTTTTGCAGGCACAATCAGCAAGAGAAAAGAAAGGAAAGGGGAAGTGGTTTCACAACAAAATAAGATGAGGCTACAATAATTCGACTGGTCGAAATCAGCAAGAAGGAGGCTGGTCAAATCAGAGAAAGTCAACATACCAAAGCAACCAAAGAGGTGGTGCAGCACGTAGAGGAAGAGGTAGTGGTCGAAAACCTGACAAAAGTCATATTCAGTGTTTCAATTGTCAGAAGTATGGTCACTACTCTAGTGATTATCCCGAAAAACAAAAGAACAAAAAAAATGATTTAAAGTTTGCAAAGCATGAAGAATAAGAGATATTGCTGATGGTCACAACAAGAGATGAAGAAAGATTCCAAGACAAATGGTACTTGGACTCAGAATGCTCATCACACATGATGGTATGAAGGATTGGTTTGTCAACATAAAACCCCCAATGAAGAACATGATGAAATTTGCAAATGAAAGAAATAGTGCATGCCTGGCAACATATTCACAAGAAAGGAAGAGAGTCTCTAGGAAGACCAAATTGTATCTCCATGGAGCCTTATCTCCACTGGGTGCAAACTAGAGCCCTCAAGCTGAGGATGCCTTACCCTCGCCAAGAAGTTTTTTCGTTAAAAGATTCTGTCCTTTATTTCATGTCTGATACGGAAAAACTCCAGGTAGCTCTCAACAAAGTTCAACATGAGAAGAGTTATTGGAAGAACAAGTACCGAATCCTCAATGTGGAATGTACCAAGATTCAGGAACTATTAAAGGAGAAGGATGCTCTGATTAACATATTAGAACAGCATATTATAGAGTGTCAAGAAGACCAAAGAAACTTGCTCGCTCCTTTCACTTGGCAAAGGATTGACAACCCGACAACGGCTGAAGAGCCCCGGTGAAAGAAAAGGAAAATACCGGAACCAGCATCTGAGCTCTCTTCAGAGAGGACTCAAGATCCATAAGCTTAGCCATTTTCCTTACAACATTTTGTAAAATAGTGTACTTTTCCTTGTAACATTCTGCAATCTTTCGAATTCAATAAACAGGGTCTCCACCCTTCACTGTATGATATTTGCAATCTATTTGTTGAAGTTTATTTTTTATTAAAACTAAAAAATAGATCTTTGCATATCATTCATCATTCTCACATAACGCCTTCTTCTTATATTTGAGTCTCACGTATGTGTTGCGATTCTAGAGTCAAACTGTCTCACTCGTACAATACTCGGACCAATCGACAAAAGAAAATGGACGATCTCGAGGAAGAGAACAGAGAGCTGAGAGAAGAAATCGACGCTCTGAAGGAAAGTTTCGAAAAACTTCACAATGACATGCAATCCATCGTAGCAGCTCAGAAGCAACAACAAAGGACTGTGATCTCGGAGTGGAAGACTTTATTGTCAATTACGCAGTGGTCGAAACGTCGCTATGTATGGTCGACGTTAACCCTTAGAAGTTATACTTCGATGGGTCGAGCCATAAAAATAGGACAGGTATTGGAATCTTAATAATGTCCCCGCAGGGCATTCCGACTAAATTCAAATGTAAGGTCGACGAAAAATGTTCCATTAATGATGCAGAATATGAAGCCTTATTCACTGGCCTCAAAATACTCAAGGATTTGGGGGCCAAGAAAGTTGAAATAAAGGGCGATTCTGAACTGGTGATTAAACAGATCACGAGAGAATATAAATGCGTCAAAGAACATCTTTTGATGTACTTTGCAATGGTGAAGCTTCTGTTGGAACGCTTCGAAGTTGTCAGCATTACGCACATGCCCAGAATAGAGAATCAAGAGGTAAAGGATTTAGCGCAGATTGCCTCCGGGTACAAAGTGTCAGAAGGGAAGTTAAAAGACTTCATTGAGATTAAAGAGAAGATGGTATCAAACGTGCTACCATCACCAAGTTTATCAATCCCAGAAGCTTGAGGGGCAAACGTCATGACAGAGAGTTTAATCGAAAGTCTTGGGAATTATGAAGTTTTTGCTATCAGTAATCTATCGCCGTCAAATTGGAGAAGACCAATCATCGAGTATTTAGATGATCCGGTGGGAAGTGCTGATAGGAAGACTAAGTATAGAGCTCTAAGTTACGTTCTAATGGGAAATGAGTTGCTGAAAAAGACTCCAGAAAGAGTGTTGCTTAAGTGTCTGGGAGACACAGATGCATACCTAGCAATTTCTGAAGTTCATAGCGGGACATGTAGAGCTCACCAAGATGGCCATAGGATGAAATGGTTGTTATTTCGACAAGGTGTCTATTGGCCAAGCATGCTCAAGGATTGCATGGACTTTGCAAAAGGATGCCAAGACTGTTAAAAACATACTAACATTCAACATGTACCAGCCAGCGAATTATATGCAATTGTCAAGCCATGGCCCTTTCGAGGGTGGGCGTTGGATGTCATAGGCGAAATTCGGCCAGCCTCGTCGAAACAACAGAAATTCATCCTTGTGGGTATAGATTACTTCACAAAATGGATAGAGGTTGTACCTCTAGTAAAAGTGGACCAGGAAGCTGTGATCGAATTCGTCCAGAATCATATTTTGTATAAGTTTGGGATCCCTGAAACCATCACTACAGATCAAGGTTCCATATTTATTGGCAAAAAAATTCAAGAATTTGCAGCCGAAACAGGTTTCAAGTTAATTACTTCGACGCCATATTATGCTCAAGCAAACGGGCAGGTCGAAGCAGCCAACAAAGTAGTGATTGGACTTATAAAGAGACACGTTGCCAGGAAACCTAAAAATTTGCACAGGACATTAGATCATATTTTAGGGGCTTGTAGAACATCCCCTAAGGAGTCGACCAACTCGACTCTATTTCGTTTGACATTCGGTCATGACACTGTATTTCCAGCAGAGATTTATCTACAGTCAATTAGGGTGCAACGTCAACATGTGATTCCGTCAGAGCAATACTGGTTTCCAAAGAAAGGATATCAGCGTTAAATGTATTACTACGCCAAAAGGCACGAGTTTCCAAAGCATATAATAAGAAGGTTAGAGAGAAGACCTTTATAGTCAATAATTATGTGTGGAAAACAATGTTGCCTATGGATCGAAGGGATTGAACGCTGAGGAAATGGTCACCAAATTGGGAGGGACCATTCCAAGTAATCCAAGTTTTCAGCAATAATGCATACGAGACTCAAGAGATAGGTATGGACCTACGAATCTTAAAAGTAAATGGGAAATATTTGAAAAATATAAACCTATGTTACAAGAGATTCGAATCAAAAGGTAACTTTTCATTGATAATTAGCCAAAATGGACTAAGGGCCAAGATGGCTTACAAAAGTCTCTAAACGGAGTTACAAGAGTTCGACGACTTAAAATTAAAATTAAACAGGGAATCGGGATTTGAAGTCTTCAAAAAGAGTCTTTTCATAAGCAACCTTACTGTTAAGAAGGGTCTTCTTTTTCTGCATTTGGTTGATCGTATTCTTTAGTGCGAGGGTCGTTTCTACGTGAACAATTCCTTGGGTGACTTCTTGTTCAATCACTTCTTGAGCAGGCAGAGGTTCTGTGGAATCCAAAGAGGTTTTTTGTTTCTCGACCTCAGCAATTTTCCTTGTAAGTTCGGCTATTTAAGCCTGATAGTCAGAGATCTTCTAGTAGAAGTCATGGTGCTTATCAGAACGCTCTTGTTTTTTGGCCTCGAAATCCCCAAGTTTCTTTTCGTAAAGTGAACTGAGGTACCACTCACGCTTCATCTCATTGGTCTTTGTCTTGATCTGAGCGTCGGCCTATTGACAAACAGTACGATCCTTAGTCAGTTGGGTAAAGAAGGCCTCGAATTTGATCAGGTACTTGGCCATGGGAGTAGGAACTTGGAACTGGGAAAGTTCATCCAGTATCTTGAAAACGTCACAAGCTACAACTGCTTCCTCTGTGACGGCAGCCAAAAATTCGTCCTCAAATAGGTAAGTTTTCAACTGTTGGAGCTTGAGGGTGAAAGAAGAATCCATTTCTAGGTTGGTAATGACCGTCGAGCTCGCGGTTTGAACGTCCATAGATTCCTGGTGAAAATTGTGCAATGCCTTCAAAGTTTCTGCTGGATTCGACTGCTTCGTCGCCAAGATCTCCTTTGGAGTGAGAGTTTTGTTAGCATTTGGCGTAGGCGTGTTGGGTCCACCTTCAGTAGAAGGTCAAGGATTCAGGTTGTCCTCAGCATCAGTAGCAATAGTCGAAGGGTTTTCACCACCACTGGTGGTTGCACCACCCTTGCCAGCCTCAGTTGAGGTGTTTTGAGTTTGAGGTGTCTTCGCCACTGGATCATCTTCTATCGACGTTCCTTGGAACTCATCAACTTTTTGGGGACTAAAAAGGGTTGCTGTCTCATGAGGGTTTTCAGCATTAGCCGTTGTGTTATTATCATTCTCAGCAATGGTCGAATCAGCCATAGTTTCCTACAAGAGGGGGTTCAGTGAGAAAATACCCAAGTAATATATGAGCCAAGAGAACAAGGACGATGAATACCTCAGTAGTGTGGTATGGGGAAGGTGCTTCAGAGCCGATAGGTTTGAAGACCTCAGCAAGATTTCTTGGAACAGTGGGTTTCACGGTCGAAGTGACCATTTTGGAAGGCGTCTTCTTGATTGGGACTTTTCTTTTCTTTACCAACGGAGTAGCCGGAGGGGATGCTGAGACTTCAGAGGGAAAGATCCGAGATTGGGTGCTTTCATCCAACACGTCACCCTTAGGAGATGGTATTTTCTCAGAGGCCTAGAAAATAATAGAGTAAGATAACAGTAGGGATAAATGCAAAGGGACATCGAAACATGTCATACTTGTGGTTTCAGGACTTTCGGCTTCTTTCCAGCCCTTGTTGAGGTCGACGCAGCAGTTGGGTCCCGTTTTCAACTCTGGGAAACAAGAATAAATGATTAGCTAATGATAATTAATGAAATGAAAGTAGAGTTTAGGAGTTACCTTCTTTGGTGGGTCTTCTTGGGCATCAGCCCCCTGGTTGTTCTCGGCCGGCACAACAACTGTCGGGGTAGGAGCTTCGCCAGCAAGGGCAGCAAAAGCATCAACCATGTTTTCCAAAAAGAGGTCACGTTAAAAACATTGACTTTGATATTCTGACCACCAGACATCAAAGTCTTCTGTAGTGAAGAAAGATGGTTGGAAGGAAAAAACAGGTAACTCAAGGCGTTGAGTCTACCTAGAAAATTTAAGGAAATTTTTGTGGCCTGTCAGGTTCAGCCGTCGACCAGCCCAAACAATAACAGAAGAATGTTGCACTAAGGATTTGAGCAGCATCTGGCTCAGGCCAAATTGACGGGTCACCAAGTTGGGTTGGTAGTTCATAAACCCGTAACCTGTACTCCCCGCCTCAATTCGGAAGGATAACATGGTGGGAGTTAAAAACGCCCTCCATGTAGAATTCGACTGCGCTACTGCTTTGGGAGAAACACTAGGGAACAGATTTATGAATCACGTCGGACTAAACTTTCGATCTAAGAAGGTGGCATACCTTGGACGAATGATGTGGCTTCCACGAACATGTTGAGGTACTTTATGAAGAGAGTCTTGTTGGGAGCTCCTGAGTAGTTATCAAGGAAATTCGAACACCTTCAATGGGACGTTCTTCATTTAGGCCCTGTATTATTGCAGATGCAGGATAACCTAGCTGGTATTCGAATGTGGCATTAAGCCAATGTTGCAACAGCCACATAGGTCCTGAAATATTTAAGGCCTTGGGAGTCTCTTGGAGGAGTTTTAGTCTCAAGGCTGATAGCCCAAGAGAGTGGAAGAAGGAGGCTAACAAGAGCTTACCCAAAGATACCTGTAGACCCTCATGAAGTTGAATCGCCAGGTTGATGTAGCTTTTAGCTATTTGTAGAGAGTCGGGACAGAAGAGATAGTATGATAGCCAAAGAGTCAGAAAAGAAATGTGTTCTTCATCCAACACTTCGTCGGAACCCTTATCATGATGGTCTTCGATATAGTTTTGAAAGCCGACACGGTCGAAATCAAAAGTGTTGATCGTGTCCAGAGTCGGGTCGAAAGTTTCGCCCAAAGGTGAGAGGCCAGTAATGGCAGCCACGCCGAAGAGTGTCGGCATCAACATACCACAGGGGAAGTGGAATGTGTTTGTCAACCCCTCCCAGAAATACATCGACGCCAGCAATAGACAGGGGTTAACCCTGTGAGCGTTCCTAGAGAGTTGGATGGCATCGAAGATGCCACCGGTTTTCCATTATTCCTGACATTTGCCTTGGACTTTGTTAAATCAAGCGATGTAGTCCTTGTTGCCAGGTGTAGGCATCGACCAAAAGACCCTGGCCTTAGGCCGCATGAACTTGAGGTCGAAGGTGCCAACTTTCTCAAAAGCAGGCGGTATGGTAGGAGCGTAACAAGGAAAGAACGACTGGAGTTCTTGGTGATTCAGTTTCTTATCAGGATATGGCCCATGGAAAGCATGCAGTTTGCCAGCCACCGCGAAGGGAATGATTATCTGGCGTTTCCAGGTTGCTATCACCGCATCATCAGCAGATGTCTGTCGAGGAAGGGGTCTGAGAGACTCACTTTCAGAAAGGACGTAGGTAATGGGGTTGTTTCCAGTTGTGTGGGTATCGGAATCGGTGATTGTTGCAGAAGAAGCCATTATAATGGAAGCAAAGGTCAAGAGAACTTTGGGAGCAAGAAAGTTTGGGAAGAAGATGAAAGTGTGATAAAAGAAAATCAGTCATGTATGAGAGGTATTTATAGGAACATACATGCAACCTAAAGGTCAGGATGTAACTGTTCCGATTATGTAGTTAGTGGGAGTGGTTTAAAACCCATAACTTAGGACGAGACCAGCCATGATGACATTTCTTGGAAATCGTGGCGCAGAAAGGTGCCATCATCACGTCAGACCTCGTGTGACGTGTGGTTAAGATTCGACAGAAGACAAAGCGATTAAATTACTGGGTCGAAATGCAGGGATAGTCGAAATCTCGCAGGGAAAACAAAACGCCAATTTTCTCGGTCGACATGGTGCTCAGTCAAAACTAGCCTTTTGGGGGGTCAATTCGTTGGTTGGAAGATTTCGACTAAGCAGGGAGAATGAAGAGATGGTGGGAAGGCCAGCATATAGGTTGACTTCAGAAGGAAAAGACGGCAAGAAGGCCAAAGTGCAGGTCGACACCAATAGAAGATGCGTCGGAGGTCGAACCAAAGGCTATGCTGTCGAAGGGTTTTCGACTGATGGCCAATGAAACCGACACAAAGCTGGGAAGTCTTTGGGCGGGACGAGATTTGAAATACTGAGAACGTGGAGAAGTTACAAAGATGGTGGGGAGACATGTGTCATAACCATGGCCAACACTGAGAGAAAAACAGTTATTTTATTTCCCTATTTAAAGCAACATCCATTTTCATTTGAGGGGGTCGCATTTGTAACATTGTAAAAGGAATACACTCGAAGTACCAAGCGTTAAGAGAAAAGAGTTCATTTCCTCAAGATGTATGATAGCGTCCACATTTCTTTCTAAGCAATTTGCATTACCAAGTTTCAATATATCTTGTCATTTACTTATTTACTTGTTTATTTATCAATTTGTATACACCTTTTCTGCAAGTTTTTTCCAACTTCCTCTGAAGCAGAACCATCCTACCAATATCATGTATACTCCAACCGTTTGTCCTGGGATTTCGTGGCTGGTCCCACAAGTAAACCTGAGACAGGAGGCCAGAGGTTGTTCGCGCGAAAACCGCTGCGAACAGCATGCGAAATACTCAAGATATTTGAGATGCAAGATTGCAACCCAACTTCGACTCCAGTTGAGCCTAGAATGCAACTGTCGAAAGACATAGATGAAGATGATTTTGATTCAATGCAGTATATAAGACTCATTGGATCAGTTCGATACCTTTGTCACACAAGGCCTAGTCTAGCATACAATGTAGGTATGGTAAGTAGATTCATACAGAAGCCAAAGGTATCACATCTAGGGATGTCAATTTGCATCCTTTATGGGGATCCCTGTGGGGATTATCTGTTTGGAGCTTTGAAGTTAGGGATTTTATTCCCCGTGGGGAGGGGGGTGGAGGGAAAAGTTCCCCCGATGACACTTTGGAGTGGGCATTGGAGAAGTACCCTCCGCCCCGCAGATTCCCCGACCCCGACCATAATATTTAACTTTATATTATATAATATATAATTATATAATTTGGCATGTTTATTTTATAAAAAATTAATTAATATATTAGGAAATGAAGAGTCATAAGTGGATCATTTTTGTTTTATTATATAATGTATTGGTTCACCATTGAAGTACCTCAACCTAAAAAAAGTACACCCAATACATACAATGTATACACCCTTTCCTCTTCTTCTTTTCTCAATTCTCTTTGTCTCCTCCATTCCTTATCTCCTCTATTCTTATCATCATCATCAAAACAACCACTCTCATTTGTTCATTGTGCTTATTGTAATTACTCTTCAACTTCAATATACTTTAATTATCAAGCTGATTTTTGTTCAATTAATAAATTAATGGTTATGTTTTTGTAACTGCAAGTGCTTTTTTATTTGTTTATTATTGATTCAAGATGTGTTTTTATTTATTAAAAAAATGAAAAATATATGTTTTAAAAAAATGAAAAAAAAACTAAACACTAGTGTCATAGTTTTGATATATATATATATATATATATATATATATATATATATATATATATATATATATATATATATATATATATATATATATATATATATATATTATGATTCGATCTCCGTGGATCTCCGATTCTTTGTGGGGATGGGGATGGGGAAAAATATTCCCCCGTGGCAGGGATCGGGGACGGGGATGGGGAAACTATTGGGGTGCGGGGAGTGGGAAAGTATCCTCCGCGCATTCCCTGCCCCGTTGACATCCCTAATCATGCCTAGCAGCGACAAAGAGGATACTAAGGTATCTGAAAGAAACTATCGAAAATGGCATTTTATTTCTTGCAGCTGATGAAGGAAAAGAATGCAAGCTAGTTGGATACACCAACTCAAATTAGTGTAGTGATGCTAAGGATAGAAAATCCACAGTTGGCTATGTGTTTATGCTAGGTGGTGCACCAATTGCTTGGAGTTCAAGAAAATAACTAGTAGTGGCATTTTCTTCATGTGAATTAGAGTACATAGTTTCTTCTCTCTGTGCATGTCAAGCAATGTGGATGGTGAATTTGGTCGAAGAGATTACAGGGAATAATTATGGAGTAATTACCATGAAGATTGACAACATGTCTACTATCAAACTAGCAAAGAATCCAATAGCACATGGGTGAAGCAAGCACATCTAAATGAGGTTTCATTATCTTCTAGAGTAGGTGGCAAAAGCAGAGCTGAACTTGGAACACTGCAGAACTGAGAATTAGATTACAGATATCATGATGAAAGGAGTGAAGGTCAAAGTGTTTAAGAAACTAAGGTCTATAATGAATGAGATAACTTAGACATTATGAACTAGGTGGTGTGTTGAATTGTACTTCTTTGTGTCAAACCAGTATTTTCAACAGAGTCTGTGGTCGTCGAAATGTTGTATGTTGAAATTGTTTGAGTATCGAAACGTCGAAGGAGTGTACCTTGACAAGAATTTCGACTTAGGTCTAATTTTGTAGTGTTAACAGAATTAGGTATTTTGGGCCTTGCATGAGGAGCAAGCAAGCCCAAATCTTTAAATAGGGAGTAACCCAATTATGAATTGTAACACAACAAAAATGCAGTTGCACGGTTGAATAATTTTTCTCAGTTTGAGAAGTAGAGAGAAACTCTACAGAATTCACAACTTTTCTCTTCTCTTTCCTCTCACATTGAAACCCTAACTTCTTTTTCTCAATTCAACTTTCTTTTCTTCTCTCATTATTATTGTGCAGTGAAATCTTACAACCAAGAGTGGTTGATTCACTCGAGTGAAGAGTGAAGAACAAGAGGAGTTCGACCAATGTTATTGAATCTTGTTCATCAAGATTGCAGCGGGATTCTCCATAGATTTTAGTAAATTTCCAACAAATACGTAATAATAATTTTTCATTCATCACTTACTCTCTGATAAAATGGAATAAAATGGAATATGGTCTCAACATACTTGCTTCTACCATATAAAATTAAATTTATTTAAAGGTTAATAGCTCTATTATCAATCATTTGTTGTAATGGTTTCTTCACTTCACACTTCAAATCTTTTAACATCAAACAAATAATCGTTAGAAGTAACGCATCTTTATTTTATGTGAGTACTTTGTTTGAGTTCTGCATTCTTTCTTCTTCTTTCAGATTTCCTTTTCTCAATTCTTTCTTCTTCTTTCAGATTTCTTTTTCTCAATCAAAATCATTATATTTCTCCCCCTTTTTGACATCATCAAAAAGTGCTAGAGCATATTGTTGTACCCTAAATTTTTACCCTTAGATGTCATCCAGTTCTTGTGCATCTTAGGAGCATCTCTGCATTGTTTGAGCTAACCCATATCTTGTAGTTTATTTCTTTGTGTTCAAATTAGGTTTACCTATCATCATGAAGCTCCACAAGTGGTTTGAAGCAAGTCAAGTCAACCAGAGGACATCCAGTGCAAGGATTATGGAATTAGGGTTTCCACTGAAGAAGTCACTAAGGAATTGGCTCTATCAAGTCAAGATTTGTATGGTTCACTCACCATATGAAGTCATATACATTCAAGGGACATCATTCAACAGGAATCCAAGATCTTTGGGTCTTCAACAAGAGAAGATTGGGCCTCAGCCTCACTGTGCTTCCAAACTAGGTTTTCTGTGGCATTTGTCATTCAACAGCTTTGATCTTCATCAAGATGGACTCCTGAGCCCTAATTCTTGGTTCCATTGGGTTATCAACATCCTCAAGAGTCTCCTAAGACCTTTGGATGAGAAGGAAGAAGCAAGTTCACAAGATCTAACCTCAGTGCATTCTCAGTCAAAATTAGGGTTTGACTGAAGCCCTAATCTTTTGGAATTTTGGATCAATTGAAGAATTTTTGGTTCTAATCATCATATATTGTCTCATGGGGTATAAAAAGTATCCACATCAAGTTTCATGAGGTTTCTTGCAAGGGAAGTAGGGTTTCGACCAAAGAATGTGTCATTTGTGAGATTTTTCCCCTAATAGCCTATTTTGAAAGGACCATAACTCCTAAACTACACATCCAATTGGAATGGTTCAAAGCTCATTGGAAAGCTCTTTCCAAGATCTTCAATTTGTTCCATATGAAGTTTTGTCTAAAAATGCTTGGATTTTAAGTTATGGAGCTTACAAGGCATTTTGACCAACACTTAGGAAATTTTTCAGCATGTTTCATCACTTTTTTTCCTAACTTTGGAGCTACTTTTCACCCATTTCCATTTGGATTCGAGTCTTGAATCCCAAATGAAAGTTGTAGAGCTTATTGAGAGCTTTCCAACCATATGTGGTATATCTCAAGAGGATAAACCGTTCTCAAGATATGAATTATTTAAGAAGGGCACTTGAAATTGTTAAAACTCAACACTTAGAATTTTTTCTAAGTTCTTTTGGACAGTTTTGAGGACACGTTTTGTGAACCACTTTTCTACCATTTCAAGGCATTATTTCAACAATCTTCCAACATCAAACTTGTAGTATCATGCAAGAACTTTCATTTGAACCCAAGAGCATGGAAAATGGATCATTAAATCATGAGATATAATTTTTACAACATGGCCACACGAAAATGGTTGTTGCACCAAGAACACCATTTTTTCATTTGAATTTTGTTTCCCTCCTTTCAAGTACAACCTGCAGAACTGCTCATTACCTTTTCCAACATCTTTTCACCCTCAAAGCATGCTGCAAAGTGTGGTTGCTTTTGTACTCTTTGTCAACATCTACAAGCTACCTTAAAACATGTCCATCGTGTACATCCTTGGACCAAAAGACACAAGACTTACATGCTACTTTTTCTGAGTTATTTGGTATCAAAAGAGAAGATTCACGTGGCTCTATGTGCTCAGAAAAACTACAGCCATTCTCTCAAATCTTTTCCACGATATTTTCTCTCCAAATTGAACTCTTGGCACATTGGATAAACACCCTCTTGGACCAGTTGGTTTCCCTATAAAAGGGGCCTTCCTCCACTTCATTTCAACACACAACAATCACTACAACATTACAAAAAAACTACTCTGAAAGTATCCTCTTTGGAGCACACGAGGGGCTAGCTAGAAGGGAGAGGATCTTTGCAAGTTCGCGTGGAAAAGAGGTAAGTTCCTCAGACCTACATCTACCATGCTCATTATATCACATTAATTGTATACATCCATGTTACACCATATATGTTCAAGTTGCTTGCACTATCATATGAGCTACATTTTGAGTTTGATAAAACTCTAAGTAGCTGCCCTAATATTTTAATCATCTTATCATGTATGTTTGTGTTGAACATATTGATTGGTACGACTTGTGTGGTTAAAGATATTCATGGCACTCTGTTTATACTGCTTCTGTTTTAAATGATACCATGATACCTTTTATGTATGTCAAGCTTTTGTATTGTCAAGATTTTATGTTGTTGGAGGAATTATGTGTTGACCATGATGTTGAAGCAAGCACGTCATCTCTTTTAATGAACCTATGTTGAACTATTGCCAACGTGTATGTTTATCAATATGTTAGCTCGGTTTAAACTATTATAGTTTTTTGTTGTGCTTCTGTTTGTAACAAGTGATAAGTTTGTGTTTGCACTACATGTTGTTTCATATTTAGTATATTCTTGTTCCTTTGTGATATGATCTCTTGTTGCTGCTACTTGTAGTATACGTTGAATAATGTAGTGGCTGTTGTAGTTACAAGTTTGTGGTCAAGAGTGTAATATTACATATTATATGCTGCTTCATTTTCATGTCGTGATGATGCATGGAAGTATTACTGCTAGTTTTCATTCCATAGTTGAATTTGTATATGGTTATTTGTCCATCATATGCGAATAACTTGGAAGCATGCCAACTTATTTTACTTTGTTTTAAAAACTGTTTTGGCTTTGGATGTTTTGTATGACATATTGATCATGTTGATAATTTATGCTCTTAATATTATGATTAAATGTTGATGGTTTATACTGCCGTTCTTGACAAGTTGTTCTTGATGTCTCATGATAGTTTGTGTTATTTAAGATGCTCATTGTGTGGTATGATGTTAGTTTATTTTGAACAAGTTGCTTATATTGCTGTGTTTATGAATGCTTTGTGTATTGGATGGCATGCTGACATGGTGTTTCTTTTATAGTTCCATTTAGTTCCGCCCTTGATTTAGTTCAGTTTAAGCTTTGTAGCTTTATTTGAGCATGTATGCTTGGTTTACATTTGAAACAGAAAGTATCATTTCGTTTTCTTAAACTGAACCTCTATGTTTGGACCCTGGTTTCCATGCGTGAACTGCTCATATCTTGATCACTATCTTGCTCAGTTTTTAGTTGCATCATATTCTTCTCTAAATATGCTTCAATTTGGTTTTTATTTCATATTATTTGGTTAAGTTTTGATTAAGTTAGAAGGGATTGAAATTGAGCTTTGTTATGGTGTTTTAACTTTGAAATACGATAGCATTCTGCATATGTTTTTTTCTTTAATTCCATGCGTGGTACATGCTGGTGGTTTACTTTTGTTTGTTATGCGTGATAGAAGTATTTGTTTTTCCTGAATCATTTCCATGCGTGGTTCTTAATTGGGTGGCTTTGTTTGTCTTGTTGTGCTTTATTCCCACATCCAATTATATCACATTATCACGTACTACACACTACCCCACGTCATCTCTGCATGTTGTTTTAATATTTCATGTCTTTGGTTGATTTATTAATTTATTGATGCATGTTAATGTTTCTGCATTATCTTCTTTCAAATGCCATGCGTAACTCATATTTGGTGGCTATGTTTGTCTGCTAGTGCTTTATTAGTTCATATGCCAAATGGTATCACGTGTTACACTTCCCCATGCACACTATCACACACTAATACTATGTCTACTGCGCGTGCCGTTTCTTTATTTTAATATTTCATTGATTTTGTTTGGTTTATATATTAATGGAGGCGTCTTTTTACCGGATGTATAGCCGTCCCAACGGTTCACCATATTCCTTGCCAGTACCTTTCACCACAATGTCTCAGGTTCGATCCAGCGGATCAACCTTTTGACCTTTTTTTCATTTCTTTTCACTTGCTGCCTTGCCTTTCCAACCCGGGCCTTGCGCCCCTTTCCTTTTAACACCCCCCGTCTGGCCCAAAATTACTTTCCCTTGTTATTTTTAACTAAACCATAATTACTTGTGTACCCCCCTCTATTTGTACTTCAAATCTTTTATTTTTCTTCTATCTTATTTTATTTTTGCTTAGTGTTTTATTCAAATGTTAATTTTCTCATTTAATATTTATGTGGTTAATTAATATGTTTTATTAATTGTAAATTAATTTCTAATTGTTTTATTAGTTTTTTATTTTAAATTATCAACTATATCTCAAGTACATTATTAATTCTAATTGTGATATCTTTTGTTTTTTGATCATGTTATTAATTCTTGAATTATCAATTCATGTCTTAATTTTGAGATTTTTAATATGTGATTAAATGTTAATGTTAATTATCCATGTGTAATTTTTAATTACCTTGTGTGTTGTAATTGTTAATTCTAATTACCTTGTCAATTAATTATCAATTGTTGTTTCAAATATTAATATCAACTATGAGTATTTTTCTTGACATGTTATATTATTAAATTGACTTGTTTAAATTCTTAAGACAACATATCCATGTTGATTGGCCATATGCTTGACTTTTATATGAGTATTATCCTTCTTTAAATGTCATCCTTAAACATTCTCTATGTTTGTCTTCCTAAAGATTGAAGCATATTGATGTGTTCTTGTATATCATTCTATATGTTTGTCTTCCTAAAGATTGAAGCATATTGATGTACTCTCTTAATCATGTTCATCTTATACATATCTTTGTCATAAACATATTGCCATCCTCATGCTTATGTTGTTTTATCTATTATATCATGTCTTATTTATTGTTATATTATCAACCGATTTTCCCCCATTCCAAAGGAAGGTGAAATACATTGACTCTTAAAGTCATAGCCCCCATCTTAACCTAAGTAACCTCTTAGGAAGAAACCTTGTTTCTTGGCTTCATCAAGGGCCATGAAATCATAACTAGCTCTAGGAGAGAGTTCTTACACTCTTGGTGGTATTCATCCTAATGAATTTATCACTTTCCCCTACTGACTAAACTTCAACATAGGTCCATTACAATTAGATCTAGAGAGTTCTTGAACTCTACAATGAGCTTGTACTCATTTCCCCTCTGAATATTGACCACAGTTAATCATTCAGTAGAAGTAGAACTACACATACTCTGATTCTATTCCCGAGGATACGTAGGCGTAAAGTGCGATGCTTTATCGAGTATACTTAGATACTAACCCCTAGGGTTTTCAACCTTTAGCAAACATAAGATAACTAAAACAAGAGGTTCCCTTAGAGTACTACGGACGTTTAGGGTGCTAATACCTTCCCTAGGCGTAACCAACCCCCGAACCTTAGATCTTTCCCTTTAGGTTTTTCTAACGATCATGAACCTTTCCTTTGGATAAATCAAAGTCGGTTGTAAAAGAAAATGATGCAAATTAATTAATAATTTGTTATCCGATTTTCACCGCAACAGAAATGGCGACTTCACTAGGGGAATAAAGACAAGTTAGACCTATGCCGGTCCTTTCCTAAGAGGGTTAAGCCTACCTTTGTTTTATGTTATTCATGTTTGCTTATCTACTTGTATGATTGCTTGTATGTCATATCTGCTTGTATACTTGTATGTCTGTTCTATGTGTGATATTATCTTGTTTGGTTTGGGTTGACATGATATCAATGAGTGAGATAAGTCCTAACCCGGACTTGAGAGAACACTTATGCTTAGGAATCGTGGACATAGTCAAGGGAACTTCGAGGGAGAAATCCCAAAGAAGGGAACTTGAAGTCCACACTCAGTTGAGGCCCTCTCAAAAGTGGTATATGTTGAACGAGCAATCGTGAATGCGTTACTACTTTCGACCTAGGAGCCAGAGATACTGATGACCTTTAGTTATCCCTTTACCCCCACTTGGCCTGTTTAGGACGTAGTGCGAGGACTGTGAGAGAGCAGTCCCAAATGGTTGCTACGCGATGCTACACTCATATGAGACTCTCTTGAGGATTTTATTTATCACGAAGCAATTGGAAAGTCGATAAAATCCGAAAGATGGGTTGTCGACTCTGGGAACTTTTTAGAACCTTGTCTTACAGGTGAAAACCATAGTACATACCTTTGGGATGGGTAGACCTTTGACTCCATGCTCGTGACCTTTAACCTAGGTTGCTCTGTGTTCTTTGTGCTTACCTGTCTATGTGTGTTTGTTGTATTCATCCTTGCATCATATGCATTGTGTATTCAAGAAACTCAGTGTTGTTTTGCAAACTTTATAGGATGGATTTCGAAAAAATGAAAACGAAGAAGTACACCTTCATTAGTCCAAAATTAGAAGATCTGAAGAATCTGGGTAAACCAATCAATGAATTAACAACATTTCAAGACAAATATGGGAAGATTTTCTCTCTGATGAAGACCAAGATGGTAGACGGATTGCTCCCTACTCTCATACAATTTTATGACCCCATGTATCATTGTTTCACTTTTTCAGATTATCAGTTAATGCCTATGCTCGAGGAGTACGCCATTCTAATTGGTATTCCCGTCACTCCAAACCTACCTTACTCTGGTCTGGAAAGGACGCCTAAAGAAAAGGAAATTGCAGAAGCGGCTCATCTTAAGTTGTCAGAAGTTAAGGCTAACTTGGTCGTCAAGGGAGGACTTTTTCGATTACCTGCCAAGTTTTTAATGGAGAAGGCCCGTCAGTATGCTAGCATGAAGAATATGGTGGACTTTGAAGCTGTCATGGCCCTACTTATTTACGGGTTGTTCTTGTTCCCCAACATCGAGAACTTTGTTGATATGAATGCAATCAAGATCTTTATCATTGGAAATCCAATCCAACCCTACTTGCAGACGCCTACCACTCAGTGCACTTGAGGACTGCTCATAGGGGAGGGATGGTAACATGTTGTGCCACGCTGTTGTATAGGTGGTATATTTCCCATTTACCCCGTTCTAAGACCTTTTGGGATCTCCAGGATGGACTTCTTTGGTCAGAGAAGATCATGTCTCTCACTAACACCGATCTCGAGTGGTACCACCCATCGCTCAAAGGCAAGGATATGATTGTTAGCTGTAGAGGATTTGCTAATGTACCACTTCTTAGCACAAAAGGAGGCATAAGCTACAATCCTGTTTTGGCTTGTCGTCAACTTGGTTATTTTATGAGAGCTAAACCTAATAACATTTACTTTGAGGGTTTGTTCTTTGAAGAGGGTAAGGACCCTGTACTTAAGGAGAAGATGGCTCACGCTTGGAGACATGTTCACACCAAAGATATATCTGCTTTGGGTTTACCCGAGTGTTTGGCTTCAGAATCTTACACTCAATGGGTGCAAAAGAGGGCTATTGAGTTGCAGATACCCTATGATCGTCATGATCCCATCCCATTAGCTCCCAGAGATCATGTTCTTTATTTCACTAGCAATGAAGATGAATTAAAGATTCGGTTGGCTCAAGCAGAGCGTGAAAGGAATGCTTGGAGGAACAAATATCAGATCCTTAACTTTGAGATGAATGAATTGCAGAAGAGTCTCAGGAGGAAGGAAGAAGAATCTGTCAAAAGAAGGAAGATGCAAGAGGACTTATTCTCCAGCACATCATCTTCGCCCGAACCATGGAAGTCATGGCTGGTTGAGCTTATGGATGAGAACGAAAGGCTACAGAAGAAGAACCAGAAACTTGCCCTGAGATTAAGGGGAGAAGATTGATTGATGGCTTAGGACCTAGTTTCCTTTGTATTCTATTTTGGGTTTTTGAAGATGTATTTGTCTTATGTTGTAATTCAAATTTTTATTATCAATGAAATGAGTTTTCCTCTAAGAAAAATGTTCCTTAAAATTTGCAAAGATACAATACTGAGTTCTCTTGAATCACAACCATCATTTTGCATTGCATCAGCATTTTTTTTTGCTAACTATCAAGAAACCAATGATTTTTTTTGCAGACTTTGTCGATATGGAAACTAAAGAGCAAGTTTGGCCTTATTACTTCGAGCTACCGGAACTTCAACAACTGATCTGGATGTGCGACAGGATTGAGGATCCTTCAAGCTTTGCTGACAAATATGGAGATCTCTCACAACTACTGAGGGTTCCAGTGACTGAGGGACCATTGGAGGTGCTGGTGCAATTGTATCACCCCAATTACCGTTGCTTCTTATTCCCTGAGTTCCAATTGGTTCCAACCCTAGAGGAATTCTCTACTATAATTGGGATCCCCATCAACGATGCCCCAATTTTCTCCGGTTTAGAATTAATGCCATCAGCTAGGGATATTGCAACGATTACCAGAATCAGATTTGCTGATATCCAGGCAAATTTAGTTGTCCAGGAGGGACGATTTGGATTACCTTCACTATTCTTGTTTGAGAAAGCAATGTACTTCAAGAATAGAGGAAAGGAGGAACTGTATGAGGCAACACTAGCCTTAATGATCTATGGGCTGGTGCTGTTTCCAGGTGCGAAGCAGTTTGTTGATACTCAGGCAATACAAATTTTTAGAATCCATAACCCAGTCCCTACCTTGTTGGCTGACATGTACCACGCGGTTCAAACCAAATACAACAAAGGATGTGGACAAATTGTGTGCTGCATACCCCTTTTATATAAGTGGTTCACAACCTACTTGCCAAAAACCCCTGCTTTCTAGGAGGTAGAACATTGCCAAGTCTGGATTGAAAAACTAATGAGTTTGAAGCACACTGATGTCAAAAGGCATAACCCAACAGAAGAAGGGATTATCATAATTACCAGCTGCGGGGATTGCCCTAATGTACCCCTTATGGGAAGAAACGGCTGCATTAACTACAACCCCGTACTCGCCCGTCGACAACTGGGTCATATGGGGAAGGACCCATAATCAAGGAAGATTTACATATGATGTATTATGGGGAAAGAGACGGCTACGAAATGAAAATGTGTCTTGAGCAAGCTTGGTGTCAAATCAATAAGCAGTTGTAAAAGGCGGAGTGTTCCGTCAATGAGACACATCTAGAGTGGTCTCGGGAGATAGCCAGTGTGATGAGGAGACCATATTCCCTTCACAAGCCGCTCAGAACTAGACAAGGACTGGAGGAAACATTGACAGGATTGTTACTCGAGAAGAAAAGAATTAAGGGACGTATTGAAAAGCTGATGAGGGAGCTGGATGAGGAAGGGGAAACATCCACCAGCGGGTCTAACTTCTAAAGACCTTGTTGCTGGTTCCCATGTTACTTATTTTCATTGTTATCGTTGTATTTTCAGTTATGGGGACAACCCATCTTTGTACTGAGAGCATGAAAATACTCTGCTCCGATTGTAATGAATGCCAAATTTGCTTAATGAAGAAATTTTTTGAAATACCATTGTCAAAAGCCTTGCAATTTTCTGTGTTTCTTGATAGTTTAGCTTGCATCTGCATTTTTGCATTTCATTTTGCATCCTTGCATGTGCATGTGCATGTGCACTCTTCTTCGTCTTATTGTCGTTTTGTTCTCTCTAGAACCCGTCACCTTGTTTTTTTCGGACGCCAACACCCGAATCCAAGATCGACAAAGGATGTCTGAACAATACTGTGAAATGGACAGAGTCAACCATGAATTGAGAGAGCTCCAAAGAGGAATGGAGCAATTTCTGGATCTCATGAAGGACACGCTGACAGCGATTAAGAGGATTGTGGAGTACCAGAAGGAGACGGGAGAGGAAGTTAGGATCCTCAAGTGCCAGATGAATTAGGTTCTGGAAACTCTGTTGAAAAGTGAGAATTACTTTCATCCCGTCAAACCAGCTTTCAAGAGCGCTCATGTGCCACATCAGCATGTACGACAGAGACCAAAGAAGCCAGAGAGGAATTTCACTCTATTGCCGATGACATACAGTCAGCTATTGCCAGTTTTGATCAAAAGTGGATTGATAGTGCCAGAAGAGAGAGGTCCAACGTCTTTTCCAGACCCGTCGGGCCTTGAAACCGACATTCGTTGTGACTACCACGCCGGGGCACAGAAGCATTCAACTGAAGATTGTAGAGTGCTCAGAGACAAGGTTTAGATCTTGATTGACTCTAATATGTTATCATTTTCACCATAAGGAATTCAGATAAGCTATCCTTTGCCATCTCCTAAGGATATCTCACATCCAGAATTTGTGTTTGGAAAAGCCTCATCCCAGCTAAACGTTGGTACTGTTCCTGCATCCAAACGAGTGTTTACGAAGAGGGGTTTTCAGTCTCCAACATGTGTTTCTCCTCAAGATAAGAAGAAGTGTGCTGCCAAAAGAGGGAAATTCAACCACCGGCCTATCCCGGTGTCGTTGAGCAAACTTTTCCCACTGTTAATGCAAATCAAGCTGGTAACTCCACGACTTCTCAACCCTGTACCAGGACCTTGGTATAATCCAGACCTAACTTGTGAATTCCATAAGGGAGCCGAAGGGCATGACTTGGATGGTTGCCGTGCTTTAGAACATACTGTGCAAAATCTGATCCACAACAAAGACTTAATCTTCGAAGAGGGTCGTCCAGAGACAGAATGCAAATTCCACACCGGAACAATGGGGCACCCCATTGAAGAATGCAAAGAGTTTGAAGCAAAATTGCTAAGTCTACTAAAGATGCTGCAACCTCAGGAAGGTACTTTAGACGTTGGTACCTCAACTCTTGAAGCAAGAGGCAAAGGACCTGCAAGGCCTCTCAAAGTTCTACACCACAAGGAACAAGTGATTGGTGATGAAGACGTTTCCCCGTTTGGACCCAGAAATTAGGATCTTTGGAATGATTCGCCAAAGTTGGATGTGTTTTATATTTCAGTTGTATTTCCTTTAATTGTACTGGATTTTGCTTATGAGCTTTGTTGTACTGTTAAATTGGCAACATTAATGAAATATTTACGCATCTTTTGGTTAAGTCCATTCGTTTCACTCATTTATTTTTGTGTTCACAAAATATTTACCTTGTTTCACTCCCTTTCTCAAACGTTTGTTAAAGCAAAGATTACGGAGGATGATGAAAACCTCATAATTGCTGTGGTATGCCCTCAAATTAACCTCGCCGAGGATGTAAGGCATTGTTTCAATTTATCCCTTGTTAACCGCTTCGAGCCTAGAAGTAGGAGTCTTCTTTCTTTATACAAACGAAAATCATAATCTCAACCTTGGGGCAGGGTAGTTCTCAGTTTAACTCGGTTATGCATTTAAACACGAGCATTTCACATAAGGCGCCAGTCAGCTTTCAAATCAAGTGACTTCCTATTTTCGGAGATTTGAATGAATATCTTGGGTTAACTGAGCATAGGATTTGAGCCTTTATCTTTTGTTTCAAGAACCACACCACAACAACCCCTAAAAGCCCTAATTGAGGTAAGGTTGTTTTGAAAAGCATACTACAGCAATGTTAAGTAACCTGACTCCTGATAATCTTTGCTATTTCGCGTGTGTCGATCACTTCTTCTGTCATTTCATAAATGATCAGATCCACCTTTGTTCTTGATTTAATCGATCAGCGTGTGCTTCCATCAAAGGCTTCGTTCTCAAACCCTGCATGAATTTTTGCATAATTTTGCCAATTTTAATGAACAAACGCTTGTTTGCAATACCGTTCAATGACATGGAATCCCAACAAACGCGGTCAATCAGGAATTTGAACTTGATAAGGAAAATATGGCTCAGTCAGGGGCAACCAAGTGTAAGTTGATAGATCAGAGGCAGAATTCTGCAAATTCAAGATATTAGGGCAAATATTCTTGAGATCATCTTATGACAAGTTTTGACTTCAGTAACCCATCAGCAGGGGCAAATCCGTTCCCCAGTAATTTCTACTACAGTGGGAATATCTCAAGTATAACTGAATAGAGACAGCTACGTCGAGATTCAAGTTGGAAGATTTTGAAGTATCTGATTAATTCAAGTCTTCCGTAAAATTCTTTTGATTATTCAAGTTGGAAGATTTTGAAGTATCTGATTATTTCAAGTCTTCCGTAAAATTCTTTTGATTATTCAAGTTGGAGGATATTGAATCATCTGGTATTTCATGTCTTCCGTAAAATTCTTTTGATTATTCAAGTTGGAGGATATTGAATCATCTGGTATTTCATTTCTTCTGTAAAATTCTTTTGATTATTCAAGTTGGAGGATATTGAATCATCTGGTATTTCATTTCTTCCGTAAAATTCTTTTGATTATTCATTCCATAATCTGGGGCAGTTATGCCGAGATCTCCCCAAGAGTTTGAAGATATTGAAACACCCTGTATGCCAATTCTTCTATAAAATCCTCTTGTTATCGTCTAGTCTGGGGCAGATAAGATTTGAAGGTGGTAGTGGAATGCATAATTACTTTGTTAGCTCCCCATCAAGTTGCTACATCAGCTAATGTTGACTGAATTTATTTCCCTAATGAAGAAGAAGAACTTTCCCAATCTGCTCAACGTTTGTCTAAGCTAGGCTTATGCTTTGGTTTTCACCTTTGAGTGCCAGACCCCGACTCTTTATGTAGGAATCCCCAGAGAAGCTCAAGTTTTGCTACAACTGGAGTTTTTTTTTTAGTTATTGGTCTTTGAATACAATGACTTCGTCATTTTCATCTGATTCTTGGAAGCAGAATTTCTAAGAAAACGCAAAGATAAACTAAGTTTTACTCTGGAATTAAGTTTGTTTTGAAATCAAATTTGTGCAAGAAGAGTTTAGCAGTACTACTCTTGGCTATCTCCAGTGGAAAGAAGATTGTTTCGGTCATCCTTGATGTTTGGATTTCGGGGTGTTGGCTTGTGCTTCCTTTTCTTCTTTTCTTTTTTGCGTCGTTCGCGTCGTTTCTAGCATATAGCTAAGCATATGCATTCCCCTTGCATCTTTGCATTTATTTATGCTCTGTGTTGCTTGTGGTCTTTTGTTGTGCCTGTCTTTATTTCCCCAGTGAGGTAAAGACATTTCCTGGTTTGCTTGGTGTCGTGCTTGTTCGGTCTTAACCTCTGCGCGCCATATTTGAATCTTTAAAATCTTTTTCTGTTCCCCAAGAAGTTTAACTTTAAAGGATTTTTAGAGCTGTTCTTGTTTGAATTGCGTCAAACTTGAACCTGTTCTTGTTTGAATCGTGTCAAACTTGAACTTAGACTTTGTTTGAATCGTGTCAAGCATTGTCTTATGTGTTCTTGTTTGAATCGTGTCAAACTTGAACTTGGACTTTGTTTGAATCGCGTCAAGCATTGTCTTCTGTGTTCTCGTTTGAATCGTGTCAAACTTGAACTTGGACTTTGTTTGAATCGCGTCAAGCATTGTCTTCTGTGTTCTCGTTTGAATCGTGTCGAACTTGAACTTGGACTTTGTTTGAATCACGTCAAGCATTGTCTTCTGTGTTCTCGTTTGAATCGTGTCAAACTTGAACTTGGACTTTGTTTGAATCGCGTCAAGCATTGTCTTCTGTGTTCTTGTTTGAATCGTGTCAAACTTGAACTTGGACTTTGTTTGAATCGTGTCAAGCATTGTTTTATGTGTTCTTGTTTGAATCGTGTCAAACTTGAACTTGGACTTTGTTTGAATTGTGTCAAGCATTGTCTTCTGTGTTCTCGTTTGAATCGTGTCAAACTTGAACTTGGACTTTGTTTGAATCGTGTCAAGCATTGTCTTATGTGTTCTTGTTTGAATCGTGTCAAACTTGAACTTGGACTTTGTTTGAATCGCGTCAAGCATTGTCTTCTGTGTTCTCGTTTGAATCGTGTCAAACTTGAACTTGGACTTTGTTTGAATCGTGTCAAGCATTGTCTTATGTGTTCTAGTTTGAATCGTGTCAAACTTGAACTTGTTCTCGTTTGAATCGTGTCAAACTTGAACTTGGACTTTGTTTGAATCGCATCAAGCATTGTCTTTTCTATTCTCGCTTGAATCGTGTCAAACCTGAACAGAGTCTTTGTTCGAATCGTGTCGGACACTGACCCCCTGTTTTAAAACCGTTCCTGTTCAAATCGTGTCGAACTTGAATTGGGACTTTGCTTGAATCGTGTCAAGCACTGTCTTTTGTTTTAAAACTGTTCTTGTTCGAATCGTGTCAAACCTGAACAGAGTCTTTGTTCGAATCGTGTCGGACACTGACCCCCTTTGTTTTAAAACCGTTCCTGTTCGAATCGTGTCGAACTTGAATCGGGACTTTGCTTGAATCGTGTCAAGCACTGTCTTTTGTTTTAAAACTGTTCTTGTTCGAATCGTGTCGGACAATGAACCCTTATCTTGTTTCTTTGCTAAAAATGCTTTAAGCTAAATTTCTTGGAACAATTTTTATTCAACCTTATAAGACTCCTATCTGGTGCGCAGGGTTAGTCTATGCTTTCCTGGCTCTTTATGAAGATCCCATTTTGAACTCTTTAGTTTAAGATCCCCAGGAAGTCCTCACCTGGTTGTTTGTCTCTTTTGGGCTGATCCCTGTTGATCATGTTGTTTTCTTTCTGGTTTCGTGCCCAGAAAGAGTGTGGGTTTGTTTTGTCCCCAGTAGTCCATCTCCATAGATCTTTCCCAGTGGAGACCGTCTTTTGGTTTTTCCCCAGTGTTTCTTTGGAGTCTCCCCAGTGAGTCTCTTCTGTTGGTTATCCTGTATCCCCAGTGTGTCTTTGCTTGTGGATACTAGCTTTCGTTCTTCCCCGGAGAAGCTTTCTCTTGTGTGTTTGCTTCTTGTTATCCTTGGTGTCTGGTCTGTCTGCATTCTTTTGCATTCCTGGCATCATATCATCGTTTTAGAAGTTCATGGCATGTCAGCATGTGCATGTCTGTCGCTTGTCCTTAGCATTTGCATTCCATCTAAGGGCAAAATTTTTGGTTTGCTATATTTAAATACCTTTCACTTTGATGCCCTCTGGAACCTTCGTTCCTCGCACCCTCTAGTGAAGCTATTTAAATAGGGGCAACTGTTGTACCCTAAATTTTTACCCTTAGATGTCATCCAGTTCTTGTGCATCTTAGGAGCATCTCTGCATTGTTTGAGCTAACCCATATCTTTTAGTTTGTTTCTTTGTGTTCAAATTAGGTTTACCTATCATCATGAAGCTCCACAAGTGGTTTGAAGTAAGTCAAGTCAACCAGAGGACATCCAGTGCAAGGATTGTGGAATTAGGGTTTCCACTGAAGAAGTCACTAAGGAATTGGCTCTATCAAGTCAAGATTTGTATGGTTCACTCACCATATGAAGTCATCTACATTCAAGGGACATCATTCAACAGGAATCCAAGATCTTTAGGTCTTCAACAAGAGAAGATTGGGCCTCAGCCTCACTGTGCTTCCAAACTAGGTTTTCTATGGCATTTGTCATTCAACAGCTTTGATCTTCATCAAGATGGACTCCTGAGCCCTAATTCTTGGTTCCATTGGGTTATCAACATCCTCAAGAGTCTCCTAAGACCTTTGGATGAGAAGGAAGAAGCAAGTTCACAAGATCTAACCTCAGTGCATTCTCAGTCAAAATTAGGGTTTGACTGAAGCCCTAATCTTTTGGAATTTTGGATCAATTGAAGAATTTTTGGTTCTAATCATCATATATTGTCTCATGGGGTATAAAAAGTATCCACATCATGTTGTCGCTCCCGGGATTTTCATCCAAGTACAAACGCGAAAGTGGCACCGAAACAGAGTCGCCAGCAATGTGTATTTATCCCAAGAGAGGGAAAGGAAACACCGCATAAACCTGAAGGAAAGGAAAAAGCATGGTCTTACGACCAAGAGAAAGGGTAAGGGAGTCGGTTACGCGCGGGGAAGGTATTAGCACCCCCACGCGTCCATCGTACCCGATGGGATCCACGCTTGCTTGTCTCGATCAAAGGGTGTAAAGAAAGGATACTGGAAAAGGAACTGAAAGAAAGAAAGGAGAAAGGAACGAGAAACAAATGTAGGGAAAATAAAAGAAGTGCTCGCATGGGCCCTACCCCACTGCCTACGTATCTCATCGGGAACATGAGAATCAGAGCGACGTAGTTCCCCTCACTAGGGATGGATTGTTTTTTTAGAGAACGGCTTACGTTCTAGCTCAGGTGTTGCAGGCTCGCTGGTCCGAGTGCGTTACCATCTTGCAAGAGAACGAGTAGAAGCGCGTTCGTGCGTTGAGAATGAATGAGATGAGAAAAGAATTCCCGAAGGAAAGACGTTATTGTTTGTTTTTGTCTTTTAAGAGTTTTTTCATTTGTTTGCATATGATAGTGTATCTGAATCTTAGTCATTGGAATGTGTACCTTCTCACATTCCAAGATGGAATGGGTAAGAAAGCACACTAAGGGTGAAGAAGACCCTCACACTTAGTTCCAATTATCAAGGTTCAAACACACTAGCATACTTGTGTTTATTAAGTGTTTTGTTGATTATGAAGTGAAGAAGTGTTTTTTATTATTTGCACCTTCAACAAGTATTGCATTTAAGTCCCTCATACAAGATCAAATATGTAACACATTGACCTAAGATGGGCCATATGCTACACATCTTAAGATTATAAGAGAAGACCCCTTATAATCTTTTCTTTATATGAAAGGCCTAAATGCAATAAATGCCTACCTTTATTAGATATTTTGAATTTTCTTTGAGATGAGAAAAGAGACTCAAGGGAGGATAAAGGTAAAAATCTATATGGACTAAGACTCAATCCTAATTGATTAGTTAAGGGAGTGATCCTAAGGTTTGTGAGGTTTCAACCTAAAGTCTAAAGAAAGAAAGAATTAAACAATTCACTTCCAAAGTAGAAGATGAATTGTAATTCAAAAAGGGAAAGTAATGAGTTATTAAAAGAAAGCACATAAGTGCTTAGCAAAACACAAAATGGAATTGTAAAAGAGAAAGGATAGAAGTTGAATGTGGATTCCTTATCCACACTCAATTGAAACTTACCGAAGCCCCTACATGGTTAGTAAACATGTATAAGAAGTATAAGAAGTAAAAGAACATGTAATGCATCATAAAACTCACAAGAATTAAATGAGAAAACAAATCCTAGAACCACAACCAGAATGGGCATCATATGGAAACCAATGGTTATTATCATACAAGTGCAAGTGAATAAGCAACCATCATCACCCATTAGCATTTAAACATGTTACAAGAAGAAGGGGTAGATGAAAGATGGAAAGAAATGAAGAGGACATGCATAAATGGAACATGTAAATCAACAACCAGAATTGAAACTAAATGGAAAAGGGTTTATAAACATCTCAAAAGTATTTATGAGGTAACTTCAAGACATTCAAGAAGTAATATAAGAAGAATTGAAATGAAAGTTCAAAAAGAAAGGGCAAACAATACATGTTAATGATGCACAAAGTTCAAATTGAAATGAACATGTAAAGATGACCTATAATGTGTATCAAAGACCTATAATATCATATGAATGGCTCATAACATATGCAAATGCTCATACAAATGTGCACAAAAGAATTCATGTAAACATGCACTAAAGTTGTAATGACATGCCATGGATTATACATCCAATGTGATGCATCAAACAAAGACCAAATGGATTCATGAAAATTATGCCAGCATATCATTGGAATGCCTAGGTCAGAAATGCATCATACATCAAGATAGCATGTAAAAATTCAGAGCAAAATGACTTCAAACAAAACAATTAGATCAAATTGAAACATCATGCAAAGTGGAGCAAATATAGGCATCAAGACATATGATAAAGTGACCTAAAAAATCAAACAAAAATCATCTAACATGCTTCAATGTATTAGTGAATCAATGCAAAAAGAATCATGTCAAAATAGTTGGTAATGAGCAAGAACAAAATTAAACAAATTCATGTATCATGCTTAGAATGCATCTAAGTGGAAATTCAAAGAAAATTATGGAACAGGGGCAAAAAGGTCATAAAATCAGAAAATAAAATCATGAAAAATTTCCTAAATGTTTTAAGAATACACATGAATTTTTGTAGAATTTTCCAATATGTTTTGGTATTTTTAAAAATTAATTATGAAACGTGTAGCAAAAATGAGAAATAAAATGAAATGGAACTAAAGAAGGGGGTGCATGCATAGCAAATTAACAGTTCAAAATCATTGGGCCTTGAAAACATGGGGTGTGTATATCAATCTGGCTTAGGTCCAGTAAGCACGCAAAACACCATAACTAGCGTGTACCATCAGTCAACCATTTTGACTCACTCACAACCATCAGATTAGGTCAGGTCAATGTAAAAGTCAAGGTAATCAAATCAAGCATCTCACATTGCTAGTACACACTAATAACCATGTACACACGCGCATGCTAATCATCAGATGGAAAAAATGAAGCACGTGACACACACCCTCTCCATTTATTCGCTGGCACCACCACCACCCTTGGATCAAAACAAATCAACGGACACGACTTAATCTGGCATATAAACCCTAATGAAACCTCACCGGCCGGAGAGGGACCTCCGGTCACCTTCTCCGGCCACTCTCCGGCACTGCAATCAATCAAACATTCCAGAAATTTATGCAATACACATCAAAATGTTCAGGAAGTCACATAGATCATGAATCTAGGCTTATTTTTCACAAACAACACACAAACAGAGAGAATCGAAGCAATGAAATTAGCCCTAGGTTTTGGATCTAAGCTTCTAAGAAGCTCTATCAACTAACCGGTTTCATATAGCTTCTAATAAGCTCAAATAACACATCAACCAGTTAAAATAACATCAAATCGTGCAAGCAAAGTTTGAGAACTTTTGGAACCTGAAACTTGAAGATCTTTGGATTTTTGAGAAAACCAGAGATGAGAACTTGTTCTTGAACTTCTAGAACTTCAATTTGAGCAAAATAAATGCTATTTGATCTTGAGAATAAGAGGAAATCTGAATCTGAAATTGGAGATAACTGTGCTATTCCATGCTTCAGTGATGTCTTCTTGCTTGATTGTGAAGGTTGAAGAAGAACTTGAGGAGTTCGTGCAGGTAGAGAGAAAACTCAGAGAGAAAGTTGAGAGTGCTTTTGGAGTGAGAGTGAAACAATCAGAATCTCCCTTTCCAAATCTGTTAGAATTGTTTATATAGGCGTGGTTATGATTTGACCCTGGTGGTTGATGGTTAGAACTACAGTTAACTGAGTTAGTTAACTGAGTTTGAGTTAACAGAATGAGTCATGACAGTTAGTGACACGAGTTGGAGAGGTTTTGTTTTAGTGTGGAAGGGCTCATGGTCACTTATGGTGAGGATAATGGTGAGGTGGTGTTATGCAGCAGTAGCTTGTGGTGGAAGTTTTGCAAGTTTCCCTTCTCATGTAAGAAGTAACAAAGAGAAAGCACGTGCAAGAATGTTTGGGCAAATGAGGAAAAGAAATCAGCTGGTGATGATGAAGTGTTTGTGGTGTGACTGAACCAAAAAAAATGTGTGAACTGCTACACATGGCAGTCAATGCATCAATACGGATGGTGATGTTTGAACATGGATTTCTTTATGACCAAGGCACGAAAATGAATCATCTTGGTGTCAATGGATTGAGGAAGCATCATAGGACAATTTTGGTGTTGGACTTGAGTTGAAAAGGTACCTCAAACATGTCTAAAAATCATCATAAACAGATGGAAAAACGACTGGTGCATGGGCGAGCAATTTGTGGCATGGCATGGCAAGGTGTGCATGGCATGGATTTTCAGTTGTGTTGACCAATCTTTGAGCTATCATAACTCCTTGTCCTTTGATCAAATGAAAAAATCATGAACATCAATCTTGAAGATCTCACATAGGGGAACAACTTTGATGTTGCAAGATTTTTCACTTGAAGCCTTTAACCATGAGTAAAATGAGTGGACATTTGGCCCACCACATGTTTGTTAAAATGACTGCGCGCGTGCCCTGAAAATCTTGGTCATGACCTAGTTTTGAACCTACTTTGCTCAAACTTTGATCAATCATATCTCCCTCATTTTTTATCCAATGGAGATGTTCCACACATGGATTTGAAGCTTAAAGCAAGGCCTTTCATTGAGGCAGAGTGGAATTTTCATTTGGTACTCCAAATTTGAATGGCCTTGGTTCAAATTCTGATGCAAAATGGCCAAAACTTGCTATTTTTAGTAACCCTTCCTCTTCCAAAAATGGCAACTTTCCACATCTTGATTTTTTCATGATTCCTTTGGAGTTTCTTGACCAAATTTTGTACATTGGACATATGTAACATGAATTTCATGAATTTGGCCTCAAAAAGTCAAGAGTTGACTTTTTCCTCTGATTATTTGACTTGGCCCCAAATTCCCTGATTTTTTATCTTTCTTCCAATTGAAACACTTCCAAAACCAATTGAGAGGCAATTTTCCATACACATACACTTAAGAACATGTAGAATATCATGACAACAAGCTTTGTCCAAAAAATCAGAGATATCCTGATTTTATTAGAAACCCTAATTTTGACCCTCTCTGGTTAGGAGGAAATTGCACATCTTCCAAATCCAAATTCCTCAGAGTATGTTGTGTATCCTCTTAAAGGATGATGAGAAATGCCACTTGAGAATGATTTTGAATCAATGAGCTATCTCTTTTGAGGGTTTTCCTTCAATTTTTGAACCTCTTGCATAGTGAAAGATGTAGTGCTTCAATCTCCCATTGAATCTCACTTCCTTGAGGTTTTGGAAGATCAATTGAGATAGTATGAGACATGAGAGACCTCTTGGCTTGCCTAGAGCCAACTTGATTGACCTTTTTATGCTTTGAATGATTCCTTGATTGTCCACCTTCCACCTGATCACATGCCCTGATGGTAAGAAGGATGCCATGCTTCATTTTTCTATGTTAAATGCAATGTAATGTTAATGAGGTGGATATGATATGATAAATGATAATGCCATGCTATGGTGACAAAGGGGAGAGCAAATTTTGGGGTATTACAGCTGCCCCTATTCAAGCGCTGTAGACCTGAATGCCTGAAAGCAATAGCTTTCGGACTTTCAAGGTATATAGTGATTGAATACCAAATATAACCAAAAATTTGCTCTGGATGGTGAAGAAGAAAAGGGATATAAACCCAACGAGACTGCTGGATTGAATCTTTGACGAAACGTCGGAGAGATCTGTCTTTTGAACGATGCCAGACGACTACTGGCTTGCCACGCTACTGGTGGACTTTAATAATGTCTTTTATGCAATTCCAGACGACTACTGGCCTGCCACACTACTGGTGGACTTTGGAAATGTCTTTTTGAACGACGCCAGACGACTACTGGCTTGCCACACTACTGGTGGACTTTAATAATGTCTTTTATGCAATTCCAGACGACTACTGGCCTGCCACACTACTGGTGGACTTTGATAATGTCTTTTATGCAATTCCAGACGACTACTGGCCTGCCACGCTACTGGTGGACTTTGCAGCTTCGTGCCACCCGAAGATGGACTTCTGCCAATCCACTGTTGGACTTTTGCCACTCGAAGACGGACTTTTGCCAATCCACTGTTGGACTTTTGCCACCCGAAGACGGACTTTTGCCAATCCACTGTTGGACTTTTGCCACCCGAAGACGGACTTTTGCCAATCCACTGTTGGACTTTTGCCACCCGAAGACGGACTTTTGCCAATCCACTGTTGGACTTTTGCCACCCGAAGACGGACTTTTGCCAATCCACTGTTGGACTTTTGCCACCCGAAGACGGACTTTTGCCAATCCACTGTTGGACTTTTGCCACCCGAAGACGGACTTTTGCCAATCCACTGTTGGACTTTTGCCACCCGAAGACGGACTTTTGCCAATCCACTGTTGGACTTTTAGCTGCTTTGCCACCCGAAGATGGACTTTTACCAATCCACTGTTGGACTTTTGCCACCCGAAGACGGACTTTTGCCAATCCACTGTTGGACTTTTGCCACCCGAAGACGGACTTTTGCCAATCCACTGTTGGACTTTTAGCTGCTTTGCCACCCGAAGATGGACTTTTGCCAATCCACTGTTGGACTTTTGCCACCCGAAGACGGACTTTTGCCAATCCACTGTTGGACTTTTAGAATTTTAAAATCGAATTACTCTCTGCCTCTGCGCCAGACATCTCTGCCGACTCTGCTGAGGAACCACAATCAATGATTTAATCTCGGAGACTCCTAAAAGGATAATATCTCTGCTGGCGAATGGATGAACAATCCGTCTGCTTCGAATTGTCAAGCTTGCCAAAAATAAATTGGACTTTAAGATATGAGGGAATGACGACTCTGCCAGGAATTATTCCATCTGTTTGGGGGAATGAATTCTGGTCACAGCAACTCCGCTGGGGATGAGAATTTTTTAATGACGTCCTGCTGGGGAAATGAGCCATTAAAACTCTGCTTGGGGATTTATTCAACCCAAGATCCTTTATAGGGATTATCAACCTTATAACTCGGCTGGGGAGTATTGCTGACAAGATTCGATGCTGACCTCTGTGGGGGATCATTACCAGAGACACAATCTTGTTGGGGATCATGGCTACTCTGCCAGGGATATGCAAATCCTGGTTAGAACATTCCACTGCAACTTGCTAGAAAGAGTCCTTAGAGATCTGTTGAGGAAACCCAAAGCAAATCCACAGTAGTCTGCTGAAGAATATGACTGTCGAGCTTAGGATAAGTACTACAATGCCCCATGTTAGGCGAGCTTTCCCTTTAGACAATTCCGTTGGGGATGACGAGTTTATAACAAACTCTGCTGGAGAAAACTGCTTTAAAGCGTCTTGTGCTGGGGAATGCCTTTTGAGAGGATTTTACAGGAGACCAACTGTCCTCAAACTCTACTGGGGATGATCAACACTTCATGCTGGGGAACCAAACAATTTGTCCCCGAAGAGGATGTCATAAGAGGTTTTTACAGAAGATTTAGTTTCTTCACACTCCTGCGACTTCGCTGGGGATAATGATCATCAAACTCTACTGGGGGGTGATCAACACTTCATGCTGGGGAAACAACATGCCCCATGCTTAAGAAAACCAACAATTTGTCCCCGAAGCGGATGTCATAAGAGGATTTTACAGAAGATCTAGCCTCTTCCAACTCTTGTGACTTCGCTGGGGATAATGACCATCAGTTTCGGTGTCGACGAGACCACCCTTTTGGGGAACCTGTGACCGTTATCGACACAGAAAAGCTTGTAGTTGTTGGAAGTACTGAATGAGAGAATCGACTTAATAAGATACAACGGTACCCAGTTGAACTTAATTCACTGAGATCGACCCGATGAACGCCGATCTCCTTACCCATAATTGCCCCAGTCTTTTGCGTGGGGTGATTTATTGCTGGTCTTGTGCTTAAAATCATCTGCACCTGCTACCTGCAACAAAAGAATATGCCCACATGCCCCGAATATTGCGTGGCTAGAATCCACCATCCGGGAGTATTCAACATTCGAAGTAATTTCAAATGTTTTTTCTGCGCATGTTATTGCAAGGCTGCCATGTTTTCAAATGCAATGTTTTATCAACAATTAGGACGTTTTTGCAAACAAAGCAATAAAACAAAAATAGAAAGCTTTTTATTGAAATTCAATTTATTGACTGAGAGCCCAGAATAGGCAATTACATCTGGAAGCAATCCCTGGAAAGAGGTGATCGCTAAAAATTGAGAAAAGAAACTATCCTAATGGCAATGTGAAAACGGAATTCCACTGAGTTTCCATTCTGTTATGACCAGTATGTCTTCAAAACTCCCCGACCTTGCCTTCTGAGGAATGATCAGACCGATTCCTATCCTTCAGAACGTCAGTTGTTTAAACGGTAATGGGGGATAGATAACTCAGACTGTAGTCATTCGCTTAAATCCCTCTTTTGTGTGGACCGCCCTTTCAGGTTTTCGATCCACCAGGATACCCTTTTTTGCCTAAGTTGCCCTTTCGGGTTTTCAACTTACCGGGTGTACAATTTTTTTTCAATTATATCCCTAATTTTTGCCCGAACCTTATTCTGTTTTTGGTTCGCCGGGATGCCCTTTTTTGCCTGGATTTTTTTATTTTTATTATCCAGCGGGTCTATTCATGCGAAGTATTTTTTGACTACGTCCGAGTTGACAGGGGATGAAAAGTCTTCGCCATCCATGGTTGTAAGCAATAAAGCTCCGCCCGAAAAGACCTTTTTAACCACGAATGGACCTTCATAATTAGGAGTCCATTTGCCCCTGTGGTCTGTATTGGGAGGAAGGATCCTTTTGAGTACCACATCTCCGACTTTGTAAACCCGAGGACGCACCTTTTGGTCAAATGCCTGCTTCATTCTGCGCTGGTATAGTTGCCCATGACATACAGCCGCCAATCGCTTTTCCTCAATAAGGCTCAACTGATCAAATCTGGCTCGTACCCATTCAGCTTCATCTAGCTTAACATCCATCATGACTCTGAGGGACGGAATCTCTACTTCAACCGGTAGCACTGCCTGGTTAAAGGCTTCAAGTGAAAAATCTTGCAACATCAAAGTTGTTCCCCTATGTGAGATCTTCAAGATTGATGTTCATGATTTTTTCATTTGATCAAAGGACAAGGAGTTATGATAGCTCAAAGATTGGTCAACACAACTGAAAATCCATGCCATGCACACCTTGCCATGCCATGCCACAAATTGCTCGCCCATGCACCAGTCGTTTTTCCATCTGTTTATGATGATTTTTAGACATGTTTGAGGTACCTTTTCAACTCAAGTCCAACACCAAAATTGTCCTATGATGCTTCCTCAATCCATTGACACCAAGATGATTCATTTTCGTGCCTTGGTCATAAAGAAATCCATGTTCAAACATCACCATCCGCATTGATGCATTGACTGCCATGTGTAGCAGTTCACACATTTTTTTTGGTTCAGTCACACCACAAACACTTCATCATCACCAGCTGATTTCTTTTCCTCATTTGCCCAAACATTCTTGCACGTGCTTTCTCTTTGTTACTTCTTACATGAGAAGGGAAACTTGCAAAACTTCCACCACAAGCTACTGCTGCATAACACCACCTCACCATTATCCTCACCATAAGTGACCATGAGCCCTTCCACACTAAAACAAAACCTCTCCAACTCGTGTCACTAACTGTCATGACTCATTCTGTTAACTCAAACTCAGTTAACTAACTCAGTTAACTGTAGTTCTAACCATCAACCACCAGGGTCAAATCATAACCACGCCTATATAAACAATTCTAACAGATTTGGAAAGGGAGATTCTGATTGTTTCACTCTCACTCCAAAAGCACTCTCAACTTTCTCTCTGAGTTTTCTCTCTACCTGCACGAACTCCTCAAGTTCTTCTTCAACCTTCACAATCAAGCAAGAAGACATCACTGAAGCATGGAATAGCACAGTTATCTCCAATTTCAGATTCAGATTTCCTCTTATTCTCAAGATCAAATAGCATTTATTTTGCTCAAATTGAAGTTCTAGAAGTTCAAGAACAAGTTCTCATCTCTGGTTTTCTCAAAAATCCAAAGATCTTCAAGTTTCAGGTTCCAAAAGTTCTCAAACTTTGCTTGCACGATTTGATGTTATTTTAACTGGTTGATGTGTTATTTGAGCTTATTAGAAGCTATATGAAACCGGTTAGTTGATAGAGCTTCTTAGAAGCTTAGATCCAAAACCTAGGGCTAATTTCATTGCTTCGATTCTCTCTGTTTGTGTGTTGTTTGTGAAAAATAAGCCTAGATTCATGATCTATGTGACTTCCTGAACATTTTGATGTGTATTGCATAAATTTCTGGAATGTTTGATTGATTGCAGTGCCGGAGAGTGGCCGGAGAAGGTGACCGGAGGTCCTTCTCCGGCCGGTGAGGTTTCATTAGGGTTTATATGCCAGATTAAGTCGTGTCCGTTGATTTGTTTTGATCCAAGGGTGGTGGTGGTGCCAGCGAATAAATGGAGAGGGTGTGTGTCACGTGCTTCATTTTTTCCATCTGATGATTAGCATGCGCGTGTGTACATGGTTATTAGTGTGTACTAGCAATGTGAGATGCTTGATTTGATTACCTTGACTTTTACATTGACCTGACCTAATCTGATGGTTGTGAGTGAGTCAAAATGGTTGACTGATGGTACACGCTAGTTATGGTGTTTTGCGTGCTTACTGGACCTAAGCCAGATTGATATACACACCCCATGTTTTCAAGGCCCAATGATTTTGAACTGTTAATTTGCTATGCATGCACCCCCTTCTTTAGTTCCATTTCATTTTATTTCTCATTTTTGCTACACGTTTCATAATTAATTTTTAAAAATACCAAAACATATTGGAAAATTCTACAAAAATTCATGTGTATTCTTAAAACATTTAGGAAATTTTTCATGATTTTATTTTCTGATTTTATGACCTTTTTGCCCCTGTTCCATAATTTTCTTTGAATTTCCACTTAGATGCATTCTAAGCATGATACATGAATTTGTTTAATTTTGTTCTTGCTCATTACCAACTATTTTGACATGATTCTTTTTGCATTGATTCACTAATACATTGAAGCATGTTAGATGATTTTTGTTTGATTTTTTAGGTCACTTTATCATATGTCTTGATGCCTATATTTGCTCCACTTTGCATGATGTTTCAATTTGACCTAATTGTTTTGTTTGAAGTCATTTTGCTCTGAATTTTTACATGCTATCTTGATGTATGATGCATTTCTGACCTAGGCATTCCAATGATATGCTGGCATAATTTTCATGAATCCATTTGGTCTTTGTTTGATGCATCACATTGGATGTATAATCCATGGCATGTCATTACAACTTTAGTGCATGTTTACATGAATTCTTTTGTGCACATTTGTATGAGCATTTGCATATGTTATGAGCCATTCATATGATATTATAGGTCTTTGATACACATTATAGGTCATCTTTACATGTTCATTTCAATTTGAACTTTGTGCATCATTAACATGTATTGTTTGCCCTTTCTTTTTGAACTTTCATTTCAATTCTTCTTATATTACTTCTTGAATGTCTTGAAGTTACCTCATAAATACTTTTGAGATGTTTATAAACCCTTTTCCATTTAGTTTCAATTCTGGTTGTTGATTTACATGTTCCATTTATGCATGTCCTCTTCATTTCTTTCCATCTTTCATCTACCCCTTCTTCTTGTAACATGTTTAAATGCTAATGGGTGATGATGGTTGCTTATTCACTTGCACTTGTATGATAATAACCATTGGTTTCCATATGATGCCCATTCTGGTTGTGGTTCTAGGATTTGTTTTCTCATTTAATTCTTGTGAGTTTTATGATGCATTACATGTTCTTTTACTTCTTATACTTCTTATACATGTTTACTAACCATGTAGGGGCTTCGGTAAGTTTCAATTGAGTGTGGATAAGGAATCCACATTCAACTTCTATCCTTTCTCTTTTACAATTCCATTTTGTGTTTTGCTAAGCACTTATGTGCTTTCTTTTAATAACTCATTACTTTCCCTTTTTGAATTACAATTCATCTTCTACTTTGGAAGTGAATTGTTTAATTCTTTCTTTCTTTAGACTTTAGGTTGAAACCTCACAAACCTTAGGATCACTCCCTTAACTAATCAATTAGGATTGAGTCTTAGTCCATATAGATTTTTACCTTTATCCTCCCTTGAGTCTCTTTTCTCATCTCAAAGAAAATTCAAAATATCTAATAAAGGTAGGCATTTATTGCATTTAGGCCTTTCATATAAAGAAAAGATTATAAGGGGTCTTCTCTTATAATCTTAAGATGTGTAGCATATGGCCCATCTTAGGTCAATGTGTTACATATTTGATCTTGTATGAGGGACTTAAATGCAATACTTGTTGAAGGTGCAAATAATAAAAAACACTTCTTCACTTCATAATCAACAAAACACTTAATAAACACAAGTATGCTAGTGTGTTTGAACCTTGATAATTGGAACTAAGTGTGAGGGTCTTCTTCACCCTTAGTGTGCTTTCTTACCCATTCCATCTTGGAATGTGAGAAGGTACACATTCCAATGACTAAGATTCAGATACACTATCATATGCAAACAAATGAAAAAACTCTTAAAAGACAAAAACAAACAATAATGTCTTTCCTTCGGGAATTCTTTTCTCATCTCATTCATTCTCAACGCACGAACGCGCTTCTACTCGTTCTCTTGCAAGATGGTAACGCACTCGGACCAGCGAGCCTGCAACACCTGAGCTAGAACGTAAGCCGTTCTCTAAAAAAACAATCCATCCCTAGTGAGGGGAACTACGTCGCTCTGATTCTCATGTTCCCGATGAGATACGTAGGCAGTGGGGTAGGGCCCATGCGAGCACTTCTTTTATTTTCCCTACATTTGTTTCTCGTTCCTTTCTCCTTTCTTTCTTTCAGTTCCTTTTCCAGTATCCTTTCTTTACACCCTTTGATCGAGACAAGCAAGCGTGGATCCCATCGGGTACGATGGACGCGTGGGGGTGCTAATACCTTCCCCGCGCGTAACCGACTCCCTTACCCTTTCTCTTGGTCGTAAGACCATGCTTTTTCCTTTCCTTCAGGTTTATGCGGTGTTTCCTTTCCCTCTCTTGGGATAAATACACATTGCTGGCGACTCTGTTTCGGTGCCACTTTCGCATTTGTACTTGGATGAAAATCCCGGGAGCGACAGCTGGCGACTCTGCTGGGGATAATGGGTTGACCTATTGCTGGTCCATCCTAAGCAAGTCAATCCTAGCGCTTGTCTGCTTTTCTTTCATTGGGGGTTTACTGTTGTGCTGTATTTACTGTTTTATTGTATGGTTATCTACTGTTTTACTGTACATTACTGTATTTACCGCATTTTAGCATTACATATCATATATTATATTGTGTTGCACTGTTTTGTCTGTTTGGCGGGATGGGTGTTCTGAGAGATAAGCCCACTACCAAGGCTTGAGTACATACATAGGTATTAGAGTGGATAGTCATGACGATTGCGTGGTGGTGACCACGTATTGTTGTTCATGAGACCCACAACCAGACGAGGTTCTATCAGGAGCTTTCTGCTACTGCATGTTATGCAGGCCAGTGGTTATTCTCTTGAGGAACTGTCGACTCTGGTGACCATTCCCGAGGACTCAGTTGCGGCACTCCTCCCGAGTTGTGACAGTGGCAGACCACATTCCGTGGCAAACCCATTGCACATTCTCGATCCGAGGACCCAATGCTGGGAACTTGCTATAGGACATCCCTTTTTGAAAGAGAATCAGCGGAGGCACTCCTCGATTGGCGGTAGTACTGTACCCTGAGGGATGAATGTACTATTGCTTCTCGACCTCAGTGCCAGAAGCTGAGGACCTTTTTGTTTTGGAGAATCAGTTGAGGCCTCCTCGATTGATGATGATGCCAAACCAGAAATGGTGAACGTATCATCATTTCTCGACCTGAGAGCCCGGGATATTGAACATCCTAGTACCCACATGTGAGAAGGGCGGGTTGTTTACAGGTTTGCAGGTAACCATGACCTCCTACATACCCGGTTTTCTATCATCATTGCACAAAAAGGAAGTTTCATCCTATTGTATTCAGATGGTTCTTATCTATGGTTCTATATTAGTCTCAGAGCTACACTGACACCGTTCACAGTTCAGCACAGACACCTGATTACCTGATCATATTGCCCTTTGCATTGCATTATCATATCCTAACATACATGTTTATTCATTTCCAGGTGCATATATTACCCTTGATTCCAGTCATCAGGTCCCTGCAAAGATGAACACTAAAGAGAGGAAGAATATCATCAGCTATAAGTTCCTTACGCCTACTTTAGGCCCTATTGTTATGCTGAAGGGAATGGCGAGCCCTGCAGTACGAGAAGCTTTTGAAGAGAAATATGGGTGGATTTTATCTATGGTCCGTAATGTCAGTGATTATGAAGCCAGAGGTCTCCATACGTTGATGCAGTTCTATGATCCGCCTCTGAGATGTTTTGTATTTCCAGACTATGTGTTGGTTCCTACCCTGGAGGAGTATTCCAACATGTTGGGGATTGCTATCAAGGAGGAGCCCCCTTTCTTTGGATCAGTGGGGGATCTTGACTTTGGGAAGTTGGCTGGTGCTCTTTATTTGAGCAAATCAGAGCTAAGTGACAATGTCTCCAACAAAGGAAAGATTCGTGGTTACAACCTGGAATATCTGATTAAGAAGGCCCAGGAAGCAGCTAAAGGCGAGAATTGGCTTGTTTTTAATGCTTTGCTAGCCCTTTGTATATACGGTATAGTGTTGTTTCCCAACGAGCCGGATTTTATTGATACGGACGCTATACGAATATTCATGATGAAGAACCCGGTGCCAACGCTACTGGGAGATCTTCACTACTCGTTGTACAACCGAAACGAAAAGAAAAGAGGAGGGATAATTCATTGTTGTGCACCCTTGTTCTATAAGTGGTTTGCGGGCCGTTTACCACAATCAGGGGCTTTTGTGGATTCCAAAGATTCTCTAGAGTGGAAACAGCGTTTAATGGGATTGGTGGCCAAGGACATCGTATGGGTAGATCATGGGCTGATTGGCAAGAATATTATCCACAGCTGTGGTAAGTTCCCTAACGTTCCACTGATAGGAAGACTGGGTGGGATTAACTACAATCCTTCTTTGGCCATTCGACAATTTGGGTATGCCCTGACAGGTCCGCCTATTAAGAGAGATGTGGAGGAGTCCCTCTATTTTCATACATCAGAAGGATGGGAAGCAGCACAGAAAGCTTCTGAAAGCTGGGGTAGCATACTGAAAAAGGGGAAAGTTACTCTAGGAAAGCCTAACAACCGGGTTTATCCAGCATATGAAGAGTGGGTGAAGAAAAGAGTTGAAGATTTTCTCTTGCCTTTTGGTAAGGCACCCCTTTTGTATCCGGAGAATGAGAAAGCAAGAAGCACTGCTACTGTGGAAGAAGTTGACAAGTTGCAAGCCTTGGTGAAAAAGCTCCAAGGAGAGAATTCCGAGTTGAGTAGCCGTCTTCAGAATGCTCTACATGCCAACAAAGAGCTGGAGCGGAAAGCCCAAGATGCTGAACAAATCCTAACTGCAAAAGAAAAAGACTTTGCTGGAAGAGCCCAACATTTCCGGAAGATTAGTAAAGGTGCTGATGATGCTACTCAAGCCCACAAGCAAACCAAACAGGCGTTAGCACAGACCAAAGAGAAGTTAACAAAGTTTCAGCACGCTTGGGACGAAGTTAGGATAGAGAATGCTGAATTACAGGAACGGTTGCAGATTAAGGACGAAGAGCTTGAAAAGGCGCATGAGCAGAGGAGAAAGTATCGGGAAAGCCTCGGTAAGAGTCAAGAACAGCTAGAAGAAGCTAGAGGTGAGCTGAGGAATACCAAGAAAGAGCTTGAAGAAGTCATGATAGAAAAGGAGATACTCAAGACGCAAGCCGGCATAAAGAGACACAAAGGAGTGTGTGATGACGAGGCTCTGATGCTACATATGGGTTCTTTAACTGAAGCTCTTGAGAAAAGGGATGTCTTGATCAAAGAAATGATTGAAAAGCCGAATCACCAGCGTACCCGTATACTTTTTGAGGAGATCAAATACTCAAGTGATAAGCTGAAGGGTGTGGAATTGTCAGACTGATGTTCTTTTCCTTATATTTTGTTATTAATGGTTACCATCAGGCTTGTTGATGGATCCATTTTTCCTTGTATTGCAGTTGCGGATGAGCCTTTCTTAAATGTACTTGAATACTTTGTTGAATGAGTATGAGCAGTTTTATTCAGAATTATTCCTTATCAGATAGCTGCACACAAGCACATGACCACGACACGTCTCTTTATATCACAATTTCTGGTCTTCAGATTTCTGTGGTTGGATTGGAATCAGGGTATAAAGCACCTCGGAAATGACAAACATGGCATTGCATGGCATTGCATATCATTTTGCATTTTTTGTTACTTGCTTTTCAGGTACTCGTTGCGGGGTCTCTAACCTTTATTTGGTTTCAGGCAGTATAGCGGAGAGTCATATTCACCGATATTCGACGCGAAGGAATCAAGTAAGAATCATGGATCAAGTGCAAAGTGATTTGGCGGAAATGAGGGCGCGTATGGACCAGTTCATGACCCTCATGACTGGCATGGCGCAAAATCAGGAGAGACTGAGGCTTCTGGTAGAGCGTCCCGACAATGGGCCCGAAGGTGATCATCATGACAATTCACAGGGACATGGCATTCCTCCTCCCGGTGGCAACCCTCCTCCTGGTGGTAACAATCGGGGTAATGGAAATGGTAGGCAGGCTGGTGTTACTCTTGAAGATACTCTGGAAGACCAATTTACTCTGCTGGATGCTGATGTGGGTAATCAAGGGGATCGAAGGTATGATGAGTTAGCAGAGAAGATCAGGGCCATAGAATGCAAGAACTCTATGGGTATTGATGTTACCAGCTTGGGGCTGGTCTCAGGAGTCAGAATTCCCCCTAAATTCAAACCTCCCACTTTTGATAAGTATCACGGCAATGCGTGTCCCCAAACGCATCTTCAAGCTTACTTTGGGAAGATTTCAGCCCATATGGATGACGAGAAGCTATGGATGCACTATTTTCAGGACAGTCTGGCGGGGGCGTCTTTGACCTGGTACATGAAGTTGAGTAGAGCTGCTGTGAAGAATTGGAAAGATCTGGCAGAAGCGTTCCTGAAGCAATACCAATATAATATTGACATGGTGCCCAACCGCACCCAATTGCAGGGATTGTCACAAAATGCCAAGGAGAGTTTCAAAGAATATGCACAGAGGTGGAGGGAAATGGCTGCCCAGGTTCAACCTCCCTTGTCAGACAGAGAAATGGCAGATATGTTCATGGGCACCTTGCAAGGGGCCTATCTGGATAGATTAGCTGCTTGTCCGTCAACTGGATTTGCTGATATTGTGATTGCGGGAGAAAGAATAGAAAGTCTGTTAAAGCTTGGAAAGATCCAGGATGTGAGTGGGGTTGGCTCTTCGGGGACGAAGAAACCGTTCGCTAGTAACCAGAAAAGAAGAGAAGGTGATACGAATGCTGTGTTTAGAGGACGAGGCAGAGGGCGTTCTCGAGCTTATTATCAGGTAGATGCTGTGACAATCCCCACACCGTCTGTTCAGAAACAACAACCCCAACAACAAGTTCAACAGCAACAACCTTTTTTCCAGCAAAGGTCTAGACAGAGGGATCGTAAGATGGATCCTCTCCCTATGACTTATGCCGCGCTGTTGCCCCGGCTACTCGAGTTAAAGTTGGTAGAACTCCGTACTATGAAAGCTCCGGTTGCTGGAAACCTGCCACCTAACTTCGATGCTAATGCTCGTTGTGAGTTCCACTCAGGTGCTCAGGGGCACTCCATTGAAAAATGCTGGGCTTTCCATCATAAAGTACAAGATTTGATTGATGCTAAAGCCATCAATTTCTCTCCCGCTCCTAATATTACTCAGCATCCCATGCCTGATCATAGTGCAGCAAATGTGTACGCTATTGAGGATGGGAGGAGATTGAATTTGGTGTTAGACGTTCATCAAGTGAAAACTTCTTTGTTGGTTGTAAAAGATCGTTTATTGAAGGGACAGGTGTTCCCGGGCTGTAATCAAGATTACTCTGAGTGCATGAATCAGGAGAACGGCTGTGATAAGTTGAAGATGGGTTTACAGAATCTGATCGATGAAGGATGTCTACAGTTCGACAGAGTTGTGAAAGACACTGATGAGATATCAACCGTGACCATCTATTACACTCCCGCTGAGATTCAAATGCCGGTCAATGCAGTTCCCGTGGCGAGTGTTGCGCCAGAAGGGCCCAGTCCTGTCACTATCACGGTGCCAGGACCAATTCCGTTCACATCCACGAAAGCTATCCCATGGCACTATGGGGCAGATGTATATTACGAAGGTAAAAAGCAGGAAGTTGAGCCGTCAGTCAGCCCAAATATTGATAATGTAGGGGGTGTAGGGGGCTTTACAAGGAGTGGAAGGTTGTTCGCTCCCCAAACTTTGAGAAGTGATAAGGAGGTAGAAGCAGCAGCAAAGGCTAAGGGTAAACAGGTGGTTGAAAGTGCGCATACACCTGAAGCAGAGACAAAGATTACTTTTGATAAGGAAATGGAAGAATTTATGAAAATAATCAAGAAGAGCGATTATAAGATTGTGGACCAACTGAATCAGACCCCTTCAAAGATTTCAATCCTGTCACTATTGATGTGCTCTGATGCGCACCGGCAGGCGTTGTTGAAAGTGTTGAAGAGTGTGTACGTGCCACAAGAAATTACTGTTAATCAGCTCGAGGGCGTAATCTCCAATGTTAATGTCAGCCATGGCTTGGGCTTTACAAGTAGAGATTTGACTGTTGAAGGAAGAAACCATAATAAGGCTTTGCATATCACGATGGAGTGTAAGGGCGCAGTGTTATCTCATGTACTGGTAGACACTGGTTCATCACTCAATGTCTTGCCCAAGAAGGCATTAATGAAGCTGGAAGTTGACGGTTTGATCTTAAGGCCTAGTGAATTGGTGGTCAGAGCATTCGATGGAACTAGACGATCTGTGTTTGGTGAGGTGGAATTGCCCGTACAAATTGGACCACAGGTATTCAAATCCACGTTCCATGTAATGGACATACAACCTGCATATAGCTGCCTATTGGGACGCCCTTGGATTCACGGAGCCAGAGCTGTTACTTCTACTCTACATCAAAAGCTGAAGTATGAGTTTGAAGGGCAGGTTGTGACAGTGTGTGGGGAAGAAGACATCTTTGTGAGTCACTTGTCCACGTTCAAGTACATTGAAATGGATGGGGAAATTCATGAGATGCTGTGCCAATCATTTGAAGCAGTCAATAGTGACGATGCACCTGAGTCTTCTTCTGTACCAGTTGGGGCTGGTACCTCCATTTCATCTTACAAACAAGCTGTCGAAGTCGTCAGGGCAGGCAACGCCCAAGGTTGGGGCAGGTTGATAGAGACCCCAATGAAGGAAGACAAATTTAGTATTGGTTATCATCCCTCTACAACTTCAGATGCGGGGAGCAGGGGACCCATTACTTTCAATAGTGGGGGAATTATCTACATGGAACAGTCTTGTGCAGCCACGGAGGATAGTGTTGACAGTGATTGCGACCTGGACAACTGGGTACGCCCTCATGTTCCGGGACAACAAGTGCAAAACTGGTTCGTTGAAGAAGTCATCCGGGTTACTCTTCAGACAGAGTAATTTTTCTTTGTTTTTTCTAACCATAATGCATGACAAAATCTTGCGCTCTGCCCAAGGCGTATAGATTCATTTGTAGGGCCACCATGGTTGCATTTGCAATGTTTAATCATTAATAAAGGACGTTTTGCAATCAAATTTTGTTCTCTGTCTTTCAGTTTTTATTTTTGCACAAAAAATATAAAATGGCAATGTTTCATTTTCTTTTGTTTTGCTTAAAAATAAATTCTAAAATAAGGCATGAACCCGTTCATGCAGACTTGATCCTCCGGATACCACTGATAACGATTTTGATATGGCCATGTATGACTTTGACAATCCGATTTATCAAGCCGAAGAAGGGGATGAGAAAGATTGTGAACTTTCTGAAGAACTGGCCAGATTGTTGAAACAAGAGGAAAGGGTCATCCAGCCTCATCAGGAGACTGTAGAAATCATCAATATTGGTACCAAGGACGCCAAGAAAGAGATCAGGATTGGTGCCAGCTTGCAAGCAGATGTGAAGCAAACTTTGACGGAAATGTTGCCCGAGTATGTTGACATCTTCGCCTGGTCATATCAAGACATGCCGGGGTTGGATACAGATATTGTTGTGCACAGGCTGCCATTGAGAGAAGAATGTCCGCCAGTCAAGCAGAAACTTCGTCGGACTCACCCCGACATGGCCTTAAAGATTAAGGAGGAAGTCCAGAAGCAGTGGGACGCTGGTTTTCTTGCTGTGACAAAGTATCCTCCATGGGTAGCCAACATCGTGCCAGTACCGAAGAAAGATGGAAAAGTGAGAATGTGTGTGGATTATCGAGATCTTAATAAAGCTAGCCCGAAAGATGATTTTCCACTACCTCATATTGATGTGCTGGTCGATAATACAGCTCAATTTTCAGTGTTCTCATTTATGGACGGGTTCTCCGGGTACAACCAGATCAAGATGGCACCTGAAGACATGGAGAAGACCACGTTCATTACTCCGTGGGGTACATATTGTTATAAAGTAATGCATTTTGGGTTGAAAAACGCAGGGGCAACGTACCAGCGGGCGATGGTGACATTGTTTCATGACTTGATTCATAAGGAGATCGAATGTTATGTAGATGATATGATTGCCAAGTCGAGAACAGAAGAGGAACATCTGGTTAACCTGAAAAAGCTGTTTGAAAGGTTGAGAAAGTTCCGTCTGAGATTAAATCCAAACAAGTGCACGTTTGGGGTGCGTTCTGGAAAGTTACTGGGTTTCATTGTGAGCGAAAGAGGAATCGAGGTTGATCCTGCCAAGGTGAAAGCAATACAAGAAATGCCTGAACCGAGAACAGAAAAAGAGGTTCGTGGTTTCTTGGGTAGATTGAACTACATTGCAAGGTTCATATCTCACCTAACAGCCACGTGTGAGCCAATATTTAAATTGTTAAGGAAAGATCAAACGGTCAGGTGGAATGACGATTGCCAATTGGCATTCGATAAGATAAAAGAATACTTGCAGGAACCTCCGATTCTAATACCTCCAGTTGAAGGGAGACCGCTGATAATGTATCTGACAGTGCTTGAAGGTGCCATGGGTTGTGTTCTCGGTCAACATGACGAGACAGGTAGGAAGGAGCATGCTATTTACTACCTGAGCAAAAAGTTCAATGATTGTGAGTCCCGATACTCAATGCTTGAAAAGACATGCTGTGCGCTTGCATGGGCCGCTAAGCGATTGAGGCAATATATGGTTAGGCACACGACCTTGTTGATTTCAAAAATGGATCCTATCAAGTATATTTTCGAGAAACCAGCATTGACAGGCAGAGTTGCACGGTGGCAAATGGTCTTGACAGAGTATGACATTCAGTACACTTCACAAAAGGCCATCAAAGGAAGTATCTTGTCCGATTATCTTGCGCAACAGCCAATGGATGATTACCAACCCATGAAGTTTGACTTCCCTGATGAGGACATCATGTTTCTCAAAGCTAAAGACTGTGAGGAACCACTCCCGGAGGAGGGGCCAGACCCTGAATCCAAATGGAGTCTGATGTTTGATGGGGCTGTCAATATGAATGGGTGCGGAGTTGGAGCAGTTCTTATCACGCCGGAAGGTGTTCATATGCCTTTCACTGCACGAATAACTTTCGGGTGCACCAACAATGAAGCAGAGTACGAAGCTTGTATAATGGGGATCGAGGAGGCGATTAATCTTCGGATTAAAACCCTTGATATATTCGGTGATTCAGCTTTGGTAATCAATCAAGTGAAAGGGAGTTGGTACACGCACCAAGCAAATCTAGTGCCGTATAGAGATTATACGAGGAGATTGCTGACATTTTTCACAACAGTGAAACTGTACCACATTCCTCGAGATGAGAATAGGTTCGCTGATGCCTTGGCCACTTTGTCTTCCATGATCAAAGTGCAAGGATGGAACCATGTACCTAAGATTGAGGTATCCCGCCTTGACAGACTAGCATTTGTGTTTGCGGTCGATGCAACGTCTGATGACAAGCCATGGTTTCATGACATTAAGTGTTTCTTGAAAAGTCAAGAGTACCCGTCCGGGGCATCGTCCAAAGACAGGAAGACGTTGAGAAGGTTAGCTGGTAGTTTCTTCCTGAACAAAGATGGCGTGCTGTATAAAAGAAATTTTGACACGGTCCTGCTTAGATGTGTGGATAGACATGAAGCAGACTTGTTGATGATTGAAGTGCACGAAGGCTCTTTCGGTACTCATGCCGGAGGGCAGGCAATGGCTAAAAAGTTGTTAAGGTCGGGATATTATTGGTTGACTATGGAGTCAGATTGTTACAAATATGCCCGCAAATGCCATAAATGCCAGATCTATGCAGACAAGGTGCATGTGCCTCCAAATCCGTTGAGTATCATGTCGTCGCCTTGGCCGTTTGCCATGTGGGGCATTGATATGATCGGAAAGATTGAGCCTACAGCTTCTAATGGTCATCGTTTCATCTTGGTGGCAATTGATTACTTCACCAAATGGGTTGAAGCCTCATCCTATGCCAATGTTAGAAAACAAGTGGTCGCTCGTTTCTTAAAACGGGATATCATTTGCCGATATGGAGTTCCCGAAAGAATCATTACTGATAATGGTTCTAATTTGAACAATAAGATGATGGATGAGTTATGCCGGGACTTCAAAATCGAACACCACAATTCTTCTCCGTACCGCCCAAAGATGAATGGCGCGGTCGAAGCGGCCAACAAAAATATCAAGAAGATTGTACAGAAGATGGTTGTCACGTACAAAGATTGGCATGAGATGTTACCATTTGCTTTGCATGGGTATCGAACGTCGGTACGCACGTCCACTGGGGCAACCCCATTCTCACTTGTATATGGTATAATGAGTGGACATTTGGCCCACCACATGTTTGTTAAAATGACTGCGCGCGTGCCCTGAAAATCTTGGTCATGACCTAGTTTTGAACCTACTTTGCTCAAACTTTGATCAATCATATCTCCCTCATTTTTTATCCAATGGAGATGTTCCACACATGGATTTGAAGCTTAAAGCAAGGCCTTTCATTGAGGCAGAGTGGAATTTTCATTTGGTACTCCAAATTTGAATGGCCTTGGTTCAAATTCTGATGCAAAATGGCCAAAACTTGCTATTTTTAGTAACCCTTCCTCTTCCAAAAATGGCAACTTTCCACATCTTGATTTTTTCATGATTCCTTTGGAGTTTCTTGACCAAATTTTGTACATTGGACATATGTAACATGAATTTCATGAATTTGGCCTCAAAAAGTCAAGAGTTGACTTTTTCCTCTGATTATTTGACTTGGCCCCAAATTCCCTGATTTTTTATCTTTCTTCCAATTGAAACACTTCCAAAACCAATTGAGAGGCAATTTTCCATACACATACACTTAAGAACATGTAGAATATCATGACAACAAGCTTTGTCCAAAAAATCAGAGATATCCTGATTTTATTAGAAACCCTAATTTTGACCCTCTCTGGTTAGGAGGAAATTGCACATCTTCCAAATCCAAATTCCTCAGAGTATGTTGTGTATCCTCTTAAAGGATGATGAGAAATGCCACTTGAGAATGATTTTGAATCAATGAGCTATCTCTTTTGAGGGTTTTCCTTCAATTTTTGAACCTCTTGCATAGTGAAAGATGTAGTGCTTCAATCTCCCATTGAATCTCACTTCCTTGAGGTTTTGGAAGATCAATTGAGATAGTATGAGACATGAGAGACCTCTTGGCTTGCCTAGAGCCAACTTGATTGACCTTTTTATGCTTTGAATGATTCCTTGATTGTCCACCTTCCACCTGATCACATGCCCTGATGGTAAGAAGGATGCCATGCTTCATTTTTCTATGTTAAATGCAATGTAATGTTAATGAGGTGGATATGATATGATAAATGATAATGCCATGCTATGGTGACAAAGGGGAGAGCAAATTTTGGGGTATTACACATGTTTCATGAGGTTTCTTGTAAGGGAAGTAGGGTTTCGACCAAAGAATGTGTCATTTGTGAGATTTTTCCCCTAATAGCCTATTTTGAAAGGACCATAACTCCTAAACTACACATCCAATTGGAATGGTTCAAAGCTCATTGGAAATCTCTTTCCAAGATCTTCAATTTGTTCCATATGAAGTTTTGTCTAAAAATGCTTGGATATATGTGGTATGTCTCAAGAGGATAAACCGTTCTCAAGATATGAAATATTTAAGAAGGGCACTTGAAATTGTTAAAACTCAACACTTAGAATTTTTTCTAAGTTCTTTTGGACAGTTTTGAGGACACGTTTTGTGAACCACTTTTCTACCATTTCAAGGCATTATTTCAACAATCTTCCAACATCAAACTTGTAGTATCATGCAAGAACTTTCATTTGAACCCAAGAGCATGGAAAATGGATCATTAAATCATGAGATATAACTTTTACAACATGGCCACACGAAAATGGTTGTTGCACCAAGAACACCATTTTTTCATTTGAATTTCATTTCCCTCCTTTCAAGTACAACCTGCAGAACTGCTCACTACCTTTTCCAACATCTTTTCACCCTCAAAGCATACTGCAAAGTGTGGTTGCTTTTGTACTCTTTGTCAACATCTACAAGCTACCTTAAAACATGTCCATCATGTACATCCTTGGACCAAAAGACACTAGCCTTACATGCTACTTTTTCTGAGTTATTTGGTATCAAAAGAGAAGATTCACGTGGCTCTATGTGCTCAGAAAAACTACAGCCATTCTCCCAAATCTTTTCCACGATATTTTCTCTCCAAATTGAACTCTTGGCACATTGGATAAACACCCTCTTGGACCAGCTGGTTTCCCTATAAAAGGGGCCTTCCTCCACTTCATTTCAACACACAACAATCACTACAACATTACAAAAAAAACTACTCTGAAAGTATTCTCTTTGGAGCACACGAGGGGCTAGCTAGAAGGGAGAGGATCTTTGCAAGTTCGCGTGGAAAAGAGGTAAGTTCCTCAAACCTACATCTACCATGCTCATTATATCACATTAATTGTATACATCCATGTTACACCATATATGTTCAAGTTGCCTGCACTATCATATGAGCTGCATTTTGAGTTTGATAAAACTCTAAGTAGCTGCCCTAATATTTTAATCATCTTATCATGTATGTTTGTGTTGAACATATTGATTGGTATGACTTGTGTGGTTAAAGATATTCATGGCACTCTGTTTATACTGCTTCTGTTTTAAATGATACCATGATACCTTTTATGTATGTCAAGCTTTTGTATTGTCAAGATTTTATGTTGTTGGAGGAATTCTGTGTTGACCATGATGTTGAAGCAAGCACGTCATCTCTTTTAATGAACCTATGTTGAACTATTGCCAACGTGTATGTTTATCAATATGTTAGCTCAGTTTAAACTATTATAGTTTTTTGTTGTGCTTCTGTTTGTAACAAGTGATAAGTTTGTGTTTGCACTACATGTTGTTTCATATTTAGTATATGCTTATTCCTTTGTGATATGATCTCTTGTTGCTGCTACTTGTAGTATACGTTGAATAATGTAGTGGCTGTTGTAGTTACAAGTTTGTGGTCAAGAGTGTAATATTACATGTTATATGCTGCTTCATTTTCATGTCGTGATGATGCATGGAAGTATTACTGCTAGTTTTCATTCCATAGTTGAATTTGTATATGGTTATTTGTCCATCACATGCAAATAACTTGGAAGCATGCCAACTTATTTTACTTTGTTTTAAAAACTATTTTAGCTTTGAATGTTTTGTATGACATATTGATCATGTTGATAATTTATGCTCTTAATATTATGATTAAATGTTGATGGTTTATACTGCCATTCTTGACAAGTTGTTCTTGATGTCTCATGATAGTTTGTGTTGTTTAAAATGCTCATTGTGTGGTATGATGTTAGTTTATTTCGAACAAGTTGCTTATATTGCCGTGTTTATGAATGCTTTGTGTATTGGTTGGCATGCTGACATGGTGTTTCTTTTATAGTTCCATTTAGTTCCGCCCTTGATTTAGTTCAGTTTAAGCTTTGTAGCTTTATTTGAGCATGTATGCTTGGTTTATATTTGAAACAGAAAGTATCATTTCGTTTTCTTAAACTGAACCTCTATGTTTGGACCCTGGTTTCCATGCGTGAACTGCTCATATCTTGATCACTATCTTGCTCAATTTTTAGTTGCATCATATTCTTCTCTAAATATGCTTTAATTTGGTTTTAATTTCATATTATTTGGTTAAGTTTTGATTAAGTTAGAAGGGATTGAAATTGAGCTTTGTTATGGTGTTTTAACTTTGAAATACGATAGCATTCTGCATATGTTTTTTTCTTTAATTCCATGCGTGGTACATGCTGGTGGTTTACTTTTGTTTGTTATGCGTGATAGCAGTATTTGTTTTGCCTGAATCATTTCCATGCGTGGTTCTTAATTGGGTGGCTTTGTTTGTCTTGTTGTGCTTTATTCCCACATCCAATTATATCACACTATCACGTACTACACACTACCCCACGTCATCTCTGCATGTTGTTTTAATATTTCATGTCTTTGGTTGATTTATTAATTTATTGATGCATGTTAATGTTTCTGCATTATCTTCTTTCAAATGCCATGCGTAACTCATATTTGGTGGCTATGTTTGTCTGCTAGTGCTTTATTAGTTCATATGCCAAATGGTATCACGTGTTACACTTCCCCATGCACACTATCACGCACTAATACTATGTCTACTGCGCGTGCCGTTTCTTTATTTTAATATTTCATTGATTTTGTTTGGTTTATATATTAATGGAGGCGTCTTTTTACCGGATGTATAGCCGTCCCAACGGTTCACCATATGCCTTGCCAGTACCTTTCACCACAATGTCTCAGGTTCGATCCAGCGGATCAACCTTTTGACCTTTTTTTCATTTCTTTTCACTTGCTGCCTTGCCTTTCCAACCCGGGCCTTGCGCCCCTTTCCTTTTAACACCCCCCGTCTGGCCCAAAATTACTTTCCCTTGTTATTTTTAACTAAACCATAATTACTTGTGTACCCCCCTCTGTTTGTACTTCAAATCTTTTATTTTTCTTCTATCTTATTTTATTTTTGCTTAGTGTTTTATTCAAATGTTAATTTGCTCATTTAATATTTATGTGGTTAATTAATATGTTTTATTAATTGTAAATTAATTGCTAATTGTTTTATTAGTTTTTTATTTTAAATTATCAATTATATCTCAAGTACATTATTAATTCTAATTGTGATATCTTTTGTTTTTTGATCATGTTATTAATTCTTGAATTATCAATTCATGTCTTAATTTTGAGATTTTTAATATGTGATTAAATGTTAATGTTAATTATCCATGTGTAATTTTTAATTACCTTGTGTGTTGTAATTGTTAATTCTAATTGCCTTGCCAATTAATTATCAATTGTTGTTTCAAATATTAATATCAACTATAAGTATTTTTCTTGACATGTTATTATTAAATTGACTTGTTTAAATTCTTAAGACAACATATCCATGTTGATTGGCCATATGCTTGACTTTTATATGAGTATTATCCTTCTTTAAATGTCATCCTTAAACATTCTCTATGTTTGTCTTCCTAAAGATTGACGCATATTGATGTGTTCTTGTATATCATTCTATATGTTTGTCTTCCTAAAGATTGAAGCATATTGATGTACTCTCTTAATCATGTTCATCTTATACATATCTTTGTCATAAACATAATGCCATCCTCATGCTTATGTTGTTTTATCTATTATATCATGTCTTATTTATTGTTATATTATCAGCCGATTTTTCCCCCATTCCAAAGGAAGGTGAAATACATTGACTCTTAAAGTCATAGCCCCCATCTTAACCTAAGTAACCTCTTAGGAATAAACCTTGTTTCTTGGCTTCATCAAGGGCCATGAAATCATAACTAGCTCTAGGAGAGAGTTCTTACACTCTTGGTGGTATTCATCCTAATGAATTTATCACTTTCCCCTACTGACTAAACTTCAACATAGGTCCATTACAATTAGATCTAGAGAGTTCTTGAACTCTACAATGAGCTTGTACTTATTTCCCCTCTGAATATTTACCACAGTCAATCATTCAGTAGAAGTAGAACTACGCATACTCTAATTCTATTCCCGAGGATACATAGGCATAAAGTGTGATGCTTTATCGAGTATACTTAGATACTAACCCCTAGGGTTTTCAACCTTTATCATAGAACCTTTAGCAAACATAAGATAACTAAAACAAGAGGTTCCCGTAGAGTACTACAGACGTTTAGGGTGCTAATACCTTCCCTAGGCGTAACCAACCCCCGAACCTTAGATCTTTCCCTTTAGGTTTTTCTAATGATCTTGAACCTTTCCTTTGGATAAATCAAAGTCGGTTGTAAAAGAAAATGATGCAAATTAATTAATAATTTGTTATCCGATTTTCACCGCAACACATATGATAAGGAACAGTTCTAGTGATCAAGATCTTCAGAGATTAGTTATAGCATTAACACAGAACCACAAAATGATTTTAAAATATAAGGCATAGGTTAAGCTAAATCCTAAAGGTAAACAAAACATAGACCTAATGACGATGGGTTCCTAAGGATTAGACTAAAAGGAGCCTAATGATGATGAGGAAGGTGATAGTAAGCTTTCAGAATCATCAGTTCTTGTAGAAAGCGGCTTTTCTTCTGCTTGAGTAATTGCCAACCTCTTGCTCTTCACAATTTCCTCTGAGATCCATTCATGGAACTCAGTCCAGATTTTCTCATTACTAAGGAATCTATGCTTGAACAGGAAGCATCTACTAAGCTTTGGATTTTTGTGATGTCATCATCCTTAAAGGATGTTAATTTATCGATCATCGTTGGGTTATGATAATGTTTTAAATGTTTTATTTAAGAAATGTAAGCATCTCAGAGTATGATAAAAATTTAGGTTATGGATTTAATACTGATATGATTATAGATGATAAAACAGGAAGCAACATTGATTCATAGATTAAAATGATATATAACCATCAACACAAAATTATACAAAAATAATTTGAGATTTACTAAGGTTTAAAGCTTAATCATCAAAATCTTCTATTTTATCCACTCGTTCACATCTGGTCTCTTCTGGTGAGGATCTAGGTCCAAGCCTGCTAATTAATCCCCAGGCCTTTTCTTTCCAAATTATCTCAGATATTATTCTCCCATATGGAATGTAGGCATGCATCTGATTCCTTGAGGTTCTGATAGAGTGTCTCATGTGGTTAAAGATAGTCTTGGGAAGGTCTATTCTAATGTGATGTGTTAGAAGAAAGACGAGGATTCTGTCGTCATGAGTCATAGTGCTTCTCGCAGATGCGCGTGGATGAAGGTTGGTCAGTGAAATTTTGAACCAAGTTTTTGGAACAGGAAGGAGTTTCTCAGGATTATTCGGTTCGTATGGAATTGAATCATCAAACAAGATTCTACATCTCTCCACCATGCTTAAGTCAGATTGAAAGTGATCAATCGTGAATCCGCCGGAGACACACCCAATGATTTTCTCTATCGAGGCAACATAGATAGCAATGGCATGATAATGAACCTCAGACCAGATGGTGTTTCCATCAGTGCTAACCCTAGCATAATTCCAGAATTCTTTAACAAGATTAGTAAAGATTGGACCATTCAGTTGGGAGTAATAGCACTGCCAAGACTGAGCTTGCATGCTTCTTATTATCTCTAAGCCATCGTTTCCGAGACGAGCGAGGTTGAGTCTTTTCTCTGAGATAACATGTAAATTTTCTTTTCTGCCTAAGAAGGTAGGACCATTTCTTTGAGAGTTCATTATCTTGTTGAAATGAGAGTTTTATCAGAAAACGAGTTTAGATTTGAAGATGAGTTATGCAAGGGAAACGTCCAACTATTTATAACGAGTGAGAGTAAGGAGTACAATGACTAAATTTGTAAGTTCTTGTAATTGGCTGAAATTTTGTTAAAACAATGCTGATGTCATGGTTGATGTTGCAACATGAGCTTCTAGCATTATTGATATGTTTTGGTAACATTCAGGTTTGTTAAAGATGTAAGGGTTGCAGCTGTATGCTGATGTTACACCCGATGTCGTGACATCTGTAGTGAACATCAGGTCTGAGATGTTTTAGGGCTGCACGTGGTTTTGGATTAATGAAATAGTCTGAAGAAAATCAGAGAGTGCAGGCGAATATCAAGGGAGATATATTTTGGTGCAATCAGTTATGAAGAAGATTAGTTTGTTACTAACTTAATGCATAAAGATATGGAGAATATTTAGAGTTAATTATTGAAGATTTAATTGAAGATTTGATTGAAGATCTATTTAGTAGCAGAATCTGTTGCAAATTGGCAGCAGAAGACTCAAGATGATTTGAAGGCCCAAATTCAGTTGGGAAAAGGTTATAAATAGAATGCTTGTAATCTAGAATCTGCACGGGTCCAAGATGTAGATCATTAGGGCTTAGTCTAAGTGAACCACTCGGGTTGTGAGATGGTCACTGTGTTATTACTCAGAAACCTGTAGGTAATGAGTATTGTATTGTTCTTGGAGGAAGCTTTGAAGCAACTCCAATGTGTGTCATGGAAGTGTGTCTTCCAGTTTTCTGTGTTAGAAAAGTTGTTGGTAAACAAGCTGTTGATGCAGTGGCGGAGTTGTTGACTGCTAGACATCATTGCGATGATTGGGAGTGAGATGGAGTCTCTTACCTAGGGAGGACTTAGGTAGAAGGGTCATTGGGTAGTGATTGAATTAGGTAGATTGTCAACTGGTCTGTTGAGTCTGTAATTTGATACTACTAATAGTGGACTTCCTTCCTGGCTTGGTATGCCCCCAGATGTAGGTTGTTGAACCGAACTGGGTGAACAATCCCTGTGTTGATTTACTGTTACTTTTTTTGCCTTGTTCATACAGCAGATTGCGATGTTGTGACATTGCACGAGACATCACACATCTGTACCAGAATTTTAATTGGTATCAGAGCATGCATCCTATTTGTTTCTGGATGAGATCGAGGGAAGATACTTTCTGGTTCATGAGCAAGGAAGAGAGTTGTTTGGATGATCCCTTAGAGTGAAGGTTGGACTATTCATGATAAAGTATTTGTTGGCACTTGGTTTATGGTGATGGTGAGCAAGTATTATTGAGTAGTGCCTGAAGGTTGTTGAGGAGTTGTTGTGTGTTCCGCTGCATGGTATCTGATGTAACCCTGGTTGGTTCTTGTATCTCTGGTGGTGAGATTCTAGGAAGGTATTCTCTTGGAAAGACATTAGGGTTTGGTCTCCTCAGCAGGATATTCTATGCATACAGCTTCAACCGTTTGGTTAGAGATGCCAAAGATACTTGAAGATTATCTCATATCTTTATTTTGGGTAAGAAGTGATCAAAAGGTGAATGGATATTATTAAAGACTGTATGTCATGGATGACTCAGAAGAATTTATTGAAGACCAATCTGTTCAGAACAGTGATTTCTTCTTGATGGTGAAAGAAGAGGGTAGAGCCAAAGCAAAAGAGTATCTCTGTCAAAACTTTCATGTGGGAGTGAAGATCTTGATAAGTTATATCTTAAGCTTTGTAGTGGTGACCTAATTAGGAGGATCTTTCTGGTTATGATATAGTTCTTGTATACATGAACTGGAGGACGTTTCATCAAGAAAGAAGCTGAGCTTGATTTGTTCTCATGTGTTCCCCCCCCCCCCCCCAAGATATATGTGTGGAAGCCATAGCAGTTGTTTAATGTGATGTCGGAACTGATGTTGAAACATCATTTCAGTTCTTTGATGTCTCAGCCAAAGAAAGTTAGAGGTGCTCATGGTGAAGTATCAGGACAAGCCACTTGCCTAATCTGAAGTGATCAGTGGTGTGAATTAGCAAAATAGGGATCAACTAGTACCTCAAGTCTGCATGAAAAGGAGGTCAGACCATATCAAATGGTGTTCCTTGTGATAAAAAGCTTGACAATTGTTGAGTAGTTGTCTGCTTTTGATAAGGTCATGCATTCAATTAATGACAATATACATTGACGGGAGACTATGTATATGTCGGAGATAAAAGTGCAGGACTGCAGAAGTGTTGTGAGTTTACCCTTCTCTATGTGGTTGTTTTGAAGTATTTTCAAGGGTTAAGCACTTTGGAGTTGAATCAACTGGTGGGGTTGATTGGTTCTATGGAGTATCATCCAAAGAGTCCGGGATGTGTTTAGATTATGAGAGGCAGATTGTGGAATGTTGATGTCATCCAACATCTCAAGTCAGACAAGTTGTTGGCTTTAAGGCTGAAAGATATGAAGACATCACATCTTAATGGGTACAGCTTGGATCAGGTTGGAGAATGGTGTTTGCTCTGGTTGTGAAGGTCGAGGATAAGTGGCAGTTATCTCTGGCTTTCTACTGACGGCTCTACTAAGGGAAATGACCTTCTTTAGTATTGCTATGGGGTAGTCTTGGACTACTTATTTTCGGAAGATTCAGATGTGGGAGGTTTGAAGTCTTTGGAGGTTCTAAGCAGGATGGAGGTTGTATACTCAAACTTGATTATTGAATCAATTCTATGAGAGCATGGAAATCTGTTTCTGCAAAGGGAGGAGGTTCTTTTGAGTGGCAGAAGGAAGAGCTGAATTCAACAGTTGGATGTCATAATGTTCTGACATCTAGCTTAACATCAGGAGTCTCAGCTGGTGATGTGGCACATCAGCTATTGATAGGGTGATCTACAGGAATGAACAATGGAATGCTTCAAAAAGATCGTTCTCATGGCAGTTTGCGGGAGCTGCAGGAAAGAGAAGATGTTACATGCCCATGGCTTAGGGAGTCTAAGTGTGTTTGCTTTTGAGCAAGTGGAACATGTGACTTGAAGATCAAGTTTCCTTTGTGGATCAAGATATCTTTGTGAGAGCTCTGACAAACGTGAAAAAGGTCCAAATATGGCATTTGGTTGTTTTCATATGAGGATTCATGAGTGAGGTGATCAAACTGTGGCATTTGGTTGATCTCAGTAGTGGTTTCGAAGAATCAAGATAACCAGAGTGTGGCAGCTGGATTGTCTTGGAACAAGTTACTCTTGGGCAGAAGGGTGATAAGTTGGAGACTCAAGGAGAAGATGGATGAGAGTTTTATTCTCTAGTTCTTTGGATTACTATGCAATAGTAAGTCCAATTGGTGGAGCATATCAAGAATCATGGTGATGATGTCTTGGTATGTGGCAGATGTTCTAACTTGGGTTGGGACATTATCTGGTTGGATATCCTTGGTGAAGGATGATTATGCCCTATGAAATTCTGGTGCATGTGCAGAATTCAGATGTCCTAGAATATGCCGTTCGACATCTGGTCTGACATGATCATAAATGGCAAGGAATAATCCAATAAACATGGTACTGAAAAGAAATAAAAGCAAGACACACAGAATTATTAACCCAGTTCGGATCTAACTATCCTACATCTGGGGGCTACCAAGCCAGGGATGAAGTCCACTATTAGTAGTATCAATTCAAAGCTAAACAACCCGTTTACAACTTATCACTTAATCACTACCCAATGACCCTTCTACCTAGATCCTCTCTAGATATGAGAAACCCTTCTCACTCCCAATCATCGCAATGATGTCTAGCAGTTGACACTCCGCCACTGCATCAACGGCTCTTTACCTATACACTAGTTCAACAAGAACGACACTTTTCCAAGACACAACTTAGAGTTGCTTAAAAGCTTCCTCCAAGAACAATACTCCTCTTACTTAATAGTTTCGAGGATCACACTAACAAACTGTCCAAATCACAGGTCGAGTGGTACAGGAACCAACCCTAATAATAGAACTTTTACATCTTTGGTTCGTTACCAAACTAGGTTACACAACATCTATATATAACCTTTTCCCAACTGGATTTTGGGCCTACAAAAACACAGCAAATGAGCTGCTACAAATCAGCATAAACTTCTGCTACATAATAGGACTTCAATCTTTAACTTCCTAAAATATCTCCATATTTAGAAAGTGTATATTTTCCCATATTCTTCTCAAATTCAGACTTGAATCTTCAAACCTTTTAATTCAGCGCCACTTGGAATTTGCATATTATTTCCTGAAACTTCTGAATCTGTTAGGATATAACAGAATTCTACATTCTCTTCAGTTCTGGCGCGATGTCGAATAAACCTGCATGGGACATCTCGATAGGACATGTTGTTCCAGATGTTAACACTACTTCAGCTCAACATGTTCCAATGCACACTAGGACTTCTTGCTCAACCTGTTCTTCTTTAGCAAGATGAACAAAGCTATCTAACATATTGTTGCTATTATTTGTTTTACAAAATTAATGCCAACCCTTAAAATTAAATAACTAACACCCTGGTTCAGGAGCTTGGTGCCTACATTATGCCTAAGGAGCGTCTACATAGTCATACAGGAGAATGATAAAGTAGAAGGTCTGCCTTGGATGAAGAATGTAGAGAAGACTGAAGTAGATCAGGTATTGATTGATTGGAAGTATGAAGATGAAGAGTATGACAGGGAATGACTACCTTTGGACAATGGTACCAAAATGCAGGTGCTCGGCAAGTGTGCTCAAGTGCATTTGTTAACCATGACTGAGTACTTGTCTATGGAATTTGCTGCAAAGGTACATACATTGTGAAGATTGCATGCTAATCAAGATTGTGAAGATTGGCTGAATCCTATGAGGATATAATGTCAGATAACATGTTATGACATTAGGCTATTGAATGACATGTTGGTGTGGACATGAATGATTCTAGCCATGTGAAGCTATTTGTTTGAATCTCTTGCACATGTGCGTCTGAGGAGGAGTCTGACGGGCAGCTGTATCTGTGTCCTCAGTAGGGGTTGTTGTTGTTGGGAGATGTCACACTTGTGTGGACGTGACTTAAAGTATAGTGGAAGGCAGTGTAATTGTGCCTCAGAAATTGTGGATGCTTGTGTGAAGCAGTCCTGAAAGGATGAATGAAGACTATGAGAGAAGTTGATCAGCCTGGACAGATGTGAGTTTTGGAGCATGAGAAGACAACCAATCAAGATGGAATCATGTGATTTTTGGTATTTGGATTATTTGAGGATTAAGCATTAAGTGAATGTGTTCAGCAGGTGAGTTGAATAGAGAGTGCGCTCTTGAAGACATGAAGATGAGTCTTATGTTTTCCATTCATTTAAGGTATTTTTCTTGCAAAGGTGCACTGGTTATCTTAGATAGGGGGAGTTGATCTTTTGTTGAAAAAGTGTTTTTTTCTTTGCTGGTCTAAAGGAATCTAGAAGGGATTGTGAGTTGTGCTGATCATTGAAAGTTGTATTCTGAGGAGTTTTGGGTTGTTAATTTTGTGAGCCAGCAGACAATGCCTGATACGATGTCAGAAAATGGTATAGGACATGTTTTTCTTGGGCCAAACAAGGAAGTATTTTGGACGGTGGTGTAAGGATAAGGTGAAACACGTGGCTTCGACTGTGCATGGAACTGTTTTGGCACAATTTATGGTAAAAATCAGTTAGGAAACAATAAAAGTGGTCAAGACTGTTTTGGATGATAGACATTGAATTTGGATGGAGTTTTTAGTGCCTAAAATAGCATTTCTATGACCAAGAACCTTGACTATTCAAAGCTCGTTTATTCCCATGTAACTGATCAGCTATTTATAGGGGTTATTCTGTTCTCCTTCAACCAGTGAGTGTTCTTGTTTCATAAGTCTTATGGCGTTTGTTCGTTTTTGGGTGAGCACTACTTGGGTCTGGTTCTGTGAGGGATTCCTTTGCCAATTTGTGGCTAAAAAGGGGGAGAAAGGAAATGGTTTGCACAGATGTTATACCTGGTGTCTGCAGCTTCGGTTTTGGGTCAGAAATGTCAAAGAGGTTGCCCGAGCCTTAAGTTGGTGGTGAGTCTTTGTGACTTGTGTCCTGAGTTATGAACACAGTTGTGACTTGTGTTCTGAGTTACCTGGGTTGGCAGAACGGCACTTCTTAAGTTTCATCTTATGCTACAGATTAAACCCAGTGTCTGATCAATGAAGGGGTGCAGAATTATCTTATGCCACCATTGGTCTTTTATGTATAGACAAACATTTCTTTTCTGGAGGAGTCTTCTACATTTGTTCTGGGTCTGTCCTGGAAGGAAAAAGAAATGTGTTGTGTTGAGGGGGAGTATCTGATATCTTCTTCCTCATGTGCACCAAATGACTTCAGGACTGTCGACTACTTAGGTCCTGATGTGCTGCCTGGAGTTGCTGTGCTGTGAAGATGTTATGTCCAACATGATGTTCTAACATCATTCATAATTAGCCAAGAAGATGATTCTCCATGGATGCAGTACACAGTAGCTACTGATGATTACTGATGATTATTGTTAGGATCAGATGACTTCTAACCGTAGTATAGGGTTGTAATTGCTGCTGTAATTTGAGCTGTAATGTTTATATATGTGTTTTAGCCAAAATTAGCCAAAGGGGGAGATTGCAAGTTCTTGTAATTGGCTGAAATTTTGTTAAAACAATGCTGATGTCATGGTTGATGTTGCAACATGAGCTTCTAGCATTATTGATATGTTTTGGTAACATTCAGGTTTTTTAAAGATGTAAGGGTTGCAGCTGTATGCTGATGTTACACCCGATGTCGTGACATCAGTAGTGAACATCAGGTCTGAGATGTTTTAGGGTTGCACGTGGTTTTGGATTAATGAAATAGTCTGAAGAAAATCAGAGAGTGCAGGCGAATATCAAGGGAGATATATTCTGGTGCAATCAGTTATGGAGAAGATTAGTTTGTTACTAACTTAATGCATAAAGATATGGAGAATATTTAGAGTTAATTATTGAAGATTTAATTGAAGATTTGATTGAAGATCTATTTAGTAGCAAAATCTGTTGCAAATTGGCAGCAGAAGATTCGATATGATTTGAAGGCCCAAATTCAATTGGGAAAAGGTTATAAATAGAATGCTTGTAATCTAGAATCTGCACGGGTCCAAGATGTAGATCATTAGGGCTTAGTCTAAGTGAACCACTCGGGTTGTGAGATGGTCACTGTGTTATTACTCAGAAACCTGTAGGTAATGAGTATTGTATTGTTCTTGGAGGAAGCTTTGAAGCAACTCTAATGTGTGTCATGGAAGTGTGTCTTCCAGTTTTCTGTGTTAGAAAAGTTGTTGGTAAATAAGCTGTTGATGCAGTGGCGGAGTTGTTGACTGCTAGACATCATTGCGATGATTGGGAGTGAGATGGAGTCTCTTACCTAGGGAGGACTTAGGTAGAAGGGTCATTGGGTAGTGATTGAATTAGGTAGATTGTCAACTAGTCTGTTGAGTCTGTAATTTGATACTACTAATAGTGGACTTCCTTCCTGGCTTGGTATGCCCCCAGATGTAGGTTGTTGAACCGAACTGGGTGAACAATCCCTGTGTTGATTTACTGTTACTTTTTTTGCCTTGTTCATACAGCAGATTGCGATGTTGTGACATTGCACGAGACATCACACATCTGTACCAGAATTTCAAAATTGGTGCACAAGGTTTTGGTTTTACTATTTCCTAGGTGGTCATGATTACTTAGGGTATGCTAAAAGGTGTGAACGTGTGGGAAAAGAAAATGGAGCAGTTACTAGTTTACTTTGAGAAGAATTAATGTGTTAACAACTGATTTCCCGTGAGTGGCCACTGGGGCTGCTCTATTAATGATGATGGTGTCTTGAGCCACTAAAATATTTTTCAAGAACTTTCAATTAATAATATCAATTAGTGCTTTGTCGAATATTTTATAATTTTTAGAATTAAGAATTCAATAATAAAAAATGATTCATAGACAAAGTTCATTAATCTTTAAATAACTCAGGGCAAACTGACACTATTGAATCTACTTAGAATCAACTGCAATTTCACACATACACTCTGCATACATAGTTAAAACACAGACATATTTTGGGTTTCCTAGTTACTAAAGGTTTCACAGTTAGTTTTCAACAAGCAGTTATCTGGAAGGCTTTCAGGACCATCTTCTTTGATTCTTTCTTTGATCATGTCCACAATTCCATCTCTAAAGAAAATCTCAGACAAAACTCTTCCATAAGGAATGTAGGACTTTGTGAGGTTTTTGGATTCAGAGATGGTTTTCCAGAGACAGTTGAAGATAGTGTGTGGTAGATTTATTTGAAATCCATTCATTAGTAAATAAATGAATTCATGGTCATGAAATCTAAGGATGCCATAACTTTCTTCCCTGGGAAGAAAATTGGACAACATGAGCTTGTACCAAGCATTAGGAATGGGTAGAAGATTTTCAGGATTGAACGGAATGTACCCTAAAGTCAAGAATTCCAACATCCTCACATCCGGTTGCAAGAGTGACAGAGAACGGATTTATGGTGATTGGGATTTCAAAAACAAAGGAGGTGATAAGCTTGCTTTCAAGATCAAGGTCAGCATGTTTCCAGAAATCCTTAACAAGATTTACATAGATAGGTTTTTCTAGCATCATGGAGTACATAGTCCATTGTTGAGTGTACAACACATCTGCTAAACTGCAAGCAACATAACTCGGAAGAGGAGGGGTGTTGATTACAAACTGTTTTTTAGGAATAAGTTCAAGGAGATCTTGGTTTCCTAGGAAGGTTAGTGGAGACATGATGATGGATGGACAACAGAGTTTTGACCTTTATGTTTTATGAAGTAAGGATTTAGTTATGAAATTTTTGACGGGGAGAAGTTGTTTTTATACACATAAATGGATAGGATAAGTTGTACCTAGTCTAGGAAAATCATAGATTTGTACAAAAGGATTTAATAAGATTTTTTAGCGTAGATTATGTTGTCAGAGATATGGCATAGTTTCCAAAGATTCACAATTATGATAGATGTTATAATGAGTGAACACATTATATCAGAGATGTGATCAAAAGATTTTTCTTGAGAGAAAGAAACTCATTAATGTTTTTACCTACCAATTAATTTTTAGTCCTAATTAGTCTTTTGACAAGGAGAGTCGTACCTTAGATAATCTGAAATTCTTCAGCTGAGTGCTTTTCATTCTGACTTCTGAGCCTTTGATCAAAACATTCTGCTTCTTCCTTCTTATGAGAAAACTGCTGTGGGTTCTTAGATTTTTCACCATTCACTTGCATTCTGGTTTCTGAAGAATATGAACATTTTTTGAACTTCTGATACTAGATTAAGAGCTAGAATCCAACTGCATAAATCCTTTTCTTCTTGTTCAAAGCTGGATATCTGACTTCTGAGACCAACCAATCAGAGGTTCTGAACTTGATCATCTGAATAACTGTCTTTTAATACAGTTCAAATTTTCAGAACATCAATAAAACTTAGCTTGATCATAAACTGCTTGCGAGGTTATGAGCTAAGGAGAATTGATTGACATCTTCTGACTATGTTTCTTCAATGAATGCAGATTGTGTTCAGATACAAGTATCATCAAGCATGTGTGAAGCTCAACATATAATTTGCATAACACTTTTTGATCTCACACTGCTAATTTAACTTGACTATAGACCTAGTCCATTAAAGATCAACAGCATATCTTCTTCTAAAAGAATGTCAACTGATTTCTTCATTCTGAAAACATCGGTTACTTAAATCCTTTTGACTTCAAGAGATGATGCATCAGATTGAACATTTTCTGATTTCAGATTAATGAGGTTCTGAGAAACTAATCAGATAGAATTTGACCAATAACATTTGTTTCAACTGAGATACAATCTCAAGTTTAACAGAACTTAATCATCTGATTTCATTCAACCAAGACTTACATTGTATTTTGATCAAGTACTTGATGAATCATTTAATTTCTTCTTCCTGGATATTCTTTCAGTTTATACTTTCCAAGAAAACAGTATTCAGTTCTTCATTGAATCTTTTATCTTCTAGATCATTCAAGATTCAAATGTTGAATCATTTCTAAGAGTTTGAATTCATCAGATTTTCTGACTTCAACAGACTTCACTCTGAAGTTCAAAACCATAGAACAACAATCTTTCTTCTTTACATGAAGAAGTTCTGAATGAGTTTTTATACGAGAAAGTTAAGGGTGGACCTAATCCGTTTCTTGAAAACATCTCAAAAACTCATAAAGAATTAATCTTCAGCAAACAAGACTTCTTATTTTCTGATGATTCAACCTTGAGCAAATATGTGGTTCATCCACACGCATCTTCCAAGATAGGCATTCAACAGGTACTACTTCTTATCTGATGAGTCTATCTTATCAGTTGATTCTTCAATCTTCATTAGAACTTTAGTGAGGAAGATTTTGTTGTTCGACAGCTGCACAACTTCCAGAATCAGTGATTTGCTCAAATACTTAGATTGATTACAATTTTGTACACAGTCATCTTCTGAACTGTTACAGAAATTGTAAGTGGATTTCAATCTCACCCAGAGTATTTCTACGTACCTCATCTGGATCTTTTTCTGACACTGTTAAGTGTTTGATATCCATTAATAACAGAACCGGAGCTCTGATACCAATTGAAGGTGCGAGAAAGACACAAGAAGGGGGGTTTGAATTGTGTATTTGCTCCTTAGACTATTTTTCATTTCTTGTCGTTGAATCACTTAGGATTGCATCAAAGTTCGTTGAGAGACTCTGACTGGCGAAGTTACATTCAGACTTGCTAAGCATGAGGCTTCATAACTAACAAGGCTCTGAACGTAAGATCCATTTCTCAGAACTTGCAGTGCGGAAGCTTATCAGAGTTAAGCTGCAAGGTTCTGACTTGCTTGTGTAAGGTTCTGATACTCTATATAGAAAGATAAACCAAGACATTAAGTATAAGAGTAAAGAACACACGATATATCCTGGTTCACCACAAAGGCTAATCCAGTCCACCCTCCTCAGGTGATTTCGCCTCGAACACAAGGTCTTAATCCACTATAATCAATCTCGATTACATATGCATGGGCAACAGCCGGTGACTAACCACTTGCACAGCCTCACTATGACTAACATACAAAGAACCGTTCAGGGATTCAACTTAATGAATATAACGAACATTGACCTGCAGGTTCCAATCTCGCAAGATCTACTGCTAGGCTTTCACAGCTAGACGTTCAGGGATTCATCGCAATGAATATAACGCTACTGACCCTATTTCAGGCTTTTCCCACAATGACATCTCGCCATTGTCTTATCAAGTCTCTGGTCACACTGACCACTCAAGGAATCCTAATTCACCAAGAATTCGTTATACAGGAGATTACAAAGATGCTTCTTAACAAGCAGATTACTCCTAAGTTTAAGTACAAAGAACACACAAGTGTTCAAGCAAGATGTGAGCAACAGCTCCTAGCTATTCTAAGAAACTACAGAGATGTATAATGATATGACAATTGTTGACATCTTGTAGATCTTCTTCTTCTTCATCTTCGGGGTGAGCAAGCTTTGAGCAACAACTCCTTGCTTCAGATCTTCAATGTAGCGCTGACGAGAAGGTGGTTGATGACTTGACTGATTTATAATGTTGTCTTCTTCATCAACAGCTTCTAAACTAATTCATTGTTGTTGTGTTGAATGATGATATTTGAGCTTCAACAATAATGGCCATGTGCAAATGGTGATAGCTTTTGATATTCTAAGTGTTACAACGAGAACTCATCGTTGTTGCTATCTTCACACAATGACTTGATCAATTCCCCTTTGATGGAATAAATCGATCTGTGGACTGTGTCGTCAATTAGAAGCGAATACTCTTTCCTTTAAATAGCCCGGTAGAAATATAGCCGTTTAAAATACTGTTGGCTGTTGGAAAAGAGGCGTTGTGTAATAATTAGCTGTACTGACACATCTCCTTTTTGCTATGGGATAAGTGATATATCTTTCTTGGGCGCCGTGTACAGTTACTCACAACGGTAACATTTGACTTCTGAACTTCAGAGGCTTCTGATGGTTAATTGATGAAGCATAAGTAGAGTCTTCTTAAACAGGATATCTGATACGTCAAGTCTTTAGTCAATTGAAGAAGTCCATTAGGAATCATTCTTCGGAACTTCAGCACTTGTCTTTAAGCATGTTATCCTTTACTTCTTCAAGTCTTCTGAAACTTCAGAACTTGTCCATTTGGAATCTGTCTTCAGAGTCTTCAATACTTGATCTTCAGAACCTTAATCTTCAGAACACATAAGTCTTCAGAGTCTTTCTGCACTTGGTCTTCAGGGCCTTCTGCCTTCAGAACTTCAAGTCATGAGAGTCTTCAGCACTTCAGTTCTCTTCTTCAGAAGCTTCGCAATCTTCAGAATCTCGACCACTTTCAGAAAGCATCCACAAGAGCATTGCATCAGCAATATCGGCATCCTTGGATCTGACTGATCACGATTAGATACAGAAGCGTTCTTGCTTCTTGCGACTTGTGTCACACATAGTAACTTCGCATATTATCAATTACGCTCATCTGGCTGGTGCTTGTTGGATCTGATATTTTCTATAATTATGATCTAAACACAACACACGTTAGAACATAAAATGGTTCTTTCACAAATACGTATTGTTATCATCAAAACATAGATCGACTTGTAGAGACAACTCTTGCTCTCACAGTAAGGCCCCGAAAATTTATAGGGCCTAAAATCATAAGGGATAGAAGCCCAAGTGATTATTTGTATCCTGTACAAAGCCCCGGATGAAATGAGGCAAAAATAATTTCTATTTACAGAAGGGTGTTGGGTCTTTCACTCTATTAGAGGCCCAAGTGTTTTGTGATTGGATAGATGTTTTAAGATTGGTTGTATTGATGATGACTGTATGATTAGGGTTTTGAGAAATTGATGAAAGTTTTGAGAAAACTTTGATTATGAATTTTAAAGAAAGTTGTTGTTATTTGAGTGAGTTAAAAGGAAATATTTGGGGCTTATAACTCAAAGAGAGGCCCAAGTGGTCTAAAAGCAGTTTCACCGGGAATAATGCTCCTCTTAGTACCAGTGTATTAGATTTGAATCTTCTTCTTTTTATTATTAAAAAGGGAAAAGGGATGGGACTTACACTCTATCTAAGAGGCCCAAGATAATGTACTTTGAATGAAAGAATGAAAGAATATTATTGGGTTTTAGACTCGGGGAGAGGCCCAGTTGTTTTCAAGCAGTTCAAAACAGTCAGATGATTTGAAAACAGAGGTATAGGGCTTACAACTTAAGGAGAGACCCGTGGAGGTTATTTATTGTTTAAAATAAAGTTTATGTACAAAATATTGGGGCTTATACTCAATGAGAGGCCCAGTTGTTTTATTTGAAAACAGTGATCGCACCGCGATACTGAAAGGCGTTGTGGGACTTAAACTATAGTAGAGGCCAAAAATTTATTTATGTACATAGGAGGGTTAGGTCTTACACTCTAATAGAGGCCCATGAGTGTTGAAATGAAGTTTTGAAAGATGGAATCAAAACAAAACCCTAATTTCATATTTTTTTAAAAGGAATTTTTCAAATAAAAATCAAATAAAAATGATAAAAATATCAAATAAAATCATTAATCATGTTATAAACAATGATTAAGGTTTATGAAAAAGTTATTTTATTCACATTAATATTTAAAATCATTTTGGTTTTAAAAATCAAGAAAAAGAAATTATTTTAAAAGCATTTAAAACAATTTAAAATAAATATTTTAAATATACTAAAAATATATCAAATAAAAATATTTTTTGTGATTTATTGGTGAATAAAATATTTTAAATGTGTGAGTGATTTTTGTGCAAAAAATCATTTTAAAATAATTAAAATTGATTAACAAAAATAATTATTATAAATAATATGGAAAATATCAAAAAATAACATAAATGTGAAAAATTAGACAAAATGGCATGGGTGGGTGTTGAACCCATGCCCTCCAACACAAACACACTTGAAAACACACACTACTACCACTGGGGTGGTGATACATCCGTGTATCAAATCCACCCCATAAATACATATGGGTAACTTGTTTCTAGGCCTGGTCAAGGCGCCATGGCCATGGCTGACCAGGTTTTGGAGGTTTTGCAAGAAGGCTGTAACTTCTTCATTTCTCCATGAAAATGGATGAAACAAAGATGGATCCTACCTAGAATTTCATGAGGAAACCAATGGTGGTCTTGGAATTTTCTAAAAATGCCTACATTTTAAAACCCGATAGTGGTTTCAAAATAGGTCAAGTTTTGCAAGTTCTATGCTACAACTCTATACAAGCAATAATAGCATGGTAAAACAGTCCAAACACAACAAATATGATATGTATGACATGTTCATGATCAATATACATCAAAGCAATGCATATTTCACAAAGTCCAAGTTGTTATGCACTTACCTCTTGAAGCTCCACTTGCTAACTTTCAAGATTCTTGTGATAGAAGCAATCCAATGCCTTGGACACTCTTAATAGACCCCTTAGAAGGTTTTAGGATGATCCAAATCAAAAGGAAACCTCTGGAACAGAAACTTGCTCTTTCTTGCAAAATTGGCAAAACTGACCAAAATGGCAACTTCCTCAATTGGTGTTACAGTTGAGGAACACTTGTTGGAATAGTTTAGGGATGATATTTGGAGAGTGTTTAAAGTGTTGTTTGGCTTTGAAAGTAATTGAATCAAGACATGGCTTGAAAAATGCAGAAAAGTCAAAATTTGAGGTTTTGATGGTTGACTTTCTGATTTTGGTGTTGTGAGATGAAGATGAAGGTTTGAACACCTCCAATGGATGATTTGTGATGTGTTTGGATGGTTGTTTGAGTGGTTTAAGCTCTGGTTTTGAGAATTTCAAGTTTGATCTTTGAAACCTTGAAATTTGAAGTAAGAGAAGGAAAGTGAGAAAACAAGGCTTTGGTATTGTTTTGGTGTCGTTTGAAACATTAGAAATAGCCTCTATTTATAGGGGAGCAAGTTTGTTTTTGGAGGAATAGTGAATGGATGAGGGAGCATGCTATTATCCAATGGACTTTGTCATGTAGCATTGACTTGAATGCTAACGTACCTCAAGTCTCCTCTAATGTAGCTATGCATTGACTCAATTCAATTTTTGAAGGTTGGAACACTCATGGTTTTGGACTGAATCTGAACTTGTGTGACTTGATCCATACCAATTCAAAGTATCACATTAATGCATGAAAACAAAACCTATGTTACATAGCTTGTCATCATGACTTTCACATGCCAAAAATTAGAATTCTTGACTCAATGGTCCAAGTTTGAAGATATTAAGTGATTCATCAAGATGATCTTGGAAGAGGATAAAGCTTGTAAGATGACAAAATTGAAAAGGGAAATCGTGTGGCACAAGACATGTTGTGAGGTCCATAACTCCTTGCTCAAGTTATATTAATGGGAGTTCTTGTACTCTTTGGAATACTTGCATATCATACTTTAACATTGATGTTTGCATTTGGTCTTGATTCATCTTGGATCATAATGAAAAATGCCTCCAAAGTTGGGTCAAACATGAGACAGATTCTGTCTAAAAAATTTCTAAGTGTCAAAGTTCAAATCTTATGAAACCCTAACTTTATGGCTTTATAACTCAAAATCTAGGCATCTTTTGACCATGGATCAGTAGGAAACTTTTGTAGTATGTGATGAGAGCTTTCATTTAAGCTTTGGATGGGAGAAAATGGTGGCTTGGATCACAAGTTATGGCCTTGCAAAGTCAGGTAAAAACCATTATTTTTCATAACTTAGTGAAATTTCAAGTTTCTCAAGGTCGCCCCTTTTGCAAGTAACCTCCATTTTCTTGATTTTTCTTGGTGGATGATGATCCAAATCACAAGTTAACATTTTTCTTGGCTTAAAGAAGCCATGTTTGTCAAAAAAAAATCCAAAAGTCAAACTTGGTTTTGATCATAGTTGACTTTTTGTATCAGATGAATTTTGACTTTTGTGATCCTTTATAAAATCAAGTCCTTGGGCTAGATTGAACCTAATGGATGGATTCTAAAGGTGTTTTTGATTATCTTAAATCATGTCCCAAGGTTTGAGGTCATGCTTTGCTCAAAAGTCAAAGGTATGGTTGACTTTTTTCTTAGAAACCCTAGTTTATGGTCCAGATGAATTTGAATCCTTATATTTCTTATGTAACAAGTTATTTGAATCAATTCAAACTTGTGAGAGGATCAACATGATGTAAATGAGGCCTTTAAAGCATATCTTGAGGTCTTGGCTCATGCCTTGCTCCAAAAGTCAACTTAGGGACTGAATTAGGTCAAACACCCTAATTCCTGATTTTTGATAGATGCATCCCTTGAGGATATTTTGAACCTATGAATCGACTCATAAGGTTCTTTTGAGCTTCTTGAATCATATGTTGAAGTATTGGCTCATGCCCAGATAAAAATTTCTCTCTGGAGGCCTTGGTCGACCAAAACCCTAATTTTTGTGACACTAGTGATCTTGAGGCTTGATCAACTTGAAATGATGCAATCTTGGGTTAGATTCTTGATGTGGGAGACCTCTTGATACTTCATGGATGTTTGAGAGGCTTGACAAGTTGAAGATCATGTCAATTCTTGATTGATCCTTTGTGTGAATGCTCTGAGAGGGCTTGAGTGAACACTCAACAATCTTTGAGAGGATTAGGTAAATCCAAATTGTGGTGATGGCTTGCAAAATGATGTGAAGTCTTGTGGTCAAAATTTAGGGTATGACAATGAATCATTCTTATTTTTCCAAAATTTTATTCAGAGATGTATCTTCATATACAAAAGGGTGAGTTTTTCTCACCTTCACCAAAAACTAAAGGTTCAGACTCTAATTAAGATCAATCAGAAGAAGAAGAAGAATTTTTTTTTAGAAAAGAGAACAAAATTCAACCCCCCTTCTTGTGTTTTTCTCACCTTCACCAAAAACATTTGGAGTGATTTCTTCGTTGGAGGGGATACTGGTGAGAATTAAATTCATAGAGTCATTAACCAAAGTAGGGATGATATCTATTAGATCATTGTCTTGAAAAACACCTAAAAAACTAAAAATGTTAGAATAATAATTCACTGCATGATCAACAAGCTCATCAAGTTCAGTGATGAAATTATCTCCATCTCTCAAGCTTGTGACCTTATTTCTAAAGCCTTTGATTTTAGTCACTCTATGAAAATAGGAAAGTGTTCATATCACCATGTGTGTGTCATCTTCTTTTGTCAATGCTAGATCCAATTACTACCAAGCCTTAATGTCCTTCTCCTTCAAAGTGTCTTTCATACCCATCAAGTTGATTTTATTTTGTATGGTATAGAGGTTAATGGTAGAGGTTTGAACCAGTTAGTGGATATCTCCAAACACCTTTTTGTTCAAAGTTTTGAGATTTTTTTGAGGTTTTGAAGCTTTTTAGTTAGAATGTACATTGGACATCTTACAATGGGTTGGGACCATATGTTTGCAAGAAGGGTTCTACATTGATCATGCAGAGTCCACGTGTTAAGGAATCTAAAACTGGATTTGAATTTGACTTTGTTGAAATCAACTTCCACAAATATGGGGAAATGATCACATTTGACCTTGAGGAGAGTAGTGGTGTTATAGTATTTGTATGTAGCTATCCAAGTCTGGTTGAAGAAGACACTGTCCAATTTTCTTTCTACATGGGCAGGACCATGTCTACCATTAGACCATGTGAAAATGGAGCCATTTGATGGCATATAACTTAGGAAATTTTGGTTTACCAATTCTTGGAAGTCATTGATGGAGGCTCTAGATGGAGGAAGCCTTCCTCTATGCTTATGAGCACCAAGAATAGGTATGGTTGTTTTGAAGATTAGAAAGATCATACCATAAGGTTTTTTTTTTGTAATGGCATATGGAGGCATAAATGTCATCTATACAAATATTCATGTTATCCCATACTATTGAAAAATAAATTGTTTGGTCATTGATGAAAAGGATTTGAGAATTAAGGTGTTTTGAACAGACATACCAGAGGTTAGGAAGATTATGTGATCTAATATTTGCGGAAAAAAAATTTAGTTTAAGAGAGTCAAGAAAAATAGGAGGGAAATATTCCAGGTCCATCTAAGGTTTAGCCATGAAACATAGGTCTAATTTGTAAGTTTCTGATATATTTTTAAAGACCAATTTGGTGGGATATAAGCCAAACCTCGTGCATTCCAAAAAGATGCACTTCATGAGGTATGTTTTGAAGTACCAGATTGGGATATGGTTAGGTATCTAGATTTTTCTTTTTTATTTGGTCTTAGTTTCTTTTTTTCTAACATAGAGATGGCTAGTTGGTATTTGAGGAGTTCAGGATCAAAATCATCATCCTCGTTATCTGAAATGTAACCTTTTATTGATATTTTACAACATGTTGCCCTGAGATTTTTTAGAAATTCATCATTCCTCTGTTGTGAATTATGGGTGTTATTGTCATGTTTATTGGCTTTGGTGGCATCTATAAACTCTGACTCCTTAGAGTCGGACTGCTTATTTCTATTGAGATGTTCATCTTATTCTTTTTGTCCTACAATACAAGTTTGATTATCTATGTGTGCTTTAGGGTTGGATAAAGTTTCATTGGGTTTTTCTTTTTTTGGTTCAACATTAGGTTTAGGTTTTCCATTGGTTTGGCCTAGTTGTTGGTTCATGTTTTTGGTTAGGCCTATCACCTCTGTGTAGTATTTTTTTTGTTTGAGATTGTTTCCTCCACATGATGTTTTTGTTTCTCCTTGGGATGGTACTTTGATGTATCTCCATTGGAATTCTTTTTCTTCTCATATTTGTCTTCTATGTCTATTCTTCTATTCCACTTCTCTAAATTGTGGCAAATGCATTTGCAAAAGTTACATGATGACAATCTAAATTATGTGATTTTTTACAAGTAAATTCAGATGAAATCGGAGGAATAATTAGAAAGTGGCATGCAAAAGTGTGGAGAAAGTAGTAAAAAATTAAGAAGTTGAAGAAACAAAGCAAAACCGAGAAATCGTGAAGAAATTGTGAAGAAACGAGCATTTTTCAGAACATTTTACATCATGGTGTCTGTCCAGTAATTTGATCATATAAGGAGTTTCGTAATTCGGATTGAGATAGAGTTTTTTGCAAAAGAAAGCTAAAAAGTAGATCTTGCCACTAGAATTTTTACGGGCGCAATACTGGCGCAATGCATCATGGTGCGATGCTCACCATTGCAGACGAGATGAGACATTTTTTAGTGTCACAAAAATTGCTATTTAAAGAGCTGTTTGGCTACTTTTTCAAGGGTTTCAAATCAAAGACAGAAAGTAACAGCTAATTTCATTCAAGGAGCAATTTTGGAGAACATTGGAGAACAATTCTTCCATATATTTTGATGATGAACACTTCTCCACTCATGATATTTATTATCTTATCAATGAGTAGCTATGTTCCTCTAGATTAGGGATTTTTGAGATGAACCTTATTTTTACTCTGTTGGATCATATGTCTATTTGACATTTGCTGACTACTTTCAATTTTATTATCTTATTTAAATTTTTCTTGCGTTTAATGCTTTTTGTCGCTTACGGGTGTACGAATCGATCTAGATAATTAGGGATTTCTGACTGTTAGTCTAATTATCTGAACTAGGCAATATATTCAACTTTGTAATGAAATAGGAATAGGAATTTAAAAGTTGTTGCTAATGAATCAATGTGCTTAGAACACCTAATTTGACTTTGAATTAGCCTAAGAAATTAGAGAATTATCGCATAAACTAATGAGTTACACAACAAGGAATTAGGTGTAGTTGTTAGGTTAATTCGCAGTGAGATGATAATATGATTGACACTCAACAGGTACACAGTTCATCAACAGGTAAAAATAAGGGGATTCAATAAATAGTCCTAATCACCTTTCACAATCTTGAATCAATTCTTTCTAATTCTCGTTAATTACTAAATTTCGCAATTTTCTTGTTAAAATCCAATTCCCGCGTAGAAGAATATTTTATTATTACTTCGATATTGATACACTTGCCGAGAGGTCATCAAGTTTTTGGCGCCTTTGTCGGGGATTGTTGATTTTAACAAAGCAATTTTTGTGCGAGGTTTGTTATTTTTTTATTTTTAGGTTTAAATTTGAATTTTCCTTGTTACTGGTTGTCATACCCAAATTTTACCCTCAGATCCTCTAATCATTGTCATATCATCTTAGGTCATCTGTCTCAGCCTCAAGGGTATACAAGCCTTGTTTCTTCACACCTCTCAAGACTTCCTTCAACCCATTCATTACCCTTAGGAAGTTTTTCTCTCCTTTGAAAACATATCCTTTCTTGTTGAATTCACCAAGAGAAATCAAATTCCTCTTAAGATCAGGTACATACCTAACATCAGTAATTAGCCTTATTAACTCATCATGGAGCTTGAATCTCACAGATACAATACCGGCAATTTTGCAAGCTTGGATGTTTCCCAATAGAACTGATCCACCATCTTGATCACACAATTCCTCAAACATTTCTTTGTTTGGAGTCATGTGCCAAGTACACCCTGAATCCATAATCCACACCTAGCTAGAGTCACTGCTTGAAACCACCAGGACATCAGATGATTTATAACCATCTTGCACAATGGTTGCATTACCATTATCCTTTCCACCATGATTGTTCAGTCGACCAGGGCATACTTTTCTTGTATGACCATCCTTCTTACAATGATAACACTTAATAGTAAGAGCATTACCACCATAAGAATTCTGTAGAACTTTACCTTTCTTCTTCTCAAACCTACCATCTTTCTTCAAGAATTTCCCCTTAACGGACAAACCTTCACCAACAGAAGATGATTGATGCTCGTTTCGTTCGTTCAAATCCTTAGAGTACAAGACAGATTGAACATCTTCAAAGGTCAACAACTCTCTTCCATACAATAGAGTTTCCTTGAAGTGATCATGGGAATTAAGTAAATAGCACAACAGCAGCAACACTTGATCTTCATTATTAATCTTGACCTCGATATTTTCAAGGTCAAGAATCAACTTGTTGAACATATCCAACTGCTCAGCTAAGGCTTTGTCTTTACTCATCTTGAATGAATACAAATTTTGCTTCAGGTAGAGACGATTAACCAATGATTTCGTCATGTACAAATCTTCAAGTTTCGTCCACACACCAGCTACAGTTTTCTCCTTTGACACGTGTCGGAGAACTTTATCACCAAGGCTCAATACAATGGCACGGTGAGCTTTTTCGACCATCATTGTCTTCTCCTTCTCCGATAGGGTTGCGTCCATCTTCTTCGATTATTTCAATGCTTTTGACAAACCCTGTTGAACAAGAAAGGATTGCATCTTCAAATGCCACAAATCGAAATCATTCACACTGGTGAATTTTTCATTCTCATACTTTGTTGATGGCATCATCTCCTCCATGCTCACCACACCAGTTTGTTGTGAATTGAAGTCGTCAAGAACAAACCAAAATATGAGAAAAAGATTGAGTTTCTTGAACAAATATAAGAAACTGTATTAGGTTTTACAAACGATTGAGAATAAGGAAGAAGAATAAGAATTAGTTAAAACTGTTTTACTATTCATTTACTTAATAAGGGTTCAAAGATTACAAATGAATACCAATAATTAACATTTCTCAACAACCTGAGAGAACTAGCCTATTTATAGACTACTAAGCTAACTTGAGCAACAAACAAACTTGAACAATTATGCTTACAAGCAAAGCCCAATTCGACATGCTAACTTAAACACAAAGCTAACATATTTCGACAGCATGCTAGAACAGACTTTGGCTAACACATGCGCAACTCCTGTCGAACCAAAAAGCTGCCTTTGTCGACACTAGAGTTCGATCCAAATACCACAGATATTAATTTAATGTTTGACACTACATCATCTACAAAGTTAATAGAGTTGTTAAGAATAATATTATTTCTCATCCGCCATACACACCAAACAGTTTCCATCGAAATCACCCCTGTTTTTTATTTCTGGATTTTACCTTGAAACTTAAAGAAGAAGTTTAGGAAACTAGAACAACAATAATCAAACATCATCACCTTCATATCCATCCACACAAAAATCTTTTCCAACACCTTCACACTAAAATTGCACTGAAAAAACAAATGCATTAAAGTTTCATCAACTTTGAAGCAAACGACGCAAACCTTATCATAAAAGTTTGTCAAAATCCCTCTCGTTACCAATTGGTCCCGGGTTGGAATTCAATTGAACAACGATCTTTAAACAAAAACTTTGATCTTAGACAGAACAATTGTTTTCCAAATTCTCAATACCGCTTCTAGAATATAAATGTCACATTGATCATTTGCTTCTTTACATCTATTGCGCATGAAATTTATAACAACTTTTGACCGAGAAAACTCCATCTTAATTTATAAATTCATTCTCAATATTCCTAAGTGACAAACACAACTTTCATTCACTTTCACACTCTCATTCCTTTTTACAAATTTTCATAATTAAGACGTCGTAGTTTTTCTTGTTTTTGTACCGAAAAATTGTTTGTGAAAAATGGACTAATATGTAGGAATAGCATATGTATATGTAGGGGCGTAAATTCGAACCTGCGACATGTTACTTGTTCTCTTAGGTGAATTTCGATCATTGGATTATTTGATAAAAAATGGACTAATAAAAATAATAATTATAATTTGACAACAAATATTCAAAATTATTGATTTTCCTAAGATGCTAAATAAACTAGTTTATTAATATTTTATGTATTGTTTTTAATGCATTTTTTATATTAAAATAAACTTTGAGTCTATCAAATATTCAAAAGATGAAATATTTGATGAGTCATTTCAAATGAAAAACGAAATCCATAATTTTATAAATATCATATAACTTTTATTTAAAACTAGTGCAGTAAATATTTTTAGTATCTATATCAAAAGTTTCTACTAGCGTTTAACAGTGAGTTTTTGCGGAAAAATTACACAATTTTATTTTTTAATTTATTTAATTTAAAAAAAAATAAAAAGAATTTGAGTAAAACTCATACACTAGCTTTTGAATACCAGAATATACACTCTTTTACAAATTTTATTTTATAAGAGACACATAAAATAGTAATTTAATTTCAGTTATTTTATTATGATTATTTTATTGTTGCTAAGTGCCATATCGCACGTCACTAGTTCTCTATTGATCCTTTACGCGCATGCTACAATAGTAATACTAAATTATTATATTTCTTAGTAATGCATATCATTTCATCATCACAATTCATGAGAAACTATTCCATTACGACATATGGTGGACAAATGTTTGAAACTAGTTTATCCGCATGATTGAGGCAAATATTAATTAGGTCACGTAATGATTTTTTTATAGTTGGACTTACAAATAGTATTAATTAGGTCTAACAATCAAATCAAATTAATTATATATAACTCAACTTCACAAGAAGTCATCACCATTATCATTTGTTTTTCGGAGCATCGTGAAATTCGAGAATTTAACACTATTAACATATAGTTCTTTGTATTTTTTTCCATTTTGTTTTCACTCCAATCTGAATCACAAAAATCAGTTAGTTTATCCCTTTAGTCAACAAATGATAATAAACTCATCACACCTACATTGTTAAACATATATTGAGTCAGGAAATGCAAGTGTACCTCAATAGTCTTTCCATCTCTTTTAAAATACTTGTTGAGTTGTATTTCCTTTACTGAATTACCAAGTCTTTCATGGCAAGCAACAAATTCAAGGATAAGAAAATAACTTAGGTCTCCTAATTCAATTGTATCAAATTCAATGTTCATACTTAAAATTCTCGATCTCATTGTGATTGCTTCATGTGATGAGTATATCATCCACATATTGACACATTATGTTGAGATTGTCTTAATTCGATCCTTTCACATGGATCTAATGTTCTACTACACACTTGGAATATCCCATTTTCTTTATGTGCTCATTAATCATATCATTCTAAATGTTCATGATAGTCATGTTCGTCCTCTTAGTAAGATCATTAAGTTGAATGAGTGTATGATGTTATGATCTCATGCTAAATTCCCATGTCTTCACAAAAGGATTCAAATTTTCTTGAAGTGTACACCCATCTCCATCACTCCACAAAATTTTGAGTTTCCTTTATGCATATTTTTTATTCCATCGCTTTAAACTTCACAAAAATTTGGAGCACTTCATATTTAATTTTATTTAGATAAACCCACATGATTATGCTGAACTCACTCCCAAAGGAAACAAAGTATATATTCCCTCACAATGACACTATGTCAAAGGGACCACAAACATGATTATGCACCACGTCAAGTATAACTTGAGCTTTTATTGGAATATGAGACACAAAAATTCTTTGGTTTCTTTCTTGTCAAGAAATTTTTGCACGTATATACAAGAAACTTGATTTAGTGCAAAACATGTAGCACTTCCTTTGACATTAAAGTAGAAAATACTCTTAAAATTAAGGTCTCCATACTTGATGTTCCATAACCGAGTATCGTCTTTAATCACCTCAAAAGCAAGACATTGAGAATTTGATGTATTTATATAGACCTAAAAAGTTCTTTTTTAAGAGAAACGAGATCTCAAAATTAATGTTATGGTGTGCATCAAAAACATCCATGTAGTTGTTGGCAAGGCGCATGGTAAACGCATTCTGAAACAATTGAGCTATGTTAAACAAGTTACTCGCTATGATTGGAATATACTACGCACTAGTGTTGAGTGCTTGATTTCCTTGCCAACCTTTGATCAAGACATCACCAACTCCCTCTTATGGAATGGTTATATTATAATCAAATCTTATCTTTGTGTTTCTTGAATCCTCAAAATGTTGGGAAAAACAAACAAAACAAGCATAGAGAAAAAGATGAACACAAGCACAACACAAGAATATAACGTGGAAACTCCAAAACTGGAGAAAAAACTACGACCATTGTCAATAGACAACCAGAGAATAACACTAAGTGAAAATTTTTACAACACATAATATACCCTCAACTAACCTAGACCCCCAGTACACCCACACCCTCCAAAAAGAATATTTAACTACATCTCACAACACTCTAATACAAGAGCATAAGAGAACAAAAAAAAGCAAATACAAGCTTAAAGTGCTTTTGACTGGTGCATCTTGGAATGAAGAACTTGAATCCTATATATAGCCTTGGACTCCCTCTTCCTTCACAAAACTAAGCGATGTGGGACTTCAAAGAACTTGCATTCTATATATAGCCTTGAACTTTCTCTTCATTTACAAAACCAAGCAATGTGGGGCTTCTTCAACATGTATATTTTTAACCAACCCCAACAATCTCCACGTTGATTGAAAATAATACATATGTTTTAATTGTCTTCACCAACAACATACTCCACCATAAAGAGTATCAACATGTATATTTTCAATCAACCCAAACAATCTCCACCTTGATTGAAAATAATACATAAATTTTCATTGTCTTCATCGAAAATCATACTCCACCATAAAGAGTATAGTCACTTGAAGCTACACCACTCCAAGAGTTTTCCACATTGTCTTCATCGACAATCATAGTTTTAAAAACCATCATACTCTCTCATGAAAATAATACTTCACTTGAAGATAAACCACTTCAAGAATTTCACATTGTCATCACCGATAATCATATACTTTATCATGAAGAATAAGTTTCACTTGAAGCTAAACCACTCCAAGAATTTTACATTGTCTTCACCGACAATCATAGTTTTAAAAAACTAGCATACTCCACCTAAAGAAGAGTGTTAGTTCTGGTGTTGGCAACAATTTTGGTAAAACAATGTGCTGGTTCAAGATGTCTTGCTTGATGTCTTAACATGTGCTTTTGTGTTTCTAACATTCAGCATAAGGTGAATATGTTAGTGTTGCAGGTTATGAAATGTCAAGGAGGATGTCTTGACATGGTGTTCTGCACTAACTAATAATGTTCAGTATCTACCATATTAGATTAGTTGCAGGTTGTGGAGATGTCAAGTGTGATGTCTTGACATGTTGTGTTGCACTAAGCTGATATGAGTGCATGGTTGTTTTAAGGTGTTGCTGTTTTGCTGTCATGTGATGGTTAATCAAGATGTCAAAGGAGATGTCATAACATCATTGTCTGATATAGCAGTTGCTGCTATTGTATATCTCTTGACGGATTTGATTTGATTTGATGAGATCTTTTTGGATATACCTCATCATTATACGCAGGTCAAGGAGATTTATTAGGAACAAAGTGCAGATTTAATTGGATTTCATAAAAAGGATCTTGGAGACTTTTTAGGAAACTACTTGGAGATTTGTTCCTATTTATGTGGAGGAAATTCTGCAGCTGATTTAAAGCATGAAGATTTGATTGAAGACCTAATTTGTAGGAGAATCTTTTGCAGATTTGTAGCAGCTGTTATGTTGTGATTTGAAGCCCAAATCCAATTGGGTATAGGTTATAAATAGAAGCATTGTAACCTAGAAAAAGCGGGTCAACCATCATGTAAATTATAAGGGCTGTGTTGGTCGATGAACCACTCGGTTTGTGGGATAGTCATCGTGTTTATCTCGAAGCCTGTAGGTAAGAGATGTATTGTTTTTTGAGGAAGCTGTTAAGCAACTCTAAGTATTGTTCTTAGTCATGTGTGTCATGTCTAGGTATTGTCATTGAAGTGTGTCTTATACTTTTCTGTGATTGAAGAGTTGTTGGAAATCAAGCTGTTGATGCAGTGGCTGAGGTGTTGACTGCTAGACATCATTGCGATGATTGGAAGTGAGATGGAGTCTCTTATCTAGGGTGGACTTAGGTAGAAGGATCATTGGGTAGTGATTAAGTGAGTAGATCATCAACGGGTGTGTTGATTGTAGGGTCTATGAATTGATACTGCTGATAGTGAACTTCCTTCCTGGCTTGGTATGCCCCCAGATGTAGGTTGTTAGACCGAACTGGGTGAACAATTCTTGTGTTGTTTATGTTTTTCAGTACTGTTATTGTTTATACCTTGCTATGTTATCTGTAACAGACCAGATGTTTCGACATCCTGTAGGACATCTGGGATCTGTCATACCAGAATTTCAATTGGTATCAGAGCAGACATCCTGTTTTGTTTCTGGGTGAGATCCGAGGGGGATACTTTCTGGTTCATGGTAGAGGAAGAAGGATGTTATACTGAAAAGCTGTTTGAACGTGATAGGTTCATATTGGTGTTTCAATGGTACTTATAGGCAGAAAATGATGTATGGTGGATGTGTGCTTGCTGTGTAGCTGTGATGTCAGACAAGATGTCTTGACACCGTGTTTCAGTTTCTTTTGGAGGATCTTGTTGTGGGGGAGTTTATTTCTCTCCAAGGAATTGCTTTGTTATTTCCTCTGTGTGCGCCTCTGATTTGTTCTAGTGTTGTGTTCTGTATGATTGCTGCTATGTTTGATTGTGGTTCCCCAGTATTTCATGCAAAGGCTGTTTCAGCCAATATTAGCCAAAGTGGAATAATGGTGTTTTTTTTTTGTTGCAGAGCTTCAATTCATGATGTTAAGTCTGATGTCCTAACATGTGACTACAGAACTGGAGAACATTCAGTTCAGAATGTTGTGTTTGGTTTGTTACCTTTTGGTTGCAATTCTTTGGGTTTTCCTGATGAGAGATTCCTGGCGAAAATCATGGTGGAGATTTTATTTGATTTTTTTAAAACCTAGAATTTCGTTTGCACCTGGATAGTGGTGGTTTTGTGTAATATGTTGTACCTGAAGACTGTTGAGGAGGTTGTGATTGTTGTGTATTCTGCTGCATGGTATCTGATGGAACCCTGGGGGTCCTTGTGTCGCTAGTAAAGGAAGGGCAGTAGGGTTGGTCTCCTCAGAAGAGTTGATGTGTATGCAAGACTGTTTCTACCAACTGTGTAAAGTTGCCAACGATACTTGAGTTTTTTCTCAAGTCCACTCTTAAAGGCACTATAGTGCGTGGTTGAATTACTCTTTAAGAAATCTGTTGAAGAAAGGATAGAGCCATTTATTTTGGTTTCTAGAAGAGTCTTTCTAATACTTGACCTAATTAGGAAAGTGACTCTGAGTCTTGGTGTTGTTTAGTTTTGCTGGAGCTTGGATTAGTTTTGAAGACCTTTAAGATGATCAAGGGAAGTCTTCTCTAGCTTAGGTTCAGCTATGTGGTGTCCCCCACATGATGGAACACTTGGAAGAGTAAAAGATGCAGACGTGTTGATGGTGTGTATCATGCAAGTATTTATGGTCTGATCAGAAAGGATGATCAGCTACTAGTGAACTCTTGTATCCCCTACAAAGAGTTGTACATGGATTACTACGGATGTTACCTCCAAAACCATAGTAAGTGTCAAATCCATGTGTTTGAGATTGTTGTCAGATCTGATGTTGGAACAGCATCTCAAAGGTGTTGAGTTTTCAACCAAGGGAGTTAGTTGTGCTCATGGTGGAGTATCAGGTCAAGCCACTTACCTAATCTGAAGTGATCAGTGGTGTGGATTAATAAACGAGGGATTAGCTAGTGCCACAAGTGTGCAGGAAAAGAATGTCGTACCTTGTGTGAGAAGGTTGCCTTATCACATATGATAAATACCTTGACATGAGTTGTGTATTTGTCTGTTTTTGATAAGGATGTGCATCTAACCGATAGTGAATACTCTGACGGGAGCTGAGCATTTATCTAAGGTGTTGTGCTTTCAACTAATGACAAAATACATTGACGGGAGACTATGTATATGTCTGATGTAAAAGTGCAGGACTGCAGAAGTGTTGAGAATTTACTTTTCTCTATGTGGCTGTTTATTTCTCTTCGTAGTGTGTTGGTGTGTGACGACCTGAATTAGCTGCTGAAGGTGTGATCCTTGGAGATCATCCTGGGTTCAAGGAACTCTGTGTTGATGTCCCACATGATATTGAAACAATCATGGTGGTTAAATGAAGCTTGGGATTATAAAGATGAGATTGTGTGTTCTATAGTGTATTTAGAAGTGGCATTTTTTTTGTATGGCTATGGGGTAGTCTTGGACTACTTATTTTCTGAAGATTCAGATATGGCAGATTTGAAGTCTTTGGAGTTTCTAAGCAGGATGGAGGTTGTCTACTCAAACTTGATTGTTGAATCAAGTCTATGAGAGCATGGAATTCTGTTTCTGCAAAGGGAGGAGGTTCTTCTGAGTGGCAGAAGGTAGAGCTGAATTCAACAGTTGGATGTCATAATGTTCTGACATCTAGCTTAACATCAGATGTCTCAGCTGGTGTTGTGGCACATCAGCTTATGATAGGGTGATCTACAGGAATGAACAATAGGATGTTTCAAAAAGATCGTTCTCATGGCAGTTTGCGGGAGCTGCAGGAAAGAGAATATGTTACATGGCCATGGCTTAGGGAGTCTAAGTGTGTTTGCTATTGAGCAATTGGAACATGTGACTTGAAGATCAAGTTTCCTTGGTGGATCAGGATATCTTTGTGAGAGTTCTAACAAACGTGAAAAAGGTCAAAAGGTGGCATTTGGTTGTTTTCATATGAGGATTCATGAATGAGGTGATCAAACTGTGGCTTTTGGTTGATCTCAAAAGTGGATTCGAAGAATCAAGATAATCAGAGTGTGGCAGCTGGTTATTATTAAGGATTGTCTTGGAACAAGTTACTCTTGGGCAGAAGGGTGATGAGTTGAAGACTCAAGGAGATTATTCTTCTTGAAGGTGGATGAGAGTTTATTTCTCTAGTTCTTTGGATTAATATGCTATAGTAAGTCCAGTTGGTGGAGCATATCAAGAATCATGGTAATGATGTCTTGGTGTGTGGCAGATGTTCTAACTTGTGTTGGGACATTATCTGGTTGGATATCCTTGGTGAAGGATGATTATGCTTTGGTTCAGAAGCGTGGTGCCTACATTATACCTAAGGAGCGTCTACATAGTCATATAGGAGAATGATGAAGTAGAAGGCCTGCCTTAGATGGAGAATGTAGAGAAGACTGAAGTAGACCAGGTATTGATTGATTGGAAGTCTGAAGATGAAGAGTATGATAGGGAATGACTGCCTTTGGAGAGTTGGGGGAGGATGGTGATTCTTATGTTCCTCACGAATAACCTAATTGTAACTTCATGTGGAGTGGGATGCTCAAGCATTATTGTCAGAAGAGGTGTTTCTGACTATGTGGATTAGAATGTGGAGATTCTGAGCTTGTTTTTAGTAGTATGTTCTGGAAAAGCATGACTACTAATTTTGAAGACTTCACTAGTATCAACAACTACTAGTGAATATAATGGCAGAGGAATTGTGTCATATGATGTGATCTTATCAGAAAGTTTTTTTAAGAGCTGTTCTTTCTTCTGCTGCAAGTATCTCTTGAAGAGATTGGATCTCAGTAAAGCTTTTAAGTAAGCTGAGAATTCATGGGGTCTGTATGAGCATGAAGATGTTCATGTGCTTGAACTGAGGATTGGTGTTTTTGTTTCCGTTGTGTGCCTCAGAGGGAGTAAAATGGTGTTTTGTTTGATGTTTATGATGTCAGATCAGATGTCATGACTTTATGTCATGTGTGTACTACTGCTTAGGAAGAGTAGTTACATTTTTGTTGCTGAACTTGTGCAACTATTTAGGGGGAGCATGATAGTCTATCATGCGTGATTGCTCTGCTGAAAAGATGTGGAACTCCTTACTGTGTCTGGGAGAATTTATTTTTCTCTGCAGTTTTTTTTGGAAAAACTCTGTAGAAGTCTTGGTTGATGGGATATGTCACACTTGTCTTGGTGTGTGTTATTAATTCAAAGTAAGAGGACTTTACGTAGAGTGTAGTGGAAGGCAGTGTGTTTGTGCTTCAGAACTTGTGGGTGATTTGGTGGTGGTTCTTGTTAAATGTACTAGTGTTGTTTGAGGATCAAGCATTACGTGAATGTGTTCAGCAGGTGTGTTGAACAGAGGGTGCGCTCTTGAAGACATGAAGATGAGTCTTATGTTTTCCATTCATTTAAGGTGTTCATCTTGCAAAGGAGCAATGGTTATCTTAGATAGGGGGAGTTGAACTTTTGTTGTTGAAGTAGTGCAGTTGTTTGTGGCTCTGGTGAGGGTGTTATGTCAGACAAGATGTCGTGACATTGTTTTACTGGTGAAGTTCATGGTGGACATGACAGTTTAGACCTGGTGTGTCAATGGATTGAACCAGAAGTTTAGACATGACAGTTTACCCCAATGCTTGTCAATGTTTGGCCAAAAAGGGGGAGAGAAGTAGGTTTGTTCAGCTATTGTGAGATGGAGAATAATCTGCTCTAGTCTGAGTATATTGGTTGGATGATTCAGAGTTTGCCTTTGGAATTTTTTTTGTGCTTGCTGCTATGTTCAGAGTTTGTCCAATTATGGCTAAAAGGGGGAGAGTAGCCTTATTTCTTTGGAGAGGAGCTGCGTTGTGGTGTGCTTGTTAGATATGGTTGTGGTGCTGTTTGTGGTGTTGTTTCTGCTGCTGGTATCCCTGATGTGTGCTGATATTGTTTTAGCCAAAATTTACCAAAGGGGGAGATTGTTAGTTATGGTGTTGGCAGCAATTTTGGTAAAACATTGTGCTGGTTCAAGATGTCTTGCTTGATGTCTTAACATGTGCTTTTGTGTTTCTAACATTCAGCATAAGGTGAATATGTTAGTGTTGCAGGTTGTGAAATGTCAAGGAGGATGTCTTGACATGCTGTTCTGCACTAACTAGTAATGTTCAGTATCTGTTATATTAGATTAGTTGCAGGTTGTGGAGATGTCAAGTGTGATGTCTTGACATGTTGTGCTGCACTAAGCTGATATGAGTGCATGGTTGTTTTAAGGTGTTGCTGTTTTGCTATCATGTGATGGTTAATCAAGATGTCAAAGGAGATGTCATAACATCATTGTCTGATACAGCAGTTGCTGCTATTGTATATCTCTTGACGGATTTGATTTGATTTGATGAGATCTTTTTGGATATACCTCATCATTATATGCAGGTCAAGGAGATTTATTAGGAACAAAGTGCATATTTGATTGGATTTCATAAAAAGATCTTGGAGACTTTTTAGGAAACTACTTGGAGATTTGTTCCTATTTATGTGGAGAAAATTCTGCAGCTGATTTAAAGCATGAAGATTTGATTGAAGACCTAATTTGTAGGAGAATCTTTTGCAAATTTGTAGCAGCTGTTATGCTGTGATTTGAAGCCCAAATCTAGTTGGGTATAGGTTATAAATAGAAGCATTGTAACCTAGAAAAAGCGAGCCAGCCATCATGTAAATTATAAGGGTTGTGTTGGTTGATGAACCACTCAGTTTGTGGGATGGTCATCGTGTTTATCTCGAAGCCTGTAGGTAAGAGATGTATTGATCTTGGAGGAAGCTGTTAAGCAACTCTAAGTATTTGTCATACCCCAAATTTTGACCACTAAGATTTCCCATCATGGTGCAAATCATCAGCACAATATGGATGTACCTTTGCACCTCATTAGTCTCCCCAAAGATGGGTGAGCGTTCACTACAATCAAACTGGGGTTTCAAACCCTCTCAGAGCCTTTAGACAAATGATCAATCAAGGAATGACATGATCTTCAACTTGTCTAACCTCTCAAACATCCACAAAGGATCAAGAGGACTCCCACATCAAGAATTAGGCACAAGAGTGCAACATTCCAAGTGGATCAAGCCTCAAGTTCATCTAATACAAGTCAACTGACGCAGAAAGTCAAAGTTTGACTTTTTGGTCAACTATGAGCTTCACAAGCCATTACTCAAGAAAATATGATGGATGATTTAATTTGATCAAATTTAAATCAAGAAATCATGCAAAATTGCAAAATTGACCAAATTGAAAGAAACTTAGAAATTTTTTCTAAGTTAAAATCATGTTCAAGTGCACAACTTTTCAAGGTTGTAACTATTGATCCAAGCATCCATTGATTTTTAGTAAGAACTACTTTTAAAGAGGTTATTTGATACTTCAACATTGTAGAAGGAATCAACTCAAAATATCATAAAGATTGAAAGATATAAGTGATCAAAGTTGGGAATTCTTAATGTCCAATGTTCTGACATTGCATGGGACATCATTAATATTTTTTCAGCAAGAATGTCCCAACTTCAAGGTTGTTTTTCTCCATGATCCAAGTTGAATCAGGTCTGGGGTCAAACATGAAAGTTGAAGTACATCATCTCAGCTTTCCAGAAAGTCCTAGAACGTCTATGTAGCATACTCGAGCAGGGAGTTATGGATTTTACAAAAAGGCTTGCTGCAGCTGAATTTTTCATGGGGCAGATTTGCACATTTCTTGTGCCACATGAATTTTTAAGCCTTGTCATCATTTTGAACACATCTGAGGATCAAATCTAAAGGGGACAATCACTGAGCCAAGCCTCCAAAGTCCTTGGAACAAGAAGTAGCATGCCAAACCTAGAAATGCCTAAAAGATGGACAAAACTCCAATTTTGGATTGAAGCATTTAATGGATGCTTAGAGGTGGCATGGACTGACATATTTGCAACCGAATTCAGTCAAGATTCCTCCAACAACTAGGGAACCAGCAGCCTGTGCCCTAACCTCTAGTCAATGGCTAGAGGAGACTTGGATTTTCATTGGACAACATTGGCCAAACCACTGCTGCAGTTGCCATTCACTGTGGATCCCAAAACAAAATTGCTCTACTATAAATAGAGCTCATTTGTGCTCAGTTTGAGTACACCAAAGCCATCAAACAGATGTTTTCCTCAAAATCTCTTCTTTCACCTCAAATTTTCCTTCCAAAGCAAGTAATTCTGAGTTTTTTAGTTAGAGTGCAATTCCACTCAAACTAATCACACACACACCTCACATATATCATATGTAAGTTGTCCAAACTATCAAAAGTGACCTGTAATCACAACATCACAAAGTCACCTCTCAAAACCTCAAAATTGGACTTTTTTGCATTTTTCAAGCCATGTCTTGATTCAGTCACTTTCCAAACCAGATAAAACCTCAAACACACTCCAAATATCATCCTTGAACTGTCCCAAATGGTTCCCCCCATCTGGAACACCATTTGAGAGAGTTGCTATTTTGGTCACTTTTAACCCCTTTTGCAAGAAAGGGACAGTTTGTGTTTTTGCAGGTACCAGCTGATTCCAATCATCCTAAAAGCATCCAAGAGGTCATTTGAGGGTCCAAAGCATCAAATCATTTCTGGAACAAAACACTTGGTAGGTTGCACAAAATCTCCAAAAAAGAGGTAAAACTCACAACTTGAATTCTTTGAATCATGCTTTCTTTTGTTGTCCACATACATGCATCATATTGAACAATTCTTGAAGCAAAAATGTAGTCCGTAATGTGTATGTTATGATCCTCCTACTGTTTGCACTTTAACATGTTTATATGTGGAGTTTATGTTGTTTTAAACTTAAGGTGCAGATCTGGTTTTTTGCCTTGTGTGTGCTGTACAATAAGTTTCAGTATGTATGAGTGATACCATTGGATTCCTCGCGAAAAATTAGTCAAGATAGGTTCTTACGGATTTTAATTTCGTTAAAAATTGAGAGAGTTATGAATGTTTGAAGTTTGATAGCAAAGATGTTGAAAAACCAAGGTGCAGTTCTGATGTCAAATGTGATGTTGTGACATCTTCCCTTTTTCTCTTATCTTCAAAACTCATGAGTGATGTCGAATGTGATGTTGTGACATTAGTTTATTCTTAAAAAACTCATCCAATTCTTTTACATAGCAAAAATCATCATTTTCCAATTCTGTTTTACACACTTCTTATTCATACCCCAAAATATTTTATTCCACAAAAAAATTAGTTTTATATTATTTATTTAATATAATTAGTATTTTTGTGAATAGATTCCTTTTTAATGTTTTTAAAACATTTTAAAAGTGAATTCTCATATTGAAAATCAAGACCAAATGAATTTTATTTCATCTTGTGATTAAAACATCATTTTTCAAACCCCAACCAAAAATCACAAGTTGCTTATTTGGTATTTTTATCATTTTGTATTGATTTTCTTTCAAGAATTTACTTTTAAAATGATAAAATTAGGATTTCTTCGATTTTCACCATCATAAAACTTTTTCAAACACTCATGGGCCTTTAATAGAGTGTAAGACCTAATCCTTTTTTTGACCAAATCATTTTTGGGCCTCATTATATTGTATAAGTCCCGATACCGTCAAAAACAAACGGCGCGATCGTCGCCTTTTCAAAACAAAAAATCCCTGGGCCTACCCTCGAGTAGTAAGAGCCATTTCTTTTCTTAAAACTCACTTGGGCCTCTATTAGAGTGTAAGACCCAATCTCCTTATAACCAAAACATTTTGGGCCTCAGATATTATATAAGCCCCTTCGCGTTAAAAGAAAATCTCGGCGCGATCGCCATTTCAAACGGAAAAACAAACTTTGGGCCTACCCTCATGTTATAAGCCCCACTCTTTTTCTTTAAACCCTTTGGGCCTCTTGAGAGAGTGTAAGACCCATCCCTTTGTACAAAAAACAATTTTTGGGCCTCAGTCACTTGTATAAGTCCCTCTGTACAAAACAACAGTGCGCTCACTGATAAAACCCTAGGCCTCTCCTTGAGCTGTAAGCCCCAAATCTTTCTTTTTCAAAGCACTTTCTCCTTTGATTTTGAATATACTGTTGTTTTTCAATCTTTCTTTGTTGAACAACTAACCAAACAGCATGGAAGCTCTACAACCGAGTAAGTTTTTACACGCTTTCATTTACCGCTTTCATATACATATAACTGTATTGTGGGGCTGTTTCGCTATAAGTCTTCTTTCATAAACTCATATCAACTGTGTAATAATAGTATAGATATTTAGAGTTTCCCCGGCAACTACGTCTAGCATTAAGCCCGTTGATCACTCTTAAATAGTCAAAACTAGATCCCCATAGGATTACCAGACACAGTCTTCCCTCCTCTTGGGGTTAAACAATATGGAGACATGAAAGGCAGCATTCTCGGTGAACCCTTTCATAGACTGTCACTCGTAGAAGTTGTCAAAGAAACTCTATTCCCCAGAGATGATCTTTTCTCCGTGAATGGCATCTCTTGAGTTTCTTCCAAATTCTCAAACTTTCCTGGCTTGATCTGTTCTTTGTGAATAGCCTGTCTTGAACTTCTCGGGGTTTGGGGACCCACAGGCTTCTTAAAAGCACTTGTCAAGAAACTCTATTCCCCAGAGATGATCTTTTCTCCATGAAATGCATCTCTTGAGTTTCTTCCAAATTCTCGAACTTTCCTGGCTTGATCTATTCCTCGTGAATGGCCTGTCTTGAATTTCTCGGTTTGGGGACCTATCGGCTTCTTAAAAGCATCGTCCTCCTCTTGGGCATTGTTTAAGGACCCACAGGCTTCCTAAAAGCATCCCCGCCTCCTCTTGGGCGTTGTACAAGGACCCGTCGGCTTCTTAGAAGTATTCACAGCCTCCTCTTAGGCTTAGTATAATGATTCTTCCTCCGGGAATGATAGCCTCCTCTTGGGCTTCATACAAGGACCACTCGGCTTCTTAAAAGTTTTCAGCCTCCTCTTGGGCTTCGTACAAATTGTCCCGACGACCTCCTAGAGGTATAGGAACAGAAATCAGTCATCTTAATATAGCAGTCTTTCCAAGAGTCTACTACTGTTTCTCAAAGCATAGTACAAAAGATGACACTCTAGACTTGGACAGTCTAATTTCCTTGAATCTCCAAGACATTCTCAAGCACCCTTCAAGAATAGGAAGGAACCCCGTGGACTCGGACAGTCTCAATACCCTTTGGATTTCCCATTTCCTTAAAGAAAAGGAAATAACCCTGATCCTCGAATCAAATCCTTGAGTACAACATTACTCATATAAGAACTGATTTTCTCTTTAAATAAGCATATTGGACCTGTCACTCAACTGAAACAGTCACAATAGCCTCCTCTTGGGCTTTGTACAATGATTCTCCCTAGCGGAGCTAACAATAGCCTCCGTCTTGGGCTTTGTACAAGACACCAATCACTCCCTTGTTGAGTATAAAACCTTTAGCCTCCATCTCGGGCTTCGTACGAGATACCATAAAAGACTCTCTTGTTGAGTCAACTCCCTTTTAGCCTCCATCTCGGGCTTCGTACGAGATACAAAAAAACTCTCTTGTTGAGTCAAATAGCCTCCATCTCGGGCTTTATACGAGATACCAAAAGACTCCATCGTCGAGCAAAACCTTTTAGCCTCTCTCTCGGGCTTTGTACGAGACACATATTATCCCCCTCTTAGGCTTTGTATAAGAAAACCACTGGTTGATCCAATCAACCTTTTAGCATCAAAGTTGTGCCTCGTTCACAGTACACAAACATCAACAACTCCTTTCCCCTCATCTAATCGCTGTAAGCGGCAAGCCTCTGGATTATTTACATCCATGCCACTGTCCCTCTTTTAGCATGAGAAATTCCTAAGGAAAGATGACATTGCTCTAAACTGAGTTAAAGTCTTCCCCTTCAGGTTGGAAATCCCCTGTAAAGGAAATTATGGCATTGCCGAATTCACAAATCCCGGTTAAAGTAATTCTCCTTTATAAACAGTTGTGACGGACAAACCCCTCTTTAGAGATGACAAATTCTCTCTAAAGTCAAACCCTTTTAGCTTCACATCTTGGGCTTTGAACAAGATACAAACTACCTTCAGCTTCACATCTTGGGCTTTGAACAAGATACAAACCACCTTTAGCTTCACGTCTTGGTATTTGAACAAGACACCAAAACACCATTTCCTCCCGTAGAATAGGAGGAACTACGATCGCTTTGATTTCCCTGTTTCGGAAAAAACGGGAATACGTAGGCATAAGATTGAAAGTAAAATCTTAGCGAGCACACTCAACAAAAACCCAAATCCCGTACCTTCACATATCAATCAAAAAGCATCAGTCATAACATCCCACCGATAGCCCAGGCATTCTATTCTTAACAAAATAACCGAAAGGAGACCCACATCTTAATAGCATCTGTAAACCAATAGTTATCTGTTTAAACTCAGTTTGCAAGCAGGGTTAATTGGAGACATCTATTTCCCTTCCTTAATCAGCTTAACAGGATAAAAAATGAATCGAACTGTAGTACCCAAGCGATAGTGATTCGAAACCACAAAAACCGCGCTACAGAAAAATGGCAACCACAGTGGGTGGGACAAAGATCTTGTTCTCTTCCCATCCTTTCGGAAGAAACTTTAAGTTTAGAGATTTTTCACACTGAAAAATGGCGACTCTGCTGGGGAGTCACATGAGGAGATATTTTACCTTAGTCATCATCGTCCCCATTTTCCACAGAAAAATGGCGACTCTGCTGGGGAGAATCTTTAGGGATCTTGTTCTCTTCTTGTCCCTTAGGTAGAAACCTTGACGTCACTAGGATCTTAGGTCAAAACACCGTTAATTTGGAACGAAACCACAGGATGGTGACTCCGTCGGGAAACCATTTTCTGTCAGGAACTTAAGATTCTTAGCTTTTAAAGGTCTAGGACATTAGGACAAATATATATACTGCTTTTCCTAATTGATATCTGTGTTTATTTTTCTGCTAATGGGAATGCGTGTGATGCCGCATGTGGAAAGATTGAGTATACACTTAAGATAAGTGATGGCGACGAGGTCGACCATCAACCTTAGTGGAGGCTTCCCAATGCAACCCATTCCCTCTCATAGGCAATGGGCCGATTGTGACGTCTGAGAAGCTGAGGAGCCAACCCTTTTGTAGTGCAGAAGCTATCGGAAATAGTTATCACGCGATACTACCCTCATTTGAGGCTGATGATCTATTCTCGATGAATAGCATTTACTCTAAGATTTTATACAGCTCACTGGCGATCCGCTTGCTGTTTGTTATCCTGGGAGGAGCTGATGATTTTGAGTACAGGTACAAAAAATCACCCTAGTATAAACCTTTGGGGATGGGTAGAGCCTTGACTTCATGACAACGACCCTTTGACCCCATGTTTTTTCTATGTTTTTGTGTGCTGCATTCATGCATTCATTTAAAAAACATTAAAACATTCAAAAAAAAAATTTCTCTTCTAGTCTCTCTGTTTTTCAAATTAAACTAAAACTGCGATTGCAAATATCAGAGAAAAGGATTACGTTAATGGATTTTGGTAGAAGGAGAACTCATAAGTACACCTTCAGGATTCCAAAACTAGAGGATTTAAGAGGTTTGGCGAGGATGATCACAAACCAAGAGGCTTTCAGTGCCAAGTACGGAGGTTTGCTATCTCTGCTAAGAGTCCATGTGATTGAGGGAATCATGGATGCGCTCATTCAGTTCTACGATCCGGTCTATCACTGTTTCACATTCCCGGATTACCAGCTAGCACCAACGCTGGAGGGGTACTCTCATCTGATTGATCTACACATTACAGATCAAACTCCATTTTCTGGACTGGAAGAAATTCCAAAGAATCAGACCATTGCAAGAGCAATTCATTTGGACGAGTCTGAGGTCAGGACTCACATGACCACTAAGGGTGGCATACAAGGTTTTCCAGCCCAGTTCTTGACAAAGAAAGCCCTGTACTTCGCCAGTATCGGGAACGTGACTGCTTTTGAAAGCATCTTTGTTTTACTCACCTACGGGTTATTTTTGGTGGCCAACATTAATAACTTCGTCGATATCAACTCCATTAAGGTTTTTCTCATTGGAAACCCGGGTGCCGACTTTGCTCGCAGATGCATATCATTCTGTACACTCAGGGAATTTGTACAGTGGAGGGGAGATCACATGCTGTGTACCTCTGCTATACAAATGGTTTATCTCCCATTTGCCCAAGTCTGCTATTTTTTGGGATCACAAGAGTGCCTTACGTTGGTCGCAGAAAATCATGTCCCTCACCAACTCTGACATTGACTGGTGTAATAGGATTTATGACGGAATCAGGATTATTGACCGTTGTGGAAACTTCCCCAACGTACCCCTTATAGGAACTAAGGGAGGAATCAATTACCATCCAGTTCTTGTTCGTCGTCAATTTGGATACCCGATGAGGCACGTCCCACGGAGTGTTCATTTGGAAGGTCTTTTCTTCAAGGAAGGAGAAAGTGACAGAGCACTAAAGACGGAAATAGTGCACGCTTGGAAACATGTTCATAAGAGAGGACGGGAGTCTCTAGGAAAACCGGACTGTGTCTCGGTGGAGCCTTATCTCCACTGGGTACAAACTAGAGCTCTCAAGCTAAAGATACCTTATCCTCGTCATGGAGTTCTTCCGCCGAGGGAGTCTGTCATGTACTTCATGACTGAGACTGAAAAGCTTCAGGTTACTCTCAACAAAGTTCAACGGGAGAGGAGGTCTTGGAAGAACAAGTATCGCACCCTCAACGTGGAGTGCATCAAAATACAACAACTACTGAAAGATAAAGATGCTCTGATTGAAATTTTGGAGCAGCATGCTGTAGAGAATCAAGATGACCAAAGGAATTTGCTCATTCCTTTCACCTGGCAAAGGAATGACAACCCGACAACGGCCCAAGAGCCCCGGTCAAAGAAAAGGAAAGTACCAGAATCAACGACAAGGAAACCTTTAAGGAGTACGCTCAAAGATGGCGTGAAATTGCCGCTCAGATTTGTCCACCTCTTGAGGAAAAAGAGATGACAAAGATCTTCTTAAAGACCTTAAGCTCATTTTACTATGACAGAATGGTTTCCAGTGCGCCCAGTGATTTCACCGAGATGGTGGGCATGGGAGTTCGTCTTGAGGAAGCCGTCCGAGAAGGACGTCAGGTAAAAGATGCTGGATCATCGAGTAGTACAAAACGATACGGTAGTGCTCTCCCTAAGAAAAAAGAGCAAGATATTGGGAATATCTCTCTCGAAAAGAAAAGGCGACGGTATCAGCCAGTAGCAGCTGTAACTCCTACTATCAGCCCTGCGCCTATTCCTACGTATCAACCTCAGGTTGCGCAAAGCCAACCTAATCAGCAAAGGACACAACAGCCTCTTCAGTAGGCTCGTCCTCCATACAATAACAACCGTACAACACGGCCACCAGGGTTTGATCCTATACCCATGTTGTACGCAGAACTATTTCCGTTACTATTGGCTAAGGGGCACATCCAGACTAAGTCTCCTTTTACAGTTCCGGAAAATCTGACTTTTTGGTTCAAAGCGGATCAGACATGCCCTTATCATCAAGGAAGACCAGGGCATAACATAGAGAACTGTCTCAATTTCAAGTCCGACGTGCAAAAGCTTGTTAGGAGCGGGCTCTTATCTTTCAAAGATACGAATCCCAATGTTCTTACGAACCCGCTGCCTCAACATGAGAAAGTTGCAGTCAACCTGATTGAGAAAGAACTTAACAGTGTCTATCAAATTCACGATGTACTCTTATTGAGGACCAATCTGGTCAAGATGCATTGTAGACAGAGTGGATATGGCCATGTGCCACCTCATGATTATCATCAGTGTGATATCTGCTCTAAAAGCAATCGAGGATGTTCTGTGGTACAAGCAGCTCTACAGGAACAGATGGATCTCGGATGGATCCAAGAGCACCGAGTTCGTGGAGTTAACATGGTCTACACGAATTCCAACGTCATTCAGAACCACGACATCCGTACGATGAATGCTGACTTGGTGGCGATGCACTCAAGGCAAAGCCAGTATCAAATCTGCCGCGGCACGATTACGGTTCTTGTCTGACTTGCTCGGTAAATAAACAGGGATGCTCTTTCATACAGGAGGCCCTCCAGCGTCAGATGGATCTCAGATGGATCCAGGACTACCACGATAGGAATCCCTATCAGATCAACATGGTTTAAATCTTCGACATTCTCTTAATGAATACCAACTTGGTAGAGTTGCATGCTGAGCAAGTCCGACTCGGATTCCTGATATCACATAATTATCACAGCTGTAAAGCAGGTTGCGAAAACGATCAGGGATGTGCCCTTGTCCAGGAAACACTTCAGCACTTGTTAAATCATTGTTGGATGCCAATCTACATGGATGAAGATACTCAGCAAATTAGTATCAATAACAGAAACCCCACTCAGCGTCAAAGTCAGGATGTCCGACCCGTGGAAGCTAACCTAGTGAGGTTACATTGTATTCAAAGTGGGCGTGGTCAGGTGCCACCACACAATTATGAACGTTGTGGAGTCTGTTCAGAAAGTAACCAATGGTGCTACCTTGTGCGAGCAGCTCTCCAGGGGCAAGTTGATCATGGAGAGATCCGCCCATATCCAGGTTTCGGGCCCATCAACTGGGCGCCGAATTACCTTGCCGATCAAATTGAGGACGTTGTTGTAATCTCTGATCATCAAAGAACTAGGGATGTTTTTACCATTATCCCTCTGCTTGACGAATCAAGAACTCCCAACCGGGAATGGATCGAGATTACCTACGATGGTCAGAAAAACCAGAAGGTTCCCACAGTCATCTATTTGCCGGGACCACTACCGTATGAATCAGCTAAGGCAATCCCTTACAAATACGGTGCAACGATAATTGAAAATGGAAAGGAAATTCCATTACCCTCCGTCGTGAATATTGCAGACATCAGTCATGTAACACGGAGTGGTAGAATCTTCAACAGAGGAGTTGGAGAGTCTAACAAAGAAAAGGAACTTTAGACAGAAGCTCCCGATCCACCAGTCGGTCAATCCAGTAATCCCGACCTTTCGAAAAACGATGATGAGATGCTGAAGCTCATCCAAAGGAATGAATACAACATTGTCGATCAACTGTTATAGACTCCTTCAAAGATCTCGGTATTATCACTATTACTCAGTTCAGAAGCGCACAGGGAGGCTCTACAAAAAGTCTTGGAGCAAGCCTTCGTAGAACAGGATGTAATAATCAGACAGATCGATAGTATTGTCTCTAACATCACTTCTTGCAATAACTTGGGATTTAGTGATGAGGAATTACCTGAAGAGGGTCGCCGTTATAACATGGCACTCAATATCACAGTCAACTGCCATGACGATGCTTTAGCCAGCGTACTGGTAGACACAGGGTCAACCCTGAATGTTATGCCGAAGTCCACTTTGATGCAATTATCATTCAAAGGACCCCCGATGAGAACCAGCGAGGTCGTCGTCAAAGCATTCGACGGATCCAGAAAAATGGTTATCGGCGAAGTTGATTTTCCCATAACTATTGGTCCTCACACTTTCCAATTCACCTTCTAGGTCATGGACATCCGGGCAACTTACAGTTGTTTATTAGGAAGATCTTGGATACATCAGGCTGGAGCGGTCACCTCGACCCTCCACCAAAAGCTAAAGTTCGTCCAGAACGGCCAACTCATCACAGTCTGTAGGGAACAGGCCTTGCTCGTCAGTAATTTATTATCATCCACTTATGTGGAACCAGAAGGGATAATCTGACCCAGTTCCAAGCGCTCTCGTTACACAAGGACGAACAATCCGGAGGAGGAACTTCGATTTCCTCATACAAAGATGCTATTAAAGCGGTCGAGAGTACCGATACAACAGGATGGGGACAGCTTGTCATTCCTACTAGCAATACAACAAAGAAGGGTCTTGGTTTTTCTGCAACCTGTACCCGGACAGCTGCCAGCGATGAAAGCCTTCATCCCATTCAGAACTTCTTCCACAGTGGAGGTTTCCTTCACCTAGTGACTCAGGAAGTGCATACCATCAATAAAGATGATTCCTCCGACACAGATGAAGAATGGAAGTCCTATCTTAACAAGGACGGTTATATATCTCAGGAAGAGGTGCCTACGCCATTTTTCTATCCCGCACAGAGTCCGAGATTTATACCACGGTCAGATGTCGAAATGATATACGGAGATTGTGATCCGGAAGGATGTTGTGACACCCCCTTCTATACCCCCAAGCTATTAAAGCGATAAATAAAATTCAAAATTTCATCAGAGTATAATTAAACATACACGGCATAGACCGAGGGGTCACATCAATTTGAAACCAATATACAACACCTGCTCATACAGATATGCAACCATTCAGGTAGTATTACACCCACAATTCAGAAACAGAATAAAAGCGGAAAATCCGTAACTGAATATCAACATATATATATATATATATATATATATATATATATATATATATATATATATATATATATCATGAAAGTTTGTTCGTCATGTACAACCATACATGTACAATTCAAAAGATACATATACATAATACAAAATAATCACAAACGGCCACCCTAACTACCCGGTGTCACATATCAGAGCCGACCGACAAAAGAATGAAGACCCTAGCTTCACAAAAAGACCTCCAGCAACTCTAATCTGCAATGCCTCATAGAGCATTATAAAACAGCAGAAGGGTGAGAAAAACAATCATAATACAGTTGCATATAATTATATATTAACACAGAAATGCCTAAGTAAAATATTCTCACCACAATTGCACCACAATCAAATACGACACAACATAGTATAACTCTCAAGTATCAAATACCACTACACATCAATCATGCACAATACACTCATCATCAATACAATTACACATATTCCATCTCATCAATCACATTCACAATTCCATGCACAATTAATCCATGATTTATGCAAATGCACAGAGACCGACACAACGACCCTATGTACATGCCATGCAGTACCGACTTCCAATATTCCTCATCACTAGTTCACTCAGGAACTCTGCTGGAATCATCGCTCGTTACTGAGGATCACTCAAGCAACACCCCGTCGGGCCTACGATGTTCCCCATCGCTTTAGGTCCTCTGGGTATAAGGCGCACGACATTTATGGATTGCTTTAGGTCCTCTCGGTATAAGGCGCACAATCCGATCGCTCACACCCCACATGGGCACACGATCGTCTATAACCGTCGCTTTAGGTCCTCTTATTTTTAAGGCGCGCGATATATCAAATCGCTTTAGGTCCTCTTATTTTTAAGGCGCACGATGTTATAGAAGATTCCCTCTAGAATAAATCCGTCACTCAGGACGTCACAACAATGCATATCATGATGCTTGGCATACAATGACTCATGACATTTAATATGCACACATATACACATCCATAATCATGCATATATCAACAATTACCATACATCGCATTTTCTTGCCGTAAGGCCACCAACCATTATCACAATATGTATTTCATGCAATTTCATCACCCAACAGTACACAAGTCATACAATATCTACACCAACAGCATATCGCACTTACACACCAAGTTCACACACTTAAACGGCAAAAGTCGACAACAAAACAACACATTTTCTAATTCTCGACATAATTTAATCGGCCAACAATTCTCAAAACCATCATCATAATAAAGTACATTTTTTAATCTTTCTAACGCATCAAACCACGCCTCAAACCGAACCATAGATCAAAAGTTACAAAGAAAACAAATTGGGAAAAACTGCTACATTCGCAGTACAAAACTCCTAGCGAGTCCTTCGCTACTTCATTCGCAGTGCGAATGTCCCAGCGAACCAAGGCAGAAGCAAAAATAGCCTAGAAAATTCCCAACGTTCGCAGTGCGAACCATCCAGCGAATGCTCACTACCCCATTCACAATGCGAATCCTCCAGCGAACAGTGGTAGAATGAAAAATAATACAACGTTCGCAGTGTGAACATAACGCGAACGTTCGCCACTCCATTCGCTGGCCATTCGCAGTGCGAACCTGCGATTTCAGCAAAACCCAACAGCGCACCAGTTCATTCAAAAATGATATTTTCTCAACCAAAACATTTCCAAACCAACCTATAACAATTAGAACATAACTCAAACATGGTAACAAGTATGCTACTACGTTTACACCGATTTTCAACCGTGAAAACATCGATTTCTAACAAAATTCTCATTTCCAACCTAGAACTCAAAGCTATGGAAAAGCAAGAAAACATCCAAGCAAACACATACATAATCATACACAAACATAGTATAATCGAGTTTCGCACCCTTACCCGATTAAATCGTGTTCTAGAAGGTCGATTGATTGATTTCCAAGTTTTCCAAATTTCTCTCTTTTTCTTCTCTTCTCCTCTTCTTTTCTTCTCCTCTTCTTTTTCTTCTCCTCTTCTTTTTCTTACTATTTTTCTCTCTTTCTATTTTCTATTATATTCTAACTTAACAAAATAAATCAAAATGCCCAAAATACCCCTACACTCAAATATCTCGCAAATGTTCCCAAAACGCGATAAAATATATTCACGATGAAAAATAACATATTTTCACATAAAAGTCAGAAATAAAATAATATAATAATAAAATAATAAAAAACGACTCAATTAAATAAAAACTGACAAAACTGGGGTGTTACAACTCTCCCCCACTTAGAAATTTTCGTCCTCGAAAATCTTACCTGAGACGAACAACTCTGGATACGACTCCCGCATCCGACTCTCCAACTCCCAAGTCAAATTGCCCTCAGCAGCGCCTCCCCACGCCACCTTTACAAGTGCAATATCCTTGCCTCTCAACCGTTTCACCTCGCGATCTAAAACCCTAACTGGTAATGCCTCCACCGTAATGTTCTCCCTTACCTCAACCTCGTCCATCGGAATCACATGTGACGGATCTGGAACATACTTCCGAAGCTGCGAAACATGGAACACATCATGCAAATTCGACAGATTCGGCGGCAACGCCACCCTATAAGCCACAACATCCACTCTCGCAGATATCTGGTAAGGACCAATAAACTGAGAAGTAAGTTTCTTCGATTTCAATACACGGCCAACACCAGTTACCGGCGTAACTCTCAAAAATACATGATCGCCCTCTTGAAACTCAAGATCTTTTCTTCTCCGATCATGATAACTCTTTTGCCTACTCTGAGAAGCCTTCATTTTCTCACGAATAATCTTCACTTTTTCCGTAGTCTGTTGCACCAACTCTGGTCCAACTACCGAACTCTCACCTGATTCGTGCCAACACAACGGTGTTCGACATCTTCGTCCATACAGTGCTTCAAACGGTGCCATTCCAATACTCGAATGGAAACTGTTATTATACGTGAACTCAATCAATGCAAGATAACTATCCCACGCACCACCTTGTTCCAAAACACACGCTCTCAACAAATCTTCCAAAGACTTAATCGTTCTCTCCGTCTGTCCATCCGTCTGCGGATGATAAGCCGAACTCAATCTCAATTTAGAACCCAACGCCTTCTATAAACTTTCCCAAAATCTCGAGGTAAACCTCGGATCTCGATCCGAAATAATACTTAACGAAACTCCATGCAACTTCACAATCACACTGATGTAAATCTCAGCTAACTGTTCCAAAGAAAAACTGATGTCAATCGGAATGAAATGAGCCGATTTAGTCAACCTATCAACAACCACCCAAATAGCATTATGCCCTCGTTGTGTATTCGGCAACCCTATCACAAAATCCATGGAGATGCTATCCCACTTCCACTCAGGAATATCCAACGGTTGCAACAAACCACTAGGCCTCAGATGTTCCACCTTTGATTTCTGACAAGTCAAACACGCATAAACAAACTGAGCCACATCTCTTTTCAAACCAGACCACCAGAAAATCTTCTTCAAATCTTGGTACATCTTATTCGCTCCCGGATGTATACTCAAATTACTCCAGTGTCCCTCCTCCAAAATCATCTTTTTCAACTCCACATCATCAGGAATACAAATTCGACCTCGGAACCTCAAAACACCATTAATATCCACTTTAAAATCACTATTCGCCTCTTTTTCTCCAACCAACATCAAATCCACAAATTTCACATCTAGCTTCTGTTTCTCCCTCACCGTCATCAGAAAATCATTAGTAACCTTCAACATACCCAGCCTCACACTATCTGACGACACTTCACATACCAAACTCAAATCTCTAAACGATTCCAAAAGTTCCCACTCCTTAACCATTAAAGCAGACATATGCAACGATTTCCGGCTCAATGCGTTGGCTACCACATTAGCTTTACCAGGAGGGTAATTCAAGCCAAAGTCGTAGTCCTTCAAAAATTCCAACCATCTTCGTTGCCTCATATTCAATTCCTTCTGATCAAACAGATATTTCAAACTCTTGTGATCACTAAAGACTTTAAACCTCGCACCAAAAAGATAATGCCTCCAAATTTTCAACACAAAAACCACAGCCGCTAACTCCAAATCATGCGTAGGGTAATTCTTCTCATGCACTCTTAACTGCCTTGAAGCATACGCCACGACCTTACCGTCTTGCATCAGAACACCACCTAGACCAATCAAAGATGTAACGCCCCAGTTTTCTGTGAGTTTTATTTAATCGAGTCGATTTAATTATTTTATTATTATTTTATTTTATTCTTGACTTTTATTTGAGAATATATTATTTTTCATCGTGATTATGTTTTATCGCGTTTTGAGAGCGTTTGCGAGATATTTTAGTGTAGGGGTATTTTGGTCTTTTTGTTGGGATAGATATTTGTTTTATTAAAATAGAAAGTTAGAGGTGAGAAAGAGGGAAAAACATAATTTTGAGAGGAAAAGAGAAGAAGAAGGAAAAGAGAAGAGGAAAAAGAAGAAAAAGAGGAAATCGTCAAGACAACTCTAGGAATCGAATTTAATCGGGTAAGGGTGTGAAATATTGTTATCCTAACTTTGTGTATGATTATGTATGTGTTTTGTGTGGATGTTTTGGTTGGTTTTCCATATGTTTCCGTTTATGCCGTATTGGACGAAATCGATAGAAACCGATGTTTTTACGGTCGAAAAGTCGTATAAATACATGTGTTGGTTGGTTATATGTATGTGAGCTGCTGTTTAAAGTTTCATGAAGTTTGGTTATGTTTTGGTTAGTTTTCGTTATGTTTCCGTTGTTTTTTTTCCGTTTAGGTCGAATTGTAGGAAATCGATAGAAACCGATGTTTTCACGGATGAATTTCGAAATAAATTACGTAGTTGTATCGAGTAAGGTTAGGTCATCGTATAGCGTGCTTTTTATTCGATTTGGTGATGTTTGAAAATTCTGGTTTTTGAAAGGTTGAAATTTAATCGAAAAATCGAACGTCGTAGAAATTTCGTTTATGTGTTCTAAATTGTTCTTATGTAATTAGTGGTTGCGCGTATATGTTTGTTTTGGTGAAAATGTTCGATTTAGTCGAGTTTTCGGGCATTTCGGAAAATTACAGCAAGGGTGCAATTTGAGAAATCTGGTTTTTGAGAAAAACAGAGTTATGCATCGATACATAACAGCCATGTATCAATACGAAATGGTTTATGTATTGATACATAACCCTTATGCATCGATACATACAGTAGAATTAAAAAAAAAACAGAATTTTCACTACAGCATGCGTCGACACATGCGTGCTATGTATCGATACATGTTGCCTTTTTGCATCGATACATAAGCCTATGTATTGATACATACTGAGTTGTACCAGAAAATTCTGGTTTTTCGGGGAAACTTCGGAAATTCATATCTTTTGATCCGTAAGTCGGTTTTGACCCCCGTTCGAAGCGTTGGGAAGCTAACGAGATGTTCTTTCTAGGAAAAATGGTTTTGAGGTATAAACATGGTCCAATTGGAACAGTATTTTCGAACCGTTTCGTAGTGTCGGGCCTCCGGTTTATGTTTTTGCGTTATTTTGAAATATCCATATCTTTTGCGTTGTTTATCCGATTGAGGTGTTCTTTATATGGATGTGAAGCTAAAAATATGTTCTATGATTTGGTGAAGAAAAATATTATTTTTAGCCGACTTTTACGGTGAACCGTAAATTGAATTGTTTGGATAATTGTGTAAGTTGTTATACAATTGATGTGAATGTATGTGGATTATATGTGATGAATGCATGAATATATTGTGAATATGTATGCATTTCAAGAATGTCTTTTGAGTCATTTTGCATGTGAAGCATCATGATGTGCATTCTTGTGTTGAGCGATTCTAATGAGAATCCGTTGTAACGTCGTGTGCCTATGTGAGGTGTGAGCGATGATTACAAATGATTGTGTGCCCATGTGGGGTGTGAGCAATCGGATCGTGTGCCCGTGTGGGGTGTGACCGATCGGATCGTGTGCCCATGTGGGGTGTGAGCGATCCATAAACATTGTGTGCCCATGTGGGGTGTGAGCAATGGGTGAACATCGTAGGCCCGACGGGGAGTTACTTCGGTAACGAGCGATGGTTCCAGCAGAGTTCCTGAGTGAACTAGTGATGATTGAGTCGGTACCGCATTGCATTTGCATAGAGTCGTGAGCCTGTCTCTATGATTTGGATTTTTCATCTTTAAATGATGTGTTGTTGAATAAACATATATGTGTATGTTTATGTGGAATAATAAGGATTGTGAAAGTAAGCATTATGAGAAATATGCTTGGTATTATATATATATGCCTTGCGATGTATATTGAGTGAGATGTGATGATTGTGACATAGTAAACATTGATATATGTATGTTTATGGGAAATAATATAAATTGTATCTTATAATGATGCATTGTTGAATGAACAAGTATTTATGTGTTCATGTGGAATGATGATAATGGTGAATGTATGCATAATGAATATGCTTGATGATATATCTATATTGTGATATATGATGAGTTGTGGTGAGAATATGTGTTATATGTTTATGTTGTAGTACATAATTATATGCATTGTTATTATGATAATATTTCTCACCCTTCTGCTGTGTTATGATGCTCTATGAGGCATTGCAGATTAGGTATCTGGTGGTCTTTTGTAAAGTGTGTCTTCATTTTCCTTGTTGGTCGGTTGGCTCTGATATGTAGCACCGGGTAGCTAGGACGTTTTGATCTTTTTGTGATACATTTGCATATGTATCTTGCTGATGAATTTGTGTATATAAACATGATGTATATATATATGTTGATGTATATATGTGATTGTTATTCAATGTTTTAGATGTTTCCGCTTTTATTCTAAATATTGAGATGTGGGTATAAGGACTGAGATCCTTTGTTGTTTGAAAGTTACCCCACTGTTGCATATCTTTGTGAGCAGGTGTTGTATGTGTTTAATTTCAAGTATAATGTGACATACCTTTTTATGCCATGTTGTTTTAATTATACTCTGATCAAATTTTGTATACGTGCCTAATTGATTAATTGGGGGTATAGAAAGGGGTGTTACATTAAGTGGTATCAGAGCCAGTGTTGAGTCAGTTGTTGAGTCTGTTGGTGTGACAGTTGAATACTGTCGTTGTTGTTTGTCCCGTAGTACGTGATATGTGTGTGAAACACTGTCAGTGCTTTCTGGTTTTCTAATCCTTTTTTTTCAGGAGTTAGAATGAGATAAGTGGGGGAGAAGCTGGTACTTCTCCATGTTGCTTCAGGTGTGGATCGCTGGCTCAGTGTGTTGTGAATTGCAAGATTGTAAGTGTTGTTTGGACAGTGTTGTTCCCGATTCCGTAAGAAATGCGGAGGTAAGGTTTATGTCAACTAAGGATTTGTGCCTAAGGTAGTTTTGTGTATGGGATGCAAGAAAGGCTATTATAGTTTGGTAAAGACGGTTTATGCCCCATCATGATTGTCGACTGTGTATTGGCAAATTGAGGAACTGATCACCCTTAATCTATTGTTGATAGCAGACGAAAATTGTGTTGGATGGAATAGGCGGGTCTTTCCGGCTTTGATAGTGTGTAAAATGAGTTGTTTGGAATTTAAGGAGATGATTACAGATTGTTTTGATGAGTCGATGAAGATGCTAATATCGGAAGATGAAATGGATTAGAGGTTTTGGTATGTTAGTCCAGTTGGGAAGTCATTGAGAGAGAATGATTGGGTTTTATTTAAGGACTGCTTCACAGAGAGTAGAGATTGAACTTAATTGGACGAAGGTGAATAGTTGAGGTTTATATCTGCTAAGTAAGTAGGAAACTCTTAGTAGATGGAAATAAGATGTTTGTTTTGTCTGTGTTGGTAGTGTTCTGGGAATTGGCAGGAAGTCGCAGTAATGGGCCGTCAGTTGGGCATAGTTTTCAGATGTGTTTTTGGATGGAACATTAAGGTGTTGTCTTAGAGAGCTCCAGTATTATTGGTAACAAAAGGAAGGATGATGAAATGGAATAACAAGTATAATGGTATTGAGACTATGGACAGCAAACTTAGAGTTCTGGTGGGTTTGGAGTCTTTGGAGTTTTAAGGCATTAATGGAAATTGCGAGGAAACCCTTGTGGGTGGATGTAACATTGTGTTTGAGAATTCTTTTTGGTTGGTTGTTGATACATGTTGGAATTGCGGAATTGGACGGTCAGGAGAAGAAATTGGGTATGAATTAATAACAGTTGAATAAGGTAATGATTGAGAATAAGTGTCCACTTTCATGAACAGATGACTAGAATGGTTTGGTTGAGTTTGAGTGAATTACAATTGTTTGGAATGTTTGATAAGAGTGGTGAATTGTGTGAGTTAAGGCTTTGATCGATTTAATGTGACTGGTTAGGTTTGTTATCCTCGGAATAGGTTGTTATTTACTCGGTTAAGCTTGTATGTGAGTAACCAGTTACCCAGTGAAAAGTTTTGCAAAAGCTTTAAGGATTTATATCTTTTGGATTTTGGTTGGGAATTGCAACGTACAGTGATGGTATTTGGTGTTAGTAACGCGTCTCTAATGTTTATGGAGTAGAGGAATCGTATCTTCCATATTTAATTGGATAAGTTCGTAGTGGTTTCGATTGAGGATATTTGGATTTGTTATAAACTCAGAGGAAGAATGAGTAAAGTGTTTGAGATTTGAATTACAAGTGTTGAAAAGAGACGAAGTTTTATGCTAAGTTGTTCGAGTGAGGATTTTGGTTGAAAAGGGTTAGTTTCTTGGAAATGTTATTTCAGATGAGAGTATGGTTAATGGATCCATCGGAAGTAGATGTAGTTCTACATGAGAGGCTCCGAAGTTAGTTAAGGAGATTAGAAACTTTTGGACTCAGTTGGTTGTTATTACAGGTTATGGAAGACTTTGTTAAGTTCGTACTTCTGGTATCTCAGTTGACTTACAAAGGGTGAGTCGTTTGTTTGGATGTTCGTTGTGAGTAAGTTTTGGTGAGCTGGAGTAGAAGTTGTCTACGGTTTCAGCTTTGATTTTGTGTGATCCTAATAAACCGGTTGTGGGGTATTGTGATGTGTCTTTGATGAGTTTAGTCAACGTGGTAATGCAAGAGGGTAAAGTCGTGGCTTATGCTTTACGACAATTGAGGATTTATAAAAGGATCTGTATTATTATGGATTTGGAAATTGGTTGCGGTGGTATTGTGTTGGAATATTTGGAGGTATTATCTTTATGGTTCTAGGTTCGAAGTGTTTGGTAATCGCAAGGATATTGAATACTTGTTTGGTCTAAAGGAATAGAGTATGAGACAACAAGGATGGTCAGAGTTCGTGATGAGTTATGAATTTGGCTTGGATTATCCTTCGGGGAAAAGCTGTTATTGTGCCTGAAAAGTTAAGTCGGAAGTTTCTATGCATGTCTGTTTTGATGGTCAGGGAGTTAGAATTATTTGAGCAATTCCGAGACTTGTGTATGGTGTATGAGATAACACAGGAGAGTGTGAGGTTGGTAATATTAAAGTGAACAGTGATTTTTGGCGAATATGAGAAAGAGTTAGACTTTGGACGTGAAATTGATAGTTTTGATAGTTACGAATAATCAGAGTGTGCAACGGAAGCGTGAGGTGACACATTTTGTATTTACGTGTGGAACTTGTGTTCTTGTTTGTGTTGTTGCCTCGTTTCCATCGTGATGGTTCGAGTGTGTGTGGCTAATTCCTTGTGGTGAATTAGGGTAGTGTTATCTACGGTGATGGTAACGATCTTGTTGTGTTTCGGTTCAAGAGTGAACCTGTGTGTTCGTAACTTGGGTATTCTTTGAGTTGTGAGTTGGTCGTCAAGTGCATTGTATGGGCATTGCATCTTGTCGTTCTAGTCGTCATCATCGTGTGTCGTTGTTGTAGTTGTGGTTAGCAAGGTGATTTGCCAGTTTGTGTTATTCGTGGTGCGTCTTTGGTTGGCATGTCGGTTTGTTAGTCGGATGCGAGAGTCGTGTCCAGGGTTGTTCGTCTCAGTTATATTTTCGAGGACGAAAATTTCTAAGTGGGGGAGAGTTGTAACGCCCCAGTTTTGTGTGAGTTTTATTTAATCGAGTCGATTTAATTATTTTATTATTATATTATTTTATTCTTGACTTTTATTTGAGAATATATTATTTTTCATCGTGATTATGTTTTATCGCGTTTTGAGAGCGTTTGCGAGATATTTTAGTGTAGGGGTATTTTGGTCTTTTTGTTGGGATAGATATTTGTTTTATTAAAATAGAAAGTTAGAGGTGAGAAAGAGGGAAAAACATAATTTTGAGAGGAAAAGAGAAGAAGAAGGAAAAGAGAAGAGGAAAAAGAAGAAAAAGAGGAAATCGTCAAGACAACTCTAGGAATCGAATTTAATCGGGTAAGGGTGTGAAATATTGTTATCCTAACTTTGTGTATGATTATGTATGTGTTTTGTGTGGATGTTTTGGTTGGTTTTCCATATGTTTCCGTTTATGCCGTATTGGACGAAATCGATAGAAACCGATGTTTTTACGGTCGAAAAGTCGTATAAATACATGTGTTGGTTGGTTATATGTATGTGAGCTGCTGTTTAAAGTTTCATGAAGTTTGGTTATGTTTTGGTTAGTTTTCGTTATGTTTCCGTTGTTTTTTTCCGTTTAGGTCGAATTGTAGGAAATCGATAGAAACCGATGTTTTCACGGATGAATTTCGAAATAAATTACGTAGTTGTATCGAGTAAGGTTATTAGGTCGTCGTATAGCGTGTTTTTTATTCGATTTGGTGATGTTTGAAAATTCTGGTTTTTGAAAGGTTGAAATTTAATCGAAAAATTGAACGTCGTAGAAATTTCGTTTATGTGTTCTAAATTGTTCTTATGTAATTAGTGGTTGCGCGTATATGTTTGTTTTGGTGAAAATGTTCGATTTAGTCGAGTTTTCGGGCATTTCGGAAAATTACAGCAAGGGTGTAATTTGAGAAATCTGGTTTTTGAGAAAAATAGAGTTATGCATCGATACATAACAGCCATGTATCAATACGAAATGGTTTATGTATTGATACATAACCCTTATGCATCGATATATACTGTAGAATTTTAAGAAAACAGAATTTTCACTACAGCATGCGTCGACACATGCGTGCTATGTATCGATACATGTTGCCTTTTTGCATCGATACATAAGCCTATGTATTGATACATACTGAGCTGTACCAGAAAATTCTGGTTTTTCGGGGAAACTTCGGAAATTCATATCTTTTGATCCGTAAGTCGATTTTGACCCCCGTTCGAAGCGTTGGGAAGCTAATGAGATGTTCTTTCTAGGAAAAATGGTTTTGAGGTCTAAACCTGGTCCAATTGGAACAGTATTTTCGAACCGTTTCGTAGTGTCGGGCCTCCGGTTTATGTTTTTGCGTTATTTTGAAATATCCATATCTTTTGCATTGTTTATCCGATTGAGGTGTTCTTTATATGGATGTGAAGCTAAAAATATGTTCTATGATTTTGTGAAGAAAAATATTATTTTTAGCCGACTTTTAACCAACTTTTACGATGAACCGTAAATTGAATTGTTTGGATAATTGTGTAAGTTGTTATACAATTGATGTGAATGTATGTGGATTATATGTGATGAATGCATGAATATATTGTGAATATGTATGCATTTCAAGAATGTCTTTTGAGTCATTTTGCAAGTGAAGCATCATGATGTGCATTCTTGTGTTGAGCGATTCTAATGAGAATCCGTTGTAACGTCGTGTGCCTATGTGAGGTGTGAGCGATGATTACAAATGATTGTGTGCCCATGTGGGGTGTGAGCAATCGGATCATGTGCCCGTGTGGGGTGTGAGCGATCGGGTCGTGTGCCCATGTGGGGTGTGAGCGATCCATAAACATTATGTGCCCATGTGGGGTGTGAGCAATGGGTGAACATCGTAGGCCCGACGGGGAGTTACTTCGGTAACGAGCGATGGTTCCAGCAGAGTTCCTGAGTGAACTAGTGATGATTGAGTCGGTACCGCATTGCATTTGCATAGAGTCGTGAGTCGGTCTCTATGATTTGGATTTTTCATCTTTAAATGATGTGTTGTTGAATAAACATATATGTGTATGTTTATGTGGAATAATAAGGATTGTGAAAGTAAGCATTATGAGAAATATGCTTGGTTTTATATATATATGCCTTGCGATGTATATTGAGTGAGATGTGATGATTGTGACATAGTAAACATTGATATATGTATGTTTATGGGAAATGATATAAATTGTATCTTATAATGATGCATTGTTGAATGAACAAGTATGTATGTGTTCATGTGGAATGATGATAATGGTGAATGTATGCATAATGAATATGCTTGATGATATATCTATATTGTGATATATGATGAGTTGTGGTGAGAATATGTGTTATATGTTTATGTTGTAGTACATAATTATATGCATTGTTATTATGATAATATTTCTCACCCTTCTGTTGTGTTATGATGCTCTATGAGGCATTGCAGATTAGGTATCTGGTGGTCTTTTGTGAAGTGTGTCTTCATTTTCCTTGTTGGTCGGTTGGCTCTGATATGTAGCACCGGGTAGCTAGGACGTTTTGATCTTTTTGTGATACATTTGCATATGTATCTTGCTGATGAATTTGTGAATATAAACATGATGTATATATATATATGTTGATGTATATATGTGGTTGTTATTCAATGTTTTAGATGTTTCCGCTTTTATTCTAAATATTGAGATGTGGGTATAAGGACTGAGATCCTTTGTTGTTTGAAAGTTACCCCACTGTTGCATATCTTTGTGAGCAGGTGTTGTATGTGTTTAATTTCAAGTATAATGTGACATACCTTTTTATGCCATGTTGTTTTAATTATACTCTGATCAAATTTTGTATACGTGCCTAATTGATTAATTGGGGGTATAGAAAGGGGTGTTACAAAAAACGCATCACAATACACCACAAACGGTTCATTAGGATTCGGCAAAATCAAAATCGGAGTTGTCGTCAATCTTCTCTTCAGCTCATTAAAAATTTCCTCGCACCGAATATCCCAAATGAACGCTTGCCCCTTTACAAGTCAACTGGGTCAAAGGAAGTGCTAGCTTAGAAAATCCTTCAGTGAACCTTCGGTGATATCCGGCCAAACCCAAAAAGCTTCAAATTTCAGTAACAGATCTCGGAGCCTCCCATTATAGAACTGCATCTACTTTAGATGGATCCACAGAAATACCATTACCTGAAATCACGTGCCCAAGAAAACTCACCTCCGACAACCAGGATTCACACTTGGACAATTTGGCAAAAAGCTTCTTTTCCTTCAAAACCTGCAAAACAATACGCAAATGCTCCCTGTGCTCCTCCCGAGACTTAGAATAAATCAAAATGTCATCAATAAACACAACAACAAATCGATCCAAATGCTCGTGGAAAATACGATTCATGTACTCCATAAACACACCTGGCGCATTAGAAACCCCGAACGACATCACAGAATATTCATAATGACCGTATCGTGTCCTAAAAGCCGTCTTCTGAATATCTTCCTCTTTCACCCTAATCTGATGATATCCCGACCTTAAGTCAATCTTACTGAACACACACGCACCAACCAACTGATCCATCAAATCATCAATCCTTGGAAGAGGATACTTATTCTTAATCGTCACCTTATTCAACTGGCGATAATCAATACACAATCGCATACTTCCGTCTTTCTTTTTCACCAATAAAACTGGAGCACCCCAAGGAGAAACACTTGGCCTCATAAACCTCTTCTCCAACAACTAATTCAATTGCTTCTTTAACTCAACCAACTCAGATGCCGACATACGATAAGGTGCCATAGAAACAGGTCTAGTACAGGAACTAGATCTATCGAAAACTCCACCTCTCTCTCTGGCGGCAAGTCTGAAATATCCTCAGGAAACACTTCCGGAAAATCACACACAACCGGAAACACCTCAAGTGAAACTTGACTATCCACATTCAAAGATGCAAACAACCCAAGCAACTGAGCTTCCTCCGCCAAAAGTCTTTTCAACTCTTTGGTAGATAAGAAACTCGAGTCTTCATCTTCCTCAAGAGAAGGAAACCTTACAAGCTTATGATAACAATCAATATGAACCCGATTGAATTGCAACCAATTCATTCCCAGAACCACATCTAACCCTTCCAACGGCAAACACACTAAATCCATTTCAAAGTCTTTACCATAAATGGTCAAAGGACAACTCAAACAAACCAAAGAAGTAGTTACTGACCCCATTGCTGGAGTATCAATAACCATCTCACCATCCATCAAAGGCAACACAAGATTCAAACACTTCACGCACTCAGACGAAATAAACGAATGAGTCGCTCCAGTATCAATAATAGCAACTAAAGGCGTACTATTAATAAAACAAGTACCTCTGATCAGACGATCTGCACTTGAAGTCTGAGTCCCTGCCAATGAAAATACCTTCCCACTAGTTGGAGCCTGCTTCGGTTTCTGACATTTTGTGCTAATATGACCAGGTTCACCACAGTTGAAACACTTCACCACATTCTTCCGCTTATAATCAGCTACGACATGTCTGACACTCCACAATTAGAACACTTTCTCCCATCTTTCCTGCACTCAAACTGACGATGCCCCAACTCACAACACTTAAAACATCTCAGAGAATTAGACATACCTCCTCCACCTGACCTTCGATCAAAAGTATCCCTTTGCTTACCTTTATCAGCTGGTGTTACATACGGACCACTACGAAACTGTTGCTTCCCTTTTTCTGTCACTCACACTCTTGTAGTGAGTAGAACGAGCCTTACTGTCCTCTTCATAAATCCTACAACACTCCACCAGATCAGAAAACCTTCTTATCCTATGATAACCGATTGCCTGCTTAATCTCAGGACGCAATCCACTCTCAAACTTCACACACTTAGAAAACTCTGTAGTCGCTTCAGCATAATGAGGATAAAACTGTACAAGCTCCACAAACTTAGCAGTATAATCAACAACAGACATACTACCTTGTTTCAGTTCCAAGAACTCAATTTCCTTCTTTCCCCTAACATCCTCGAGAAAATACTTCCTCAGAAACTCCTGGCTAAACAATTCCCAAGTAACTTCTTCATCCCCAGCTTCCAACACCTGACGAGTACTAACCCACCAGTCATCAGCTTCTTCCTATAACATGTGAGTTCCCAGTCTCACCTTACTATCCTCAGCACAATCCATAACTCAGAAAATCCTTTCAATCTCTTTCAACCAAATCTGTACACCATCAGGATCATGTTTTCCCTTGAAGACAGGTGGTTTGTTCTTCCTGAACTCATCATTACCTGCAGCATTAGGTGCACCCTGCATAGCACGAGCCATAGCTTGCATAGCAGCAACCAAAGCAGCATCGTTCCTACTAGCGATATTCTGTTCATTTTCAATAACAGCAACTATGGTTAAACAAACAGCTCACCCAACACGCCAACACCGACAAAGACTAACACAACCAGATACGAACTGACACGGACTGGCACGGACTGACACGGACTGGCTCTGATACCACTTAATGTGACACCCCCTTCTATACCCCCAAGCTATTAAAGCGATAAATAAAATTCAAAATTTCATCAGAGTATAATTAAACATACACGGCATAGACCGAGGGGTCACATCAATTTGAAACCAACATACAACACCTGCTCATACAGATATGCAACCATTCAGGTAGTATTACACCCACAATTCAGAAACAGAATAAAAGCGGAAAATCCGTAACTGAATATCAATATATATATATATATCATGAAAGTTTGTTCGTCATGTACAACCATACATGTACAATTCAAAAGATACATATACATAATACAAAATAATCACAAACAGCCTCCCTAACTACCCGGTGTCACATATCAGAGCCGACCGACAAAAGAATGAAGACCCTAGCTTCACAAAAAGACCTCCAACAACTCTAATCTGCAATGCCTCATAGAGCATTATAAAACAGAAGAAGGGTGAGAAAAACAATCATAATACAGTTGCATATAATTATATATTAACACAGAAATGCCCAATTAAAATATTCTCACCACAATTGCACCACAATCAAATACGACACAACACAGTACAACTCTCAAGTATCAAATACCACTACACATCAATCATGCACAATACACTCATCATCAATAAAATTACACATATTCCATCTCATCAATCACATTCACAATTCCATGCACAACTAATCCATGATTTATGTAAATGCACGGAGACCGACACAACGACTCTATGCACATGCCATGCGGTACCGACTTCCAATATTCCTCATCACTAGTTCACTCAGGAACTCTGCTGGAATCATCGCTCATTACTGAGGATCACTCAAGTAACACCCCGTCGGGCCTACGATGTTCCCCGTCGCTTTAGGTCCTCTGGGTATAAGGCGCATGACGTTTATGGATTGCTTTAGGTCCTCTCGGTATAAGGCGCACAATCTGATCGCTCACACCCCACATGGGCACACGATCGTCTATAACCATCGCTTTAGGTCCTCTTATTTTTAAGGCGCACAATATATCAAATCGCTTTAGGTCCTCTTATTTTTAAGGCGCACGATGTTATAGCAGATTCCCTCCGGAATCAATCCGTCACTCAGGACGTCACAACAATGCATATCATGATGCTTGGCATACAATGACTCATGACATTTAATATGCACACATATACACATCCATAATCATGCATATATCAACAATTACCATACATCGCATTTTCTTGCCGTAAGGCCACCAACCATCATCACAATATGTATTTCATGCAATTTCATAACCCAACAGTACATAAGTCATACAATATCTACACCAACAGCATATCGCACTTACACACCAAGTTCACACACTTAAACGGCAAAAGTCGACAACAAAACAACACATTTTCTAATTCCCGACATAATTTAATCGGCCAACAATTCTCAAAACCATCATCATAATAAAGTACAGTTTTTTAATCTTTCTAACGCATCAAACCACGCCTCAAACCGAACCATAGATCAAAAGTTACAAAGAAAACAAATTGGGAAAAACTGCTACATTCGCAGTACGAAGCTCCTAGCGAGTCCTTCGCTACTTCATTCGCAATGCGAATGCCCTAGTGAACCAAGGCAGAAGCAAGAATAGCCTAGAAAATTCCCAACGTTCGCAGTGCGAACCATCCAGCGAATGCTCGCTACCCCATTCGCAATGCGAATCCTCCAGCGAACAGTGGCAGAATGAAAAATAATACAACGTTCGCAGTGCGAACATCACGCGAACGCTCGCCACTCCATTCGCTGGCCATTCGCAGTGCGAACCTGCGATTTCAGCAAAACCCAGCAGTGCACCAGTTCATCCAAAAATGATATTTTCTCAACCAAAACATTTCCAAACCAACCTATAACAATTAGAACATAACTCAAACATGGTAACAAGTATGCTACTACGTTTACACCGATTTTCAACCGTGTAAACATCGATTTCTAACAAAATTCTCATTTCCAACATAGAACTCAAAGCTATGGAAAAGCAAGAAAACATCCAAGCAAACATATACATAATCATACACAAACATAGTATAATCGAGTTTCGCACCCTTACCCGATTAAATCGTGTTCTAGAAGGTCGATTGATTGATTTCCAAGTTTTCCAAATTTCTCTCTTTTTCTTCTCTTCTCCTCTTCTTTTCTTCTCCTCTTCTTTTTCTTCTCCTCTTCTTTTTCTTACTATTTTTCTCTCTTTCTATTTTCTATTATATTCTAACTTAACAAAATAAAACAAAATGCCCAAAATACCCCTACACTCAAATATCTCGCAAATGTTCCCAAAACGCGATAAAATATATTCACGATGAAAAATAACATATTTTCACATAAAAGTCAGAAATAAAATAATATAATAATAAAATAATAAAAAACGACTCAATTAAATAAAAACTGACAAAACCGGGACGTTACAGATGTCGTGCTCCGCCAAATTCATTAGAGGAGGACACTCTGATGAAAGACAACTTTGACCACAACTATTATGGCCCGATGGATGGCCTGCCAATGTGGCAGCCTTACCTAGGAGATTTGGGGCCAGAAAGTCAGCCGAACAATGAAAATCAGATGAGCATCATTGAACAGAATACCTGCGTCCCCACCGTGTCATAGGATCAACACTCAGGTCATTCAGAAACTACTCAGCATAACGATGAATTTACAACGTTTGCAGGACTTAAATTCATCAACTATGCTTTTCCCGAGGTCAACGTCATCGAGAGGGATGACTCCTCCAATTCGAAAGAAGTGTGGGACACCTTGGGACAACCGAGTGAAAAGTACGACTATATGGTCAAGTACACCGCTCCCGAAAGCTCTCGTATTAGGCTCGAAGATACCCAGCCAACTGGATGGGGAGATATAGCTGAGAGCACAAATGCTATGCAAAATGCAACAGAGGAATTCTCCTATGACAATTATGCCTGGGAAACAGATTCCAATGATCCTGCTCCACCAGAAATCAGCGTTATTTCTGAAGACAAATCAAGGAAGGTGCCAGACTTTGTGATTCACCGAGGAGTTCGCCGCCAATGGGTTGCTGTCGATGTTCCGAAGATTGTTCATAAGTCAAAGTAATTGCCATCTTTAACCTTTCGCCTTGCCCAGGTGAAACAGATGTTTTAATAGGGCTCGCTTTCTGTAAATTTTCCCTCTTCGCTTAGCCCAAAGCGACAGAGTTTTGTTTTATAGGGCTGTAGTTTCAAGAATCGACTTGTTCATTAATAAAATAACGTCGTTCTGTAATTTCCGCATTAATTGCTGTTTTCTCTTTTTGCTTTTTCTCAGAAAATGGTAATCCTAAAAAACAATTCAATAATAAAAACAAGCAGTAAAAGAAAAATACACTGCACACACTTGCATTTTCTCTATCTCTTCTAAACACGAATCATCACGTCATGCAGATTGCTTGTTTTAAACCCCGTTGAAACATACGATCCAATGCCTTCTCCCGACTTTGAGTTCCCGGTATTTGGGGCTGAAGAAGAAGTTGACAACGAAATTCCAGAAGAGATCTCCCGATTACTCAGACAAGAGGAAAGATCCATTGAACCTCACAAAGAGCCATTGGAAACAGTAAACTTGGGTTCAGAAAAAAGAGAGAAAAGAAATCAGGATTGGGGCACTGCTCAGTCCAATTGCCAAAGAGAGTTTGATAAAGCTTCTCAAAGGATTTCCCGATGCATTCGCTTGGTCCTATCAGGATATGCCAGGATTGGATACCAGCATCGTGGAACATCATTTACCGTTGAGATCGGAATGTCCGCCAGTGAAACAAAGGTTGAGACGGACTCATCCGGACATGGCCATCAAAATCAAAGAGGAGGTACAGAAACAGATTGACGCAGGTTTCCTCGCCACATCAGAATATCCTCAATGGTTAGCCAATATTGTACCCGTTCTGAAAAAGGACGGAAAGGTCAGAATGTGTGTCGACTACAGAGATCTAAACAAGGCAAGTCCAAAGGACGACTTTCCTTTACCACACATTGACATGCTGGTAGACAGTACAACAAAATTCAAAGTTTTCTCCTTCATGGATGGATTCTCGGGCTATAATCAAATCAAAATGGCGTCGAAAGACATGTAGAAAACTTCGTTCATCACCCCATGGGGTACCTTTTGCTACAAGGTAATGTCGTTCGGTTTGAAGAACGTCGGGGCAACCTATCAAAGGGCCATGACTACTCTGTTTCATGACATGATACATAAAGAAATCAAAGTGTATGTCGATGATATGATTGCAAAATCTAAGACAGAGGAGGAGCATGTGACCCACCTGTCAAAACTTTTCAAGCGTCTGAGAAAATACAAACTCCGCTTGAATCCCAGCAAGTGTACCCTCGATGTCCGTTCATGGAAACTCTTAGGGTTCATCGTCAGCCAGAAAGGAATTGAGGTTGATCCTGACAAGGTCAAGGCCATTCAAGAAATGCCTTCTCCGAAATCTGAAAAACAAGTCAGAGGATTCCTGGGACGTTTGAACTGCATCTCCAGATTCATATTCCTTATGACCGCGACATGTGCGCCGATTTTCAAATTACTTAAAAAGAACCAGGACTGCGTTTGGATAGAAGATTGCCAAACCGCCTTCGACCGTATTAAGGAATATCTGTTGAATCCTCTAATTCTATCACCTCCAGTGGAAGGAAGACCACTGATCATCTACCTTACAGTCTTGGAAGACTCAATGGGGTATGTACTTGGCCAACAAGACGAAACCAAAAGGAAAGAGTCTGCCATTTACTATCTAAGCAAGAAGTTCACCGACTGCGAAACTCGGTACACTATGCTCGAAAAAACTTGCTGTGCTTTGGCTTGGGTAGCCAAACAGCTATGTCAGTACATGATTCATCACACTACTTGGTTAATCTTCGAAATGGATCAAATCAAGTACGTCTTCGAAAAACCTGCTCTCACGGGAAGGATTGCCCGTTGGCAGATGTTGCTATCAAAATATAACATAGAGTACCATGCTCAGAAAGCCGTTAAGGGGAGTATTTTAGCCGATCATTTGGCTCATCAACCGATTGACGATCAAGAATCAATCGGGTTTGACATCCCAGACGAAGATGTCATGTATCTGAAAATGAAAGATTGCGATGAACCGCTACCCAGTGAAGGGCCAGAACCAGGTTCCCAGTGGGGACTAATCTTTGACGAAGCAGTTAACTATTATGGAAACGGAATTGGGGCAATAATTGTTACCCCTCAGGGTACCCACATTCCTTTCACCGCTAGACTTACATTCAAGTGTACAAACAACGAGGCCGAATACGAAGCTTGTATTATGGGTCTCAAAGAAGCAATTGATTTAAGGATCAAGAACTTGGACGTATACGGCGACTCAGCCCTGGTCATCAATCAGATAAAAGGAGATTGTAACACATACCCATCAGGATTGATTCCTTACAAAGATTATGCAAGAAGGTTGTTACCCTTCTTCAACAGAGTCGAGTTTCATCACATCCCTCGTGATGAGAATCACATGGCTGATGCATTAGCCACACTCTCTTCCATGATTAGTGTAGGTCAATGGAACGACTTACCTAAGATCGACATCATGCGCCTTGAACGGCCCGCTTGCATCTTCACGATTGAAGTAGTCATAGACGATTAACCTTGGTATCACGATATCAAATGCTTTCTTCAGAAACAAGAGTACCCTCCTGGGGCATTCAGAAAGGATAGAAAGACCCTCAGAAGACTAGCATGTAGTTTCTTCCTGAGCGGTGATACTCTCTATAAGAGAAATTTTGACTTGGTTTTGCTTCGATGTGTCGACAGACCAGAGGCAGACATATTGATGAAAGAAATTCATGAAGGATCCTTTGGCACTCATGCCAACAGACACACAATGGCGAGAAAAATTCTGAGAGCAGGGTACTATTGGTTGACAATGGAATCCGACTGCTACAAGTACATGAGGAGGTGTCACAAGTGTCAGATATACTCTGACAAAATTCATGTACCGCCAACGCATCTCAAAGTTCTCTCTTCCCCGTGGCCTTTTTCCATATGGGGAATCGGCATGATTGGCATGATTGAGCCCAAAGCTACAAACGGACATCGGTTCATCCTGGTAGCCATTGACTACTTCACCTAGTGGGTCGAAGCAGCGTCGTACGCTAATGTAACCCGACAAGTGGTGGTCCGATTTATCAAAAACAATATCATCTGCCATTATGGTATTCTGAGCCAGATCATTACGGATAATGGATCTAACTTGAACAATAAGATGATGAAAGAGTTGTGTGCAGAGTTCAAGATCGAACACCATAACTCATCTCCCTACCGACCAAAGATGAACGGAGCGGTAGAAGCGGCTAACAAGAACATTAAGAGGATTGTTCAGAAGATGGTCGTAACCTAAAAAGACTGGCACAAGATGCTACCCTTTGCTCTTCACGGTTATCGAACATCTGTCTGCACTTCAACAGGGGCAACCCCTTTCTCTCTAGTATATGGAATGGAAGCAGTGCTCCCCATCGAAGTAGAGATCCCATCAATTCGGGTATTGATGGAAGCAAAGCTTACAGAAGCTGAATGGTGTCAAAGTCGACATGACAAACTGAATCTGATTGAAGAGAAGTGAATCACGGCACTATGCCACGATCAGCTGTATCAACAGAGAATGAAGAGGGCGTTTGACAAAAAGGTCCGACCTCGCGTCTTCAGAAAAGGAGACCTCGTGCTCAAGAAGATACAATCATTTCTCACTGATTCGCGAGGCAAATGGACTCCGAATTATGATGGTCCCTATGTGGTCACGAAAGCTTTCTTAGGCGACGCCTTGAGACTTGTAACCATGGACGGAGAGGAATTTGCCTACCCCACAAATGTTTATGTAGTCAAGAAATACTTCGCCTAAAAAAAACGTCTCGGTGGATTGAAAACCCGAAAGGGCGGTCCAGGCAAAAGTTAGAGACAAAATAAAAAAAAAATCATCCCGGTGGATTAGAAACATCACGGTACAATCCAGGCAAAAGTTAGGGATAATGGCAAGTAACTATGTTCAACAGAGGCAAGTCCCTCAGCAGCAGCAGTTACACCGTCCATCGGAGGAAAACTCCAGTCACGGTCATCTTCGACAGAAGCTCAGGATGTCTCGAATTCAAAGTTGATAGAAGGATAGTGGTTGTTATGTTTCAACATAGCCCTTTTCCCTGTAAATTACCATTTTCTAACTTTGTAAATACTCTTTGGAATCACGCGTTTGGCTGATCTCCATCTTATCAATAAAATTTGAGCCCTTGTGCTTTTGTTTGTAATTCTCATTTGTTTTAGCTTTACAGAACGACATTTAGATATGATTAACGATTCTTGAAATAAAACAAAAATGAATTTACTTGTAAAACTTTTTCTGCTTTAAAATAAAGATGGCAATTTCTTTTGACTGTTAAACATCAGAAGAACATCAATCGCTTCTCCAGAAGTAAGCGAACTTCAAAGTGCAGAATCAAAGTACTCCATCTAACCCAGTACGCCTGAATGAAGGGATTAACTATGTCAGAGACCTTGTTTCGTCTGACACGCCCCGACAGAGTTCTTATCTCATAAGCCCTACCAACATAGTTCCCCGCATGGATTATTTCTCCTAAGCAAGGCAGGATTGATATCTTGAACCAAGTGATACCTTTCATCTCCGACTGTGGCCGAGTATCCAGTCGTGTTCATCCTTTAGTCTGTATGTTGCGTTAGTTTTGTCAGCATATACATACATACATCATGCATTATTGATTTACATTTGCATTCATATTGCATCACTATCACTCTGGTCAGTCTTATCCCCTAGTGATAAAAGTCCTCTCAATCGAGTTGTCGATTCTTTCCTCGTCAGGAAGTGAATCATCTGAACAATCTCGCCTCCAGCTATTTCTGAATTGAAGATAGGTCCTGGACCACTTTGATAACTTGGACCTCTGAAAAACCAAAGAAACTTTCAGTCAGCATCACTCTTCGCCATTGAAGATGATATTTTTGCTTTCCCGGATTAAGGAAAATCCCTAGAGAAAGCCCCTTAATCGGAGCTTCGGCAATACGGCAGTTTTTCTCCGAAAGAACCACTGATGAAAAGGTCATCGGCACCTCAAAATTGGATCCCATCATATGGCATTTCTCCGGGAAGATCCCGAGAAAAGTATGATGTAATATCCCCAAGTGTGAAGGCAGTCTCTCAAAGGACTCGCATTCCCTAAATAGAGTCAACAAATGGCATCTCCAACAGAGAAGTTTGTACACCTATACAACTCAGACGACTGGGTTCCCCAGCAAGTCTGGCATCAAAACTTTTTCCATCGAATGGCATCTCCCCAGGAAAATTCGGTGAGAAGTTTGAGGAAAACCGCTACACATAGCCTCCCTTGTCAATAAAATTTATTGACAAAAGAAACTAAGACCAGTTCCTTGGTAGGAAACCAGGATCGAGGGGAAGTTTAAATCAGAAACTAAGACCAGTTCCTTGGTAGGAAACCAGGATCGAGGGGAAGTTTATTTCAGAAACTTAGACCAGTTCCTTGGTAGGAAACCAGGATCGAGGGGAAGTTCATTTCAAAAGAAAACTAAGACCAGTTCCTTGGCTGAAGACCAGGATCGAGGGGAGGTTTTACCTTTTCTAAGTATCATTGCTTAGCAAAAGAAGATGGATGCACAAACTACCATTCATAGACGCCATCAAAATTTCGGATATTCCTATATTTAATCCTCTTGCACCCCGAATGCCCGAATACCTTCGCCATTCACACCTTCGTGTCCAAGAAGATTAAATAGGGGCATCTGTCATACCCCAAATTTTGACCACTAAGATTTCCCATCATGGTGCAAATCATCAGCACAATATGGATGTACCTTTGTACCTCATTAGTCTCCCCAAAGATGGGTGAGCGTTCACTACAATCAAACTAGGGTTTCAAACCCTCTCAGAGCCTTTAGACAAATGATCAATCAAGGAATGACATAATCTTCAACTTGTCTAACCTCTCAAACATCCACAAAGGATCAAGAGGACTCCCACATCAAGAATTAGGCACAAGAGTGCAACATTCCAAGTGGATCAAGCCTCAAGTTCACCTAATACAAAGTCAACTGACGCAGAAAGTCAAAGTTTGACTTTTTGGTCAACTATGAGCTTCACAAGCCATTACTCAAGAAAATATGATGGATGATTTAATTTGATCAAATTTAAATCAAGAAATCATGCAAAATTGCAAAATTGATCAAATTGAAAGAAACTTAGAAATTTTTTCTAAGTTAAAATCATGTTCAAGTGCACAACTTTTCAAGGTTGTAACTATTGATCCAAGCATCCATTGATTTTGAGTAAGAACTAATTTTAAATAGGGTATTTGATACTTCAACATTGTAGAAGGAATCAACTCAAAATATCATAAGGATTTAAAGATATAAGTGATCAAAGTTGGGAATTCTTAATGTCCAATGTTCTGACATTGCATGGGACATCATTAATATTTTTTCAGCAAGAATGTCCCAACTTCAAGACTGTTTTTCTCCAAGATCCAAGTTGAACCAGGTCTGGGGTCAAACATGAAAGTTGAAGTACATCATCTCAGCTTTCCAGAAAGTCCTAGAACGTCCTTGTAGCATACTCGAGCAAGGAGATATGATTTTTGTAAAAAGCATTGATAAAGCAAAATTTTCATGACAGCTTTTAAGACAGATTTGACTACACAAGTTCAAGACCATTTTTGATGACTTTGCAAGCTGAACCAAGACCAAAGTCAAACATAAAAGTTAAAGTATGTCATTAGGGCTTTCCAAAATGTATAAGAACTCCCATTAATTCAACTTGAGCAAGGAGTTATGAACCTCACAACAGGCCTTGCTCGAGCTGGTTTTTTTGGGACAGATTTTGTGCACTTTTCTTGTGCCACCCAATTTTCAAGCTTTGTCACCATGCAAGACAAGCATCAAAGATGCAATTCACTTCAACTCAAAATATCATAGTGGATTAAAAGATCCAAGTGATTAAAGTTTGGAATTATTAATGTTCAAAGTTGTCTGATGTTCCAACATTGCATAGGACATCACTAATATTTTTCCAGCAAGAATGTCCAAACTTCAAGGCTGTTTTTCTCCATGATCCAAGTTGAACCAGGTCTGGGGTCAAACATGAAAGTTGAAGTACATCATCTCAGCTTTCCAGAAAGTCCTAGAACGTCCATGTAGCATACTCGAGCAGGGAGTTATGGATTTTACAAAAAGGCTTGCCGCAACTGAATTTTTCATGGGGCAGATTTGCACATTTCTTGTGTCACACGAATTTTTAAGCCTTGTCATCATTTTGAACACATCTGAGGATCAAATCTAAAGGGGACAATCACTGATCCAAGCCTCCAAAGTCCTTGGAACAAGAAGTAGCATGCCAAACCTAGAAATGCCTAAAAGAGGGACAAAACTCCAATTTTGGATTGAAGCATTTAATGAATGCTTAGAGGTGGCATGGGCTGACACATTTGCAACTAAATTCAGTCAAGATTCCTCCAACAACTATGGAACCAGCAACCTGTGCCCTAACCTCTAGTCAATGGCTAGAGGAGACTTGGATTTTCATTGGACAACATTGGCCAAACCTCTGCTGCAGTTGCCATTCACTGTGGATCCTAAAACAAACTTGCTCTACTATAAATAGAGCTTATTTGTGCTCAGTTTGAGTACACCAAAGCCATCAAACAGATGCTTTCCTCAAAATCTCTTCTTTCACCTCAAATTTGCCTTCCAAAGCAAGTAATTCTGAGTTTTTGAGTTAGAGAGCAATTCCACTCAAACTAATAACACACACACCTCACATATATTATATGTAAGCTGTCCAAACTATCAAAAGTGACCTGTAATCACAACATCACAAAGTCACCTCTCAAAACCTCAAAATTGGACTTTTTGCATTTTTCAAGCCATGTCTTGATTCAGTCACTTTCCAAACCAGATAAAACCTCAAACACACTCCAAATATCATCCTTGAACTGTCCCAAATGGTTCCCCCCATCTGGAACACCATTTGAGAGAGTTGTTATTTTGGTCACTTTTAACCCCTTTTGCAAGAAAGGGATAGTTTGTGTTCTTGCAGGTACCAGCTGATTCCAATCATCCTAAAAGCATCCAAGAGGTCATTTGAGGGTGTCCAAAGCATCAAATCATTTCTGGAACAAAGCACTTGGTAGGTTGCACAAAATCTCCAAAAAAGAGGTAAAATTCACAACTTGAATTCTTTGAATCATGCTTTCCTTTGTTGTCCACATACATGCATCATATTAAATAATTCTTGAAGCAAAAATGTAGTCCTTAATGTGTATGTTATGATCCTCCTACTGTTTGCACTTTAACATGTTTATATGTGGAGTTTATGTTGTTTTAAACTTAAGGTGCAAATCTGGTTTTTTGCCTTGTGTGTGTTGTACAATAAGTTTCAGTATGTATGAGTGATACCATTGGATTCCTTGTGAAAAATTGGTCAAGATAGGTTCTTACGGATTTTAATTTTGTTAAAAATTGAGAGAGTTATGAATGTTTGAAGTTTGATAGCAAAGATGTTGAAAAACCAAGGTGCAATTCTGATGTCAAATGTGATGTTGTGACATCTTCCCTTTTTCTCTTATCTTCAAAACTCATGAGTGATGTCGAATGTGATGTTGTGACATTAGTTTATTCTCAAAAAACTCAACCAATTCTTTTACATAGCAAAAATCATCATTTTCCAATTCTGTTTTACAGACTTCTTATTCATACTCCAAAATATTTTATTCCACAAAAAAATTAGTTTTATATTATTTATTTAATATAATTAGTATTTTTGTGAATAGATTCCTTTTTAATGTTTTTAAAACATTTTAAAAGTGAATTCTCATATTGAAAATCAAGACCAAATGAATTTTATTTCATCTTGTGATTAAAACATCATTTTTCAAACCCCAACCAAAAATTACAAGTTGCTTATTTGGTATTTTTATCATTTTGTATTGATTTTCTTTCAAGAATTTACTTTTAAAATGATAAAATTAGGATTTCTTCGATTTTCACCATCATAAAACTTTTTCAAACACTCATGGGCCTCTAATAGAGTGTAAGACCCAATCCTTTTTTTGACCAAATCATTTTTGGGCCTCAGTATATTGTATAATTCCCGATACCGTCAAAAACAAACGGCGCGATCGTCGCCTTTTCAAAACAAAAAAACCCTGGGCCTACCCTCGAGTAGTAAGAGCCATTTCTTTTCTTAAAACTCACTTGGGCCTCTATTAGAGTGTAAGACCCAATACCCTTTTAACCAAAACATTTTGGGCCTCAGATATTGTATAAGCCCCTTCGCGTTAAAAGAAAATCTCGGCGCGATCGCTATTTGAAATGGAAAAATAAACTTTGGGCCTACCCTCGTGTTATAAGCCCCACTCTTTTTCTTTAAACCCTTTGGGCCTCTTGAGAGAGTGTAAGACCCATCCCTTTGTACAAAAAACAATTTTTGGGCCTCAGTCACTTGTATAAGTCCCTCTGTACAAAACAAGAGTGCGCTCAATGATAAAACCCTGGGCCTCTCCTTGAGCTGTAAGCCCCAAATCTTTCTTTTTCAAAGCACTTTCTCCTTTGATTTTGAATATACTGTTGTTTTTTAATCTTTCTTTGTTGAACAACTAACCAAACAGCATGGAAGCTCTACAACCAAGTAAGTGTTTACACGCTTTCATTTACCGCTTTCATATACATATAACTGTATTGTGGGGCTGTTTCGCTGTAAGTCTTCTTTCATAAACTCATATCAACTGTGTAATAATAGTATAGATATTTAGAGTTTCCCCGACAACTACGTCTAGCATTGAGCCCGTTGATCACTCTTAAATAGTCAAAACTAGATCCCCATAGGATTACCAGACACAGTCTTCCCTCCTCTTGGGGTTAAACAATATGGAGACATGAAAGGCAGCATTCTCGGTGAACCCTTTCATAGACTGTCACTCGTAGAAGTTGTCAAAGAAACTCTATTCTCCAGAGATAATCTTTTCTCCGTGAATGGCATCTCTTGAGTTTCTTCCAAATTCTCGAACTTTCCTGGCTTGATCTATTCTTTGTGAATAGCCTGTCTTGAACTTCTCGGGGTTTGGGGACCCACAGGCTTCTTAAAAGCACTTGTCAAGAAACTCTATTCCCCAGAGATGACCTTTTCTCCTGAATGGCATCTCTTGAGTTTCTTCCAAATTCTCGAACTTTCCTGGCTTGATCTATTCCTCGTGAATGGCCTGTCTTGAATTTCTCGGGGTTTGGGGACCCATCGGCTTCTTAAAAGCATCGGCCTCCTCTTGGGCATTGTTCAAGGACCCACAGGCTTCCTAAAAGCATCCCCACATCCTCTTGGGCGTTGTACAAGGACCCGTCGGCTTCTTAGAAGTATTCACAGCCTCCTCTTAGGCTTAGTATAATGATTCTTCCTCCGGGAATGATAGCCTCCTCTTGGGCTTCATACAAGGACCACTCGGCTTCTTAAAAGTTTCCAGCCTCCTCTTGGGCTTCGTACAAATTGTCCCAACAACCTCCTAGAGGTATAGGAACAGAAATCAGTCATCTTAATAGAGAAGTCTTTCCAAGAGTCTACTACTGTTTCTCAAAGCATAGTACAAAAGATGACACTCTAGACTTGGACAGTCTAATTTCCTTGAGTCTCCAAGACATTCTCAAGCACCCTTCAAGAATAGGAAGGAACCCCGTGGACTCGGACAGTCTCAATACCCTTTGGATTTCCCATTTCCTTAAAGAAAAGGAAATAACCCTGATCCTCGAATCAAATCCTTGAGTACAACATTACTCATATAAGAACTGATTTTCTCTTTAAATCAGCATACTGGACCTGTCACTCAACTGAAACAGTCACAATAGCCTCCTCTTGGGCTTTGTACAATGATTCTCCCCAGCGGAGCTAACAATAGCCTCCGTCTTGGGCTTTGTACAAGACACCAATCACTCCCTTGTTGAGTATAAAACCTTTAGCCTCCATCTCGGGCTTCGTACGAGATACCATAAAAGACTCTCTTGTTGAGTCAACTCCCTTTTAGCCTCCATCGCGGGCTTCGTACGAGATACAAAAAAACTCTCTTGTTGAGTCAAATAGCCTCCATCTCGGGCTTTATACGAGATACCAAAAGACTCCATCGTCGAGTCAAAACCTTTTAGCCTCTCTCTCGGGCTTTGTACGAGACACATATTAGCCCCCTCTTAGGCTTTGTATAAGAAAACCACTGGTTGATCCAATCAACCTTTTAGCATCAAAGTTGTGCCTCGTTCACAGTACACAAACATCAACAACTGTTTTCCCCTCATCTAATCGTTGTAAGCGGCAAGCCTCTAGATTATTTACATCCATGCCACTGTCCCTATTTTAGCATGAGAAATTCCTAAGGAAAGATGACATTGCTCTAAACTGAGTTAAAGTCTTCCCCTTCAGGTTGGAAATCCCCTGTAAAGGAAATTATGGCATTGCCGGATTCACAAATCCCGGTTAAAGTAATTCTCCTTTATAAACAGTTGTGACAGACAAACCCCTATTTAAAGATGACAAATTCTCTCTAAAGTCAAACCCTTTTAGCTTCACATCTTGGGCTTTGAACAAGATACAAACTACCTTCAGCTTCACATCTTGGGCTTTAAACAAGATACAAACCACCTTTAGCTTCACGTCTTGGGCTTTGAACAAGACACCAAAACACCATTTCCTCCCGTAGAATAGGAGGAACTACGATCGCTCTGATTTCCCTGTTTCGGAAAAAATGGGAATACGTAGGCATAAGATTGAAAGAAAAATCTTAGCGAGCACACTCAACAAAAACCCAAATCCCGTACCTTCACATATCAATCGAAAAACATCAGTCCTAACAGATAGCCCAGGCATTCTATTCTTAACAAAATAACCGAAAGGAGACCCGCATCTTAATAGCATCTGTAAACCAACAGTCATCTGTTTAAACTCAGTTTGCAAGCAGGGTTAATTGGAGACATTTATTTCCCTTCCTTAATCAGCTTAACAGGATAAAAAATGAATCAAACTGTAGTACCCAAGCGATAGTGATTCGAAACCACAAAAACCGCGCTACAGTATTGTTCTTAGTCATGTGTGTCATGTCTAGGTATTGTCATTGAAGTGTGTCTTATACTTTTCTGTGATTGAAGAGTTGTTGGAAATCAAGCTGTTGATGCAGTGGCTGAGGTGTTGACTGCTAGACATCATTGCGATGATTGGAAGTGAGATGGAGTCTCTTATCTAGGGTGGACTTAGGTAGAAGGGTCATTGGGTAGTGATTAAGTGAGTAGATCATCAACGGGTGTGTTGATTGTAGGGTCTATGAATTGATACTGCTGATAGTGAACTTCCTTCCTGGCTTGGTATGCCCTCAGATATAGGTTGTTAGACCGAACTGGGTGAACAATTCTTGTGTTGTTTATGCTTTTCAGTACTGTTATTGTTTATACCTTGCCATGTTATCTGTAACAGACCAGATGTCTCGACATCCTGTAGGACATATGGGATCTGTCATACCAGAATTTCAAAGAGTATACTTCACTTGAAGCTAAACTACTTCAATAATTTTCACATGTTGAAAATCAGGTTGAAACATTATGGTGCAACTTCCTTGTTGGCAGAAAGCTCTTCAACCACTGACATAATATTGCACCTTGTGTAATCTTGATTTTATCAACACATCTTTGACTTGAACTTTCCACAAGTCAATAAATTCTTCCATCAATTTTCTCTAGCCCAAACTCCACAACGAAATTTGTGACTGCAGCTTAACAACTCTTTCACAACACTACCATTCTTTTCTGATGTGGAAGATCAGACAAAACTGCAACCACAGAGCATACTAAGAACACTTATCCTCGGATCGAACCAAAAGCTCTGATATCAGTTGTTGGGAAAAATAAACAAAGCAAGCATAGAGAAAAATATGAACACAATCACAACACAAGAATATAACGTGGAAACTCCAAAACCGAAGAAAAAAACCACGACCATTGTCAATAGACAACCAAAGAATAACATTATGTGAAAATTGTTACAACACATAATATACCATCAACTAACCCAGTCCCCTAGTACACCCACAACCTCCAAAATATATATCTAACTACATCTCACAACACTCTAATAGAAGAGCATAAGAGAAAAAAATAAAAAAGCAAATGCAAGCTTAAAGTGCTTTTGACTGGTGCATCTTGGAATGAAGAACTTGAATCCTATATATAGCCTTGGACTCCCTCTTTATTCACAAAAATAAACGATGTGTAACTTCAAAGAACTTGCATTCTATATATAGCCTTGAACTCTCTCTCTTCATTTACAAAACCATACAATGTGGGACTTCTTCAACATGTATATTTTCAACCAACCCCAACACAAAATTGTCTAGCCATTCTCGATGACGTGACACATGAGTTAAACAACATGGGTCCAAATACCATCCATATTTCCTTTTCCTTTCCATTTTGAACCACGGTCTTTATTGGATGTGTGAGCTTGATCAATCACTCATTCTTTAATTCTTTCAAAAACTCTTTATTTATGTATTTTTAAGAAATATTGAACGTCATCAAATTTTCAAATAGTTTTCAAATATTAATATACTATAAATTCATAAGTCATTATCAAAATAAAAGCCTTTCCATTTTGAACCACGGTCTTTATTGGATGTGTGAGCTTGATCAATCACTCATTCTTTAATTCTTTCAAAAACTCTTTATTTATGTTTTTAGTGACAGTAAAAAACTGTAAGTATAGATAACATTTACCTACAATTTTTCTCTGTCACTAAAAAAAATCGTTGGTATATATAAATTCAAGGGAGATTAGTGTATATTTTAAAACTAGAAGGAGATTCTAAATCATTTTAGTAGACTTCGAGGGAGGTGAGTGTAAATTCCCCTAAATAAAAATATCTATTAAGTTGTTAAATATTCACTTTTGTACTAACACGTTCATAAAATAATATTGAAAGAAAAACATAACTTTAATAAAAAAATAACGAGAATAAATAATATTTTATTATAATTATTTTAAAATAGAGGTGAACAAGATATTGTTAGGGGGGTTTACTAGGGAGCATTGATACATAGTGTAGGACTAGACATCTTTGTAAGAGACACACCACTTGTCCACCTAAAACCTTAAGGTGATAGGTGAGTGGGTTCTTCCACTTATAAATGCTCAAGTCACCATATTCATATCCAATGTGAGACTATTTCCCTGCTTACTCACACTTGCTTATATTATTTCAATAGATATCTCAACTGAGTATTTATAAATCAATAAATTTTATAAAAAAATATAATTTAAAATAAAAAATTAATATTTATTAATATAGGTAGAATTGTTTAGTCTACTATAAAGCAATTGGAAAAAAGTCCATTGATTTTTCTTTTGTGCCCTTTCCCCAAAATTTAAATACACTTACAAAAGGGCAAAAACGTAACACGGCAATTCAACACATTTCCAATCTCCTAACATGCCATTTGTCATTCATCCTTTGGCTATCCTAAAAAAAATAGCTTTCCCTCTCTCTGAATTCAAACGTATTTTCATTTCACACACTTCCTTGTCTCTCTCCTGTTTTCTCTCATCTCTCTTCCCATCAAACTATACTCCACTGCCTCGCCTCTGTTTCTCTCTTCTTCTATCATGTCAATCTCTTCTTCTCTCTCATTCATTATTTTCAAGTTTTTGACACCTACAACAAACTCCAGTGCGGCGAGGTCATCGCCCAACCGCAACATTTTTAGACAGGTTAGTGCTTTCTCCGGCAAGCCCTCTTTCTTCAATTTCATTCATTCACTTTTTAAAATCATGTCTATAATTTCAGATCTCATCAACCTTGATTTTAACAAAATCATAATCGATTTTAACGATTTCATAATACTAGCGCAGTTTCGCTTTTCAGATGGGTATTAAGCATAAGGAGTCGTGTTAGAGTCACGTTTCAAGTCATGAAAGCAGGAGAGAATATCAAAACCTTAACTAAAGAAGCTAAGGGGTTTTTATTTTCTGTAGAAGAAGAAAGAACAAAGTTTGCATACCATGTGTTTGAGAAAATTACTATGGTTGGAACTTATATGGTTAGACCTTACGATTTTTTTCTGGAACTGTTTCTGTTTGAAATTTATGATTTTTCAGGTTGAGTCTGACAATTTTTTGTCATATTTTAGGCCATGTATTATACCATTAGAGGGGGGTGTTGCATCTGGATTTAGAAAACCTGGAGAAGAGGAGTTTGAAACACGTTTGTATGTATGCAGAGGGAAAAGAGTTGTCAGATTGAAACAGGTAATGTGTTGTCTGTTCATGAACTTCTTTGATTCTGTCTACATGTTATTGGAAATTATTCTCTGGCAGGTCCCGTTTGCAAGATCTTCATTGAACCATGATGATGTGTTCATTCTTGACACCGATAATAAGATTTATCAATTCAATGAGGCAAATTCCAACATTCAGGAAAGAGCCAAGGCTTTGGAAATTATACAGTTTCTGAAAGAAAAATATCATGGAGCGAAATGTTGCAAATACAGGTGTGTTATAAATTTAAATTTCACTATTGTGTAGTATATTTCAACTTTAAATTGTAACTAACTTCAATGTAGAACTTCTGATTGCTGGTTGATTTTATTTCTATTACATATACTTGCCAAAACAAAGTTATAAATTTTTGCAGGTTTGAAATCTTGCTTGAAGGTGCAGCCTGTAACACCCTTCTACCCACATACGATTTTTAGAGAATATTTCATATTATCAGAGTAGAAATCAACAAGAAAGGTGTCACATTTTCTTTATTAAACATCTTAACAACAAATCTTGCTCCGTAACACGGGTTTTCAAAACATTTAAAATATCCACTTCTTTAATAATTCAAAACAAATTCACAATTTTACTTTGCAGCGGAATCATAACCTCAAAATAACTTCATATATTTCATCAAAACATCAAGACCTATGGTCATTGTTAACAATCATTACCAACTAACATTTTACACATAGTAACTCATAAAAATCATCCTAACAAACAACATAATATTCACTTAAGCGTTTCCCCCACGATGTTACATCTACCAGAGCAAGACACCATATAACGCTACAGGAATAAGTTAAAAAGCTCCAAGCTAAAACTTCACGCACCGATAAGCTACTCCTGAATATCTGCAGGATGGCGTATAAACCATCACCATACACAGGCAGGGTGAGTAATCACAATTCATTATAGAAATATAAGGACTTGGAAAATAAATAGAATAAGCAACAACAACAACATGGCATCATCAACAAAATCTTCAAAACACCATCACAGATACTTCATGTAAATGCAACGTCAACTATAATGTAATGCAACAAATGCATGTGGTACCAATTTCTCCATGTGATGGACACTGGCCATCAACCCTCCCCAAGGGAGCACAACATAACCACCATATCACTCCAATCCACACAATGGGATTGAAGCTACCAATAGGCCAAAGCCCCAACATAAAAATGCTATGAAATGCAATGATGCCAAACTCCTCAATTCATCAAAAAATCAACATGTGCATCATGCATTTCATATCCCACAAGGAATCATCATATAATCATGTTTTATCACCATATCATATTCTACAAGAAATCATCATATAATCATGTTTTATCACTATATCATATTCAACAAGAAATCATCATATAATCATGTTTTATCATTAATATAATATCAAGTACTAAACCACAAAAATCAGCAAAAGAACATCAAAACAACAAAAATTCATCAAGACAGTTGTCTGACACGGCTGCCCGTGTCCTGTGACACGGCCCGTGTCAGAAGGCTTGGGCCAAAACTCCAAAACAGACAAACTTACGACAAGACAGAAGCCTGACACGGCCACCCGTGTCCTGTGACACGACCCGTGTCAGAGGCTCTGTAACAAAACAACACAAAACAACTTTTCTCATTGTAGACAGCAAGCTGACATGGGTGCTCGTGTTGTGTGACACGGCCCGTGTCAGGATACGGCAAAACCCTATTTTCCCCCAAAAAGTGATTTTCTGCGTTTTCGACTCGAAATACCCCCAAAACTCAGTTTTTCCCAAAACGAAAATTGATCAAAAATGCTTACACGATACACTTACATCAACATTTACATCATATATCATCATATCGTTCACGCATAATGTATTCTTCATCAATCAAACACCAAAATCATATAAACTCATGAATACCTAATCTATTCACAACCAATTCCTATATAACGATAATAAACCATGAAAGACTCCCCATACCTTAGAGAAATTCGCGGCTTCTCCTTCTTTCTCCAAGATTCCCCTCGAAATCCTTCAGAATCCTAGGTTTTCTCCTCCTCTTCTCTTCTTCAGTGTTCTTCACCAAAAACACGATCAGTTAGAAAATGATAGTTTCTTTTCTTCTTTAGTGAAAAATCCCAACTTATGAACTTCCCATCCTATCCTCACTCAATTTCCAATAAGACCACCTTGCCCTTTTTCTTATTTATTATTAATAATAATAACAATAATAATAATAATAATAATAATAATAATCTAAATAATACATGATTAGTCATCTTATTAAAATTATTAAAATTACTCCTTTAATCCAAAATTCTCCAAAATTACCAAAACTCCTTAATTCCTTCTAAATTAAATAATTAAATAAATAAATGATTAATTTAGATTTTCGGGGCGTTACAACTCTCCCCTACTTTAAGAATTTTCGTCCTCGAAAATTACCTGAAGTAAACAGAGTCGGATACGACTCCCTCACCTGATCTTCACGCTCCCAAGTCCAACTCTCACCAGCTGGTTCGTCCCATTATACCTTCACCAGAACAATGTCTTTACCTCACAGTTGCTTCAATCTTCGACCATCAATCTTCACAGGCAAAGCTTCCACTGTCAGGTTATCCCTCACCTGAACACCGTCCATCTGAATCACGTGTGACGGATTCGGAATGTATTTCCTCAACTGTGTCACATGAAACACATCATGTAAGTTCGCAAGTGACTATCCCAAGCTCCTCTTTGGTCCAACACACAAGCCCTTAGTAAATATTCTAAAGATTGGATTATTCTTTCCGTCTGACCATCAGTCTGTGGATGATAAGCAGAATTCATCCTCAACTTAGTACCCAAATTATCTTGTAAACTCTTACCAAACCTCAACGTAAACCGCGGGTCTTTATCTGACACAATACTCGAAGGCATCCCATGCAACTTCATAATCTCATCAAAATACAACTCAGCTAACTTCTGCATAGAATGATTAATCTTCATCGGCAAGAAATGCGCTGACTTAGCTAACCTATCCACAATCACCCAAATCTAGTCATTATCTCTTGCAATCTTCAGTAACCCAATCACAAAATCCATGTAAATGCTATCCCATTTCCATTCAGGAACATTCAACGGCTGCATCATACCTGAAGGCTTCTGATGTTCAATCTTGGACTTCTGACAAGTCAAGCATGCATACACAAATCCAATAACTTCCTTCCTAAAATATTCTTTTTAGGCTCTGAAACACACGTTTTGTTTCCGAATATCATGCACCTTTCTCATCAACTCGAGATTTCACTACTAATTCCTTGGTTAACCACGCCATTTGATCAGTCAGTCTCAATTTAAATCTAAAACATAGTCTTTAATAACTCAAGTCAAACAAATAATACCTCTAAATCTCATCACTAACATTACAGTTGTTGGTTCCTAATCATGCGTAGGATTATTTCCTCCATTGGTTTCCAGTAGTCTTGACTCATAAGTAATAACACTCTTAAGACCCATCTTAAACGTATCACAATGCACCAGATAAAACACATTCTAATTAATCAAAATCAATACCGAAGTAGTAGTCAACTTCTTTAATCACCCTAATTCTCTCCACATGCCACCTCTCACACATAAGCTCGGCCTTTGCGTGTTCACCAAGTTAATGGTAACCGCACTTAGGAAAATCCACAATGATTCTTTGATAGTAACCATCTAAACCACGAAACTTCGAATCTCAACCACGGACTTCAGAATTCCTTATTGCAACACCATACTATCCTTAGAAAAATTCACAACAATTTCAACACTAGAAATTACAGTCCAAGAAAATTACTCCTTTCAATTAGAGCCCTCATTCAACAACCACTCGCATTCCACTAATCCAAATTCCACATCGTTAACCATAACGACCCACAAGATGTAATACTCCTGAGTTATGAACGTACAAATTCATTTCACTCCCTGTCTCATCACTTTAGAATCTCATTCACTCTTAGGCCGGAACACAATCGTGTCGTTACCATTGCCATAAACACCGTCATAAGAACATCAACATAACTTATAACACCGATAGTTCCGTCATGCCACATTAATTCCATAATATTGATATTCTTCAAAGAAACATATACTCAACACTTCTATCAAAATGGAAACTTTTCCCATATCACCTTCATTCTAGGATGTCCAATGGTGTGCATCATCCTCGCAAGCTTCACATTTAGCCTCTGACTCTCTTAAATCAATGGGAAACGACTAGCTTCCCGATAGGACGTCTATTTACTTCACACACTGCCAAACTAGCAAGACAAGTCTCTCTCACACTCGCTTGACATCACATAATTGTTAGGTATCTCCAACTTAGGATATGCTATAATACCAAATACATCACAATTTATCCCATTCCATTTGAAGTCTCTATCCACATAGAAAACTTTAACGACATCCATAAATATTTGATTTTTCGTCCAAATCTCTCTACATCAAGGATCCATATATTTTAACATTTTAATCTCATTCCGAATTGTAAATCTCAATAATATCATTTTCATATCCGGTTGCCATAAAAACCCTTTTTAATTCTCCCTGACCCAAGTTGGTTTCTTTACAAGCATGATACCAATTTTCTCCCTTGAATTTGTTTCCCTCTTAACATTACCTCCACTCTAATCATCCTCATTCAACATAAGTATACATTTCACTGCATTTCTCCGATACCGTCGCATTCTTTCTAATACCAACATTTCACTCCTTAACAACATCTTACACTTGTTCTCATCTTACTCATTTTTAGTAAAAATCGTTCAACTTCAAACATGATTATCTCCCTCAATACAGACCTCCCTGGTATAAAATCATATTCCAAAATGAAGAAAATTTCATGTGGATTCCAGTAATTCAATAATTGCTTAAATCCAAGTTACGAGTAAAAAGTTATCGTCCTTGCAATGGAGGCTGGTCAAGAAATCCCGTATACAAATTTCCACCAAAATCAGCACCAGACCCAAATATTCAAACGCATTTTTCTCTCTCTTCAAAAACACGCCGGGGACAAAATTTATATGCAAATTGTAGGGAATTTCGCAAGCTTTCCAAAAATTCCAGAATCGCTTCCATCGGATTTACGAACGAAAAGTTATGCCCCTTTTTCTGAAAGTTGTTCCATAACTGCGAAAATAGAAACCGAAATCGATAAATATGAGTCCTACCTCTCTCTTGCTTCTAATATCTTCCAACTATTCTTGTTTTTCATCCAATTCCAAAAATAATCCAACATCAATCCAATTATACTGAAGACATACTAGCCTATCAGTTGATCCATCAAATCGTCAATTTTCTTTTTCCGGAGTAGATCCTTATTTTCAATCATCTCCTTAACGTGCCGTCATTAATCTCCTCACATCTTATAAAACCGTCATCATATACATACACTCATATAAGCTTCACTCTCTAAGAGTCATCTTCCTCGTTTATCCGGTAAAACACCCTCTCTCCACTGTCTCCAACTCTAATCTACACTCCAGAGGAAAATCGCAATTATACTTCTCTTGCATATCACTATTCGTCACATTACTCTCTATCCTCTGAGGGGCAACATCAACCATACCGGCTTGTTATCTCTCCAGGAATCTCAAACTTGACCGGCAGACAAGAAACTCGAACTCTATTCACCTTCAAATATAATAATCGACATCGACTCATAAAAACCCTCTGTAAGCACTCAGCTTAACTCCATCTTACTTCACTGTACACACCATATAAGCTGGCAAGACACATCTATTCCATCCAACACGATTCCGTCTGCTATTAACAAGAGATTAAGGGTGATCAGTTTATCAATTTCTCAATAGATAGCCGACAATCATGATGGGGCATAAACCATGCCTACCAACTCCAATAGCGTTCCTTGCATCTTGTGCACATAATTACCTCATGCACAATTCCTTTGTTGACTCAAGCTTATCTCTGCATTCCTTCTGGGATCGGAAACAAGACCGTCCTAACAACATTTGCACTCTTGCAATCCTAGACACACTGAGCCAACACTTCACCACCAAACGTTCCGAAGAAGTAATAGCTTCTCCCCTACTTGATTCAAACCAACACCGGAAGCCAACAATTAGAAAACAAACAAGTACTGACAGTGTTCGCACACATGTCACGTACTAAGGAGTAAACAACATAGACAACTTGGCCAGACAGACCGACCTGCTCTGATACCACTAATGTAACACCCTTCTACCCACATACGATTTTTAGAGAATATTTCATATTATCAGAGTAGAAATCAACAAGAAAGGTGTCACATTTTCTTTATTAAATATCTTAACAACAAATCTTCTGTAACACGGGTTTTCAAAACATTTAAAATATCCACTTCTTTAATAATTTAAAACAAATTCACAATTTTACTTTGCAGCGGAATCATAACCTCAAAATAACTTCATATATTTCATCAAAACATCAAGACCTATGGTCATTGTTAACAATCATTACCAACTAACATTTTACACATAGCAACTCATAAAAATCATCCTAACAAACAACATAATATTCACTTAAGCGTTTCCCCCACGATGTTACATCTACCAGAGCAAGACACCATATAACGCTACAGGAATAAGTTAAAAAGCTCCAAGCTAAAACTTCACGCACCGATAAGCTACTCCTGAATATCTGCAGGATGGCGTATAAACCATCACCATACACAGGCAGGGTGAGTAATCACAATTCATTATAGAAATATAAGGACTTGGAAAATAAATAGAATAAGCAACAACAACAACATGGCATCATCAACAAAATCTTCAAAACACCATCACAGATACTTCATGTAAATGCAACGTCAACTATAATGTAATGCAACAAATGCATGTGGTACCAATTTCTCCATGTGATGGACACTGGCCATCAACCCTCCCCAAGGGAGCACAACATAACCACCATATCACTCCAATCCACACAATGGGATTGAAGCTACCAATAGGCCAAAGCCCCAACATAAAAATGCTATGAAATGCAATAATGCCAAACTCCTCAATTCATCAAAAAATCAACATGTGCATCATCCATTTCATATCCCACAAGGAATCATCATATAATCATGTTTTATCACCATATCATATTCTACAAGAAATCATCATATAATCATGTTTTATCACTATATCATATTCAACAAGAAATCATCATATAATCATGTTTTATCATTAATATAATATCAAGTACTAAACCACAAAAATCAGCAAAAGAACATCAAAACAGCAAAAATTCATCAAGACAGTTGTCTGACACGGCCGCCCGTGTCCTGTGACACGGCCCGTGTCAGAAGGCTTGGGCCAAAACTCCAAAACAGACAAACTTACGACAAGACAGAAGCCTGACACGGCCACCCGTGTCCTGTGACACGACCCGTGTCAGAGGCTCTGTAACAAAACAACACAAAACAACTTTTCTCATTGTAGACAGCAAGCTGACACGGGTGCCCGTGTTGTGTGACACGGCTCATGTCAGGATACGGCAAAACCCTATTTTCCCCCAAAAAGTGATTTTTTGCGTTTTCGACTCGAAATACCCCCAAAACTCAGTTTTTCCCAAAACGAAAATTGATCAAAAATGCTTACACGATACACTTACATCAACATTTACATCATATATCATCATATCGTTCACGCATAATGTATTCTTCATCAATCAAACACCAAAATCATATAAACTCATGAATACCTAATCTATTCACAACCAATTCCTATATAACGATAATAAACCATGAAAGACTCCCCATACCTTAGAGAAATTCGCAGCTTCTCCTTCTTTCTCCAAGATTCTCCTCGAAATCCTTCAGAATCCTAGGTTTTCTTCTCCTCTTCTCTTCTTCAGTGCTCTTCACCAAAAACACGATCAGTTTGAAAATGATAGTTTCTTTTCTTCTTTAGTGAAAAATCCCAACTTATGAACTTCCCATCCTATCCTCACTCAATTTCCAATAAGACCACCTTGCCCTTTTTCTTATTTATTAATAATAATAATAATAATAATAATAATAATAATAATAATCTAAATAATACATGATTATTCATCTTATTAAAATTATTAAAATTACTCCTTTAATCCAAAATTCTCCAAAATTACCAAAACTCCTTAATTCCTTCTAAATTAAATAATTAAATAAATAAATGATTAATTTAGATTTTCGGGGCGTTACACAGCCATAAAGTCTTGACATTAGGAATCAGATTACCATAATTTTCTTAACATGAGGTCAAGTTTGTAAAAGGTTCTTTTGATTTTTTTGGATCAAACATCAGATCTTGTGATTAGTTAGTTATTAAAACAAATAAGTCTTGACATTGTTTAGTCTTAACTATCTTTTATTTAGATACTTAGCTTGTGTATTGTTAAATGCTCTCATTCTCAATTTTAGCTTATGCTTTGTTGTGTAGTACAAATTCGGTTTCTTGAAGCACTAGCTTCAAATGCCTGCCCATTTCTTATGTTAATGTAATGACAATTGGAATTATACACTCATGTTATAATGGCCAACCTCTGGTTTTTCAAGGTGATGGAGCTGGATTTTCTGCAATTGGTGTCATTGTTGATGTCATTGGTGATGGTGCATACTTCACATCAGCTGGTGCTGGAGCTTCAGCTAGCTATGCAAGAGCCTCAATCTTAGGAGCAAAATCTTCAGCTATGGCTGGTGCACTAGGCTGCACATAAATTACAGCGATGGAAACATCGTCGCCTCTTTGGTAGCACATAAATTAGGCGTAACTCAGGTTTATCTACACATGAGGCATTTGGAAAAATATGTCATCACAAAGACATTGACTAAACCACCTGAGGCATATCCTGATGCCAAAAACCAGCCACATGTTCTTGTGAGTACAAACTATGTTTTATTTTCCTTTACTTAAAATGATCTGATCTGTGTTTTCTTTTGCTTTGAACTACTCAATTCTAATTGTCAAGAAAGGTTTGCATTCTATATGGGAACTAAGTTTGCAATTACATGGTTGCTAGGAATGCATCCATCCATTAGCATGTTCCCAAGTAAAGAGTTCTATGATAAGCAACTTTCTGATGCTAGGATTGTAAGAGGAAAAAACTATAACAAAGGTTTCCTTGAAGGAAAATTGTTTGGTTCATACTCTTTTATCAACATATCTAAGGGCAAAGAGCAGTGTAATCATGATCATAGTTTGAAGAATGTGACTGAAGCTGCTGCTATCTCTGAGATTGTTGGAAGACTTAAAAAGGGTTAGTTTCTCTTTCTCTTCTATGAATAAGTTTGTTAATCAAATTTGGCTTAATTGAGTGTATAATAGAGTACTTAATCTTTTGTTTTTATGGCAGAGGAAAGTTGTTGGTGATGCAAAGGAAAGAAAGTGTTTCCATAATGCTGATGATGACAATAAATTGTATTAAACTATTGAAGATGCTTTGTTTGAGTTAGAACTACTAGATGATTCTGCATCAGCATTTAATAAGCTAACCATAAGGGACATTTCAGAATCAAATGCTTTCTCTAGGTAAGTGAAGTTATCAACATCTTTTCATATATTCATATTATGAACTTTCAAAAGTAGAAGTTCGGAATCATTGTTATTATAACTAATATTTGGTTGATTTTATATTTCACAGAAAACCATTGACATTATGGTGGCAATGAAGAGCAGTTTGAAAAAATGAAGCAACTTAAATTTAAACTTTTTTGTCGTTTTAGATTGTACTATGATTCATAACATGTTTATGTTTATTTCCATTATTTTAGGCTTGAAATTGAAAGTGACAACAATTCAAAAGTACTAACTATTATTTTGTAGTGACAACAGTTCAAAACCATATAATTTTGGTTTAAGATTGGTCAATCTCATTTTGCAGTGCCATATATAAATAATTTTACAGTGTAATTTTTTATTAACATTTTATGTTTTCCTTAAGATTGGTTCCCCCTTTGAAGCTATGTTGATTATAGCATTGTTATTGGCATTAATGTTAAAACATATACATTGATTTGTTGCCGCAATATTGTTATGCTGTCTGATATTTTGAATTCTTTGTAGGTGGCCTTGTTTTTACTGCAAACCGTGTGAATGTTCCTGATGTGAAATTGTACGTGTTTTGAGATACTTTGTGTTTCTATGTGAAGGTATGTATATTTGTGGTTTTTTCCCTTCTGTGATGTATATTGTTGATGTTTCTTGAGGTTGTGATATTGATTTTCCTGTAAATGCGTGTGGTTCTGGTGGTATTTTTGCCCTGTATCGTGTGTTTGCTATTGTTGCTTTGATTTTGTGTGTGTTCTCCTTTTGTGTGGTCTGCTCTTTATATATGCCCTGTAGAATCACTGACCTTTTTATTCAGATTAATCTCTTTGAAATCTTTGATTCCCACATATTCCAACACATTCCAACATATTCCAACATAATTCGATAGGCTTTGAAAACAATTAGTAATGATGTCTCTGTTCTGCTCTTTCTTGCGTGCAGAGTTTGAATTTCAAGCACACTAAGACTACGTGTTATATGGTTAGTAAAAGGATGGCTTCAATGTAGCCTGGCAGCTTTAGGAGGCAAAGAGGGTCTGATGTTCTGAGGTATACATCGTTTTCTCGAACTTTTACTTGTCTAAACTCTTGGCATTCATATTAGTGAATCACATAGCCGGAATTTATATTTCTCAAAACTCCGTTTCATTCTACGGCAATTAGAATTTGATGCACTTATGTGAATGAATGAAAATGATGGTTTTGGAGTCGTGTTAATATACTGTTGTTGAATGTAGTGTCCGTAGTAAAAATTCCTTTTAGATATTGCTTACTACTAGAAAGAAAAAAGTTAGAGATTTGAGTTTACACTTTTAAACTGTCTTCGACTGCTGCTGAGATTTTGGCATAAATGTCTAAATTTGCTTTCCCCTGGAATTCAGGCACTTGAAGCTGAGATATCGAAGCTGTAGGTGAGGATGATGCGGTTGGGTGCAACAATATTGTTACATTTGAAGCCAATGCCAGACAAGCTTTTCAACGTGACATTTCGGCAAGCTTCGAAGTGGATGTCCCCCCATTTTCATTGGGGAATCCCATGAAATTAACTTACTTTGGCTTTGAAAAAAAAAAAACTCTGTATCTTTAGTTGTGTAGAACCATATGTTGGTAACAAGGCTGACATTGTAATATAATTTGTTTTGATATTGAGTACGGTGTATCCAAAAGAAATGTCCAGGAAGTTGTTCAAAACAACCGTTACGTGTACATGCAGTACTTATTATAATTATTAAGCATGGATATAACCACACATGGGTAAAAGGGAGTTTTCTACAGAAACACTACAAGTGTATAATCCAAATTTGACAATATCTCCAAGGATCTGATATCCCAACGTTGTATTTCTATTAGTTCTAATAATTGGAGCCCTTGTATTTTCATTACAAACTAATGTTGTTTATCTTAAATGACAATAAATATTTAGAGCTTCCGTCGTATGCCCATTATATACATGACGAGAAGTCCAAGAGGCAAAATCTGGTTCCTCAATCTTCTCAAAGGGTTTAATAGTCTCAGGAACCGAACCATGTGCATGCCATAACAATGCAGCTCACTAATACCAACAAGCACATTAAACATGAAACCTCATTTGACAACATAACCATGAATCTGATTTTTATTAATTTTATTTTTGTTTTAATAAGTGTCCATGATGGAAATTGATTATTTTGCGAAAAGTTTGTTGTCGTTCCTTCACGGGACACTTCCATGATGCTATTGTATGGTCTCCCAAACCAAGATTGGTAAGTTGTTTCTGGTATTTTAAGTGTGTGTTTTAAGTCATTTTGTGTGTCAATAAGTCGTAATGTGTAGTATGTGTAACGCCCCGTTTTGCCAGTTTTATTTTATTGAGTCGTTTTTGATTATTTTATTATTATTTTATTGTAATTTCAACTTTTGTGTGAAAATATGTTATTTTTAGTCGTGAATATATTGTATCGGGTTTTGGGATCGTTTATGAGATATTTGAGTGTGGGGGTATTTTGGTCATTTCATAGATATTTTTACTAAGTTAGTAAGAAAAGAAAATAGAAAAGAAAAGGGAAAGAAAAATAGAGAGAAAGAAAGAAGAAAGAAGGGAAAAGAGAAGAAAAGAGGAGAAGAGAGAAAATTGGAGAAAAAGTGTGAAAATCATCAAGATCAATTCCTAGAATCGAATTTAATCGGGTAAGGGTGCGAAACTCGATTATATTATACTTGTGTATGGTTATGTATGTATGTGTTTGGATGATTCTCTTGCTTTCCATGTTTTTCACTTTTAGGTCAAAAACGATAAAATGAGTAGAATCGATGGTTTAACGATTGGAAATCGATGTAAAGGTGGTAGTTTGTTTGTTGTCATGATGGGTTTGGGTTCTGATTGATTTATGTTGTTTTGGAAAATGTTTTGGGTTGAAAATATCATTTTTGGGTTTTCAACAGCGCTGAAGGATTCTGAGTTTTCGCAGGTTCGCCTAGCGAACCATTCAGCAAAGGCTAGCGAGGGTTCGCTACGGGTATTCGCCTAGCGAAGGCGTGAGCGAAGGTTCGCTAGAGTGTTCGCCTAGCGAACTTTGGGTGTTTTTGGCTCTGTTTGGTTCTGACTTGGTTCGCTGGAACATTCGCCTAGCGAAGGAGCTAGCGAATGCTCGCGAGGGATGCTCACCTAGCGAAGCAGCTAGCGAATGCTCGCGAGGGATGCTCGCCTAGCGAAGCAGCTAGCGAATGCTCGCGAGGGAGGTTCGCCCAGCGAACAGTGCTGTTCGTGTAATTTTGTTTTCTGCATAACTTTTGATCTGTGATTCGGTTTGAGGCGTGGTTTGATGCGTTGGGAAGCCATTGAGCTGTATTTTCTTATTATGATGGTTTAGAATTTGTTAGCCGATTTTATTTTGTCGGTAAATGTGAATAGTGTCAATGGTCGACTTTTGTCGTTTTAATGGTGCATAATTGTCATGTATTATGCTATATGTTTGTGCTTTGGATATGTATGCCTTATATGCTGTTGTGAGGATAAGTTGTGGCCGTAAGGCAAGAAAATGTTAAGTGTTGTATTGATGATTTATGCATGATTATGAATGTGTGCATGGATGTAATGTGAGTGTCATGAGTCATTGTATGCCAAGCATCATAATGTGCATTGTGGAACGTCCTGAGAGACGGTTTGATTCCTGAGGGAATATGCTATACCATCGTGTGCCTCGAAAATATGAGGCGATGCCTGAGGACTTAAAGCGATGGGTATAGATGATTGTGGGCTCCTTTGGAGACTTAAAGCAATCCTTAATGTCGTGTGCCTCGAAAATATGAGGCGATGCCTGAGGACCTAAAGCGACGGGTGAACATCGTAGGCCCGACGGGGAGTTACTTGAGATTCTCAGTAACGAGCGATGGTTCCAATAGTTCCTGAGTGGACTAATGACGTGACATGACGTGACAAAGGAAGTCGGTACCGCATTGCATGTGCATAGAGTCGTGGTGTCGGTCTCTGTGCATTTGCATTCATCATGAGTCATTTGTGCATGGAATTGTGAATGTGATTAATGAAATGGAATATGTGTGATTGTATTGTGAATGATTGAGGTGCAGTGGTAATTGATACGCGTGAATCGTACTGTGTGTTGTTATAATTTATCTGTGTGCTTTGGCGGTGAGAATATGTCATTTATGCATTTTTGTGTTAATATATAATTTTATGCAATTATATTATGGTTGTTTTTCTCACCCTTCTGCTGTTTTATAACGCTCTATGAGGCGTTGCAGATTAGAGCTGCTGGAGGTATTCCTTTTTGTGAAGCGTTGCGTCTTCATTATTTTGGTCGGTCGGCTCTGATATGTGACTCCGGGTAGCATAGGGTGGCCGTTTGTGATTGTTTTGTATATCTGATGATATATTTTGGTTGTACAGTTATAACTTGATGTATGACAGCCAAGTTTATATGTATATATGTATATGTGTTATTCAGATTTTAGATCTTTCCGCTTTAATTCTAATTTCTGAAAAGTGGGTGTAAGGAACGAAGTTTCCTCTGTATGATTGTTACCCCACGTTGCATATCTAAATGAGCAGGTGTTACATGTGTATGTTTGGTTACAATTGATGTGATTCCCCCTTTCTATGCCATGAAGTTTCAAATATACTCTGATCAAATTTTCGAATTTTCTTTTTACCGCTTTAATGGCGTGTTAATTGGGGGTATAGATTGGGGGCGTCACATTAAGTGGTATCAGAGCCAGTCCGTGTCAGTTGTGTAGTTTGTGTCTGTTGTGTCTGGCATATTGGGCGAGTTGTGTTGAACGAGTTGTTGTTTAACCATAGTTTCTATTTTGGACGAACAGAATATGGCTGGTCGTAATGATGCTGCTTTGGCTGCAGCGATGGAAGCGATGGCACGAGCTGTGCAGGGTGCACCGAATGCGGCAGGAAATGATGAGTTTAGAAAGAATAAGCCGTCGGTCTTTAAAGGGAAACATGATCCGGATGGTGCGCAGTTGTGGTTGAAAGATATTGAGAGGATTTTCAGGGTAATGGATTGTGATGACGATGATGTTAAGGTGAGGCTGGGCACTCATATGCTACACGAAGAGGCTGACGACTGGTGGATCAGTACTCGTCAGGTGTTGGAAGCTGAAGAGGAGGAAGAAGAGATTACTTGGGAAGTGTTTAGCCGAGAGTTTCTAAGGAAGTATTTTTCGGAGGATGTCCGAGGAAAGAAAGAGATTGAGTTTTTGGAACTAAAACAAGGTAATATGTCGGTTATTGACTATACTGCTAAGTTTGTGGAACTTGTGCAGTTTTATCCTCATTATGTGGAAGTGACTGCTGAATTTTCAAAGTGTGTGAAGTATGAAAGTGGTTTGCGTCCTGAGATAAAGCAGGCTATTGGATATCAGAGGATTCGAAGGTTTGCTGATTTGGTGGAATGCTGTAGGATTTATGATGAAGATAGTAAGGCTCGTTCTGCTCACTATAAAAGTGTAAGTGAAAGGAAAGGGAAACAACAGTTCCGTGGTGGTCCGTATGTGTCACCGGCTGATAAAGGTAAACAAAGGGGAACTTTTGATCGAAGGTCAGGTGGAGGAGGTATGTCTAATCCTATTAGGTGTTTTGGATGTGGTGAATTGGGTCATCGCCAGCATAAATGTAGGAAGAAAGTGAATAAGTGTTCTAATTGTGGCGATATCGGACATGTTGTAGCGGATTGTAAAAGGAAGAATGTGGTGAAGTGTTATAATTGTGGGGAACCTGGTCACATTAGTTCGAAGTGTCCGAATCAGAAGAAAGCTCCGACTAGTGGGAAAGTGTTTTCATTGGCGGGAACTCAGACTACAAGTGCAGATCGTCTGATAAGAGGTACTTGTTTTATTAATAATATGCCTTTAATTGCTATTATTGATACTGGAGCGACTCATTCGTTTATTTCGTCTGAGTGCGCGGAACGTTTGAATCTTGGGTTGTCTTCGATGGATGGTGAGATGGTTATTGATACTCCAGCGATGGGGTCAGTAACTACTTCTTTGGTGTGTTTGAGTTGTCCTTTGGCCATTTATGGCAAAGACTTTGTGATGGATTTAGTGTGTTTACCGTTGGAAGGTTTGGATGTGGTGTTGGGAATGAACTGGTTGCAATTTAATCGGGTGCACATTGACTGTTATCATAAGCTTGTAAGGTTTCCTTCTCTTGAGGAAGATGAAGACTCGAGTTTCTTATCTACCAAAGAGTTGAAGAGACTTGTAGCGGATGAAGCTCAGTTGTTTGGGTTGTTTGCTTCATTGACTGTGGATAGTCAAGTTTCTCTTGGTGTGTTTCCTGTTGTGTGTGAATTTCCTGAGGTGTTTCCTGATGATATTTCAGATGTGCCGCCAGAGAGAGAAGTTGAATTTTCTATTGATCTAGTTCCTGGTACTAGACCTGTTTCTATGGCACCTTATAGAATGTCGGCATCTGAATTGGTGGAGTTGAAAAAGCAGTTAAATGAGTTGTTGGAAAAGAGGTTCGTGAGGCCAAGTGTTTCTCCTTGGGGTGCTCCAGTTTTGTTGGTGAAAAAGAAAGATGGGAGTATGCGATTATGTATTGATTATCGCCAGTTGAACAAAGTGACGATTAAGAACAAATATCCGCTTCCAAGGATTGATGATCTGATGGATCAGTTGGTTGGTGCTTGTGTATTTAGTAAGATCGATTTGAGATCGGGGTACCATCAGATAAGAGTGAAAGAAGAGGATATTCAGAAGACGGCCTTTAGAACACGTTACGGTCATTATGAATATTCAGTGATGCTGTTCGGGGTTTTTAATGCGCCTGGTGTGTTTATGGAATACATGAATCGTATTTTCCACGAACATTTGGATCGTTTTGTGGTGGTGTTTATTGATGATATTTTAATCTATTCTAAGTCTCGTGAGGAACATGCAGAGCAATTGCGTATTGTTTTGCAGGTTTTGAAGGAAAGGAAGCTTTTTGCCAAATTGTCCAAGTGTGAATTCTGGTTGTCTGAGGTGAGTTTTCTTGGGCACTTAATTTCAGGTAATGGTATTGTTGTGGATCCATCTAAAGTAGAAGCAGCTCTACAATGGGAGGCTCCTAGATCCGTTACTGAAATTCGAAGCTTTTTGGGTTTGGCTGGTTATTACCGGAGGTTCATTGAAGGTTTTTCTAAGTTGGCTCTTCCTTTGACGCAGTTGACTTGTAAGGGCAAAGCATTCATTTGGAATATTCAATGTGAAGAGAGTTTTTTTGAGCTGAAGAGAAGATTGACGACAGCTCCGATTCTTATTTTACCTGATCCTAATGAACCGTTTGTTGTGTACTGTGATGCTTCTTTAATTGGTTTGGGTTGTGTTCTGATGCAGGAAGGTAAAGTTGTAGCTTATGCTTCAAGGCAGTTAAGAGTTCATGAGAAAAACTATCCTACTCATGATCTTGAGTTAGCGGCTGTAGTTTTTGTGTTGAAGATTTGGAGGCACTATCTCTATGGTGCAAGGTTCGAAGTCTTTAGTGATCATAAAAGCTTGAAATATTTATTTGATCAGAAAGAGTTGAACATGAGGCAGCGGAGATGGTTGGAATTCTTGAAAGACTACGACTTTGGCTTGAATTACCATCCTGGTAAAGCTAATGTGGTAGCCGATGCATTGAGCCGGAAATCGTTGCATATGTCCGCATTGATGGTGAAAGAGTGGGAACTTTTGGAATCGTTCAGAGATTTGAGTTTGGTTTGTGAAGTGACGTCGGTTAGCGTAAGGCTTGGAATGTTGAAAGTTACTAATGAATTTTTGTTGTCGGTTAGTGAGAAACAAAAGTTGGATTTGAAATTCGTTGATTTGATGAGGAATGAGAATGTGGATTTCAAGGTGGATAATTTTGGTGTTTTGAGGTTTCGTGGTCGCATTTGCATTCCTGATGATGCGGAGTTGAAAAGAATGATTTTGGAGGAAGGACACCGGAGTAATTTAAGTATACATCCGGGTGCAAATAAGATGTACCAAGATTTGAAGAAGATTTTCTGGTGGCCTGGTTTGAAAAGAGATGTGGCTCAGTTTGTGTATGCATGTTTGACTTGTCAGAAATCGAAAGTGGAACATTTGAGACCTAGTGGTTTGTTGCAACCGTTGGATATTCCTGAGTGGAAATGGGATAGCATTTCGATGGATTTTGTGACGGGATTACCGAACACTCAGCGTGGGCATAATGCTATTTGGGTGATTGTGGACAGGCTGACTAAATCGGCGCATTTTATTCCGATTGACATCAGTTTTTCTTTGGAACGGTTAGCTGAGATCTATATCAGTGTGGTGGTGAAATTGCATGGGGTTCCTTTAAGTATTATTTCTGATCGAGATCCTAGGTTTACATCGAGATTTTGGGAAAGTTTACAGAAGGCATTGGGTTCTAGATTGAGGTTGAGTTCGGCTTATCATCCGCAGACGGATGGTCAGACCGAAAGAACTATTCAGTCGTTGGAGGATTTGTTGAGAGCGTGTGTTTTGGAACAAGGTGGTACGTGGGACAGTTATCTTGCATTGGTCGAGTTCACGTATAATAACAGTTTCCATTCTAGTATCGGAATGGCACCTTTTGAGGCTTTATATGGACGAAGATGTAGAACGCCGTTGTGTTGGCACGAAACTGGTGAGAGTTCTGTGGTTGGACCGGAATTGGTGCAACAGACGACGGAAAAGGTAAAGTTTATTCGTGAGAAAATGAAGGCTTCTCAGAGTAGACAAAAGAGTTATCATGATTGGAGACGTAAGAATCTTGAGTTCCAAGAGGGTGATCACGTATTTCTGAGAGTTACGCCGGTAACGGGTGTTGGTCGTGCTTTGAGATCTAAGAAGCTTACTTCTCGATTTATTGGTCCTTACCAGATATCTGCGAGAGTTGGTGCTGTAGCGTATCGTGTGGCGTTACCGCCAAATCTGTCGAATTTGCATGATGTTTTTCATGTTTCACAGCTTCGGAAGTATGTTCCGGACCCTTCACATGTGATTCCGATGGACGAGGTTGAGGTAAGGGATAACCTTACGGTCGAGGCATTACCGGTTGGTATTTTGGATCGCGAGGTGAAGCGGTTGAGGGGTAAAGAGATTGCACTTGTGAAAGTGGCGTGGGGAGGCGCCGCTGAGGGTAATTTGACGTGGGAATTAGAGAGTAGGATGCGGGAGTCGTATCCGGAGTTGTTTGTATCAGGTAAGATTTTCGAGGACGAAAATTTCTAAGTGGGGGAGAATTGTAACGCCCCGTTTTGCCAGTTTTATTTTATTGAGTCGTTTTTGATTATTTTATTATTATTTTATTGTAATTTCAACTTTTGTGTGAAAATATGTTATTTTTAGTCGTGAATATATTGTATCGGGTTTTGGGATCGTTTATGAGATATTTGAGTGTGGGGGTATTTTGGTCATTTCATAGATATTTTTACTAAGTTAGTAAGAAAAGAAAATAGAAAAGAAAAGGGAAAGAAAAATAGAGAGAAAGAAAGAAGAAAGAAGGGAAAAGAGAAGAAAAGAGGAGAAGAGAGAAAATTGGAGAAAAAGTGTGAAAATCATCAAGATCAATTCCTAGAATCGAATTTAATCGGGTAAGGGTGCGAAACTCGATTATATTATACTTGTGTATGGTTATGTATGTATGTGTTTGGATGATTCTCTTGCTTTCCATGTTTTTCACTTTTAGGTCGAAAACGATAAAATGAGTAGAATCGATGGTTTAACGGTTGGAAATCGATGTAAAGGTGGTAGTTTGTTTGTTGTCATGATGGGTTTGGGTTCTGATTGATTTATGTTGTTTTGGAAAATGTTTTGGGTTGAAAATATCATTTTTGGGTTTTCAACAGCGCTGAAGGATTCTGAGTTTTCGCAGGTTCGCCTAGCGAACCATTCAGCGAAGGCTAGCGAGGGTTCGCTACGGGTATTCGCCTAGCAAAGGCGTGAGCGAAGGTTCGCTAGAGTGTTCGCCTAGCGAACTTTGGGTGTTTTTGGCTCTGTTTGGTTCTGACTTGGTTCGCTGGAACATTCGCCTAGCGAAGGAGCTAGCGAATGCTCGCGAGGGATGCTCGCCTAGCGAAGCAGCTAGCGAATGCTCGCGAGGGATGCTTGCCTAGCGAAGCAGCTAGCGAATGCTCGCGAGGGAGGTTCGCCCAGCGAACAGTGCTGTTCGTGTAATTTTGTTTTCTGCATAACTTTTGATCTGTGATTCGGTTTGAGGCGTGGTTTGATGCGTTGGGAAGCCATTGAGCTGTATTTTCTTATTATGATGGTTTAGAATTTGTTAGCCGATTTTATTTTGTCGGTTAATGTGAATAGTGTCAATGGTCGACTTTTGTCGTTTTAATGGTGCATAATTGTCATGTATTATGCTATATGTTTGTGCTTTGGATATGTATGCCTTATATGCTGTTGTGAGGATAAGTTGTGGCCGTAAGGCAAGAAAATGTTAAGTGTTGTATTGATGATTTATGCATGATTATGAATGTGTGCATGGATGCAATGTGAGTGTCATGAGTCATTGTATGCCAAGCATCATAATGTGCATTGTGGAACGTCCTGAGAGACGGTTTGATTCCTGAGGGAATATGCTATACCATCGTGTGCCTTGAAAATATGAGGCGATGCCTGAGGACTTAAAGCGATGGGTATAGACGATTGTGGGCTCCTTTGGAGACTTAAAGCAATCCTTAACGTCGTGTGCCTCGAAAATATGAGGCGATGCCTGAGGACCTAAAGCGACGGGTGAACATCGTAGGCCTGACGGGGAGTTACTTGAGATTCTCAGTAACGAGCGATGGTTCCAATAGTTCCTGAGTGGACTAATGACGTGACATGACGTGACAAAGGAAGTCGGTACCGCATTGCATGTGCATTGAGTCATGGTGTCGGTCTCTGTGCATTTGCATTCATCATGAGTCATTTGTGCATGGAATTGTGAATGTGATTAATGAAATGGAATATGTGTGATTGTATTGTGAATGATTGAGGTGCAGTGGTAATTGATACGCGTGAATCGTACTGTGTGTTGTTATAATTTATCTGTGTGCTTTGGCGGTGAGAATATGTCATTTGTGCATTTTTGTGTTAATATATAATTTTATGCAATTATATTATGGTTGTTTTTCTCACCCTTCTGCTGTTTTATAACGCTCTATGAGGCGTTGCAGATTAGAGCTGCTGGAGGTATTCCTTTTTGTGAAGCGTTGCGTCTTCATTATTTTGGTCGGTCGGCTCTGATATGTGACTCCGGGTAGCATAGGGTGGCCGTTTGTGATTGTTTTGTATATCTGATGATATATTTTGGTTGTACAGTTATAACTTGATGTATGACAGCCAAGTTTATATGTATATATGTATATGTGTTATTCAGATTTTAGATCTTTCCGCTTTAATTCTAATTTCTGAAAAGTGGGTGTAAGGAACGAAGTTTCCTCTGTATGATTGTTACCCCACGTTGCATATCTAAATGAGCAGGTGTTGCATGTGTATGTTTGGCTCCTTTGATGTGATTCTCCCTTTCTATGCCATGATGTTTCAAATATACTCTGATCAATTTTCAAATTTTCTTTTTACCGCTTTAATGGCGTGTTAATTGGGGGTATAGATTGGGGGCGTCACAGTATGCATGAGTAGTTAACAAATGACAACGACTATTGTTGGCAGAGCTTTGTTGTGGCAATACTTGCAATTGTTATTGTGACATTTTCAACAGACATAGATTCCAAATGCTTTCAGGTTAGTTATAAAATTTTGAATTTAGCTTGAATTGTATTCTTTTGTTCTCCTATAAGTATGTTACATATTCACGCAGTTTCGGAAAGACGATACACCAGCAGAAGATGATATACCATATGGTTATGGCTTCTTACATTTTATTTTTGCCACAGGAGCAAAGTATGATCGCCTACCCGTTGGTGTGTCTATTTTGCATGACAAAATATCAATATCTCGATCCCCGACACCGAGTAATTCAATAAGCTAACACAGTAGCCACCACTGAGATTTTTTAAACATAAATATTTTGAAACATAAATATTCCCTATCTTAGTTTTGCTGATTGTTTACAGGATCAGACAGTAAAATGGCATGCAACGCCGTTTCAAGAGAGACTGGATAAGGCATTATCTGAGGAGTAACATCTCTCTCAAAGGTATCCTAAAACATTCATGCTATTCTACATCTGTTCATTTAAGTTGACTACAAATTTAATTCAAGTTTAGCATGTTGTGGGGATAAAACTATGATCAAAGAACGCCAGTTTGCTTGATATGTATGAGTGTGACAAATCTACTGCTTTTGTATGAATTATTTATCTCAATATTTTGAGGAGTTTTTATTTCATAAGCATGCATAGATGATGAATGTTGTTGGATATATTTGCTAATAGTTGATTCCTAACATCTGAGTGTCTATATAATGCCAATTTAATGTCATTTTTATGATTTACAGGAAACTTGCCTTTGCAAAACCAATGGCATTTGAGGATATTGTGGAGTCAATTTAATTTGTATTCTATTAACCACCTTTAGAGAGTTAGTTATCTGCATTTTTTTTAGGTATTATTTATTTATTACCTCATTAGTGCTATTCATGATTCACAAATAGTAGAATTGGTAATGACTTTTGTTACTTCATCTTATTGATGCTTAGGGACTAAAAATATATCTCAGGAAATGAACATTGTAAATGCTGTACCTTAGTGTTACTTGCATATAGCTCTGTTTCAGTCACCATATAGCTCATTAATTTGGTTCCTTCAGCCATTTTGCAGTTATAGTAGGGACGGAAACAACCTTGAGTTTTATATAGAAATATACCGTAGTAATTGTTTAAACATTCTGATTGAAAAATGGAAATGTTTACATTCGAGAAGTCGGGACCATTGCTTCTTTCGTTTTAACTGTATTTTATAAGCTTCATTTACAAACTCTAACTAGAAAAAGACACATTTAGAGATATTAAATCATGGATTGCCTTTAACTGAATTATAATTGCTACTTTCCATTGGTAATTCATATGAAAGACTTGTGAAACTTATAAATAAATCTGCAGAACATCAAGGACATGTTTAAGGTGAACCAAATGCCCACCATCAACACAATTTGAGTTTTCTCAGAAGACAATATTTGCTTCACAGTTTAGTATTAGAAATTCTGTTATATAATCAGCCTGTTATAAACTTTGATATAATCTACTGCCATAAACAGTGATTTATGGGAGTATTGCAACACAGTTTGTTATCGTTGTTTCACGGGACACTTTCATCGTATGTCATTATTTTTATCAAGTGGTTATATTCATTTATATATTTCTTATTATTATTGATCTTTGAAATTCTTTATCATATATTCTATTACATTTTTTATCATAATATTGTTTTTTTTTATAATTTATAATTTTTTCGTGTACTTTCTCAATTAAAATAAATTTACCCGTGCGGGAGCACGGGTATCTTACTAGTATAACATTAAAATCAATGGATATTTTGTTAGATTATAGTGTATTTTCTATTGTAAATTTCGATCATGCTTTTCATGGTTTCTCCAGTAATAAATTGATTCACTTTTAATTTAATAAAATATTAATTTAAATAATGTTAACTTGTGACATAAAAAATTATTTTATTATGAATCAGTGTTACATATTTTTAAAGAATACTCCTAAGAAAGAGTAAGCACGTAGAGAATATATATATATATATATATATATATATATATATATATATATATATATATATATATATATATATATATATAAAGTAATGTTATTTGAATTGGAAAAATGATTTTATTCAAATTTGTAGTTTTAAAATTAACTCATCTGAATTCAACTGAGTTTTGTTAACTCATCTGAATTTACGGGTAGATGTAAACGTATCTATGAGAGACTATGTTGTAGACTGTTCATTTTAATGTCCATCTTTTAAATATTTCTCTTGCGACAGTTAAAAGGTGGTGCATATTATTAGTATATATTTGTAACTATGTCAATGTTAACAAATTGAAGAATGAATTCAAACTTTACAAATAATAGTTTGGTAGACAAAATCAAACAGATTTAATATTATTAAACATATCAATTGACTTTTATTTTCAAGATACCATGGTCTGTAGATATTCATTTATAACTGAAATTTAACGGGGAGCTGTCATATATATTGTAGGTTTGTAAAAATTGTAAATATGATATAATAAGAAGGTTTTAAAACTGATATTTGACGAGAAGTTGTTATAAATTTTAGGTATAGAAAAGTTGACTAATATCTAAAAAGTAATGTTATTTGAATTGCAAAAATGATTTTATTCAAATTTGTAATTTTAAAATTAATTCATCTGGATTCAACTGAGTTTTGTTAACGTATCTGAATTCACAGGTATAAGTAAACGTATTATGAGAGACCACGTTGTAGACTGTTTATTTTAATATCCATCTTTTAAACATTTTTTTTGCTGCAGTTAAAAGTTGGCACATATTATTTGTATATATTTGTAACTATGTTAATTTTAATTAATTAAAGAATGAATTCAAACTTTACAAATAATAATTTTACCTATAAAGAAGAATATGTGTTTTTTTTCTTTAATCCCAATGCCACTTAAAAGCACTAGCCAACTAGCAAACCACTTTATAGACCCACATGAAATATATAGTTCCACCCAAATGTTTATCATAGGATCCATGATAGATGTCAACTCACTTTTGTGGTGGCCATATAAACCATATCTTCACCTACATTATCATATCATTTTTCATTTATCTTACAAAATAAAATTTATTTATTTCATTGACAAATAAATATAACTACTCAAAACTTATACATATAGGACCGTTTGTTTTGTTTTTTTTTTAAAATAATTTTTATTATATAATATTATTTTGTGGAAAAAAATTTGCAAAAAAAATATTTTATAAAAGTTTCAAATGAAAATTTGGTTTGAATAGTTTTACTCAAAATGTTATTTTAGATATTTTATTATTTTATCAAAAAAAAATTTGGATATCAAAATTTCAAAAAAAATCACTTAATTTTAAAGCTATTTTAAATAGTTTTTCATAAAAATCATTTTTGAGATACAATTGTTATCAAAAAATTGCGATTTTGACTATATTTTGATCTTCAATAATTTATGTTTATATTGTATGATGTCAAAATTAGTCTTACAATTTATAAAAAAATTTATAATATTTTAAAAATCTATTTTTACAAATATAAAAAAAAAATCTATTTGTTTAAAAACTAAAACAAACATGAATATAATAACTGTTTTTAGGTTTATAATAATAGTTAAAGGTTCGGAACACTAATATATAAATTTTATTATGTTTTAAAACTAATCATTCAATCAAAGGGTTCATTCCCTTTTGGCAAGGCTGCTAATTAAAGTTTAACTTTTTAACTATTTTTCTTTAATGATTAGGTTCGAATTTTTTACTCAAATGTCACCTTCTGAAATTTTATGTATTAAAATGTCATTATCTGAATTTTTTTTTTCTAAAATACTACACTTTCTGTGTGGGCTCGTCCAATGAAAGGACGAATTGATGAAGCTTTTCCGAGTCATTCATGGGATCGGTCAATAGTTGGCCGAACCATTGAAGGGTTTTTTTTTTTTTTTCTGTTTCAATGGCTCGTCCAATGAAAGGATGAACTGATGAAGCTTTTCCGAGCCATTCATGGGGTCGGCCAATGGTTGGCCGAACCATTGAAGTGGTTTATTTATTTATTTATTTTTTCTGTTTCAATGGTTCGTCCAATGAAAGGACGAATCCATGAATAACATGACATTTTGGAATTTTTTTTTTTAGATAGTGGCATTTTAGTACATAAAATTTCAAAAGATAGCATATGGGTAAAAAAAATCATTGGATTCCTTGTGTCCAACCAATAAATTAAGTAATTAACTGTAATGGTGCTAATCTCTTATCAGCAGAACTTTGTTTTAATTATAATGTTTTATAATTTCATTGCACCTTAAAGTAATTACAATTTGTCTTTAAAAATAGTTTAAATGTGAGTGTAAAAGAGCACGTTTATACGATGAGGTTTATAGCCTCCACCATTATTATGAAAAGGAATCTAATAATTGTACGCAAAGTGACTGTAAATTAAAATGTCAAATTCAATAGACATTGGATTTTACGATAGAGCCGTAGTAATAAAATTGAATAATGATAAATCAAACTTTTAAATTCGAGTGATGAACGACCCTTCTACAGAAAGATAATATTTGATCAAACCTTGTCATTCTCAGACCGAACTTTAAATTACTAGGAATTTTTTTTTTAGGATTAGAGAGTGAAAAAAAAATTAATAATAATAATATGACAACAACCAATTTTATCTCATTCGTTGAGTCGGTTTTATAAATTAACTTTTGTTATAATATTTTTTTCAAAATTATATTTTTATTCATATTTTAATGTCGATACCTTTTATAAATTTTAATATTTAATTTAAAAATATTTTAATGTTTAAGAAAAAAATCAGATGATAAACTCTGAAAAATATTTTACTATGTTAAAAGTATTATAATATTCTCTGCTGTTTCTTATACACAAGAGATTCAAGTGTGTGTCAATTAGTTTATAATAAATTCAAGTTACTATTAAAATAAATAAATTTAAATTTAGAGAGGATAAAATTTCACCACTAAAGTTAAATGTTGCAAAAATTTTTAATTCAAGTTAATATTAATGATGACTTAAAATTCGTAACAAACTTAAATGTTGCAAAAATTTTGTTATGGAATTTGAAAATCATCTCAAATTGTGACGAAATTAATCTGTCACAGAAAATAAATCTCTCATTATTTCTTGAGCAAAAATTCACCACTTAATCTAAAATTCCCTCACTAATGCATTTTGATTTCATAATAAAATAGTGACATATTATAATTCCCTCTCTAGTTAATGAAGGATATATTATAAAAGAAAAATACATTTTTGTTTCCTTTCAAAATCTTACAAACTATTTTTGTTTTAAATATGTAATTTTATTACATATACATTTATTATATTTAAACAAAAAAATTATAAAGTATTTAATTTAATGTATAACATCACATAATCGTTACAAAAGTTCAATAAAATCATCACTAATATAAACATTGTTCTTAAAAACTAAACTAGGAGTTCACAGCTAAATTCTCACAAATAATATACTATATAGCTACTGGGTGGAGGTAGAGGTAAATGTGGATGATATAGTTTCAGACATCGTAAAAGACATTACATTATTTCCTTATCATAAGAATGAAATCTCAAGTTCTTTTGAAGTTGTAGAATATTGCATCACATCAATTGTCACAAATGCTGAAAACAAATAAAAATTATAAAATGATTACATTATTTAATATCTTAAAAACATCGTATTTAATATTCAATTATGATTAAACATTCCTAATCATAACTATTTTTGCCAAAATATTCATTTATATGATTTTACCTACCTTTTTCTTTAAGATTAGTTCCTCTGAGACTTCAAAATTTCTATCCAAATAGATGAATGAGAGAATAAGAATGTTTAGAATATCTTGGATGCTACCATGTAAAATAAGTTATTGTCAACTCTTTTGGAAGAAATAATGGGAACCTTCTCATTCCAATGAGCTGTATTATTAAAAAGAACATCCATAATATCTCGCTCAAGTAATATAACAATGAAAGCATAAGCTACAAGATTAACATCAGCATACTAGATTCAAACTACATCACAATTAATGTATCTAATTCACTCATTTTTATTCATTTATGATTTATAGTCTATACAGTTTTTCCTCACTAAACCCATCACAATTAGTGAAGGATTTACTTTCCTCACAAATTTACATCCCTAATTTGTATTTTTTTAGTAGTGAAATATGACAACACCATAAGTTATATTAAGCACCTCAAGCTTGTTGGATTATGAGGTGATAGGTGTATGAGTTCTCTCATTTATAAATACTCAACTCTCCATATTTATAACTAATGTAGGACTCCAACTCACACTTGATATATTATTCTCAACACTCCCCCTCAAGTGTGAGTCTACAATGCTCCCCCTCAAGTGAAAACTCTTTTATCCACATGTATTCGTACTGCCGTTGACACCTCTTCCTAGGCATTTCGATACACCTCTTCCTTGGGCATTTCAATTTCAATGGGACACCACTTCCTGGGCATTTCGATACATGTAATTCGGTCCCTTCACTCGAACCAGACTCTGATACCATTTGTTGAGGTTATTAGGAGGAGCATCAATATTGGGCCAAGAGCAACACAAGTGAGAGAGACACCACATATTCACCCAAAAGCTTAAGGTGATAGGTGTATGGATTCTCCCACTTATAAATGCTCAACTATCCACATTTATAACCAATGTGAGACTCCAACTCACACTTGTTATATTATTCTCAAAAAACTATGTACATAGCTTCTATTTGTATCAGGTCCGACAAACAAAATTGGCAGCACTCTCCCTCGGGTGACTTTTCTCTCAAGACCGCATATGACTTTAAGAGAAGTCTGGGAAGTTTGAAGGTTTGGAGCAGATTTATCTGGTTGAAGTATATCCCTACGTCTAAATTGTTTATGGGGTGCTACATATAAGCAACTCAAAAAAAAAAATTCTCTTTCCCCTATAAATGCAGCATGTGCAATAGAGTTGAGGAATCTACTCAGCATTTGTTTTTCAATTGTCAGTATGCTGCCAAAATATAGACTTGGTTAGTCTCCGCATTGAACATTCACACTCATATTCTATGTTGGGACGACGTCTGGAATGTTTGTAACAAGTCTTGGTCAGAGCAATGTAAGTTGGTTCTGAATGTTGCGATTATTTATCTTTTCAATGTCGTTTGGATTGTTCACAACAATGCTAGATTCAAAGATAAAAATTTCCATGTTTCCTCTTTTATTTCTTTCTTTTAGTCGGCATGTACCTTTACTAGAAATAATTCTAAAGTGACCTCTCATGTTAATATTCATGACTTCGTGTTGCTGAAATTTTTCAAATTCAGACTCAGGCCCCCTAATGCTCCACAGATTCTTAAGGTGCTTTGGAAGATGCATCCTCCTAGCTGGATTAAAATTAATTATGATGATACGTCCTTACATAATTTAGGGCCTTCGGCTTGCGGTGGTATTGTTAGGAATCATGAAGGTAATTTTCTTGGTGTTTTCCCGTATTTTCTTGGTATCTCAAACTCTCTCATTTCTGAACACTTTGGTGTAATGTTTGCAATAGAGTTAGCTAATGAGAAGGGTTGGCATAATGTTTGGTTGGAAACAAATTTGGTTGCTGTGGTTCAAGCCTTCAAACCTCCGCTCATGGTTCCTTGACAAATTCGCACTAGATGGATCAATGGTGTACATATAACTTTGAAAATGTCTTTTGTATTTTCTCACATATATAGAGAAGAGAATAGTTATGCACATTATCTTACTAACTTAGGGCTTACAATTTCGTATTCGATTTATTTTAGCTCGCTTCCCCTAATTTTGAGGGAAGATTTTGTAAAGAATATGCTTGAATTGCCTTTCTTTAGGTTCAATTCCGATTGAGATGGTTTTGGTATGGTCACCCCTTCTCTCTTTCCTACCATTTTCCCTTTTATTTATCTAACCTTATTAAAAAATAATGCATTTAATGCACTATATGACAACTTAAATTGTTTTCTTGTGCCACTTGACCTAACTAAAGATGTCTGACATCAATATTCTTTGTACAAGAATGGTATGTTGCATTCTTACTAAAATTGGTGAAGAAATTGACTATCACAATAAATAACATACCTTTTTTTTGCTTCATTTTCAATTGGTGAAGAAATATTTCTAAACAAAGCTTTCATTCCTTGAGTTCAACATTGAGGGGAGAATCAAAGACAACATCTCTTACAGATGCTGGTTCCAACCCAAGTTTAGGAAACATATTTGTAATGTTATGAAGCTTTAGTCTGTTTGTTAGGTTTGTGGCCTATCAGTTGGACCCTTTGTGGTCGTTTGGTTTTGACTTGTTTTTTGGTTAATAAAGTATTAATTTTCCAAAAAAAAAAAAAAGCTTTCACTCCTTGCTTCATCCATGGCAATGTATTCTATCTTGGTAGTTGATAAGGCAACACATTTTTTCTATTTAGAATTCCATGATATTCTCCTATAAAAGTAAATAGATTTCCTAGCGTAGAATTTCTACCATCCAAATCACTTGTCATAGTTGCATATGTGTAGCTTTCAAGAACCAACTATGATCCTCCAAAACATATGCACTTATTAGAAACGAAGAGTGATATGGAAGTGTATCATTTTTTTCCCTCGGGCCATTGACCGAGGCAAAAAATTGGAAAGCGTGCAACTTTTTTCCTAGGTTGGTGGTTCAACCGAAGGAAAATCTCTCACTTGTCACATTGGTTAGACTGTAAACTGAACTGAAATCCTTTACACTCCCCCTCTGCCAAGGTTGTTAACCGAGAGGATAGTGGTTAGGGGAACCACTTTTCAAATCAGTTGGAACTGTTAACCGGTGTAAAATTCCTTATATATATAATTATTATTATTATTTGTTAATCCTTCCTATGTTATATTTGTAATGCATAATTGATCCCAAACTCGGATAAAAGGAAATGGTTGTGTTAGACAATCGACAACTAACGTAAAATTTTGTAGAAACTCTATGACATGGATAAACTATGAAATAATGTGAATGCTAGGTTATTTCCTATAAGAAACACATTGTATGGCTTAAGTAGAATGTCAAAAGAGCAATGGTCGCTACATCCTCGCTTGGATACAGTGAAAAATAAGCAAGGTTCCCATATTTTTTTGAATGTGTGTAGGTAAATAAGTTAGTTCATAAGAGTAGGATTTGTTTTGGATCTTGAAATATAGACACACTTATTGGAAAATCTATGGAAATAATGGACACTATGGTTATGAGGAAGATCAATTTTATGTGACTACAAGAAACTAAGTGGATTGGTGAAAAAGAGAATGAATTAGACAACTCAAGATCTTAGCTTTGGTACATCAGAAAAGTTTGATCTATAAATGGGGTGGGGATTATTGTGTACAAAAAGTGAAAGAATGTATTGTGGATATGAAAAGAGTGGGAGATCAAATCCTAGCCTTGAAATTTATAGTGGAACAAGATACCTTTAATTATGTTAGTTCTTACGCACCTCGTGTTGGGTTAGCAAAACACATTAAAGTAAAATTTTGGCAGGATTTAGAACGCTTACTTCAGAATATACCCCAAGGAAAAAAGTTTTTTCTAGGAAGGGATCTAAACGGATATTTAGGGAGCTTAGCAAGAGGTTTTGAGAGCGTGCATAAAGGGTGTGGTCTAGGGGGGTGAATGAGGAGGGTAAATCCATCTTGTAATTTTCGGCAAAATTGGATCTTACTATATAAAATATTTGGTTTAGGAAAAGAGATGAACATCTTATCACATATCTGGTTTAGCAGGTCATATAAAAAGATATTCTTGGACTGTAAAAATATTCCAAGAGAGAGCTTGACTGCCTAACACAGAGTATTGATTATGAATGTAAGAATCAAGGGGAGAACAAATAGAAGAAGTAACATGGGATAACCACAGATCAAGTGGTGGCATCTGAATGGTGAAAAACAAGGAAGTTTCCAGCACAAGATCAAGGACAACCACAAGGAACTGCAAATAATATATGGAATAAGATGGCCCAAGAGATTAGAAAAATGGATAAAGAGGTGTTGAGAGAATTAAGAGGTTTTGGACCCAAGGTTAAAGAATAATGGTGGTGGAATGAAAATTTTTAGAGTAAAGTTATAGTAAAAAAAAATGAGTGTTTTAAATAATGGTCTAGGTGTAAAACTGCCAAAACTTGGGGAAAGTATAAGAAAGTTAAGAATGAGATGAAGAAGGTGGCGAGTGAAGCAAGAACTTAAGCTTTTGATGAATTACACCAATCTCTAGGAACCAATGAGGGAGAAAAACATATATGTATATTCTCTCTAAGGGAATAGAAAGAAAGATAACAGATTTGGATCAAGTGAAGTGTGTAAAAGATGAAGAAGCCAAAGTCTTGGTTCAGGAAAAAGAAATGATGTATAGGTAGAAGACATATTTCTATAATTTATTTAATTAAGGATATGATATTTCACCAGACTCTAGTAGGATCAGCATTAGATAATAGGATCGAAACTATAATTACTATTGTCAGATTCAGAAATAAGAGGTAACTGAAGCATTAAAAAGGATGAGTAACACAGTAAGGAGGTTGGACTAGACAACATACCTATTGAAGTGTGAAAAATTATTGGAGATATAGGTATTGAGTGGCTCACCAATCTCTTTAATGAAATTATGAGGTCAAATCCCCACTACAATAGGTTTGTATCAATGTTCAATATTAAAGTCCCTACACGTTTACCTTAATTTTGGATGTACTCACTGAACAAATCCAAGAGCTAGCACTGAGATACATGATTTTGCAGATGATATAGTCCTACTTGGAGAGTCAAAGGAGGATTTGAATGAGGGGTTGGAGACTTGGAGACGAACTTTAGAAACACAAGGTTTTTGCTTAAAAAGAAGTAAAACGGAGTACATAGAATGTAAATTCAAGAAAAAATAATAGATTCTAATATAGAGGTGAAAGTTGGAGACCATATCATCCCTTAAGTCACATGGTTTAAATATCTTGGATCCTTAATACAAAATGATGGAAAAATAAAATGTGGGTGACTTACACTTGTGGGGGAGATTGTTGGAATTCAAGTGTGAGTGGATAAAGTCTCGCGTCTACTAGAAATGGAGGAAATGTTAGATATATAAGAGAAATGACTTATATTGCTAATGCCTTTAGGTTTTTTGTGAATGTGTAGTATGTGGAATTGTGATCAGTTAATTGCAAATTAGAAAAATATAAAGAAAAATTAAAATAATTGTTTATCCAAAGAAGACAAATGAAAATAAAAAATTAATAATAATGTGATTAATGAATTGATTAATAGAGAAAGAAATAAAAGAAATGTGTTATAGAAGTAGTTGTAAACAAAGAAGTAAATGTAAAAAATAATAATATTTTAATGCATTTAAAAATGAAGGAATATTGATGGTTAACATTTATTGGAAAATTAGTAAACAATAATAAATATAGAGTAAAAATAAAAATAATTTAGTGTCACGTGGAAAGAAAAAAGTGCAAAAACTTTTCACTTTGGCATTTAAGATGGGCCATACATTTTCCATCAGCAATTAAAGTGTTGATGGTCCCAATATTGGAATCTATAAAGAGTGATTGGGTTTAGTTCAGTGTATTTATGATTCAATTTGAAATAGAGGCTAATTCCAAGGTTACTTATTGTATTCCCCAAATATGGCCAACGACAAAATCACATAAACTCTTTGCAGGTAAAGAAAGTTGCCACAATAAGTTGTGAAATATTGTGTGCGTCTGTAGTTAGGGCAATCGTTGTATCCGAACGTTGTTTTGTAACAAAGCTTCGCTCGGAAATTTTAATATACATTTTGATCGTGTTGCATGCATTGTGTTTGTCGATGTAGATCATCACCTGTTAAGGTCGGAGATGGTGCATATTTGGTAACCAAGAAAGAAATCATTGATCAGTCAAAACCTGGTGTTGTAGTTGGAGAAGAAATATGACCCGACGGTAACTCACAAAAATGAAATAGAACTACCGAGTCCGGTGTCTCTCATATTTCAATATCATCCGACAGTAGCATGTAAGAAGATCTCGTATAGAAAGATATAAGGTTATAAGAAAGTTATGTGTTACATTTGTGCATAGTAAAGAACAAAGGAAATGTTGTAGGTTAAGTAAGTTTTTGAATGCATGTTTAAAAAGAAGTGATATGGAAAAATTCGTTTCAGAAATGGTGATGATAAAAGCAGTATGATCTGAAAAAATTAATAGTTACTATAACAATTGATGTTTGAAATAGATCAGACCAAAACAATAGCGCGAAGTTTTTTTTTTTGTTTGTTGAGCTGGTAAACCAGTTCTGAGAACATGTTAGTCATGCATGTAAATTAATCAACATGGATTTTGTGATATGTTTTGTGAATGCAGTTCCTCAGATGGTAATTCAAGCCAAGACTTTATGCTTCTCCCTAAAGTAGAATGCATGTGGTGTATGAGAATAAAATCTGGGAAGGTGGCAAAGAAAAATGTTTTGGTAAGTTACAATATATATTTTCCAATGGTTATATATTCTTTGGGATCTGGGAGATATAGTAATGCAAATTGTAATATTTGTAGCATATCCTGTGAGATGTGATAAGGAAATGTTTGTTCACGGGACCTTAATTAACTTGATAGATTCCGACACAATAGAGAGGTACCACTGTGAACTCCACAGTGCAGAAAAGAACAAATGTGGAGAAAAGTTTATCTACGGTGGGTGGAATAAATTTTCCAAGAAGAGAAAGCTCAAAAGGGAATATATTTTGTCTTTCTGCATTCGTTTTCCTCCGGCGACAAGACTATTTGTGTTAGTGAAAACCATTAATAATCGTATGATGTTGTGGATAATAGTGGTAACGTTTTGAGGTTGATGTGGTTGAATTAGATAGACACTACGCCAAACAAGACATTAGACAGTGTTTTTTTAGGCCTTAGACAACGCTTTTTTAGGCCTTAGACAGCGCTTAAAAGCGTTGCCTCAGGTTGCGCTGTCGTAGGTAAAGACAACGCTTTTTATTTATGAAAAAGCGCTCTCTAAAGTATACATTAGAGGGGGCTTTTTCAATAAAAAGCGCTGTCTAAAGGCCCCCTTTAGACAATGCTTTTTAAAGCGCTGTCTAATGTATGCCTATAATTTTAGTTGTCAATTTTTCTATACCTTTAGAGGGCATTTTTTCAAGAAAAAACGCTGTCTAAAGGCCCCCTTTAGACAGTGCTTTTTAAAGCGCTATCTAATGTATGCCTATAATTTTAGTTATCAATTTTTCTATACCTTTAGAGGGCGCTTTTTAGGAAAAGCGCTTTCTAAAGGCCCCCTTTAGACAGCGCTTTTTAAAGCGCTGTCTAATGTATGCCTATAATTTTAGTTACCAATTTTTCAATACCTTTAGATTGCGCTTTTTAGGAAAAGCGCTTTCTGTTGTTAACTATAGACATCGCTTTTTTTAGAAAGCGTTGTCTTTTCTCTACGTATAATTTTAATGATTTTATTTAGAAATCCCATTTTAACCATTATTTTATGCAGAAACCTGTATAATTCAAGCCATTTCAATAAACCTGTATATTTCACATTTCCATTAACAATTTCTAGTATGGTTCATTAACCATTTCGACTAATCCCATAAATCACATAAACCACATAAACCATTTCCATTATAATTCAAGTCATTTATATTCCAAGTCATTTATACAATTACATTCCAAAATCACATAAATAACATAAACCATTCACAAAACTATACAATCCCATAAAATAAACCATTCACAAAACTATACATTCACATAATCCTATACCTTATATGATTCTTTTTCCAATAAGGTATTCGCACAATTCCTCCTTAATTTCTTGCAATTTATCCTTCGTGTAATGAGAACACGCGTATTCATCAAAGTACTTCATAACAAAACAAAATATGCATGATTTAGTTAAAAATAATAAATTATATGAAATATCCGATAAATATTAAAATAAATCCTAAGTTATAAATCCATGCATACCGTAATAGGAATCTCTAATCGATCCATTTGAAGGATTTCTCTCATAAACCTTAAAACGAAATACCCGCAGTCTATGCCATTACGTTGACGAGGGCACTACACATATACAAACAAATAAGAATTAATATATAGTTGTTTTGTGTTATCAAGTAGCATCACTAATAAGCAACATTGTGAAAATTAATATACCTCCACTTTGACCCATGTAATGTTGGTTGCTTTAGCCTGTCAATATAGTTAGAGCTCTACCTTGTTCTGGCTCTCCATTGAATGCTTTTCTCCACCCACGATAGTGATGATTAGAATTTAAGAATCTACGATGACCGAGAAAGACATTCTTCAGACCAAACTCCAATCACGTCCAATCTGTTTTATCTTCACAAATAGGACACGCACATTGACCTTTTATGCTGTACCCTGATAGATTTCCGTATGCTGGAAAATCATTAATTGTGCCAAACAACATCGCCCTCAAGTTGAAACTTTCTTTCCTACACCCATCATAAACCTCCACACTGTTCTCCCACAAAAACTTTAAATCTTCGATTAAGGGTGCCAAGTATACGTCTATGTCATTCCCTGGTTGTCTAGGCCCAGAAATTAACATAGATAACATCATGTACTTATGCTTCATACATAGCCATGGAGCTAGGTTATAAATTATTATGATCACAGGCCAAGTGCTATGTGAGATACTTTGAAGACCGTGTGGGTTCATTCCATCAGTAGATAATGCCAAGCGAAGGTTTCTTGCTTCTTTTCCAAATTCAGGATAATCATCATCAATTTTCATACACTGTGGTGAATATGCCGGATTTCGAAACTTTCCATCAATAATTCTTTCATCTGCATGCCAAGTCAAGTGTCTTGAATCGGTCTCACTACGAAACATGCGTCTAAATCTCGGAATTATAGGAAAATACCATAAGACTTTTGCTGGAGACAAATTTTTCTTATATCGAGAGACACCGCATTTAGGACACTCATTTAACGATGCATACTCATTTCAAAACAAAACGCAATCGTTTGGACAGGCATGTATCTTATCATAGCTCATGCCAATAGAGCACAACATCTTTTTGGCCTCATATGTTCGATTGGGAAGAACATTATCCTCTGGAAGCATATCTTTCATAAGGGCCAATAACTCTGTGAAACTTTTATCCGACCATGCATTGCCCGCCTTTAAGTTGTACAACTTTAATACCGCAGACAATCTTGTGAATCTGGTGCAACCATTATGTAACGGTTTCTCTGCATCGCTTACCAACCTCTCAAATATTTTGGGACAATCCTTAAGATCTTCTTCAAGTGCTTCTGCAATCTCTTCGACTCGATCACAATCGTATGTATCTGTGCCATTGTCGTTTGAAGCATAGGTCGTATTATCCCCCGGTTCAACATTCCCGTTAATTTTCTCACCATGCAAATTCCAACATGTATAACTTCTATCAATTCCACTCCTCATTAAATGCGATGCCAACTGAACCGCGTCAACCCGACTCCCAAAACAACAACCCAAGCAAGGACATCTCATTCGACTGGGGTCTTTGGCGTGTGCAACAACAAACTTAACGAATTCCGATACCCCATTCTCGTACTCTTTCGACAATCGACTTGAAGACATCCATTTCTTATCCATAGTTATACTAATTAAACTAAAAAAAAACAAAAATAAAAAATATTTACCTGTAGGGAAACGATCCGACTTTCACACTTTGATCACAAGTAACCCCTATTTATAGCAAATTCAATAAGTTAGTAACTCCATCATATCAGTTCATTCAAAGCACTACTAATTACAGTGGCGTGAGAGAACAACTAATTACCTTTAGAGATGTAAACAACTTCTAGACCCACAGTGTCCAGATACGTTAGAATTACCAAGATCCCCCTGTACACGTATCATAAAATGAAATATCATTAATTGACCAATTATGAGTCATAACTTGATAAGTGGCAACATGTAATCACAAACAAGCAACAATTAGAGGTAAACACCTACATAGTGGCCTCAAAAGTAAGTACTCTTTCTCAATATATATAGTTAGTCACTATATAATAGCAATGTTGTGATTGGTTATAGCCATATATTTATGTTACAGGAACTTAACTTGGATGGTTTCATAACACAAGAGGTGGAATTCAAAGATATTAACAAGGCTTTTGATTATCTCCAACAAGGAAAGAGCATTCGTTGCACTATAAGGATGAATCATTAACAAACTACACAACATTTTCTTTTAATCTCAAAACTATGTCTTTCTTTTATATCCAATATATGATAGTAAACTACACAATATATGATAGTAATCCATGATAGCAATGTTGCTTCTTTTATTTCCAATATATGATAAATCTCTCCATTTCTAAGTATGAGTCTCCATTTCTATGTATATGATAAATCCATGAAAGAATAAAATTATGCCAAACAATGTTAATGTATATCCATTTCTATGCGAAGCAATGTTGCTTCTGTTAATGATAAATCCATTTCTATGTATATCTATATCTCTCCATTACAGAAGCAATGTTAATAACAATGTTAATAGCAGAAGCAACAACAACATTCATCCTGATACATTTATGCCAAACATTCATTCTGATACAAAAAATAACAGAAGCAACAACAACAGAAACAGAACGACAACAACCACAACACAACGAGGGCAACAACAACAGAACGGTTTCAATGGTGACGGCAAGAATGAACGGCAACAACAACAACGATGACAAGAACAATGTAAGAAGCAAGAACAACAACAACAATGTACCTCTTCTTTGTTTTTGTCTTCTCCTTCACGAATGCAAGAATGTACGACGACGACGGTGACGGTAAGGGTTTCAGAACGACGGCAACGGTGACGACAAAGGTTTCAGAACGACGGCAATGGCAAGGTTTCAGAACGCATGCAAGAACGATTGAAAGCAAGGGTTTCAGAATGCATGCAAGAAACGGTCGAGAGAAGAAAATGAAAAGAGGTTTCTGAAAATGAATAGAAATTGTTTTATAATTTAATTCATAATTGACCTTAGAGAACGTTTTTCATAAAAGCGCTTTCTTTAGTGCTATCTATAAGAGCGCTTTTCTGAAAGCGCTTTCTAAGGTTAATACCTATAGCAGCGCTTTTCCAAAAGCGCTTTCTAAGGTGGCTTCCATTTAGGGCTTTTAACAGCGCTTTTAAAAAGCGCTTTCTAAAGGCCCCCTTTAGACAGTGCTTTTTTTAGCTAAATTTTTTAATTACTTATAGCAGCGCTTTGTGCAAAAAGCGCTTTCTAAGGTGGCTTCCATTTATGGCATTTAACAACGCTTTTAAAAAGCGCTTTCTAAAGGCTGTCTTTTACAGCGTTTTTTTTAGCGAAATTTTTTTATTCTTTTTAGCAGCGCTTTTTGATAAAATCGCTGTCTTTTTAGTGCTGTCTATTCCTATTTTTGGCGTAGTGAGAAGACGATGGCATGTGTTTTGTTATGTCGGACCGGTGTGTCGACTTGAATTAGTTATTAAGTATGTTTGTGTAGTATAATATTTTGGTTGAACACCAGATGTTCATGTAACCATGTCAAATGTCAATGTACTATATAAGTTGTTAATTTTGTGGATTTCTTGTTTGGAAGGTCAGATTAATGCGCATTCTAGAAATGTTAGATCAATTATGTCATAGTAATATGAATTAATTGTATTGAGCCTAATTTGATGTATGCTTTATTTGTTATGGATAGATTTAGGGACAATGAAATAGAAGTTTATAAACCAAATTAATTATGAAAGGATGATAGTTGAGAAGAGAAATGTAAAATTTGGGGGCGAAGGAAATGTATAGTTAAGGAACATAGAGAAGAAAGCGATAACAATAAAGAGGTTCGTATTATATTTTAAGTGAGTCCAACAACGACAACTCGTTTTGAATTTAGAATAATGTAATTGTATGTGTTAAATAAGTGTATTGGTCACAAGATATGTGAAGGGTATAATCTGAATAAAGATATGTTATCAATTTATACAGTGATTATACTATCCTAAAGTGTTGAAAAAATTACTTTGCTTGAAATAAATGATATGATTTATGAACAAAAGGTGTCATTGGAGGAGTAAATAGCATCCATAAGTTGTGTATGTTCAACGATGTAATGCATAAAAAAATAAGGTATTAAATTTATAGATCAAGTTTATACAATGAGAAAAATAAGTCAAAGTGTTGATACCATATACAAAGATTTAGATACACTTCATGTGATATAATTCAACATAATACTTCAATGCAAAATTTATAAATAGCAGCCATCAAGTGTATATGTACAACCATGTAAATCAGCTAAAAAAATATATATTAAATAAATAAGACAGATTTAACAAGTCAATTTGAACAAAAAACTTGAGCAGTAAGATTGAAATCACCGACGAAGCCTATAAAAGAAACGTAATAGGATAAGTTCATACAAAAACTTGTATCGCAACTTATTAAAAAGACAAAAAAATATAGATTCACATTGATCAAAACGCAACAAAACCATACCATTATTCGGGACCATTCAAATAGTGTTGAATACTTCTTTGTAAACAATGTTTGTTGTTGTAGTTTTGAACTTGTCATTTTCATCGTGTATCAAGATTTTTATTTCTTTTTTTGCTGTCACCCTTGATAATGCCACATATGTTTGACCACGTGTGAAAACATCTATAGGCAAGTAAGTCCTACCGAATCCTAAGATTGGCCTTATGATTTGTTAATCGTCATTGCATAAGACACCACTATTAGGAATTAACGCATGTTCAGTTTAAAAGGCCAAGGGGACTGTAAGGGTGACATATCAATTCTAGGGATGTAAACTAATTTTCCATAACCTTTTTTCGGCCATGATGGGCGCTTCAAGGACATGATTTGTCATCTTTGTTATGATTAGTCTTGTCCCATTACACAAACCTTCGGATTGATCATTGTTTTGCATAAGCATAATAGGTGTTCCAACCTTTAATTTGATGTGATGGTTAGGCAAGTCAAAGGTTGTTAATGAACTGAGGAACTCGAATTTGAGAATATGGACTGCATTAGTGTCATGAATCTCAAATTTATCAATGAAATTCGAGTTGTAGTAATCCCGTATATCCTCTAGCACTACTACGAAAAACCCTTTTAACAACGGTTGGGAATCACATATAATGACGCGGGCGAAGGCGTTGTTATGTAGATTGTCGTTGTAAGTTCGTTGTTTCTACAGTGGTCTGGAAACCACTATTGAAAGGCAGGACGCGCGCCATATATCACAATGATTATGATAATAAACCGTTGTGATACATACACTTAGGTACTGGGTTCGAAACCCATCAGCAGTGAATTATGTAAAACATAAATTACCTATGATCTCGGTTACAATAGATAATCGTTGTTGTAAGTACCCTGAGTTTATTATATTAAATGTAGATTGTTTGTTTTCCAAACACCTCACTAAAGAAATATACATGGAATCAATTTGATGAAGAAGTGTATAATCTGCAAATTAAATTGTTCTTAAAAACCAACTTAAACAAACCAATGTTTTCTGATTGCATTCGTCTCATCGTGCATTTCACGCTGTTTTACATATATATTGTGGTTTATTGATCTGACTCCTTCGATATATCGCTATCTTCAATTATAGTTAAATTTCCATAAGAACAAGACATTGGATAATCGGCCTCATCATCATCACTTATCATCATAATTTTTATAATCGGAAGTTTTACGATTATAAGTGTTGATGGAGAGGCATATTAACTAATAATTTGTTGTTAATGAAATTTAACTATAATGGAAGATGGCGATGCATCTAAGGAGCCAGATCATTATATCATAATATATATATTAAACATCGTGAGATGAACGATGAGAGAGATGCAATTCGAAAACATTGATTCATATAAGTTGGTTTTCAAATACAACTTAATTCGCAGATTATAAGTCTCTATGTCAAATTAAATGAATGTATTTTAAGTGAGGGTTAGTGAAACAAACAATCTACATAGAATATAATAAACTCAAACAACATTTTATATCAGATCCAGATATTATAAACTCATATAATACGCTTGCTACCACCAGTAAACTAAGTGAGGGTTAGTGAAACAAACAATCTAAATAGAATATAATAAACTCAAACAACATTCTATACCAGATCCAGATATTATAAACTCATATAATACGCTTGCTACCACCAGCATCATCACCCTGTATCATCCCCTTAACCTGTAAGGAAGCACAACAAACTTCAAAAATGAGCATCCTCAGTTGAAAACAAACCCTAAAACCATAATCCAGTGAAGAGTAAAGAGAGGAACAGGAATAACGCACCTTTTAATGAAACTAATCGCGGAACAGGAATCAATTATGATGTTCAACTAGTTTGGGAATCAATGGAGAAAAAATATAAGGAGGAAGAAGCTTACACAAAAGCTTCATACTTCTTATATTTCTTTTCATTATTTCTAAAACTAGACGAAGTTTGCTTACAGTGTTGTTTCTTCATTTACTAACATCTTGTTCGTGAAGCTATGAAAGGTGGATGAAGTTTCCATCATAGCTTTATGCTTCTTATACATTTTTCCATAGCTACACAAACATTATGAAGTTTCTAAATTATGGTCTTTGTTAAGGTAGTGAAAACGAATCTGAAAAAATGAGAACAATCAACAAAAACAACATGCAACAAATGAGATAATGGAAAATATCTAACAATAGATGGAAGAAGAAGAATACCTTAATGTATGAAGCACAAGATTCACGGCTAATGGTGAAAACGAAGAGAAAAAATGGGTTCTATGGTTTCACTTTGAAGGCAACGGCGCTACTGTCAATAAGTGAAAGTTATTTCGCTTATATATGGGTAAACTATTTCACAACGGTTAACAATACCAACCGTATAGATATGTATTTATTTATTATAAATATATCACTACGGTTAACTAGAAGAACCGTAGTGAGAACCCTTTTATCTGTGAATTTTAAAATAAATAAAAACCGTATAAATAGGTATTTATTTATTATAAATATATCACTACGGTTAGCCGGAAGAACTGTAGTGATAACCCTTTTATTTGTGAATTTTAAAATAAATAAAAAAGAAAATGTGTGCCTTAGCATTAAAGGAATAAAATATTTTATGGCGCTGAGGTTCGAACCGACGAAAGTTTCAGTTTATCACAACGGTTGGTTCTGTAATTTTATTAGTTGCATTCATGTCTTCATAATGTAATTCAAACATCAACAATGTAATTCAGAATGCATCTGCAGTTTAAACATCAACAATGTAATTCAAACCCTAATTCAACTATTACATTTCATAACAAAGTAAACATTAAACATAAAGGAGACAAGAAAACATAACATCTTGAGATTTCTAGAAAATATCTTTGATTTCAGTTTGTTCTTCAAATTCTTGTTCTTTTTCTTTAAATCCTCATACATAACCTTCAAATAGCCCACAACTTCCAACTCTGACTTCATAATGCTCTCATCTTCATTTCCATCTCTTTCTTCCACGTCTTCATCCCATACGAACAAATTACATGTTTCATCGCTCCTCCAAAATGGACATCTCCAAAAAAGCCTTCCTTTTTTTGTCCCTTCTTGCATTGGTACGAAACCATACGACCATCACAACCACAAAAATTTCCAGATCGAGATTTTACAGCGGAAGAAGACATAAAAACACCTTTGGATGATTTTGTCTTCAAATGCGACATTGCAACACCTTAAAGTAGAACACTTTCTTGTTGTTATTGTCTTCTTCCCGATAATGGTGACAGCGTTGGTGTTAGGGTTGTTTCATCTTGTTTCTTTTTTCAGTGGATAAATTGATATATACTTGGTGTTTAAAATACATAAAAAGAAGCTTTAGTTTGTAACAACAGTTTTAAGAAATAACCGTAGTGATATCCTTATTATTTTTTAGTTAAATATAAATAAAACTTAAAAAAGGGTGCATTTACGTCAAAGGAATAAACTATTTGAGGGCGATGAGGTTCGAACCCATGAAAGCTTGATTGTATCACCACGGTGTTCACAACAACCGTTATTATACCCTTGAAATTTCTAATTAAAATAATGCGTGCGCATCCAGTGCGCACTATAACAACGGTGTATATGATGCCGTTGTAAACCTGACGTTGTTGTTTGGGCGTTTTGTAGTAGTGTAGACACCAAAAAGATTAGTATTAATGAAAAGAACACAACATAGTGAAAAGTTTAAATGAAGAGGAACAATATGAAAACCTGACATCAAGGCAAGGACGTGATCATTTATTTTATCATCAACTTCTAATGTTGAAGCTAGTATTGCTCGACTTTTGAGGTAATCGTTGGATTGATAATTATGAATGAAATCGGGGTATGTACTATTGACAATGGCAATAATAGGGTCACTAAAGTTAGTTATTAAAAGCTCGGGGGTATATCAATGTCGGAAAAAACGTCGTTAGGTTTTGAAACTTTTCCTTCACCAATTTTCAAAAGCTAATCTGAAAAGTTAGCAATTTATATTTTATCTTGTTCACTTTGTCCACAATGCAGCTGCATGTTCTTGGTTAAAGTTAAGACTTGAACAAAATTTCATATATAAGATGCATTTATCGTAGAGTGGACTATATCAGAATGATTCCCTCTAGGAATAATAGGAAAAAATATGTATAAATCTCCACCGAATAAAACTACCTTTTCACCAAACACATCGTCTGAATTACTGTAGGTACTCATTACATCCCTCAAAGTTCCGTCAAGTGCTTCAAAATCATGTTTCTGTGCTATGGGTACCTCATCCCAATTAATCAGTTTTGTCTATCTTAGAAGCTCTACAACGTATTGTTGTAATTAATCTTGCAAGTAGATTTTCCATAGTAAGGACGGGTATCTTGAACTTGGAATGTGCGATTCTACCTCTAGGCAATAAAAGAGAAGTTATTACACTTGTTGCAAGAGTTAAACATATATCATGTTTAGACCTCAAAGCACTTGCAAGTGTTCTCCACATGTATGTCTTACCTATACCGTCATAACCATGTAGGAAGAGTATGCCACCTTTTTTAGCCTGGACATACTCCATAATTCTTTCATAGATCATTCTTTGTTCATCTAAGAGAAACATGAAAAAGATTAATGTAAACCATGGCAGAAAAAAAACAAAAAAAAAAACTTGTTAATAGTGAGAATATATGGGATATGAGGCAGTAAGGTAATATTCATTCACACAGACCCGTAAGAGCATTGAAAAGATTTGTGAAATCTGATTTCATGGCTGACACATCATAATTTCTTTCATCATATATAAGTTGATTGCCTAATTGTTGCAGAACATGCCCATATGGATACAGAATTGGTTTAAAATCTGTAAGACTCCGTTGATTTGCTTGAAATAGTTTTTCAAACTCAACTAAAGTCAAATTATATAATTCTGAGTTAGACAATACCAATTCTGCAAGCATTGATACCATAACACAATTATAGTTCAGAGTTAGAATACATGTATGTTTGGCAACAGTAAGGATGTAAAAAAAATTGTGTTCGCAATACAAAACAAATAGATAAAATGTATAATTCTATGAAACAAAATATGTCCATCACAAAGTTTGTTAAAGCGGAAGAAATTAGTAACGACATTGACATTATAGCAAAGAAATAATAAAAAGACTCTTGTTCAAAAGACATATAAATGCAGTCAACTATTTCCCCCACAAATTAGAAAGTCATTCACATAAACCATATTGATTTATGTGGATTTAATACATCAGATGGATGGAAAAATAACCAACATATCGCAAAAGAAATGATTAGTTAGAAGTGTTGAACCTATATTTTGCGCCAATTGTCTTTGTGCGTGCAACATAACATCCGATAATAAAATCCATGATTCCTTCCAAAGATGAGTAAGCCGATTAACAACGCAGGAAGCATGACAACAATTTTTTTTTGAAGAAAATGACCTGAACCCCATTCACTTGTCTCTTTGATAGCCCCAAGGTATTTTCGACCATCTTCAAGGAAGCCAATTTCAAAGCAGACATCCCTAAAAGTATCAAATTGAGTATCGCAAATTTTGCGAATTTCCTCAAAAGTGGTAGGTCCCTTGACTACTGTCAACATTATTCGCAGGTAAATTAGGTCTTCAGTGGTTGGTGGAACTCATATCAAACGGCCAATAGTGAACCCCTTTTTGGCGGCTTCCATAATCTGTTTCTCTTTTCATAAATGAATTTGGACACAAATTATCGGTATGTTAATGATCAGGCTTCTTCATATTTTCTATTAGAAACCAGTCAAGTAGTCAACATAGATTCAGTGGCACTTGCCTTTTCTAAGATATTCTCCATTCTATTAAAATCAGTGTAGTAAACTGCTTTCACACATATTAAATGATATAACATACGTTTAATCGCCGGTTTCCTGCCATGAATATTGTAAGCGTAAATTCGCCAACACACTTTACTCGGGGATACATACCTACAATCCAGATACTATTTGATCTCATTGATGGGGTCTTTATCATTCGTTGTAACTGATGTAGAAGGGACTATCGTTGATGTGATTCTGTCATAGCCTTTGTGTAGATATTTGAAAAGATATTTGATAAATTTACTTTGGTTACATCATTCCATGTTGATATGGGCATGGTATTTCAAAAGTAACCTTGTATTGTAAGGTACAACATGGCGATTGCCCAATGCGATGCCATCCTTGCAAATAATGTAGGTTTTGGATCGTATTCTGTAAAGTGGATAGTCTTCCGCATCAATTATTGTTACCTCAGTGAACTTCTTAGAAAAGTATTTCGAGCATTTTCTATTTTTCATGCATGCTGATATTATCTGTAAGAGACCACGGGGTTTATGCATCAAGTGTGCCTTGACCAAGTTGTATAAAGTCGGATGAAGTTGAGGGTCCGGAATCTCCGCACAAATGATGTTATCTATGTCAGAAGGTGTTGGATATTTTCTTTAAAGGTGCAACCCTCGCTTTTGAAATTCAATTTTGTATATAACTGTAAAAGAAAAAAGGTGTAATGTTTAGAACTGATATAATCAAATAGTATGAAATATTATGAATATAAGCGAGTGAAGAAAACTTATATGCCAACACTTTATCGAGGACATGATGTTTGGTTATATCTGTCATTAGTTCATCAAATTTGATTTTGAAAACCTTGGTAATGACATATGGCCTATCACGCAGCTTTAATGCAGTGTACAACAACACACGTGAAATTTCAGGCCAAGTTGGATTGCAAGTAAATGTTACAACTAAATCAAGGAATCCAAACTTACTTGAAATCTCCATACCATCAAAATAGATTTGGTCCATGTATCTCTTACTTCCAACAAAATACGACGGCAACACAACTCTTTTTCCTCTTTTGGTTGGTTCAGTATGGCGACTACTACCACACTGATCATTCATCTGTTTATATTTCCAACTCTTAACTTAGTTTGATTCTTCCTCAACCAATTAAGTCATTCTAACTCCATCATTGCATAACCATCAACCAAAAACTGTTGAAATAGCCATCTTAAATGCAATAAAGTTGTCGCTTCAGTTTTGAGTTGTTGCAATCGGGATGAAAGCCAATCATAATGGCTTGACGATTTTTCCTAGTCACCAAATGTTCATGTTCATACTTGTGAAGTATATTATTTCTATAACCATCTTTTCCATAGGTCAAAATAGATAGGATGTACTCAGTAAATGCAAATACCTGAAACAATCCATTATGTTTTCAATTTCATTGTTGGTATCAAAAATATATAATTGAAGAGGAGTACAATTTTTCATTGGGTCTTGAAGGAAAGGGAGTACAATTTTTCCACCCTTGCAACAACCTTGGAACTTAGGAACAGTGGTATGTCGAGATTTTTCTTTTCACTCTTAATACCACATACAGGCTTGAAAAACTGGACATTCCCATACAGGGTCTCCTATATCAGAATACTCAGCATTCGCACATACATACATATTCAAAAGTAAAATGTTCTAGTAAATATTTGCAAATTTAAGAAGGAAACTTACGTTGAAGATATCCAGTAACGATTCATTGGTAACGTCGTTATCAGTATCGAAAATGTTAGCCAAACTTTGATCATGATCGGAATTTGATTGGGCCTCATCAGATAAATAAGAAGCAATATTGATATTAGAAGTTTCATTGTGAATATTGGTAGCAGTGGTTGATTGAGCCTCATTATTCATTGTATTTTAATGTTGAAGTGTCTCATTGAAACATCTGAGTAGGTTAATTCAGAAGGTCCATTTATTATACTTTTTTATGAGTTGGATTTTGCAACTGATGACTTTGCAACGGGGAAGTGTTTGCCAAGTTAGAAATATCTTCCAAAAGTGGTGTGTTAGTTCTTGTATTGGCTTAAATTTTGGTAAAACAATGGTGTTTTTAATGATGTCATATGTTTGATGTCTTAACATGAGTTCTTAACATTGAGTTGATGTTAAGTTCAGAAGGGTTGCAGTTTAGTATGCTAATGTTAAACCTGATGTCTTGCATCAGTTGACAGAACATCAGAACATCAGTCTGATGTGTTTTGTTAGGGCTGCATTTGTTTAAGTGTGTTTTGAGAAGATCTGGTGGAGAGATTGCAGGCAATTATCTTGGTAAAGATATATTCTGGTGCAATCATAAGTGGAGCAGATCTTGTTGCTATTTTTAGAGCTGAAAGATATGAAAAGATTTGAAGATAAAATCTGTTTTTAAATTCAAATCAAATCAGATATTTGGAGAAGATCTTGCAGCTGAATTAAATAGTGAAGATTTAAAAGATACATAATATCCTGGAAATATTATGTGGAGTTGAGTCAGAGGTCTGGAAGATTCAAGATAAAATCAAGATAAGATTGAGTTTTAAATATGGAGATATTTTAGGAAGATTTGATTGAAGATCTAATTTGTAGGAGAATCTTTTGCAGATTTGTAGCAGCTGAGATGCTGAGATTTAAAGCCCAAATCCAGTTGGGAAATAGGTTATAAATAGAAGCATTGTAACCTAGTTTTAGGGGGCCAACCATCATGTAGATTATAAGGGCTGTGTTGGTTGATGAACCACCCGGTTTGTGGGATGGTCATCGTGTTTATCTCGAAGCCTGTAGGTAAGAGATGTATTGTTCTTAGAGGAAGCTGTTAAGCAACTCTAAGTATTGTTCTTAGTCATGAGGGTCATGTCTAGGTATTATTATAGGAGTGTGTCTTCTATTTGTATGTGTTTGGAGAGCTGTTAGAAATCAAGTTGTTGATGCAGTGACTGAGATGTTGACTGCTAGACATCATTGCGATGATTGGAAGTGAGATGGAGTCTCTTACCTAGGGAGAACCTAGGTAGAAGGGTCATTGGGTAGGGATTAAGTGAGTAGATTGTCAACTGGTATTGTTGAGTCTATTATTTAATACTGCTAATAGTGGACTTCCTTCTTGGCTTGGTATGCCCCCAGATGTAGGTTGTTAGACCAAACTGGGTGAACAAATTTTGTGTGCACTTTCCTTTTCAGCAACGTATTTAACTGTCTTTAATTGCCTTGTTGTTTATGTCAGACCAGATGTCACGACATCATGTAGGACATCTGGGATCTGTTATACCAAAATTTCATTTGGTATCAGAGCAGGCATCCTGTCTGTTTCTGGATGAGATCTAGGGAAGATACTTTCTGGTTCATGAGCAAGGAAGATAGTTTTGCTGAGATGGTGTATGGACTTGGTCAGTTCATAGAGTATTTGTATGATCCCTTGAAGTGGAGGATGAACTGTTCATGACAGGGTGTGTATTGGACATGTATATTGTTATCAGGCTTGTCGCTTTGGTGGTGAGCTGCTGTGTGGTTTGACTTATTTTCAAACCTATGTTGACCTAGTGCACATGGAGTTTCGTGTTTGTACAAGGGTTATTATGTTTTGCCTGAAGGTTGTAGATGAGTTTTCTGGTGTGTGTTCCGCTGCATATATATATCTGATGGAAAATTCCTGGAGGTTTTGTGTTAAGGCTGCAACATTTTGTTCTCCTCTGAAGAGGTATCACATGGTGTGGTGATACTTGAGGATATCTTCAACTAGCTTGTTAGAGTTGCCAAAGATACTTGTGGTTCATCCCAAGTCCACTCATAAAGGAACTCTTATAAGAGCTTGTTGAAAAGAGATCTGAAGAAAGTGAGAAGCAGTTTATTCTTGTCTCCAACCCTACAAGGTCAATCTCTGGGTTGTGTTAAAGGATCTTTTGGTGTGTTTCTTGTGAAGAGAACTTATGTCCTACCAGATGTTGGAACATAAAACCAGCAGATTTTGCAGAATCTTGTTGGCATAACAGATGCTTGGGGGCTAAACAAATGTGTATTGATCACATCTGTTTGGAACCTTCTCCTGACTTGGAAGATGAGGCATCTGGGTTGTGTGTCTAAGAAGTTTCCTTCAATAAACATGTCTTAGATATGTATGTTGCTCAAGAGATGATCAATATAGTGTCACTCATTGGATTAATGTATTTCTGATCCAAGTGAGTAGGTGTTCAAAGGCTGTTTGTTTTTATGGAGGTCAAGCTCAAATGTCAAGGACATTTTCTCTGATATCTAAAAGTTCCTTCTGATCAAAGCAGCCAGTTGTTTGCAATCTTGTTTATGGCCATGCAGCAGATTCTATTTGAAATGAGGTATATGTTTGTACCAACCATAGGATGAGCATTTCAGATTTGTGCAAGGAGAAGTTGTTTTTTTCCAAAGGATTATGGTTCCCTGGTATCTGCATGAGAAGTTTCCTCTAAAGCTGGAGTTCAGTTATGTGGTGTCCTCACATAATGGAACATCTTTTTGTAAGGATTGAAGGGCATCCTTGTAGGTTGAAGTGTTGGGAGAAGCATATTTGTCTATGTTGTGTGTGATGACCAGTAAATGGTTTCTCTCCTTTAGGTACAGAAGGATGGCATCCAACATCTCAAAGACATACAGGAGGTCTGAACATTAAAAGTTTGAAGATTCTTGAGATGTAGAGTATGCTGATTCCCGTTTGTGTGTATGTTCTGGGTTTGAAGGTTGATCAGCTACTGATGGTCAATACTGTTGTGTCCCTTGCAAGAGATGTGTATGGATTACTATAGTTGTTGTCTCCAAAGCCATAGTAGATGTTTAGTGTGATTTACTATGATTGCTGATGTCGGAACTGATGTTGAAACATCATTTCAGTTCTTTGCTCAGGGAGGAGTGAAAGGTCAAGACACTGACCTAACCTGGAATGCTTTTGTGGTGTGAATGGTTGTCATGATGGTTTGTTTTGAAGAAGAATCAGCAGATGCCTGTTGTGTGAGAAGGTTACCTTGACAGAAGTTGAGTATTTGTAAGCTTTTGATAAGGTTGTGCATTCAACTAATGACAAAATACATTGCCGGGAGACTATGTATTTGTCTGATGTAAAAGTGCATGACTGTTGAAGTGTTGAGAATATACTTTTCTCTATGTGGCTGTTTATTCCTCTTCGTGGTGTGTTGGTGTGTGAGAACTCTGTGAAATAATCATGACGGTTAAAAGAATCTTGAGATTATAACAATAAGATTGTGTGTTCTATAGTGTATTTAGAAGTGGCATTATTTGGTTTAGTTGGGGTAGTCTTGGACTACTTATTTTCTGAAGATTCAGATGTGGTTGGTTTGATGTCTTTGGAGTTTCTGAGCAGGATGAAGATTGTCTACTCAAACTTGATTATTGAAACAAGTCTATGAGAGCATGGAAATCTGTTTCTGCAAAGGGAGGAGGTTCTTCTAAGTGGCAGAAGGAAGAGCTGAATTCAACAGTTGGATATCATAATGTTTTGACATCTAGCTTAACATCAGGAGTCTCAGCTGGTGATGTGGCACATTAGCTAATGATAGGGTGATCTACAGGAATGAACAATAGGATGCTTCAAAAAGATCGTTCTCATGGCAGTTTGCGGGAGCTGCAGGAAGGAGAAGATGTTACATGACCATGGCTTTGGGAGTCTAAGTGTGTTTGCTTTTGAGCAAGTGGAGCATGTGACTTGAAGATCAAGTTTCCTTGGTGGATCAAGATATCTTTGTGAGAGTTCTGACAAACGTGAAAAAGGTCAAAATGTGGCATTTGGTTATTTTCATATGAGGATTCATGAATGAGGTGATCAAACTGTGGCATTTGGTTGATCTCAAAAGTAGATTCGAAGAATCAAGATAATTAGAGCGTGGCAGCTGGTTATTATTGAGGATTGTCTTGGAACAAGTTACTCTTGGGCAGAAGGGTGATGAGTTGAAGACTCAAGGAGATTATTCTTCTTGAAGGTGGATGAGAGTTTAATTCTCTAGTTCTTTGGATTATTATGCTATAGTAAGTCAAGTTGGTGGAGCATATCAAGAATCATGGTGATGATGTCTTGGTGTGTGGCAGATGTTCTAACTTGTGTTGGGACATTATCTGGTTGGATATCCTTGGTGAAGGGTGATTATGCTCTGGTTCAGGGGAAGTTAAGTGCATACATTATGCCTAAGGAGCGTCTACATAGTCATACGGGAGAATGATGAAGTAGAAGGTCTGCCTTGGATTGAGAATGTAGAGAAGACTGAAGTAGATCAGTTATTGATTAATTGGAAGTCTGAAGATGAAGAGTATGATAGGGGATGACTGCCTTTGGAGAGTTGGGGGATCTATGTGACTTTGATCCTTATCTAACAGTTTGTTTGAAGGAGGATGGTGATTCTTATGTTCCTCACAAATAGCCTAATTGTAACTTCATGTGGAGTTGGATACTCAAGCATTATTGTCAGAAGAGGTGTTTCTGACTATGTGGATTAGAATGTGGAGATTCTGAGCTTGTTTTTAGTAGTATGTTCTGGCAAAGCATGACTACTAATTTTGATGACTTCACTAGGGTCAACAACTACTGGTGGATGTAATGGTAGAGGGATTGTGATGTGATCTGATCAGAACATTTTTTTTTAGAGTTGTTCCTTCTTCTGCTACAAGTATCTCTTGAAGAGATTAGATCTCAGTAAAGCAGAGAATTTGTGGAGTCTGTGAGCAGTGTCAAACAAGTCAGGATACTTGGTTGTGTTCTCCAAAAGTGAAAGTACATTATTTGAATGTGCTCAACAAGTGTGCTCAAATGTTCATCTCCATCTAGAGCATTAGTTAACCATGACAGGGGGAGTACTTATCTATGGATTCTGCAGCAAAGGTGCATATATTGTGAAGCTTGCATGCTGATCAAGCTTGTGGAGATTGGTTGCCTCTTATGAGGAGATAATGTCAGATAACATGTTACGACATTAGGTTGTTGGTTGGCAGATTCAGAGTTTGTCCAATTGTGGCTAAAAAGGGGGAGAGTTAGCATAGTTGTTGCCTAGTTGTCTGTCGTGGTTCTAGGCTTGAGGGGGAGTGTGCAGTTTGTGCAGCTGTTTTGCTGGTTGCAGTTTTGAGGGGGAGTTGCTGCTGCTAGTTGTGTGCTGATGTTTGTTTGTATGGTGTTGTTTTTTCGCGGCTGGTATCTCTGGTGTAGGCTGAGACTGTTTTAGCCAAAATTAGCCAAAGGGGGAGATTGTTAGTTCTTGTATTGGCTGGAATTTTGGTAAAATAATGGTGTTGTTAATGATGTCATATGTCTGATGTCTTAACATGAGTTCTTAACATTGAGTTGATGTTAAGTTCAGAAGGGTTGCAGTTTAGTATGCTGATGTTAAACCTGATGTCTTGACATCAGTTGACAGAACATCAGAACATCAGTCTGATGTGTTTTGTTAGGGCTGCATTTGTTTAAGTGTGTTTTGAGAAGATCTGGTTGAGAGATTGCAGGGGATTATCTTGGTAAAGATATACTCTGGTGCAATCATAAGTGGAGCAGATCTTGTTGCTATTTTTAGAGCTGAAAGATATGAAAAGATTTGAAGATAAAATCTATTTTTAAATTCAAATCAAATCAGATATTTGGAGAAGATCTTGCAGTTGAATTAAATAGTGAAGATTTAAAAGATACATAATATCCTGGAAATATTATGTGGAGCTGAGTCAGAGGTCTGGAAGATTCAAGATAAAATCAAGAGAAGATTGAGTTTTAAATATAGAGATATTTTAGGAAGATTTGATTGAAGATCTAATTTGTAGGAGAATCTTTTGCAGATTTGTAGCAGCTGAGATACTGAGATTTAAAGCCCAAATCCAGTTGGGAAATAGGTTATAAATAGAAGCATTGTAACCTAGTTTTAGGGGGCCAGCCATCATGTAGATTATAAGGGCTGTGTTGGTTGATGAACCACCTGGTTTGTGGGATGGTCATCGTGTTTATCTCGAAGCCTGTAGGTAAGAGATGTATTGTTCTTGGAGGAAGCTGTTAAGCAACTCTAAATATTGTTCTTAGTCATGAGGGTCATGTCTAGGTATTGTTATAGGAGTGTGTCTTCTATTTGTATATGTTTGGAGAGCTGTTGGAAATCAAGCTGTTGATGCAGTGACTGAGATGTTGACTGCTAGACATCATTGCGATGATTGGAAGTGAGATGGAGTCTCTTACCTAGGGAGAACTTAGGTAGAAGGGTCATTGGATAGAGATTAAGTGAGTAGATTGTCAACTGGTATTGTTGAGTCTGTTATTTAATACTGCTAATAGTGGACTTCCTTCCTGGCTTGGTATGCCCCCAGATGTAGGTTGTTAGACCGAACTAGGTGAACAAATTCTGTGTGCACTTTCCTTTTCAGCAACGTATTTAACTGTCTTTAATTGCCTTGTTGTTTATGTCAGACCAGATGTCACGATATCATGTAGGACATCTGGGATTTGTTATACCAGAATTTCATGGTGTACGCCTACCAGATACTGTTGTTTGATTGGGGATTAAAAGCGTGTGTTGTGATCCATTTTCTTTGTTATAACGGTTACATGAGCTTTTCCTCTTAGTTAATATTAGTCTCATCTTATTTCTAGCAATTGAAATAGGTGTGCCCTTGGAAATAAAATTATATTTATCCATTGCTGAATTATGAGCTGGTGTAGAGGTTTGCTTTGTTTACATGAGTTAACAAAGAGAAATTGTTAAAAGAGAAGCAAAGAAAAGGATTCAACATGTTTAAGCATTTGTAGTTGTTAAAAAGAAACATAAAGGTGGTACTGTTATTAACAAAGTTGGATAAATGATGTAGCAGTCGAAAGGTGCAAGTTAACTGATTGGTGTAATTTCCATTCAGAACTTCTTTATACAGGAGAAGTTTAAATTAATTAATTTTCAGCAGTTTGTAAACAAAAATTTGAACATCCAGAACTTGGTATAATAACCATCTGAAACTTGTCTGAAGGAGTATCTACTAGTGTTCCAATGCAAGATGGATAAACATATGATATCCCCACTACAATAGGTTTACACCAATGCTCAATATTAAATCCACTACATGTTTACCTTAATTTTGGTTGTACTCACGAAATACAACCAAGAGCTAGCACTGAGATGCATGATTTTGCAGATGATATAGTCCTACTTGGAGAGTCAAAGGAGGATTAGAATGAGGGGTTGGAGAATTTGAGACGAACTTTAGAAGCACATGATTTTTGCTTAAGCAGAAGTAAAACGGAGTACAAAGAATATAAGTTCAAGAAAAAAATAATAGATTCGAACATAGAGGTGAAAGTTGAAGATTTTACCATCCCTTAAGTCACACGGTTTAAATATCTTGGATCCTTAATACAAAATGATGGAGAAATAAAATACGGGTGACTCACACTTGTCGGGGAGATTGTTGGGATTCAAGTGTGAGCAGATAAAGTCCTGCATCGACTAGAAATGGAGGAAATGTTATATATATAAGAGAAATGGCCCATATCGTTAATGCCTTGAGGTTTTGTGTGAATATGTGGCGTTGAGGTCTCTTGGATCTAGAACGTTTAGCTCGTTGACACTTCCGCTTTTCGGACTCCCAAACAAGTGGTATCAGTGCCATGGTTAGGCTCGGTAGGGAGCGGAATTGGATCCTAGTGTGGATAAAGGCTAGTAATATGAGTAACTCACACTTGTGGGATAGATTTTTGGGATTCAAATGTGTGAGGATAAAGTCTCACATCGACTAGAAATGGAGGAAATGGTAGATATATAAGAGAAAAGACACATATCCTTAATGCCTTAGACTTTGTCTGGAAGTTTGGAGGGGAATGAAGGGGAGAACTTTGAAAAATAGGAAGGATTGAATGGAAATAATAGAAGGATTTTGGATGGGAGGATTTTTTAGGATTTATTTTTATTCATAACACCAAAAAAACCCCTAATTTGAGAGAACTCAAAATTTGTATTGGAGAAGGATTTTCGAGGCTTTTGGAGGGCTTATAGACAAATTGTTCAAATATTATTGTTAGAGTATTTCAAAAATTAAAGATATATAACAAAGATAAGCACTATTTTATCATTCTAAACGAAATCTTTTTTTTTTTCAAAAAAATCTTAAAGATTTCTCTGTATATATATTTTTAAAACTATTTTTCGAAGTCCTCCATTACCCTTCTATCCAAACTCTCAAACAAAGTCATAAGCTTTTAGATGGATATGTGGTGTCGAAGTCTCTTGGATCTAAAATGTTTAGTGTATTGACACTGCCGACGCTCCCCAGACTCTGTGGTATCAGAGTCATGGTAGGCCTTGGTGGGGAGCGGAAATGGATCCTAGCCTCGGTGGGTATCGAAGTCCTCTCTTACACTTCTATCCAAACTCTCAAACACAGTAATAAGGTTTTAGATGGATATGTGATGTCGAGGTCTCTTGGATCCAAAATATTTAGTGTATTGACACTGTCGACGCTTCCCAAACTTTTCAACAAGTAGGATGAGTCATGATTAACCTCGGTGGGGAGCGGAATTGGATCATAGTGTGAGTAAAGACTAGTAACGTGAGTGTCTCTCATTTGTAAAAAAGATCGTTAAGATTCAAGTGTGAATGAATAAAATCTCATATCGATTAGAATTGGAAGAAATATATTTATAGGAAAATAACACATATCTCTACTATTTTAAATTTTTTAATAGATATTTAGTGTCGAAGTCTTTAATTCTGATTTAGTGTTATTTTTCCCTAATGATTCTATTATTTACTCAATTTCCATTGCCTCTATTCATAATCAATAACCACTACCTCTACTTATAAGACAACAAGTGTGTGTGAATATGTTTATAATAAATTCAAACAAAGCAGCACCATAAGCGATATTAAGCACCTCATGCTATGTATACATAGCTTTATTATTGTAAAGTATAAGAGAAAATAATAAAACTAGTGTCTCAAAAGTTGTCCTTATTATTATTTTGAGGTGTATTAGTGTATTTTTTATTCCCCGGATTCCCCACAAGGACGGATCCAGAAATATTTTGTTGTGGGGGCAACTTAACTAAAAATATAGCATTAAAATTATATTAAAAATAAATCTACATCATTTAAAAAACAAAAATTTAAGATATTGAATATTTATATCCTAAAAAAATTGTTCAAAACTGTAAGTACATTTAATTGAAATATATTCTATATATTGTAATATTTTTAAGACATAGAACATATATATTTCACACACAATGAATATAGTTTGTGTATAAAATTAGTATAAAAACATATTTACATATACACTAATTAACAAATAAATAATTTGTAGTGGGGGCTAGGACACCCACATGCTTGGCTTTGGGTCCGTCCCTGATTCCACACATGAAGTGGTCCTACACTAATGTCTAGTCACATTCACATCTATCTCAACAAATTATTTATACAAGTTTTCTCAATCCACTCTTTCATTCAATCATCTTCTTATCATCTCCTTACTTTGTTTATGACTCTTTATTACTATAATAGGTATAGATTATCATCATAATCATCACCATCATAAAAATTATCATGTCAAAATCAATAGAACTCCCTAATTGCACCTATCCATGTGAACCCGTCACAAATATTCTACCAAGTGCTCCAACGCCAAAACATTCTCTCTATCTCTCCAATCTTGATGACCAAAAGTTTCTTAGATTTTCTATCAAATACTTATACATTTTCAAGAAATCAGTGAGCTTGAACAACTTGAAATCTTCTCTGTCTAGAGTTTTAGTGGATTATTACCCTTTAGCAGGGAGGCTGAGAAGATGTTCATCTAATTTGGACGATGATGTTGATGATGAGAAGAAGCTTGAGGTGGATTGCAATGGAAAAGGTGCTTTGTTTGTGGAAGCTTTCATGGATATTACTGCTGATGAATTAGTGGAACATTCTAAGTTTCCGAATAAATCATGGAGGAAGTTTTTGTATAAGGTGGAGGCTCAGAGTTTGTTAGATGTTCCTCCACTTGTTGTTCAGGTTAGATTCTTATGCTAGTTTCTTAGTTTTTTTTTGTAAATAATAATAATGCTTTAACAAAAGTTTCTTTTAAAGGAGGATAAGTTATAAAGTCACCGACAATTTGTGAATTAATTTGTCGGCTAGTTAATATTTGTAACTTAGTACAAATCAAAGTCTTAATCAAAGTTAACATGACAGTATACTAGGTTTTGGTTTAGCGTTTTCAACTAAGGTGTCCAACACACAATTACAAATACTAATTTGATTATTGAGACAGAGATGTGACCAATATTTAAAAAATCGGCTCAATCATAACATAACAAGATCATGGAATCAAGAAATTGGTGATCAAAATCAAACCAAAATGTCTTTGATTGAACTGCATAAATGACTAATAAAATTGAATGCATCAATCACATAAATTGTTTTTGATAATAAAATTGTATTAGTATTAAGTCAAGATAAATCGACTGACCCCATTTCTAAAGAGGTTAAAAAAATTATTACACTACAAGATATCTAAATTTTCATAGTCTAAATTGATTTTTCAGTATATATATCACACATTTTTGTTTAAGTTTTTTTAAAGAGTAAAGATAAAGTTTTGATGGACGAAATTTTTATCTTTTACTCCTTTTTAAACTTGAATTTTTTAAATTTATTTTCTATTTTAAACACGTGTTAGTTTATTATAGTCCTTTTTAAAATAATAATGATAAAATGACAACATTTTAACTTTAAAGAAAAATAGAATAAGTATTAATCCTTTTGATTTCTTAAAACTTTATGCACATCAAATTTTCTCCATTATGATCGGTTTGTAACATTTCTTGTCGATTTGATTATGTACATCAAATAGTTTATTCTTTCAATTTTTGGTTTGACCAATTGAATGGACCAATCTTGTTGGCTTTTCAATACATTGGATGTAACATTTCCCAAAAAATATTAGTTAATCTAAGAAAACATATTTAATGAATTGCTTTGTACTATAAATCTCACTTATACAATATTTTCTCCCCAAACCCACCACTAAATAAACTATTATTTTTAAGCAGTTATATTCATAATCTTCTTAATATCTATTTTAACGAAAAAAAACTCCTCATAATACATATTAAAAATATTGACTAAAAACCCCTCTGAAATTGTTCTTCAAAGAACCTCATAGTTCGTGTGTTTCATATATGCAGATAACAAACCTCAGTTGCGGGGGAATGATTCTCTGCACCGCAATCAACCACGGCCTATGCGACGGAATCGGAACATCTCAATTCCTCCACGCATGGGCACATCTCACCACATCCCCTCAAACCAATTTGACCATCCTACCCTTCCACTCACGCCACGTGTTACACCCACGACAACCCCCCACAGTAAACCTCCACAACCCCGCATACACCAGATCCCAACCACACCCTCAAATAAACCTCCACAAATCAATACAATCCCAACCCTTAATACCCACATCCTTTACCTTTAATTCCAACCATATCCTCCACTTAAAAAAACAATGTACCCCTTCACTAAAATGCACCACCTTTGAAGTAATCGCAGCGCACACGTGGCGCTCTTGGATTCGTTCTTTAAATTTACCGTTACCCTCCACGTTAAACGTGAAGTTACTGTTCTCCGTTAACTTTCGCACCGTTATGAATTTACCAAAAGGATATTACGGAAATGGGTTTCTACTAGCGTGCGCCGAAAGTAAAATAGAGGACTTAGTGGGAAATAATAATAACCTTCACCATGTTGTGAAGTTAGTGCAAAAGGCGAAATCAACGGCGAAAGATGAGGAATATATAAGATCAACGGTTGATTTGTTGGAGGACAAAACGGTAAAAACAGATGTTTCGACTAGTTTGGTAATTTCTCAGTGGTCGAAACTGGGGTTAGAAGATGTGAATTTTGGAGAGGGGAAAGCGGTGCATATGGGTCCTTTGACTAGTGATGTTTATTGTTTGTTTTTACCGGTGATGGGTAGCGGTGGTGATGGTGTGAGAGTGGTGGTTTCTGTGCCGGAGAGTATGGTGGAGAGTTTTGAGTATCAGATGAGTGGGAGTTGGGAGAAGAAAGTGGAAAATAATGGAGATAAGGTTATGAATGGGTTTCATGCGAATGAAATTTCGGTTTTGTGAAAATGTTTTTGTTTTGAAAGATTTTCCTTTGGGTTAGTCTTTGTAATAGATAATTGGATCCAATACCTTGTAATAGTAACAGTTATGTGTAGACACCGTGTTCAAACTAGTGTGTTTTGAATACTGGGTGGATAAGGAGAGTAATAAAAAAATTCTAAAGTTTATGAAAAGTTGAGTCTCTAAAGCATTTATGCTATGTAAATATGACATGTCATGAGTATAAAAATAAGCTATTAATCCCACTAAGTCTAACCAATTGTATGGTGAATTTTTAGCAATGCTATCTTGACATCTATTTTTACACAAAATACATACATCACTTATATTATTTATCGGATAAATATGGTGAACAGTGTTTTTTTAAATAATTTTTTTTATAAACAGTATGTGTACAGTACGCATAAAAAGTATTTATGAGCACAATTCGCATAAATAATATTTATGAACAGTTCATGTGAACAATATCGTGACGGGTCACTTTATGTAATGAAACAAAGTTGATTAATAAGATATAAAAATTTGGTTAATAAAATGATGGAGTTGGTTAATAAACGCTTAGATATTAAAAATAATTTGTAATAGTAAATCAAAGTTGATTAATAAAAAGTAAAAAATTGGTTAATGAAATTATGAAGTTGGTTAATAAACGTCCAGACATCAAAAATAATTTTAACAATAAACAAAGTTGGTTAATAAAATGTAAAAAATTGGTTAATAAAGTTATAAAGCTGCTTAATCACACAATTTTATATCAATATTATTTAATCTAAAAATAAAAATAAAAAATAAAAAAATAATATTTATTTTATATTTTAAAATAAAAAATATATATTATTATAATATTTTACTGTTCACCGCATTTGTGAAGTAGATGTAGAATATAGATATAAGAATATCATTTCTCTGAATTTTTTTAGAGGATATATTTTAGGGCAGGATATGGTTCTAGATGGATATTTGTATGAAAAATACACTAAAAGTATAAAATTGAAAAAAAAATCAATTTTATTTTAACATTGACTTAGAGCCTGATTCAAAAATATATTGAGTTACAATGCGTCCAAAGATGCATATCTAAAATCTAAAGATTTTTTTTTGTATTTTCACGTAGTACAAGGTGCATTAATATTCATAAGATACATTAAAAAATTCTCAAATATAAATGTTATAGGCCTAAACACTTATGCGAATTTCTTGCTTTTGTAATAGTAATGAAAGCAAAACCTTGTCCTCAATAATGATCGATCACCACTCAACTTCCATGAAAGCAAAATTTTGCTGAATAAGGAAAAATGAAAGTAAAAATAATTTTTGAAAAAAAGACTTACCATTTAAAAATACAGAGTTGCTTGTTGACTGTATAGACATTATGTATAGTGTTATTATATAAACTGTTCTGGACTGAGCCTGAGGCTAGCCCACCGTCGGGCACGGTCCAACCCAAGTCCTCGTAGAGGAGGGCCCAATTGAGGTCTAACCCATCTGCACGCCCGGGGAGCTCTCACGCGTCTCCCCCACAGACTCCACGTGCTCCCCACGCAGGGACATGTCATCAGGCAACTACCCACTTTCGAAAGAACTGGTCAGCGCACCTTCCGAAGATCACGGGGTAGATGATCTAGGGCGAAGACCACGTGCTGGTTTTCCCTACGCCACATAAGCCCTGGCAGTTACTCATACTGGGCCTTGCGATCCAACCCAATGCAAAATAATCATTAGCCCTACGCTGGGGGCACATTATAAATATCCTCTTTCACTAGAGGGTCAGGTATTCTATTCTTTACACCTTTTCTCTGTACTTGCTTCGCTTACTCTGTCTCTAACTTTAGCATTGGAGTACCTTGCAGGTACACCCCATTTACTTCACCACCACCGGCGAATAAAGAAGCTCACAGCGTGTTGCTGGCTGCTGATCCATTTCTGATTTGGTAAGATCAGTGGCGCCGCTTGTGGGAACCCTTACTTCCCCATTCTTCCTCCCATAGAAACTCAAGAACCAAAGCAGTTTTCAATCTTCCACGATCATGGCTAGCTCACGAACTGACGACAACGCTCCAGACACCGCTTTCACTCCGTTCAACAACGATGACGGTCACGACCCCAACGTGATCGTTCACGTCGAAGAGGGCGACCCCAGAAATGGGCACACTGTCTCTCCCTCCTCAGACGACGCATCCTTCAATGCCGCCCGACACTTTGATAGCCCGGCTGTTTACCAACCAATCCATATGCCGCCTAACGCTGACCCGACCACGGTGGCTCTGTTCGCGGCGATCAATCGGGCAAATCTGATGATCTTCCAACAGAATGAGCGGATAGGGGTACTCGAGAGGGAGCGAAAATCATGCTCTCTCCCACTGAGACATCGTCACACCGTTTCTCGCAGTCCCTCTCCTCCCCCGCGGAGAACACGATACAATGGCTCTCGTAGCCCTTCTCCCCGAAATCCTAGGCATCGCCCGCGTTTGGAACGACCTCAGCCCGTGGTCACCCAGAAACGTGACCGGTCCCCTCCTCGAAAGGAGTGGTGTTCCCCAACTCATAAGAGGAATAAAGCTGACGGATACACTGAGAAACCAAAGAGCCGACTAAGGAGCCCTCCTCGATGAAGCAGGAATGGCCGAGGTGACCTATCCCCGTCGCGATCACCTGTCAGGAGTGACGAGGACGACCAGAGCACAGCGCTGTCCAGGGACATCTTGGAGACTCCATTACCCGTCGAGAAGGAAAAACCCCCGCCTTTGGTGACATACGATGGTACGACCGACCCAGAAGACCGCATTGATAGTATCGACACAATACTCGACTACCAGAACGTCTGGGGATCCATCAAGTGCATGCTCTTCTTCTCCACTACTCTGAGAAAGGGTACTATAGCATGGTACAAGAGCCTCTGCGCCCGAGTCCATCACCTCCTGGAAGGAACTGAAGAGGCAGTTCTCCAGGCACTTCACCGATTCCCAATGCTACCCGAAGACGGAAGCATCCCTGGAAGCCATCATCCAGGGAAAAGACGAATCTCTCCAGAATTACATAGAGAGATTCAACTGAGAGGTCATCCAGGTATCCACCTTGGACGCAATGAAGAGATTTTTATCAAGCGAGGGTTGCAACCTCGCACCAAGTTCGCCAAGGCATACGACATTGAAAGGCCCAACACCTTAGACACGCTCCTCCACAAGGCCCAGGCATACATCTAGTATGAGGAGATAGAGACCGCCCATTGTGCTTGCAACTCGCGGAATCAAGAGGGTGCCAAGAGCTCCAGGCACAAGGATTCCACCGCTCCCCGAAAAGGCGGGGAAAGAAGAAGAAAAGATCGGCCCCGAGACTCTCGAGAATAGAGGGGGCCAGCATGCCATTTCTCCGAGTACACACTACTAACAGCTCCCCGCGAGCGCATCCTGGCCGAGTGCATCAACTCGGAGTTCCAGCGAGGAGGTGTCCGCTTCCCGAAGCCGACACCCCCTAAACCAAATGTCAACAAATCCAAGTACTGCCGGATCCACAGGAGCCACAGACATGTCAAGGAGGACTACATCAACCTCAAGGATGCCATCGAGATCTTGATCAAAGAGGAGCACCTGAAATAGTACACAAAGAGGAGCGAAGCCCCCCAATAAGAGACCCGGGAAACGAAAAAGGTTGAGGAGACGACCCCGTCCTCCGTCGATAACAGGCTACAAGTCGCTCTGTGCGTCACCCGACTAGAGGACTTCTACTTTCCCTGCTAGCCCGACACGCCTGTAACTGCTCGTAGCCCATGGGAAAGCTTCCCCGTCGCCATGGTCATATCCGACGGAGGGTTCAACAAAGTCTCGGTGGGGTCGATCAAGAGGAAATTTCACGAATTGATAGAGGCGAGCTCAACGCAAAACGCCACCTTAGAGAAGGTCCTGGAAAGGTCGAACCTCGTCACCTTCTACCTCGAAGAATTGTCGGGCGGCGCCCCTAACTCCAACATCCCCCTCCTGATCAGAGCACGGATGGCGAAATTTGACATCCTCCGCATCTTGGTCGACCAAGGGAGCTCAGTGGACATAATTTATGCCCACCTATTCACTACCCTCCAGCTCGACGAGACACATTTGAACCCGTACATCAGCTCAGACCTGCAGGGTTTCAATGGCACCACCACCAGACCGTGGGGCTACGTCAAGCAAATGGTCACGTTCAGGAACGACGACACTGCCCGACAAGTTAAGGTATGTTTCCTGGTAGTAGAGTGCCCCTCTCTATACTAATGCATCCTGGGAAGGTCGACCCTAGCCGAGCTCACAGTTGTAGCATCTACAGTCCACCTGAAGATGAAGTACTACACGGCCAGGGGCCGTGTCGTCACCCTCTACGGGGATATTGAGGCCGCCAGGAGATGTTTTGAGGCTGCAACCAAGGGTTTGAACTCGATTAACATCAAGTCCAAGACTGCGGGTAAGTCAACCCAGGATGAAGAGCAGAAACCACTCCCGTGCATTAACGCGGTCGAACGAGGTACACTACACCAAAAATAGCCTTAGGCAGCACTAAAAAGACAGTGCTTTTATCACAAAGCGCTGCTATAAGGAATAAAAAAAATTCGCTAAAAAAAAGCACTGGTAAAGGATACCTTTAGAAATCGCTTTCTAAAAGCGCTGCTAAAGGCCGTAAATAGTCCCCACCTTAGAAAGCGCTTTTTAGAAAGCGCTGCTAAAGGTATATCCTTAGAAAGCGCTTTTAAAAAGCGCTGCTAAATGATAGCCTTAGAAAGCGCTTTTAAAAACTGCTGTTATAGGCCAATTAAAAGATAACCTTAAAAAGTACTTTTAATAAGCGCTACTATATGCCTATTCAAAGAAAGCGCTTTATTAGTAAAAAGCGCTGTCTTAGGTCAATGATTATTAAAAAATAAAATAACACTAAATTTTCAGAACCCTATTCATTTTCACTCAAGACTTCTACCTCCTTTCTCTCTCGCGATTTCTCCGACCACCATCATTCTCCCACCAGCATTCTGTTCTCCGACCATCGCTGTTCTGTTCGTTCTCCCACTGCCATTATTCTATTCGTTCTCCCATCGCCGTTGTTTTATTCGCGTCTGTTCTCGCGACTGCTCCCTCATCTCTCTCTCTCTCTCTCTCTCTCTCTCTCGCGTGAAGTAAGAAGAGGTACGTTGTTGTTGATACAATGTTGTTGTCTTTTACGTTGTTGTTGATACATTTTGTGTCAAGGTATTGTCAATGGCTATTTTAGTGTAAATATATTGTCTGCATGCGTTTGGTTTACCATTTTCTATGACTGTCTTTTTCTGGTTTGCCATTTGTTATCTATTTCGATTCAAGAATGAAGAAGATGAAAATTTATATTTAGTTTATATTCGATTCAAGAATGAAGAAGATGAAAGTTTATATGACTGTCTTTTGACTAATTTTGGTGTCACAAAATTAGATACAAAGAATGAAGAACTGAATTTATTTTGTCATTTTACGCTATGCGAAGTATTGTTCGTGTCGCGAACTTGCTCGCTCTTTGTCGCTTCCTTCGCTTCAAGGATGGTTTGGTTCTGTCTTGCATCGCTTCTTATCGCTGTCCATCACTTTTCTCTCGCGTTCTATCACTTCAAGCGAAGTCTGTCATTTTGATTCTGCTTTGTTTTTCCTTGCTCGCTTCCTATCGTTGTCCGTCGCATAGCGAACCTTTGCATAGCGAAGCATTTGGTCGCGATGCGAAAGTTGCAGGGCATGGCCTTTTCTTTGTTTCAACTGCAAAACCTTTGGGCTAAATGGATCCACATTTACTATTTAAAGGGTTGCGATATCCTCTATTGCACTGAAGATAAGAATAGATGTTCTAGGATCTTGATGAACATATTACAGCAAAGACACTTTATCACAAGACTATAACCATTGTGGGATTTTATGGTGCAGAACAACAAGTTCAACATGATGAAGGTTTATCTTATGCTTATCGAAGATGATAATGAAATTAGCTGGAAAACTCTGTTGTATCATAATGCTGCTAGACCTCGAGCAATTCATACTCTTTGGATGGCCTGCCATGGCCGTTTACCCACGAAGTCTAGAATGCACCATCTTGGATTGCTTACTGATGATACATGTATCTTGTGTAACACTAAGATAGAAACTATGGAGCACCTATTTTTCGGATGCAAGGATGCAGAAGAAATATGGAAGTACTTCCTTAATTGGATAGGGATCACCCATATTCCCAAAGGTTGGAATGAAGAAATGTCTTGGATAGTGCAAACAACTAAAGGTAAAGGCTGGAAAAAGAATTTATTGAAGATTGTTTTCACAGAGGTTGTCTATGGCATTTGAATTTTTAGGAACAAAATGATTTTTGATGGTCATGCTGACAAAACAATGACCATTAGAAATATTAAAGATAGTGTGGTTTATAGGTTGTGGCAAAACACAAAATATAGAGTCCATATAGCTAATCTTCTATTGTAATTGTGGTTTGTTTGATCTCTCTAGTCTTCTTGTAATTGGCTGGACTTTTTAGTCGCCATTATCGTGCTTGTATTGTTTTTTTGAAATTAATATATATTTCATTCTTTTCAACCAAAAAAAAACCATTCAAAGTCCCAAGTACCAACCTTTTGGGTCTTTTGTTAGTCAATTCTCATAAAAAATGCAAAGGAACAATGTGATTTGTATAAGTTTTGACTAATGATATTTGTACTTTTGGATTGTTATCAAATTCTCCCCAACTTAGTTTCTTGTTTGTCCTCAATCAAGAGCATGAGATTTTTAACAAAGCAAGGACTTTCATCAATCAATTTGTCGTAAACAAACATGCAAAAATCACACAAGTTCCAACATCTTACAAAACAACAAAATTCCAGACAAGATGAAATTAAACTTGAAAACTAAAGATGGAAACATATAAAATTAACTTTGAAAGCAATAAATTTCCTGTTTTTGGCACGCTTTCCTTCATGATTTCAGCATCCTACTCCTCATCCATCTCCTCACTTCCATCATCTCCCACTTCCTCTTATTCTCCTTCCTCCTCTTCTTCGTCTTCATTTTCATCCCCCTCATTTTCTGCAGTCTCAGTTGCTGCATCAACTGTACCTTCACCAGCAGCCCCTCCTAAATAGAATGGCCTGTCCCCAGGCCAAGATACATGAGTCTGATAAGCCTCGGGGGTAAGGATCTGCTGCTCAGCGTCCTCGGCCTGCCCATTTACAATTGCATCCGATACATGGAGTTCTGAATACTAGTCATGGCACGGTTGGTGGCCTCATTTTGGTCCCATGTATAGGAGAATGAAGCACGGAACCGTGGATCCCACTCATCGAAATTCAAGTTGTCAGAACTAGGTTGGTCGGGAGCTGCCCTTGTGTTTAGTTCCTCCTTGCAAAAATGAGTAATATATGCATCATTCACAGTCCCCTTGAGAGTTTGGTGCACTTGGTTAGGGATTATCATGCGGGCAGCCCGTAGTAATCCCATGATTAGCCCTGGAAAAACTAATGGACACGATGCTTTGGTTCCCAATCCTGGTTCTGTCCCACTTTCCGCCACAATTTTCATTTCATTTGAAATGATGCGTGCCACACAGACACTTTTACCTTTCAAGAAGAAATAGAGTAACTGAGCGGTATGCATGGTGAATGTTGTGGTGTGACTCCGAGGACGGATGTTGTGTAGAATAAGCATTAATATCACCTGAGCATGTTGTCTGAGGTCCTTACGGAGAAAGTGTGTTGCCACCCCTGCTGCATTCTTCTGCACTCTCTTTCCTTGACATAAAAGGTACTTGGTGAGTTGTTTGACATATGGTGCTGCATTCAAATTAAACTCATAATCACAAGCGTGGCCTTCTGAAATAACTAGAGGATTTCCAAGATATTCGTTGATGGATTTGCGGCTTAAATCAATAGTGTGACCTTGGACCATGGTTTTGTAAGTAAAGGTTTCGTCACTTGAAGGAAGAGCGTTGGCGTAGAACTCTCTGACCATATCATAATTGAGATGCTTGGGAGGGGTGACCAACTTTTCCCATTTCCGAATTGTTATCACTTCCATGATCTTGTGGTAATCACCTTCCTCATCTATTTCAAACCTACGCTCAGGCCAGATACTTCTTGAATCAAGTTCTCTGAACCGTTCTGCTTGTTCAGGGCCGACAAAACACGATTGATCAAAGGGTCTGCTTCTTGAAGTTTCTCCTCCCACCCTTTGCTTCTTTTGTTGGACTTGCTTTTTTGGTGCCATGTCTACAAAACAGAAAAATTTTTATAGCACAAGGATAACTTTGGTTAGCACAAGATATTTATGAATTTGTTTGGCTGGGATTTACTGTGAACAAGGATTCGGTGGCTGCAATTTGATTTGCTTTTCTAAGTTCTTAGCCAAATCTTGACAGCTTGTACTACCAAACTACCCAACAATGATAATCACAGTAAGTTTCTCATATACCACAACAAGAGTTTAAAATATCCTTCAAGCTCCATAGTAAAACTAAAAACCCTAATTATTTAAAAGAGTGAACAAAAATTTCAAAACTCAAAGCCTAAGGATTTAGCAAGAATGATTCAGGCCAAGGAGATTCATGGTGTTTTCTTTTTTCATTTTTTTCCAAAGGTTTTGTTCAAGTTTTGAAGGTTTAACAAGTAAAGAGATGCAGCCCTTTAAAATCTAGATTTACAGAAAAAAAATTAGTGAAAATGAACATAACTTGAAGCTCTTGAGAGAAGTGAGAAATGCAAACTTTTTTTCTTGAGATTTGATAATTGTGTGAATTGATTTGTGTGTGAAAAGTGAAGAGATAAAGTGAGAAAAGTAAAGAAATAGAGAAGTAAAGGCGTAGCAGATGAGCAGACACGGTCTTCTAGGGTATGTAGAGAGTGGGTGTGTGCAGTAACTGCCATAAATGCAGGTTTGACCAACCTAATTTCGCGTTGTGAAATATTCGTCGCGTCGCGAACTTTCGCATAACGAAATAAGTTTTGCGATGCGAAAGTTGCAGGGCATGGCCTTTTCTTTGTTTCAACTGGTTTTTCTTGAGACTAAAACCTGCAAAACCATTCAAATCCCCAAGTACCAACCTTTTGGGTCTTTTGTTAGTAAATTCTCATAAAAAATGCAAAGGAACAATGCGATTCGTATAAGTTTTGAATAATTATATTTGTACTTTTGGATTGTTAGCAGCTTGCAATGATTGAGAACTAACTTATTGAATTTGCTATATATAGGGGTTACTTGTGATCAAAGTGTGAAAGTCGGATCGTTTCCCTACAGGTAAATATTTTTTATTTTGTTTTTGTTTAGCTTAATTAGTATAACTATGGATAAGAAATGGATGTCTTCAAGTCGATTATCGAAAGAGTACGAGAATGGGGTATCAGAATTCGTTAAGTTTGTTGTTGCGCACGCCGATGACCCCAGTCGAATGATATGTCCTTGCTTGGGTTGCTGTTTTGGGAGTCGGGTTGACGCGGTTCAATTGGCATCGCATTTAAAGAGGCATGGAATTGATAGAAGTTATACATGTTGGAATTTGCATGGTGAGAAAATTAACGGGAATGTTGAACCAGGGGATTACTTTGTGTGATCTTGAAATGTATTTTCCTCCCTCGTTTTTTGACATAATGGTTCATCTAGTTGTTCATCTGGTGAAAGAGACACAATTGTGTGGACCGGCTTATATGAGATGGATGTACCATGCTGAACGTTATATGAAAATATTAAAAGGGTATGTGAAAAACCGAAGTCGACCAGAGGGTTGTATTGCCGAACGATACATTGTTGAAGAAGCGATTGAGTTTTGTACTGAATATCTGTTCAATGTACAATCAATTGGACTCCCCAAATCTCATATTGTTGAAAAAAAAGAAGGAAAAAAGTTAATTGGAAATGAAGTTGTGACAATATCAAGGGTCGAACGGGATCAAGTGCATTTGTATGTTCTGCACAATGAGAATGAGGTTGAGCCGTATGTTGAAATGCACAAGGATGTTCTCCGAGGTTTAAATCCGAATAGAACTGAGAATTGGATAGTACGAGAGCACAATCGAAGTTTCATACATTGGTTTAAGGATCATATTTATTCAACGTATTGTTCAGATCCCGCTTCAATAAGAGAAAGGTTGAGATGTTTAGCATATGGTCCAAGTTTGGTTGTGTTTTCTTATAGCACATACGCAATTAATGGATACACATTTTATACCAAAGAACAAGATGATAAAAGTACTATGCAAAATAGTGGTGTCACCGTGGTGTCGCTCCCGGATTTTCATCCAAGTACAAATGTGAAAGTGGCGCGGAAATAGAGTCGCCAACAATGTGTATTTATCCCAAGAGAGGGAAAGGAAACACTGCATAAACCTGAGGGAAGGAAAGAGCATGGTATTGCGACCAAGAGAACTGGGTTCGGGAGTCGGTTACATGAAGCGAAGGTATTATCACCCCCACGTGTCCATCGTACTCGATGGGATCCACGCTTGCTGTTTTGATCAAAGGGTGTTGTCGTCTGGAGCTCCACTTCTACTGGAAAGGAAAAGGAACAGGAACAAAAAAGAATGAGGAAACAGGGAAGAAAAGAAGAAAGAAGTGACTCGATAGGACGTTATCGTTGTCCTAGGCCTATGTATTCCCTCAGTGCAATGGGAAAGTCAGAGTCAACGTAGTTCGCCGGACTACGGGGAAGGTTGCTCGTCGAGATATTACATCTCGTGCCTACGTATCTTCAATCAGACGGGAAAGAAGAATCAGAGCAAACGTAGTTCGGCTCAATAAGGGTTGCTTTGTTTGTGTTTTTTAGTGGAAGCATCAAAGTGCGCGTCCCAGTAGTTAGGTGTTGCAGCTTGCTGTATGGAGACTTAGGTGTTACTTGTTTGTGGTAGAACAGACATGACGAGTCCTTAAGGAATAGAAGGAAGGAAATGAGAATAGAATTTGTTTGTTTTTGTCTTTTAGAAAGAAGTGTTTTGATTATCTTTGTGTTAGTAACATGTATTGCATTCAAGTCTTTGATATAGGATCGAATGCGTTGCATGGTCGTCCTAACAGGACATATGCTAAACATTCTAGAAAGGCGGAGGGAAACCCTCCTCCTTCCATTTCCCACATGCAAGGCTCGCATGCAATATGCGTTAATCCCTTATTAAATGTTTTTGCTTTTGTTTTGAAATGAGAAGAAGAGAGACTCAAAGGCTGAGAAAGGTAAAAGTCTAAAGGGAGACTAATAATCCTAAGAGTTATCATGCTTGGATGTTCCTAATGGTTAAGTGTGGTTTAGAAACCTAAGTTAGCATGCAAAATGGTCCTAAGATCAGGATCAAGAGGGAAATCTAACTAATGTTGTCATGCAGGGATTGCTATCCTAATGTCTTTCCTACCTCCGACTTAATAAAAAATTAAGTGGAGTGAGGAATCCAAAGGGGATCTTATCACCAGATAAGTAAACACAGGATAAATCAATCACAAAATGAAAAAAGCAACGAAAGAATAAATAGTGTCAGTCATCCATAATGTCACACAATCAAAATGAGAAAAAAGTGGAAGCTTTAGCCAAGGGGTCATATAACCTGAGGCAAACAAGCTAGTTGTGGGAAATAGGGGTACTCACCCAATGGTATCGAGAACCATGGAGAGCAGAGTAAGGGGGATGTGAATAAGATCACATAAGCATCAACATCGGTCAATGCGAGCCATGGACAAGGCGTGGGGGTTTGATTGCAAAACCCTTCTTCCACTTGACGGACTCGATAACAAGAGTGAGTTATGTTCAAAGCTTCAATCATGTAATGAGAGCTAAGAACGACCTGGGACTAGAAATGGCGAGAGTCGATTGCGAACTCTCATTCCGCCTGATGCCTTCTTTAAGGTCTTACAAGGGAATACGAGAATGGGATGCCTCTTTGGAGGTCTTAGACACAATATAAAACAATCACAAACAGAGCCTCCTTTGAGGACTTCCAGCATTTCCGGCCAAGTGGCACGCACTCCCAATCCTACTTCTCATGGCATAAAAGGGAAAAATGTGGAATTAGTAAAAGAGAAGAGAAGTAATACCGAACGGATATCAATCCGTAGCAACGTAAGCAAAGTATTAGCAAACCGGCAACCTCCTAGTAACCTAGTATAAATGAACAAAGGTGTTAGAAAGTGGAATGGATCCGTGAAAGGCATGGAACCAAATGCTCTTCAAAAAATAATAAAACAAGGCCATAAGCCATAAATAGTAGCAACAACAGCGCTCCAACACCTGCATAGCTGTAAAAACTAGTAACAAGTAAAAACAATCTATAACAACTACTATTTCGAGAACATAATAGGTGTATATGCAGCCAGACAGAACAACAACATTCTACAACACCCTTTGCGTACAGGAGCTGTGTATACATCACCTTCTCCCTTTAAACAACTTATCATGTCAAATGTGAAACACTACAAAATCAACTCAAAAGATTAGTCAAAGTAATCAAATGGAGATTGTCAACAAGAAGTACATGAAATCACTACTAAATGTAAACCACAATTAGCCACAAATCTATGTAAAACATGTGAAAGACTATTAACAAAGTTACCAAATGAAACTATTAAAATGATTAGTCGATGCTAGCACTAAGTCAATGTCAATTAGTTCAAAGTTACTAATTCTAAAACTAGTTAGTTGGCAATTAAGCCAAAACAATTATCAAGCCATTAAGCTAAAAAATAATTATCAAGCAATCAAGCTAAAAACAATTATCCAAAGACATCATCAAAATCTAAATCCACTAGAAGTTAGAATTAATTCTTAGGGAAATCTAATTCTAAAAATTAGAACTATTCTAAAATTAAGACCTAATTCCAAAAACATATCTAATTTTCTAATCAAATCATGAAGCAATTAACTGAGATTAAAACTAAACATCCACCTAATTAATCCAAACAAAAATTAAAGTTGTAATCAATTAGCGTTAAGTCGGAGATTGAAAGTCAGGGGGTGTAGTGTTATTGTTGGAGGATGCGAGAAGAGGTTTTAAGTGGTGCCAAAAAATAGCAAGGGCGTATGGGCTTTAACCATTAGTCCAATGGCTTTTTTGTTCAGGATGTGCAGTTAGTGAATAGAGAGGGGTGATTGGAAATTCATGTGGTTTGCATAAGGCGAGGTTCAAGGCCTATGAGCCCAATCCATGGTCACCTGAAAAAAAACTCAAACTTAACCCTAGCTGATGAACGCTCCCCACTTTCCTCTTCTCAAATCCGCCGTCTCAGAATCTCTCTCTTCCAAACTTCCCTCTCAACTCTCTCACGCACTCGGTTCCCTCTCAAAATTTCCTCGCCACCGTTCTCCTTCTACATTCCTCTTCATCCTTTCCCTTTCTTCTTCATCTTGTTTGTTACCTTCTTTCAACTTCTTCTCCTCTGCTAAACAATTTCAATTTCTGTTCAACCACTCCAAACCTCACTCCCCTCACGTCTCCGATGCGTCCATGATTTCAATTTCCAACGAAGCTCCTCGCCGGAAACCTAACAATTTCCGCCGCGCCGTGGCACGTTGCCGGCGACGGCGGAGTGTGAACTTCCGTCAACTCACCACTCAACGATCACAACGTCGTCCAATCATCATCTTCAAATCCACTCAACGTCTATTCTACAACTATCGCACTAAAAAATTCAAGAATTCACAGGACAAGAGAAAACAAACTAAACACTATTCGAACTACGCTAAATTATCAAAGCATTCTTGCAAGAGTGATGAAAGAAGAAAATGCTTACGAATCGGAGTCGCTCCGATGGCGCTTCTGGTACGACGAGGATGAATCAAGGTCTCGCGGCTCAGGTATATGCACTTTCACTTTATCGTGCTTGGTTCGGTTCCGCTTCTTCTTGCAATCTGCGAATGCGAATCCGTTACGCTGAATTGTTGAATTTCTGTTGAGTTATTCTTGCAGTTTTCACTTCGTGTCGTTGTTATTGATTCCCTGAGATATATGGAATATGTGTGCGATGAAGTTGTTGTTACAAGTTCTTCTTTTTTCAATTCGCAACTTCTTCTTCTCTTGCTGGCGAATCTGAAACTGTTATGGTTGTTGAATTGATTTGTGTTGTTGAGTTTTGAACGATTTTGCAAGTTATTGAATCCTGGTTCTGTTACCTTGAATTACAGGAGATTAGTGAAGAATTGAAGATGAAGAACATTGGAGAGGATTAAAGAATTGCAGGTTCATGAGGTTTTGGAAGTAAAAGCATGAAGATGATGAATCGTGAGCAAGGAGGGTGAAGTTATGTAGAGAATTGAAGATGGAAATGAAAACCCGCGGAGAGAGAGAGTTTTGTCTAGTTCTATTAGAGTTTTTGGAAGTTGGAGGTTGTTAGAGAGTTTGGTTAATTCTGTTAGCTTTTCGGTTAGGAGGTTATTGATTTTCTGATGTGGATTTTCTTTATTGATAAGCTTTTTGCTATTTTCCTACTATGATTTTCTTTCTGCAATGAACTTTCTCACGGTTTCTTTGCTGAACTATCATGAAATTCTCCCAGTGCATTTCTCATTTTGAAAACTTCTTCATAGTAATTATCCTGCTTCATGTCTATGATTTGTAAAGATTCTCCGTGGGTAAATATGATGGCATGGTTTGTGCTTGAGTGATACCACTTGTTCCTCATTATTTTTGCTATAATTTTTGTGGATCAAGTCATGGGCTTTGGATTTGTAGGATTTTTTTTGGTAATGATTATATGGACTTGGATGTTTAAATGGATTAAAAAAAGTTTATGGATTTTTAAATGGATATTTGGACATGGATAAAATTGGATAAGTATGGATTTTAAAATGGTTATTTGGATTAAATTGGATTAAAAATGGATGCTATGGAGATTACTAAAAATGGATAGAAAATGGACAAAGAAAAATGGGAATGAATAATGGGTTTATGGTAGAAATTTGAATTCCAAGTAGCCCACACGACAAATCTCTAATTCCAACCACACTCTTAATCCACACCAAACTCACATCTTCATTGAATCCCAATAATTCAATCAGTAAGCTCAATTGACCATGAGCCAATGCCCTTCAAATCAGTCCGCAACTGCTTTGTCTTGATAACCATTGATTTCTTTAACCTGAAACCCTAATCTCATGATCTTAAATTGATGATTGCCCACACACCCAACCTTGAAAGAGGAACCCTGATCTTCTTTGAATATACACCCTGAAGCCGGGTGAACCTCTGAATAAGAAAACCTCAGAATCTGATGAACCTCTGAATAAGGAAAATGCCAATAGCAAGAACACTCTTCGATCCCATGTCTTAGAAGACCAATGCAATGATATAACTATGAGTTATGACCTAATGAATGCAAATGAAAAAGAAACATAATCCAGTTAAGGTTAGAAGAAGATAGGGCAAATTTTGGGGTGCTACAGCTGCCCATATTCAATCAACTTGGACCTGAAGGGATGATAGCAACTGCTTTCACACATTCAAGGTAGAAGGTGATTGAATACAAAAAGAACCCAAAAATTTGCTAGCTGCAAGGAGTGAAAACGTAAATGGAGCCCAGTCACACTTCATCAAAGAAATTTGATGGAAAGACAACATACCCAGAGAACCACATCATCAAAGGGGTTTGACGGGAAGAAAAAAAATGGAAACCCGACCGAAAACTACATCGTCAAAGTAATTTGACGGCAAGAAGACTCAACTGAAGGAAACACTTTGTCAAAGGGGTTTGACTAAAATAAGACTCAACCGAAGAAAGCACATCGTCATAGAAGTTTGACGGAAAGAATACTCGATCGAAGAAAGCACATCGTCAAAAGGGTTTAACGGAAAGAAAAACCTGACCGAGGGAACACATTGTCATAGGGATGACAGAAAGGAAACCTGAACGAAGATAACACATTGTCATAGGGATGACAGAAAGAAAACTCCACCGTAGGGGCACATCGTCATGGGGATGACGGAAAGAAAATCTGACCACAGTTAACACATTGTCATAGGGATGACATAAAGGAAACCCCACCGTAGGGGCACATCGTCATGGGGATGATGGAAAGAGAATTTGACCATAGGAAAACACGCCGTCAAAGGGGTTTGACGGAAAAAAGACCCGACCGAGGGGACACATTGTCATAGGGATGTCAGAAAGAAGACTTGCTTGAAAGAACACTTCATCAAAGGGTTGACGGGAAGAAAATCTATACGAAGAAACACATCATCAAAAGGGTTTGATGGAAAGAAGTGCTATAAGAAGACCTGAAAAGGAAGAAGCACGTCGTCAAAGGGTTGACGGAAAGAAAAACTAACTGAAGGAAGCACGTTGTCATAGGGATGACAGAAAGGAAACTGAACGAAGATAACACATCCTCATAGGAATGACAGAAAGGAAATTTGTTTTTGGAATGTCGTCATCAAAGGGTTAATGGACATGGACTGATCGAGGGTAAGATCGACATATAATCTACGACCTAAAAGATGTAGGCAGAGGGATTGATTGTAATGTCTGCTGGGGATATGTAACCGTTTTGACTGAACATTAATTTGGGCTTTCGCGCAAGGTACCCAATCTGGCTTATGCTTCGCATGCATTTGTTTGAACTTTCTTTCTATGGCGTAATGCTCCATATCAAATGGAAATGCTACGCGATTTGAGGATGCTATGATAACTATATGCTAAAAACCCGATGTATGCTCGGGCTGCCGGGGAAAGAAGGATGTGCCAACCATGATTGGACTTTGCTGGCTAAGACAGGTAAAACCTGATGGAGATTATTTTTTCAAAGGAGAAATCTTTTGGGGTACCAATGGGGATTGGATTTTGAAATGAGGTGCCAATAGGGATTGGACTTTTGCTTTAAAGCGGACGTCAACGGGGATATGGCTTCAGGTTTTCGAAAGATGCCAGCAAAATGGGTTGTGGATGAAGGTGTCGAGCAAGGTTGGGCTATGGATTTTCTCTTCGGTTTTACCAGGCTTCATGCAATGCTATGCTAATGATATGCGTGGTAATGATTATGCTATGATGGGATATGCAACAGGACCATTCCAGCAAAATAAATGCTCAAGAGACGAGGCCTACTCCGCTGGGGGATAACAAACTGAATCGCCTTCAGTGTCATAAAATGTACTTGAGATCCCAACTAAACCTCCATTCGGCAGAAAAGTATGAATAACAAACTTCTGCTGGAGGAAATATCCCAGGAATCTTGCTGAAGAAAAGTGCCAATGACAATCGACCTTTGACTTGCTGGGGAAAGCTAACCACCACCCAAAAATATGCTTAGGGACAATGGTTGACGATATCAGCTCTGCTAGGGAACAAGATCAGACTTGGTCCTCTGTTGGGAATCTACCTTCTACCCTTACTCCGTTGGGGAGACGGAAACAACTTTACCATATATTGGTGAAGCATAAACCCAACACTCTGTACAGGAATATGAACTCTTGCTGAAGAGCAATAAACTTCGCCAAGCTGGCTAGGGGAGAGTGAACCCCTGAATTCTTACTAGGGAGAATGATTCACAATCTTCATAATGCTCTGCTGAATGATAAAACTTCAGCCATCTCTGCAGAGGCGAGAAACTCTACTGGGGACGTCACGTGTTAACTATCAACGTGAACCCTGCAGATGTGATATGACCAAAAAGAAATGCCCCGATGCAGCATAACCTGTAAATGAACATGTCTTCAGGATGTCTCGTGAAGATCTGACATATATTGCCCCTATTCAATCGTCGTAGACCTAAATGGATGATAGCGATTGCTTTCAGACTTTCAAGGTATGGAGAGATTGAATACCGAAAAATAACCATAAAATTTGCACTCTGTGGAGAAGAAGAAAAGGGATATAAACCCAACCATGTGAACTCTGCTCGGATAAAACTATGATGAGAAGCATAACACTGAAGAGATGTCCTTTGAACAATGCCAGGCAACTATTGGCTTGCCATACTGCGGATGGACTTGGAAAACGTCTTTTGTACGACGCCAGACGATTACTGGCTTGCCACACTGCGGATGAACTTAGAAAACATCTTTTGTACGATGCTAGACGACTACTGGCTTGCCACACTGCGGGTGGACTTTAACAATGTCTTTTGTACGACGCCAGACGACTACTGGCTTGCCACACTGCGGGTGGGCTTTAACAATGTCTTTTAAACGATGCCATACGACTACTGGCTTGCCACACTACGGGTGGACTTTAAGAATGTCTATTGTACGACGCCAGATGACTACTGGCTTGCCACACTACGGGTGGACTTTAAGAATGTCTTTTAAATGACGCCAGACGACTACTGGCTTGCCACACTGTGGGTGGACTTTAAGAATGTCTTTTAAATGACGCCAGACGACTATTGGCTTGCCACACCGCGGGTGGACTTTAATAACGTCTTTTGTACGATGCCAGATGACTACTGGCTTGCCACACTGCGGGTGGGCTTTAATAATGTCTTTTAAACGACGCCAGACGACTATTACCTTGCCACACTACGGGTGGACTTTAAGAATGTCTTTTAAAAGACGCCAGACGACTACTGGCTTGCCACACTGTGGGTGGACTTTTGCAAGGTACCCTTTGGATGAAGTCAGTTGACTATTGATTGGCCACACTGCGGGTGGACTTTTGCAAAAATTCAACGCTGAATTACGCTCTGCATACATATCAGACATCTCTGCTGTCTCTACTGAGGAACAATGGTCAATGATGTGACCTTAGAGACTCCTGAAAGGATGATATCTCTGCTGGAGAATGAATGAACAATCCGTCTGCTTCGAACTGTCACGCTTGCCAAGAATTATTTCATCTGTCTGGGGATGAATTCTGATCATAGCAACTCTGCTGGAGGAATGACAACTTTCCGACTTGGCTGGGGAAAGAATGTACTAACACTCTTCTGAAGAAGAGATTTTGCTGATCTGCTAAACCTCTACGGGGAGAAAAACAACTCAGCTTGGGAGCATTACTGACAAGATTCAATGCTGAACTCTATGGGGATACAACTATCAGAGATACGATCTTGCTGAGGACCGGAACTACTCCGTCGGGGATACGTAAATCCTGGCTAGAAGACATTCTGTTGTGACATGCTAAGGAAAGAGTCCCTAGAGATCTGTTAGGAAAACACAAAGCAAATCCACAGTAATCTGTTGAGGAACAAAACTGTCGAGCTTAGGATAAGTGCCACAATGTCCCATGCTATGCAAACCTTCCATTTGACGACTCCACTAGGGATAATGAGTTTACAACAAACTCTGTTGGGGAAAACCGCTTCAAAGCATCTCGTGCTAGGGAATGTCTCTTAAGAGGATTTTATTGAAGACCGAGCATCTTCAAACTCTTAAGCAAATGCCGAGACTTGATCTAAGAATACAATAATTGAGAGGTCACTCTACTGGAGATAATAGATCTGGAACACATCTTGTCGGAGGGATTTCACGATGCCCCATGCTTGGGAGGGTCACCAACTCACTTTTGCCCCAGATTACGCGGCTGATCTGAAGGAATCATCCCAAGAGGATTTTACAGAAGACTTGACATCCAAAACGCCTCAATGTCTTCAAACTCTTGGAGAAATTCGCCAGGTCTCGAAGTAACTGCCTCAGACTGTATGGTCTACGGAGGAATTCGCCTCGAGAAGATTCATGAACAATCTCATATCACCATGATATATTCTACCCCAATACTCTGAACCTTGGATAGGCTGATCAGTCGTCTGGATGGACTAACTTCTCGTGCTCTTGGGATGACCTGCTCCAGTATGAACCTTGAAGTGGTTTTGCCCCTGACTACTGATCTTCGAAGGAAGACCCCGAATACCTGCCTTTGGAGAGATTTGAATCTCGAAGTAATTGCCCCAGTTTAGCTGAACTCTGAAGAGATTTCTCGACGTGATTGACTCAGGTTGGCTACACCTTAAAGAGATGATTCGACATGATTGCCCCAGATCGGCTATGTCTTAACACAACTTGTTGAGAAAGCTCCCGCTCAACAAAGTTTCCTGGGGAAGTACCACTTGATGTGGCTATCCTTCGGGAGTTTCAGGATTCTTGACTCGGCAAGGTTAAGCTTCTGGACTGAATTTTCATATGTAAACTTCTTTTGATGTCAAACAAATGTATGCAAGCAGAAAATGTTTTATTCCGAGAATGAAAATTCTAATGCAACACACATGTTAATCTTGAAGTTTTACTGAAAAGATGTCGTAAACCCTTTTATGAGCGGATCACGGGTTAGGATACGACATTAATTTTTGAATGAAAGAATGTAATGCACATGCAACACCAACAAAGATCTTTTAGCACAACTCACATGATTCAGGAACGCTATCTCTTGGTAGTATGCTTTCAAAATAACCCTGTTTCAATTGAGGACTTCCGGTTTTGTAACGGGGCCTGGTTCACGGTTATTGAAACAAAGGATATAAGGCTCAAAATTTATTAGTGCCCACCCACTCTTCGTGATGTCCTCTAGTCCTACGTTCAGTTAGTTCGGCACTAGCATTCACCTCTCAAAATAAGCTTTTGTGATGGTTGAGGAACCATTGACTTTTAACGGTTTAAGCACCAATTAGTTTATTGGAGTAACAATCATCCATTTTCGTCTTTGTGTCTGTGTCACACGACTTTGTTCTTTCGCTTGAGGATCTTTCTTGGGTAATCCTGTTCGCATTTCTCTTTCACATTCTTTTGCTTATCCCTAACTTTTTCCTGGACAGATTCTTTTGAATCTTTGATTTCGGAGTCCAGCGGGATGCCCTAACTTTTGCCTAAGTTGCTTGTTTTCAAGTTTCAACTTAGCGGGCTTTTCATTTCTTTTTTTTTTCTTGAACACGCCGTGTGACACCGGCTCTCTTGATTTCTTTGGAAGGGTTGTGACTGTTTCACTTCTCAGTTGATGAGGGATAACCATTGTGGTTTCTGCTCTTTGGACCTCTTGATGCGATAGAGTGAAAAGTAATGGATCCTCAGATGCACACTCCTTTTGAGGTTTGGACGCTTGGTCAAACTAACTGACGCCTACCCTGCCCCGGGATTAGATGTTAGGGTTTTTTTACTAAAAGAAACTCCTTCTTTAGGGCTCCTATTTGGGCAAGGGTCTATCTCCCTTATATCTTCAGTGTTTGGGATTTGAAACAACGCCTTTACACATCAACAGGGTTTTTGTTCAAAAGCATACAATCGGAAGTTTTGCGCTTTTCAATTTCGTCATCCTCCCTCGGATCCTGCTTAAACAAGCATATGATATCGATAAAAAGTATGAGTGAACACGATTGGATTTAATCAAAACATGCATATTTATTTCATTATCATTATCAATCAAAAACAATAAGTTTTACAAATGAGTTTGTACATTTTAACAGAAAAGAAACTACAAATGCAAAGAAATGATATGATCTAAATGGTCGTCAGCTTCGAGGAACTGGGCTTTCCAAGCTTGATTTTCTAATGAGCTAGCCATCTTCAGTATTGTTCGTCGAAGTCAGTCTGATAATCATTTGCACCACTGCTCTCGGTGACTTCTTCCACAACTTGGACTGATAAACCCACCTGACTGGACGAAGGAGGATTGTTGATTCGAATACCCTGAGGCGTGAACGAGAACATATTAGAGTTAAAAAGTGTCTGAACCTTACTCTTAAGTACCTTACAGTCTTCAGTTGAATGCCCCTGTGCCCCAGCATGGTAGTCACAACGGGCGTTGACGTCAAAACCTGGTGGATACGGAAGAATCACTGGACCTATCTCCTTTGGCACAATAAGTCCACCTCTGATTAAATCAGGCAACATCTGACTGTATGACATTGGTAACTGGGTGAAATGCCTCTCTGGCTTTCTTGGCCTTTGTCGGGCATGCTGACGCGGCTGACAGCGATATGACCGTTGATTATGAGGAGGTCCTTGATTTGCAGAAGAATATTGTCCTTGATACGGAGACTCAGAAGATTGCAAACTTTGAACAGTTGATATGCTTGAATGCTGAGAATGAGGTGGTAAAGATTCCTGGATGGAACTATTTTCTTCCTCCGATCCTTCTTGAGAACTAACAACTGATTCTTTTTCATTAGCTTGGAAGTTTGAGACGCCTTGGAGCTTTCCACACTTGAGCAGGTTCTCGATGCGTTCTCCCACCATTACCAGGTCAGAAAATTTGGCTGCCCCATTGACAATCATCTTTTCCAGGTACGGACCTTGCAAGGTATCCATGAACAAATCAACCAATTCACTATCCGAAAGTGGTGGTTGAACACGAAATGCTAACTCTCTCCATCTCTGAGCATACTCTCAGAATGATTCGTTATCTACCTGAGACAAGTCTTGCAAGTGCATTCGGCTAGGAGCCAAGTCAAGATTATAGTTGTATTGCTTCACAAAGGCGTTGGCTAGATCTGACCATGATTGGATGCTACCACTCTGCAACTGCATATACCAATATAAAGATGCCCCACTCAGACTGTCTTGGAAACAATGGATCATGAGCTTGTCATTGTGGGCATGCGAAGTCATTATTCGGCAAAACATCACCAAATGTAGCTTCGGATAGTTATCCCCTTTGTACTTTTCAAATTTTGGAATCTTAAACTTTGGAGGCATTACCAGGCCCGGTACCAAACACATGCTCGAAGCATTCAAATCAAGAGTATCACGACTCTCCAGGGCTTTAAGCTTCTCCTCTAACACACGATATCTTTCGCCATCAACAGATCGTGGATCCTTAGACTTCATCTTTGGATCTACTCCTTGGACATCTGGCATAGAGAAGGCAAAGCTCTGATAGTCTGTGGCATCAAGAGAAGAAGAATGTTCGTCTCGGACAATGGGATGTTCTTGCATAATAGGATCCTCAACAGGAATCCATACCGGCTGAGCTTGAGCAACATTGTCCACCGGGGGTGGAATGACATTCTCATTTCTTTGAATATTGGCCTCTCCCCTTGTCATGACGGCCATAGCTTCAATAAGTTGGTCCAACTGACTCTTCATCAAATTAACATCGGCTCTAGTCACAATCTGATTCTGCTCTCCTAAGTTCATGATCTTTCCAGAAGCTGATTCAAGTCTAATACGAGTGTCGGGAAATTAACTGCAGGTCGAGTCAAATGATAGATGAGCTTACTGGTCTAGCCTGGAGAAAGATATGCAAAATGATGCAAGATGCAAATGCAATGCAAAAATATGAATGCAATAAGACATGGGATCAAAGCTTCCATATAGTCTGAATAAGTGCTGTGTTGCTGACTGAATAAGTTCACAGGTCTGCTTTGAAGAGAATATCGGGATACCAGAATACCGGATGATCAGAATACCAAAATACCAGGCTGATAAGTCCACACTGATAGGAAATCCAGAATACCAGGTATGTTGAAGGTCAAGGTTAACTGCAAACCTTTAAATAACCCGCCCCTCTCACATGTAGGTACTAGGATCCTCAGTATCCCGGGCTCTCAGGTCGAGAAATAATGATACGTTCACCACTTCTGGTTTAACATCATCATCAATCGAGGAGGCCTCAACTGATTCTCTAAAACAAAAGGTCCTCAGCTTCTGGCACTGAGGTCGAGAAGCAATAGTACATTCATCCCTCGGGGTACAGTACTATCGCCAATTGAGGAGTGCCTCCACTGATTCTCTTTCAAAAGGGATATCCTACAGCGAGTTCCCAGCATTGGGTCCTCGGATCGAGAATATGTAATGGGTTTTCCATTTTTGGTCTTCCATTATCACAACTCGGGAGGAGTGCCGTTACCGAGTTCTCGAGAATGGTCACCAGAGTCGACAATTCCTCCAGAGAATATCTACTGGCTTATATAAACATACAGTAGCAGATAGCTCCTGATAGAACCTCGTCTGGTTGTGGGTCTCATGAACAACAATACGTGGTCACCACCATGCAAGCGTCATGACTATCCACTCTAAAACCTATGTGTATGCTCAAGCCTGGGTAGTGGGCTTATCTCTCAAAACACCCTACCCACCAAACAGAAAAATCCAACACAGCACAACACAATCCAGTATAATAATGAAATGAAAATGCAATAAATGCGGTAAAATAGTAGTACAGTAAAGCAATAATACAGTAAATAGCAATACAGTAAAACAGTAAAACAGCAAAACACAGCTCCACAATAAACACCCAATGAAACAAAAACAGACAAGCGCTAGGATCGACTCGCTTAGGAAACCAGAGATTCTGGTCTCTTAGTTCCCCAGCAGAGTCGCCAGCTGTCGCTCCCGGGATTTTCTTCCAAGTACAAACGTGAAAGTGGCGCGGAAACAGAGTCGCCAGCAATGTGTATTTATCCCAAGAGAGGGAAAGGAAACACTGTATAAACCTGAGGGAAGGAAAGAGAATGGTCTTACGACCAAGAGAACTGGGTTTGGGAGTCGGTTACGCGGAGGGAAGGTATTAGCACCCCCACGCGTCCATCGTACTCGATGGGATCCACGCTTGCTGTTTCAATCAAAGGGTGTTATCGTCTGGAGCTCCACTGCTACTGGAAAGGAAAAGGAACAGGAACGAAAAAGAACGAGGAAACTGGGAAGAAAAGAAGAAAGAAGTGACTCGATAGGATGTTATCGTTGTCCTAGGCCTACGTATTCCCTCAGTACAATGGGAAAGTCAGAGTCAACGTAGTTCGACGGACTACGGGGAAGGTTGCTCGTCGAGATATCGCATCTCGTACGTACGTATCTTCAATCAGATGGGAAAGAAGAATCAGAGCAAATGTAGTTCGGCTCAATAAGGGTTGCTTTGTTTGTGTTTTTTAGTGGAAGCATCAAAGTGCGCGTCCCAGCAGTTAGGTGTTACAGCTCGCTGTATGGAGACTTAGGCGTTACCTGTTTGCGGTAGAACGGACATGACGAGTCCTTAAGGAATAGAAGGAAGGAAATGAGAAGAGAATTTGTTTGTTTTTGTCTTTTAGAAAGAAGTGTTTTGATTATCTTTGTGTTAGTAACACGTATTGCATTCAAGTTTATGATATAGGATCGAATGCGTTGCATGGTCGTCCTAGCAGGACGTATGCTAAACATTCTAGAAAGGCGGAGGGAAACCCTCCTCCTTCCATTTCCCACATGCAAGGCTCGCATGCAATATGCGTTAATCCCTTATTAAATGTTTTTGCTTTTGTTTTGAAATGAGAAGAAGAGAGACTCAAGGGTTGAGAAAGGTAAAATTCTAAAGGGAGACTAATAATCCTAAGAGTTATCATGCTTGGATGTTCCTAATGGTTAAGTGTGGTTTAGAAACCTAAGTTAGCATGCAAAATGGTCCTAAGGTCAGGATCAAGAGGGAAATCTAACTAATGTTGTCATGCATGAATTGTTATCCTAATGTCTTTCCTACCTCTGACTTAATAAAAAATTAAGTGGAGCGAGGAATCCAAAGGGGATCATGTCACTAGATAAGTAAACACAGGATAAATCAATCACAAAATGAAAAAAGCAACGAAAGAATAAACAGTGTCAGTCAGCCATAATGTCACACAATCAAAATGAGAAAAAACAGGAAGCTTTAGCCAAGGGGTCATATCAACTGAGGCAAACAAGCTAGCTGTGGGAAATAGGGGTACTCAACCAATGGTATCGAGAACCATGGAGAGCAGAGTAAGGGGGGTGTGAATAAGATCACATAAGCATCAACATCGGTCAATGAGAGCTATAGACAAGGCGTGGGGGTTTGATTGCAAAGCCCTTCTTCCACTTGACGGACTCGATAACAAGAGTGAGTTATGTTCAAAGCTTCAATCATGTAATGAGAGCTAAGAACGACCTGGGACTAGAAATGGCGAGAGTCGATTGCGAACTCTCATTCCGCCCGATGCCTTCTTTGAGGTCTTACAAGGGAATACAGGAATGGGATGCCTCTTTGGAGGTCTTAGGCACAATATTAAACAATCACAAGCAGAGCCTCCTTTGAGGACTTCCAGCATTGCCGGCCAAGTGGCACGGACTCCCAATCCTACTTCTCATGGCATAAAAGGGAAAAATGTGGAATTAGTAAAAGAGAAGAGAAGTAATACCGAACGGATATCAATCCGTAGCAACGTAAGCAAAGTATTAGCAAACCGGCAACCTCCTAGTAACCTAGTATAAATGAACAAAGGTGTTAGAAAGTGGAATGGATCCGTGAAAGGCATGGAACCAAATGCTCTTCAATAAATAATAAAACAAGGCCATAAGCCATAGACAGCAACAACAACAGCGCTCCAGCACCTACATAGCTGTAAAAACTAGCAACAAGTAAAAACAGTCTATAACAGCTACTATTTCCAGAACAAAATAGGTGTATATGCAGCCAGACAGAACAACAACATTCTACAGCACCCTTTACGTACAACAACTATGTATACATCACCTTCTCCCTTTAAACAACTTATCATGTCAAATGTGAAACACTACAAAATCAACTCAAAAGATTAGTCAAAGTAATCAAATGGAGATTGTCAACAAGAAGTACATGAAATCACTACTAAATGTAAACCACAATTAGCCACAAATCTATGTAAAACATGTGAAAGACTATTAACAAAGTTACCAAATGAAACTATTAAAATGATTAGTCGATGCTAGCACTAAGTCAATGTCAATTAGTTCAAATTTACTAATTCCAAAACTAGTTAATGGGCAATTAAGCCAAAACAATTATCAAGCCATTAAGCTAAAAACCAATTATCAAGCAATCAAGCTAAAAACAATTATCCAAAGACATCATCAAAATCTAAATCCACTAGAAGTTAGAATTAATTCTTAGGGAAATCTAATTCTAAAAATTAGAACTATTCTAAAATTAAGACCTAATTCCAAAAACATATATAATTTTCTAATCAAATCATGAAGCAATTAACTGAGATTAAAACTAAACATCCACCTGATTAATCCAAACAGAAATTGAAGTTGTAATCAATTAGCGTTAAGGCGGAGATTGAAAGTCAGGGGGTGTAGTGTTATTGTTGGAGGTGCGAGAAGAGGTTTCAAGTTGTGCCAAAAAACAACTAGGGCGTATGGGCTTTAACCATCAGTCCAATGGGTTTTCGTTCAGGATGTGCAGTTAGTGAATAGAGAGGGGTGATTGGAAATTCATGTGGTTTGCATAAGGCGAGGTTCAGGGCCTATGAGCCTAATCCTTGGTCACTTGAAAAATAACTCAAACTTAACCCTAGCTGATGAACTCTCCCTACTTTCCTCTTCTCAAATCCGCCATCTCGGAATCTCTCTCTTCTAAACTTCCCTCTCAACTCTCTCACGCACTTGGTTCCTTCTCAAAATTTCCTCGCCACCGTTCTCCTTCTACATTCCTCTTCATCCTTTCCCTTTCTTCTTCATCTTGTTCGTTACCTTCTTTCAACTTCTTCTCCTCTGCTAAACGATTTCAATTTCCGTTCAACCACTCCAAACCTCACTCCCCTCATGTCTCCGATGCGTCCACAATTTCAATTTCCAACGAAGCTCCTCGCCGGAAACCTAACAATTTCCGCTGCGCAGTGGCACGTTGCCGGCGATGGCAGAGTGTGAACTTCCGTCAACTCACCACTCAACGATCACAAAGTCGTCCAATCATCATCTTCAAATCAACTCAACGTTTATTCTACAATTATCTCACTAAAAAATTCAAGAATTCACAGGACAAGAGAAAACAAACTAAAGACTATTCGAACTATGCTAAATTATCAAAGCATTCTTGCAAGAGTGATGAAAGAAGAAAATGCTTACGAATCGAAGTCGCTCCGATGGCGCTTCTGGTACGACGAGGATGAATCAAGGTCTCGCGGCTCAGGTATATGCACTTTCACTTTATCGTGCTTGGTTCGGTTCCGCTTCTTCTTGCGATCTGCGAATGCGAATTCGTCACACTGAATTGTTGAATTTTTGTTGAGTTATTCTTGCGGTTTTCACTTCGTGTCGTTGTTGTTGATTCCCTGAGATATATGGAATACGTGTACGATGAAGTTGTCGTTACAAGTTCTTCTTCTTTTTTCAATTCGCGTCTTCTTCTTCTCTTGCTGGCGAATCTGAAACTATTGTGGTTGTTGAATTGATTTGTGTCGTTGAGTTTTGAACGATTTTGCAAGTTATTGAATCCTGGTTCTGTTACCTTGAATTGCAGGAGATTAGTGACGAATTGAAGATGAAGAACATTGGAGAGGATTAAAGAATTACAGGTTCATGAGGTTTTGGAAGCAAAAGCATGAATATGATGAATCGTGAGCAAGGAGGGTAAAGTTATGTAGAGAATTGAAGATGGAAATGAAAACCAGCGGAGAGGGAGAGTTTTGTCTAGTTCTATTAGAGTTTTTGGAAGTTGGAGGTTGTTAGAGAGTTTGGTTAATTCTGTTAGCTTTTCGGTTAGGAGGTTATTGATTTTCTGATGTGGATTTTCTTTATTGATAAGCTTTTTGCTATTTTCCTGCTATGATTTTCTTTCTGCAATGAACTTTCTCACGGTTTCTTTGCTGAACTATAATGAAATTCTCCCAGTGCATTTCTCATTTTGAAAACTTCTTCATAGTAATTATCCTGCTTCATGTCTATGATTTGTAAAGCTTCTCCGCTGGTAAATATGATGGCATGGTTTGTGCTTGAGTGATACCACTTGTTCCTCATTATTTTTGCTATAATTTTTGTGGATCAAGTCATGGGCTTTGGATTTGTAGGATTTTTTTAGGTAATGATTATATGGACTTGGATGTTTAAATGGATAAAAAAAAGTTTATGGATTTTTAAATGGATATTTGGACATGGATAAAATTGGATAAGTATGGATTTTAAAATGGTTATTTGGATTAAATTGGATTAACAATGGATGCTATGGAGATTACTAAAAATGGATAGAAAATAGACAAAGAAAAATGGGAATGAATAATGGGTTTATGGTAGAAATTTGAATTCCAAGTAGCCCACACGACAAATCTATAATTCCAACCACATTCTTAAACCACACCAAACTCACATCTTCATTGAATCCCAATAATTCAATCAGTAAGCTCAATTGACCATGAGCCAATGCCCTTCAAATCAGTCCGCAACTGCTTTGTCTTGATAACCATTGATTTCCTCAACCTGAAACCCTAATCTCATGATCTTAAATTGATGATTGTCCACACACCCAACCTTGAAAGAGGAACCCTGATCTTCTTTGAATATACACCCTGAAGCCGGGTGAACCTCTGAATAAGAAAACCTCAGAATCTGATGAACCTCTGAATAAGGAAAATGCCAATAGCAAGAATACTCTTCGATCCCATGTCTTAGAAGACCAATGCAATGATATGACTACGAGTTATGACCTAATGAATGCAAATGAAAAAGAAACATAAGCCAGTTAAGGTTAGAAGAAGATATGGCAAATTTTGGGGTGCTACACGTGGTAGCTGAAGCAATGTACATTTCAAGTGTGAAAGACTTAAACCCCAAATTTGAAAATCTGTCATATTTTGGGGTTATCGAGCGCATTTGGGTGTTTGATTATGAGAAGTTTCAGATTCCTATATTTCGTTGCAAGTGGGTTGAAAATAATAATGACATACGAATGGATAAGTCAGGATTTTTGCAAGTGGATCTTAATAGGGTGAGGTACAAAGATGAGCCTTTTATTCTAGCCTCTCAAGCTAAACAAGTGTTCTATGTCACTGATCCGACAAGTACAAAATGGTCTATAGTGCTTTTATCTAACAAAGTAATTGATGAAAACATTGGAGATCAGGGTGATATTGATGTTGATATTGAATCATTTACTAGAAATGATCAAGATGAAAATATTATAGCGAATGAATCATATACTAGAAATGATCATAATGAGGGTATTTGGATCAATCCAACCGTCCATGTTGTTAAGAGACGGGTAGAACATATTCCAACCAAGAAAAGAAAGAGACTTTAGTGAAAAAGGTACTAGTTATAAAATTATAGCTTATATCATTCAATAATATTAAATAGTTGTCATGTTATATATATTCAATGGATTATGGATTTTTATATTTGTCATTTAATTTTTGTTTTTTTTCTTTCTTACAGGTCAAATGGCTAGTAACCAGGAAGACTCACACGAGACACATGATACAAATGAAGCTCAGAATGTAGAAAGTGAAATTAAATGAGGAATAACTATTATGAAGTCAATCATCCGTGCAAGAGATAAAGGGATCAAATTTGATGTACATTGGAGTGATGAAAACCAACTAATTGAGCCAAACGGTTCAATGTTGACTAGTTACATAGGTTCCCTTGTCCGTCAGCACATTCCAATCACCAGTGATAATTGGAGGAATCCATTGTTGCAAGCCAGTAAAGATAAAATATGGACTGAGATACAGGTACTTACCAAATATGATTGATGTTATTAGATTTTTGTTGATGATTAAGTCTTTAATTTACTTATACTAACACACTCTATGTGTATGTTTTTTTGTAGAGGTCTTTTAATATTGATGAAAGCCAAAAAAAGTATTGTCTTCAATTGGCCGGAAAAAGACATAGAGGCTTTCGAACTATGTTATCAAACAAATATCTTAGGGATGCGGAAAAAAAATTTGTTGAAGCAGAACTTCCAAAGTTGTATGCGGACTTGATTGCATCTGAAGAATGGAGCACTTTTGTAGCCAAACGAAAATCCGAAAAATTCAATGTAATGTTAATTTGTCATGTCTATTAATTGTATTATATACTTGTTGCATTAGTTTGTTTTGATATGACTTAAACTTGTTTATCCAGGAATTGAGTGCCATTAATAGCAAAAGAGCATCAAAACCCGCGTATCCATACAGAAAAGGGCGTGTGGGATATGCACGCTTACAACAAAAATTGGTAAGTATATATAAATGCTATGATTTTATTAATTGTCTTATTGTGTTATAATTGATGATCTTATTATTTATCTCAATGTGTAGTTAGAAGAGACGAAAAGTGAAGAAACATCACTTTCGGACCATGTTTTGTGGAAGGAAGCTCGTGTGGGCAAGGATGGAGTTGTTAGGGAAGATGTTCAGCATGTTTATGACGAATGTGTAAGTATAACATTATGTCTTTAAGTTAATCAAAATTTTATTAAAATATAATTAATTTTTAATCCCCACTAATAATTTTTGATATGTCAATGAATTTCAGGAGACTCTATCTAAATCCATAACCACAGGTGAGGAGGATTGCAGGAGCATACTTAGTCGAGTACTAAATGTTCCTGAGTATTCCGGTCGGGTGAGGGGTAAAGGATTTGGTGTGACTCCATCTTCCTTGTATAAGCAACCAAAGAGAAAAAATCCTAGCAATCGCGAAGTGATGCAATCGTTGGATGAATTAAAAGCGCAAGTCCGTGAATCGCAAAAGGATAAAGAGAGATATGAGGTGGAAAAGCGCAGTTCAGAGTTGAAAGATACTAGTGACAAAGCTAGTATCAATTGTTAAAAGAAAATTTCTGAGGTAATTAGAACATTTATATTAATTGACATATATTTATTTTAGTTAAATTAGCACGTTTATTTTAATTGACATATATACACATTAACAGTTACATATTTATTATTGCTTTAGGGCATTTCATCTTGTCAGCTATTTTTATCGTTACCGACTTATCGCATAGTTGGCAAGGGAAAAGTGCATAACACTTTGGGAGATTTACTTCACCATAAACCGCTCCCTGATGGATATCTGAAAGTATCAGTTGATATTGCATTAGAGCTTGATGCGTTGCTACCGAAACCTGACGTTGTTTGAGAGACAACATTGTTGGAGGATGCAATAGGATCGTTTGTTGAATGGCCGTCAGACCTCATTTTCATAGATGATGAGGTATGTTGAAAACCATTATGAATCTTTTAGTATTCAAATGTCAATTCTGAACCATTATGAAAATCATTCTGAACCATTACGTACATTTTTTTACATGGTAATGTTAGACTCCTACAAAACCTGCATCTAAGGATAAAGGGATTTTGCCGCACAACGAGTCTGTTGCATCACAAAAAGAGGTACATTGAAAGTGTTATTCTATGATCCGAATTCAAAAGCTTCATGATTTTCTACTTTACCTAACTTATATGATTTTTAGGTTCCTGCTCAAGTTTCACAACAAGCCAGTAAGAAAAGAGCTCCTACAAAGACCAGGCAGGCAAAAAGAGCTCTTATACCTCGCTTTCGGATGTGTCTTGAAACACTTGTGGCAACATCAGATTTGATGGATGGTGATATTCATCAAATAGACATGGACGAAGGTGTTTTTGATTTTCCTCATTCCGAAATAATTGCAAAAGAGGACATGGAACCAATTTTTTGGCATCTTGAATTAGGCATCGGTGTTATGCATTCATACATCTGGTACTCCGATCAATCTATTATTTAATTAGTTGAACAATTTATTTACACATTTCAATGAAAATAGTCTAATGTTTATTATGTTTTTATTTAAGGTGCTTGTATGAGAAATTGATGCGCGGGAATCAATTGTCAAACAAGTTCTATTTCTTGTCTTGCGCCCGTGTCAATGCACTGGCAATTGCTATTGATCCAAATTCAGTAAGAAATCACTTACTCCAGAGATTTATGGCCAGCAGTACAGAAAGTTTGTATCTTTTACCGTATAATACTGGAAACGGGTAAGATTTTCATTCTAATTTCATTCTAACCTTTGTATCTTTTGCGTAGAAATTATCCATTCAAACTTTTGTTATATTTTACAGTGGACACTGATTGTTGGTTGCTATTAATCCTACAAGACAAGTGGTGTATTATCTGAATTCATTAGATCATGATTGGACAACATATCAGAATATGAAGGATTTGGTTGATACGTAAGTGAGATTATTCTAAATATTCGTGTGTATTTGTATATTTAATTATTTCTGTGAGATTGTTCTAAATTTACGTTTTTCTTTTATAGAACAATACTAGTATACCGAGCACAAAGAGAAGCTCGAGTATCATGGTCTAAAGCAAACAACATTACATGGATCAAAGTGGAGGTATATTAATTTTCACAATGTTGCTTATAATAGTGATGCTACTTGATAACACAAGACAACTATATATTAATTCTTATTTGTTTTTCTATGTGCAGTGTCCTCGTCAGCGTAACGGTATAGACTGCGGTTATTTCCTTTTGAGGTTTGTGAGAGAAATCCTTGATTTGGATCGATTAGAGATTCCCATCACGGTATGGATTTATAACTTAGGATTTATTTTAATACTTATCGGATATTTCATATAATTTATTATTTTAAACTAAATCATGCATATTGTGTTTTGTTATGTAGTACTTTGATGAATACACGTGTGATCATTACACGAAAGATAAATTGGAACAAATCAAGGAGGAATTGTGTGAATACCTTATTGAGAAAAGAATCATATAAGGTATGGAAGTTGGCATGTAGTTATGGAGTGTAATTGTATAGTTTTGGAAGTTGTTGTATATTAGGAGATCTTTAGAAGTTAAAGGATTAGAATGGCTTAATTATGTGAATGGTTTATGGATTAAAATAGTTTAATTATGTGATTGGTTTATGTTAATGGTTTATGTTTAATTATGTGAATAGTTTATGGATTTGAATGGTTTAATTATGGAAATGGTTAATGGAAATGGCCTAAAATGTGAATCATGGATTAGAATGGTTTATGTGATTTATAAAGATTAGAAATGGCCTAAAATGTGAAGGATTGGAAATGGCCTAAAATGTGAAGGAAAATAACAGCAGGTTTCTGCATAAATAAGAAGGAAAATTTGATTTTTAAAAAAAATCATTAAAAAAAATGTGAAGAAAAGACAGCGCTTTTAAGAAAAAGCGCTGCCTATAGTTAAAATAAAAAAACAACTTAGACAACGCTTTCAAAAGCGCTGTCTAAAGGGGGGAAATAGAAAGCGCTTTTCCTGAGAAAGCGCTGCCTAAAGGTGAAAATAAAAAATAAATTAGATAGCGCTTTCAAAAGCGCTGTCTAAAGGGGGACAATAGAAAACGCTTTTTCCTACGAAAGCGCTGCCTAAAGATGCCAATAGAAAGCATAAAAGGATAGAAAAAGCGCTGCTAAAGGGCCACTTTAGAAAGCGCTTTTTCAATTAGAAGCGCTGCTAAAGCCTACTTTAGAAAGCGCTTTTAAAGGTAAAGCCCTGCCTAAAGTAGGCCTTTAGCAGCGCTTTCTCATAAAAAAAAGCGTTGTCTTTACCTACGGCAGCGCCACCTTAGGCAGCGCTTTTAAGCGCTGTTAAAGGCCAAAAAAAGCGTTGTCTTTTCCTTTCTTTAGCGTAGTGGTAGCATATCACACCCCTCAAACTAAAGGCAACAAGCAACCTCTTCACCCCATGCGCCCTATTCCGGACGGGGACTTCGAGCTCATCACCCTCAGGGACGACCCGGGCAGAACGTGAAGTTTGGCACGGGCCTCTCTGACCTGGGGAGGAAACAACTGAAGGCCTGCCTCAGGGAGAATGCTAACCTGTTCGCGTGGACCATTGTAGAGATGCCCGACCTCGACCCAGATGTTGCCTCCACCAACTCATAATAGATCCGACCTCTAGGGCTGTAGTACAATGTTGGCGTAGGCAGTCTCCTGAGAAAGCGGAGGCTGCCAAAAAGGCTGTAAAAGACCTCTTAGAGGAGAACTTTATTTCAGAAGCCCAGTACACAACCTGGCTATCCAATGTTGTACTTGTTAAAAAGAATAATGGAAAGTGGAGAATGTGCGTTGATTACACTAATCTTAACTGGGCATGCCCGAAAGATGCATACCCATTGCCTAACATCGACAAACTAGTCGGGAATTCTGTAGATTTTAAATTGATGTTGCTCATGGACGCGTACTTGGGATACAATCAGATCCCCATGGCGAAGGGCGACAAGCAGTACACGACTTTCATGACTGAGTCGGGCAACTATTACTACAACGTAATGCCTTTCGGTCTAAAGAACGCCGGCGCGACCTAGCAACGGATGATGAACAAAGTCTTCCGTGGCGAGATTAGAGACATTCTTGAGGTCTACCCAGACGACATGATCCTAAAATCATGAGAATAGGTCAACCACACTGCCCATCTCAGAAGAGTCTTCGACACGGCGAGGAGATGCAAGATGAGGTTCAACCCAGAGAAATGCACCTTCGGTGTCCGAGCAGGTAAGTTCCTCCATTTCTACCTCACAGAACGAGGAATAGAGGCAAACCCCGACAAGTGCAGGACGTTCTCTGAGTTCCTAACGCCAAACTCGAAGAAATCGATCCAATCGCTAAATGGGATGCTCACCTCGTTGTCCCGCTTCGTGGCCAAATCGGCGCAACACGCACTTCCATTTTTCAAACTCATGCACAAAGAAGCCATATTCAAGTGGACCGAGAAGTGCGAACACGCACTCCTCCACCTCAAACAAGTCCTCTCAAAGCCCCCGCTCCTATCGCGATCAGAAAATAGGGAGACATTGTGCTTATACCTCACCGTCACAACCGAGGCGGTCAGCGCGACTCTTATCAGAGAAACCCCTGAAGGACAGAAGCCAATACACTTCACTAGTAAAGCCCTACAAGGCCCCGAGCTTAGGTACCAGTAGATCAAAAAGGTTGTTATGACCCTCGTCACTGTAGCCAGAAGGTTGTGGCACTACTTCTTGGCCCACACGATCGTTTTAAGGACGGACCAACCCATGAGGCAGGATGCTCAAATGGTCACTCAAGCTCTCTGAGTTCAACATCCAGTACGAGGGTAGGAAGGCCCTGAAGGCTCAAGTACTAGCCGAATTTTTTGCGAAGATGACCACCCTAGAACCCTCGACCGACGGATCCCAGAAATAGATGATCTATGCCGACAGGGCATCCAATTCGACGGGAAGCAGAGCAGGCATCATCCTAGAGAACGAGGAAGGCATCTTGATTAAGGTCTCTCTCACATTATCCTTCCCGACATCAAACAACCAGGCCGAATACGAGGTCTTCCTCGCTGGACTACGCCAGGCCGAGGACCTCAGCACGAAAGAAGTAAAAATATTTACCGACTCCCAGCTTGTGGCCTCCCAGGTGCGGGGAGAGTACCAGGCCAAGAACGACAACCTCATCAAGTACTTGACCCTAGTTAAAGAGAAGATGAAAAAATTCATCTCGGCAGAAGTAAGTCATGTCCCGCGCGAACACAATACCCGAGCAGACATCCTATCTAAGATGGCGAACACGAAGAAAAAAGGCGGGAACAAATCCATCATCCAAGAAGTGATTCCACGGCCAAGTATCGAGAAACCCGCCTCGATCACCGACGTGAACGCCATCGGTGACGGCCACTGCTGAATGACCCCGGTATACGAATACCTCAGCACAGGGAAACTGCTCGACGACCCGAAGGAGGCTAGCGTGGTCAGGTGACGTGCCTTCTCATATGCCATCGTCGAGGACAAGTTGTACCAGCGGGGTTTCTCCATCCTTCTCCTCAAATGCATCGAGGACAAGTTGGACTACTGGCCCACCATGCAGCAAGACACCATAGAGCACGTCGAGAAGTGCGAAAAATGCCAGCGACACGGGGACATGCACCTGGCCCTGCCTAATAAGCTCAAAATGCTCTCATCCTCGTGGCCATTTGCCTGGTGGGGGATGGACATCCTCGGGCCCTTCACCATAAGGTCATACCAAAATAAGTATTTGATAATTGGCGTCGACTACTTCACTAAGTGGATAAAGGCCGAAGCCTTATCCAAAATCACGACCCACAACATACTCCAAAAGGAATATACTTGTCCGGTTCAGCGTACCCCAAGCAATCGTCACCGACAACGGGACACAATTCACTGACTAGAACTTCCAGGACTTCATTACTAAGCTAGGCATGAAGCAATACTTCACATCGGTTGAGCACCTGCAAACAAACGGGCAGGCCGAAGCCGCGAACAGAGTGATCCTACGAGGGCTGAAATGAAGATTAGGTGACGCCAAGAAAAGGTCGGTCGAGGAGTTGCACAACGTGCTCTGGGCCTACAAAACGACCCCAAACTCGACCACAGGGGAGACCCCGTTCCGACTGACCTACGAAACAGAGGCAATGATTGCGGTAGAAATAAGGGAGCCCTCGAGGAGGACTGAGTCCCCCCTCGACGAGGGGACCAACGACGAGGCCCTTAAGGAGGAGCTCGACCTAGTCGAAGAGATCCGGTCAGAGACATCCCTCCGTGAAGCCTCGCTCAAATAGAAGGAAACTTTGCGACATGACAACAAAGTCATCAAACGCGAATTTCAGGTGGGCACCCTAGTCATGCAAAGGAACATGAAAGATTCGCATGACCGCCTTATCGCAAATGGGTTTTCCTCCTCGAGGAGGAATGGCGTGCTACTTTCTGATTTCTTATTTATCCCATGAAGCTGGAAAGGAAAGGGAAGCTATCTAAAACTAACCTTGGACGTGAATGTTTAACTGAATAAACGCTTAAAGAGATTGGGGGGTCCAGGGTCAGGTTATACAATGGGGAGTTGTCAATTACCCATCCTATATGTGGTTATCCATAGGTTGTTAGCTTTAGGTTATGCTTTGTACTTGATGGTGTTTATCCGTTAATGGGTTGGGAAAGTTTCTTGGGAAATATGAGCGAGAGAGTGAGTTTTTGTTGATGTTAGGGTTTTTCCGATGTTTTTGGTAAGGTACTGGACCTAAGTTTTGATTGGTGTGAAGGTACTGGATCTAGAGTTTTTGATTGGTATGCTCGCTAAGATTTCGCTATCTTATGCCTACGTATTCCCGTTTAAAAGAAACAGGGAAATCAGAGCAATCGTAGTTCCTCCTATTCTAAGGGAGGAAAAAGATATTTTGGTGTCTTGTTCAAAGCCCAAGATTGAAGCTAAATGGGGTATTTGTGTCTTGTTCAAGGCCCAAGATTGAAGCTAAAAGGTTGAGTGAGAGATAATTTGTCATCTCTAAAGGGAGGCATCTCGTGTGTTTATCACAACTGTTGGGTGACTGTTTATAAAGGAGGATTACTTTAACTGGGATATGAGAATCCAGTAATGCCATAATTTCCTTTATAGGGGATTTATCCTGAAGGAGAAAACTTTAACTCAGTGTAGAGCAATGCCATTTTTCCTTAGGAGTCTTTCATGCTAAGAGATGGACAGTGACTTGGATGTAAATAATCCAGAGGCTTGCCACTTACAGCAATTAGATGAGAGAGGAAGTTTACCAGGATAAAAGATGGACTACAGCTTGGATATTTGAATCAACAAGTGTGCCACTTACAACAGTTATCTGGGTTTAGGGTTTGTTTTGATTTATCTGTTTTGATAAGTGATAAACAGAGAAATGACTTCCTACAGAGAGATTTTGATTTCCTCGGAGGGTATGTTGATTTTTGTGTGCCTTGATCAAAGTCCAAGGTTGAAGCTAAGGGGTTGATTGACTCCACTAGGGAAGTCCTTATACAAAGCCTAAGAGGAGGCTAGGAATGACTGACTCAACAAGAGAGTTTTTATCTGTCTTGTACAAAGCCCAAGATTGAGGCTAAAAGAGACTGACTCTTTAAGGATATCATTATACAAAGCCTAAGAGGAGGCTAAAAAGGATTTTAACTTCGTCGGGGAGGGTTTGTATGTGTCTTGTACAAAGCCCAAGATAGAGGCTGAAAAGAAGACTGACTTTGTGGGAAAGAACTCTTTATCTGTCTTGTACAAAGCCCAAGATTTGAGGCTAAACGGAGACTTTACTAACTCGGCTGAGGATATTTTAGGTATCTCATACAAAGCCCAAGATAGAGGTTGAACTGAGTTTGACTCTGCTTGGGAAATTATTTCTCAAAGCCTAAAAGAAGGCTGGGAGGAATTGACTCCACTGGGGAAGATATTTGTCCCAAGCTTAAGAGAAGGTTATGACGATTTATGTCTTGTACAAAGCCCAAGATTGAGGCGAAAAGGGTTTAACTCAATAAGAGAGTGCTTTTATTTGTCCTGTACAAAGCCCAGGATTGTGGCTGAATAAGCTGGAGAAATCATTATACAAAGCCTAAGAGGAGGCTAACTGTTGCTAGGGGAAATCTTTATATCAAACCTAAGAGGAGGCTGAAAAAATATTAACTCAACAAGAGAGTGGTTTTATCTGTCTTGTACAAAGCCCAAGATTGAGGGTTTAGGGTTGACTCAACAAGAGAGTGCGGAAAGGTGATTGACTCAACAAGAGAGTTTGAAAAGTGGTTGGCTCAACAAGAGAGTGTGAAAACTGATTGACTCAACAAGAGAGTCTGAAAAGGTTAGCTCTGCTGGAGAGAATCATTGTACAAAGCCCACAAGGAGGCTGGCTATGCTGAGGAAAGGAAAGATCATTATACAAAGTCTAAGAGGAGGCTCGCTTCTGCTGGGAATTATTGAGATCCCGAGGCAGGTCCAAATGGGGAATCAACTCTTGCTGAGGGTTACAGAAAAGTTGGGTTATCAGATGCCTTGAGGTTCTGATAGTGTTATACTGATGATAAACTGACCCTAGTTGGGGATTTTTAGGAGAGAGATTGGGTTTTAACTCTGCTGGAGATTGATCCAGACTGATTGGGGTTTCTCCTTTGTTTATAAAGTGCTTGAGAATGTCTTTGGGATCTGAAAGGAGATTTAGATTGTCCAAGTCTATTGGTACGGAAGAGTTTATCTTTGTATAACGCCCAAGAGGAGGCTGACTCTTTTAAGGGATGAGTATCAACCCTAAAATTGGTCTGAGGTTTTGACTATTTTTAGAAAGACAACTCTAATGAAGGATGACTAAGTTCTGTCTTATACCTTTAAGAGGTCTTCAGGGTCCTTGTATTAAGCCCAAGAGAAGGTATGAGAACTTCTAAGAAGCCGGAGGGTCATTGTACAAAGCCCAAGAGGAGGCGGGGATGCTTTTAGAAAGCCTGTGGGTCCCAAACCTAAGAAAAGTTCAAGAAAGGTTTCACCGAGAATTAATCCTTTAGTGAACAGTTCTAGGGGTTGAAGAAATTCAAGATAAGTTTCACCGAGAATAATTCATCTATGGGGAATAGAATTTCTTTGATAATTTATAATAGTGACAGTCTGAGAAAAGGTTCACCGAGAATACTGCCTTTCTCTTTATTTCATATTATTTAAGCCCAAGAGAAGACAAAACTGTATCTGGAAATCCTATGGGGATCTAGTTTTGACTGTATTAAAGAGTGACCAACTGGCTTTACTTAGTTCTACACCTAGTTGTCGGGGAAAACTCTAAATAGATATACTAGTATATATATAGTTGAGATATGACAAGTATTTAAAAGGATATGAAAGGAGGACTTACAGTGGAGCAGCTTCTCACAATACAGTTATACATATGAAAGCAAGTAAATGAAAGTTGATAAAAAACTTACAGGTGAGCAAGATTCCATGTTGTATTGTTAGTTGTTCAAAGAAATTAAAGAAAGTTTTGATAACAACTGTATTTTTGAACCTAAATAAAAGGAAAGTTGTTTTTGAAAAGATTATTGGGGCTTATACTCAAGGAGAGGCCCAGATAAAAACAATAATTTTACCGTTGTTTGTAAACTGTAATGGGTCTTATACAATGACTGAGGCCCAAAAAGGTTTTTTGTACAATGGTATGGGTCTTACAACTCAAGGAGAGGCCCAAATTTTATTTTTTCAGAAAAGGAATAGGGCTTATAGCTCGAGGAGAGGCCCAAGTGATTTGATTTTGAATTGGCGATCGTATCGAGATTTTTGAAAGTGTGTTGGGACTTATACAATGTCTGAGGCCCAAAAAGGTTTTGATTAAGAAAATGATTGGGTCTTACACTCTATTAGAGGCCCATGAGTGTTTGAAAATGTTTGGTAATGATCAAAAACCAAAAGAAACCCTAATTTTCATTTTTTAAAAGTAATTCTTTAAAGAAAATTAACAAAAATGATAAAAAATACCAAATAAGTTTAAATAAACCACTTGTGATTTTTGGTTAAGGTTTGAAAAATGAGGTTTTAATCACAAGATGATTTATAACTCATTTGGTTTTGATTTTCAAGATAAAAAATCACTTTTAAAATGTCTAAAAACAATAAAAATGAATTTATTCACAAAAATACTAACTATGTTAAATAAATAATATAAATATGATTTTTTTTTAGAATAAAATACTTTAATATTTTTGTGATTTTTCAGAAAAATAACCAATAAAAAATGATTAAAATTGAGAGAAATTAATTTTCCAATTAATTAACTAAAACATGAAAATATTAAAAAAAAAAGCAAAAATAGGGGAAATGGCAAAATCGTCTGGGTGGGGTTTGAACCCACGACCATCAAGCCAAACACACATGCGCGCTACCACTGGGGTGGTGATACATCCGTGTATTAAAACCACCCCATAAATATATAAGGGGTGCCTTGTTTTAGGCATGGGCAAGGCAAGGCAAGGCCAACTTTTGGGCCATTTACGTGAAGCCTCTAACTTTCTCATTTTTCCATGGATTGGGACAAAATTTATATGCATCTGGCCTAGAATTTCCCAAGGAATCCAATGGTGGTCTTGGTTTTTTCAGATGAGGTCCCTATTTTAAAACCCGATAGTGGTTTTGAAATAGGCCTATATTTGCATTTTCTATGCTAACAAATGGTATATGCAAGAATTACATGGAAAATTGATTCAAACATAACATATATAATATGTATGAGATGTTTATGATCAGTGGACTTCAAAGCAATGCATAATTCAAAGAGTTCAAGCTGTCATGCACATACCTCTTGGAGCTTCTTGTGCTATCTGCCAAGATCCTTGTGCCATAAGTAATTTGATGCTTTGGATACTCTCAATTGATCCCTTAGAAGCTTTTAGAATGGTTGGAACCATCTGGAATCCTTAGGAATATGTTTTGGCTCTTTCTTGCAAAAGGGGCAAAAGTGACCAATATGGAAACTCTCTCAAATGGTGTTCCAGATGAGGGGAACCATTTGGGACAGTTTGAGGATGATATTTGGAGTGTGTTTGAGGCTTTGTCTATTTTTGGAAGTGACTGAATCAAGACATGGCTTGAAAAATGCAAAAAAAGTCAATTTTGGAGGTTTTGGAGGTTGACTTTGTGATTTTGGTGTTTCAGGTCACAAGTGAGTGTTTGAACAACTTAGATACAACATATTAGAGGTGTTTGGATCATGAGATGTGGTGTAATTGCTCTCTAATTCAAAAACTCAGAGATACCTTACAAAATAAGGCATTTTGGCCTAAAGAGAGAGATTTTGAGGAAAACAAGTGTTGTAGTGCTTTGGTGTACTCAAACTGAGCACAAATGAGCTCTATTTATAGTAGAGCAAGTTTGTTTTGCAAACAATAGTGAATGGCAACTGCAGCAGGCCTTTGGCCAATTGTGATCAAATGGAATCTCAAGTCTCCTCTTGCCATTGACTTGAGGTTAGAGCACATGCCTAAGGTTCTTTGTGTAATACCCCAAAATTTGCTCTCCCTCTTTGTCATCATAGCATGGCATTATCATTTATCATGTCACATCCACCTCATTAACATTGCATTGCATTTAACATAGAAAAATGAAGCATGGCATCCTCCTTACCATCAGGGCATGTGATCAGGTGGGGGATGGACAATCAAGAGATCATTCAAAGTACAAAAAAGTCAGTCAAGTTGCCTCAAGGCAAGCCAAGAAGCCTTTCATGTCTCATACTATCTCAATTGATCATCCACAACCTCAAGGATAAGAGATACAATAGGAGATTGAGGCATTACATCCTACACTATGCAAGAAGTCCAAAAATTGAAGGAAAATCCTCAAAAGAGATAGCTCATTGATTCAAAATCATCCTCAAGTGGCATTTCTCATCATCCTTTAAGAGGATACACAACATACTCTGAGGAATTTGGATTTGGAAGATGTGCAATTTCCTCCTAACCAAAGGGGGTCAAAACTAGGGTTTCCCATTAAATCAGGGAATCTTTGATTTTTTGAACAAAACTTGATGTCATGGTATTCCATATGTCCTTAAGTGTATGTATGTGGAAGATTGCATCTCAATTGGTTTTAGAAGTGGTTCAATTGGAAGAAAGATCAAGAATCAGAGAAATTGGGGCAAAGTCAAATAATCAGAGGAAAAAGTCAACTCTTGACTTTTTGAGGCCAAATTCATGAAATTCATGTTATATGTGTCCAATGTGCAAAATTTGGTCAAGAAATTCCAAAGGAATCATGAAAAATTCAAGATGTAGAAAGTTGCCATTTTTGGATGAAGTAGGGTTACTAAAAATAGCAAGTTTTGGCCATTTTGCATCAGAGTTTGAACCAAGGCCATTTAAAATGGAAGCACCAAATGAAAATTCCGGCCACAACAAAAGATCTTGTTTTAAGCTTCAAATCCATGTGTGGAACATCTCCATTGGATAAAAATTGAGTGAGATATGATTGATCAAAGTTTGAGCAAAGTAGGTTCAAAACTAGGTCATGACCAAGATTTTCAGGGCACGCGCGCAGTCATTTTAACAAACAGTTGGTGTGCCATATATTCGCCTATTTTTCTCATGGTTAAAGGCCTCAAATGAAAAACTTGTCAAAATCAATATTGTTCCTTGCAATGCCCTCTTCAATGTTCATGTTGGGCAAAATTTCATCTGATCAAGTTATGATGGAGAAATAGTGGCCCCAAGTCATGTTGATTATGCTGAAAACCCAGGCGCCATGTTGCCTTGCCAACCAACCCCATTACTACGCCATACACCAGTTTTGATTCCTTTTGTTTCAAGCAATTTTTCATCATCTTGTACACTTCCATTTGACTTGTTTTCAACATCAATATTGTGCCATGATAGCTCCTCTTTCATTTGACACCAAAACCTCATTAAACCATGCATTAACATGAGAGATATTTACCATCAAACATCCACTGTTACAATAATGACTTGTTGCATAATTTTGGTTCAAGCACACCTCAAATACATGACACAGGTTTTTTATGTTTGCTTCCTCATTAAGACCAACACATGCCTGCACTCTTTACACCTTTGCTCGAGTCATACATGAAAAAGGAAAAGGTTGAAAGCTTGTGGTAGAAGTTTTGCAGCAGGAACATTGTAACTTACCATGAGCTGCCATATACCATACAAAAGCCTAAAGGAACTCGCCCCTAACTAACTTGACTCAGTTAGTTAGGGTGCACTCAGTTGACCACCCTCAACTCGCTTGACTCACTCATTAAACCATGGTTAAGGCTGGCTATATAAACATCACATTGCTCATAACTCAGGGAGGTTTTTCACTTGTTCATTTTGTGTCACGAGTTCAGAGGTTCATCTCTCCAAGTTTCAGAGTCTCATTCTCACACTGCTCAAGCTTCATCGCCATTCTTCTCCACACGATTTACTCACTCTCTCGCTGCTCAAGTTTCAGTGCTTAAGCCTTTATTTGGCCAATAGAAGATCAAGAGTATCAAGTTTATTCTCTGGTTTTTCTTGGTTCAAAAGTTCCATCAACATCAGGTAAATATTCATCATCTTTTTCTGTACGATTCATGAGAGTTTTAAGTTCATTACACATTGATTGAAGCTTATTAGAAGCACAAGTTTGATTCTGGCTAGTTGATAGGCTTCTTAGAGGCATAGTTCTATACCTAGGGCTTAATTTGATTGACTCTGTTCTTGCTGTGCGTATGTGTTTGGTGATTTTCATTAGCATATTCATAATGTACGTGAGCTTAGCTTTCAATTGATGTATGCATTGTGATTTTCTGGAGAAATGTGAGTTGCAGACGGTGGTAAGTGACCGGAGAAGGTGACCGGAGGTCCCTCTCCGGCCGATGGCTTCATGTTAGGGTTTTATGACCAGTTTGAATGTGATCCGTTGGATGAGTGTGATCTAATGGCTACCATGCTGCCAACACATAAAAATTCATGTGCATGTCACGTGTGATTTTCTGAAATTTTTTTAAACTTTGTGTGGTATGGTACATGGTAGTGTGTATGGACATTCAAGTGTGCGCGTTGATCTTGATTACCTTGACCTAGATTTGACCTTGACCTGATCTGATGGTGGTGAATGGTTTGACTTAGTTTGACTGATAATGCATGATAGTTAGTGTGTGCTACGCGTAATTGGACCTATGACAGATTGCTTTTCGCACCTCCTTTTTAAAAAGCCCAAACACTTTGAACTGTTGGTTTACTATATTTGCACCCCACTCTTGTTTTCTATTTCCTTTTATTTTCTTCATTTTATACACGTTTGCTTTTCAATTTTTAGAAATATCAAATGACATTAGAAAATTCCACAAAAATTCATGGACATCAATAAAACATTTAGAAAATTTTTGGTGATTTTATTTTCTGATCTTATGACCTTTTTGCCCCTGTTCCATAATTTTCTTTGAATTTCCATTTAGATGCACTCTAAGCATGATACATGAATTTGTTTAATTTTGTTCTTGCTTATTACAAACTGTTTTGACATGGTTCTTTTTGCATTGATTCACCAATACATTTAAGCATGCTAGATGATTTTTGTTTGATTTTTTTAGTCACTTTATGACATGTTTTGATGCCTATATTTGCACCACTTTGCATGATGTTTCAATTTGACCTAATTGCTTTGTTTGAAGTCATTTTGCTCTGAATTTTTACATGCTATCTTGATGTATGATGCATTTCTGACCTAGGCATTCCAATAATATGCTGGCATAATTTTCATGAATCCATTTGGTTTTTGTTTGATGCATTACATTTGAAGCATAATACATGTCATGTCATTTTAACTTTAGTGCATGTTTGCATGAACTCTTTTGTGCATATTTGTATGAGCATTTGCATAGTTGTATGAGTCATTCAAGTGATATTATAGGTCATTGTTGCACATTATAGGTCATCTTCACATGTTCATTTCAACTTGAACTTTGTGCATCCTAACATGTATTGTTTGCACCTTCTTTTTGAGTTTTCATCTCACTTCTTCTTCTATTACTTCTTGAATGTCTTGATGGTTGATTCATGGATACTTTTGAGATGTTCATAAACCTTTTTTTATTTAGTTTCAATTCTGGTTGTTGATGTATATGTTCCATTTATGCATGTCCTTTTCATTTCTTTCCATCTTTCATCTATTCCTTCTTCTTGTAACATGTTTAAATGCTAATGGGTGATGATTATTGCTTATTCACTTGCATTTGTATGATGATATTCACTTGTTATCCATATGATTCACATTCTGGTTATGATATTAAGATTTGATTTTTCATCTTATTCCTTTGAATTTTAATGTGCATTAAGTGCTTTTTATTCCTTATACATGTTTCTATTGTTTACTAACCATGTAGGGGCTTTGGTAAGTTTCAATTGAGTGTGGATAAGGAATCACAATTCAAATTCTATCCTTTCTCTTCTACAATTCCATTTTATGTTTTGTTAAGCATTTATGTGCTTTCTTTTAATAACTCTTTACTTTCCCTTTTTGAATTACAATTCATCTTCTACTTTAGAAGTGAATTGTTTAATTCTTTCTTTCTTTAGACTTTAGGTTGAAACCTCACAAACCTTTAGGATCACTCCCTTTAATCTTCAATTAGGATTGAGTCTTAGTCCATATAGGTTTTACCTTTTCTCCTCTCTTGAGTCTCTCTTCTCATCTCTTAAAGAAAATCCAAAACATCCAATAAAGGTAAGCATTTATTGCATTTAGGCCTTTCATATAAAGAAAAGATTATAAAGGGGTTTTCTCTTATAATCTTAGAATGTATAGCATTATAGCCCATCTTGGGTCAATGTGTTAAACATTCGATCTTGTATGAGGGACTTGAATGCAATGCTTGTTGAAGGTACAAATAATAAAAAACACTTCTTCATTTCTTAATCAACAAAAATACTTAATAAACACAAATATGCTAGTGTGTTTGAACCTTGACAATTGGAACTAAGTATGGGGGTCTTCTTCACTCTTAGTGTGTCTTCTTGCTCATTCCATCTTGGAATGTGAGAATGTACACATTCCAATGATTAAGATCCAGATACACTATCATATGCAAACCAAATGAAAAACTATTAAAAGGCAAAAACAAACAATAACGTCTTTCCTTCGGGAATTCTTTTCTCATCTCATTCATTCTCAACGCACGAACGCGCTTCTACTCGTTCTCTTGCAAGACGGTAACGCACTCGGACCAGCGAGCCTGCAACACCTGAGCTAGAACGTAAGCCGTTCTCTAAAAAACACAAACAATCCATCCCTATTGAGGGGAACTACGTCGCTCTGATTCTCACGCTCCCAATGAGATACGTAGGCAGTGGGGTAGGGCCCATGCGAGCACTTCTTTTATTTTCCCTACATTTGTTTCTCTTTTTCTTTCTCCTTTCTTTCCTCCAGTTCCTTTTCCAGTATCCTTTCCTTACACCCTTTGATCGAGACAAGCAAGCGTGGATCCCATCGGGTACGATGGACGCGAGGGGGTGCTAATACCTTCCTCTCGCGTAACCGACTCCCGAACCCAGTTCTCTTGGTCGCGAGACCATGCTCTTTCCTTTCCTTCAGGTTTATGCAGTGTTTCCTTTCCCTCTCATGGGATAAATACACATTGCTGGCGACTCTGTTTCGGTGCCACTTTCGCGTTTGTACTTGGATGAAAATCCCGGGAGCGACAGCTGGCGACTCTGCTGGGGAAAAGAGGTTGACCTATTGCTGGTCCATCCTAAGCAAGTCAATCCTAGCGCTTGTCTGTTTTTCTTTCATTGGGTGTTTACTGTTGTGCTATATTTACCATTTTATTGTATGGTTATTTACTGCTTTACTGTACATTACTGTATTTACTGCTTTTTAGCATTACATATCATATTATTACTGTTGTGTTGGACTGTGCTATTTTCTGTTTGGCGGGATGGGATTTCTGAGAGATAAGCCCATTACACAGGCTTGAGTATACACTTAGAATTAGAGTGGAGAGTAGTGGGACCTACGTGCCGTTTGGAGTGCGTTGGGTGTTCACGAAATTCACAGCTAGACGAGGCTATCTTGGGACACGTCGTGGCATGCGCATCTTGCGTATTCTAGGATGTAGATCTAGAGAGCTGTCGACTCTAGTGACCGATCATGAGGACCTTAGTGGAAATATCCCTCTTTAGTGGTGACAATGGCAGACTACATTCTGTGGCAAACCCATTCGCACCCGAGGGCCCACTTTGGAACTTGCATAGGATGACTTTTATTTTCTAAGGGGAGTCAGTGGATGACCTCTTTGATTGGCATAGCATTGTATCCTACGGGCTGAATGTGCTATTGCTTCTCAAACCTCTGAAGCTGACAAGCCTTATTTTCTAAGAACCACACGTGAGTATGGGCGGGATGTTTACAGGTTTGCAGGAAACCCAGCCTCCTACCTACCTTACTTGTGATTCTATGATGATTTCAGACATTGTATCCTATGACAGTGATTTAAGTGTTCATCTCAGATATTGCCAGATTCAGTACAGAGACACAGTGCACACAATTCAATACAGACACCGACACTTGATTACCTGATCACATGCCCTCTTGCATTGCATTATCATATCATAACAGTTATGTTTGTCATTTTCAGGTGCATAATACATTTCTGATTCCAATCCATGGGTTCAACAGAGATTGTTGCCGAGAGAAAGAACAATGTGTCTTACAAGTTTCCAGATCCTGTCTTGGATTCATTGCTCAAAGTTATAGATATGGCTGGTCCGGGTATTCTTGATAGGTTTCAGAAGAGCTACGGGAATTTGGTTGGGATGGTCCGTACAATCACCAAGTATGAACATGATGCCTTGCACACTCTGCTGCAGTTCTACGAGCCTTCGTTGAGGTGCTTTCTTTTTTCAGATTACATTTTGATGCCAACACTGGAAGAATTCTCATTTATTTTGGGAATTCCGATCACGTCGGCAATACCATTCTTCTCTGGTAGTTCTCCCAGCGTAAAAGAAATTGCTGCTGCTTTACAAATGGATCAGGCAGTGATAAAGAGTGGTGTGAGCAGTAAAAATGGAGTTAGCGGATTTCATTTAGAATTTCTGTCTGGACAGGCCCAAGAGGCTGCAAGTGCTAAAAATTGGACGGTTTACAATTCCATTCTGGCTCTCTGCATATATGGCCTAGTTTTCTTTCCCAATCAGCAAGACTTTGTGGATATGCAAGCGACAAGAGTTTTCGTTCTTAAAAATCCAGTCCCTACTTTGTTAGGAGATTTTTATCATTCCGTGCACTATAAGAATGAGAAAAGGAGGGGAGGATCTGTTAGTTGTTGTACTCCACTGCTGAGTCATTGGTTTTTCAAACATTTGCCTCAGACAGGTGCCTTTGTGGAAACCAAAGATGTGGCGAAATGGTCTAAACGATTGATGAGTTTAACTACTGATAACATTGTATGGTTTGATCACCGGTTGTTGAGAATAGAGCTTGTCACAAGATGCGGAAATTTTCCAAATGTGCCTTTGATTGGCAGAAAAGGAGGGATCAATTATAATCCAGTTTTGGCCATCCGACAGTTTGGGTATGCTTCCAGGGATCCTCCTACAGAGCAAGATGTGGAAGAATCTTTATTCTTTACAGGAACTAAAGATGCGAAGGTGGTAGAAGTAGTGAATGCTTGGAAAGATAAGCACAAAATTGGAAAAGCAGTTTTTGGAAAAGGAGATTGTAGATCTTATCCTGAATATGACAGGTGGATTGAGATGAAAGTAAAGGAATTGCTTTTACCCTTTTCAAGGGGACCTCTTTTATGTGCAGTACAGCCAGAACAACCCACTATGGTGGCTATTGAAGAATGTGAGAAGTGGAAGAAAATGGTCAGAGAGTTGCAGATAGAGAATTCTGGAATGAGCAGATGTCTTCAGAAAGCTCTAGCTGACAACAAAGAGTTGGAAAAGAGAGCCTTGAAAGCGGAAAAAACCTTGGCTGGCAAAGAGGAAGATTTTGATGACCGAGCTCGGTACTTTCGGAAACTTACTTTGGGAGCAGATGACACTAGTCAGGCTCACAAGATTACAAAACAGGCTTTAGCCCGAAGCAAGGATTCATTAGCTCAACTTCGTCAAGCTTGGGATGAAGTCAGAATTGAAAATGCCGAGTTAAAGGATCAGTCGAAGACTAAAGACGAGGAGCTTAAAAAGGCACATGAGCAGAGGAGAAAGTATCGGGAAAGTCTCGATAAAAGTCAAGAACAGTTAGAAGAAGCTAGAAGCCAGTTGAAGAATACCAAGAAAGAGCTTGAAGAAGTCATGATAGAAAGGGAGATACTCAAGACGCAAGCCGGCATAAAGAGACACAAAGGAGTGTGTGATGACGAAGCTCTGATGCTGCATATGGGTTCTTTAACTGAAGCTCTTGAGAAAAGGGATGTCTTGATCAAAGAGATGATTGAAAAGCCGAATCACCAGCGTACCCGTATACTTTTTGAGGAAATCAAGTATTCAAGTGATAAGCTGAAGGATGTGGAATTGTCAGATTGATGTTCTTTTCCCTGTATTTTGTTGTTAATGGCTACCATCAGGCTTGTTGATGGATCCATTTTTTTCCTTGTATTGCATTTGCGGTTGAACCTTTCTTAAATGTACTTGAATATTTTGTTGAATGAGTATGAGCAGTTTTATTCAGGATTATTTCTTATCAGATAGCCGCACACAAGCACATGACCACGACACGTCTCTTTATATCACAATTTCTGGTCTTCAGATTTCTGTGGTTGGATTGGAATCAGGGTATAAAGCACCTCGGAAATGACAAACATGGCATTGCATGGCATTGCATATCATTTTGCATTTTTGTTACTTGCTTTTCAGGTACTCGTTGCAGGGTCTCTAACCTTTATTTGGTTTCAGGCAGTATAGCGGAGAATCATATTCACCGATATTCGACGCGAAGAAATCAAGTAAGAATCATGGATCAAGTGCAGAGTGATTTGGCCGAAATGAGGGCCGTATGGACCAGTTCATGACCCTCATGACTGGCATGGCGCAAAATCAGGAGAGGTTGAGGCTTCTGGTCGAGCGTCCAGACAATGGGCCCGAAGGTGATCAACATGACAATTCACAGGGACACGGCATCCCTCCTCCCGGTGGCAACCCTCCTCCTGGTGGTAACAATCGGGGTAATGGAAATGGTAGGCATGCTGGTGTTACTCTTGAAGATACTCTGGAAGACCAATTTACTCTACTAGATGCTGATGTGGGTAATCAAGGTGATCGAAGGTATGAGGAGTTAGCAGAAAAGATCAGGGCCATAGAATGCAAGAACTCTATGGGTATTGATGTTACCAGCTTGGGGCTGGTCTCAGGAGTCAGAATTCCCCCTAAATTCAAACCTCCTACTTTTGATAAGTATCATGGCAATGCGTGTCCCCAAACGCATCTTCAAGCTTACTTTGGGAAGATTTCAGCCCATACGGATGACGAGAAGCTATGGATGCACTATTTTCAGGACAGTCTGGCTGGGGCATCCTTGACCTGGTACATGAAGTTGAATAGAGCTGCTGTGAAGAATTGGAAAGATCTGGCAGAAGCGTTCCTGAAGCAATACCAGTATAATATCGACATGGCGCCCAACCGCACCCAATTGCAGGGATTGTCCCAGAATGCCAAGGAGAGTTTCAAAGAATATGCACAGAGGTGGAGGGAAATGGCTGCCCAGGTCCAACCTCCCTTGTCCGACAGAGAAATGGCAGATATGTTCATGGGCACCTTGCAAGGGGCCTATCTGGATAGATTAGCTGCTTGTCCGTCAACTGGATTTGCTGATATTGTGATTGCGGGAGAAAGAATAGAAAGTCTGTTAAAGCTTGGAAAGATCCAGGATGTGAGTGGGGCTGGCTCTTCGGGGACGAAGAAACCGTTTGCTAGTAACCAGAAAAGACGAGAAGGTGATACGAATGCTGTGTTTAGAGGACGAGGCAGAGGGCGTTCTCGAGCTTATTATCAGGTAGATGCTGTAACAATCCCCACACCGTCTGTTCAGAAACAACAACCCCAACAACAAGTTCAACAGCAACAACCTTTTTTCCAGCAAAGGTCTAGACAGAGGGATCGTAAGATGGATCCTCTCCCTATGACTTATGCCGCGCTGTTGCCCCGACTACTCGAGTTAAAGTTGGTAGAACTCCGTACTATGAAAGCTCCGGTTGCTGGAAACCTGCCACCTAACTTCGATGCTAATGCTCGTTGTGAGTTCCACTCAGGTGCTCAGGGGCACTCCATTGAAAAATGCTGGGCTTTCCATCATAAAGTACAAGATTTGATTGATGCTAAAGCCATCAATTTCTCTCCCGCTCCTAATATTACTCAGCACCCCATGCCTGATCATAGTGCAGCAAATGTGTACGCTATTGAAGATGGGAGGAGATTGAATCTGGTGACAGATATCCATCAAGTGAAAACTTCTTTGTTGGTGGTAAAAGATCGTTTATTGAAGGGACGGGTGTTCCCGGGCTGTAATCAAGAGTGCTCTGAGTGTATGAATCAGGAGAACGGCTGTGATAAGTTGAAGATGGGTTTACAGAATCTGATCGATGAAGGATGTCTACAGTTCGACAGAGTCGTGAAAGACACTGATGAGATATCAACCGTGACCATCTATTACACTCCCGCTGAGATTCAAATGCCGGTCAATGCAGTTCCCGTGGCGAGTGTTGCGCCAGAAAGGCCCAGTCCTGTCACTATCACGGTGCCAGGACCAATTCCGTTCACGTCTACGAAGGCTATCCCATGGCACTATGGGGCAGATGTATATTACGAAGGTAAAAAGCAGGAAGTTGAGTCGTCAGTCAGCCCAAATATTGATAACGTAGGGGGTGTAGGGGGTTTTACAAGGAGTGGAAGGTTGTTCGCTCCCCCAACCTTGAGAAGTGATAAAGAGGCAGAAGCCGCAGCAAAGGCTAAAGGTAAACAGGTGGTTGAAAATGCGCCCACACCTGAAGCAGAGACAAAGATTACTTTTGATAAGGAAATGGAAGAATTTATGAAGATAATCAAGAAAAGCGATTATAAGATTGTGGACCAACTGAATCAGACCCCTTCAAAGATTTCAATCTTGTCACTATTGATGTGCTCTGATGCGCACCGGCAGGCGTTGTTGAAAGTGTTGAAGAGTGCGTACGTGCCACAAGAAATTACTGTTAATCAGCTCGAGGGCGTAATCTCCAATGTTAATGTTAGCCATGGCTTGGGCTTTACAAGTAGAGATTTGACTGTTGAAGGAAGAAACCATAATAAGGCTTTGCATATCACGATGGAGTGTAAGGGCGCAGTGTTATCTCATGTACTGGTAGACACTGGTTCATCACTCAATGTCTTGCCCAAGAAGGCATTAATGAAGCTGGAAGTTGACGGTTTGATCTTAAGGCCTAGTGAATTGGTGGTCAGAGCATTCGATGGAACTAGACGATCTGTGTTTGGTGAGGTGGAATTGCCCGTACAAATTGGACCACAGGTATTCAAATCCACGTTCCATGTAATGGACATACAACCTGCATATAGCTGCCTATTGGGACGCCCTTGGATTCACGGAGCCGGGGCTGTTACTTCTACTCTACATCAAAAGCTGAAGTATGAGTTCGAAGGGCAGGTTGTGACAGTGTGTGGGGAAGAAGACATCTTTGTGAGTCACTTATCCACGTTCAAGTACATTGAAATGGATGGGGAAATTCATGAGATGCTGTGCCAATCATTTGAAGCAGTCAACATTGACGATGCACCTGAGTCTTCTTCTGTACCAGCTGGGGCCGGTACCTCCATTTCATCTTACAAACAAGCTGTCGAAGTCGTCAGGGCAGGCAACGCCCAAGGTTGGGGCAGGTGGATAGAGACCCCAATGAAGGAAGACAAATTTGGTATTGGTTATCATCCCTCTACAACTTCAGATGCGGGGAGCAGGGGACCCATTACTTTCAATAGTGGGGGAATTATCTACACGGACCAGTCTTGTGCAGCCACAGAGGATAGTGTTGACAGTAATTGTGACCTGGACAACTGGGTACGCCCTCGTGCTCCGGGACAACAAGTGCAAAACTGGTCCGTTGAAGAAGTCATCCGGGTTACTCTTCAAACAGAGTAATTTTTCTTTGCTTTTTCTAACCATAATGCATGTCAAAATCTTGCGCTCTGCCCAAGGCGTATAGATTCATTTGTAGGGCCACCATGGTTGCATTTGCAATGTTTAATCATTAATAAAGGACGTTTTGCAATCAAATTTTGTTCTCTGTCTTTCAGTTTTTATTTTTGCACAAAAAAAAAATAAAATGGCAATGTTTCATTTTCTTTTGTTTTGCTTAAAAATAAATTCTAAAATAAGGCATGAACCCGTTCATGCAGACTTGATCCTCCGGATACCACTGATAACGATTTTGATATGGCTATGTATGACTTTGACAATCCGATTTATCAAGCCGAAGAAGGGGATGAGAAAGATTGTGAACTCCCTGAAGAACTGGCCAGATTGTTGAAACAAGAGGAAAGGGTCATCCAGCCTCATCAGGAGACTGTAGACATCATCAATATTGGTACCAAGGACGCCAAAAAAGAGATCAGGATTGGTGCCAGCTTGCAAGCAGATGTGAAGCAAACTTTGACGGAAATGTTGCGCGAGTATGTTGACGTCTTCGCCTGGTCGTATCAAGACATGCCGGGGTTGGATACGGATATTGTCGTGCACAGGCTACCATTGAGAGAAGAATGTCCGCCAGTCAAGCAGAAACTTCGTCGGACTCACCCCGACATGGCTTTAAAGATTAAGGAGGAAGTCCAGAAGCAGTGGGACGCTGGTTTTCTTGCTGTGACAAAGTATCCTCCATGGGTAGCCAACATCGTGCCAGTACCGAAGAAAGATGGAAAAGTGAGAATGTGTGTGGATTATCGAGATCTTAATAAAGCTAGCCCGAAAGATGATTTTCCACTACCTCATATTGATGTGCTGGTCGATAATACAGCTCAGTTTTCAGTGTTCTCATTTATGGACGGTTTCTCCGGGTACAACCAGATCAAGATGGCACCTGAAGATATGGAGAAGACCACGTTCATTACTCCGTGGGGTACATATTGTTATAAAGTAATGCCTTTTGGTTTGAAAAATGCAGGGGCAACGTACCAGCGGGCGATGGTGACATTGTTTCATGACTTGATTCATAAGGAGATCGAATGTTATGTAGATGATATGATTGCCAAGTCGAGAACCGAAGAGGAACATCTGACTAACCTGAAAAAGCTGTTTGAAAGGTTGAGAAAGTTCCGTCTAAGATTAAACCCAAACAAGTGCACGTTTGGGGCACGTTCTGGAAAGTTACTGGGTTTCATTGTGAGCGAAAGAGGAATCGAGGTTGATCCTGCCAAGGTGAAAGCAATACAAGAAATGCCTGAACCGAGAACAGAAAAAGAGGTTCGTGGTTTCTTGGGTAGATTGAACTACATTGCGAGGTTCATATCTCACCTAACAGCCACGTGTGAACCAATATTTAAATTGTTGAGGAAAGATCAAACGGTCAGGTGGAATGACGATTGCCAATTGGCATTCGATAAGATAAAAGAATACTTGCAGGAACCTCCGATTTTAATGCCTCCAGTTGAAGGGAGACCGCTGATAATGTATCTGACAGTGCTTGAAGGTTCCATGGGTTGTGTTCTCGGTCAACATGACGAGACAGGTAGGAAGGAGCATGCTATTTACTACCTGAGCAAAAAGTTCAATGATTGTGAGTCCCGATACTCAATGCTTGAAAAGACATGCTGTGCGCTTGCATGGGCCGCTAAGCGATTGAGGCAATATATGGTTAGGCACACGACCTTGTTGATTTCAAAAATGGATCCTATCAAGTATATTTTCGAGAAACCAGCATTGACAGGCAGAGTTGCACGGTGGCAAATGGTCTTGACAGAGTATGACATTCAGTACACTTCACAAAAGGCCATCAAAGGAAGTATCTTGTCCGACTATCTCGCGCAACAGCCGATTGATGATTACCAACCCATGAAGTTTGACTTCCCTGATGAGGACATCATGTTTCTCAAAGCTAAGGACTGCGAGGAACCACTTCCGGAGGAGGGGCCAGACCCTGAATCCAAATGGAGTCTGATGTTTGATGGGGCTGTCAATATGAATGGGTGCGGAGTTGGAGCAGTTCTTATCACGCCGGAAGGTGTTCATATGCCGTTCACTGCCCGAATAACTTTCGGATGCACCAACAATGAAGCAGAGTACGAAGCTTGTATAATGGGGATCGAGGAGGCGATTAATCTACGGATTAAGACCCTTGATATATTTGGTGATTCAGCTTTGGTAATCAATCAAGTGAAAGGGAGTTGGTACACGCACCAAGCAAATCTAGTGCCGTATAGAGATTATACGAGGAGATTGCTGACATTTTTCACAACAGTGAAACTGTACCATATTCCTCGAGATGAGAATAGGTTCGCGGATGCCTTGGCCACTTTGTCTTCCATGATCAAAGTGCAAGGATGGAACCATGTACCTAAGATTGAGGTATCCCGCCTTGACAGACCAGCATTTGTGTTTGCGGTCGATGCAGCGTCTGATGACAAGCCATGGTTTTATGACATTAAGTGTTTCTTAAAAAGTCAAGAGTACCCGCCCGGGGCATCGTCCAAAGATAGGAAGACGTTGAGAAGGTTAGCTGGTAGTTTCTTCTTGAACAAAGATGGCGTGCTGTATAAAAGAAATTTTGACACGGTCCTGCTTAGATGTGTGGATAGACATGAAGCAGACTTGTTGATGATTGAAGTGCACGAAGGCTCTTTCGGTACCCATGCCGGAGGGCAGGCAATGGCTAAAAAGTTGTTAAGGTCGGGATATTATTGGTTGACTATGGAGTCAGATTGTTGCAAATATGCCCGCAAATGCCATAAATGCCAGATCTATGCAGACAAGGTGCATGTGCCTCCAAATCCGTTGAGTATCATGTCGTCGCCTTGGCCGTTTGCCATGTGGGGCATTGATATGATTGGAAAGATTGAGCCCACAGCTTCCAATGGTCATCGTTTCATCTTGGTGGCAATTGATTACTTCACCAAATGGGTTGAAGCCGCATCCTATGCCAATGTTACAAAACAAGTGGTCGCTCGTTTCTTAAAACGGGATATCATTTGCCGATATGGAGTTCCCGAAAGAATCATTACTGATAATGGTTCTAATTTGAATAATAAGATGATGGCTGAGTTATGCCGGGACTTCAAAATCGAACATCACAATTCTTCTCCGTACCGCCCAAAGATGAATGGCGCGGTCGAAGCGGCCAACAAAAATATCAAGAAGATTGTACAGAAGATGGTTGTCACGTACAAAGATTGGCATGAGATGTTACCATTTGCTTTGCATGGGTATCGAACGTCGGTACGCACGTCCACTGGGGCAACCCCATTCTCACTTGTATATGGTATGGAGGCAGTGCTACCAGTTGAAGTAGAGATTCCGTCCCTCAGAGTTATGATGGATGTTAAGCTAGATGAAGCTGAATGGGTACGAGCCAGATTTGATCAGCTGAGCCTTATTGAGGAAAAGCGATTGGCGGCTGTATGTCATGGGCAACTATATCAGCGCAGAATGAAACAGGCATTTGACCAGAAGGTGCGTCCTCGGGTTTATAAAGTCGGAGATGTGGTACTCAAAAGGATCCTTCCTCCCAATACAGATCACAGGGGCAAATGGACTCCTAATTATGAAGGTCCATTCGTGGTTAAAAAGGTCTTTTCGGGCGGAGCTTTATTGCTTACAACCATGGATGGCGAAGACTTTTCATCCCCTGTCAACTCGGACGTAGTCAAAAAATACTTCGCATGAATAGACCCGCTGGATAATAAGAATAAAAAAAAATCCAGGCAAAAAAGGGCATCCCGGCGAACCAAAAACAGAATAAGGTTCGGGCAAAAATTAGGGATATAATTGAAAAAATTTGTACACCCGGTAAGTTGAAAACCCGAAAGGGCAACTTAGGCAAAAAAGGGTATCCTGGTGGATCGAAAACCTGAAAGGGCGGTCCACACAAAAGAGGGATTTAAGCGAATGACTACGGTTTGAGTTATCTATCCCCCATTACCGTTTGAACAACTGACGTTCTGAAGGATAGGAATCGGTCCGATCATTCCTCAGAAGGCAAGGTCGGGGAGTTTTGAAGACATATTGGTCATAACAGAATGGAAACTCAGTGGAATTCCGTTTTCACATTGCCATTAGGATAGTTTCTTTTCTCTATTTTCAGCGATCACCTCTTTCCAGGGATTGCTTCCGGATGTAATTGCCTATTCTGGGCTCTCAGTCAATAAATTGAATTTCAATAAAAAGTTTTCTATTTTTGTTTTATTGCTTTGTTTGCAAAAACGTCCTAATTTTTTATAAAACATTGCATTTGAAAAACATGGCAGCCTTGCCATAACATGCGCAGAAAAAACATTTGAAATTACTTCGAATGTTGAATATTCCCGGATGGTGGATTCTGGCCACGCAATATTCGGGGCATTGTGGGCATAGTCTTTTGTTGCAGGTAGCAGGTGCAGATGATTTTAAGCACAAGACCGGCAATAAATCACCCCACGCAAAAGACTGGGGCAATTATGGGTAAGGAGATCGGCGTTCATCGTTCGGTCGACGATTGTTCATAACGGGTCGATATCAGTGAATTAAGTTCAACTGGGTACCGTTGCATCTTATTAAGTCGATTCTCTTATTCAGTCCTTCCAACGGCTACAAGCTTTTCTATGTCGGTAACGGTCACGGGTTCCCCAAAAGAAGGGTCTCGTCGACACCGAAACTGATGGTCATTATTCCCAGCGAAGTCACAAGAGTTTGAAGAGGCTAGATCTTCTGTAAAATCCTCTTATGACATCCTCTTCGGGGACGAATTGTTGTTTTGTCCAAGCACGGGGCATGTTTGTTTCCCCAGCATGAAGTGTTGATCATCCCCAGTAGAGTTTGAGGACAGTTGGTCTTCTGTAAAATCCTCTCAAAAGGCATTCTCCAGCACGAGACGTTTTAAAGCAGTTTCCTCCAGCAGAGTTTGTCATAAACTCGTCGTCCCTAACGGAATTGTCTAAAGGGAAGCTCGCCTAACATGGGGCATTGTGGTACTTATCCTAAGCTTGACAGTCATATTCTGCAGCAGACTACTGTGGATTTGCTTTGAGTTTCCCCAAAGGACTCTTTCCAAGCAAGTTGCAGCAGAATGTTCTAACCAGGATTTGCATATCCCTGGCAGAGTAGCCCTGATACCCAGCAAGATCGTATCTCTGGTCATGGTATCCCCACAAAGGTCAGCATCGAATCTTGTCAGCAATACTCCCCAGCTGAGTTGTTGTTCTCCCCGCAGAGGTTTATAAGATCGGCAGAATCTATTCCTCAACAAGGGTGGCACAGTCTTTCCCCAGCCGGGTCAAAAGGTGGATAACCCCTACAAAGGGTCTTGGATTGGATAGATCCTCAAGCAGAGTTTTTATGACTTTTCTTCCCTAGCAAGACGCCATGCAAAGAAATTCTCATCCCCAGCGGAATCGCTGTGACCAGAATTCATTCCCCCAGCAGATGAAGTGATTACTGGCAGATTTATTATTCTTCAAGTCCAATTTGTTTTTGGCAAACTTGACAATTCGAAGCAGGCGGATTGTTCATTCATTATCCAGCAGAGATACTATCCTCTCAGGAACCTCTAAAGTCAAGTCATTGATCATTGTTCCTCAGCAAAGTCGGCAGAGATGTCTGACACGGATGCAGAGTGTAATCCAGTATTGGAATTTTGCGAAAGTCCACCCGTAGTGTGGCAAGCCAGTAGTCGTCTGGCATTGTTAAAAGTCCAACAGTGGATTGGCAAAAGTCCGTCTTCGGGTGGCATATTCCAAAAGTCCAACAGTGGATTGGCAAAAGTCCGTCTTCGGGTGGCAAAAGTCCAACAGTGGATTGGCGAAAGGTCCATCTAAGGGTGGCATATTCTAAAAGTCCAACAGTGGATTGGCAAAAGTCCATCTTCGGGTGGCAAAGCAGCTAAAAGTCCAACAGTGGATTGGCAAAAGTCCGTCTTCGGGTGGCAAAAGTCCAACAGTGGATTGGCAAAAGTCCGTCTTCGGGTGGCAAAAGTCCAACAGTGGATTGGCAAAAGTCCATCTTCGGGTGGCACGAAGCTGCAAAGTCCACCAGTAGCGTGGCAGGCCAGTAGTCGTCTGGAATTGCATAAAAGACATTATTAAAGTCCACCAGTAGTGTGGCAGGCCAGTAGTCGTCTGGAATTGCATAAAAGACATTATTAAAGTCCACCAGTAGTGTGGCAGGCCAGTAGTCGTCTGGAATTGCATAAAAGACATTATTAAAGTCCACCAGCAGTGTGGCAAGCCAGTAGTCGTCTGGCGTCGTTCAAAAGACAGATCTCTCCGACGTTTCATCGAAGATTCAATCCAGCAGTCTCGATGGGTTTATATCCCTTTTCTTCTTCACTATCCAGAGCAAATTTTTGGTTATATTTGGTATTCAATCACTATATACCTTGAAAGTCCGAAAGCAATCGCTTTCAGGCATTCAGGTCTACAGCGCTTGAATAGGGGCAGCTGTAATACCCCAAAATTTGCTCTCCCTCTTTGTCATCATAGCATGGCATTATCATTTATCATGTCACATCCACCTCATTAACATTGCATTGCATTTAACATAGAAAAATGAAGCATGGCATCCTCCTTACCATCAGGGCATGTGATCAGGTGGGGGATGGACAATCAAGAGATCATTCAAAGTACAAAAAAGTCAGTCAAGTTGCCTCAAGGCAAGCCAAGAAGCCTTTCATGTCTCATACTATCTCAATTGATCATCCACAACCTCAAGGATAAGAGATACAATAGGAGATTGAGGCATTACATCCTACACTATGCAAGAAGTCCAAAAATTGAAGGAAAATCCTCAAAAGAGATAGCTCATTGATTCAAAATCATCCTCAAGTGGCATTTCTCATCATCCTTTAAGAGGATACACAACATACTCTGAGGAATTTGGATTTGGAAGATGTGCAATTTCCTCCTAACCAAAGGGGGTCAAAACTAGGGTTTCCCATTAAATCAGGGAATCTTTGATTTTTTGAACAAAACTTGATGTCATGGTATTCCATATGTCCTTAAGTGTATGTATGTGGAAGATTGCATCTCAATTGGTTTTAGAAGTGGTTCAATTGGAAGAAAGATCAAGAATCAGAGAAATTGGGGCAAAGTCAAATAATCAGAGGAAAAAGTCAACTCTTGACTTTTTGAGGCCAAATTCATGAAATTCATGTTATATGTGTCCAATGTGCAAAATTTGGTCAAGAAATTCCAAAGGAATCATGAAAAATTCAAGATGTAGAAAGTTGCCATTTTTGGATGAAGTAGGGTTACTAAAAATAGCAAGTTTTGGCCATTTTGCATCAGAGTTTGAACCAAGGCCATTTAAAATGGAAGCACCAAATGAAAATTCCGGCCACAACAAAAGATCTTGTTTTAAGCTTCAAATCCATGTGTGGAACATCTCCATTGGATAAAAATTGAGTGAGATATGATTGATCAAAGTTTGAGCAAAGTAGGTTCAAAACTAGGTCATGACCAAGATTTTCAGGGCACGCGCGCAGTCATTTTAACAAACAGTTGGTGTGCCATATATACGCCTATTTTTCTCATGGTTAAAGGCCTCAAATGAAAAACTTGTCAAAATCAATATTGTTCCTTGCAATGCCCTCTTCAATGTTCATGTTGGGCAAAATTTCATCTGATCAAGTTATGATGGAGAAATAGTGGCCCCAAGTCATGTTGATTATGCTGAAAACCCAGGCGCCATGTTGCCTTGCCAACCAACCCCATTACTACGCCATACACCAGTTTTGATTCCTTTTGTTTCAAGCAATTTTTCATCATCTTGTACACTTCCATTTGACTTGTTTTCAACATCAATATTGTGCCATGATAGCTCCTCTTTCATTTGACACCAAAACCTCATTAAACCATGCATTAACATGAGAGATATTTACCATCAAACATCCACTGTTACAATAATGACTTGTTGCATAATTTTGGTTCAAGCACACCTCAAATACATGACACAGGTTTTTTATGTTTGCTTCCTCATTAAGACCAACACATGCCTGCACTCTTTACACCTTTGCTCGAGTCATACATGAAAAAGGAAAAGGTTGAAAGCTTGTGGTAGAAGTTTTGCAGCAGGAACATTGTAACTTACCATGAGCTGCCATATACCATACAAAAGCCTAAAGGAACTCGCCCCTAACTAACTTGACTCAGTTAGTTAGGGTGCACTCAGTTGACCACCCTCAACTCGCTTGACTCACTCATTAAACCATGGTTAAGGCTGGCTATATAAACATCACATTGCTCATAACTCAGGGAGGTTTTTCACTTGTTCATTTTGTGTCACGAGTTCAGAGGTTCATCTCTCCAAGTTTCAGAGTCTCATTCTCACACTGCTCAAGCTTCATCGCCATTCTTCTCCACACGATTTACTCACTCTCTCGCTGCTCAAGTTTCAGTGCTTAAGCCTTTATTTGGCCAATAGAAGATCAAGAGTATCAAGTTTATTCTCTGGTTTTTCTTGGTTCAAAAGTTCCATCAACATCAGGTAAATATTCATCATCTTTTTCTGTACGATTCATGAGAGTTTTAAGTTCATTACACATTGATTGAAGCTTATTAGAAGCACAAGTTTGATTCTGGCTAGTTGATAGGCTTCTTAGAGGCATAGTTCTATACCTAGGGCTTAATTTGATTGACTCTGTTCTTGCTGTGCGTATGTGTTTGGTGATTTTCATTAGCATATTCATAATGTACGTGAGCTTAGCTTTCAATTGATGTATGCATTGTGATTTTCTGGAGAAATGTGAGTTGCAGACGGTGGTAAGTGACCGGAGAAGGTGACCGGAGGTCCCTCTCCGGCCGATGGCTTCATGTTAGGGTTTTATGACCAGTTTGAATGTGATCCGTTGGATGAGTGTGATCTAATGGCTACCATGCTGCCAACACATAAAAATTCATGTGCATGTCACGTGTGATTTTCTGAAATTTTTTTAAACTTTGTGTGGTATGGTACATGGTAGTGTGTATGGACATTCAAGTGTGCGCGTTGATCTTGATTACCTTGACCTAGATTTGACCTTGACCTGATCTGATGGTGGTGAATGGTTTGACTTAGTTTGACTGATAATGCATGGTAGTTAGTGTGTGCTACGCGTAATTGGACCTATGACAGATTGCTTTTCGCACCTCCTTTTTAAAAAGCCCAAACACTTTGAACTGTTGGTTTACTATATTTGCACCCCACTCTTGTTTTCTATTTCCTTTTATTTTCTTCATTTTATACACGTTTGCTTTTCAATTTTTAGAAATATCAAATGACATTAGAAAATTCCACAAAAATTCATGGACATCAATAAAACATTTAGAAAATTTTTGGTGATTTTATTTTCTGATCTTATGACCTTTTTGCCCCTGTTCCATAATTTTCTTTGAATTTCCATTTAGATGCACTCTAAGCATGATACATGAATTTGTTTAATTTTGTTCTTGCTCATTACAAACTGTTTTGACATGGTTCTTTTTGTATTGATTCACCAATACATTGAAGCATGCTAGATGATTTTTGTTTGATTTTTTTAGTCACTTTATGACATGTTTTGATGCCTATATTTGCACCACTTTGCATGATGTTTCAATTTGACCTAATTGCTTTGTTTGAAGTCATTTTGCTCTGAATTTTTACATGCTATCTTGATGTATGATGCATTTCTGACCTAGGCATTCCAATAATATGCTGGCATAATTTTCATGAATCCATTTGGTTTTTGTTTGATGCATTACATTTGAAGCATAATACATGTCATGTCATTTTAACTTTAGTGCATGTTTGCATGAACTCTTTTGTGCATATTTGTATGAGCATTTGCATAGTTGTATGAGTCATTCAAGTGATATTATAGGTCATTGTTGCACATTATAGGTCATCTTCACATGTTCATTTCAACTTGAACTTTGTGCATCCTAACATGTATTGTTTGCACCTTCTTTTTGAGTTTTCATCTCACTTCTTCTTCTATTACTTCTTGAATGTCTTGATGGTTGATTCATGGATACTTTTGAGATGTTCATAAACCTTTTTTTATTTAGTTTCAATTCTGGTTGTTGATGTATATGTTCCATTTATGCATGTCCTTTTCATTTCTTTCCATCTTTCATCTATTCCTTCTTCTTGTAACATGTTTAAATGCTAATGGGTGATGATTATTGCTTATTCACTTGCATTTGTATGATGATATTCACTTGTTATCCATATGATGCACATTCTGGTTATGATATTAAGATTTGATTTTTCATCTTATTCCTTTGAATTTTAATGTGCATTAAGTGCTTTTTATTCCTTATACATGTTTCTATTGTTTACTAACCATGTAGGGGCTTTGGTAAGTTTCAATTGAGTGTGGATAAGGAATCCACATTCAAATTCTATCCTTTCTCTTCTACAATTCCATTTTATGTTTTGTTAAGCATTTATGTGCTTTCTTTTAATAACTCTTTACTTTCCCTTTTTGAATTACAATTCATCTTCTACTTTAGAAGTGAATTGTTTAATTCTTTCTTTCTTTAGACTTTAGGTTGAAACCTCACAAACCTTTAGGATCACTCCCTTTAATCTTCAATTAGGATTGAGTCTTAGTCCATATAGGTTTTACCTTTTCTCCTCTCTTGAGTCTCTCTTCTCATCTCTTAAAGAAAATCCAAAACATCCAATAAAGGTAAGCATTTATTGCATTTAGGCCTTTCATATAAAGAAAAGATTATAAAGGGGTTTTCTCTTATAATCTTAGAATGTATAGCATTATAGCCCATCTTGGGTCAATGTGTTAAACATTCGATCTTGTATGAGGGACTTGAATGCAATGCTTGTTGAAGGTACAAATAATAAAAAACACTTCTTCATTTCTTAATCAACAAAAATACTTAATAAACACAAATATGCTAGTGTGTTTGAACCTTGACAATTGGAACTAAGTATGGGGGTCTTCTTCACTCTTAGTGTGTCTTCTTGCTCATTCCATCTTGGAATGTGAGAATGTACACATTCCAATGATTAAGATCCAGATACACTATCATATGCAAACCAAATGAAAAACTATTAAAAGGCAAAAACAAACAATAACGTCTTTCCTTCGGGAATTCTTTTCTCATCTCATTCATTCTCAACGCACGAACGCGCTTCTACTCGTTCTCTTGCAAGACGGTAACGCACTCGGACCAGCGAGCCTGCAACACCTGAGCTAGAACGTAAGCCGTTCTCTAAAAAACACAAACAATCCATCCCTATTGAGGGGAACTACGTCGCTCTGATTCTCACGCTCCCAATGAGATACGTAGGCAGTGGGGTAGGGCCCATGCGAGCACTTCTTTTATTTTCCCTACATTTGTTTCTCTTTTTCTTTCTCCTTTCTTTCCTCCAGTTCCTTTTCCAGTATCCTTTCCTTACACCCTTTGATCGAGACAAGCAAGCGTGGATCCCATCGGGTACGATGGACGCGAGGGGGTGCTAATACCTTCCTCTCGCGTAACCGACTCCCGAACCCAGTTCTCTTGGTCGCGAGACCATGCTCTTTCCTTTCCTTCAGGTTTATGCAGTGTTTCCTTTCCCTCTCATGGGATAAATACACATTGCTGGCGACTCTGTTTCGGTGCCACTTTCGCGTTTGTACTTGGATGAAAATCCCGGGAGCGACACTTTGGTTCAGGGATAAGTCTTGACTGAACTTGGATAACATTGTCTTGATGAATTCCACCTCAATGCATCAGTTAAATGCTTTGAAACAAAATTGAATATTTTAAGCATCTTTGAATTTTAGGGATGACATGCCTAAACATAGATTCATGGACTTGTGAGGCTGATGAATCAGTGTTTGTCCCTTGGTTGTTCCCCCTTGAGGTATGCAGATGGATAACCATGTTTGAATTTTCCCAAATTGATCAATTCGAGCACTAAGGCATAAATCTGCCTTGCAAAAACAGTTTGCAGCAAGGCATGTTGCAGCTGTCATAACCTCTAGCTCAGGTGGAGTTTGATGAAGTTCTTAGACATTTTGGAAAGCTAACATATCCTATTTCAACATGATGTCCAAATTTGGTTTTGAATCAACTTGAATTATAATGAAAAATGCCTCTACATTTTGGAAAAAATAAGGCATATTCTGACTTAGTGAAAATTTCGCTAAGTGTTGAAAAAATGTCACTTTCATGGTTTTTGTGATTTTGCTCAAACAATAACTCAAAATCCATGATGAATTGGAATGAGGTCTAGTTGACATATTTGAATTATGTAACATGAACTTCAATTTGAGCTTTGAATGGGAGAAAAATGCCTTAGGGTTAGAGAGATATGGCCTTGCAAAGTTGGTACCCTAGCCACTTTGTTCCATAACTTAGAAAAATTCTAAGTTTTTTTATGGTTACCTCTTTTACAAGTTAACTCACTTTCTTTGATTTTTCTTGATGAATGATGATTCAAATCACATATTAACATTGTTTTAGGGTTAAGGAACCTTGGTTGACCAAAAATCCAAAAAGTCAAACTTTGACTTTTGTACAGTTGACTTTTTTCATCAGATGAAGTTTTGACTTTGTGATCCTTTTATGAAATCAATCCTTGGGTTTGATTAAACTTCATGGATGGACTCCAAGGGTATTTAGGAATGTCTTGGACCCCTCCCCAAGGTTTGAGATCAAGGGTAGGTCAACAGTCAAGGATAAGGTTGACTTTTTCCATCAGAAACCCTAATTTGTGATCAGATGGTTTTGAGCTCTCGTGGCTTATAAATTGAGCTCTTTGAGTAAATCAAATCTTGTAAACATGCAAATATGATGTATTTGAGGTCTTTCAAGTTCATTTTGAAGCTTCAAGTCATGCCTCATTTCACAAGTTAACTCAAGGGTTGAATTAGGTCAAAACCCTAATTCCTGATTTTTTTTATAGATGGACCCTCAAGGTGATTTTGCTATTGTGAATGGGCTCTTGAGATCCTTTTGAGCTTATAGGGCCATACATTAAGGCATTGGCTCATTTCCAGATGGAAATTTTCATCTGGAGGCTTCAGTCGACCGAAACCCTAATTTGGTGACACTGACGATCTTGAGGCTTGATCCACTTGGAATGTTGCAATCTTGTGCTTGATTCTTGATGTGGGAGTCCTCTTGATCCTTCATGGATGTTGGAGAGGTTAGACAAGTTGAAGATCATGTCTTTTCTTGATTGATCCTTTGTTTAAGTGCTTTGAGAGGGCTCAAAACCCTAATTCTTGATTATAGTGAATGCTCACCCATCTTTGGGGAGACTGATGAGGTATGATTGTACATCTGTATTGTGATAATGAATTGCACAATGATGGGAAATCTTGGTGGTCAAAATTTGGGGTATGACAGATGCCCCTATTTAATTTTCTTGGACCCGAAGGTGTGAATGGCGAAGGTATTCGGGCATTCGGGGTGCAAGAGGATTAAATTTCGGAATACTCGAAATTTTGATGGTGGTTATGAATGGCAGCTTGCTCATCCATCTTCTTTTGCTAAGAAATGAAGCTTAGAAAAGGTAAAAACTTCCCCTCGATCCTGGTTTTCAACCACGAAACTGGTCTCAGTTTCTGAAATAAACTTCCCCTCAATCCTGGTTTTTATCCACGAAACTGGTCTCAGTTTCTTTTGTCAATAAACTTCCCCTCGATCCTGGTTCTCAGCCAAGGAACTGGTCTCAGTTTCTTTTGTCAATAAACTTCCTTGACAAGGGATGCTATTTGTAGCGGTTTTCCTCAAACTTCTCGCCGAATTCTCATGGGGAGATGCCATTTGACGGGAAAAAGTTTTGATGTCAGACTCGCAGGGGAACCCATTTATCTGAGTTGTAGAGGTGTTCAAACTTCTCTGTTGGAGACGCCATTTGTTGACCCTACTGGGAAAAACAAGTCTCTTGAGAGGCTGCTTTCTGTTTGGGGATACTACATCATACTTTTCTTCGAAATCTTCTCGGAGGAATGCCATGTGATGTAATCCAATTTTGAGGTGCTGATGACCTTGTTCACAGCAAACCCTTCGGAGAGAAACTGATGTATTGCCGAGAGTCATTGGTTGAGAGGCTTTCTCTGGGGATTTTCCTTAATTCGGGAAAGAAAAAATATCATCTTCGTGGTGAAGAGTGACGTTTGTTGAAGGTCTTCTTATTTTTCAGAGGTTCAATTTATCAAAGTGGCCGAGGACCAACTCCAATCCAAAAATAAACTGGAGGAGAGACTGTTCAGACGTAACATTTCCTGACGAGGAAAGAACTGACAACTCAAGTGACAAGAGGATTTTACCACTTAAAGTTAAGACTGACTAGGGTGATAGTGATGCAATATGATTATGAATGCAAATCAATAATGCATGATGTATGTATGTTTAGGCTGACAAAACTGACACGACATACAGACTAGTGGATGAACACGACTAGATACTCGACCACTGCTGGGGTCGAAGAAGTGCCATTTGGTCCAAAATAGCAATTTTGCCTTGCTTAGGAGGAATAATCCCTATGGGGAAAAACGTTGGTCGAGCTTAGGAGGTAAGAACTCTGCCTAGGATGTCAGATGGAATATTCACATCTGACACAGATGATTCTTCATTCAGTCATACTGGTTTTAGAAGGAGTACTTTGATTCTGCACTTTGAGGTTCAACCACCTCTGGAGAAGTGATAGATGTTCTTTCGATGTTCAGCACTCAAAAGAATTTCCATCTTTATTTTAAAAGCAGAAAAAAAATGTTGATAAGTAAATTCATTTTTGTTTTATTTCAAGAATCGTTGATCATGTTAAAAATGTCATTATGTAAAGCTAAAACAAATAAGAATTACAAACAAAAGCACTCGGGCTCAAATTTTATTGATAGGGTGGAAATCAGCCAAACACGTGATCCCATAGAGTATTTACAAAGTTTAGAAAATGGCAATTTAAGGGAAAAGGGCTACATTGAAACATAACGACCCTTATCCTTCTACCAACTTTGAATTCTGGACACCCTGAGCTTTTGTCGAAGATGACCTTGATTGGAGTTTTCTTGATGGATGGCATTACTGTTGGGGGTTTACCCGTGTCAGATGTAGTTACTTGCCATTAATCCCTAACTTTTGTCTGGATTGTACTTTGAGATTTCCAATCTATCAGGATGATTTTTTTACTTGTGTCTCTAATTTTTTCCTGGACCGCCCTTTCAGGTTTTCAATTCACCGAGACATTTTTTTAGGCGAAGTATTTCTTGACTACATCAACATTTGTGGGGTAGGTAAATTCTTCTCCATCCATGGTTGTGAGTCTCAAGGCGCCGCTTGAGAAAGCTTTCTTGACCACATAGGGGCCGTCATAATTTGGAGTCCATTTGCCTCGAGAGTCAGTGAGAAATGATTGTTTCTTCTTGAGCACGAGGTCTCATTTCCTGAAGACATGGGGTCGGACCTTTTTGTCAAACGTTTTCTTCATTCTTTGCTGATACAAATGGCCATGGCATAGAGCCGTTATTCACTTTTCTTCGATTGGATTTAGTTCATCATGTCGACTTTGACACCATTCATCCTCTGTTAGCTTAGCTTCCATCAATACCCGGATTTATGGGATCTCTACCTCTATGGGGAGCACTGCCTCCATGCCATATACTAGAGAGAAAGAGGTTGCACCTGTTGAAGTGCGGACAGATGTGCAATAACCGTGAAGAGCAAAGGGTAGCATCTCGTGCTAGTCTTTGTAGGTTACAACCATCTTTTGAACAATCTTCTTGATGTTCTTGTTAGCCGCTTCTACCGCCCCGTTCATCTTAGGTCGGTAGGGAGATGAGTTATGGTGTTCGATCTTAAACTCAGTGCACAACTCTTTCATCATCTTGTTGTTCAAGTTAGATCCATTACTAGTAATGACCTGGCTCGGAACACCATAACGGAAGATGAGATTATTTTTGATAAAGCGGACTACAACTTGTCGGGTTACATTGGGGTATGACACTGCTTCGACCCACTTGGTGAAGTAGTCAATGGTTACCAGGATGAACCGATGTCCGTTTGAAGCTTTGGGTTCAATCATGCCAATCATGTAGATTCCCCATATAGAAAAGGCCATGGGGAAGAAAGAACTTTGAGATGCGTTGGCGGTACATGGATTTTGTCTGAGTATATCTGACACTTGTGACACTTCCTCATGTACTTGTAGCAGTCGGATTCCATTGTTAACCAATAATACTCTACTCTCAGAATTTTTCTCACCATTGTGTGTCCGTTGGCATGTGTGCCAAAGGATCCTTCGTGAATTTCTTTTACCAGCATGTTTGCTTCTGGTCTGTCTACACATCGGAGCAAGACCATGTCAAAGTTTTGTGAGAACAAGATTTGGTTATGCAACTTTATCTCTAAGTTTTGATGATATTGTCACTCCCGAAAGATTCGCATCCAACGGTACAAACGCGAGAGTGGCGCAGAATGTAACACCCCCAATCTATACCCCCAAATAAATAAAAACGGTAAAATAAAATTCAAAATTTCATCAGAGTAAATTTAAAACACGCCATAGACCGAGGGGTCACAACAAATTGAAACAAACATACAACACCTGCTCATACAGATATGCAACAATTCAGGTAGTAATACACCCACAATCCAGTTACAGAATAAAAGCGGAAAATTCGTAACTGAATATATATATATATATATATATATATATATATCATGAAAATTTGTCATACATCAAGTCATACATGTACAATCCAAAAGATACATATACATGATACAAAATAATCACAAAAAGGCCTCCCTAACTACCCGGTGACACATATCAGAGCTGACCGACAAAAGAATGAAGACGCAAAGCTTCACAAAAAGACCTTCAGCAACTCTAATATGCAATGCCTCATAGAGCATTATAAAATAGCAGAAGGGTGAGAAACACAATCATAATACAATTGCATACAATTATATATAACACAGAATGCACATGTAAAATATTCTCACCACAATTGCTCCACAATCGAATATAACACAACACAGTGCAAGTATCAGGTATTCATCACCAATGCACTCATCATTCATACACAATTACACATATTTCATCTCAATAATCACATTCACAATTAACATACACAATTAATCCATGATTATGCAAATGCACAAAGACCGACACAACGACTCTATGCACATGCCATGCGGTACCGACTCCAATATTCATGTCTCATCACCAGTTCACTCAGGAACTATTGGAACCATCGCTCGTTACTGAGGGTCGCTCAAGTAACACCCCGTCGGGCATACGATGTTCACCCGTCCCTTTAGGTCCCCACATGGGCACACGACGTTTATGGATTGCTTGAGGTCCCTACATGGGCACACAATCCGATCGCTTTAGGTCCCCACATGGGCACACAATCGTCTATAACCATCGCTGTAGGTCCTCTATATTTTTAAGACACACGATATATCAGATCGCTTTAAGTCCTCTTATGTTTAAGGTGCACGATGTTATAGCGGATTCCCTCTGGAACCAAACCGTCACTCAGGACGTCACAACAATGCATATCATGATGCTTGGCATACAACGACTCATGACATTTGATATGAACACATATACACACCCATAATCATGCATTTACATCTCTCAGCAGTACACAAGTCATAAAATATTCACACAAATAACATATTGTACATACACATCCAGTTCACCCAATTAAACGGCAAAATTCAATAATAAAACAACACATTTTCTAATTCCCGATATAATTTAATCAGCCAATAATCTCAAAACCCTCATCATAAGAAAGTACATACTACAAGCTTTCTAACGCACCCAACCACGCCTCCAACCGACTCACGGATCAAAAGTTACAGAGAAAACAAATTGGGCAAAACTGCTACATTCGCAGTGCGAAGCTCCTAGCGAGTCCTTCGCTACTTCATTCGCAGTGCGAATGTCCCAGCGAACAGTGGCAGAAGCAAAATAGCCTAGAAAATTCCCAACGTTCATAGTGCGAACGTCCCAGCGAATGCTCGTTACCCCATTCGCAATGTGAACCCTCCAGCGAACCGTGGCAGAAGGAAAATGATACAACGTTCGCAGTGCGAACATCACGCGAACGCTCGCCACCCACTCGCTGGCCATTCTCAGTGCGAACCTGCGATTACAGTGAAACCCAGCAGCGCACCAGTTCATCCAAAAATGATGTTTTCTCATCCAAAACATTTCCAAACCAACATACAACAAGTAGAACATGACTCTATCATGATAACATGTATTCTACTACGTTTGCACTGATTTCCGACCGTGAAACCATCGATTTCTCATTATCGACCTAAAATAGAAACTATGAAAACACAACCACCAATCCAATACACACATACATAATCATACACAAGAATATAATAATCAAGTTTCGCACCCTTACCCGATTTAATCGCGTTCTAGAAAGTCGGTTGATTGATTTCCAAGTTTCCCCAAAAATCTCTCTTTACTTCTCTTCTTCTTTCTCTCCACTTTTCTTCTTCTCTTTTCCTTTCCTTTCTATTTTTCTCTTTCTATTTCTATTATATGTTTTCTAACTTAACAAAATAAATCAAAAAGCCCAAAATACCCCTACACTCAAATATCTCACACACGTTCCAAAAACCCGATAAAACATCACACAGTGAAAAATAACATATTTTCAAATAAAATTCAAAAATAAAATAATATAATAATAAAATAATAAAAAACGACTCAAATAAAGAAAAACTGACAAAACTGGGGCGTTACAACTCTCCCCCACTTAGAAATTTTCGTCCTCGAAAATATACCTGAGATGAACAACTCAGGATACGACTCCCGCATCCGACTCTCCAGCTCCCAAGTCAAATTGCCCTCAGCAGCACCTCCCCACGTCACTTTCACAAGTGCAATATCCTTGCCCCGCAACCTCTTCACTTCGCGATCCAAAATACTCACCGGTAAAGCCTCAACCGTAAAGTTCTCCCTCACCTCAACCTCGTCCATCGGAATCACATGGGACGGATCCGGAACATACTTCCGAAGCTGTGAAACATGGAACACATCATGCAAATTCGACAGATTCGGTGGCAACTCCACCCTATAAGCCACAGCACCCACTCTCGCGGATATCTGGTAAGGACCAATAAACCGAGAAGTAAGTTTCTTCGATTTCAATGCGCGACCAACACCCGTTACCGGCGTAACTCTTAGAAATACATGATCTCCCTCTTGGAACTCAAGATCCTTCCGTCTCCGATCATGATAACTCTTTTGTCTACTCTGAGAAGCCTTCATTTTCTCCTGAATAAACTTTACCTTGTCTGTAGTCTGTTGAACCAACTCTGGCCCAACTACTGACCCTTCACCAGATTCGTGCCAACACAACGGTGTTCGACACCTTCGTCCATATAACGCTTCAAACGGTGCCATTCTAATACTAGAATGGAAACTGTTATTATACGTGAACTCAATCAACGCAAGATAACTATCCCACGTACCACCTTGTTCCAACACACACGCTCTTCCAACGACCGAATCGTCCTCTCCGTCTGACCATCCATCTGCGGATGATAAGCCGAACTCAAACTCAATTTAGAACCCAAAGCCTTCTGTAAACTTTCCCAAAATCTCGATGTAAACCTAGGATCTCGATCAGAAACAATACTCAATGGAACCCCATGCAATTTCACAATCACACTGACGTAAATCTCAACTAATCGCTCCAAAGAAAAACTGATGTCAATCAGAATAAAATGAGCCGATTTAGTCAGCCTATCAACAACCACCCAAATAGCATTATGCCCTCGCTGAGTATTTGGCAACCCCGTTACAAAATCCATGGAAAGCTATCCCACTTCCACTCGGGAATATCCAACGGCTGCAACAAACCACTAGGCCTTTGATGTTCCACTTTCGACTTCTGACAAGTCAAACAAGCATACACAAACTGAGCCACATCTCTTTTCAAACCAGACCACCAAAAAATATTTTTCAAATCTTGGTACATCTTATTTGCTCCCGGATGTATACTCAAATTACTCCGGTGTCCTTCCTCTAAAATCATCCTTTTCAACTCCGCATCGTCAGGAATACAAATCCTACCTCGGAATCTCAAAACACCATTAACATCCACCTTAAAATCACTATTCGCATCTTTTTCTCCAACCAACATCAAATCCACAAATCTCACATCAAGCTTTTGTCTCTCACTTACCGTCATCAGAAAATCATTAGTAACCTTCAACATACCCAGCCTCACACTATCCGAAGTCACTTCACATACCAAACTCAAGTCTCTAAACGATTCCAAAAGTTCCCACTCCTTAATCATCAAAGCCGACATATGCAACGATTTCCGACTCAACGCATCGGCTACCACGTTAGCTTTACCAGGATGGTAATTCAAGCCAAAGTCATAGTCCTTCAAGAATTCCAACCACCTACGTTGCCTCATATTCAATTCCTTCTGATCAAACAAATATTTCAAACTTTTGTGATCACTAAAGACTTCAAACCTTGTACCGTAGAGATAATGCCTCCAAATCTTCAACACAAAAACCACAGCCGCTAACTCAAGATCATGAGTAGGATAATTTTTCTCATGCACTCTTAACTGCCTCGAAGCATAAGCCACGACCTTACCTTCTTGCATCAGAACACCACCTAGACCAATCAAAGATGCATCACAATACACCACAAAAGGTTCATTAAGATCCAATAAAATCAAAATCGGAGCTGTCTTCAATCTTCTCTTCAGCTCGTTAAAACTCTCCCCACACCGAATATCCCAAATAAACGCCTAACCTTTGCAAGTCAACTGAGTCAAAGGTAATGCTAGCTTAGAAAACCCTTCAATGAACCGCCGATAATAACCGGCCAAACCCAAAAAGCTTCGAATTTCAGTAACAGATCTTGGAGCCTCCCATTGTAGAACTGCTTCTACTTTAGATGGATCCACAGAAATACCATTACCTGAAATCACGTGTCCAAGAAAACTCACTTCAGACAACCAGAATTCACACTTAGACAATTTAGCAAAAAGCTTCCTTTCTTTCAAAACCTGCAAAACAATACGTAAATGTTCTGCATGCTCCTCCCGAGACTTAGAATAAATTAAAATATCATCAATAAACACCACCACAAAACGATCCAACTGCTCGTGGAAAATACGATTCATGTACTCCATAAACACACCTGGCGCATTAGAAACCCCGAACGGTATCACAGAATATTCATAATGACCGTAACGTGTCCTAAAGGCCATCTTCTGAATATCTTCTTCCTTCACCCTAATCTGATGATACCCTGATCTCAAATCAATCTTACTGAACACACAAGCGCCAACCAACTGATCCATCAGATCATCAATCCTGGGAAGAGGATACTTATTCTTAATCGTCACCTTATTCAACTGACGATAATCGATACACAACCGCATGCTTCCATCCTTCTTTTTCACCAACAAAACTGGAGCACCCCAAGGAGAAACACTAGGTTTTACAAACCTCTTTTCCAACAACTCACTCAACTGTTTCTTCAACTCCACCAACTCAGATACCGACATACGATAAGGTGCCATAGAAATAGGCCTAGTACCAGGAACTAGATCTATCAAAAACTCCACCTCTCTCTCTGGCGGCACATCTGAAATATCCTTAGGAAACACTTCCTGAAATTCACACACAACAGGAAACACATCAAGTGAAACTTGACTATCCTCAGTTAAAGATGCAAACAACCCAAACAACTGAGCTTCATCCGCCAAAAGTTTCTTCAACTCTTTGGTAGATAAGAAACTCGAGTCTTTGTCTTCCTCAAAAGAAGGAAACCTTACCAGCTTATGATAACAATCAATATGAACCCTATTGAATTGCAACCAATTCATACCCAGAACCACATCTAAACCCTCCAACGGCAAACACACCAAATCCATCTCAAAGTCTTTACCATAAATGGTCAAAGGACAACTTAGACAAACCAAAGAAGTAGTTACTGACCCCATCGCTGGAGTATCAATAACCATCTCACCATCCATTAAAGACAACACAAGATTCAAACGCTTCGTGCACTCAGATGAAATAAACGAACGAGTCGCTCCAGTATCAATAATAGCAACTAAAGGCATACTATTAATAAAACAAGTACCTCTGATCAGACGATCTGCACTGGAAGTCTGAGTTCCTGCCAAAGAAAATACCTTCCCATTAGTTGGAGCTTTCTTCTGGTTAGGACACTTCGTGCTAATGTGACCAGGTTCCCCACAACTGTAACATTTCACCACATTCTTCCTTTTACAATCAGCTGCGACATGCCCTACACCTCCACAATTAGAACACTTATCCAAATTCTTCCTACATTCGGACTAACGGTGCCCCAACTCCCCACATCTAAAACACCTCAGAGAATTAGACACACCTCCTCCACCCGACCTTCGATTGAAATTACCCCTTTGTTTACTTTTATCAGCTAGTGTTACATACAGACCACTACGAAACTGTTGCTTCCCTTTTCTTTCACTTAAACTCTTGTAATGAGTAAAACGAGCCTTACTGTCCTCTTCAAAAATTCTACAACAATCCACCAAGTCTGCAAACCTTTGAATCCTCTGATAACCAATAGCTTGCTTAATTCCAGGACGCAACCCACTTTCAAACTTAACACACTTAGAAAACTCCGCAGTCGTTTCAGCATAATGGGGATAAAACTGCACCAGCTCAACAAACTTAGCAGTATAATTAACAACAGACATATTACCTTGTTTTAGTTCCAAGAACTCAATTTCCTTCTTTCCTCTTACATCCTCGGGAAAATACTTCCTCAGAAACTCCCTGCTAAACACTTCCCAAGTAATCTCTTCCTCCTCTGCAGCTTCCAACATATGACGAGTACCAACCCACCAATCATCAGCTTCTTCTAGTAATATGTGAATACCCAGTCTCACCTTCTGATCCTCGTTACAATCCATCACTCGGAAAATCCTTTCAATCTCTTTCAACCAAATCTGTGCACCATCAGGATCATATCTTCCTTTGAAAACATGCGGTTTATTCTTCCTGAACTCATCATTTTCGGCAACATTTGGTGCACCCTGCGCAGCACGAGCCATAACCTGCATAGCAGCAGCCAAAGCAGAATAATTTCTTCCAGCCATATTCTGTTAATTTCCAATAACAGCACTTATGGTTAAACACACAGCCCACTCCAACCACAACGACCAACAAGGACTGACACAACTGACACGGACTGACTCTGATACCACTTATTGTAACACCCCCAATCTATACCCCCAAATAAATAAAAACGGTAAAAGAAAATTCAAAATTTCATCAGAGTAAATTTAAAACACGACATAGACCGAGGGGTCACAACAAATTGAAACAAACATACAACACCTGCTCATACAGATATGCAACAATTCAGGTAGTAATACACCCACAATCCAGTTACAGAATAAAAGCGGAAAATCCTTAACTGAATATCAACATATATATATATATATATATATATATATATATATATATATATATATATATATCATGAAAATTTGTCATACATCAAGTCATACATGTACAATCTAAAAGATACATATACATGATACAAAATAATCACAAACGGAATCCCTAACTACCCGGTGTCACATATCAGAGCCGACCGACAAAAGAATGAAGACGCAAAGCTTCACAAAAAGACCTCCAGCAACTCTAATCTGTAATGCCTCATAGAGCATTATAAAATAGCAGAAGGGTGAGAAAAACAATCATAATACAGTTGCATACAATTATACATAACACAGAATGCACATGTAAAATATTCTCGCCACAATTGCTCCACAATCGAATATAACACAACACAGTGCAAGTATCAGGTATTCATCACCAATGCACTCATCATTCATACACAATTACACATATTTCATCTCAATAATCACATTCACAATTAACATACACAATTAATCCATGATTATGCAAATGCACAAAGACCGACACAACGACTCTATGCACATGCCATGCGGTACCGACTCCAATATTCATGTCTCATCACCAGTTCACTCAGGAACTATTGGAACCATCGTTCGTTACTGAGGGTCGCTCAAGTAACACCCCGTCGGGCATACGATGTTCACCCATCGCTTTAGGTCCCCACATGGGCAACGACGTTTATGGATTGCTTTAAGTCCCCACATGGGAACACAATCCGATCGCTTTAGGTCCCCACATGGGCCCACAATCGTCTATAACCATCACTTTAGGTCCTCTATATTTTTAAGGCACACGATATATCAGATCGCTTTAAGTCCTCTTATGTTTAAGGCGCACGATGTTATAGCGGATTCCCTCTTGAACCAAACCGTCACTCAGGACGTCACAACAATGCATATCATGATGCTTGGCATACAACGACTCATGACATTTGATATGCACACATATACACACCCATAATCATGCATTTACATCTCTCAACAGTACACAAGTCATAAAATAGTCACACAAACAACATATTGTACATACACATCCAGTTCACTCAATTAAACGGCAAAATTCGATAATAAAACAACACATTTTCTAATTCCTGACATAATTTAATCGGCCAATAATCTCAAAACCCTCATCATAAGAAAGTACATACTACAAGTTTTCTAACGCACCCAACCACGCCTCAAACCGACTCACGGATCAAAAGTTACAGAGAAAACAAATTGGGCAAAACTGCTACATTCACAGTGCGAAGCTCCTAGTGAGTCCTTCGCTACTTCATTCGCAGTGCGAATGTCCCAGCGAACAGTGGCAGAAGCAAAATAGCCTAGAAAATTCCCAACGTTCGCAGTGCGAACGTCCCAGCGAATGCTCGCTACCCCATTCGCAATGCGAACCCTCCAGCGAACCGTGGCAGAAGGAAAATGATACAACGTTCACAGTCAGAGAAACCCAGCAGCGCACCAGTTCATCCAAAAATGATGTTTTCTCATCCAAAACATTTCCAAACCAACATACAACAATTAGAACATGACTCTATCATGATAACAGGTATTCTACTACGTTTGCACTGATTTCTGACCGTGAAACCATCGATTTCTCATTATCGACCTAAAATAGAAACTATGAAAACACAACCACCAATCCAATACACACATACATAATCATCACAAGCATATAATAATCGAGTTTCGCACCCTTACCCGATTTAATCGCGTTCTAGAAAGTCGGTTGATTGATTTCCAAGTTTCCCCAAAAATCTCTCTTTTCTTCTCTTATTCTTTCTCTCCACTTTTCTTCTTCTCTTTTCCTTTCCTTTCTATTTTTCTCTCTTTCTATTTCTATTATATGTTTTCTAACTTAACAAAATAAATCAAAAAGCCCAAAATACCCCTACACTCAAATATCTCACACACGTTCCCAAAACCCGATAAAACATCACACAGTGAAAAATAACATATTTTCAAATAAAAGTAGAAAATAAAATAAAATAATAATAAAATAATCAAAAACGACTCAAATAAAGAAAAACTGACAAAACTGGGGCGTTACACAGAAGACATAGAGTCGCCAGCAATGTGTATTTATCCCGAGAGAGGGAAAGGAAACACTGCATAAACTTGAAGAGAAAGGGGGAAAGACATGGTCATCGTAACCATAGTCCGTGTTCGGGAGTCGGTTATGCGAGGGGAAGGTGTTAGCACCCCACGCATCCATCGTACTCGATGGGATCCACGCTTGTTGTCTAAACGGAGGGTGAGCTGTCCTACTATCTATGGCTATACAAAAGAAAACGGGGATGAGGGTGACTAAGACGGACTTGGTAGGACATATTCGATGCCCTAGGCCTACGTACTCCCTCAGTGCAATGGGAAAGTCAGAGTCAACGTAGTTCGGACGGGAACTGTGGGGGAAGGTTGCTCTCCAAGACAATCGCTGTCTTGTGCCTACATATCCTCAATCGGACGAGAGAGAGGAATTAGAGCTAATGTAGTTCGTGGGTACGACCACGAATGGGTAAGTGTTTTTTACGTGAGCAACGAGCTCTTTTCTGAAAATGAAATTTGAAACCCAACAATCCCGAAGGATAAAAAGATTTGAATTTGTTTTGTGTTTTTTAGACAGAAGTGTTTTTTAAGTTAGTTCATAACTTGCATTGCACCAAAGTCTAGGGCACAGGGACGAATACTTAACGAATCATCCCAATACAGGACGCCCGCTAAGCACTCTAGAAAGATGAGAGGAAGCCCCTAATTTCTCATTCCCCATGCTTAAGGCTCGTGCACAATACACTTTATCTTTATTAAGTGTTTTCAAGAAGTTTTGAGATGAGAAGAGAGAAGACCCAAAGGAAACTCTAAAGGGGGAAACTAAGAGTCCTAATGTTATCATGCATGGATGACCTATGGTTAGTGAGGCTTAGGAGGGATGACTACCTAAAACCTAATGCTAATCCTACTCCAAGCTTAATCAAAAATTAAGTTGGACTAGGTAGATCTAAAGGGAGAGAATCCAAGACTTAAACAAATCTTGAGATTCATGGAAGGAAGAGGGTGAAAGAGAAGAATGAGAAAGAGAAAGATGAGATAAGAAAAAAGATAGGGCATCAAGCACATCATATCAAGTATATCCAACTCACATCAATAAACAAGTCTCAAAGATCATGCAAAACATCTCAAGTAAGCATGCAAAGGTAATCATGAAAGAATGCAAGCATACTTATATGAAATGCACAATTAAGCACCAATGAACTTCATATCAAGATGAAATGAGAAAAATAAGATGAAGATGAAAGCAAATCAGAATCAAGATCATACTATCATTAACAATTCTCATGTGCAAAAGAAGATCAAAACATGGAACATTATGCACCAAAGAATGTCCACAAAAGGAAGTCAAAGTACAAGCACTTAAGCATACCCAAACATGATCCACAAATTGCAAAATTTGGTCACAAGGGACCTCAACCAGGGGTAAACATCATACCAAAATCTCATGCAAAGAATCACAAAGAAACTCAATCAATTAGACATGGCAAATCAATTAGGGTTAAGAGATGTCAAGAGATGATCAAGCAAAATTCACTTAAGCACAAATAATCAAACATATACCAAATGACATTCAAAAATTGTGGAATCAGAACCCAAATGACCTAAGTCAGAGACTAACATCATGTCAAAAGATCACACCAAAATTCAAAGTTTAAGTACATCAAACAATTAGGAAAAGATCACATAGGAACCATGAACCAATATGCAAAGGAGAGGGACTAAAATGAAATATGAAAAAGTTTTAAAAATGAAACAAAAATGTTTTTAAGAACCTCATGATGTCCCCTGAAGTATACAAAAATAATGGAATGCAAATCATACACCAATGATGAGAACAAAAATCAACAAGGCAAGGTGTGCACAATTGAAGCAATTCACAAAGAAATTAAACAAACAATTAATTCAGAGGCACAAAATAAAATAAAAATGGAAAATAAAATGTACCACAATTTTATAAAACCCTAAGGATGATTCATGATTTTTTTGGTAATTTTTAGATGCATCAAACTATTTTTAAAAATTAAAAATGCAAAACTATGCAAAAAATAAAAAAAAAGAAATAAAAGCAACCAAGGGTGCAACAAGCAAGAAAATCACGTTTAAAAATGAATGGGCTCAGAAAAGGGGGTGGGAAAAGCAATGAAAGGCCCAACCTAAACCCAGCGCAAGTCAACACATCCACACAAGACCCAGTCAACACTCTTGACACACACGCACCCTCAGATTGATCCAACGTACCTCAATCAGTCAAACAAAACCACAATTACACATGATCAACGCTCAGGATTAGAGGTACATGGTAATAAGCATACTCACGCGCACCTATGACATTCAGAAATTAAAATAAAAACTCGTGAATAACACATGGTAATTTTAATGTTTTGGCACATCAACAACCATCAGATTCATCAAACGTTCCAGATCAAATCAAAAATCACAAAATCATGCAAGATGTGTGGCTCAGATCCGCGGTGCACAATAGGAAGCATGGATCAACAACACACAAACAATAAAATAAGAAAGGATTTTAAATGACGTGGCTGCGCATGGACCATCAGATCTGGACCACCAACGGTCTAAATTTCATCTCCTTCCTCTGAAACTCAGGTGACCTGAAAAATAACCAGACACCGGAGCCCTAGCTCTGGTCGTCTTCTTCGGTGACCTGCACTTCAAACATCTCCAGAAATTGCAAACAAGTATACCATTCCAACCAGAATTCAACAAGGATTTCAAATATGCAAACCATTTCAACAAACAGTAAACACACAAGCCAAATCGAAGAAAAGAAGTTTGGATCTAAAAACTTCAGATCCAAAATACAACCATAATACACGTTCAAATTCACAACAAATCATATCAGAATCATCAGCAAGTCATGAGGAACAAAATGCACACCATAAAAACAAGTTATGAGATCATGAAATCCAACTCACCTGAAACTTGAAACTAGCAAAAATACTCCTAGAAACCTAGTGTAAGAGTGCAGATCTTCCTCTTTTGAGCTCTATTTGCAAAATAAATGTAAATAGAGGCTTGAATCAGGCTGTATCTTGGATTTTGAAAGTGAGCACCTCAAATTCGTATATGGTGAAAACCTTGCTTAGAGCTTCAAATGATGGTTAATTCTTGTTCTATGGAGTGTGTAGATCAAGAATATGAAAAAAAATCTTCAAAAACCCTTGTGAGGAGAGAGTTTCGAAGGAGAGAAAGTGTGGGTGAAATATGGAATTCTGAGCAAATGAGGGTGCATGAGGAGTGAATGAGCGTGTGATCCTTCTTATATACACTTGGTTTGACCTCTGAGCATGATTATGGTTTAGTTAATCCCTTGATTAAGGCTATCCAAGGTGATTTACAAAAATGCAAGTTGTGATGCACACACTAATCCACACGTGCATGGGTCATGAAATCAGCATGATTCACTCACATTTCACTTGCTGATCACAATGGAATTGAAATTGGGCCTTGTGGTTGATTGGTTCATGAGATTCCATCCATCTTGCAAAAATGCATTTTGTGAAATTCATGAAGTACATGGCATGTATCCACTTGGTTCAAGGGTAAAAAATGGTCCTCATGGAGTGTACTTGAATATGGCAATGTGACTTGAGTCATTAGAAACAAATACAAGTCATTTTGAACCAAAATGTAAAAGGTGGAAAAAATGAATACATGTGAAAACCTTAAAAACACTTTGCCTTCTTTTGATCATAACTTGAGAACCACAAATGGTATGGAGACAATCTAGTACATTTTGGAAAGGAGAGAGAGAGAGATCTTCAACTTTCAGGTTTGAGGAAAATTCATTTGAAGCTTTTTTGATGATGAAAAGTCAAGTTGAAGATGGTTTGAAAAGTTGCCAAAAATGGAAGTTTCACATTATAGGCCATTTTACAAAAATAATGACTTTTGCACAAACTCTTGATTCTTGATGAGTGACATGAATCTTGACATTTGAGGACCATATGAGGGCATAAGACCTTAAAATTCATGGAGAGGACCTCAAAATTCCATGGTTGACTTTCCTCCTTACAGTTGGGTTTTCTTGGTTCACAAGCAACTTATCCACTGAACATCTTCCACAATGAACCACTAGAAAAACCTTCCTCTATGAGTGTTTGTGAGCATATGGAACTCATGAGAGCATGCTTGAATCCACAAAGCCCTTTAAGAAGTCTTTGAACCCAAAAACCCTAATTTGGTCCCTCTGGTTGAGAGGGAAAGATTCACTTGAAATCCTTTGCCATTCTTGATCTTATGAAGATATGATGAACCCCTCAAACCACTTTGAGGCTTGAGACTCCTTTGAGATGAACCAAGTACCTTGATCCCATGCTAAGAACCAATGCTATGCACAAATGCTAATGCAAGAAATGCAAAGAAACATAAGCCAGTGAGTTACAAACAAGAAGGTAAATTTTGGGGTGTTACAGCTGCTCCTATTCAATCAACTTGGTCCTGAAGGTATGATAGCAACGACTGTCATGCGTTCAAAGGATTCACGGAGATTGAATACCAAAAGAAACCTGAAATTTGCAATCCTCAAAGGAGAGACGACTCCGCTGGGGAACAAGCAATAAATGCTGCACTGTCAAAACACGGACAAGTGTTAGCTATGTTGGGGATAAACACGGACGGGTGTCAAGGAATCAAAGATATCAGATACGGACAGGTATCAAAAAGATACACGGACGGGTGTAAAGAGTTTCAATACGAAAGGGTATCAAAAAGGTACACGGACAGGTGTAAAGAGATTCAATACGGATGGGTATCGGAAAGATACACGGACGGGTGTAAAGAGGCTCAATACGGACGGGTATCGAAAAGGTACACGGACGGGTGTAAAAGAGTTCAATACGGATGGGTATTGAAAAGATACACGGACGGGTGTAAAGAGGTTCAATACGGACGGGTATCGAAAAGGTACATGGACGGGTGTAAAAGGGTTTCAATACGGACGGGTATCGAAAAGGTACACGGACGGGTGTAAAAGGGTTCAATACGGACGAGTATCGAAAAGATACACGGACGAGTGTAAAAGGGTTTCAATATGGACGGGTATCGAAAAGGTACACGGACGGGTGTAAAAAGGTTCAATACGGACGGGTATCGAAAAGGTACACGGACGGGTGTAAAAGGGTTTCAATACGGACGGGTATCGAAAAGGTACACGGACGGGTGTAAAATGGTTCAATACGGATGGGTGTAAAGAGGTTCAATACGGACGGGTATCGAAAAGGTACACAGACGAGTGTAAAAAGGTTCAATATGGACGGGTATCGAAAAGGTACACGGACGGGTGTAAAAGGGTTTCAATACAGACGGGTATCGAAAAGGTACACGGACGGCTGTAAAAGGGTTCAATACGGACAGGTATCGAAAAGATACACAGACGGGTGTAAAAGGGTTTCAATACGGACGGGTATCGAAAAGGTACACAAACGGGTGTAAAAGGGTTCAATACGGACGGGTATCAAAAATATACACGGACGGGTGTAAAAGGTTCAATACGGACGGGTATCGAAAAGGTACACGGACGGGTGTAAAAGGGTTTCAATACGGACGAGTATAAAAAAGGTACACAGACGGGTGTAAAAGAGTTCAATACGGACGGGTATCGAAAAGATACACGGACGGGTGTAAAAGGGTTTCAATACGGACGGGTATCGAAAAGGTACACGGACGGGTGTAAAAAGGTTCAATACAGACGGGTATCGAAAAGGTACACGAACGGGTGTAAAAAGGTTCAATACGGACGGGTATCGAAAAGGTACACGAACAGGTGTAAAAGGGTTTCAATACGGACGGGTATCAAAAAGGTATACGGACGAGTGTAAAAGGGTTCAATACGGACGAGTATCGAAAAGATACACGGACGAGTGTAAAAGGGTTCAATACGGACGGGTATCGAAAAGGTACACGGACGGGTGTAAAAAGGTTCAATACGGACGGGTATGGAAAAGATACACGGACGGGTGTAAAAGGTTCAATACGGACGGGTATCGAAAAGGTACACGGATGGGTGTAAAAAGGTTCAATATGGACGAGTATCGAAAAGATACACGGACAGGTGTAAAGAGGTTCAATTTACCGGGGATTGGTCTTATTGGGGATTAAAATGATGAACTGAACACGGACGGGCGTTATCAACAGGTCAATACGGATGGGTATTGAAATCAAATTTTCGAACATGGACGGGTGTTAAGGTAAAAACCTTGAAGGGATGAATCAAAAGACCACCTGGACGAAGGGGTAAAAAGAGATCATGGGTTCACAATCCTGGCGAAACACTCTGCCGTGGGACTGTCAAATATTGCTTTGAATGACTAAACCCAACACTTGTGGAGTAAAATCGAATGATATCTTCCTGAAATCCGGTTTTCCTGACGAAGGAAAACTCAAACCTGGCTTATGCTTCGAATGCATATGTTTGAATTTTGCCGTAATGCTCCACACGAAGTGGAAATGCTACGCATTTAGGAGGATGCCATGCAAAAAAAAATGCTTATGCAATGCAAAAAGACCGTCCCAGCGAAATAAATGCTGAAAACAGAAGCAGCTCCACCGAGGACGACAAACTACATTGTCATCAAACCAAAGAAATCATGTTGAGGAAAACTTCACCCTGCTAGGGAAGATCACAATCACCAATTCTACTGGAGATGGACGAAACTCCTAGAGAATACCCCTTCTGTTGGGGATGGAAATGAAATACTGAAAATGGAAACTCTGAAAATGGAAACTCCTCCGCTGGGGGTCACCAAATACTTCAGAACTTGGCTTTGACGCCTACCAAAAACGATTGGACTTAAGACCTGCTGGGGATACCAATCACCACCAGACTCTGCTTGGGGATATGAGCATCTTTATCCTGCTAAAGAGTACTGATCATCATCGGCGCATCTGCTTGGAAAATAGTAGTTGTCAACATCCACTCTGCTAGGGGATAAACACATGTTTCCTGACTAGCTGAGAAAAAAAAATGACTGCCCCATATTCAGTGGGGAAACACCATCTTTGATCAAAGAAGATGCTCCATCAATCTCTTGCGGGAGAGGCTGTAAAAATGACAACTTTTGGCTACCTGCTGAGGAAAGATGAGCCAAATCACAACTCTGGCTGGGGGAAAACCTCTTATTTCCTGCTGAAGGGGACGATCCTCAATGACTATGCTTGGGGAATTACCTCTTTATACTCTGTTGAGTAAGACGATCCTCGATACTCTGATGGGGAAGAGTAATAAACTGCTGAGGACGATCAGACTTCAAAGTTGGAGCGCAAAGCTCTACTGGGGAGGTACACCTGTCATCCTGCAAAACCAACAGAAAGGTCTATGTGCAAAAATGATTACGTTGATTATCATCATAGTGGCTGACGCCTAAGCAATTGCCACTATTTTCCAACTTGTTTCACAAAGCTCAACATTTTAGCATGTAATGTTTATAAAAAATATCGAACATTTTCACAAACAAAACAGGTAAAATAATAAACAAAAGCTCTTTGACTGAAATGCAAACTTTATTGAATGATCAGCCTGTAAATAGGCATTTACATTAGGAAGCAATTCTTGAAAAGAGGTAATTGCGCAAAAAGTAAAAGAAAATACACATGTCGGCAATGTGGGGAACAGACATCCACCATGACTCGACTCAGCTATAACCCATATTGCTTGTCTATCCGCAGATACTTTGGCCTTTGAAGATAACTGACTGGACTGATTCCTTTCCTTCGAATTTTCCAAGTGTGAATAGTGATCACAAATCGAACGCGGATCGTAGTCTTTACTTTTAAATCCCTAACTTTTGCCTGGATCGCCATTTTCGGGTTTTCAATCCACCGGGATACCCATTTTTACCAAAGTTGCCTTTTCAGGTTTTCAACCTTGCGGGTTTATTTATTTTTTCTTTTTATCCCTAATTTTTTCCCGAACCTTTTCTTTTTATGGTTCGCCAGGATGCCCCATTTTTGCCTGAACCTTCTTTTTATGTTCAGCGGGTCTCTTTTATGCAAAGTATTTTTTGACTACATCCGCGTTCACAGGGGACGTAAAATCTTCGCCATCCATAGTTGAGACTAATAAGGCTCCACCAGAGAAAACTTGTCTTACTACATATGGCCCTTCGTAATTCGGAGTCCACTTGCCCCTGTGATCTGTTTGAGGAGGAGTGATCCTTTTCAGGACTAATTCACTAGTTTGAAAACACCGAGGATGCACTTTCTGATCAAATGCTTTTTTCATCCTACTCTGATACAACCGGCCATACGCAATGGCTTTCAATCTCTTCTCTTCAATGAGGTTCAGTTCATTTAGCCGGGAACGCACCCACTTAGCTTCATCAAGCTACACGTCTGTCAGAATTCTCAAAGAAGGAATCTCAACTTTTAATGGCAGAACTGCTTCCATACCATACACCAGTGAGAAAGGGGTTGCCCCAGTTGATGTGCGTACCGAAGTACGATATCCGTGCAAAGCGTAAGGCAACATCTCATGCCAGTCCTTGTACATCACTACCATATTCTGTACAATCTTCTTTATGTTCTTATTAGCTGCGTCAACAGCCTCATTCATCTTTGGGCGATAGGGAGAAGAATTATGGTGTTCAATCTTAAAGCTCTGGCATAGCTCCTTCATCATCTTATTGTTCAAATTCGAACCATTATCAGTAATGATTGTCTCTGGGACTCCATACCGGCAGATGATGTCCTTCTTAATAAATCAGGCTACCACTTGTCTGGTGACGTTGGCATACGATGCTGCTTCCACCCACTTCGTGAATTAATCAATAGCCACCAGGATAAAACGATGTCCATTCGAAGCAGTCGGCTCGATCTTTCCAATCATGTCAATGCCCCACATGGCAAAAGGCCAAGGTGACGACAAAACATTCAGTGGAGTAGGCGGTACGTGCACCTTATCAGCATAAATCTGGCATTTATGACATTTCTAGGCGTATTTAAAATAATCAGACTCCATAGTCATCCAATAATACCCCGCTCTCAACAATTTTCTTGCCATAGCATGCCCATTGGCATGAGTACCAAAGGAACCTTCGTGAACTTCTTCCATTAACAGGTCTGCCTCGTGTTCATCAACACAACGTAGCAAAACCATGTCAAAGTTTCTCTTGTATAACAAATCGTCTTTGTTCAAAAAGAAGTTTCCTGATAACCTCCTCAATGTCTTCTTATCCTTGGAATATGCCCCAGCTGGGTATTCCTAACTCTTCAGAAAGACTTTGATATCATGATACCAAGGCTTGCCATCTGATACACCTTCAACTGCAAATACAAAAGCAGGTCTGTCCAAGCGCATGATTCTGATTGAAGGAGTTTCATTCCAACGATTCACTTGATACATCGATGACAACGTTGCCAATGCATCAGCCATCTGATTCTCTATCCGGGGAATGTGATGGAAGTCCACTCTATCAAAGAAGGGTAACAACCTTCTGGCATAGTTGTTATACGGAACAAGATTCGCTTGAAGAGTCTCCCATTCACCTGTAATCTGATTAACCACCAATGCAGAATCACCATAAACATCGAGGTCCTTGATTCTCAAATCAATCGCTTCTTCTAACCCCATGATGCATGCTTCATACTCTGCCTCATTGTTGGTGCATATAAACGCTAATCGGGGAGTAAAGGGTATATGAGAACCCTGTGGAGTTGTAATGATTACCCCGATTCCGTTACCATATGAATTAACTACTCCATCAAAAACCATCTTCCACTGAGATCCAATCTTAGGTCCTTCATCAGGCAAAGGTTCTTCACAATCCTTCATCTTTAGATACATGATATGCTCATCCAGAAATTCAAACTTCATCGGTTGATAATCCTCAATTGGCTGTTCGGCAAGATATTCTGACAAAACACTTCCCTTAATGGCCTTTTGGGAAACATACTGAATATCGTATTCCGTCAGAACCATCTGCCAACGGGCTATTCTACCAGAAAGTGCTTGCTTCTCAAACACATACTTGATTGGATCCATCTTTGAAATCAAGAGGGTTGTGTAGGTTAACATATACTGCCTCAAATGCTTAGCGGCCCAAGCGAGTGCACAACATGTTTTCTCCAGCATCGAGTACCTTGACTCGCAATCAGTAAACTTTTTACTCAAGTAGTAGATGGCGTGCTCCTTTCTACCTGACTCGTCTTGTTGATCAAGCACACAACCCATTGAATTCTCAAGAACCGTGAGATACAAATCAAAGGCCTTCCTGGAACTTGTGGCATAAGGACTGGAGGTTCCTGCAAGTATTCTTTAATCTTTTCAAATGCCTTTTGACAATTTTCATTCCACCTGACCGCTTGATCTTTTCTTAGCAACTTGAAGATTGGTTCACACGTGGATGTGAGATGCGAGATGAACCTAGCAATGTAGTTTAATCTCCCCAAGAAACCACTAACCTCTTTTTCTGTTCTCGGCTCAGGCATTTCTTATATGGCTTTTACCTTCGCAGGATCAACCTCGATACCTTTTTCACTAACAATAAACCCCAGCAATTTTCCTGATCTCACCCCGAAGGTGCATTTGTTTGGATTTAACCTCAGTCTGAATTTTCTCAACCTTTCAAATAACTTCTAAAGATTCACCAGATGTTCTTCTTCCGTCTGTGACTTCGCAATCATGTCATCAACATAGGCCTCAATCTCTTTGTGAATCATATCATGAAAGAGAGTCACCATCGCCCGCTGATAGGTTGTCCCTGCATTTTTCAATCCAAAGGGCATCACTTTGTAGCAAAAAGTTCCCCACGGTGTTATGAATGTTGTTTTCTCCATGTCCTCTGGGGCCATCTTGATCTGGTTATACCCAGAGAAACCATCCATGAAGGAAAACACCAAATACTGAGCAGTATTGTCAACTAACACGTCAATGTGAGGGAGCGGGAATTCGTCTTTTGGGCTTGCTCTGTTCAAATCCCTGTAATTAACACACATCCTGACCTTCCCATCCTTCTTAGGTACAGGCACGATGTTAGAAACCCATGGAGGATAATTTGTTACGGCAAGAAAACCAACATCTAGCTGTTTCTGAACCTCTTCCTTGATTTTGACAGACATCTTCGGTTTAGTTCTTCTCAACTTTTGTTTGACCGGAGCACAACCTTCTTTAAGTGGTACCCGATGTACAACAATATCAATATCGAGCCCAGGCATGTCTTGGTAAGATCAGGCGAAGATGTCCACATACTCACGTAGCATTTCAATCAATCTTCCCTTGACACTGTCTTCCAATGCAGCCCCTATCCTTACTTATTTTCTGGCATCCTCGGTTCCCAGATTCATAATCTCAATTTCCTCCTGATGAGGTAGGATGACCCTCTCCTCTTGCTTTAACAATCTGGCCAACTCTTCGGGCAGTTCACAATCTTCGTCAGTCTCTTCTTCAGCCTGATAGATTGGATTGTCAAAGTCATACCGAGCTATAGCTGAGTCATGATCGGTGTCATCTGAACAAAAAGACCTGCATGATTGATGAGGTATGTTTTATTATGTATGCAACAAAAGAAACACATTGCCATTTTGATGTGGGTTTTTAATGCATAAAAGTAAAATAGAAAGATAGAGATCAAAATATTTGAGTGTGAAAAATCCTTTATTGATGATAAAGCAAAACATGCAACAGTTAAAAGCCATACAAATAAAATCACTACGTCTTGGGTAGAACGCAGGATTAACATAATAGGAAAACAAAGCAATTACTCGAAGCAAGTCACTTGAATGACTTTCTCAGAAGACTAGTTGCACAGACTTTCTCCTGGGATGCAAGGGCGGATCCAACTATCCATGTCACAATCACTGTCCCCTTCTTCCTCAATGACATTAACTCTGTTGAAGAAAACACTGGCACTGGTGAAACGGACTGGGCCATAGAATTTGGGAGGATCCCCGACTTTCCTGGGTGGCTTGTATCCTAATCCATAAGTATTCCATTTCGGCTGAACTTCAACCACTTGGCCCCTCCTCTGTGAGCTACCAGCCTCAACCACAGCTTTGGCGTCTTTAAAGGAAGACATAGAAACCTCAGGCTGATTTGCCCCTGCAGGCTGCTCTATGGTCTCGGACTGATCCTTAAACTGAATAACCTCTTCAGACACCTTCACTTTTTCAAACCCCTGACACAGCGTCTCATGGATTTCACCATCCACCTCCACGTATTTGAAGGTTGACAGCTGACTAATCATTATGTCCTCTTCTCCGCACACTGTCACCACGTGACCATCTACCATGTATTTCAGCTTTTAATGCAAAGTGGAGGTTACATCGCCTGCACCATGGATCCAAGGACGACCCAACAGACAGCTGTATACTGGTTGAATATCCATTATATAAAATGTTATCTCAAAAATTTCCGGCCTAACCTTGATCGGAAGCACAATCTCACCAAAGACAGATCTCTTCGAGCCATCAAAAGCTCGCACCACCAAGTCGCTTGGTGTAAAAATAAGTCCCCTGGTATCTAACTTCATTAATGCTTTCTGTTAGTTCTTGGATTGGCTGGAATTTTGGTAAAACAAAGTATATTCAATGTTGATGTCAAGGTGCTGATGTTGCAACATTGAAGTCTTAACACTGGGCTGTGTTAAGTATGTATTTGCTGAAGTTGGATGTCTGATGTCACATAGGCTATGTTGTGACATTAGATCTGCAGAATTAACAACAATAGGCTGTGATGTTGTTAGGGTTGCGTATTAGCTGGAATTGTGGAGAGCAAGCTGTCTCATTGGATGCGAATATCTTGGGATAGATATTTGCTGCTGCATAGGAGATCTGGTGCAGATTTGTAGGAGATTTAAAAGGTTGAAGATTTAAAAAGATTTTAGGAGAAAATTTGTTTTAAATATTCAGTTTTAAATAACAAATCTGGGAGATATTGTAGCAAGTCCAAGTCCAATTCAAGGAGCTATATAAAGCGCACAAGACCAAAGGAAAAGGTACAGAAATACAGAGAGAAGATCAAGAGCATAGGCTGAGTGTCTTGAGTATTTTGTACGAGTTGTATAACCAGAATTCTAGGGTGAATTGCTGTGTCGTATTCTGTCCTCTCTAGAAGCTGTGAAGCAATAGAGAGTGGTTGCTTGATCGAAGCTGTGAAGTAAGATCAAGGTTACTCAAAGTGGTTTCTTTGTGAGTTTGTAAGGGAGTGAGTGGTGTTCTCATACCTAAGTGGTTTCTTAGGTAGGAAGTCATTAGTAGAGTATAAGTTTAGGAGATTGTCAATGGGTTGTTGAGTCTGTATATTATATCTACAAGTAGTGAATTCCATCCCTGGCTTGGTAGCCCCCAGAGTAGGTTGGTTGTAACCGAACTGGGTCAACAATTCTTGGTGTTATTTTACTGTTATTACTGTCCATTGTGCAGAGTGTGTTGTTGTGACATCACACCTTAACATCACACGTCTGATACCAGAATTTCAATTGGTATCAGAGCAGGCATCCTGTCTGTCTCTGGGTGAGATCTAGGGAAGTTACTTTCTGGTGAAAAGATGGACAAAGAAGTTGGAGGATTCGTCAACAGACCCCCTATTTTGGATGGATCCAATTATGACTATTGGAAGCCAAGGATGACCACTTTCTTAAAATCCTTGGACAGTAGGGCTTGGAAGGCCGTTATTAAAGAATTGAAAGCTCCTGTCATGTGTGAGAAGGATGATGCTGGCAAAGATAAAGACGGTACCTCTAAGCCAAAACCTGAAGAAGAGTGGACCAAGGAGGAAGATGAGCTTTCCCTTGGAAATTCCAAAGCTCTGAATGCAATCTTCAATGGAGTGGATAAGAATATCTTCAGGTTAATCAATACTTGTGAAGTTGCTAAGGAAGCGTGGGATATCTTGCAGGCTACTCATGAAGGAACATCTAGAGTCAAGATGTCAAGACTTCAGATTTTAACATCAAAATTTGAAAGCCTGAAGATGAAGGATGATGAGACTATTCATGACTTCCACATGAATGTTCTGGAGCTGGCTAATGCATCCAGTGCTCTTGGTGAGAAAATGTCAGATGAAAAGCTTGTAAGGAAGATCCTTAGATCCCTTCCTAAGAAGTATAAGATGAAGGTTACTGCCATAGAAGAATCACAAGACATCAGCAAGATGAGAGTAGATGAGCTCATTGGATCTCTTCAAACTTTGGAGCTTAGGTTGAATGAGGAAGAACCAGAAAAGAAGCCAAAAAGTATAGCCTTGGTGTCAAATGATGCAGAAGAAAAAGGAAAGAGTTCTGAATCTCAGGAGGATCTATCTCAGGCCATAGTTATGTTGGGAAGACAGGTCACCAAAGTGTTCAAGAGAATGAACAATAACTCCAGGCCTAATGTCAAGAACATGACTTCTGACACCAGCAAGAAGGATGAAGAGAAAACTACCCAAGATAAAGGAGTTCAGTGCTTTGAGTGTGAAGGGTATGGACATGTCAAGAAAGAATGTCCCACCTTCTTGAAAAAGCAGAAGAAGGGCATGACGGTTTCCTGGTCTAACTCAGATAGTGAAAGTGAAGGTGAGTCAGCAAAGCATGTTAAAGCCCTAACAGGAGCTGTTGTTTCTGATGATGATTCTAGTGATGGAGAAGTAACTTATGAGGAGTTAGCATCTACTTATCAAGAGCTGTGTTTAAAAAGTGCTGAGATTTGTCAAGAAAACAAGTGCCACAAGCAACAGATTGCTCAGCTAGAGAATGAAAAGACTGATCTGGAAAATGAAGTGGTGCTAGTTAGAGCTCACCTTGATCAAATGACCAAGTCTGTCAGGATGCTGAGCTGTGGTACAGACACACTTGACAAGATCCTTCAGACAGAAAAGGTTGCAGGTGATAAGTCTGGTATAGGTTATGTGGCTGAGGATAAGGGAACTTCAGAAGAAAGTACTTCAAGTTCAAAGAAGGAAGTGTCACAACTGTTATCTCAACATCAGCCAAAGAAGCAGGATCCTACCCCTAAGAAAGCTGATGGTTCACAACCTACGAAGATTGAGAAGAAGACTGGTCCTAATCAGAAGAGAAAGCAGCCATAAGGAGCTAGTCAGTATATGCCTCCCCAATATCACAGGAGCATGCAAGCTGCATGGCTCAAACAGGATATGTCACACCAGGTGTCTCAACATCAGGACAACTGTTATAGCTATGGATATGGATATAACAATGTTGTGCCTCATCACTATGGAAGAAGGAAACCACACCATTATGGGAGATAATCTAGGAAACAGCATTCTCAGTCTTCTTATGGGAAAAGATACCAGCATAATAGATGGCAGGCCAGTTATTGTAGGAGGAGACCACGTTATGGCTGGCAGCCTAAGCAATCTCATCATGATAGAAGATTTAGAGATGAAAGGGTGAGATGCTATTATTGTGGAAGGTTTGGACATATGCAGTACTCTTGCTACAAGCTGCATGGATACCCTCAGCCTCAAAACAGATGGAGAGAGTACAGGCCCAAAGTTGTTAAACAATGGGTACCTAAGGAGAAGGTTAACTGCTTATTGGCTCACATGGCTGACAGAGAGTTTAAAGAAGGAACATGGTATTTTGACAGTGGGTGTTCCAAACACATGTCTGGATGTAGATCCATGTTTGCTGAAGTCAGTCATTGTCCCTCTCATGAGGTTATATTTGGCAATGGAGAAATAGGTGTTGTTGCAGGAGTTGGGAAGGTGCAAGGTGATGGTAGACCTGAACTTGACAATGTTCTGTTTGTCAGTGGTTTAAATGAAAATTTGATCAGCATAAGCCAGTTGTGTGATGAAGGGTACAAGGTAAACTACACTAAGCATGAGTGTGTGGTTTCTGATGAGCATAATCTGGTTGTTATGAAGGGTGCCAGAACCAAAGATAACTGCTATCAGTGGATTTCTCTTGAAGGAAATTCAACTAATGATGCTCAGGACGATGTTAAAACATCAGACTATTATGTCATGAGGCTGAAAGGTTACTCAGAGTTAACAAGTTCTGATGTGAATCCTTTTAAAACTTTAAAAGGAAAGTCTTTATGGAGGGAAAACATTAGTGATTGGACTTTAAGAGGTACCCAAAATTAGGCGCCTTACCATATTGATTCTACATCAAGATTTATCAAAGGGTTCTCATCTCAACGATTTGTCTCCCTCAACATAGTAGAAAAACCCTCTCTAAACCTTGTCTGTTACAAAGGTACTATGTCTTCCCCTTTCAAGAACTCTGGTTCACAAAGAACTGCACATGTTCGAACTAGGGTTTCTTCGGACAAAGAGCTGGTTGACAAAGAGCACATTCCTATGGCACTTCCCGAGCCAGGTAACTCTAAAAACTCTACCAAGATGAATAGAACTAAAACTGGGGCATCCTCCTCTCATGCGGTTGAGGAGAAGTATGATGTAGACATGCATTTGGGGCAGATTGCCTCCAAAATCCTTGAGAAGGGAATACGGGTGAGAGGGATTTCTATCCCTTTAAGGCAAATGCCTGCTGAACAAGTCGACTCTCAAGGCGAGGACAAAAATCTTCAAAGACAGGCCCTGAGTCAAGAAGCTGAAGGTGAAGATCCTGATGACACTGGTGTCAGCTTTAATGTCAGAACATCGTCCCCTAGGAATGAAAGTCACAGGGGTAAAGGGAAGGAACAGGTTGAGGTTATAGAGATTGAGGACTCATCTGATGATGATAGAATTGGAAGAAGGAAGGATAAGAAAAGGACTTCAGTTACAGACTCTCCCAAATCGTGGACGAAATTTGCCAGGTCTGGCAAGAAGAGGAGAATCAGGGAAGAGTCAGATTCTGAGAGTGATGCTCAAGACATCAACCCAGCTACTAATCAAGTGCCTGATCACATCTCATCTCACTGTGCGTCCATGTGGAATTGTGTGAGCCAAAGAAGGATAGCACTAGAAAGAGAGGTAGTAGCAGAAGACTTAGAGTCTACTGAAATTGTAGACCTAATTAAGTGTGCTGGTCTCATAAGGACTATGTCAGGGTTGACTAATTGCTATGATAGACTGGTCAGAGAATTCATAGTTTATATCCCTGAATCTATAAATGACAGTAAGAGCCTAACCTTCAGAAGAGTTACCATCAGGGGTAAGTGTGTCTGGTTCTCTCCTAAACTGATCAATGCCTACTTAGGAAGAAGTGAGGAAGATTATGGAGAATTAGAAGTCTCCAATAATGTTATATGCAAAGAAATCACTGGTGGTCAGGTAGATGTTTGGCCCGAAAAAGGAAAGCTGTTAGCCAGTTGGTTGAGTGTCAAATATGCCATTCTGCACAGAATAGGTGTTGTCAACTGGGTTTCTACTAGTCACAAGACCACAATTTCTGTTGGATTGGGGAAAATAATTTATGAAGTTGGGACAAAGCAAAGAATTAACTATGGCTCCTACATCTATGATCATACTATTAAGCATGCTGCTACAAATGCTATGAAGATGCCTATTGCTTTTCCCTCTCTCATTTGTGGGATTATCTTGTCTCAACATCCTGGAATTCTACAACATTCAGATGTTGCTTGCAAAAGGAAGCCTGCCTTGTCAGTCCATTCCAAGCTGTTTGAAGTAAAACATGTTCCTGACAGTGTCAAGACATCTGCTTCAACATCACAACAGTCACCAGCCAAGACTAGGTTGATTACAGAACTAGAGGAGGCTTGCAAGGAGTTAGATGAAGTCATAAGAGTTAGTACTGAAAGGAAACGAAAATTTGAAAGACTTGTCATGACATTGAGATTGGCAGCAAAGGAAGGTGAAGCAGCCAACACAAGGAAGGATGTTGATGATGGACCTGGTTCAGCAAGAAGCAGAATTGTGTATCTCTCTCAACTGCTGAAGAGGAGTATATAGAAGCAGGAAGTAATTGCTCTCAGTTGGTCTGGATTAAGCAGATGTTGAGTGAATACAATGTTAAACAAGATGTTATAACACTATACTGCGATAATATGAGTGCAATTAATATATCTAAAAATCCTATACAGCATAGTAGGACAAAGCACATAGACATAAGGCATCACTTCATAAGGGATCTGGTTGAAGAAAAAATTGTTACCTTGGAGCATGTAGCCACAGAGAACCAGCTGGTTGACATATTCACTAAAGCCTTAGATGCAAACCAATTTGAAAGGTTAAGAAGCAAATTGGGAATCTGCATTCATGAAGACTAAATCTGCTAGAGGGGTTGTGGGCAGTTAGAGTGTTTCTGAAAATGTGTAGTCAACTGCCAGGTGAAGATTGTCAAATTGTGGCTAAAAATGGGGAGAAAATAGCCAAGGGAGTTAAAAATTGCCATGAAGAGAAATTGATGCTGCTAATGAAGATATTGAGGGGGGGGGGGGGGTGTAGACTGAGCTAGTGAAGATATCATAGCATTTGAAGAATGCAGCCAAGTAGACATCAAGGGGGAGAAGTGTTGCACATTGTGAGCTACTGAACAACTGTGATGCTGGGTCATATTTTTTAGGGGGAGCACCAATTGGCTGTTGTCAATAATGAAGATGGTGTTGCAGCAGATCAAGTGATGAAGACTATGAAAAACAGTTGCTGATGGAGTTTCAAGATTTTTGATTGAAGTTTTTCCGCTGCTGAAGTCTCTGAAGGTGCAGAGTGCAGAGATTGTTTTAGCAAAAATTAGCCAAAGGGGGAGATTGTTAGTTCTTGGATTGGCTGGAATTTTGGTAAAACAAAGTATATTCAATGTTGATGTCAAGGTGCTGATGTTGCAACATTGAAGTCTTAACACTGGGCTGTGTTAAGTATGTATTTGCTGAAGTTGGATGTCTGATGTCACATAGGCGATGTTGTGACATTAGATCTGCAGAATTAACAACAGCAGGCTGTGATGTTGTTAGGGTTGCGTATTAGCTGGAATTGTGGAGAGCAAGCTGTCTCATTGGATGCGAATATCTTGGGATAGATATTTGCTGCTGCATAGGAGATCTGGTGCAGATTTGTAGGAGATTTAAAAGGTTGAAGATTTAAAAAGATTTTAGGAGGAAATCTGTTTTAAATATTCAGTTTTAAATAACAAATCTGGGAGATATTGTAGCAAGTCCAAGTCCAATTCAAGGAGCTATATAAAGCGCACAAGACTAAAGGAAAAGGTACAGAAATACAGAGAGAAGATCAAGAGCATAGGCTGAGTGTCTTGAGTATTTTGTACGAGTTGTATAACCAGAATTCTAGGGTGAATTGCTGTGTCGTATTTTGTCCTCTCTAGAAACTGTGAAGCAATAGAGAGTGGTTGCTTGATCAAAGCTGTGAAGTAAGATCAAGGTTACTCAAAGTGGTTTCTTTGAGAGTTTGTAAGGGATTGAGTGGTGTTCTCATACCTAAGTGGTTTCTTAGGTAGGAAGTCATTAGTAGAGTATAACTTTAGGAGATTGTCAATGGGTTGTTGAGTCTGTAAATTATAACTACAAGTAGTGAATTCCATCCCTGGCTTGGTAGCCCCCAGAGTAGGTTGGTTGTAACCGAACTGGGTCAACAATTCTTGGTGTTATTTTACTGTTATTGCTGTCCATTATGCAGAGTGTGTTGTTGTGACATCACACCTTAATATCACACGTCTGATACCAGAATTTCACTTTCTTGGGCAATACATTCAACCATGATCCAGTATCAACCAATACATGTGACATCAGTGAACCATGACACTCAATCAAAATATGCAGGGCATTATTATGATTCCTCCCAGCGGGAGTCAAATCAAGATCTGTAAAGCCTAAGCCATTACCCACATTCATGTGCGCCACAACCTCTTCCAGCTGGTTAACAAAAATCTCTTGAGGAACATAGGCCGCATTCAAAACTTTCAGAAGAGCATTCATATGAGCTTCAGAACATAGTAATAATGACAGAATAGAAATCTTCGACGAGGTCTGATGTAACTGGTCCACAATTTTGTAATCACTTTTTCGGATGAGTCTCATAAAATCCTCTACATTTTCAGAAAAAGCATCATCAACCGGCTTTACTATAGAATCCACAATCTCTGGAGTCTGAACAGAACCATCCATTGCCTGTTTTCCCCTATCTTGCCTAGAAGTACTGGGTTGATCATTAACAGGAGTAAGCACTCTACCACTTCTCTTTATAGCATCAGCTTCAACCTTAACCTCTGAACTAGAAATCACTGGTGAAGTAGTCATTAATTCCTGCTTTTGTCCATTGACAAACACCTCTACACCGTAATTCTAGGGAATAGCCTTAGTGCTTTCATACGGAATGGGTCCTGCCCTTATGATAATGACTGGAGGTGGCCTTGCCGGACCTCAAATAGTAATTGTTTTGAATGGAATGGTGATAGTAGCAACCTTCTCACTAATAACCCCATCTTGCTGATTACCTCTATCAAACTGTAAGCATCCCTCATCAATCAGATTCTAGATACCCATCTTCAACGAATCACAACCATTATCCTTTGTCAAACAAACTGAGCAGTTCTCATCACAACCCGGATAGACACCACCCTTCAATAACCTATTTTTAACCACAGCCAGCGGAGTCTTCAGCTCCTCAACATCCATGATCAAATTTAAAGCTTCACCTTCCTTAATTATTGCATTCACCCTCGGCCCATTGTGATCAGGCATTGGGTTTTGAATAACATTGGGCTCGGCATTCGAGAAATTGATAGCCTTGGAGTCTACAAGGTCTTGCACCTTGTGATGAAACGCTCTGCACTTCTCCACAGTATGCCCCGGAGCACCAGAGTGAAAATCGCAGTGTGCGTTAGCATCGTAGCCTCGTGGGAGTTCCCCTGTTGGTGGAGCTAGGGTACGGAGCTCAACTAGACGTAACTGCAGCAAATGTTGCAACAACTGTTCATATGACATTGGTGGTTGATCAAAATGCCTCTCTGCATTCCTTTGTCTATTCTGATAATGGCCCTGCTGCCTGTTCTGATTAACATTATTCCTTTGTTGCTGTGCTGGAGGTAACGTTGCTGGGATAGTTACCGATTCTACTTGTTGATTACTGCTCTGGTGCTGTTTCCCTTTTCCCCTGTGAGATGATATGGCGTTGGCCTCTCCTTTCTTCTTATAACCATCAAATGGCTTCTTTCCATGCTCGGAGGACGATCCGTCACCACTAGAAACTTTTCCAGCCTTAATTCCAACCTCTACCTTCTGTCCGATAGCAATCACATCTGCAAACTTGCCTAGTGAACAAGGTAATAACTTCTCATAATAGTGCTTAGGCAGTGTGTCCATAAACATATCCAACATTTCCTTCTCCAGCATTGGTGGCTGTACCCTAGCCGCCAATTCATGCCACATTTACGCGTATTCTTTGAAACTTTCATCATTTTTCTGGGACATGCTCAACAGCAGAGTTCTGTTGGGAGCCATGTCTATGTTGTATTGGTAATGCTTAATAAAAGCTGCAGCTAACTCTCTCCAAGTACAAACATCTCTACTTTCCTGCGCCATATACCATTCCAAAGACGCGCCGGACAGGCTGTCTTGGAAAAAGTGCATCATTAGCTTTTCGTCCTTGGCATAGGCAGCCATCTTCCTGGTATACGCCTTTACATGAGTTCTCGGGGAGGTAGAACCATTATACTTCTCCAGTGTAGGAATCTGAATCTTATGCGGAATGACAATATCAGGGACTAACCCTAGGTCGTCTAAATCTATTCCCAGATCATCCTGTTTCACCACCCCTTTCAATTGCGCCTCAATTAAATGGATCCTCTCATCACTGACCACAGGAAGGCCAGCGTCCAAGCTTCTGACTGAAAAAACATCATCCTGTTGATCATCAAAACGATGGTCATGGATAGCTCGAACAGTGCTTCCTTCTCCAACCACTGAAGGAATCCCACCTTGTCCACCAACACCATGGATAGAAATGTTGATACCAGCACCACCTCCGCCCGGAGGAATAACACGATTAAGAAGACCACCATGTAAGATACCATTTTCATCAACCTGTGCCACCAAAGGCTGAACTAGAGTTCTGAATTCATTCTGGCTCTGCACCACACCTTGCATCATCTCCATAAATTGATCTATGCGAGCTTGCATAGCTGCCATGTCTACCTAAACTTTGTCCATCACTCTGCTTTGATTAAGCCTGGTAGAATACCAATGAGCTGGTTGATCAATCCTGACTGAAAAAAGAGAGAGCATAAGAAAACCAGAGAACCCAAGAAAACCTGCTATGCAAAAAGAGATGATTATGCAAATGCAAATGCAAATATGTATGAACATTATCAAGGCGATCTATCCCTTGATTCCAGTTTTAACAACAGAAGAGAACTGAATTCTTGATCATATAAAGAGAATAAGCATCCGTTACAACACAAGTCTGAATAAGCATAAATAAAAGACCCCGACCAACAAGCCAGGTGGTGATCCCGGAAATACAAAGAAAGCAGCAGTAAGGAAACTAAGGCATATCATCAAGACTCAGCCGTGCCAAAATTCCCCATTCGTCATTCTTTTTGCACCAATTCTGCACCTCCTTGAGAAGCTTCTTGTTATTAGGATGCTCTGGTCTCTGAATCAGCTCCTGAATCAAAAGATCCCTCCTGTACAAGATCCCTGTTAAATAACGACTATGCAATTCCCAATAATCTTCTCCAGAAGCTCCACCTGAACTCGGACCTTCGCTTCTGGCTCTTTTCACTTCGGCTTGAATCTTCAGTTATTCTATATCTGCCATGGTTTCCTTGAGCTTTTCCTCGATTGCTCTCCTCTCAAAGATCCTTGATAAAATCTCCTTATCCTTTTCGCCAAGCTTTGTCTTCAAACCTTCAATCTGCTCCAGATACTTATCCTCTTTCAACCTGTTGGCAGTAATTGTTGTATTCCGACAGTCACGGAACCTGTGAATTTTGGACATAGCATAAGCCAACTCTTTCTTTTTGGACGAAAGGACCTTGCTAACACTTTTCAACGCTTGAGCCACTTTCTCTCTGGCTGTGGCTTCTTTAGACAACTCTTTCTCCTTCGCAGCCAAAAGTTCTAATTTCAACCTGGCAACATGGATAGCTTCGCCTTTTTCGTGCTTCAACTGACCAACCTCTCTGCCCAGCTCACGATTCTCCTCTCAGAGTTTCTCCTTCTCAGCCCATAACTTATCATACTTCTCTATATCAACAGTCGTGGGAGCCTCGATCATCAAAGGATACAAAGGTGGTTCCACCGGGAAGGGAAGAAGCTACTCTTCTGCTCTTTTCTTAATCCACTCTTCATAGGAAGGAAAAGCCCGGTTATTACATTTCTCGAATGAAGTTTTTCCATTCTTGGTCACCTGCTTCCAAGCATTCACAATCTTCCTTATCATCTCTTAATCCCCAGTACCGTTGAAGAATAAGGACTCTCTGATATCTCGCTCTTCAGGTGGACCTCTCAAAGGATAACCAAACTGCCTGATAACAAGGGAAGAATTATAATTAATTCCACCTCTTCTCCCTATCAAGGGTACATTAGGGAATTCTCCGCACTTGCAAATAATCTCCATCCCTAGCAAGTCATGGTTGAACCAAACAATGTTGTCAGCAGTCAAGCCCATTAACCTCTTTGACCACTTCAAAGAATCTCTTGTATCAACAAAAGCGCCAACTTTGGGGAGATGACTCAGAAACCAAGTAGATAAGAGTGGTGCACAACAACTCACAGTTTTTCGACGCCTATTTTTATTCTTGTAGTGGACTGAGTGATACACATCACCTAGCAAGGTAGGTACATGATTCTTTGAAATAAAGATTCTGACAGCATGCATATCCACCAGATCAGGAACATTGGGAAACAAGACAATCCCATAGATGCACATAGCCAGAATAGCTTGGAAAGCTGTCCAATTCTTCTCCTTAACATGTATGCAAGCTTGATCAAACAAGAACTTCAATAAGAAACCCTTAGCTGCTTGTTTCTCCACAATATTACTGCTCAGAGCGGATTCACCAATAGGAAGAGCAATGCCCATTTCTTTTATCCCGGGGTATTCTTCTGAAAAGAATACTATGTCATGCCTGATGGGGATTCCAAAAATAAATGAGAACTCCTCCAACGTTGGAGCCAAGATATAGTCTGGGAAAGTGAAGTAACGCAAAGACGGATCATAGAACTGAAGAAGTGTATGAATGACATCCTTCTCATACTTGGAGATACTGTAAACAAACTTCAGAAGTCTCCCATACTCTCCATCGAACTCTGTACGAACTCCGGGACCAGCCATACTAATCAGCTTGTGAATCAACGTCAAGGTCGGGTCTGGGAACGAATAAGCAACAGTCTTCTTTCTCTGGGCATCCATGCTAAGGCAACCTCAGAAAACCGGAATCAAGAGTAAGATGCAAGCCCTGAAAAATGTCAAACATGTTAGAATGCAAGAAAAATGATATGCACATGCAAACGTGGGATCAAGGCATCACTGCTGGATGTGCTATGCTGTTAACTGAATGAGAACCACAACCCAGAAAACCAGAATTCTAAAATACCGAACCGCTGAGATAACCAGAAACCCAAATAATCAAACACTGATGAGAAATCCAGAAAACCGGGTAGGTTGAAGGTTTCGGTTTCCTGCAAACCTGCAAACACCCATCCCATCTCACATGAGGGTTCTAAAAAGGCGAGGATCCTCAATATCCAGGGCTCTCAGGTCGAGAAATGATGATACGTTCACCATTTCTAGTTTGGCATCATCATCAATCGAGGATGCCTCAACTAATTCCCCTAAAAAATAAGGTCATCCTATGCGAGTCCCTCAGCATTGGGTCCTCGGATCGACAAGTGTAATGGGTTTGCCATTTCTGGTATGCCATTATCACAGGTCGGGAGGAGAGGCGCAGCTGAGGTATCGGAGAAACGGTCACCAGAGTCGACAACTCTCTAGATCAACACCCTGAAATGTGCAAGACACACACGTTAGAATGCGTCCCAAGATAGCCTCGTCTGGTTGTGAATTTTGTGAACACGTAAACGCACCAAGATGGTACGTAGTTCCCACTACTTTCCACTCTAGTCCTAAGGTGTACTCAAGCCTGGGTATTGGGCTTATCTCTCAGAACAACCCAGCCTGCCAAACAGAAACCAGCCAGCACAACACGGCAATATCCAGTATGACAGTAATAAAATGAAATGCAATGTAATAAAAGCTGTAAAACAGTAATATACAACATAATAAAGCACAAAAAAGAAACATCCTACGAAAAAAAACAAACAAGCGCTAGAATCGACTCGCTAAAGGGGATGGACCAGCAAGAGGTCAACCAGAATCCCCATCAGAGTCGCCAGCTGTCGCTCCCGAAAGATTCGCATCTGATAACTCGAATTCGTATCGTATTTTCTGACTCATTACGCGCACTTTTAGTACCATTTTATCGAGTCTTTCATACTATTTGCTTTGATTTATTATGTTTTCCTTTGCTTTGTGTTTTCAGGACCAATATCAGCTTGATCGAAGAAAAGGACAAGAGCCATTGGCAAAAGAGTTGAAAAAGTGAAGAATTGGAGCTTTCTGCCTTCCTCTAGGTGAATGGCGTTCGCCATTCCCTAAGGGGAACCATATGGCGTTCGCTATGTCCCAAAAAAGAGGGAAATCTCATTTCAAACAAATGACATTCGCCATTTGCAAACGGTGATCGCCATTATGCGCGGGAGCAGTTTTCCTGTAGCAGTTTGACAGTTTTGTTCAGTTCAAATTCAAATTCGAAGACAACTTTTTGGAGCCAAGATTTTCCTATTTATAGACCCCTTTGGTGTGTGTTTTCCAGATGCAGAAGTTGCGCGGAAGCGCTGCCGAATCGCATTTTAGTTGTTAGGCACAAATCATTTGTAAAAGCGGCAATAACTCACATCGAGGGATTATCGCAATCGTTTTCCTTTTGCTATTTTATTGTACTGTATTCTCGGATCAACAACCTTGCCGTCATATTAATAGAAGATTACTTCAGTTCATTTTCTCTATTTCAATTCCCGCATTTATTTCAAGTCATTTACAAGTTCTTTGTTTTATCGCTTTATTATCACTGTTATCGCATTTTATAATTGTTTAAGCATGCTATCCTTAATTATGTTTATCATGTTTAGTTTGTTTATGTTTAATTACATGTCTGATTAAATATAATTGGGACCGTCGTATGAGAACCGTTGTTACCGACGGGACTCCGTAGATGTTTTAAGTACGAAAATATGATTGTTCGATATTCTGGTTTTAGTGTCTAAGTTTAATTTAGGGGACTTTGTCGTGAGAGCGAGGGGTTACTTAACAGTGTTTAGTCACGAGAGTCAGAAATGCATTAAGGTGTGTCCGATAGAGCGAGAGTTTGAGGTACGCACCGGATAGTAGACACTGAGCATCGATCCTAAACACAGCGAGAGCGCTTTAGGCTTCGTTAGTTTTCAAAATGTGTCTTTTAATTACCGAGCGAGCGAGAGCAAAATATTGGGGTCATTAGGCGTGACTTTTGTCAATAGCGCGAGAGTGTGAGACAGAGTCTTTAAGTTGGTATTTCCTACGGAATGGTAGTATAGTCATAATCAGCACCTATTTTCAACAAGTCCCTTAGGTGCGCGAAAATCATATTTCGGTCTTGTTTTAGTATTATTTTCAAACCTTTAGTAAGTAGCGTTTACATTTCCATTCGTACCTTTTTAATCATAGCCTTAGCTTTACAAAGCAACGATAGAGTACAGTAAGTTGACATTGGTCTCTGTGGGTTCGACAATCTTTTATATTACTTCGATAAATCTATGCACTTGCGGAGCATCAAGTTTTTGACGCCGTTGCCGGGGACCAACGGTCAATATTGTTATTCCTTTGTTGCACTGTATAGACTAAGGCATTCTTATTTGAAAAAAAAAACTATGTATCACCCAAATTTCCTTTACAATTACCACTCCCAATACTTTGAGGAACCACAAGAATCCTATAATCCTGACCTTGAATTATTGATGGAGGATTTCAATGCGACAATAACTTACTCTCACCCAAATTCCCTCTATGATTACCCTTGCCAATATTTTGAGGAACCACAAGAATCCCATAATTCCAACCTCGAAACATTAATTGAGGATTTCATTGAAACAACAACTAACTCTAGGCTTGAATACATGATGGAACGATTTGTGGAGACGCAAACTCTCCAGAATGAAGAGTTTAGAATACAACATCTCGAAACTTATGAAACCTTTAGGCATATGAACACTGTGATCGAGTCCCTCGTGACTCACACTGAGGCATTGGAGACTCAAATATCTCTGTTAGCACAGACACCTATAGGACCCTTCCTTGAGAGACATGTGGGTGTTGTAACAATCAGTAGTGAAAAACAAATAGAAAATCCTAGGGAGAGTGATAATGAATTTTAGGAGAGTTATGGTGAGAAAAGTGTAGAAATTGAGAAAAATCCACCGACACCATCCGAAAGGGATGTTGTCGAAGAGGTAGAGAAGGATGCACCTATCATTGGTCCTTTTCCCTATATCCCACCAATTCCTTTCCCACAAAGGTTTGTAGAAGTTAAGGTAGAATCCAAATCCAAAACATATGTGGAGGTATTGGAAAATATCCACTCCAATGAACCTTTGTCTGAGGTCCTACTTAAAAAGAGAAATTTAGAAGACCTTGAAACTAGGGAAACCATTAGAGTGAAGAGGGTAAGGTTATCCTTTGAGGTGGTGGATTAAATAACTGAGCTCAAACTTGAAAAGTTGATACTTAGGATAGATCCAGAACCGCCACCACAAGTTCAAAAGAATGAACCACCCCACAAGAGAAAGAAAAGAAAAGGTGAGGGATATGTGAGATGGCTTGATAAGTGGCCATGGAAACCGAAGATTATTAGTCGTCGAGCTATCGACGTTAAACAAAGCGCTGCGTGGGAGGAAACCCACGAGATTTTAATTTAATGTTTTACTTTTATTGTTTGTGTTTGCAGGAAATAAAGAAATGTATTGCTTGTCTCGTCTCAACTTCTTCTAGGTGCCCACGGACATTCCTGCGAATGTCTCTGCTGGTGGTGACACCGATACCGCACTGTATTTTTCTAACACTTTTTGCAGGTACTTCCTCCGAAAACGGGCAGCACTATGAGTTGTTTCAAAAAAAGAGAAAATTCAACAAATGAAGGTATCTCAAAGCGCCCACCGCCGAAGTGGAAGTGGAAGTGGCCAGCGAAGACATGGACAACAAGAGAGGATCAGAGAGGATTTGGCATGCAGTAGCATTCACACAGGTTCTATCTTTCCTTTTCCACCTTTTATCGAAACATTGAGGACAATGTTTGATTCAAGCGTGGGGGAGGAACTTTACCGCATTCAATTTATCGCTTTCTAGTCTGTTGCTTTATTGAGTCATATGCGCTAGTTGAGTCAATTTTTACTTTACATTTTCGCATTGTTTGAAAACTCCCTTATTTTGACCCTAATTTCAAAAATTTCCCGTTTGACTCAATGGCATGACATATTAAGTATATGTTGTTTTATCTTTGTTTTAGGCTATGTGGACGGACTTGGGAAAGTTTTGCTAATATTGGTACCGTTCCTACACCCTAGAGTTCCTAAGTATGCGATATCGATTTAAATACACATTATGTCGAGACCTTGTTCCTAGTTCTTTAGAAGTAGCCTCTTTATTAGTTTATATCAGCAGTCAGCACCATCCTTGCGTGTGAACTAAGTAATGAACTGATGCAAATATGTGTTGATCTCAGAGTTTTTGATTATTTGATTTTATTTAGATATTGCGAATCAAAGACCTATTCTAAATAAGCTAGGTGGTCCTCACCCGACCATTTAGCCCAAAGGCTCGGACTCTTAAAATTCGTTGCAAAAAAAAAAGGGAGAAAAAGAAAAAGAAAAAAAATTGTGTTGAATAAGAGATCATAAAACACTAACAGGTTCACTTACCATGTAAACACGAGGGATAACGGGCTTAATGTGATTGTGCTGGAATGAAAGAGAGCTGAAAAAGAATGAAGTTTGTAGGTCAAGTTATAATGTCATGATTTGAACTGGTATTTCATAGGAAGGAACTCTTTGTCCGCTTTTGTAGAATCGTGTCGTTATGGTATCATTGTTTTCATTATTTAGTACCTATCTGTGTATCATTAGCCTAGAAACCTTGTGCTTTGATTGTTTTTGTCGTGCCTATTAGTCGATCGTTGAACTTACTGTTTTATATCATTGGGAGTTTGCTTGAGGACAAGCAAAAGTCTTAGTGTGGGGGAGTTTGATAACTCGAATTCGTATCGTATTTTCTGACTCATTACGCACACTTTTAGTACCATTTTATCGAGTCTTTCATACTATTTTCTTTGATTTATTATGTTTTCCTTTGCTTTGTGTTTTCAGGACCAATATCAACTTGATCGAAGAAAAGGACAAGAACCATTGGCAAAAGAGTTGAAAAAGAGAAGAATTGGAGCTTTCTGCCTTCCTCTAGGTGAATGGCGTTCGCCATTCCCTAAGGGGAACCATATGGTGTTCGCCATGTCCCAAAAAAGAGAGAAATCTCATTTCAAACAAATGGCATTTGCCATTTGCAAACGGTGATCGCCATTATGCGCGGGAGCAGTTTTCCTGCAGCAGTTTGGCAGTTTTGTTCAGTTCAAATTCAAATTCAAAGACAACTTTTTGGAGCCAAAATTTTCCTATTTATAGACCCCTCTGGTGTGTGTTTTCCAGATGCAGAAGTTGCGCGGAAGCGCTGCCGAATCGCATTTTAGTTGTTAGGCACAAATCATTTGTAAAAGCGGCAATAACTCACATCGAGGGATTGTCGCAATCGTTTTCCTTTTGTATTTTATTGTACTGTATTCTCGGATCAACAACCTTGCCATCATATTAATAGAAGATTACTTCAGTTCATTTTCTCTATTTCAATTCCCGCATTTATTTCAAGTCATTTACAGGTTCTTTGTTTTATCGCTTTATTATTACTATTATCGCATTTTATAATTGTTTAAGCATGTTGTCCTTAATTATGTTTATCATGTTTAATTTGTTTATGTTTAATTACATGTCTGGTTAAATATAACTGGGACCGTCATATGAGAACCTTTGTTACCAACGGGACTCCGTAGATGTTTTAAGTACGAAAATATGATTATTCGATATTCTGGTTTTAGTGTCTAAGTTTAATTTAGGGGACTTTGTCGTGAGAGCGAGGGGTTACTTAACAATGTTTTGTCACGAGAGTGAGAAATACATTAAGGTGTGTCCGATAGAGCGAGAGTTTGAGGTACGCACCGGATAGTAGACACTGAGCATCGATCCTAAACACAGAAGAGCGCTTTAGGCTTCGTTTAGGCTTTGTTAGTTTTCAAAATGCGTCTTTTAATTACCGAGCGAGCGAGAGAAAAATCTTGGGGTCATTAGGCGTGACTTTTGTCAATAGCGCGAGAGTGTGAGACGAAGTCTTTAAGTTGGTATTTCCTACGGAATGGTAGTATAGTCATAATCAGTACCTGTTTTCAACAAGTCCCTTAGGTGTGCAAAAATCATATTTCGGTCTTGTTTTAGTATTATTTTCAAACCTTTAGTAAGTAGTGTTTACATTTCCATTCGTACCTTTTTAATCATAGCCTTAGCTTTACAAAGCAACGATAGAGTATAGTAAGTTGACATTGGTCTCTATGGGTTCAACAATCTTTTATATTACTTCGAAAAATCCGTGCACTTGCGGAGCATCAGCATCCAACGGTACAAACGTAAGAGTGACGCTGAAGACACAGAGTCGCCAGCAATGTGTATTTATCCCGGGAGAGGGAAAGGAAACACTGCATAAACCTGAAGAGAAAGGGGGAAAGACATGGTCATCACAACCATAGTCCGGGTTCATGAGTCGGTTATGCGAGGGGAAGGTGTTATCACCCCACGCATCCATCGTACTCGAGGAGATCCACGCTTGTTGTCTAAACGGAGGGTGAGGTGTCATACTATCTATGGCTGTACAAAAGAAAACGGGGATGAGGGTGACTAAGACGGACTCGGTAGGACATATTCGATGCCCTAGGCCTACGTACTCCCTCAGTGGAATGGGAAAGTCAGAGTCAACGTAGTTTGGACGGGAACTATGGGGGAAGGTTGCTCGCCAAGACAATCGATGTCTTGTGCCTACATATCCTCAATCGGACGAGAGAGAGGAATCAGAGCTAATGTAGTTCGTGGGTACGACCACGAATGGATAGGTGTTTTTTACGTGAGCGACGAGCTCTTTTCTGAAAATGAAATTTGAAACCCAACAATCCTGAAGGATAAAAAGATTTGAATTTGTTTTGTGTTTTTTAGACAGAAGTGTTTTTTAAGTTAGTTTATAACTTGCATTGCACCAATGTCTAGGGCACAGGGACGAATACTTAACGAATCGTCCCAAGACAGGACGCCCACTAAGCACTCTAGAAAGATGAGAGGAAGCCCCTCATTTCTCATTCCCCACGCTTAAGGCTCGTGCGCAATACACTTTATCTTTATTAAGTGTTTTCAAGAAGTTTTGAGATGAGAAGAGAGAAGACCCAAAGGAAACTCTAAAGGGGGAAACTAAGAGTCCTAATGTTATCATGCATGGATGACCTATGGTTAGTAAGGCTTAGGAGGGATGACTACCTAAAACCTAATGCTAATCCTACTCCAAGCTTAATCAAAAATTAAGTTGGACTAGGTAGCTCTAAAGGGAGAGAATCCAAGACTTAAACAAGTCTTGAGATTCATGGGAGGAAGAGAGTGAAAGAGAAGAATGAGAAAGAGAAAGATGAGATAAGAAACAAGATAGGGCAGCAAGCACATCATATCAAGTATATCCAACTCACATCAATAAACAAGTCTCAAAGATCATGCAAAACATCTCAAGTAAGCATGCAAAGGTAATCATGAAAGAATGCAAGCATACTTATATGAAATGTACAATTAAGCACCAATGAACTTCATATCAAGATGAAATGAGAAAAATAAGATGAAGATGAAAGCAAGTCAGCATCAAGATCATACTATCATTAACAATTCTCATGTGCAAAAGAAGATCAAAACATGGAACATTATGCACCAAAGAAAGTCCACAAAAGGAAGTCAAAGTACAAGCACTTAAAGCATACCCAAATATGATCCAAAAATTGCAAAATTTGGTCACAAGGGACCTCAACCAGGGGTAAACATCATACCAAAAGCTCATGCAAAGAATCACAAAGAAACTCAATCAATTAGGCATGACAAATCAATTAGGGTTAAGAGATTTCAAGAGATGATCATGAAAAATTCACTTAAGCACAAATAATCAAACATATACCAAATGACATTAAAAAATTATGGAATCAGAACCCAAATGACCTAAGTCAGAGACTAACAACATGTCAAAAGATCGGACCAAAATTTAAAGTTTAAGTACCTCAAACAATTTGGCAAAGATCACATAGGAACCATGAACCAATATGCAAAGGAGAGGGACTAAAATGCAATATGAAAAAGTTTTAAAAATGAAAAAAAATGTTTTTATGAACCTCAAGATGTCCTCTGAAGTATACAAAAAGAATGGAATGCAAATCATACAATTAATTAAACAAACAATTAATTCAGAGGCACAAAATAAAATAAAAATGGAAAATAAAATGTGCCAAAATTTTATAAAACCCTAAGGATGATTCATGATTTTTTTGGTGATTTTTAGATGCATCAAACTATTTTTAAAAATTAAAAATGCAAAACTATGCAAAAAAAAAAAAAGAAATAAAAGCAACCAGGGGTGCAACAAGCAAGAAAATCACGTTTAAAAATGAATGGGCTCAGAAAAGGGGGTGGGAAAAGCAATGAAACGCCCAACCCAAACCCAGCGCAAGTCAACACATCCACACAAGACGCAGTCAACACTCTTGACACACACGCACCCTCAAATTGATCCAACGTACCTCAATCAGTCAAACAAAACCACAATTACGCATGATCAATGCTCAGGATTAAAGGTAGATGGTAATAAGCATACTCACGCGCACCTATGACATTCATAAATTAAAATAAAAACACGTGAATATCACATGGTAATTTTAATGTGTTGGCACATCAACAACCACCAGATTCATCAAACGTTCCAGATCAAATCAAAAATCACAAAATCATGCAAGATGTGTGGCTCAGATCTGCATGTGCACAATAGGAAGCATGGATCAACAACACACAAACAATAAAATAAGAAAGGATTTTAAATGACGTGGCTGTGCATGGACCATCAGATCTGGACCACCAACGGTCCAGATTTCATCTCCTTCCTCTGAAACTCAGGTGACCTGAAAAATAACCAGACGCCGGAGCCCTAGCTCCGGTCGTCTTCTCCAGTGACCTACACTTCAAACATCTCCAGAAATTGCAAACAAGTATACCATTCCAACCAGAATTCAACAAGGATTTCAAATATGCAAACCATTTCAACAAACAGTAAACACACAAGCCAAATCGAAGAAAAGAAGTTTGGATCTAAAAACTTCAGATCTAAAATACAGCCATAATACACGTTCAAATTCACAACAAATCATATCAGAATCATTAGCAAGTCATGAGGAACAAAATGCACACCATAAAAACAAGTTATGAGATCATGAAATCCAACTCACCTGAGACATGAAACTAGCAAAAATACTCCTAGAAACCCAGTGTAAGAGTGCAAATCTTCCTCTTTTGAGCTCTATTTGCAAAATAAATGCAAATAGAGGCTTGAATCAGGCTGGATCTTGGATTTTGAAAGTGAGCACCTCAAATTCATATATGGTGAAAACCTTGCTTAGAGCTTCAAATGATGGTTGATTCTTGTTCTATGGAGTGTGTAGATCAAGAATATGAAAAAAATCTTCAGAAACCCTTGTGAGGAGAGAGTTTCGAAGGAGAGAAAGTGTGGGTGAAAAATGGAATTCTGAGCAAATGAGGGTGCATGAGGAGTGAATGAGCGTGTGATCCTTCTTATATACACTTGGTTAGACCTCTGAGCATGATTAGGGTTTAGTTAATCCCTTGATTAAGGCTATCCAAGGTGATTTGCAAAAATGCAAGTTGTGATGCACATACTAATCCACACGTGCATGGGTCATGAAATCAGCATGATTCACTCACATTTCACTTGCTAATCACAATGGAATTGAAATTGGGCCTTGTGGTTGATTGGTTCATGAGATTCCATCCATCTTGCAAAAATGCATTTTGTGAAATTCATGAAGTACATGGCACGTATCCACTTGGTTCAAGGGTCAAAAATGGTCCTCATGGAGTGTACTTGAATATGGCAATGTGACTTGAGTCATTAGAAACAAATACAAGTCATTTTGAACCAAAATGCAAAAGGTGGAAAAAATGAATACATGTGAAAACCTTAAAAACACTTTGCCTTCTTTTGATCATAACTTGAGAACCACAAATGGTATGGAGACAATCTAGTACATTTTGGAAAGGGGAGAGAGAGATATTCAACTTTCATGTTTGAGGAAAATTCATTTGAAGCTTCTTTGATGATGAAAATTCAAGTTGAAGATGGTTTGAAAAGTTGCCAAAACTGGAAGTTTCACATTATAGGTCATTTTCCAAAAATAGTAACTTTTGCACAAACTCTTGATTCTTGATGAGTGACATGAATCTTGACATTTGAGGACCATATGAGGGCATAAGACCTTAAAAATCATGGAGAGGACCTCAAAATTCTATGGTTGACTTTCCTCCTTATAGTTGACTTTTCTTGGTTCACAAGCAACTGATCCACTGAACATCTTCCACAATGAACCACTAGACAAACCTTCCTCTATGAGTGTTTGTGAGAATATGGAACTCATGAGAGCATGCTTGAATCCACAAAGCCCTTCAAGAAGTCTTTGAACCCAGAAACCCTAATTTGGTCCCTCTGGTTGAGAGGGAAATATTCACTTGAAATCCTTTGCCATTCTTGATCTTATGAAGATATGATGAACCCCTCAAATCACTTTGAGGCTTGAGACTCCTTTGAGATGAACCAAGTACCTTGATCCCATGCTAAGAACCAATGCTATGCACAAATGCTAATGCAAGAAATGCAAAGAAACATAAGTCGGTTAGTTACAAACAAGAAGGCAAATTTTGGGGTGTTACAGATATCAAATTGTATTTCTGTGTGAACAATTTTGTACAGCTAATGGTTATTATTTGTGAGTACTTAAAAAACAGGTTATGCTTCCATAAAAGTTCGCGAACTCAATGCTTAAAGGAAAATACTTCGCCTAAAACACATAACTCAATACAAGAAAATATAAAGTACACAAAACTCTGATACAAAAGAGTAAGAGAACGAGTTCTGAAGATCTAAAGATAAAGACTCTGATCAAACAAAGTCCAGATGCCGATACAAAAGAAAAGGAGAATGAGATCTGAAGATCTGAAGACATAGGTTCTGATAGAACGAAGTCCAGATGTTGAAGACTTGCGCTCTCTGATCAAGGTTCTGAAGACCAAATCAAGTCTCTACTCATGCTTCAATTAGATACTATCAGAAGCCTCTGAAGATATGAAGACAACGCACCAAGCAAACAAGGTTCTAAAGACCAAGTGTTGAAGACTCTGAAGACGCTGCTATGAAGATCCGAAGACTTGAGAAACTCAAGAACCTAGCTAAGTTTTCCCTTCTTACTCATGCTCATGAAAAGCCTCTGAAGTTGAGAAGCCAAGAAAACAAAGCTACATAGTACAACTGTACCTTAATTCTAGCGAAGATATCTTGGTAACTGTGCAACGGTACAATCGAAGACAGAAAGCGCAACACGCAAAAAGTTTTATCTGTCCTCACGCTTCTAGCCGCCAGCCTACTTAGATATAATGATTACATTTCAACAGCTCTTTCCACACGGCTATAAAAGGAAGCAAAAGACTTGAAGAAAGAAACACACGAACGTTACCACAATACTCTCTCTATCTGAAATCTTTCTTAAGTCATTCTGGTAAAAAACGTGTTTACATTTTCAGCTTGTATAGAAGTACATTTCTGTAAACGTAAGTTGTTCAAAATTAGGTTTGTGTTCTTTGAGAAAGACCTTGTGGTGGTATTTCTTGAGAAGTCTATGTCGTGTGTCTTAGAGGTTATTCCTTGAGTAAGACCTGTGAGGTTGTATTACTTGAGAAGTCTAAAACATGTGAGCTTTAGAGGTTGTGTTAGTCACCAGCGGTTTGGCTCGTGCAATGTACTGATTTGAATGAATAATGGATTAAGACCTCGTTGAGAGAGGCAAAATCACCTTGGCGGGTGAACTAGACTAACTTGAGGGTTTCTCAAGTGAACTAGTATAAACATAATGTGTTCATCACTTGATTCTCAACATAGGTCACTACCATTAAAACAAAAGGGTTTCTAAAAAGAATTTATTTTTAAGAAACAAGTTTATTTTGAAAAACCAATTCAAACCCCCATTTCTTATGTTTTTCACACCTTCAATTGGCATCAGATCTCCGGTTCTGAGGTGATAAAAAAATTGAATTTTTATCAAGCACTTAACAATGTTCAGTACCGATCCAAGTGTGAAAAACAATGTCTATACCAAATGCTGAGTCAAGTGTTATTGTAAATGAAAGAGATTCTTATAGTGTAAAACCTCCTATCTTTGATGGAGAAAAATTTGACTATTGGAAAGATAGAATTGAAAGTTACTTTTTTTCGTTTGACTTAGATCCATGGGATCTAGTAGTTGATGGCTACAGTCACCCTGTAGATTCTGCAGGCAAAAAGATTGATAGAAGTGCATTTACAGATGCACAGAAGAAAACTTACAAAAACCATCACAGAGAAAGAACGATTCTGTTAAATGCAATTTCCTACACAGAATATGATTAAATTACCAACAAAGAAACTGCAAAGTCCATCTTTGACTCTCTTCGTATGACTCACGAAGGCAATGCTCAAGTCAAGGAGATGAAGGCTCTTACACTAGTTAAAAAATATGAGGTATTCAAGATGGAAGATGATGAATATGTGGAAACCATGTTCTCAAGATTTTAGATGCTCATTGCAAGACTCAGAGTTCTGGACAAAGGCTACTCCACCGCTGATCATGTCAAGAAAATTATCAGAAGTCTACATGCCAAATGGTGACCAATGGTGACTGCCTTGAAACTAACAAAGGATTTGAATAACATAAGTCTTGAGGAACTAATCAATTCTTTAAGAAGTCATGAAATAGATCTCCAAGAAGATGAACCCCAAAAGAAAAATAAATCCATTGCTCTGAAAGCTAAATCTGAAAAGAAAAAGGCGTATCAAGCAGAGGAGGAAATGGAAGAATCTGAAGAAGAATCAGACGAAGATGACATATCTCTCATATCAAGAAAAATTAGTCAACTATGGAAGTACAGAAGAAATAAGTTCAAAGGACCAAGAAGAAGATCTGAACCTACATAAGGTCAAACGAAAACTTATGGAAGAGATGTCACGTGTTTTGAGTGCAAGGAACCTGGACATATCAAAAATGACTTTCCAAAGGTTAAGAAAGATGAAAGACCTAAGAAAGCTAAAATGGGTCTTATGGCAACTTGGGATGATTCAGAGTCTAAAGATAATTCTGATGAAGAACGTGCTAATGTAGCATTCATGGCTAAAACCAACGATGTTCTATCAGAAGGAGAACCTTCAGACTCCGACGACGAAAGAGAGGTACTTTCTTCCCTATCTCGCTCTGAACTTGAAATAGGATTATATGAACTTATGGAAAGATATCAAACTCTTCGAAGAAAACACAAAACTCTGAAAAAGACTCTTGTGGTTCTTTCAGAAGATCTTACTAAAAGAAAACAAACCATCCTTGAATTAAATGATAAAACACTTTCTCTTGAAATTCAAATACTACATTAAAAACTAAAATCTCTAGGTTAGAAGAAGAAATCACCTCTAACAAAACCAATACTAATGAAGTAGTCAAGTATGATAGAGCTTTTCAACGCTTTCTCGCTAAAAGCATAGACAGAAGCAAAATGGCTTCAATGATCTATGGAGTCAGCAGGAATGGTAACAGAGGTCTGGGATATTTAGTACCATCACAACCATATGATGAGACCAAGAGTATCAAGATAATACCTCTGTCCAAACATTTTGTGCCCTCCGGCACTATCTTGAAATTTTTTGAACAAAAAGGTTCAAAATCTATCACTACACAAACACAGACACTGAAGAAAGCTCCTAAACTTAAACACTATGCACAAGTTCCACACTATTATCCTAATAGAAGGAAGTCCAAAGGTGTCAGAACCTCTGGAAAAACTAATGAGAAAGGACCCACAAAATGGGTACAAAAGAATAAGATAGTTTATGTTGCAGACATCCTTAATGGCACCATTGAAACACCAATCATGGTACCTGGACAGTGGATGCTCGCGACACATGACGGGAGAAAGGCATATGTTCCAAGATCTGAAACTTAAACTCGGAGGTGTCGTCGGTTTCGGAGGAAATCAGAAAGGAAGAATCATTGGCTCCAAAACTATTGGAAATGGTAAGCTTCCCTCTATTAAAAATGTTCTGTTAGTTGAAGGTCTAATGCATAATCTATTGTCAATTAGTCAACTTAGTGACAATGGTTATGACGTCATTTTTAATCAAACAACATGTAAAGCTGTAAGTCAAAAGGATGGATCTGTCCTGTTTAATGGAAAGAGGAAGAACAATACTTACAAAATTAAGTTATCAGATTTAAAACATCAAAATGTAAAATGTCTTCTTTTTGTAAATGAAGAGCAATGGGTCTGGCATAGACGCCTTGGTCATGTTAGCTTGAGAAGAATTTCTCAGCTGAACAAGCTAGGTCTTGCCAGAGGCTTACCAAACCTGAAGTACTCTTCAGATGCTCTTTATGAAGCATGTCAGAAAGGCAAGTTTTCAAAAACCTCATTTAAAGCAAAGAATATTGTTTCCACCTCCAGACCGTTAGAACTTCTTCACATTGATCTTTTTGGACCAATGAAAACTGCTTCGATCAATGGTAAGAAATACGAACTAGTCATCGTTGATGATTATAGTCGTTGGACATGGGTGAAATTCTTAAAACACAAGGATGAGTCACATTCTATGTTTGCTTCCTTCTGCACTCAAGTACAAAATGAGAAAATTGCAAAATCATCAAAGTCAGAAGTGATCATGGTGGAGAATTTGAAAACAAAGACTTTGAAAACCTTTTTGATTCACATAGGATATCCCATGATTTTTCTTGTCCTAGAACTCCACAACAAAATGGAGTTGTAGAAAGAAAGTACATAACTTTACAAGAAATGGCTCGCACCATGATCCAAGAAACTGACATGGCTAAGCATTTTTGGGCAGAAGCAATCAACACAACATGTTATATTCAAAATAAAATCTCTATTAGACCTATCTTGAATAAAACTCCTTATGAATTGTGGAAGAATAAAATCCCCAACATTTCCTATTTTCATCCATTTGGATGTACTTGCTTTATTTTATACACTAAGGTGAATCTTGGCAAGTTTGATTCCAAAGCACAGAAGTGTCTGCTGTTAGGATACTCTGAACACTCAAAAGGCTACAGAGTTTATAACACAGAATCTCAGATTGTGGAAGAATCAATTCATGTTAGATTCAATGAAAAGCCTGACTTTGAAAAGTCAGAGCTAGTTGGAAAGCTTGCAGGTTTGGAAATTAGCTTCTCAGAACCTAAAGGAAAGGCAGAAGTCAAAGACCAGCAGGATCCTACACCGAACACCACTGATGTAACTCCGAATACTCCACATCAAAAGAAGAGAATAATGTCCATACCTCATCCTGAGGAACTAATTCTTGGTAGCAAGGACGCTCTAGCCAGAACCAGATCAACCTTCAGACCATCAGAAGAAACACTCTTGGGACTGGTATCGTTAATTGAACCACCTACAGTTGAAGAAGCGCTTATGGATAAGGACTGGGTTCTGGCTATGGAAGAAGAACGAAATCAATTCTCAAAGAATGATGTTTGGGATCTAGTTTTAAGACCTAAGAATGTTCATGTTATTGGAACCAAGTGGGTATTCAGGAACAAGCTAAATGAGAAGGGAGAAGTTGTCAGAAACAAAGCACGACTTATTGCTCAAGGTTACAGTCAACAAGAAGGGATTGATTATAATGAAACTTTTGCTCCAGTCGCCAGACTTGAAGCAATACAGTTATTAATTTCTTTTTCAGTTAATCGTAACATCACCCTATATCAAATGGATGTTAAGAATGCATTCTTAAATGGTTATATATCAGAAGAGGTCTATGTCAAGCAACCTCCTGGTTTTGAAAATTCAGAAAAATCAGATTTTGTCTTTAAACTCAAAAAGTCACTCTATGGTTTAAAGCAAGCTCCCAGAGCTTGGTATGATAGTTTGAGCAAATTTCTCTTAGAAAACAATTTTACCAGAGGAAAGGTTGATACAACTCTCTTCTGTAAATCATATAAGAATGATATTCTTATTGTTCAAATCTATGTTGATGATATTATCTTTGGTTCTGCTAACCCATCTCTGTGTGAAGAATTTTCAAAGTTAATGCAAGCAGAATTCGAAATGAGTCTGATGGGTGAGTTAAATTTCTTTCTGGGAATTCAAATAGATCAGAAACCAGAGGCAACTTACATTCATCAAAGTAAGTACACAAAAGAACTTCTGAAGAAATTCAACATGATGGATTGCAATATAGCTAAAACACTAATGCATCCAACATGTGTCATGAGAAAGAAAGAATCAGAAGCTAAGGTTTGTCAGAAGCTCTATCGTGGTATGATAGGCTCTCTCTTATATCTAACTGCTTCCAGACCAGATATATTATTTAGTGTACATTTATGTGCTAGATTCCAATCAAATCCAAGAGAATCTCATTTAACTGCTGTTAAACGAATTCTGAGGTATCTGAAAGGAACAACTAACCTTGGCCTGATGTATGAGAAAACATCAGAGTATACTCTTTTTGGTTACTGCGATGCAGACTATGCTGGAGACAGATTGGAAAGAAAGAGCACATCTGGAAACTGTCAGTTCCTAGGAAACAATCTAATCTCATGGTCAAGTAAGAGGTAATCTACAATTGCTCTCTCTACAGCAGAACCAGAATACATCTCCGCTTCTCAATGCAGTACATAAATGCTCTGGATGAAAAATCAGCTGGAAAACTATCAGATATATGAGATAATTTTCTCGGGATTGACTCAAAACTTAATTACATTTATTCACTTATCCCCTAAACTGTCAATTTCTTCAAGGAAACAGAGGCATCTTTGAATCCCTCCAAAGGGTCATCATCATCGTCAGTAGTACCGTCTGCTACTTCAACAATGTCTAAAGCAACTGCGACAGTCATCCCCCTCTTCCTCACAATCTTCTAAGATAAATAAAAATCATGTAACTCAAAGAGAAGCCACAGTTACCTGTACTCTTCAAAATCTACTTGTACTCAAGGAACTACATGTAGATTTTAGAAATCTTGCTGAAAATGGATTTAATCTAATTAATGATGTGAAAGCTCAAGGTTGGAGTAATTCCTTTGATAGACTTAAATGTCCAGTTTTTGAAGCACTTGTAAAGGATTTTTGGAGACAAGCTATTTGTGATAAACTCCACGTCGTCTCTTATGTCTTGGGAAGAAAAATTGTCATCACCGAGAAATCAACCGCTGAACTTTACAAGCTGGAATTTTTGAAGAACAAAAAAGTCTATGGAAGGGTCCATAAATCCCTGTTTGTGAAAAAGGTAATCAACCCAACTATTTTCACAAACCATCAACCAAATAAAACAGAGTACAAGAGAGAAGATCTGCATGTAAATCTAAAAATCTGGCACAAAATCATTCTTGGTTGCATCAATCCAAGACCCTCATCATATGCTACAGATTATGTCAACGCTAACCAGAAATATATGCTATATTATTTGTTCACCAAGGAAAGGATGTGCTTGCCCTCCATCTTATTTCATCATCTGAGAGATATTGTGAAGAAGACAAGAACAACAGGTGAACTAAAAAGTGATACACCTAAGTACATTCCTTTTGGAAGAATGCTTTCAGACACATTCTATGAAAGCGGTATAGTAGACACTCTAGTTACAGAAGTTTAACACACGAAAGATCTGACCGCTACTCTTGGAGAGTCAGTCAATTCCACAACACTCAAGCATATGAGAATAATCAATAAAGTAAGAGTGGAACCTTTTTTTGTTTCTGAGGACTTGTTCAAATGCAGGATCGCAGTACCAGACTATCCTGCCTACTATAGAAGCGACCTCATTGAAGAAATTGCTGCATCTATAGATGCACTAAGAGCACGAGGATATGATGTATCTGAAGTCAAGGATGAAGAAATTGAACTTGACATTGAAGATGAAGAAAAAACTAAAGAAGCTGATAAATCTGCTCCTGAACTAACTCTTGCAGAATCCTCAAGAGAAAAAGAAAGCAGGCTTCTGTTATTTCTGAGCCCCAGAAAAGGAAGAAGAATGACAAATAAAAAATCTCCAAAATCACCACTCTAACCTCTACACTAAAAGAAACCAGTAATTTTGTCTCCGCTCCATCTGTTTTGAAACGATTTTTATTCCACAAATCTTCCTTTCATCAATCATTACACCTATACGATCTATAGCCATCCCTAAATACACTACATCAACAACCACCTCAAGCATCCAGTCAGACATGCCTGTCTCACCACTATCTAACACTCCTCATCAGACCATTATTGCTGAATCCTTGAGTCAACACTCTGATCCTTCATCTCCTACTGATCAACAAATCATTGAACATGCTCCTACTGAGATTGTTTCATCTCATCAAGCACCACCTGAAAATATTTTCTGCCAAGCCTGACCTTGATCTAGTCATATATAACAAACCTCATCCAACATCTTTTGAAGAGTGCACAAGTCAATTTTATGACAAGGCATTAAGGAAGTTTGCGGACCTAAGAGCAGAACTTAACACAAGTACCAAGCCTATGGAACTTGAAAGATCTTGTCAAAACTTCCAGAAATGGTTGAGCAGTGAGCTTATAAGAATTGTAAGCTTCTCAGATGCAACCATCACAGATGGAATTCAACGGGAAAAGGAGAAAGCAAAAGCTGAAGAGCGGATTAGGATACTTAAGTTCTTAGCTGCAAAGCAGAAAGAAGTTGAAAAGGCTGCTGAGGAAGCGAGACTTCTTGCAGAAAAGGCTACTGAAGAAGCTAGAATAGCACATGAAGCTGAAGCCATGGAGAAGGCCGAGAAAGATGCTGCAGCTGTTTCTACATCTGATCCTGCTGTCAAGCGTTTAGAAGACGCCATTGGAGAAATCAGAGAAGAACAATAGAAGTTCAGAGAAAGCGTTGAGGAACAAAGGACTGTCAATGCTGAACTAAAAGGCATGCTTCAGAAGATGTGGGATAAGATGTCCTCTGGAAGCACCTAATTCTTATGTCTTTGTTATCCTTAAGTCCTTAGATACTTGTTTTTCACCCTTGCACCACTTATCTTTTTGATCAATGACAAAAAGGGGGAGAAGTAATATAATGTGATATTTTGATTCCATAGTCAATCTCTGAAAAATGCTATTTACATACTAACAGATAAAACTGTTATTTCTATTAGAGTGTTTTTCTTTTTCAGGTATTCTGATCCAAATTAAAGCTTTGTTAAGAAAAAGAAAATCAGAACTCTGCTGAAAAGAGAATCAAGACTAAGAGCTCATGATCTAGTAAAGTCAGGGGGAGCCCCAAGCTCAGAAATTCATCAAGTCTAAAACTCAGGGGGAGCACTTCATACGAAGGATAAGCTATCTTTAGAATCTGTTATTTTCCCTGCATTATATATATCAAAATTGTGACATCAAAATACATAGTTTTGTCGTCGTCAAAAAGGGGGAGATTGTGAGAACAAGATTTGGTTCTGCAACTTTATCTCTAAGTTTTGATGATATAAAATTGTATTTCTGTATGAACAATTTTGTACAGCTAATGGTTGTTATTTGTGAGAACTTAACAAACAGGTTATGCTTTCGTAAAACGGCGCGAACTCAACGCTTAAAGGAAAATACTTCGCCGAAAACACAGAACTCAATACGAGAAAATATAAAGTACACAAGACTCTGATACAAAAGAGTAAGAGAACGAGTTCTGAAGATCTAAAGATAAAGACTTTGATCAAACAAAGTCTAGATGCCGATACAAAAGAAAAGGAGAACGAGTTCTAAAGATCTGAAGACATAGGTTCTGATAGAACAAAGTCCAGATGCAGAAGACTTGCGCTCTCTGATCAAGGTTCTAAAGACCTAATCAAGTCTCTACTCATGCTTCAATCATATACTATCAGAATCCTCTAAAGATATAAAGACAACGCACCAAGCAAACAAGGTTCTGAAGAACTAATCAAGTCTCTACTCATGCTTCAATCAGATACTATCAGAAGCCTCTGAAGATATGAAGACAACGCACTAAGAAAACAAGGTTCTGAAGACCAAGTGCCAAAGACTCTGAAGACGCTCCTCTGAAGATCCAAAGACTTGAGAAACTCAAGAACCTAGCTAAGTTTTCCCTTCTTACTCATGCTCATGAAAAGCCTCTGAAGTTGAGAAGCCAAGAAGACAAAGCTATATAGTACAGCTGTACCTTAATTCTAGTGAAGATATCTTGGTAACAGTGCAACGGTACAATCGAAGACAGAAAGCGCAGCACGCAAAAAGGTTTTATCTGTCCTCACGATTCTAGCCGCCAGCTTACTTAGATATAATGATTACATTTCAACGGATCTTTCCACACGGCTATAAAAGGAAGCAAAAGACTTGAAGAAAGAAACACACGAACGTTACCGCAATACTCTCTCTATCTGAAATCTTTCTTAAGTCATTCTGGTAAAAAAGGTGTTTACATTTTCAACTTGTATAAAAGCACATTTCTTTAAACGTAGCTTTTTCAAACTTAGGCTTGTGTTCCTTGAAAAAGACCTTGTGGTGGTATTTCTTGAAAAGTCTAAGTCGTGTGTCTTAGAGGTTGTTCCTTGAGTAAGACCTGTGAGGTTGTATTACTTGAGAAGTCTAAAACTTGTGAGTTTTAGAGGTTGTGTTAGTCACCAGCGGTTTGGCTCGTGCATTGTACTGATTTGAATGAATAGTGGATTAAGACCTCGTTGCGAGAGGCAAAATCACCTTGGCGGGTGGACTAGACTAACTTGAGGGTTTCTCAAGTGAACTAGTATAAATATAACGTGTTCATCACTTGATTCTCAACATAGGTCACTACCATTAAAACGAAAGGGTTTCTAAAAAGAATTTATTTTTAAGAAACAAGTTTATTTTTAAAAACCAATTCAAACCCCCATTTCTTGTGTTTTTCACACCTTCAAGTTTCTCTTATAGAGTGTATCAATGCTCAGAAAGAAGCTGCCTGCCAATCTTCTAAGAGTCTTCCTATCTTTTTTGGATGCCCCAGGTGGGTACTCTTGTTTCTGAAGGAAGCATTTGATATCATGGTACCAGGGTTTGTCGTCTATGACTGCTTCAATCATGAAGATGTAAGTGGGCCTTTCTAGGCGCATTATGTCAATCTTAGGTACATCATTCCATTGATCTACACTAATCATGGAATGGAGAGTGGCTTGTGCATCAGCCATGTGATTCTCTTCACAAGGGATGTGATGAAACTCGATTCTGTTGAAGAAAGGTAACAACCTTCTCGCGTAGTCCTTGTAAGGAACCAGTCCTGATTGATATGTGTTCCAATCTCCTTTGATCTGATTGATAATCTGGGCTGAGTCTCCATACATGTCCAAGTTCTTAATTCTCAAGTCAATTGCTTCTTCGAGACCCATGATACAAGATTCTTATCCGGCCTCATTGTTTGTACACTTGAATGTTAGTCTGGAAGTGAAAGGAATGTGGGTACCCTGAGGTGTTAAAATGATTGCCCCAATTCTGTTTCCATAATGATTGACAGCTCTGTAAAAGATTAGTCCCCATTGGGAACCTGGTTCTGGCCCTTCACTAGGTAGCGGTTCATCGCAATCTTTCATTTTCAAATACATGACATCTTCGTCTGGAAAGTCAAATCCGACTGATTCCTGATCGTCAATCGGTTGATGATCCAAATGATCGGCTAAAATACTTCCTTTGACGGATTTCTGAGCATGGTACTCGATGTCGTATTATGATAACAAAATCTGCCATCGGGCAATCCATCCCGTGAGAGCAGGATTTTCAAAGACGTACTTAATCGGATCCATTTCGGAGATTAACCAAGTAGTGTGGCAAATCATGTACTGGCGAAGAGGTTTGGTAGCCCAAGCCAGAGTGCAGCAAGTTTTCTCGAGCATAGTGTACCGAGTTTCACAGTCCGTGAACTTCTTGCTTAAGTAGTAGATGGCAGACTCTTTTCTTTTGGTTTCATCTTGTTGGCCAAGTACACAACCCATAGAGTCTTCCAAGACTGTTAGGTATATGATCAGTGGTCTTCCTTCCACTGGAAGTGACAGGATAGGTGGATTCAACAGATACTCTTTGATACTGTCGAAGGCGGTTTGGCAGTCTTCTGTCCATACGCAGTCCTGATTCTTTTTGAGTAATTTGAAGATTGGCGCGCCATAAGGAATATGAATCTGGAAATGTAATCTAAATGTCCTAGGAATCCTCTGACTTGTTTCTCAATTTTTGGAGAAGGCATTTCTTAAATGGCCTTGACCTTATCAAGATCAACCTCAATCCCTTTCTGGCTGACGATGAACCCTAACAGTTTTCATGAGCGGACACCGAACATGCATTTGTTAGGATTCAAGCGGAGTTTGTAATTCCTTAGACGATCAAATAGTTTTAACAGGTGGGTTACATGCTCCTCTTCTGTTTTAGATTTGGCAACCATATCATCGACATACACTTCTATTTCTTTGTGTATCATATCATGAAGCAGAGTAGTCATGGCCCTTTGATAGGTTTCCCAGGCGTTCTTCAAACCAAACGACATTACCTTATAACAAAAGGTGACCCATGGGGTGATGAATAAAGTTTTCTCCATGTCTTTCGGCACCATTTTTATCTGATTATAGCCCGAGAATCCATCCATGAAAGAGAAGACTTTGAATTTTGCTGTACTGTCTACCAGCATGTCTATGTGCGGTAAGGGAAAGTCATCCTTTGGACAGGCTTTGTTCAGATCCCTGTAGTCTACACACATTCTGACCTTTCCGTCCTTTTTCAGAACTGGTACTATGTTGGCTAACCATTGAGGATATTCTGATGTGGCGAGGAAACCCGCGTCAATCTGTTTCTGTACCTCCTCTTTGATTTTGATGGTCGTGTCTGGATGAGTCCGTCATAGTCTTTGTTTTACCGGCGGACATTCTCATCTTAATGGTAGGTGATGTTCCACGATGCTGGTATCCAACCCTGGCATGTCCTGATAGGACCAAGCAAATACATCGAGAAAATCTTTGAGAAGTTTTATCAAGTCCTTTCTGACAGTCAGACTGAGCAGTGCCCCAATCTTGACTTCTTTCCTCTCTTTTTCTGAACATAAGTTGACCGTTTCCAACGGCTCTTTGTGAAGTTCAATGGACCTTTCCTCTTGCCTGAGTAATCGGGAGATCTCTTCTGGAATTTCTTCGTCATTTTCTTCTTCAGCCTCAAATACCGGGAATTCAAAGTTGGGAGAAGGCATTGGATCATATGTTTCGATGAGGTTTTAAATAAACAATCTACATGACGTAATGATTTTTTAGAAGAGATTGAGAGAATGCAATAGTGTGTGCAGTGTATTTTCTGAAAAATGCTTGTTTTTATTATTTGAGTTGTTTTTAGGATTACCATTTTCTTAAAAAGCCAAAAGAGAAAACAACAATAACTGCGGAAATTACAGAACGACGTTATTTTATTTATGATTTTGTCGATTCTTGAAACTACATCCCTATAAAACAAAACTCTGTCGCTTTGGACGAAGCGAAAAGGGCCATTTACAGAAAGTGAGTCTATCAAAACATCTGTTTCACATGGGCAGGGTGAAAGGTTAAAACAAAGATGGTAATTACTTAGACTTATGGACGACTTTTGGGATATCGACAGCAACCCATTGGCGGCGAACTCCTCGGTGAATCACAAAGTCTGGTACCTTCTTTCTGGACTTGTCTTCAGAAATAACACTGATTTCTGGTGGAGCAGGATCGTTGGAATCTGTCTCCCAGGCAGAGTTGTCGTAGAAGGATTCTTCTGTTGTATTCTGTACAGTGTTTGGACTCTCAGGTGGATCTTCCCATCCAGTTGGCAGAATGTCTTCGAGCCTGATACTGGAGCTTTCGGGAGCGGTGTACTTGACCAAGTAGTCGAATTTACCACTCGGCTGTCCTAAGGTGTCCCATACTTCAATGGAACTGGAGGAGTTATCCCTTTCAATGACGTTAACCTCAGGAAAAGCATAGTTGATGAAATCTAGCCCCGCAATCTTTGCAAATTCATCGTCTTGCTGGATATTTTTTGAATGCCCTAAGTAATAATCCCGTGAAGTGGTGGGGACACAGGTATTCTTTTCAATGATGCTTAGTTGATAAGCGTCGTTGGGCTGACTCTTCTGCCCCAAGTCTTCCGTATATAGCTGCCAGATAGACAGGCCATCCATTGGGCCATAGTAGTCGTGGTCAAAGTTGTCCTTCATCAGAGTTTCCCCCTCTAATGAGTTAGGCGGAGCACGACATCCTTCAGGATCACAATCTCTGTATATCATTTTGAGGTCTGATCTAGGTATATATTTCGGGCTTTGCGCAGGATAGAAAAATGGCGTAGGCGTTTCTTCTTGAGACATATAACCGTCCTTGTTGAGATAGGACTTCTATTCTACATCTGTGTCAGAGGAGTCTCCCTCGTTGATGGTATGTACTTCTTGAGAAACTGGGTGAAGGAAACCTCCATTGTGGAAGAAGTCCTGAATGGGATGCAAAATTTCATCTTTAGTAGCAGTCTGGGTACAGATTGAGGAAAAGCCAAAACCCTTCTTTGTCTTGTTATCAGTAGGAATGACAATCTGTCCCCATCCTTTTGCGTTGTTACTTTTGATCACTTCTAGAGCATCTTTGTACGAGGAAATTGATGTTCCCTTTTCTGATTGGTTGTCATTGCTCACCGAAAGTGCTCAGAATTGGGTTCCAACAACCTCCTCTAGTTCTACACAAGCAGACGACGACAAGTTGCTCACGATCAAGGCTTGCTCTCCACAGACTGTGACTAGTTAGTCATTCTTGACGAACTTCAGCTTCTGGTGAAGTGTCGAAGTGAATGGCCCAGCCTCGTGTATCCAAGGTCTTCCTAACAAACAGTTGAATGCTACCCGTGTGTCCATGACCTGGAAGGTGACTTGGAAAGTGTGAGGACTGATAGTTATAGGAAGGTCTACTTTGCCGATAACTATTTTTTGGGATCCGTCAAATGCTTTGACGACGACCTCACCGCCTTTCATCGGAGATCTTTTAAATGATAGTCGCATTAGAGTGGACTTTAGCATAACATTCAGAGCTGACCCGGTATCTACCAGTATGTTGGCTAAAGCATCGTCCTGACAGTTGACTGTAATGTTGAGTGCCATATTGTGATTTTTGCCTTCTTCCGGCAGTTCTTCATCACTAAACCCCAAGTTGTTGCAGAAGTGATGTTGGAGATGATACCGTCAAATTGTCTTATTGTTACATCTTGTTCCACAAAGGCTTGCTCTAAGACTTTCTGTAGAGCCTCTCTGTGGCCTTCAGAACTGAGTAATAGAGATAACACAGAGAATTTTGAAGGAGTTTACAACAGCTGATCTACAATGTTGTACTCGCTCTTTTGGATGAGCTTCAGCATCTCATCATTGTTCTTTGAAAGGTCGGGATCACTGGATTGACTGACCACTTGAATTAGACCTTCTGTTTGAGGTTCTTTTTCTTTGGTAGGTTCTCTAACTCCTCGGTTGAAGATTCGACCGCTTCGTGTTACTTGACTGATGTCTGGGATATTCACGACGGAGGGTAATGGAGTTTCCTTTACATTCTCAATTGTTGTTGCACAGTATTTGTAAGGGATAGCTTTATCGGATTTGTACGGTACTGGTCCCGACAGATAGATAACTACAGAAGCCTTTTGATTTTTCTAACCATCATAGCTGTCCTCAATTGGTTCGAGGTTGAGAATGTTTCCACTATCAAGAGGAACTCTTGATTCATGGAGTAAAGGGATTATGGCACATACATCTTTGGCCACTTCTCGTTTAGGAATTAAGACAACTTCTTTGCCTCGATTCGGAAGATAGTCTGACATTATGTTAATTGGACCAGAGCTTGAACATGGTTAAATCTCTTTGTGGTCCAACTAACTTTGAAGGGCTGCTCGCACAAGGTAGCATCCTTGGTTATCCTCCGAGCATACTCTACAACGTTCATAGTTGTGTGGTGGCACTCGGCCACGTCAGCTTTGTATGCAGTGTAACCTCACTAGAGCTGTTTCCATTGATCGAACATCCTGACTTTGATGCCTAGTAGGGTTCCCGTTAATTATACTGACTTGTTGTGTGTCTTCATCTAGATAAATTGGAAGTCACCAGTGGTTTAACAAGTGTTGCAACATTCTTTGAACGAGAGCACACCCTTGGTCACTCTCATGACATACTTTATAGTTCTGATAATCATGTGAAGTCAAAAAATCGAGCTGGACTTGCTTAGCGTGTAATTCCACCAAGCTGGTATTCATCAAGCGAATATCGAAGATTTGAATCATATTGACTTGATAATAACTTCTATCACGGTAATCCTGGATCCATCCAAGATCCATTTGACGCTGGAGGGCCTCTTGTACAAAAGAGCATCCCTGATTGTTTATCGAGCAGATCAGACAGAAATCATAATCGTGCCGTGGTAGATCATGATGTTGGCTTTGCCTTGAGTGCATTGTCACCAAGTTGACATTCTTTGCTAGAATTTTATGGTTTTGAATGATGTTGGAATTTGTATAAGTCATGTTGCCTTCACGAATTCGGTGATCTTGGTTCCATCAGAGATCCATATGTTCTTGTAGAGCTAATTGCACTACAAAACATCCTTGATTGTTTTTAGAGCAGATATCACACTGGTGATAGTTGTGAAATGGTACATGCCTGTATCCGCTCTGTCTGCAATTCATCTTGACCAGGTTGGTTCCCAATAAGAGTACATCGTGAATTTGATAGTTGTGGTTAGACTCTTCCTCTATCAAATTTACTGCAGCTTTCTCGTGTTGAGGCAACGAGTTCGTTTGAACATTTAGATTTGTATCCTTGAAATATAGGACCCCGTTCCTGACAAGCTTCTATACATCTGAGTTGAAGCTAAGACAGTTTTCTATGTTGTGCCCCGGTCCTCCTTGATGGTAAGGGCAAGTCTGATCCGCTTTGAACCAAAAAGGAAGATTTGTTGGTACTGTAAGAGGAGACCTGGTTTGGACGTTCCCCTTGACCAGTAATAGTGGAAACAGTTTTGCGTACAACATTGGTATAGGGTCGAATCCTGGTGGTCGCGTTGTACGGTTGTTGTTGGACTGAGGACGAGCCTGCTGAAGAGGTTGTTGTGTCCTTTGCTGATATTGTTGTTGATTTAGTTGGCTCTGAACAACCCAAGGTTGATACGTTGTGTTGCGGTGAGAATCGAATATCAAGCTATTAATTAACTTGAATCACACATCTTTGAAATTCACCACCGAGCTTTGATTTATCCAATCGAAAGGGTAAAGATCGAAATAACCCTAACTGCGCTATGTAGGAACATAGCTAGTGATCTAAGGTTTGGGGGTTGGTTATACCTAGGGAAGGTGTTAGCATCCTAGATATCTGTAGTACTCTACAGGAACCTCTTGTTTGTATTTGTGTTATGCTAAAGTTTGCTTGCTAAGGGAAATGTGCTAAGGTAAAGAAAGACCTAGGGGTATATACACTAAGTATGATTGGTAATAAATTAACTCCCCCCATGGCTATATTGCTTTAAAATGATTCCAAAGGCACACAACTGTATCTTATTTTTAGTGTAATATGAGGAAAATTACAGGAGGCCAAGCAATGTCATACATTCATCTTGTCAGTCAATCACAAACCTTCTTATGTTGCCAAGGCATTAGAAAATCATATCAGGAAAATGGTGATACATAGCATCTTACATGAACACATAACATCACATATTTGAATGTAAAGCAAAAATAAAATGGTAGCTCTTTATAATACCAAAGAAGGTGTGTTTAGCAAGGGAGGCCTACCCTCTTTGCAAATCCAGAACATTACTCTTAAGTCTGTCAACACAAACTTGGACAAAACAAAGACCACAAATGAATGGCTTCAAGTATGCAGGCCCATCATGAGGTAAAAATAGAAAGAAGTTCATATACAAGCAAAGGCAAAGATGCACTTAGATGGAACTCAACACAAACATGTATCCATGAACAAGATCATGGCAACAAAGCAGTATAAACTCAAAAGCATATAATGCTAGCAACATCAACATTTTTCAACATTTAACCAACCAAAGTAACTCAAATGCAATATATATGCGCTAACACAATGATGCCTCAATATGAATGCAGCAAGAAAGTTAAAAGAAGAGTACCTAGTCGAAGATATGCACCGACTTCTTGTTTCCTCTACTTAACACCAGCTGCAACAAGTGGACTCCTCATGTTCTCCCTCTTGCCAAACTTGGACTTTAGAGGTTTTTTAGAGTGAATATGATAAGTGATGGTGTCCTCATAAGTGAGAACCAGGCTTCTATTTACAGAAGGAAGTTGAGACTTGGAGCATGGCCAAAAATGCATTTTTGCCAAATTTGCCCTCTCCATCGTGTGAGCTGTATCTTTTGCTGAACCAAAGTCTTCCAAAATCTTTGACGGTTAGGTCTGATGTGGTGTGATGAGATTGGTGAGAGGCCCCATGAATAAAAAAATACTTCCTTCCCTTGAAAAGTTTATCTCTCCTTGTGCAAGTGGCATGAACAAAACATAAACAATATTTTGATGCAAATCAAGTGGCTAATTCGGGGCAAATCAAGTTTCTCTCTTACAGGTCTTGTAGCTTAAAACCATGCACTTTTTGGAAGAGGGTTCTCTAATATGTTTTGAAGGTCATGGAAAGAGCTTCCATTTGAGATTTGAGTCACTCAATTTGGATGTGTGGTTTGAAAGTTATGACTGTTTCAATTTTGGCACAAGTAGTGAAATTTCCACATTTGAAAAGTTTCATGAACCAAACCTTGCTTCCTTTGCAAGAAACTTCTTAAAACTTGATTTCTCATACCCTAACTTCTCAATGAGACAAGTCATGATGGATTGAGGACTTGGATGCTTCATTTTGGATCAAAATCTCGAGGATTAGGGCCTCAGTCAAAACCCTAATTTCAACTGTGAATGCACTTGAATGATCTCTGATGATCTTGCTTCTTTAATCACATCTAAGGCTCAGAGATGGTCTCCAGGGATGTCTACTATCACATGGAGTCATGTCACAGGGTTTGAGAAAAGGCCATGATTGTCTTTTCATAACAAAACCCTAGTTGGAGGCAAGGTGAACTTGTGGCTCAAGTTACTTGTGATGAGGGCCTGTCACACTTGAATTCTTGTTGAGTAAGACCTCTAGGATGTAGGTGAGCTCACATGGTTGCATTTAGAGCCTTAATTGTCCTTCTCTCTTTGAATCAGATGGGAGCTTTCCTGGCTTCACAGAAGAAACAAACTAGCAAAATGAAATAGTTAGTTAACAATGCATAGATGATTGAACCTAAATGTCAATGCAAAATGTTATGACATCTAAGGGGTACAATTTGGGGTACAACAGTTGCCCATATTTAAATGGCTTTACCGGATGGCATGAGGAATGGAAATTCTCGGGGCATCAAGGTGAAAGGTGTTTAAATATAGAAAACCGAAAATTTTGCCCTTAGATGGAATGCAGATGCTTAGGACAAGCAGCAGACATGCAGATGCTAACATGCCATGAAGTTGTAGTATGATAGTATAATGTTACGACAGATGCAAAGATACAGACAAACCAAACTCCAACAGATAAGGAGCAAACCACCACAGATGAGCTTACTGGGGAAGGATAAAGATTAGTATCCACGAGGAAGACTCACCGAGGATACAGACTGACCAACAAAAGGGACTCACTGAGGGAAATAAAAGCACACTCCTTACTAGGCATGAAACCAGAAAGAAGACATGATCTCTACTGGGGACCGGCTTGAAATAAAAGGGTAGACATCAACAAAAGATTTTCTAGGATTTTCTTATGAGTTCAAACAGGATCTTCAAGAAAAGCCAGAAAAAACAGAGAAAGGCACATTCGGAAAAACATCAGATGGCAAAAGAACCCAGACATCCAATAATGGCTTTGAATGAAAGGTACAAATCACAATATCTAATAATGGCTTTAGATAAAAGTGAACAAAGCAGGGATCCAAGAAAGCATTGGATAAAAGAACACCAGACATTCAATAATGACTTTGAACGAAGGGTACAAATCACACTATCTAATAATGGCTTTAGATAAAAGTGAAAAAAGAAGGGATCCAAGAAAGCATTGGATGCAAAGACACCAGTCACGACATTTAGAAGATCATTGAATGAGGCGGGGTAAAACTGGGAGATACATGAGATAAGCAAACATCAGAGGTATTCAAAAAAGCATTGAATAAACTCTGGGAAACAAACTGACAACCGAGACATTCAGAAGAGCATTGAATGAACTCCGGGAAGCATATTAGAAATATTTAGAAAAGCATCGAATAAACTCCGGCACACATCCAGAACATCATTGGATGGAGAATGGAAACAGACTTGAAAATATTCAGCAGCCATTAACCAAAGTCAGAAACGAATTGAAGACATCTAGAAGAGCATTAAATGAAGACAAGAATTCTGAAGATACATCCGAAACATTTAGAATAGAATTAAATGTACGGGAAAGGGGTTTTGAAGACATATCTAGAAGAGCATCAGATAAGCAACATTGTATCTGGAAGAACATCAGATAAACAAAGTCATATCCGAAAGAGCATCAGATAGACACAAAAAGTGCTATGAAAAAACATCAGGAGCAAAAGACTCAATCTAGAAGAACATCAGAAAGAGAAAGTCACATCCGAAAAAGCATCAGATGATGAAAGTAATGTCATTCCAGAAAAGCATCAGAATAAACAAAGAGAAATATCTGAGAAAACATCAGATAAGCTCTGGAAGAGACACATCCGGAAAAGCATCAGAAAGAGACACATCCGAGAAAAGCATCAGATGGTAAAAGAAATGTCGTTCCAAAAAAGCATCAGAATGACAAAGGACTATCTGGAAAAACATCAGATAGGCTCTGGAAGAACGTCAGAACAAAAGACTCAGTTTGAAAAAACATCAGAAAGAGACACATCCGAAAAAGCATCAGATGGTAAAAGAAATGTCGTTCCAGAAAAGCAGAATAACGAAGCGAAATATCTGGGAAAACATCAGATAAGTTCTGGAAGAACATCAGAAAGAGAAAGGCACATCCGGAAAACCATCAGATGATGAAAGTAATGTCATTCCGGAAAAGCATCAGAATAAACAAAGTGAAATATCTAGGAAAAATCAGATAAGCTCTGGAAGAACATCAGAACAAAAGACTCAATCTGGAAAAACATCAGATAAGCTCTGGAAGGACATCAGAACAAAAGACTCAATCTGGAAAAACATCAGAAAGAGAGACACATCTGGAAAAGCATCAGATTCTAAAAGCAATGTCATTCCGAAAAAGCATCAGAATAAACAAAGTGATTATCTGGAAAAACATCAGATAAGTTCTGGAAGAACATTGGAACAAAGGACTCAATCTGGAAAAACATCAGATAGAGACAAATAAACGACATCCAAGAATGACATTGGATGAAAAGGGGAACATACATATCCGAAAAAATGATCGGATAAGAAAGGTCATATCTGGAAGAACGTCAGATAGACACTACAATATCTGTTTGGTAGGTGCCAAGTGAGTTGGTTTTTGACCACAAGGTAAAACATGGATAACGATACGACCTCGGGAGAAATGTAAATGAGGATGAAACACTCATGACATGCATATGGTATAAATTATGCAGATGATATATGATCAAGTGCAAATGCAGATGTAGATGTCAACGAAACGAGTTGACTCTTTTGTGGAGAAGACAAGACTAGAAGACTGATTCCTCAACATGGATATCACTGCCATTCTGCTCGAAGACTAGAGATGCTACCACCAAACACAACATTGCCACACTGGTAAACTGTATCAAGTGATGCTCTTGTAGAAAGGATGGAAAGCTGTATAGGGATTCCTTAAATTAATTGCCCCAGGTTAGATGACTGTTGTAGATGAACTGATCATTGCTTCAGCTTGTCTGAGTCTTGAAAATAATAGTTTAACTGTACACTGGGAAAGCTTGCCCCAGTATGAGTCTTGAAAGATGGTTGTTTTACTATACACTGGGAAAGCTTGCCCAAGTATGAGTCTTGAAATATCTTCTGGATAAACCAATTCTGAGAAGGACTTGCCCCTGAACAACAACCCTTGAACCGATTCTTCAACAGGATTGGGAAATACCTTGCCCCTGATAGGATCACCGACCAAGTTTCTTAATTGTTTGAAAATTCCTTGAGAGGAAAGCTAGTTTGCAAGCAAAAATGTTCATACAAACATGGTAAATGCAAAGTTCATGCAACTTTTGAAATCAAAATCAAATTGCAAAACAAATGAATCACTGGTCTGAACACGGCGGTTCAAGACATCAAAGAGAAAGGTAAAGCACAAGTGTAATACCAAAACAAATGATCTGCAATGATCTTTGGGAGTCAGTTTACGCAACCTTGTTGTAGTATGCTTTCAAAATAACCTTGCTTCATTTAGGTCTTTTGAGGGTTATAACGTCGCCTGGTTCACGGTTTAAGAAACAAAGGATAAAGGCTCAATGTTTATTTGTACCCACCCAAACTACATGATGAACTCCAGTCCTATGCTCAGTTAACTCAGACTATGCACTCAGGTTCCCATAGGTTTAGGAATTGCACTGATGATGGTTCAAACTTCAATGGACTTGAGATGGCAGTCACAGCTCCCTTACAACTTTTGGTTATCATACAAGCTTGTTTTTTCTTCTCTTTCTCTAAGGTAAGGTCATGAGCTTCACACCTTTCTTAGCTTTTGCCTCGAAAGGGACTCAGCTCATTCTTTAAGTAAGTATTTCTTGATGACCCTTCTTCATTTATCACTTTGGGAACAACTTGTACTACATTTATTCATTTAATTTTGAGGAGTTGAAAGGTTGTGAACGCCTAGCTTAATGATTACGCCAAACCATCATTGGCGTTTGACTTGAAAGACATCTTCGACACTTGCTTGTTGTGTGCGAAGGAAAGTTTGTGAACTTTTGTTGAAAGGCGTCTTGCATGAAACTCTTGTAATTGAATGTACAATCTAGTTAACTGAGAACTACCCTGCCCCAGGTTAAAATTACGGGTTTTTATTTGTAAAGAAAAGAAAATTATACTTCAATGCTCAAAGGGGTTAATGAGGGGTTATCTTCCTTATTTCTCCAGTGTTTGGGGATTGAAACAATGCCTTACATCGTCATCAAAGTTTTGATTTGAAAGCATACTAACAACAATTATGAGTATAAAGTATCATCATTGTCATACCCCAAATTTTGACCACTAAGATTTCCCATCATTGTGCAAATCATCATCACAATATGGATGAACCATCATGCCTCATCAAATGCCTCAAGGGTTGTTGAGCATTCACTACAATCAAAATTAGGGTTTTAAGCCCTCTCAGAGCCTTAGACAAAGGATCAATCAAGGAATGACTTGATCTTCAACTTGTATAGCCTCTAAAATATCCACAATGGATCAAAAGGACTCCCACTTCAAGGATTAAGCACAAGGCTGCTCCCTTCTAGGTGGATCAAGTCTCAAAATCGACAGTGTCACCAAATTAGGGTTTTGGTCGACCAGGGCCTCCAGATGGAAATTTTTCATCTGGGCACAAGCCAATGATCCAAAACATAACCTAATATACTCCATGGAACCTTATGGGCCCAAGCATCAAGTCAATTTGACCTCAGGGGATGCATACATCAAAAATCAGGAATTAGGGTTTCTTGACCTAATTCACCCCTAAGTTGACTTTTAGGACAAATCATGAACCAAGACCTCAAGACATGATTTGGAGGGCTTTAATATACTATATTGATCCATTTTCAACAATGAATTAATCCAAGAAGCTTGAGCAACAAGTCTGAATTTCATTTGCACCACATTTAGGGTTTCGCGAGGAAAGTCAACTGTAACTTTGACTTTTGACCAGGACATGCTCCCAAACCCTAAGACATGATTCAATATACCCTATACTATCCATGGAACATGTCCATCAAGTTTGATTTAGGTCAAGGACATGATTTCCTGAAGAATTGCACAATTTGGAATTCATCTGATAAAAAGTCAACTATGCACAAAAGTCAACTTTGACTTTTTGAGATTTTTCACCAAAATGGATTTTTAACCCTAAAGTGATGTTAATGTATGATTTGAATCATCATTCATCAAGAAAAATCAAAGAAAGTGGGATAACTTGTAAAAGGGGTAACCATAAAAACTTAGAAAAATTTCTAAGTTATGGAAAAAGTGACACTAATGTGCCAACTTCGGAGGACCATAACTCCTAAACCACAAGGCCATTGTTCCCCATTCAAAGCTTGATTTGTAGATCACATTGCCCTCTACAAAAGCTTCATACTGACCTATGTCCAAATTCCTCATGGATTTTGAGTTATGGAGTGATCAAAATCAAGAAAAGTCACTTTGTTCCAACACTTAGTGAAAATTTCACTAAGTCAGAATCTGCCTTTACTTTTTTCCAAATGTAGGGGGATTTTTCACTTGGATTCAAAAGGGATCAAAACCAAACATGTTCAAACAGTTGTTATATCATGTAAGGGCTTTCCAAAATGACCAAGAACATTACCAAATTCAATTTGAGCCGTGAGATATGACATTGACAAGTTGCCTTGCTGAAATCTGCCAAGGCAAGGCAGATTTTTGCACTTTTGGTCGATTTGACAAAATTAGCCAAATCCAAATACTCCTATCCACTTGGACACCTCTGAGGATTGAATCTAAAGGGGACAATCACTGAGCCCAGCCTCCAAAGTCTTTGGAACAAGAAATATCATGTTGAACCTAGAATTGCCAAAATAGGGACAAGACTCCAATTTTGGATTGGAGCATTCAATGGAAGCATCAAGGTGGCATGGACTGAGCCATTCTTAACTGAATTCAGTCAAGACTTATCCAAGACCAAGGAAACCAGCAGCCTGTGCCCTAACCTCTAGTCAATGGCTAGAGGAGACTTGGATTTTCATTTGCCAACATTGGCCAAACCTACTCAGCAGTTGCCATTCACTATTCCTTGTAAAACAAACTTGCTCTACTATAAATAGAGCTCAATTGTGATCAGTTTGGGTACACCAAAGCCATCAAACAAAGGCTTTCCTCAAAATCTCTTTTTTCACTCCAATTTTGCCTTCTAAGGCAAGTCACTATCGGGTTTTGAGTTTGAGAGCTTTTCCAATCAAACCAATCACACACACACACCTCATATACATCACATATGAGCTGATTAAATACTTAAACAACAACTGGAACACTGATTTCTCAGAATCACCAGTCAATTGCTCAAGGTTTTAACCAAGTTGCAGTTGAGATGCCATGAAGTGATCCAGCCAATTTCAATCAAGTCCAAGCATTCAAACACACTCCATAGGGTGTAGGGAAGCTATTTAGATCATCACAACTCATCTGTAACACCTCCAACACAAATCACGATCACCAGCTGCAAGTGGTAAGCATGAGCTCTTCTAACTCTATGATCCATGCAATTTTTGCTGCACAATAATTTGGCCATATGTTCATAATCATGCATGGAATGTTTCCCCTCAATTAATTGCATTGTTTGAATCGTGTATCAAAAATCCCAGCCTTCATGCAGAATCTAGGGTTCTTGAGGATTTTTCGTGATTTCTTGTTTTATGCTTAATTTAAATGAAATTAATTGTCATGGACATGATCGTTAGGTTGAAACGAGTTGATTGGTATGTGGATTACATGATATGATTAAGTATTCAGTGAGATTGGATAGAAAATGCAAATCTGGGAAACTCAGAACACGCGCGTGTTCTTGGCGCCATTTTCCAACATTTGAATATTTGAATTTTGTGATTTTATTTAATTGATTCAAAAATTAATTTCTCTCTGAGTTTTAATGATTTTGAGTTGATTCTTTTTTTAATAATTCACAAAAATGTTAAAATATTTTATTTTCCCAAAAAATCCCAAAAATATTGTTTATTTCATATAATTGATATTTTTGCAAAGAATTAATATTTTAATTGTTTTTGACATTTTGAATATTTTTTCCACCTTGATTTTGCAACTTTTAATGCCTTCTAATTATTTTTTAGGTCAATACTTAATTTTTGAAGCATTAATCCAAGATCACAATTTGTTTTCCATATGTTAAACAATTTTGATCATTTTAATTGAATTTTTATTCAATTAAAACACATTTTGAAAACAAATTAGGGTTTTTGGATTAATTCAACCCTCATAAATCAATTTCAAAACTTTTGGGCCTCTAATAGAGTGTCAGGCCCAATCCTTTTTTGACCAAATCATTTTTGGGCCTCAGTATATTGCATAAGTCCCGATACCGTCAAAAACAAATGGCGCGATCGTCGCCTTTTGAAAAACAAACCTTGGGCCTCTCCTTGAGCTATAAGACCCATTCAAAACTTTTGGGCCTCTAAAAGAGTGTAAGACCCAACCCCCTTTTAACCAAAACAATTTTGGGCCTCAGATATTGTATAAGCCCCTTTGCGTTAAAAGAAAACCTCGGCGCGATCGCCATTTTTAAACGAAAAATCATCTGGGCCTACCCTCGTGTTATAAGCCCCACTCTTTTTCTTTAAACCTTTTGGGCCTCTTGAGAAAGTGTAAGACCCATCCCTTTGTACAGAAAACCTTTTTGGGCCTCAGTCACTTGTATAAGTCCCTCTGTACAAATTCAACAGTGCAATCACGGGTAAAACCCCGGGCCTCTCCTTGAGCTGTAAGCCCCAAATCTTTCTTTTTCAAAGCACTTTCTCCTTTGATTTTGAATATACTGTTGTTTTCAATCTTTCTTTGTTGAACAACTAACCAAACAACATGGAAGCTCTACAACCGAGTAAGTGTTTATACGCTTTCATTTACCGCTTTCATATACATATAACTGTATTTTGGGGCTGTTTCGCTCTAAGTCTTCTTTCATAAACTCATATCAACTGTGTAATAATAGTATAGATATTTAGAGTTTCCCCGGTAACTACGTCTAGCATTAAGCTCGTTGATCACTCATAAATAGTCAAAACTAGATCCCCCTAGGATTACCAGACACAGTCTTCCCTCCTCTTGGGGTTAAACAATATGGAGATATGAAAGGCAGCATTCTCGGTGAACTCTTTCATAGACTGTCACTCGTAGAAGTTGTCAAAGAAACTCTATTCCCCAGAGATGATCTTTTCTCTGTGAATGGCATCTCTTGAGTTTCTTCCAAATTCTCGAACTTTCCTGGCTTGATCTATTCTCGGTGAATGGCATGTCTTGAATTTCTCGGGGTTTGGGGACCCACAGGCTTCTTAAAAGAACTTGTCAAGAAACTCTACTCCCCAGAGATGATCTTTTCTCCGTGAATGGCATCTCTTGAGTTTCTTCCAAATTCTCGAACTTTCCTGGCTTGATCTATTCTTGGTGAATGGCATGTCTTGAATTTCTCGGGGTTTGGGGACCCACGGGCTTCTTAAAAGCATCGGCCTCCTCTTAGGCATCGTACAAGGACCCACAGGCTTCCTAAAAGCATCCCCGCCTCCTCTTGGGCTTAGTACAAGGACCCGTCGGCTTCTTAGAAGTATTCACAGCCTCCTCTTAGGCTTCGTATAATGATCTCTTCCTTCGGGAATGATAGCCTCCTCTTGGGCTTCTTACAAGGACCCGTCGGCTTCTTAAAAGTTTCTAGCCTCCTCTTGGGCTTCGTACAAATTGTCCCAACAACCTCCTAGAGGTATAGGAACATAACTTATTCATCTCTATAGAACAGTCCTTTCAAAGAGTCTACTACTGTTTCTCAAAGCGTAGTATAAAATATGAAACTCTAGACACGGACAGTCTAATATCCTTGAGTCTCAAAGACATTCTCAAGTGACCCCTTCGTTAAATAGGAAGGAAACCCGTAGACTCGGACAGTCTCAATACCCTTTGGATTTCTCGTTTCCTTAAAGAATAGGGAATAACCCTGATCCTCGAATCAAATCCTTGAGTACAATGTTACTCATATAAGAACTGATTTTCTCTTTTAAAATCAGTATATTGGACCTATCACTCAACTGAAACAGTCACAATAGCCTCCTCTTGGGCTTTATACAATGATTCTTCCCAGCGAAGCAAACCTTTCGCCTCCATTTTGGGCTTTATACGAGATACAAAAAGGTTCTTATTGAGCTAAACAAATTTTAGCCTCCATCTCGGGCTTTGTACGAGATATAAAAACAAATTTTAGCCTCCATCTCGGGCTTTGTACGAGATACAAAAACACTCTCTTGTTGAGTATAAAAGATCCTCTTGTAGGATCAACCCCATAGCCTCCTCTTAGGCTTTGTATAAGAAAATCACTGGTTGGTCCAATCAACCTTTTAGCATCAAAGTTGTGGCTCGTTCACAGTACACAAACATCAACAACTCCTTCCCATTCATCTAATTGTTATAAGCGGCAAGCCTCTGGATCATCTACATCCATGCCACTGTCCCACTTTTAGCATGAGAAATTCCTAAGGAAAGATAGCATTGCTCTACACTGAGTTAAAGTCTTCTCCTTCAGGTTAAAAATCTCCTATAAAGGAAATTATAGCATTGTCGGATTCACACATCCCGGTTAAAGTAATTCTCCTTTATAAATAGTTGTGACATACAACCCCCTCTTTAGAGATGACAAATTCTCTCTAAAGTCAACACCCTTTTAGCTTCACATCTTGGGCTTTGAACAAAATACAGATAGACTTTTTAGCTTCACATCTTAGGCTTTGAACAAGATATAAACCACCTTTTAGCTTCACATCTTGGGCTTTGAACAAGACACCAAAACCCCATTTCCTCCCATAGAATAGGAGGAACTACGAACGCTTTGATTTCCCTGTTTCGGTAAACGGGAATACGTAGGCATAAGATTGAAAGAAAAGATCTTAGCGAGCACACTAAACAAAAACCCAAAATCCCATACTTTCATACATCCGTCCTAACGCTTCAACCGATAGCCTAAAACACCCATTTCCAATAAAATAACCTAGGAGAGACCCCGAATCTTTGTAGCATTTGTAAATCAACAATTTTGACTGTTTAACCTCAGTATGCAAGCAGGGTTAATTTGAGACATCTATTTCCCTTCCTTCATCAGCTTTAATAGGATAAAAATGAATCGAGCTGTAGTACCAGAGCGATCGTGCTTCGTAACCACATCCAAAAATCACTCGCTACAGAAAAATGGCGACTTCACTGGGGAGTGTCATGAGGATCTGTTTTACCTTAGTCATCATCGTCCCCATTTTCCAACAGAAAAATGGCGACTCCACTGGGGAAGGGCGACTCTGCTGGGGAGTCTTTTCTCTTCTCGTCTCCTAGGTAGAAATCTTGAAAGGGGGGTACCACAAAAAAGGTGCCTTCCAAGGCATTTTGTTCCTCTTATCTCTTGAAGCCCTGACGTCACTAGGATCTTAGGTCAAAACGTCGTTAATTTGGAATGAAACCACAGGATGGTGACTCCGCCGGGAAACCATTTTCTGTCAGGAACATAGGATTCATAGCTTTAAAGGTCTAGGACTTTAGGACGAATATATATACTGCTTTTCCTAATTGCTATACTTGTTTATTTTTCTGCTAATGGGAATGCGTGTGATGCCGCATGTGGAAAGATTGAGTATACACTTAAGATAAGTGATGGCGACGAGGTCGACCATCAACCTCAGTGGAGGCTGACCAATGCAACCCATTCCCTCTCATAGGCAATGGGCCGATTGTGATGTCTGAGAAGCTGAGGAGCCAACCCTTTTGTAGTGCAGAAGCTATCGGAAATAGTTGTCACGCGATACTACCCTCATTTGAGGCTGATAATCTATTCTCGGTGAATAGCATTTACTCTAAGATTTCATACAGCTCGCTGGCGATCCGCTTGCTGTTTGTTATCCTGGGAGGAGCTGATGATTTTGAGTACAGGTACAAAAAATCACCCTAGTATAAACCTTTGGGGATGGGTAGAGCCTTGACTTCATGACAACGACCCTGTGACCCCATGTTTTTTCTATGTTTTTGTGTGCTGCATTCATTTAAAAAACATTAAAACAAAAAAAAAAAATTTCTTCGAGTCTCTCTGTTTTTTAAAATAAACTAAAACTGTGATTGCAAATATCAGAGAAAAGGATTGTGCTAATGGATTTCGGTAGAAGGAGAACTCATAAGTACACCTTCAAGGTTCCAAAACTAGAGGATTTGAGAGGTTTGGCGAGAATGATCACAAACCAAGAGGCCTTCAGAGCCAAGTACAGAGGTCTGCTACCTCTGTTAAGGGTCCATATGATTGAGGGAATCATGGACGCGCTCGTTCAATTCTACGATCCGGTTTATCATTGTTTTACATTCCCGGATTACCAGCTAGCACCAATGCTGGAGGAGTATTCTCATCTGATTGATCTACACATCACTGATCGAGCTCCATTTTCTGGACTGGAAGAAATTCCAAAGACTCAGATCATTGCAAGAGCAATTCATTTGGATGAGTCAGAAGTCAAGATTCACATGACCATTAAGGGTGGCATACAAGGTTTTCCAGCCCAGTTCTTGACAAAGAAAGCTCTGTACTTCGTTAGTATAGGGAACGGGACTGCTTTTGAAAGCATCTTTATTTTACTCACCTACAGATTATTTTTGTTGCCCAACATTAATAACTTCGTCGATATCAACTCCATTAAGGTTTTTCTCATTGGAAACCCTGTGCTGACTTTGCTCGCAGATGCGTATCATTCTGTACACTTGGGAAATTTGTACAGCGGAGGGGAGATCACGTGTTGTGTACCTCTGCTATACAAATGGTTTATCTCCCATTACCTAAGTCTGCTGCTTTCTGGGATCATAAGAGTGCCTTGCGCTGGTCGCAGAAGATCATGTCTCTCACCAACTCTGACATAGATTAGTGCAATAGAATTTATGATGGAATCAGGATCATTGACTGTTGTGGAAACTTCCCCAACGTACCCCTAATAGGAACTAAGGGAGGAATCAACTATCATCCGATATTGGTTCGCCGTCAGTTTGGATACCCGATGAGGCATGTTCCCCGGAATACTCATCTGGAAGGTCTTTTCTTCAAGGAAGGAGAAAGTGACAGAGCACTAAAGACGGAAATAGTGCACGCTTGGAAACACGTTCATAAGAAAGGACGGGAGTCTCTAGGAAAACTGTACTGTGTCTCGGTGGAGCCTTATCTCCACTGGGTACAAACTAGAGCTCTCAAGCTAAAGTTGTCTTATCCTCGTTACGGAATTCTTCCGCCGAGGGAATCTGTCATGTGCTTCATGACGGAAACTGAAAAACTTCAGGTTACTCTTAACAAAGTTCAACGGGAGAAGAGGTCTTGGAGGAACAAGTACCGCACCCTTGATGTGGAGTGTATCAAAATACAACAACTGCTGAAAGATAAGGATGCTCTGATTGAAATTTTAGAGCAACATGCTGTGGATAATCAGGATAACCAAAGGAATTTGCTCGCTCCTTTCACTTGGCAAAGGAATAACAACCCGAAAACGGCCTAAGAGCCCCGGTCAAAGAAAAGGAAAGTACCAGAATCAGCACCCGATTTCTCTTCAGAGAGGACTCGGGACCCATTAGCTTAGGTATCTGTTTCTGCACCTTGTATTCTACTGTATTTCCATTTCTGTAATCCTTTGATTTTAATAAAAAGGGGTTTCCCCACTGTTTGATATTTGCAATCTAATTGTCGAAGTTTATTTTGATTAAACAAAAAAAACAATTAATATAATCATTGCATTCATCATTCTCACATCGCGTATTCTTCTTACCTACGAATCTCACGTTTGTGTCTCAGTTCTAGAGTCAAACTGTCTCATTCGTACAATACTCGGGCTAATCGTCAGAAAAAGATGGATGATCTTGAGGAAGAGAACAGAGAGTTGAAAGAAGAGATCGACGCTCTGAGATAGGATATGAGAAAGCTTCGTAACGACATGCAAGTCATGGCAGAAGCTCAGCTACAAAGGACCATGATCTCAGAGATCACCTCAACGCCCATAATGGAGAAGTATGATCCTAGGTATCAAATGCCGAAAGATCGTCCTTGGGGCATGCCTGCAAACTATATCCCAGAAGGATATGTTTCGTCGATCATTGAATATCAGGGAATCGCGACAGATGCCGCTGGTCCTGAAGGTTACAAACTTCGGGAAAGCGAAGATGCCAGAGGCATACTGAAGACTCTTGAAGGTTACAAACTTCAGGAAATGCCAAGATTCACCGCCGTAGTCACGGTACCACCCCCTGTGGTGCACACTGTCCCGGAAGGACAGATTCCACAGATACCTTCTGGTAAAAAGGAAACCATGTTTGACCGAATGGATGAATTCCAGGAACAATTCTTGGGAATGCAGAAGGAACTACAAGCCATTCGCGGTCAGTATCTATTTGGAATGGACGCCGCAGACCTCTGCTTGGTCCCCAATGTGAAAGTCCCGCACAAGTTCCAAGTGCCCGAATTTGAAAAGTACAAGGGTAACTCTTGCCCTCAGAGTCACTTAGTGATGTACGCTTGGCGAATGTCAGCTCAGACTGAGAATCAGGACCTACTGATTCACTACTTTCAGGATAGTTTAGCCGGTGCCGCATTAAAATGGTACATGGGTTTAAACCATGCTACGATTAGCATATTCAGAGATCTTGGTACTACCTTCGTCTAATAATACAAATACTATTTGGACATGGCACCGGATAGAGATCAACTCAGATTAATGTCACAAAAGGACAAGGAAACCTTTAAGGAGTATGCCTAGAGATGGCATGAAATTGCCGCTCAGATTTGTCCACCTCTTGAGGAAAAAGAGATGACAAAGATCTTCTTAAAGACCTTAAGCTCATTTTACTATGACAGAATGGTTGCCAGTGCGCCCAGTGACTTCACCGAGATGGTGGGCATGGGAGTTCGTCTTGAGGAAGCCGCCCGAGAAGGACGTTTGGCAAAAGGCGCTGGACCATCAAGTAGTACATAACGATATGGTAATGCTCTCCCTAAGAAAAAGATAAAGATATTGGGAATATCTCTCTCGAAAAGCAAAGGCGACGTTATCAGCCAGTAGCAGCTGTAACTCCTGCTATCAGCCTTGCGCCTATTCCTACGTATCAACCTCAGGTTGCGCAGAGCCAACCTAATCAGCAAAGGACACAACAGCCTCTTCAGCAGGCTCGTCCACCATATAACAACAACCATACAACTCGACCATCAGGGTTTGATCCTATACCCATGTTGTACGTAGAACTATTTCCATTACTACTGGCTAAGGAGCATATCCAGACTAAGTCTCCTCTTACAGTACCGAAAAATTTGCCTTTTTGGTTTAAGGTGGATCAAACATGCCCTTATCATCAAGGAGGATCAGGGCATAACATAGAGAATTGTCTCAATTTCAAATCTGACATGCAAAAGCTTGTTAGGAGCGGGCTCTTATCTTTCAAAGATACGAATCCCAATGTTCTCACGAACCCGCTGCCTCAACACGAGAAAGCTGCAGTCAACCTGATTGAGAGAGAGTCTAACAATGTCTATCAAATTCATGATGTACTCTTATTGAGGACCAATTTGGTCAAGATGCATTATAGACAGAGTGGATATGGCCATGTGCCACCTCATAATTATCATCAATGTGATGTCTGCTCTAAAAGTAATAAAGGATGTTCGGTAGTGCAATCAGCTCTACAGGAACAGATGGATCTCGGATGGATCCAAGAGCACCGAGTTCGTGGAGTTAACATGGTCTATACGAACTCCAATGTCATTCAGAACCACGACATCTGTGCAATGAATGTCAACTTGGTGGCGATGCACTCAAGGTAAAGCCAGTATCATAATCTGCCATGACACGATTACAGTTCCTGTCTGACTTGCTCGGTAAACAAACAGGGATGCTCTTTCATACAAGAGGCCCTCCAGCGTCAGATGGATCTTGGATGGATCCAAGACTACCATGATAGGAACCAGATCAACATGGTTTAGTTCTTTGATATTCGCTTGATGAATACCAACCTGGTAGAGTTACATGCTAAGAAGCTCCGACTCGGATTCTTAATATCACACGACTATCAAAGCTGTAAAGCAGGTTGCGAAAACGATTGAGGTTGTACCCTTGTCCAGGAGGCACTTCAGCACTTGTTAAATCACTGGTGGATGCCAATCTACATGGGTGAAGATACTCAGCAGATTAGTATTAATAACAGGAATCCCACTCGGCGTCAAAGTCAGGATGTTCGATCTGTGGAAGCTAACATAGTGAGGTTACATTGTATTCAAAGTGGGCGTGGCCAGGTGCCACCACACAACTATGACCGTTGTGGTGTCTGTTCGGAAAGTAACCAAGGGTGTTACCTCGTGATAGTAGCTCTTCAGGGCCAGGTGGATCGTGGAGAAATTCGCCCATATCCGGGTTCTGGACCCATCAATTGGACGCCGAACTACCTTGCCAATCAAGTCGAGGATGTTGTCATAATCTCTGGTCGTCACCAGACCAGGGATGTTTTTGCCATCATCCCTCTACTTGACGAATCTAGAGCTCCCAACCGAGAACGGATCAAAGATTATGTATGATGGTCAGAAAAATCAGAAGGTTCCCACAGTCATCTATCTACCGGGACCACTACCGTATGAATCAACTAAGGCTATCCTTTACAAATACGGTGCAACAACAATTGAAAATGGAAAGGAAATTCCATTACCCTCCGTCGTGAATATTGCAGACATCAGTCGTGTAACACGGAGCGGTCGAATCTTCAACCGAGGAGTTGGAGAACCTAACAAAGAAAAGGAACTTCAGACAGAAGCTCCCGATCCATCAGTCGGTCAATCCAGTAATCCCGACCTTTCGAAAAATAATGATGAGATGCTGAAGCTCATCCAAAGGAGTGAATATAACATTGTTGATCAGCTGTTACAGACTCCTTCAAAGATCTCGGTATTATCATTATTACTCAGTTCAGAGGCCCACAGGGAGGCTCTACAGAAAGTCTTGGAGCAAGCCTTTGTGGAACAGGATGTAACAATCAGACAGTTCGATAGCATTGTCTCTAACATCACTTCCTACAATAATTTGGGATTTAGTGATGAGGAATTACTCGTAGAGGGTCGCCGTCATAACATGGCGCTCAACATTACACTTAACTGCCAGGACGATGCTTTAGCCAGCGTACTGGTAGACACAGGGTCAGCCCTGAATGTTATGCCGAAGTCCACTTTGATGCAATTATCATTCAAAGGCCCTCCGATGAGAATCACCGAGGTCGTCGTCAAAGCGTTTGACGGATCCAGAAAAACAGTTATCGGCGAAGTTGATCTTCCCATAACTATCGGTCCTCACACTTTCCAAGTCACTTTCCAGGTCATGGACATCCGGGCAACATACAGTTATTTATTAGGAAGACCTTGGATACATCAGGCTGGAGCGGTCACTTCGACCCTCCACCAAAAGCTAAAGTTCATTCAGAACGATCAACTTGTCACAGTCTGTGGAGAACAGGCCTTGCTCGTGAGTAACTTATCATCATCTTCTTGTGTAGAACCCGAGGAGGTTATTGGGACGCAGTTCCAAGCACTGTCGGTGGGCAAGGACAATCAATCCCAAGGAGGAACCTCGATTTCCTCATACAAAGATGCTATCAAAGCGGTCGAGAGTACCGATACAACCGGATAGGCATAACTTGTCATTCCTATTGACAATAAAACAAAGAAGGGTCTTGGTTTTTCTGCAACCTGTACCCAGACAACTGCCAGCGATGGAAGTCTTCATCCCATTCAGAACTTCTTCCACAGTGGAGGTTTTCTTCACCTAGTGTCTCAAGCAGTACATGCTATCAATGAGGAAGATCCCTCCGACACAGGTGAAGAATGGAAGTCCTATCTTAATGAGGACAGTTATATGTCTCAGGAAGAGGTGCCTACGCCATTTTGCTATCCCGTACAGAGTCCGAGATTTATACCCAGGTCAGACATCGAAATGATATACGGGTATTGTGATCCGGAAGGATGCCGTGCTCCGCCAAATTCATTAGAGGAAGACACTCCGATGAAAGACAATTTTGACTACACCTACTATGGCCCAATGGATGGTCTGCCAATGTGGCAACCTTATCCAGGAGACTTGGGGCAAGAGAGTCAGCCGAACAATGAAAATCAGCTGACCGTCATTGAACAGAATACCTGTGTCTCCACCATGTTATGGGATAAACACTCAGGTCATTCAGAAACTACTCAACCTAACGATGAATTCGCAACGTTTGCAGGACTAGAATTCATCAACTATGCTTTTCTCGAGGTCAACGGCATCGAGAGGGATGACTCCTCCAGTTCCAAAGAAGTGTGGAATACCTTGGGACAATCAAGTGGAAAATTTGACTATATGGTCAAGTACACCGCTCCCGAAAGCTCTCGTGTCAGGCTCGAAGATATCCAGCCAACTGGATGAGGAGATACAGCTGAGAGCACAAATGCTATGCAAAATACAACAGAGGAATCCTCCTACGACAACTCTGCCTGGGAGACAGATTCCAATGATCCTGCTCCACCAGAAATCAGCTTCATTTCTGAAGACAAATCGAGGAAGGTGCCAGACTTTGTGATTCACCAAGGAGTTCACCGCCAATGGGTTGCCGTTGAGGTTCCGGAGATCGCTCATTAGTCAAAGTAATTGCCATCTTTAACCTTTCACCCTGCCCAGGTGAAACAAATGTTTTGATAGGGCATGCTTTCTGTAAATTTTCCCTCTTCACTCCGCCCAAAGCGACAGAGTCTTGTTTTATAGGGCTGTAGTTTCAAGAATCGACTTGTTCATTAATAAAATAACGTCATTCTGTAATTTCCGTATTTATTGATGTTTTCTCTTTTTGTTCTTTTTTCAGAAAATGGTAATCCTAAAAAACAATTCAAATAAAAACAAGCAGTAAAATAAATAAACTGTTGTCGCTCCCGAAAGATTCGCATCCGACGGTACAAATGCGAGAGTGGCGCAAAAGACACAGTCGCCAGCAATGTGTATTTATCCCAAGAGAGTGAAAGGAAACACTGTATAAACCTGAAGAGAAATGGAAAGAACATGGCCTCGCGACCAAGAGAAACGGGTACGGGAGTCGGTTACGCAAAGGGAAGGTGTTAGCACCCAACACGTCCATCGTACTCGATGAGATCCACGCTTGTTGTCAGCATCAAAGGGTGTCGTCACCCGGAGCTCCACTGCTACTGGACCGGAGAAGAAACGAGAACGGAAATAACGGAGAAACAAAAAAGAAAAGAAAAAGAAGTGACTCGATAGTACGGTATCGTTGTCCTAGGCCTACGTACTCCCTCAGTGCATGGGAAAGTCAGAGTCAACGTAGTTTGGACGGGAACTGTGGGGGGAAGGTTGCTCGCCAAGACAATCGCTGTCTTGTGCCTATATATCCTCAATCGGACGAGAGAGAGGAATCAGAGCTAATGTAGTTTGTGGGTACGAACACGGATGGGTAAGTGTTTTTTACGTGAGCGACGAGCTCTTTTCTGAAAATGAAGTTTGAAACCCAACAATCCCGAAGGATAAAAAGATTTGAATTTGTTTGGTGTTTTTTAGACAGAAGTGTTTTAAGTTAGTTCATAACTTGCATTGCACCAAAGTCTTAAATACAGGAACGAATACTTCGCGCATCGTCCCCAACTGGACGTACACTAGGTATCCTATAGGAGTTAGAGGAAGCCCCTCAATCCTCACTTCCCACGCTTAAAGCTCGTGCGCAATACACGTTAACTTTTATTACGTGTTTTGAAGGAGTTTTGAGATGAGAGGAGAGACGACCCAAAGGAAACTCTAAAGGGAAACTAAGAGTCCTAATTTTATCATGCATGGATGACCTATGGTTAGTGAGGCTCAGGAGAGACGACTACCTAAAACCTAATGCTAATCCTACTCCAAGCTTAATAAATAATTAAGTTGGACTAGGTAGGTCTAAGGGGAAAAGAATCCAAGACATAATAAAGTCTTGAGATTTAAGGGAGGAAGAGAATGAAAGGGAGGGGAGAAGCATCTTAGATGCTAAAACAAACACAAGTAAGAAAGTTTAAAAGAGAAAGGAGAAGTTAGAATGTGGATGACTATCCACATCCTATTCACTTACCGTTAGCCCCTACATGGTTAGCAAAAACAAACATAAGAAACAATAAGACAAATGAAACCCAAACAAATCACAACCCAAAGAGAAATGATTACAAACCCTATAATACTCATCCAAGTCAGAATGTACACCTTAGAGGTGACTCATAATGTTTACCAAACAAACTTAAGTAAAGAGAATGCAAAGAAGAGGCAAAACATCCAAGAAAGTCATCAAAGAAGGAATAGAAGAAGAATGAGTGGTTATGCAAGGTGATCATGCAAGAATGCTTCAAATAAAATCCAAGTCAGAATGTGGATGACCTAAGCAGGTGCCTAAACATGTTATACAAGTGTCATATAAGGCATACAAGCAAGTATCCAACATTAGGAATCATTAGGGGAAGAAGGAAGAAGCATGTAAATGAAACATGTTAAAATATGCAAGATGCAACATGAATAACATATGACATGAATACAAAGCTTAAAGGTCAAAAACAAATATCAAATGAGATGCAAAGAAGTGATATGGTATGGCATATACAAACAAAACACAAACCAAGAAGAGGCATAGATGAGAAGAAGTGAGAAAGTAAGTCAAAAAGAGGCATGTAAATCAAACACTGAACATGTGCACAAAAATATGCAACAACCTCACACCAATGACCTATAATAATTCAAACATGATTTATGAAGTGCAAAGAAACAATCCCAAATAATGGCACAAGTGCCTTCTCAAACAAGTAACCAAACAAGACCAAAGATGTGCATAAAAGAAGACCTCAAACAAAGAGAAATCAAACAATTACTAAATCACCTTCAAAAATTATCAAATTAAGACCCAAAACACCTCAACCAGGGGTAAACAACATATTAAGAATTCAAGCCAAAATTCACAAGGTAAGTCCTTCAAACAAACATGCAATGTCACAAAGGAATCAAAATGCAACATACAAAAGAGAGGGACTAAGATGCAATATGAAAAAACTTTAAAAATGAAACAAAATTTTTTTATGCACTTCAGAATGTTTATGAAACAATGCAAAAAGAATGGGTTCAAGATCATGTATAGATGATGAGCAATAAACTCTACAAGTTGAAGTGTGCAAGTGAAACAATTCACAAAGAAAATTAAACAATTAATTAATTCAGATGTCAGAAATAAAATAAAAAATAAAATAAAATAAAATTTACCAAAATTTTATAAAACTAAAAACAAGCTTCATGATTATTTTCAGGATTTTTGAATGCATAAAAAGTGATTTTAACAATTAAAATGCAAAGCAAATCAAATAAAAATAATAAAAATAAAGAAATGAACAAGGGGGCTCAGATAGCAAGCAAGCACGTTGAAAAATGATAAAGGCCCAAAAGGAGGGGTGTGGAAAGCAAGCCCAATTTAAAAGGTCCACCAGCGAAAGTCAAAAGAAAACAATGGAATTCAGTCAACATTTAGATTCAATCAGGACCACAAGATCAATCTCACGCTCACCACTTAGTCAATCCAAATAAAATGTAATCATGATCAGCGCTCCAGATCCATACACTCACATTAATAATGATGCACACACACACACACACACACACACACACACACACACAATTACTCAAAAATTGAAAAGCAAGCACGTGGTAAGCACATGAACAATTAATGTGTTGGCATCCATTCAACCATTGGATTAATCCTACACATGCAAATCAGTCACACAAATTAAATATGAAACAAGATCAGTGGCCCAGATCAAAGCACATAGTAACAATCATGGAGATGCACGCACACAATTAATAAAATAAAACAAAATTTTAAAAACGTGGCAAGCTGATGACCGTAGGATCAAACGAATCAACGGTTGAGACTTCATCTTCTTCCCTTAAACCCTTGTCGGACGGAGAAATAACCAGTCGCCGGAGTTAGGGCTCCGGTCACCCTCTCCGGTGAGCTCCAACACCACACTTTTCCAGAAATGACAAATGAGTATACCATTCGAACCAGATTTCCACAAGGAACTCAAATATCAAATCCATTTCATCAGATAACAAACACACATTGAGAATCGAATGAAAACATCTTTAGATCTAAAACTTTAAATCCACATTACACACAATTCACACGTCCAAATTTCAAACAAGATAGATCAGAATGATCAGTGAACATCATAGATCATAATGCACACAAGAAAATTGAGTTCTATGAGTATGAAATCAACACCAACCTGAACCTTGTAGAACTTGAAATCCACCAAGAAATCCCTCCAAAAGCTGCAGATCTTCCTCTTTTAAACTCTATTTGCAAAATAAATGCAAATAGAGGCTTGAATCTGGCTAGATCTAGAAGTTTGAAGATGATCCCTCTTGAAACCAACTTGATGAAAAACTCACTCTAAGCTCAAACCACTGGAGGATTCTTGCTCTACTCTCTTCACTGATCAAGAATGTGGAAGAAATTTTTCAGAAAGCCTTATGGAGAGGGAGAATCGAAGAAGAGAAAGTGTGGAGTGAAAAATGGATTCTGAGCAAATGAGAGTGCATGACCTAATTTTGGAGGCATGAGTAAGCTTATATACTCTCCATTAGTCCACTGATTAGGATTAGCAAGTGATTAGAACCTTGGTTAATGAGATTTGGCTGATTTTGCAAATTTGCATTTTGAGTTGTATCCACTAAACCACACGTGCAAGAGCCATGTAATCATCATGATTCACCTCCAATTTACTTATTGATCATCTCTGAATTGTACTTGGGCCTTGCAATGACTTGGTTCATGAAATTTGAATCCATTTGCAATTTTGCACTTTGTGAAAATAATGAGAAATATGGCATGAAATAACTTGATTCAAAAGCCAAACTTGTGCCAAATGAAGTGTACTTGAGTGTGATAATCTGACTTGAGTCATTAGAAGCCCTTACAACTCATTTTGAACCAAAATGCCAAAGGTGGAAAAAGTGATACATGTGAGAACCCTTAAAAACACCTTGCCATCTTATGACCATAACTTGAGTTCTACAAATGGTGTGGAAACCATCTTGTACTTTTTTGAAATGGGAGAGAAAGATCTTCAACTTTCATGTTGGAGGAAAATTCATTTGGAGCTTCCTTGATGATGAAAAGTCAAGTTGAATGTGGTGGAAAATTTGCCAAAAATGGAAAGTTCTCATTATAGGTCATTTTCCAAATTTAGTAACTTTTACACAAACCCTTGATACTTGATGAATGGCATGAATCTTGACAATTGAAAACCATATGAGGATGTGAGACCTTGAAAACCATGAAAAGAACCTCAAAATTCCACAGTTGACTTTCTCCTTTACAGTTGACTTTTGCTTAGTTCACAAGCAACTGATCCACTGAACATTCTTCACCATGAATTATCCACCAAACCCTCATCTTATGGATACATGTGAGAATATAGCCCTCATAGCATCATGCTTGAACACACAAAGCACTCCAAGAAGTCCTTTTGATTCACAAACCCTAATTGGTCCCTCTGGTTAGGAGGGAGGGATCCACTTGAAATCATTTGCCATGCTTGACCATATGAAGATATGATGAACCCCATGAGCCACCTTGAAGCTTGAGACTTGAGAATATGGACCAAGTACCTTGATCCCATGCTAAGAACCAATACTATGCACAATGCAAAAGCAAGAAATGCAAAGAAACATAAGCCAGTTAGCTAAAAACAACAAGGCAAATTTTGGGCTGTTACAACTGCCCCTATTCAATCAACTTGGTCCTGAAGGTATGATAGTGACGGCTATCATGCATTCAAAGGATTCATGGAGATTGAATACCAAAATAAACCCGAAATTTACAATCCTCAAAGGAGGGACGACTCCACTGGGGGACAAGCAATAAATGCTGCACTGTCACAACACGTACGAGTGTTGGAAACCGATACAAACAATGTATTGAAAAGTCTTGAAATAAACACAAACGAGTGCTAGCTATGCTGGGGATAAACACTGACGGGTGCCAAAAGGGTTCACACACGGACGGGTGCTGAAAGAACACGGACGGGTGCCAGATGTCAATGCGGACGAGCATTGAAACAAAAGTTCAAATACCGACGGGTGCTGAAAGAACACGAACGGGTGTAAAAGGTTCGATACGGACGGGTATTGAAAAGGTACACAGACGGGTGTGAAAGGTTCAATACGGACGGGTATTGAAAAGGTACACAGATGGGTGTGAAAGGTTCAATACGGACGGGTATTGAAAAGATACACTGACGGGTGTGAAAGGTTCAATACGGACGAGTATTGAAAAGGTACACAGACGGGTGTGAAAGGTTCGATACGGACGGGTATTGAAAAGGTACACAAACGGGTGTGAAAAAGATAAATTTACTGGGGATTAATCTCGTTGGGGAATGGAAAGCAACACGGACAAGTGTCAACAAAAGGTCAATACGGACGGGTATTGAAACAAAAAGGGATAAGGCGACCTCTCTGGGGATTGAAATGCGACACAGACGGGTGTCATCAAAAGGTCAATACAGACGGGTATTGAAATCACACCGATTCGAACACGGACGGGTGCCGAAGGAAACACGGACGAGCGTCTGACGGTAAAGAAAATCAGGGGGGATAAGCCAAAGGACCACCTGGACAAAGGGGTAAAAATGAAATCATGGATCAACGATCCTGGTGTAGCAGCCCAAAATTTGCCCTACCTTTTTCTGGCTTGTGCTTCGCGTTCATCTGCATTTTCTCATTAGGTCATAACTCATAATCATATCATTGCATTGGTTTTCTGAGACAGGGGATCAAAGGATTTTCTTGGCCTTATTCATAAGGGATTCAGTCGATTTCTATTCCCGGTTAAGTTGGAGCAAGAGGTTGAATTCTCCTCGTTGTAATCTTCCTAATCTGAGGTTTTCCTAGTCACTTTGGATCTGAAGTGGAATGTGGACTGAATGTGATTATGTGACTTGCTTGGAATTCGAGACACAACTCCTTGTTTTCTAACCTATATTCATTTAATACATTTTTCAATTATCCAAACATCCAAATCCAAAAATCCATTTTATCCAATTTTAGTTCATTTCTATTCAATTATCCACTCTTTAATCCATTTTTCTATTTTTATCCAAATCACTTCCAATTATCCAATTTTCATGTCCATTTGTTTTTAATCCATTTTCCTTTTTATCCTTAATTTCAAATATCCATACCATTTCTAATTCAAACATTATCCAAATTTTACACCAATTTCTAAATCCATTGTCATAAACCATAATCCGTATTTCATATCCATCTCCACATCCAAAACCTATAACCATGTTGGATATCCATTTTATTCCATTTGTTCATTCATAATCCATGTTATCCATTTTTCCAATAAAATATATCCATAAGTCTTCCAAGTATCCATATCCATCTTTAGGTTCAAAATCTACATTTAGCATCCATTTATGACGTCCATATCCATTTCTTTTTCCATATTCAAACTTTATCCATATATTTCCAAATTTAGTCACAATAAAGTTCATGTCATGTTTCTATATCCAACAATAAAAAAGAATAAATATCCATTAATCCATTATCTTAATCATATTTCCAAACCACGTTAAAATCATTTTTCTTATCCATCCACATTTAAAATGCAAGTCTAAATCCATGACCATTTTTCATTTAAATTCCAAAATCACATATCATCAAAATTCCTTGGTTTTGTCTTCGTTTTGGATGGTGTTGCGGTATGTACTATCAGTACGAAGGGTTTCACAACAGCCAGAATAACAACAGCTTTGAAGAGAATAGTACGATTAAAAAGAGATAAATCTAACAGCAAGAAGGGAGTAGCAGAAGAAAAATATAACAGGAAAAGATAAAATACATAGCGCAGGGTGCATATCAGTTCAGAAGATCTACAGGATTTTTTTTTCCTTTTCATCCACTCATAACGTTCATAAACTAATTGGACACCAGAAAAATTCAGTTCCAATTTCACAAATAAATACACATTAACAGAATCTCTAACCAACTCTAACAAACTTCTAACCGATTTTCACCTGCAAAGACCAAATTACCCTCTCTGATTGTTGCTATAAGAACTTCATTCTCGTCATTCTTCACTCTCTCTTCTTCATTCTGCACAATTTCCTAATCTTCATCTTCCATTTTCAATTCTCATTCTCCCACTTCAATTCTTCACTCTCTGCAACTTTTCAATTCATCTTCGATGTAGAACAAACTTCCTCTTGAATTGATCTTCATCACGAGAAACCAAAACACCTCAGAATTCAGTACCAAACTCCATCTTTCGGATTCGTCGTTCTTCTCCGTGATTGCTCATCACTCTTCTGCAACTCTTATCATCATCTTCATGTGCATTGCTTCGAGTATCATATTCATCTGCAGCGACGAGTTTATATCCGAAGCCACATCAACATCATTCAATTACAGAAGTGAATAACAGAGAACAAAGAACCGTGGAGAGGAAGAAGCAATTCAAATCAAAGAAGACGGAAGTAAGAATATGAATACCTGAAAAACATCTCTGGATTTCTCGTCGCTTTCGACGATTTTGAAGGCGCATCAGACGCACTCCGATAGGTACGTCAGTTTTCTCTCACGTTCTGAGGCATGATAGCTAGTTCTTGCGTTTGCCGCTTCAAATTTGCGATTCGCTTATTGCTGTTTAGTTTTCAATTTGAGTTCTTCTATCTCGAACGTGTGAGTTGCGAATTGAGTTGAGGTTTTGAAGATAAGGCGCATCTGGCTCCATCGGTGTTCCTCCGCCGCCGCTGGCTTGGAGCCGTGGCGAGGTTTTGGCACAGAGATTTGCAAAGTTGTGGTGATGCCGCCGGAGAGGCGATTATGGAGCGAGAAGGTTGCGGAGGTGTGTGGTTTGTTTTTATTTCTTTTTGCTCAAATGGATCCGTGAGAGTTTGGATCGTGGTTGTTTGTGACGGAGAAGAGGGTACGTCACCGGCGAAGGAAACGGCGACGCAGTTGAATCAATGTTGAGGTTCTTGAAGATGATGACGAAGCGAGATGGAGAAGAGGCCGTGACGGGTGAAACGGGACGGCGAAGTCGCGAGTTGAAGACGGCGGCGCCGTTTAGGGGAGAAGGCCACATCGTGAGTTTTGTTCCACCGATCATTGTAGGATTTGACAGAGGGAATGTTGAGTTGTTACCGGAGAAAGGAAGTGACAATGGAGTGAAAGGAAGTTCCCGATTGGTGTTTTGTTTCCGGCGCCGTTTGGGAGAAGAGGAAAGGCTGAGAGCTGAGAGAGAGATGTGTATGAGGAGAATCATTAGGGTTTCTCTTTGTGTGTTGATTTGGTGCTTTCCGGATTGGGCTCGAAGGCCCACGGTTGTATTCAACTCCGTGCACCCCCATTTCACTTTGTACACCCCCTTGGTTGCATAATCAATCTTGGGCCTGATAACTTCAGCCCATTCTCCCGTTTCCTTTTCGCAGCTCTGTTTTTGCTCGCACACCCACCTTGGATTCTTGGGCCGGAAGGCCAAAATCCCCATGACAGTTTTCTTTTCACACCACCTGGACCTGTCTACACCCTCCTTTTAATTTCATTTAGTTTTTGTTCTAACTTTCTAATTAGATTAATTTTAGAATTCAATTAAGATTAATCTTGTTTTTTAATGGACTTTGGTTATTTGTTTTCATTTGAATTTAGATAATAATTTCTAGTTTAGAGTTTAATGTTGGTTAATTAGAATTTAATCTTGACTTAGAATTACCTTCTAGGAATTAATTGGAGTTAATTTTAGGATTAAATTTCTTTAGATTCGGTTTAGAATTAACTTGAATTTGCTTTAGGCTAATTTTAGAATTAGATTTTAATTAGGAATTAACTAGAATTAACTTTAGGTCTAATTTTAGAATTAGATTTTTTAGGAATTAAATTGGATAGGCAATAGAGCTAGATATGAATTTTAGGATTAATCCTAGTATTAATTTTAGACTAACTTTTACTTAGAATTTTAATCTTGCTTAAGTAGCATTTTAATTTTGTGGATATTCTTGATTGATTTTAAATTTTGTTTTTTGGTTTTCATTTTGATTAATACTTGAGTTGTCTCTTTTACTTGTCTTTCTCTTTTATGAATAGCATGACATGATGCTATGTGTGTAGTTTTTTCTTCATCCCTTTTTAAGATCAACTTAACTTCCATCTTGGAAGTAAGTTGCTTCTTAGGTTCTTCTCCTTCTTCTTTTAGGATTAGAATCTTTAAACCTCACAAACCTTTAGGATCACTCCCTTAACTAATCAATTAGGATTGAGTCTTAGTTCATATAGATTTTCACCTTTGATCCGCCCTTGAGTTTTCCATCTTCTCATCTCAAAGAAAATTCAAAATATGTAATAAAGGTAGGCATTTATTGCATTTAGGCCTTTCATATAAAGAAAAGATTATAAGGGGTCTTCTCTTATAGTCTTAGAATGTGTAGCATATAGCCCGTCTTGGGTCAATGTGTTAAACATTTGATCTTGTATGAGGGACTTAAATGCAATACTTGTTGAAGGTACAAATAATAAAAAACACTTCTTCATTCCATAATTAACAAAAACACTTAATAAATACCAGTATGCTAGTGTGTTTGAACCTTGACAATTGGAACTAAGTGTGGGGGTCTTCTTCACCCTTAGTATACTTTCTTATTCATTCCATCTTGGAATGTGAGGATGTACACATTCCAGTGATTAAGATTTTGATACACTATCATATGCAAACAAATGAAAAAACACTTTTAAAAGACAAAAACAAGCAATAACATCTTTCCTTCAGGAATTCTTTCCTCATCTCCTTCATTCATTCCATAAGGATGCGTCATTTCCGTTCTACCGCAAACAGGTAACGCCTAAGTCTCCCTACAGCGAGCTGCAACACCTAAACTGCTAGGACGCGAACGTTGATGTATTCCACTAAAAAACACAAGCAATCCATCCCTGGTGAGGGGAACTACGTCGCTCTGATTCTCATGTTCCCGATGAGATACGTAGGCAGTGGGGTAGGGCCCATTCGAGCACTTCTTTTATTTTCCCTACATTTGTTCTCTTTCTCTCTCCTTTCCTTTTCCAGTTCTCCAGCTAGCAGTTCCTTTTCCAGTATCCTTTCCTTACACCCTTTGATCGAGACAAGCAAGCGTGGATCCCATCGGGTACGATGGACGCGAGGGGGTGCTAATACCTTCCTCTCACGTAACCGACTCCCTTACCCTTTCTCTTGGTCGTAAGACCATGTTCTTTCCTTCTTCTCAGGTTTATGCGGTGTTTCCTTTCCCTCTCTTGGGATAAATACACATTGCTGGCGACTCTGTTTCGGTGCCACTTTCGCGTTTGTACTTGGAGGAAAATCCCGAGAGCGACAGCTGGCGACTCTGCTGGGGACAGGTTGACCTATTGCTGGTCCATCTTAAGCGAGTCAATCCTAGCGCTTGTCTATTTTTCTTTCATTGGGTGTTTACTGTACTTTGTGCTGTATTTACTATTTTACTGTATAGTTGTTTACTGTATATTACTGCATTTACTGCATTTTAGCATTTTTATTCCATATGATATATTATGCTATGCTGGACTGTGCTGTTTTCTGTTTGGCAGGATGGGATTTCTGAGAGATAAGCCCATTACACAGGCTTGAGTATACACTTAGAATTAGAGTGGAGAGTAGTGGGACCTACGTGCCGTCTGGAGTACGTTGGGTATTCACGAAATTCACAGCTAGACGAGGCTATCTTGGGACCCATCATGGCTTACGTATCTTGCGTATTCCAGGATGTCGATCTAGAGAGCTGTCGACTCTAGTGACTGATCATGAGGACCTTAGTGGAAACATCTCTCTTTAGTGGTGACAGAGGCATACCACATTCTGTGGCAAACCCACTCGCACCCGAGGGCCCACTTTGGAACTTGCATAGGATGACCTTTATTTTCTAAGGTGAGTCAGTGGACGACCTCTTTGATTGGCATATCATTGTATCCTACGGGCTGAATGTGCTATCGCTTCTCAAACCTCCGAAGCTGACAAGCCTTATTTTCTAGGAACCACATGTGAGTATGGGTGGGATGTTTACAGGTTTGCAGGTAACCGTAACCTTCTACATACCCGGTATTCTGGTTTTCCTATCAGTATGGACTCATCAGCTTGGTATTATGGTATTCTGACATTCTGACCATCCCGGTATTCTGATTAGGTCGGTACTATGATTATGCTGGCATTCTGGTATTCTAATCATCCGGTATTCTGGTATTTCGGTATTCTCTTCAGAGCAGACCTTTGAGCTTATTCAGTCAGCAGCACAACAGTTACACAGAATTTATGGAAGCTTTGATCCCATGTTTTATTGCATTCATACCTTTGCATTGCATTTGCATCTTGCATCATTTTTGCATATCCTTTCTCCAGGCCAGATCAGTGAGCTCATCCATCCTTTATCTGAACTGCAGTTTGATTTCTCGACTTTTGTATTGGACTTGAATCAACCTTGGGAAGGATCATGAACTCTGGGGAACATAATCAGTTTGTGACTAGGGCCGATGTTGAATTGATGAAGCATCAGTTGGACCAACTTATGGAAACTATGGCCACCATGACTAGGGGAGAGGCCAATATTCAAAGAGATGAGAATGTAATTCCACCTCCGGTGAACAATGTTGCTCAAGCTCAGCCTGTGCAGATCCCTGTTGAGAATCATGCTATACACGAGCGTACCATCTTCCGAGACAGACATTCTTCTTCTCTTGATGCCACAGATTATCAGAGCTTTGCCTTCTCTATGCCAGATGTCCAGGGGGCAGTTTCAAAGATGAACCATAAGGATCCATGATCTGTTGATGAGGAAAGATATCGTGTGTTGGACGAGAAAATTAAAGCCCTGGAGAGGCGCGATACTCTTGATTTGAGTGCTTCAAGCATGTGTTTGGTGCCCGGCCTGGTAATGCCTCCAAATTTCAAGATGCCAAAATTTGAAAAATACAAAGGAGATAGCTGTCTGAGGCTACATTTGGTGATGTTCTGCAGAAGAATGACCTCACACGTCGACAACGATAAGCTCATGATTCACTACTTCCAGGACAGTCTGAGTGGGGCATCACTGAATTGGTATATGCAGTTGGAAAGTGGTAGCATCCGATCATGGACAGATCTAGCTAACGCCTTTGTGAAGCAGTACGATTATAATCTTGACATGGATCCCAGCCGAATGCATTTGCAAGACTTGTCTCAAGCAGATAATGAATCATTCCGGGAGTATGCTCAAAGATGGAGAGAGTTAGCCGCTCGTGTTCAACCGCCACTTTCGGATAGAGAATTGGTTGATTTGTTCATGGATACCTTGCAAGGGTCGTACTTGGAAAGGATGATTGCCAATGGGGCATCAAAGTTTTCTGACCTGGTGGTGGTGGGAGAACGTATCGAGAGCCTGCTCAATTGTGGAAAGCTCCAAGGCGTCTCGAACTTCCAAGGTAATGAAAATGAATCAATTGTCAGTTCTCAGGAAGAATTCGAGGAAGAAAATAGTTCCATGCAGGAATCTTCACCACCTCGTTCTCAGCGTTCAGACATATCAACTGTTCAGAGTCAGCAATCTTATGGGTCTTCGTATCAAGGACAATATTCTTCTGCAAATCAGAGACCTCCTCAGAGTCAACAATCATATCGTCGTCAACCGCGTCAGCACGCCCGACAAAGGCCAAGAAAGCCAGAGAGGCAGTTCACTCAGTTGCCAATGTCGTACAGTCAGATGTTGCCAGATTTGATCAAATGTGGATTGATAGTTCCAAAGGATTTGAAGCCAGTGCCTTTTCTGTATCCACCAGGTTTTGATGTCAACGCCTGTTGTGACTATCATGCTGGGGCACAGGGGCATTCAACTGAAGACTGTAAGGTGCTCAGGAGCAAGGTTCGGACTCTTCTTGACTCCAACATGTTCTCATTCACGCCTCAGGGTATTCAGATCAACAATCCTCCTTCGTCCAGTCAGGTGGGTTCATCAGTCCAGGTTATGGAAGAAGTCGCCGAGAGCAGTTGTGCATATGAGTATCAGGCTGGCTTTGATGAGCAATTCTGAAGATGGCTAGCTCATTAGCAAATCGAGCTTGGAAAGCCCAGTTCCTCGAAGCTGGCAATCATTTAGATCATGTCATTTCTTTGCATTTGTAGTTTCTTTTCTGTTAAAAAGTGTAAACTCATTTGTAAAACTTGTTGTTTTCGATTGATAATGATAATGAAATGAATATGCAGGTTTTGGTTAAATCCAGTCGTGTTCACTCATACTTTTCATCGATATCATATGCTTGTTTAAGCAGGATACTAGGGAGGATGATGAAATTGAAAGGCACAAAACTTCTGATTGTATGCTTTTGAACAAAAACCCTGCTGATAATTTACAGGCATTGTTTCAAATTCCTAAACATCGGAGATATAAGGAAGATAATCCCTTGTCAACCCCGTTGAGCCTAGTTGTAGGAGTTTATTTCTGAAAATGAAAAACCCTCAATCTTAACCTGGGGCAGGGTAGGTGTCAGCTAATTTGACCGTGCGTTCAAATTTCAAAAGGAGTGTCCCGTTCGAGGATCAATCAAATCTATGGTTATCCCTCACCAACCGAAGAGTGAGACGGTCACAACCCTTTACAAGTCAAGACAAACCTGTGTCACACGATTTGTTTGAAAAAAAAAGAGAAAAAGAGCCAAAGAAAAAAGAAAGCCCGCTAAGTCAAGACATGAAAACAAGCGACTTAGGCAAAAGTTAGGGCATCCCGCTGGACTTCAAAATAAAAAAAAAAAGATTCACAAAAGAATTAGTCCAGGCAAAATCAGGGATATCAAAAAAAAAAAACAAAAAAATGAAAAATCAAAAGGAATAAAAAGAGGAACAAAAAGAAAAATCCTCAAGCAAAGAACAAGTCGTGTGACTACAGACACCGAAGACAAAAAGGGGTGACTGTCACTCTGAAAATCGTGTGGGTTCCTTAACCATCCTCCTACCATTCATTAACCTTTTGAAATGAGAGCGCTTGTGTCGAGTTAGCTGAACTTAGGACTGGAGAACATCAAGGAGAATGGGTGGGTACAAATAAAATTTTGAGCCTTATATCCTTTCTTTTTTAAACCGCGAACCAGGTCACGATACAACCTTTAAAAAGACCTAATTGAAGCAGGGTTGTTCGAAAGCATACTTCGGTTAAAATTGCGTCAGTTCTAACTCCGAAAAGGACTTTCTTACCATTCATGTTGGTATCGATGTGACATTCTGATAAGTGATTCGTTCACTGTATGTCATAACATTTTTCAGTGAACAGACTTGGATTTCAAAACTGTCATATGCATTGCATCAAAATTATCTTTTCAAACGAACAGTTTTACTTACGAGTAAGTGCTCGATCAGGAAAGTTTCTACAATGGAAAGATTGATTAATCTAAGGTGCAAAGTGCCCGAGTACTCCGTTGAGCAGGGGCAAGTCATATCAAATGGGCGATTCATTCCAAGATTTAGTTAATCTGGGGCAATTATGTTAAGAATCTGGGGCAATCAAGTCAAGATTCAACAAATCTCTCGAAGGTCAGTTAAAGGTATTCCTCCACAGGTTAGCCAGATAGGGGCATAAGTCACTTCAAGGCTGGGGCAGGTCACCCCTAAAGTAAAAGGTTATTCTCTCCGGAGGACGGTTAATCAAAGTCATGGGGCAAGATATGCCGGATCTTAAAGACATGTTCATTTACAGGTTCTGCTTCATCTGGACACCTCTTTTGGCCATATCACATATGCAAGGCTCATGTTGATAGCTGACACGTGACGACCCCAGTAGAGTCTCTCTCCCTAGCAGAGATAGCTGGAGTTTCATCACTCGTGGCAGAGCATTATAAAGATTATACTCCCCAGCAAGATGTCAGAATTTCGCTCTTCCCTAGTTAAGTTGGTGAAGTTCATTGATCTTCAGCAAGAGTTCATATCCCCGTACAGGATAAGAGTGTGGGGTTTGTGCTTCCCTAGTTTGCGGTAAAGTTGTTTCCATCTCCCCAACGGAGTAAGGGTAGAAGGTAGCATCAAACAGAGGACCAAGCCTGATTTTGTCCCCTAGCAGAGCTGATATCATCAACCATTGTCCCCCAAGCATATTTTTGGGTGGTGGTTAGCTTTCCCCAGCAAGTCCAAGTCCGATCGTCATTGGCACTTTTCTTCAGCAGATTCTTGGGATGTTTCTCCAGCAGATGTTTGTTGTTCGTACTTTCCTGCTGAATAGAGATTTAGTCGGGATCTCAAGCAGTTATGACCCTGAAGGCGATTCAGTTTGTTATCCCCAGCGGAGTTAGCCTCGTCTCTTTAGCATTTATTTTGCTGGAGTGCTCCTGTTGCATATCATAAACATCGTGGCATAATCATCATCGCATATCATTAGCATAGCATTGCATGAAGCCTTGTAAAACCAAACAAGAAATCCGTAGCCCAACCTTGCTCGGCATCCTTCATCCACAACCCACTTTGCTGGTATATTTCAAAAAACCTGAAGCCTTATCCCTATTGGCGTTCCCTTCAAACCTGAAGTCCAATCCCTATTGGCACTTCATTCAAAATCCAATCCCCATTGGTACCCAGAAAGATTTCGCCTTTGAAAAAACAACCACCATCAGGTTTCACCTGCCCTTGCCAGTAAAGTTTAACTATACTTGGCACATCTTTCTTTTCCCGGTAGCCCTAGCATGCGTCGGCATTCTGCATATAGTGATCATTGCATCCTCAAATCGCGTAGCATTCTGCATAGAAAGAAAATTCAAACATATGCATGTGAAGCATAAGCCAGATTTGGTACCTTGCGCGAGAGCCCAAATCAGCTTTCCAATCAAGATGGTGACATATACCCAGCAGACATTACAATCAACCCCTCTGCTTGCCTTTCTTTTGGGTCGTAGATCATACGTCGATCTTACCCTTGATCAGTCCTTGTCCATCAACCCTTTGATGATGACATTCCAAAAACAGGTTTTCTTTCTGTCATCCCCATGACAATGTGTTTTCTTCGGTCGAGTTTTCTTTCTGTCATCCCTATGACAATGTGTTATCTTTGTTCAGACTTTCTTTCCGTCATCCCCATGACGATGTGTTCCTACGGTGGAATTTTCTTTCCGTCATCCCCATGACGATGTGTTCCTACGGTGGAATTTTCTTTCTGTCATCCCTATGACGATGTGTTCCTACGGTGGAATTTTCTTTCTGTCATCCCTATGACAATGTGCTCCCTAAGTCAGGTATTCTTTCCGTCAAACCCCTTTGACGATGTGCTTCCTTTGGTTGAGTCTCCTTTCTGTCATCCATATGACAATGTGTCTCCTTTGGTCGAGTCCTCTTCCCGTCAACCCCTTGACGATGTGTTTCTTGGGTTTCATCCTCTTTCTGTCATCCCTATGACAATGTGTTATCTTTTCAGATTTTCTTTACGTCATCCCCATGACGATGTATTCCTACGGTGGAATTTCCTTTCTGTCATCCCTATGACAATGTGTTATCTTCATCCATTCCTTGACAATGTTTGGCTATCTCCCTTACAGAGTTGTCTTCTTAGATCTCTCTTTTCCCCAGCGGAGTCGTCTTTGCGGATCTGTTGATTCTACTTTGTAAGTCCACCCGTAGTGTGGCAAGCCAGTAGTCGCCTGGCGTCGTACAAAAGACATTATTAAAGTCCACTCGCAGTGTGGCAAGCCAGTAGTCGCCTGGCGTCGTATAAAAGACATCTCTCCAGGGGTGGTTATCATCGGAGTTTCATTCAAGCAAATTTCATTTGGTTGGGTTTATATCTCTTTTCTTCCTCTCCTCGCAGAGTACAAATTTTGCGGTTCTTTTTGTATTCAATCACCTTGTACCTTGAATGCCTGAAAGCCGTCGCTATCATCCTTTCAGGTCCAAGTTGATTGAATAGGGGCAGCTGTAGCACCCCAAAATTTGCCCTACCTTTTTCTGGCTTGTGCTTTGCGTTCATCTGCATTTTCTCATTAGGTCATAACTCATAATCATATCATTGCATTGGTTTTCTGAGACAGGGGATCAAAGGATTTTCTTGGCCTTATTCATAAGGGATTCAGTCGATTTCTATTCCCGGTTAAGTTGGAGCAAGAGGTTGAATTCTCCTCGTTGTAATCTTCTTAATCTGAGGTTTTCCTAGTCACTTTGGATCTGAAGTGGGATGTGGACTGAATGTGATTATGTGACTTGCTTGGAATTCGAGACACAACTCCTTGTTTTCTAACCTATATTCATTTAATACATTTTTCAATTATCCAAACATCCAAATCCAAAAATCCATTTTATCCAATTTTAGTTCATTTCTATTCAATTATCCACTCTTTAATCCATTTTTCTATTTTTATCCAAATCACTTCCAATTATCCAATTTTCATGTCCATTTGTTTTTAATCCATTTTCCTTTTTATCCTTAATTTCAAATATCCATACCATTTCTAATTCAAACATTATCCAAATTTTACACCAATTTCTAAATCCATTGTCATAAACCACAATCCGTATTTCATATCCATCTCCACATCCAAAACCTATAACCATGTTGGATATCCATTTTATTCCATTTGTTCATTCATAATCCATGTTATCCATTTTTCCAATAAAATATATCCATAAGTCTTCCAAGTATCCATATCCATCTTTAGGTTCAAAATCTACATTTAGTATCCATTTATGAAGTCCATATCCATTTCTTTTTCAAATAAAAAAGAATAAATATCCATTAATCCATTATCTTAATCATATTTCCAAACCACGTTAAAATCATCTTTTCTTATCCATCCACATTTAAAATGCAAGTCTAAATCCATGACCATTTTTCATTTAAATTCCAAAATCACATATCATCAAACTTCCTTGGTTTTGTCTTCGTTTTGGATGGTGTTGCGGTATGTACTATCAGTACGAAGGGTTTCACAACAGCCAGAATAACAGCAGCTTTGAAGAGAATAGTACGATTAAAAAGAGATAAATCTAACAGCAAGAAGGGAGTAGCAGAAGAAAAATATAACAGGAAAAGAGAAAATACATAGCGCAGGGTGCATATCAGTTCAGAAGATCTACAGGATTTTTTTTTCCTTTTCATCCACTCATAACGTTCATAAACTAATTGGACACCAGAAAAATTCAGTTCCAATTTCACAAACAAATACACTTTAACAGAATCTCTAACCAACTCTAACAAACTTCTAACCGATTTTCACCTGCAAAGACCAAATTACCCTCCCTGATTGTTGCTATAAGAACTTCATTCTCTTCATTCTTCACTCTCTCTTCTTCATTCTGCACAATTTCCCAATCTTCATCTTCCATTTTCAATTCTCATTCTCCCACTTCAATTCTTCACTCTCTGCAACTTTTCAATTCATCTTCGATGTAGAACAAACTTCCTCTTGAATTGATCTTCATCACGAGAAACCACAACACCTCAGAATTCTGTACCAAACTCCACCTTTCGGATTCGTCGTTCTTCTCCGCGATTATGGTCTATCCGGGGAATATGATGGAAGTCCACTCTGTCAAAGAAAGGTAACAACCTTCTGGCATAGTTGTTATATGGAACAAGATTTACTTGACGAGTCTCCCATTCACCCATAATCTGATTAACCACCAACGCAGAATCACCATAAACATCGAGGTTCTTGATTCTCAAATCAATTGCTTCTTCTAACCCCATGATGCATGCTTCATACTCCGCCTCATTGTTGGTGCATATGAATGCTAATCGGGCAGTAAAGGGTATATGAGAACCCTGTGGGGTCGTAATGATTGCCCCGATTCCGTTACCATATGAATTAACAGCTCCATCAAATACCATCTTCCACTGAGACCCAATCTCAGGTCCTTCATCAGGCAAAGGTTCTTCACAATCCTTCATCTTCAGATACATGATATGGTCGTCCGGAAATTCAAACTTCATCGGTTGATAATCCTCAATTGGCTGTTCAGCAAGATATTCTGACAAAACACTTCCCTTAATTGCTTTTTGGGAAACATACTGAATATCGTATTCTGTCAGAACCATCTGCCAACGGACTATTCTGCCAGAAAGTGCTTGCTTCTCAAACACATACTTGATTGGATCCATCTTCGAAATCAATAGGGTTGTATGGTTTAACATATACTGCCTCAAACGCTTAGCGGCCCAAGCGAGTGCACAACATGTTTTTTCCAGCATCGAGTACCTTAACTCACAATCAGTAAACTTCTTACTCAAGTAGTAGATGGCGTGCTCTTTCCTACCTGACCCGTCTTGTTGACCGAGCACACAACCCATTGAATCCTTAAGAACCGTGAGATACATAATCAAAGGCCTTCCTGGCACTAGTGGCATAAGGACCGGAGGTTCCTGCAAGTACTCTTTAATCTTTTCAAACGCCTTTTGACAATTTTCATTCCACCTGACCGCTTGATCTTTTCTTAGCAACTTGAAGATTGGTTCAAACGTGGCTGTGAGATGCGAGATGAACCTAGCAATGTAGCTTAATCTCCCCAAGAAACCACGAACCTCTTTTTCTGTTTTCGGCGCAGGCATTTCTTGTATGGCTTTTACCTTTGCAGGATCAACCTCGATACCCTTTTCACTAACAATAAACCCCAGCAATTTTCCTGATCTCACCCCAAAGGTGCATTTGTTTGGATTCAACCTCAGTCTGAACTTTTTTAACCTTTCAAATAACTTCTGAAGATTCACCAGATGTTCTTCTTCCGTCTGTGACTTCGCAATCATGACATCAACATAGACTTCAATCTCTTTGTGAATCATATCATGAAAGAGAGTCACCATCGGCCGCTGATAGGTTGCCCCTACATTATTCAATCCAAAGGGCATCACTTTGTAGCAAAAAGTTCCCCACGGTGTTATGAATGTTGTCTTCTCCATGTCCTCTGGGGCCATCTTGATTTGGTTATACCCAGAGAAGCCATCCATGAAGGAAAACACAGAATACTGAGCAGTATTATCAACTAACACGTCAATGTGAGGGAGCGGGAAATCATCCTTTGGGTTTGCTCTGTTCAAATCCCTATAATTAACACACATCCTGACCTTCCCATCCTTCTTAGGTACAGGTACGATGTTAGCAACCCATGGAGGATAATTTGTTACGGCGAGAAAACCGACATCTAGCTATTTCTGAACCTCTTCCTTGAATTTGACAGACATCTCCGGTTTAGTTCTTCTCAACTTTTCCTTGACTGGAGCACAACCCTCTTTAAGTGGTAACCGGTGTACAACAATATCGGTATCGAGCCCAGGCATGTCTTGGTAAGGCCAGGCGAAGATATCCACATACTCACGGAGCATTTCAATCAATCTTCCTTTGACACTGTCTTCCAATGTAGCTCCTATCCTTACTTCCTTTCTGGCATCCTCGGTTCCCAGATTCACAATCTCAATTTCCTCCTGATGAGGTAGGATGACTCTCTCCTCTTGCTTTAACAATTTGGCCAACTCTTCGGGCAGTTCACAATCTTCGTCAGTCTCTTCTTCGGCCTGATAGATTGGATTGTCAAAGTCATATCGAGTTATAGCTGAGTCATGATCGGTGTCATCTGAACAAAAAGACCTGCATGATTGATGAGGTATGTTTTATTATGTATACAACAAAAGAAACACATTGCCATTTTGATGTGGGTTTTTAATGCATAAAAAGTAAAACAAAAAGACAGAGATCAAAATATTTGAGTGTGAAAAGTCCTTTATTGATGATAAAGCAAAGCATGCAACAGTTAAAAGCCCTACAAATAAAATCACTACGTCTTGGGCAGAACGCAGGATTAACATAATAGGAAAACAAAGCAATTACTCGAAGCCTGTCACTTGAATGACTCTCTCGGAAGACCAGTTGCACAGACTTTCTCCTGGGACGCAAGAACGGATCCAGCTATCCATGTCACAATCACTGTCCCCTTCTTCCTCAATGGCATTAACCCTGTCGAAGAAAATACAGGCACTAGTGAAACGTACTGGGCCATAGAATTTGGGAGGATCCCCATCTTTCCTGGATGGTTTGTATCCCAATCCATAAGGATCCCTCTTTTCCTGCACTTCAACCACCTGGCCCCACCTTTGTGAGCTACCAGCCTCAACCACATCTTTGGCATCTCTAAACGAAGACATGGAAACCTCAGGTTGATTTACCGCTACAGGCTGCTCTAAAGCTTCAGACTGGACAACCTCTTCAGAAACCTTCACCTTTTCAAACCCCTGGCACAACGTCTCATGGATTTCACCATCCACTTCCACGTATTTGAAGGTTGACAACTGACTGATCATTATGTCTTCTTCTCCGCACACTGTCACTACGTGACCATCGACCATATACTTTAGCTTTTGATGCAAAGTGGAGGTTACAGCGCCTGCCCCATGGATCCAAGGACGACCCAATAAACAACTGTACGCTGGCTGAATATCCATAATGTAAAATTTTGCGTCAAAAATTTTCGGTCCAACCTTGATCGGAAGCACAATCTCACCAAAAATAGATCTCTTCAAGCCATCAAAAGCTCTCACCACCAAGTCACTTGGTGTACAAATAAGTCCCCGGGTATCTAACTTCATTAATGCTTTCTTGGGCAATACATTCAACGATGATCCGGTATCAAACAATACATGTGACATCAATGAACCACGACACTCAATCGAAATATGCAGGGCATTATTATGATTCCTGCCAGCGGGAGTCAAGTCAAGATCTGTAAAACCCAGGCCATTACCCGCATTCACCTGTGCTATAACCCCTTCCAGCTGGTTAACAGAAATCTCTTGAGGAACGTAGGCTGCATTCAAGACTTTCAGAAGAGCATTCCTGTGAGCTTCAGAACATAATAGCAAATACAAAATAGAGATCTTGGACGGGGTCTGATGTAACTGATCCACGATCTTGTAATCACTTTTTCGGATGAGTCTCATAAACTTATCAACATTTTCAGAAAAAGCATCATCAACCGGCTTCACTGTAGAATCAATAACCACTGGAGTCTGAACAGAACCATCCACTGCCTGTTTTCCCCTTTCTTGCCTAGAGGTACTGGGTTGATCATTAACAGGAGTAAGCACTCTTTCACTTTTGGTTATAGCATCAGTCTCGGTTTAAATTCTGAACTAGAACTCACTGGTGAAGTATTCATTAATTCCTGCTTTTGTCCATTGACAAACATCTCTGCACCGTAATTCCACGGAATAGCCTTAGAACTTTCATACGGAATAGGTCCATCCCTTGTGATAATGACTGGAGGTGGCCTTGCCGGACCAGAAATAGTAATTATTTTGAACGGAATGGTGATAGTAGCCACCTTCTCACTAACAACCTCTTCTTGCTGATTACCTCTGTCAAACTGTAAACAACCCTCATCAATCAGATTCTGAATACCCATCTTCAACGAATCACAACCATTAACCTTCGTCAAACAATCTGAGCAGTTCTCATCACAACCCGGATAGATGCCACCCTTCAACAACCTGTTTTTAACCACAGCCAACAGAGTCTTCAACTCCTCAACATCCATGATCAAATTCAAAGCTTCACATTCCTCAATTATTGCATTCACCCTCGGCCCATTATGATCAGGCATAGGGTTTTGAATAACATTGGGCCCAGCATTCGAGAAATTGATAGCCTTGGAGTCAACAAGGTCTTGCACCTTGTGATGAAATGCCCTACACTTCTCCACAGTGTGCCCCGGAGCACCAGAATGAAAATCGCAGTGTGCGTTAGCATCGTAGCCTCGTGGGAGTTCCCCTGTTGGTGGATCCAGGGTACGAAGCTCAACTAGACGCAACTGCAGCAAATGTTGCAATAACTGTGCATACGACATTGGGGGTTGATCAAAATGCCTCTCTGCATTCCTTTGCCTGTTCTGATACTGACCCTGCTGACTATTCTGATTAGCATTATTCCTCTGTTGCTGCGGTGGATGTAACGTTGTTGGGATAGTTACCGATGCTACTTGTTGATTATTGCTCTGACGCTGTTTCCCTTTCCCCCCGGTGAGATGATACCGCGTTGGCCTCTCCCTTCTTCTTATAGTTATCAAACAGCTTCTTTCCATGTCCGGAGGATGATCCGTCACCACTAGAAACCTTTCCAGCCTTAATTCCGACCTCTATCTTCTGTCCGATAGCAATCACATCTGCAAACTTGCCTAGAGAACAAGGCAACAGCTTCTCATAATAGTGCTTAGGCAGTGTATCCATAAACATATCCAACATCTCTTTTTCTAACATTGGTGGCTGCACCCTAGCCGCCAATTCACGCCACCTTTGCGCGTATTCCTTGAAACTCTCATCACTTTTCTGGGACATGCTTAACAAATGAGTTATGTTGGGCGCCATGTCTGTGTTGTACTGGTAATGCTTGATAAAGGCTGCAGCTAGCTCTCTCCAGGTACGAACATCTCTGCTTTCCAGCCCCATGTACCACTCCAAAGACGCGCCAGACAGGCTGTCTTGGAAAAAGTGCATCATTAACTTTTCATCCTTAGCATGAGCAGCCATCTTCCTGGTATAGGCCTTTATATGAGTTCTTGGACAGGTAGAACCATTATACTTCTCCAGTATAGGAATCTGAATCTTATGTGGAATGACAACATCAAGGACCAACCCTAGGTCATCCAGATCTATTCCCAGATCATCCTATTTCACAACCCCCTTCAATTAAGCCTCAATTAAACGGATCCTCTCGACACTGACCACAAGTAGGACAACGTCCAAGCTTCTGACTGAAAACACATCATCCTGTTGATCATCAATACGAGGGCCATGGATAGCTCGAACAGTACTTCCCTCTCCAACCACTGAAGGAATACCACCCTGTCCTTCAGCACCAGTGATAGGAATGTTGGTACCAGCACCACCTCCGCCCGGAGGAATAAAACGATTAAGAAAACCACCATGTAAGATACCATTCTCATCAACCTGCGACACCAAAGGCTGAACCAGAGTTCTGAATTCATTCTGACTTTGCACCACACCCTGTATCATCTCCATGAACTGATCGATGCGAGCTTGCATAGCTGCCATGTCTGCCTGAACTTTGTCCATCACTCTGCTTTGATTAAGCCTGGTAGAATACCGATGAGTTGGTTAATCAATCCTGACTGACAAAAAGAGAGAGCATAAGAAAACCAGAGAATTTGAGATAACCTGTAATGCAAAAATGGTTATGATTATGCAAATGCGAATGCAAACAAACATATTTGAACATTTCTAGGACATATCCGCTTTGATTCCATTCCATGAAACCGGGCATGGGATTAGACACACTATCGGAAAATAAATCCGAACCCAGAAATACCACCGGATCAAACCACAAAGACAAACCCTCTCTGAAAACCAGAACTGCCAGAGCAGAGCTAATCAAACCAAATATTCCATTACTGAAAACAAAATAGTTCTTACAGACAGATTCAAGCATAATCAAAGGTGATTCCATCAACAATCCTGATGGTAACCCCGAAAAAAGATAAACAACAAAATCAACAACAAATCAATTCCAAACAAACCAGCTTCAACTTCCTCAAGAAGGTCCACAGTGTCAGGATGTGTAGGTTGCTTAATCAGCCATTTGATTAACTTGTTCCTCTTTGCAATCTCCTAGTTCAGCTTAACAATCTGCTCTTCAGCATTGTTGTCCTCGCGCTTCGACTTCTTGACCTTGGCTTGCAGCTTGAGCTCTTTAATTTCCTTCTGTGCTTCTTTCCACTTGGCAAAGTAACGATCTTTCCTTGCTTTCACTACCTGAAGCTCTTCTTTCAGCTCTTCGTTCTCAATTTTGGCCTCCTTACACATATCCTGATACGCGACAAGCTTGTCTTCTGCTTTGGTCAAAAACTTCTTGTTTTTCCTTTTATCTCTGCCTGACAAATCAGCAGCCATACTGACCTTTTTGAAGTATTGAGCCCTGTTAGCAAAATCCTTCTCTTTTCTCTCTAGATGCGCAGTCATGTCTTAAACTTTCCATTTCAACTCCAAGTTGTCCTGTAAAGCACTCTGTAGCTGACTACTCATATCAGAGTTTTCCACCCTCAAATCATATACCAACTTACGCTGTTTGTCGAATTCTTCGAATGGTACAGTGGGCCTCTCTTCCACGATCCCTGGATATAAGGGAGGCGCCCGATCAAAAGGCAAATAGAACTCTTCTACCCTCTTCTTCACCCATTCAACACATGGAGCGAAAGCTTGATTATTAGGTTTCCCAAAAACAGTTTTATCTATCTTCTGTCTACCGAGCCATGCTTGAGAAGCTTCTCGTGCAATAGCCACACCATCAGTCATATGAAAATACAAAGATTCTTCCAAATATTTTCCAACTGGAGGATCTTTTAGGGCGTATGCAAACTGCCTGATAGCCAAAGACGGGTTGTAATTAATACCTCCTTTTCTTCCGATCAAGGGTACATTAGGATACTTGCCACAACTATGCAAAATATCAGTCCCCACTAATCCCTTGTCCACCCAAAGAATATCTTTAGCAACTAAGCCCATCAGCCGCTTACTCCACTCTAAAGAAGTCTTGGAATCCACAAACGCACCAGATTGGGGCAAACGTTTGTCAAACCACTTGTAAAAGAGAGATGCGCAACAACAAACCACCCCACCTCGTTTTTTCTCATTCCTGTTGTATAGGGCGTAGTGGAGATCACCTTACAAAGTTGGCACCGAATTCTGAGCTATAAACATCTGAATAACATCCGTATCGACGAAGTCAGACTCATTAGGGAATAACACAATGCCATATATAAACAGAGCCAATATTGCATTGAAAGCCATCCACCTTTTCTCCTTAGCTTCTTCTTGAGCCCTCTTCACTAAGTACTCCAAGTGATAGCCTCGAGATTTTCCCTTCTTATAAAAGTCAGCCTCCACTGTAGATCTGCTCAAATAAAGAGCCTGAGCCACTGCTTGGAAATCACAATCTCCTTGGGAACCACAGAAAGGGACACCTTCTTTGATAGGAATCTTAAAAATGTTGGAGTACTCTTCTAGGGTAGGAACCAACACATAATCTGGCATCACAAAGCACCTCAAGGAAGGATCATAAAACTACATCAAGGTGTGTAGCCCATTGTATTCATATTCACTGAGACTCCGAACCAGGGATAATATCCAACCATACTTCTCTTCAAAGGCTCCCAAAACTTCTGGACTAGCTATACTCTGTAAACTGTTCAACGGGCCAAGAGTGATCTTCGGGAACTTGAAGACGATGATGTGCTTCTTACCCCTCTTAGTGTCCATCCCTACGAATGCCCTCTGACTGGAATCAAAGACTAGATACTACCTGAAAATGCACAAACATGAATGTCAGAAAAATGGAATGCAATGCAGGGCACGGGATCAAGGTATCCACACGAACTGGCTGCACTGTGCTGACTGAATAAACCAAGGCTCTATACCAAAACTCAGAACAATAACCACCATAGTGATAAAACCAGAAAACCAGGTAGGTTGAAGGTCACGGTTACCTGCAAACCTGCAAACACCCATCCCTCTCACATGTGGGGTACTAAGATCCTCAATATCCCGGGCTCTAAGGTCAAGAAATGATGATATGTTTACCACTTCTGGTTTGGCATCATCACCAATCGAGGAGGCCTCAACTGATTCACAGAAACGAAAGATCCTCAGCTTCAGAGGTTTGAGAAGCAATAGCACATTCAGCCCGAAGGATACAATGATATCGCCAATCAAAGAGGTCGTCCACTGATTCACTTCAAAAGGGAATCCTACAGCAAGTTCCCAGCATTGGGTCCTCGGATCGAAAATGTGCAATGGGTTTGCCACAGAACGTGGGCTGCCACTGTCACATCCCGGGAGGAGTGCCGCAAATGAGTCCTCGGGAATGGTCATCAGAGTCGACAATTCCTCAAGAGAATAACCACTGGCCTGTATCAACATACAGTAGCAGAAAGCTCCTAATAGAACCTCGTCTGATTGTCGGGATCGTGATCACCCGCACGTGGCCAACACCACGGGAGCGTCACGCCTGCCCACGCTAAAACCTAGGTGTATGCTCGAGCCTGGGTATTGGGCTCATCTCTCAAAACATCCTAACCCGCCAAACAGAAAACCAGCCAGCACAGCACAGTGATATCCAGTATGACAGTAATAAAATGCAATGTAATGCAATAAAAGCTATAAATACATTAAAAAAATAAAACAGCAAATACAGTAATATACAACAAAGCAAAGCACCACAAAAACACCCAATGAAATAAAACCAACAAGCGCTAGGATTGACTCGCTAAAGGGGATGGACCAGCAAGAGGTCAACCTTTCCCCAGCAGAGTCGCCAGCTGTCGCTCCCGAAAGATTCGCATCCGACGATACAAACGCGAGAGTGGCGCAAAAGACACAGAGTCGCCAGCAATGTGTATTTATCCCAAGAGAGGGAAAGGAAACACTGCATAAACCTGAAGAGAAAGGGAAAGAACATGGTCTCACGACCAAGAGAAACGGGTACGGGAGTCGGTTACGCGAAGGGAAGGTGTTAGCACCCAACACGTCCATCGTACTCGATGGGATCCACGCTTGTTGTCTGCATCAAAGGGTGTCGCGCCCAGAGCTCCACTGCTACTGGACCAAAGAAGAAACGAGAACAGAAAGAACGGAGAAACGAAGAAGAAAAGAAAAAGAAGTGACTCGATAGGACGATATCATTGTCCTAGGCCTACGTACTCCCTCAGTGCAATGGGAAAGTCAGAGTCAACGTAGTTCGGACGAGAACTGTGGGGGGAAGGTTGCTCGCCAAGACAATCGCTGTCTTGTGCCTACATATCCTCAATCGGACGAGAGAGAGGAATCAGAGCTAATGTAGTTCGTGGGTATGACCACGGATGGGTAAGTGTTTTTTACGTGAGCGACGAGCTCTTTTCTGAAAATGAAGTTTGAAACCCAACAATCTTGAAGGATAAAAAGATTTGAATTTGTTTGGTGTTTTTTAGACAGAAGTGTTTTAAGTTAGTTCATAACTTGCATTGCACCAAAGTCTTAAATACAGGAACGAATACTTCGCGCATCATCGCCAACAGAACATACACTAGGTATCCTAGAGGAGTGAGAGGCAGCCCCTCAATCCTCACTTCCCACGCTTAAGGCTCGTGCGCAATACACGTTAACTTTTATTACGTGTTTTGAAGGAGTTTTGAGATGAGAGGAGAGACGACCCAAAGGAAACTCTAAAGGGAAACTAAGAGTCCTAATGTTATCATGCTTGGATGACCTATGGTTAGTGAGGCTCAGGAGAGACGACTACCTAAAACCTAATGCTAATCCTACTCCAAGCTTAATAAAAAATTAAGTTGGACTAGGTAGCTCTAAGGGGAAAAGAATCCAAGACTTAATCAAGTCTTGAGATTCAAGGGAGGAAGAGAGTGAAAGGGAGGGGAGAAGCATCTTAGATGCTAAAACAAACACAAGTAAGAAAGCTTAAAAGAGAAAGGAGAAGTTAGAATGTGGATGACTATCCACATCCCATTCACTTACTATTAGCCTCTACATGGTTAGCAAAAACAAACATAAGAAACAATAAGACAAATGAAACCCAAACAAATCACAACCCAAAGAGAAATGATTACAAACCCTATAATACTCATCCAAGTCAGAATGTACACCTTAGAGGTGACTCATAATGTTTACCAAACAAACTTAAGCAAAGAGAATGCAAACAAGAGGCAAAACATCCAAGAAAGCCATCAAAGAAGGAATAGAAGAAGAATGAGTGGTTATGCAAGGTGATCATGCAAGAATGCTTCAAATAAAATCCAAGTCAGAATGTGGATGACCTAAGCAGGTGCCTAAACATGTTATACAAGTGTCATACAAGGCATACAAGCAAGTATCCAACATTAGGAATCATTAGGGGAAGAAGAAAGAAGCATGTAAATGAAACATGTTAAAATATGCAAGATGCAACATGAATAACATATGACAAGAATACAAATCTTAAAGGTCAGAAACAAATATCAAATGAGATGCAAAGAAGTGATATGGCATGGAATACACAAACCAAACACAAACCAAGAAGAGGCATAGATGAGAAGAAGTGAGAAAGTAAGTCAAAAAGAGGCATGTAAATCAAACACTGAACATGTACACAAAAATATGCAACAACCTCACACCAATGACCTATAATAATTCAAACATGATTTATGAAGTCCAAAGAAACAATCCCAAACAATGGCACAAGTGCCTTCTCAAACAAGTAACCAAACAAGACAAAAAATGTGCATAAAAGAAGACCTCAAACAAAGAGCAATCAAACAATTAGCAAATCACCTTCAAAAATTATCAAATTAAGACCTAAAACACCTCAACCAGGGGCAAACAACATATTAAGAATTCAAGCCAAAGTCACAAGGTAAGTGTTGCGGTGAAAATCGGATAACAAGCTATGAATTAACTTGCATCATTTTCTTTTACAACCGACTATGATTTATCCAAAGGAAATGTTCAAGATCATTAAAAACCTAAAGGGGGGAGATCTAAGGTTCGGGGGTTGGTTATACAAAGGGAAGGTATTAGCACCCTAAGTATCTGTAGTACTCTACATGAACCTCTTGTTTTGTTCATGTTATTCTAATGTTTGCATGCTAAGAATCTGTACTATGGTAAAGATAAAGACCTAGGTATATACACTAAGTATGCTCGCCAAGACATCGCATCTCGTGCCTACGTATCCTGACGGGAATGGAATCAGAGCATTCGTAGTTCCCCTCAACGGGGTAAAAGGGTGAAAAGCTTGAAAGCAAAGCTTGTAAGGATGGATTGGTTAGGAGAAAGAGATTAATGGCTATCTCTTGAAAGGATTGTGAAAGGTTGGACCGTCTTAAAGGAGAAGAGATTAATAGCTATCTCTTTGGGAAGGCCAGGTCAGAAGGGAGAAGAGATTAATGGCTATCTCTTGTGAAATGGTTTGAGGTTAATAGGGTATTTGAGCTATCTATGACATGAAGTCAATAGAGAGACTTTTCCTTTGGAAGGAGGGGCAAGCAACAGAGAAACAACGAGGAGGAAACCTCGAGTATCAAGAATAGAATGAACAACAACATATACAATGGATGCAATAAGAATTAAATTAAAAATTGAACACTATGAGTTAACTAAGATGAAACTATAGAAAATATATCAAGATAAAATTTAAGAATTAAATAAATAAACAAGATTAAAAAATAAGCCAAATTTACTTAAAAAGCTAAATAATTAAATAAATTAATTCTAACTAAATAAAACTAAATTTAATTAAAACTAACTAAAAAAAACAAATTAATTAATTATGAAACTAATTCTAATCCTAAATAAAAATTAACTAAACTAAATTTAATTAAAAAAAAACTAACTAATCCTAAACTAATTAAATTAAACTCTAACTAAAGTAATCTAATTAAACTAATTTAAATAAAACTAATGATAGACTAATTCTAGAAACAAAAACTAATTGTCTAATCTAATAATAAAAAAAAACTAAAAAAACAATTAAACTAACTAAACCTAAAATCACTAAGCAAGAAACTACTAACCTAAAAATACTAAAAAATGAAACAGGTCGTGAATTTTGAGGAGCATAGAAAGGCCCAAGCTGGACATTGATCCAAGGGTCCAACATTGATCCATGGGCGGGTCATGGGTTGAAGGCATACGGGTTGTCGGTGCCGACCCGGTTTAGCCATTCTTAAAGAGGTTGGTTGGAAAACCCTATCTAAACCGTCCTCACTCCTTCGTTCAATTGCTCTCTCCCTCACGAAATGAATTCAGTCAAAACAAACAGGACAAAGCCCTCTCATTCTTCCTTCCCGTCGCTACTTTCTCTCTATGATTTTTCACTCACAATCGATCCCTCTCCTTCCCTAATTATCCCTAGTTCGCAACGATGCAAAAATCGAAATCATAAACAGAAGCTTTGGTGAAATCAAGCATGGAAAAAAAGGTTAAACAATCAGCACAAAGGCAAAGCATGAAAAACTTACACGGTCGGAGCTAGTCCGACGAACCTATCTATTTCAGCGGGATGCTTGGCTCCGGTAAGCTCGTTTGATTTCTCTCTTCACTTCGTCTCAAATCATTACTTCCGCTTCTCTTTTCTGGTTTACGTAAATGGAGGGTGGTTTGAGTTTTTTTTTTGGTGTTTAATGGTTGAGATTTAATGGAGGCTGTGAGTTTGTGGTGGCGGGCGGAGGGATGATTGTGGTGGAGGTTCGGTCGCGTGAAATAGGAGTAGTATTGTGTGTTGGCTCAGAGGGAACTTCAGAAGGTGTTGTTGTTCTGTTTGGTGAATGTTTCGTGGCCGAGAAAATAAAAAGAAGGTTGTTGTTCCGTTGTAGAGGCAGCAGATTGGCGAAAGTGGAGGGAGTTATCAGCTTGCGAGAGAGAGACGAAAGATTGTTGTTCTGTTTTTTTTAACAGATGGGGCTGAGATATTGAAGGTGACGATATGAAGATGGAAGATGCGTCAAGAAAGAATTACATAAACAAAAGGGTGATTAAAGATAATGGTTGTGTTATGGTACAAGGCGGTTTTGTTGTTGCGTAGGTAAAGGTGTCCGCCGGAAATGGAGGTCCAGGAACAGAGTGAAGACTTTGAATGGCTGGAAAGAATTTTGGGTTGTCGTGTTCTATTGTCAAAGTGGCAGAAAGTGTTGTATTGTGATGGCAGTGAAAAAAAAGATATGAGGTAAGTGGTTGAAAGGATGGTGATTTTCTGGTTATTTCTTGTCAAGAACTGTGAAACTTTCTGATACAAGTTTTGGGTTTGTGGAGGAGAGGTTTATGAGGCTGGGTTTGCAGAAGATTGGTTTTTTCAGTTGTTCTTCCTTCCTCCCCCTTTTTCGATTTCTCTCCCCCTTTTAACTCTGAACTTTCTCTTTTGAATTTCAAAAACATGTAACGTTGTGTTGTGTCTTTTTCAATGTGCAGGGATTTGGCAGACTAGCAGGTTTTGGTAGCAGCTTGGTGTATGGTTTGATACGGTTAAAATTGTAACGCTGGGGGCAAAGTGAAGCAGAGGCTTTGAACTTGGGCAGCAATGTAATATTCATTTTGGTGTAATTGTAAAAAAAAAGAGGTGTTAAGAGTGGGATGTGAGGTCAAAGACCTTATGTCGTGACCTATAGACCAAAACAAAATAAATGGATTTTTTTTTGTAATTGTTACTTTTGTTTTATTTATTTTTGGGATTTTATAATAATATTAGAATCTAATCTATAATAAGATAACTAAACTTAAATTAAAATAAAATTAGGATTAAAATCAAAATTAAAATAAATTAATAAACTTAAAATGATTAATACTAAAGTTAGACTAAAATTAAAAATAAACTATATTAAAATTAATCTAATCAAAACTAAACTAAAAATAAAAGCCAACTAAAATTACAATTGAACTAAGTTAAAAATAAAACTGTCGCGGTGAAAATTGGATACCATAGTTATTTGTTAACTAGGATCGCATTTTTTCTATGTCACCACCGGTCTTTGATTTTATCCAAGGGAATGGAGAAAAAAACCGAATTCCCACAATGCAATGCAAATGCACTTAGATTCTAAGTTCGGGGGTTGGTTATACCTAGGGAAGGTTTTAGCATCCTAGATATCTGTAGTACTCTACAGGAACCTCTTGATTTATTTTATGTTATTTGTTATCTGTTTTGCTAAGGGTTTAAGGATAAGTAATTTGTTATTTTTTATTCCTAAGTGTGCTCGACAAGATATCACATCTTGTGCCTACATATCCTGTCAGGAGGGAATCAGAGCACTTGTAGTTCCTTATTTAAGGATACTAAATGTTTTAAAGGTTTAGGAGAGGAAGATGAGTCATCATCTTAAGAAAACCACCATAGTTCTTTGAAAATGTTTGTATTTGTGGGGTATGGGATTGTATGTCCCTTTCTTTGAGATGATTAACATCTAATTCTCTTGTGTGGAGAATTAGGTAGGCTAAAGTTTGATTTGAAATCAAAATTGTGGGGGGACTAACCTAGGAAATCTATCCTAAGTTATCTAATAGTCTTAACTTAAGGGTGTCGATTATGATGCAAATGAAATGCACCATGCACAATAACGTGGTTATCATGCATGGGATTTTCCCTTGGATAATTATGCGGTTAATTATATTATTTAGGCGAGTGTGCTAGCAAAGTGATGCTAGACTTGTGTCCAGTGATCAAAAGGTCGAATACGATGCCCTAAGGCGATCGACTTACATAGGTAGAAAATTGGCTCGACGTTGGATCGAGGATTTTTATAAGTTTGAAAAGGTTTAGACAGAAACATAAATCAGATAAGAAAAACACAATCAAACAATCAGACGCTCACGAACTTATGACTAAGCGAGAGGTTTCTAATCGAGGACGATTTATTAAGAAAAGTCGATTTGACTCGTTTTACTTATTGTATTTAAAAAAACGGTTAGAGATTTAAAGTTATTAGAATTGTAAGTCTTGTTAAGTCTTGAGTTAAAAAAAAACTAAATTATATTTTAGATTAATTACAAAGCTTTTAAAATAATCACTAATAAGAGTTTAAATTTTTAATTAGAAAAAGTTTGATTATCATAAAAAAAGATTTCGATTAATTATTGAAGGGGAGGTTTTAAATTTATTATAAAAGAAAATTAAGTTGATTATTATAAAAAGTTAAGTTAATTGTTATTAAAAGGGTTTAAATTAGATTATTATAAAAAACCTAAATTAAATCATTAATAAAAATTTTAATCTTAATTAGAAAAAGATTTATTATTAAGTTTTAATTTGATAAAAAGTTTTAATTTGATTATCGTAAAAGTTTAATCATATTAGACTAAAATGTTTAATTTGATTATAAAAAAAAATTAATTGATTGTAATGAAAAGTTAAATTATGCTGAATAGGAAAAGGATCGAACGAAAAAAAAAGGGAAAGCGCCTCTCTCATTCTCAACTCTCGTTCTCTCTCGATAATGAAGCGAAACTAGGGTTTTGACTCTAATCCGCCGTCGCCGATCTCGCTATCTCTCACGATCTCTCATCTCTCCGGCGGCCTGCGAAAAATAATCAAAAACATCAAATAACCGCACCCCACACAGCCCGTTACCCCGATTTTCACTATTTCACGATGATTACATATTACAATGCAAAAAAAAACGATAAAATGGACGGTGGATGACGGCAGCTCCGATCAGGGAAGTTTTCTCTCTTTACCTCTGTGTGATTTCGCGTTGTAGCTTTCTCCTTCTTTGTTTTGAATGCTGCGGCGATGATGATCACCTCCGGTGCTCTGAGCCTGGGTCGGTGGGTTTGCGTGTGACTGCTTGATTTTTGTGACTTGTCTCTCTTTCGTCTCTGGTTTTTTTTTTCGTTTTTCTTTCTGATGAGAAGAGCGTCCCTTTTATAGGCCAATGATGAGTATGGAAGCTTTTGAAGTTGTTAATGTTGATTGATCCGGTTTAATGCTGATTTGATCTGATTTGGGATTTGGGAAAGTTTTGGGCCGACTTGAATGCTTTGCAATTTGGTTTTCAAATCTGAGAAATTTTTGGAAACTTTTTGAAAACCTTCCTTCTTCGTCTTGAAACAAATTCTGATGTTACCTTGTTACTGATTTGGAGAGTTTTTCGAATTTGAAATTTAAGTCTGGAAGATCCAAAAAAGAGTCCGCTTTTGATATGATCTCTTGTAATCATTGAGTTGAATGCTCTGATTAATCCAAAATGGAAGGAATTGATGTTGGCGGCGTCTTTACGATGTTGCCCTTAATTCTATATTTGAAAATGATGAAAATATATTTCTGATTCCAACAAACTCTGAGGCCAAATACGACTGTTGAGAGATAGTTATTTGGAAAACCGCTTTGGAAAGTTTTTGATTATACTGAATTTTTACTCGATCTTTTGAACGCAGGTCTGAACAACGGTTGCTACAGCTGCTGCATTATTGCAGATCCAATAAGGTTGCAGACATGTCTCCCTTAATTCATCACCAACCTTAAAGGAATAATATTAGTTGGTTGGTGTGGATGGATGAAGGCTAACCGAACTACAACATTGGGACAGTAATCAACAAGGTCTGTGAATCAATGATTCTTGCTCATGCTATGTTGTCGATCCTCCTCTGATTTTAACATGCTCGATGCAGCGGCCGGAAACGGAACTAAGCGCAAGAATTGGTAAAGCTACTTCCTCTAAGAGCCTCATAGTTTGTAGAGTCCTGCAAGAATTCCCCAATAGAATTACCATGTGTAAGCTTTGAATTTCTATTTTCTTGCCTCGTTTTGTATAGCCTTTGGTAATTGTTTTGAGACATAATGTAAATTGATTCCAAATGTTGCATTATGGACAGGTTTGTGCGTTGACGTACTTCTTCGGCATGGAAAGCTTATTGAGAGCTCCGTCAATCTGAACAGCATCATAAGCTTCTCAACATCAAGCTAGTTGGTGAAAGCACTATAGACGGTGCAGTGGTGTATTGCTATCAAAAGCTCTTGCGACGAAAATGACCATTCTTTGGCACCAGTATGTGAAAACTCATAGGTTACTTGCATCTTCTTATTTGGAGGTTCCCTTAGTTTGTAATCTCCCTTTCCTGTAGTTCACTTTAGGAAAATGATTAAACCGTTTTTTTATGAATCATGAACTGGTGAGTTTCCGTTTCAGGCAAAGTTGATGAATTGTTGCCTAAGTCTCTGAAATTTGGATTGGTTTTCACGCAGTTATGAAGAACTTGGCGAATCGACATGTGGAATGGAGATCGTAGCATTAGCAGCAGTGGCGAGCCTCAAAACCTTCAAACAAGTAACAATGTAAGAATCTTGAACTTAGTTCAGTGTTTGAAATCCGAAGCAGCTGAGAGCGAATGCTACATTTAATTTTTATTCGATTCCTCATAACTCTCCTTCGTGTTCTATTGCAGCTTTCCACTTCAATCAAAACTCGAATCCGGCGTCACACGTGGAGCCGAACAACCAACTCGAGGCTTGCTATTGTAACAGTATAACCTGATAACGCTTCAAACAGTTTGGTAATTGTCTTGGAAAGAAATTTAAACCTGTCTCAAACATGTTTTGGATTGTGTTTAGACATGTTTCTTTGGAAATCAAATAACTCTTGATTCTCATTCGTGCCTTATGATTCCTTCTTGAATTAATGGTGTACTGAAAATATTTTACATTGTGGCGATTTACTGTATGGCTCAAATTTTCTATTTCTATGCTATTAAGGATTATGATTTCCTCTTAACGTCGGTGTCGAGAATGTGACTCCAATCATGACTATGCTCGATTAATGTCTTTGATTGCCCCTTTGAACATACGACCCGCTTTGGTTTTTTCGGGCTGTACTGGATTGAGTGAATCAATAACTTCTGACTTTCATTTCATGTACATCCGATGACCATGTTTTGGAGTTGTCGCAACACGTTGGGTAGGAGCTCTAAAGTTCAGTTGCGCGACGGCTTGATGTTTGGCTCTTCACGAAGTGACCACCGATGCATTACGCTGTTTGGGATTTGCCTACGAGGATATGCTTGCTAACTTTGGAAACTACAAAGGTAATGATGATCATCCACCCCATTTGTTTTTATTCGACCTTTCATATTATTCATCCACTGGATACGACCTCACTGCTCTTGGTTTTGGCTGGAGGTGTGAAGCATTGTTTTATGGTGGTGACAGAGAGTTGCTGTTATAGTTGAAACTCGTTTTTGCTTAAATAAGAGCCTTCATTCTGTGAATATTTCAATTTTGTTTCGCTTTGAGAAGTTTTGTTATTTACAATGATGATCGCGAACATTAATTCGATATAATTTTCTCTTTGTGCAAGGTAAAAAATCACACCAAAATTTAGAATGAAGCATGCCAGGTCTGGAAGAAGATCAGTGGTCGGCTGCGTTTATATATGGCGTGATGATAGCGAAGATGTCACGATGGTGAGGGCAATTGGAGGATGGATTGATTAGCTTTAACTGACTTACGGTAATTGCTAAGTTAAGTTCAAATGCAACACCAGTAATTCCCTTTGACAGCCGACCTCTTTCCTTCTATTAGTGGCATTACTTTGCAACCGGCCAGAACTAGCACCTGACTTTGGAAGTTCATCAGTAGCTACCTTCTTCAAGAGATGCTCATAGCGCCAAATGTGCTACGAACCTCCTCCCGAATTCCATCTACCGACTCAACTATCGCAGCAGCTTATGAAATTTCTTTAAACAAAGTAGTCTTCATTGTAGTAGGTCTCCTGATAGATTCCATGGTCTTCTGCTTACTAGTATAGGTGGTACTTGTCTTGTGACTAACTTGTATCTTTGTGAAATTTCCAAAGTTCTGAAATTGAGACTCGTTATATTTGTAATGACTTTGGATCTTGACTTGTAGTGAATTCTGAATTAGTAGTGAACACTGATCCTGGGGTTCTTGGATCTTGTGATAACATTTTGAATGGCTTGGAACTGATCTTGTATTTATTGATAATGTGTGATTGGGTTGTGGAAATATACGTCATAAAAGCTGGAGTACCAATATCAGTTTTGAGAATTGGTTGTCAACCGTGAAAGCTAGCTATCCACATGAGAGTCCTCTAACAGGCGATGCCTACTTGTCACAGACCATTAGCAAAGGAGAACATTGGCTAGTTATGAAAACTAAGGGCTCGCCCTACCAAGCACTGACTATTTCATAAAGAATTAATTAAATAATTCTTAATTAATTAGAACCTGAAACATGCCTCAAGATTTGTTATCCACGAATGAAGTGAATCTTTAACCTTTCAATTCTAATGCCCAGTATAATCTTGTAAGATGAGTTTAGAACTTTGATCATGGTCGAAGTAAACTTGAAACCAATTCGAAACATGGCATAATGCCCTTCTTGGATCAAATTGAATTTATTCTAAAGGCACAAATTGTTTGAACGCTTCTTTGAAGTATCATGGGACGTTGCTTTGGTCAACTCGTGGACTCATTGGTAACAATCTTCAGATTAAATTTTAACTCCCATCCTCTATCCATAGATAAAATTTCAAAGTGCAGGGTTCCCAAGCCACCAAAAGTCTAAATTCTTCCACTTGATAAATAATGTTCCGACTTCACGAATAGGATCAGACTCCTTTGTACTTGAGAATACCACTTATCATGCAACTCATCACGACAATCACAACCAACCGGACAAAACCCGGATCTTCCTTGAACCTTTTTCAAGCGAACAGGAACGTAATGAACACACCACAACTTCCGTGACCTTTGAGTCTTCTACAGTAAACTAAAATTCACAGAAAAAGGAAACATGCAAACAAGGTCTAATAACTTGGTTAGCTATGCACGGGCGATCTAATATGCTATGCAAGGAACACAGCGGGGATCTTAGGGTCAAATATTAGGGTTCGACAGATGCCCCTATTTAAGTTTCTCCTATTCGGAGATATGGAGATGGAGAATCTTCGTCTCGACGGGATAGGTGAGACTTAAATACAAACATGCACAAAATTTTTGGCCCTAAGATGCCGCCAAATGCACATGATATGGTATGAAATGATACGAAATGCAAGACAAGGAATCTGTGAGGGATAATGTCACAGGGGATAACCGATGTTAAGACACAAAGAAAGAAAGACCCGGCGAGGGTAACTCAGCGAGACAAGACTCCACGGGGAAAGATCGAACTCCACTGGGGAAGAAGAGACTACCAGCTGACAATCACGAGGCAGCTTAAGCACATGGCAAGAAACTTGAAAGGAACAGGATAACTTACTACCAACAGCTGGTAGCCTAAGCCAAGGTATCCAGTTGCAATAAAAGGATGTATATTACTTACTATCACACACGATAGCCTAAGCAGAGGTAATAAACTGGGGAGGGGAGATCACCTACTACCAAACACGGTAGCCTAAGCAAAGGCGTCCGACAAAAAGGCGTGTCACCTACTATCAAGCATATGATAGCCTAAGCCAGGTAAACACAACGGGAAAAGATAGCCTACTACCACCACGGTTGCCTAAGCGAGGCATCTGACCCAAAAGGGGTGTGTTACCTACTATCAAGCATATGATAGCCTAAGCCAGGTAAACACAACGGGAAAAGATAGCCTACTACCACCACGGTAGCCTAAGCAAGGCATCTGATCAAAATACAGACGTATTACCTACTATCCCACGATAGCCTAAGCCAGGTAATAGACTGGAGAAGCAGGATCACCTACTGCCAACTTGTGGTAGCCTGAGCAAAGGCGTCCGACCAAAAGGTGTGTTACCTACTATCAAACATATGATAGCCTATGCCAGGTAAACACAAGAAGGAAAGATGACCTACTACCACCACGGTAGCCTAAGCGAGGCATCTGACCCAAAATGCAGACGTATTACCTACTATCCCACGATAGCCTAAGCAGAGGTAATAGACTGGAGTAAGCTTCAACGATCAAGATGATGATTCAGCTTCTTTACATGTTCTGCTTTAGGAAGAGTAAATACTTTCCCATGCCCCAAGATTGTATGCCATGGGCAAGTCTTGAAAATAAGTGCTGTGAGGTTGTTTGCCTCAAACAAAGTCTTGAATTTCCCACCCTCTTCAAAGAGATATCATCTGATGGGAATAACTTGAATAATGGATTCATTGGAGATAGCCATTGTAGGGCGATACTGCTGTAGTTGAAAATTCAGTGAAGTAAAATAGAATTCTTGCAACGGGAGTTCTCAAATAAAGAGAATGTCTGCAAAGTCTTCAGTAAGTTTCTCTGACGAATTTCCGAGGATATAACACTTGATGGAAAATGAATTGATAACCTTGATAACTTCGCTGGGGATAGACAAACTGTCCTGGGGAGACTGCCATTTGTCGTAAAAATCTTTGATAACCGAACTGCTCAAATAAAGAGCTGTTGCTTGTTGTCTGGGTGTAAATCCTTTGAAAATGTAGTAATCATTGTTAGAGAAATAAGTAAACTCTTCTTGGAGAGATAGAGTGCAAAATAAATGCACGCTTAGTCCAGGCTTACTATCTCAGAAATATCCAAAATTGTGATTGTCAGGGACCAAAGTTCAATCTAGGGAATAACTGGAAAGAAACGGTCAAACAAGACTCAACCCATTGAGGATTGAAGTCAACGGGTTTATCTTTATCCCAAAACGGAAAAGAAAACTGAAGCAACCATCTTCCACGAGGGTCGAACTCAGTGGGGAGTTAGAAAGTATGTGCTTTTTCTGCCTAGGGCTGACGATTCTACTTGGAGGGAGCAGACAAATCCAGTCACTTGGGGATAACCACGACCAAAGTGAAAGAACCAAACAATGACACAAAAATGCAAGATGCAAAATGCCACATGCCATGAATCTATATGAAAGAATGCCATGCTATGCTTATGCATATGCTGACGAAACAACAACAAGAAGCAAACGGGAGATGAAAACAAGCATCTCGATGCGGATACTCGGCCAATCTTTGCAATATAAGAAGCATCACTGGGGATGAATGGAAAACCAAACAAGCCGCACCTCACAGATTCAAACTTTCTCTGGGGGGAAACAAAAGCACTCCACTTGGGGATGAACATCGTGACTTCACTTAGGATTGTTAAGATGAGTCTGGCCGCTCTGTTGGAGATGAGAAAGATTCACTGGGAATGAATCAGACTCATTGATCCAAGAGACTTCAAGGGGGATAAAATAAATATCTGTTGCGAGCTGAAGTAGCCTGTAGCTGGATAAAATAAATATCCGCTTCGTCGGGGAAACTGGGATCAATAGTAGTTGAAATGTCAGAGATAAGACTTCGAGGGAATGAAATAAACATCCGCTTTCACTGGAGAAGATTGAGATGGTGAGAAAATCCGTTGAGGTGTGAAATAAACACTCGTTCCATTGGGGAAGGTTGAAGTTATAAGAGAATCCACCGAGGGTTCTTAGGTTGGCGACTGGGGAAACCTTGCGTCAAACGTGCCATAAATTCTTGAAGTAGAGGTTCACGGGGGGATAGTCGTGACTATTTATAGCAAAGACTTACTAGGGATTCACCACATTACCTGGGATAGAAGCTTTTCGAGACATGGATGAATAATATCGTGAGATTGACGTAATTCTTCATTGATATTATATGGTAGTCGCCATTTTGAACGATTGTTGTGAATGGATGTAGAGTCTTCAATTATCAAAATGCTCCAGATCATGGTTTATGAGAAGAAGTGATTTCAAGAGGATTTTACAGAAAACATGGCATCCAACTGTCCCAATGTTTTCAAACTCTTGGAGAGATTGTCGAATCTCGACGTAATTGGCCCGGATTGACTGTATTTTGTAACCAAGTCTTCAAATTCTTTGAGAGATTTACCAAATCTCGACGTAACTGCCCCTGATTGACGGTATCCTGAGACTTCGAACTTGCCCCTTGGGGTGAGACAGTGAAAGAAACAGCTGGGAAATAACTTGCCCCTGCTCAGTAAAGCCTTCAGCTAATGTGCCCCTGGATACTATCATCTCCTTGAAACAGTACTAAATTTTAGCTCATCAATGCCACACGTATGTTAATTTCTACGATGTCAAGCAATGTTACCAAGTAGAAAATGTTAATTCTGAAACAGATAATGCAACTTATGTTTGTATTGAAGTTTTATTTAAAATATTTTTGGTGGTCGAGTTACCGTTTTTATAATGCCAACACAAATTTTTGAGCATAGCTCATAGGAGTCAGGAAACGATATCTCAATGAGTATGCCTTTGAAATAAACCTTGCTTCAATTAGGACTTTTAAGGGTTGTATTATGGATTGGTTCACGGTTTAAGAAACAAAGGATATAAGGCTCAAAGTTTGTTTGTGCCTAGCCCAATCTTCGTAATATTTTACTCCATTTTTGTTAACTGAAAAATCACCCTGCTCCAGGTTAAGAATGAGGTTTTTTTTATTTGTAAAAGAAAACTCCTACTTCAAAGGCTCAAAGAGGTTAACGAGGGTTTATCTCCTTATATCTCTGGTGTTTAGGATTTTTGAAATAATGCCTTATATCACTAGCAGAGTTTTATTCAAAAGCATGCAACAAGAGATCTAGCGTTTGATTTCATCATCCTCCATTCAATTCTCCGCTGAGGCAAGAGATTGGGCAGCATTGGCATTATAAAATAGAAAAAGTGTTTTAAAATGAGTGAAACAAATGGATTTCTTCAAGACGACCATTATCATTGCATTAATTATTCAAAGTAACAAATTCTCACACGCAAACATGCTCATAATCAAAGAAATAACAACAAGATGCAAGCAAATGAATAAACATCTTAATGGTATTTGGAGTAAGCTCTACTCTTGATTCTATTGGCTTGGAAGGAAATTCTCGAGTCTTCACGTCTCTTAGTATAAAGGTGTTCCATTTATAACTGGGATTCCTCTCCTGAAGGTCAACACTTCATTGTCGATCATTTCTTGGACCTTTTCTTGGAAAACTTTACAGTCTTCAATCGAATGCCCCAACACCCCATCATGAAATGCACAACTGGTATCTGGATTGAACCAAAGAGGGCGAGATTTCATGGCTCTAGTCTTCCTGGGTGCCATTATTGAGTTTCGGGAAAAGTAAGACCACAATTGACTGTAAGTCATTGGGATTAGGTCAAACCAACGAGTCCTTTCCTCTGGACTATTCAGGGGTCTCTGTTGATCCTGACGCCGATTCTGGTGATTCATGTTCTGAATTCATGGATTCTGACGTTGATCCTGATGAGTCAACCTTTGTCGTTTGTACGGACGTCCATGAGATAGTGATTGCTGGCACTGAACAGGCGCTGCAAACCGACGTTTGTGATAAGGCACCGGAACTGGAGCTCGCAAAGTCTGAGGAGAGCCCAAAATTGCATTAACTTCAACACGCCTTTCTTCTTGGGAAACACTAACAGACTTTTCTTCATTAGCTTGTCTATTCGAGACATCTTTAATTTTCCCACTTTTGAATGCGTTCTCGATGTTTACTCCGACTTCCACAATTTTAGGGAACTCTAATGGCACAACGCCTATCATTCTGACATAATAAGAGTCTGACAGTGTTTTTAGAAACATCTTGGCCAGCTCCTTCTCTTGAAGTGATGGCTGAATTTGGGCCGCCAATTCTTTCCACCTTTGTACATATTCCCTGAAGGATTCGTTGTCTCTCTGACTCATGTTCATCAATTGGTCACTGTCTGGAGCCATGTCCAAATTGTAATTGTATTGCTTCACAAAAGCGTTAGCTAAGTCTTCCCAAGACTGAATACGGTTCCTTTCTAGCTTCATATACCACATCAAGGATGCCCCACTTAAACTTTCTTGAAAGCAGTGAATCATCAGCTTGTCATCTTCAACATAAGTAGTCATCTTTCGACAAAACATTGTCAAATGGTACCTTCGAAGGCAGGCATTTTGAACTTCGGGGGAAAAACCACGCCCGGAACTAGACACAAGTCAAGAGCCTTAAGACCAGGTGCGTTAGGTCCTTTCAACACCTTCAATTGTTCTTGGAGGTCACGAAATCTTTTCTCAATTTCTCCCAATCTAGGATCATTCACATTTGTCACAGGACGAACGTTCTGAGAATTCAGCATATACCTTAGAAAATGGGAATCTCTTTCATTAACTTGACCAACCATATTATTTTGCACAGGCTGAGATTGAGTAAGGACTTCTATTTGTGGAGCGTTGTTGTCAGGAGGGGAACCAAACATCGGATTAGTTGTCACTCTGAAGCCTGACATGGGATCCACATGTTGTGTTCTATCCATTATCCCCAGTTCGAATGCCGGAAGATCAGCTGAGCGACACGAAGATAAGAGAGCGAATAAGCTGGGGTAGAGAAAAGACGTATGCAAAGAGGATGCAATGCTAAAGATGCAATGCGAATGCAACAAGTTTCATGGAACTCGGCTATTTATAATCATCAAGGAATAAAAATGCGTTTTTTTTTTATAAATGGTTACAACCATTAGTATCAAAATACTAAGATATTGGTTTATTAAAATTGATTACAACGCGTCCATACGCCTTACAAGAATCATGATATACAAGCTAAATAAAAGCTAGTAATGATGGATCTAAGGAGACTCTTCCAACGATCTTCTCTTGAGTCGCTTGAATTTTTCTTCCAATTGGGCTTCTTCCAAGCTAAGTAGAATAGAGTAGAGTAAAAAGAAGTAGAACTAGAAGTAGAGTAGCGAGAAGTCCCTTATCACTCTTCATACTCAACAAAGATAATAATTTCCCATATATACTCTTGAATCCTTCTTTGTCTGTTACCAAGGTCTCCAATCTCCTTAGATCGTCCAGATCATGACTCTTGTAAGTGTACTTCAACGCTTTTTTTTTTTTTAGAGTTCATGATATCCTTATGATGTTTATAAACAAGACTACGTTCCATGAATCTTTATGATATGATGCTTATGCAATGCAAGGATGCAAACACACAAAGCACAAAGCACACAAGCAATCAAACAAACAAAAAGTCCTAGGCTTGAAAGGTCACAACATGGAGCCAAGGGTCTAACCATCCCAAGAAGGTATGTACTATGGTTCATTTGTACCTGCCGAACGGGTTCTACAAAGTTCCCAGAGTATACAATCCATCTTTCGGATATTATCGATTTCCCAATTACTTGGTAGTTAACAATATTCTCAAGAGGATCTCGTCTGAGTGTAGTATCGCGTATCAACCATTTGGAATTACTCCCTCATAGTCATCGCACTACATCCTAAAAGGCCAAGTTGGGTTAAAGGTGACTACGGTTCTCAATATCCCGGGCTCCTAGGTCGAAAGTAGTAATGTATTCACGATAGCTCGTTCAACAAATACCACCTTCGAGAGGGCCTCAACTGAGTGTGGAATCAAATCGACTTCTTTGGAATTACTCCCTCGAAATCTCCTCGATTATACCCACGATCCTATCTTATATGTGCTCTCAAGTCCGGGTTAGGACTTATCTCACCACTCAAAGATAACCCTGCATACAGAAAAACCAAGCAAACAGATAGACAAGTATACAGATAAGTATAAACAAATAACATAAAAGAACCAAGTTAGGGGGAACCCTCTTATGAGAATCCCCAGTGAAGTCGCCATTTCTGTCGCGGTGAAAATTGGATACCATAGTTATTTGTTAACTAGGATCGCATTTTTTCTATGTCACCACCGGTCTTTGATTTTATCCAAGGGAAGGGAGAAAAAAACCGAATTCCCACAATGCAATGCAAATGCACTTAGATTCTAAGTTCGGGGGTTGGTTATACCTAGGGAAGGTTTTAGCATCCTAGATATCTGTAGTACTCTACAGGAACCTCTTGATTTATTTTATGTTATTTGTTATCTGTTTTGCTAAGGGTTTAAGGGTAAGTAATTTGTTATTTTTTATTCCTAAGTGTGCTCGACAAGATATCGCATCTTGTGCCTACATATCCTGTCAGGAGGGAATCAGAGCACTTGTAGTTCCTTATTTAAGGATACTAAATGTTTTAAAGGTTTAGGAGAGGAAGATGAGTCATCATCTTAAGAAAACCACCACAGTTCTTTGAAAATGTTTGTATTTGTGGGGTATGGGATTGTATGTCCCTTTCTTTGAGATGATTAACATCTAATTCTCTTGTGTGGAGAATTAGGTAGGCTAAAGTTTGATTTGAAATCAAAATTGTGGGGGGACTAACCTAGGAAATCTATCCTAAGTTATCTAATAGTCTTAACTTAAGGGTGTCGATTATGATGCAAATGAAATGCACCATGCACAATAACGTGGTTATCATGCATGGGATTTTCCCTTGGATATTTATGCGGTTAATTATATTATTTAGGCGAGTGTGCTAGCAAAGTGATGCTAGACTTGTGTCCAGTGATCAAAAGGTCGAATGCGATGCCCTAAGGCAATCGACTTACATAGGTAGAAAATTGGCTCGACGTTGGATCGAGGATTTTTATAAGTTTGAAAAGGTTTAGACAGAAACATAAATCAGATAAGAAAAACACAATCAAACAATCAGACGCTCACGAACTTATGACTAAGCGAGAGGTTTCTAATCGAGGACGATTTATTAAGAAAAGTCGATTTGACTCGTTTTACTTATTGTATTTAGAAAAACGGTTAGAGATTTAAAGTTATTAGAATTGTAAGTCTTGTTAAGTCTTGAGTTAAAAAAAAACTAAATTATATTTTAGATTAATTACAAAGCTTTTAAAATAATCACTAATAAGAGTTTAAATTTTTAATTAGAAAAAGTTTGATTATCATAAAAAAAGATTTCGATTAATTATTGAAGGGGAGGTTTTAAATTTATTATAAAAGAAAATTAAGTTGATTATTATAAAAAGTTAAGTTAATTGTTATTAAAAGGGTTTAAATTAGATTATTATAAAAAACCTAAATTAAATCATTAATAAAAATTTTAATCTTAATTAGAAAAAGATTTATTATTAAGTTTTAATTTGATAAAAAGTTTTAATTTGATTATCGTAAAAGTTTAATCATATTAGACTAAAATGTTTAATTTGATTATAAAAAAAAATTAATTGATTGTAATGAAAAGTTAAATTATGCTGAATAGGAAAAGGATCGAACGAAAAAAAAAGGGAAAGCGCCTCTCTCATTCTCAACTCTCGTTCTCTCTCGATAATGAAGCGAAACTAGGGTTTTGACTCTAATCCGCCGTCGCCGATCTCGCTATCTCTCACGATCTCTCATCTCTCCGGCGGCCTGCGAAAAATAATCAAAAACATCAAATAACCGCACCCCACACAGCCCGTTACCCCGATTTTCACTATTTCACGATGATTACATATTACAATGCAAAAAAAAACGATAAAATGGACGGTGGATGACGGCAGCTCCGATCAGGGAAGTTTTCTCTCTTTACCTCTGTGTGATTTCGCGTTGTAGCTTTCTCCTTCTTTGTTTTGAATGCTGCGGCGATGATGATCACCTCCGATGCTCTGAGCCTGGGTCGGTGGGTTTGCGTGTGACTGCTTGATTTTTGTGACTTGTCTCTCTTTCGTCTCTGGTTTTTTTTTTCGTTTTTCTTTCTGATGAGAAGAGCGTCCCTTTTATAGGCCAATGATGAGTATGGAAGCTTTTGAAGTTGTTAATGTTGATTGATCCGGTTTAATGCTGATTTGATCTGATTTGGGATTTGGGAAAGTTTTGGGCCGACTTGAATGCTTTGCAATTTGGTTTTCAAATCTGAGAAATTTTTGGAAACTTTTTGAAAACCTTCCTTCTTCGTCTTGAAACAAATTCTGATGTTACCTTGTTACTGATTTGGAGAGTTTTTCGAATTTGAAATTTAAGTCTGGAAGATCCAAAAAAGAGTCCGCTTTTGATATGATCTCTTGTAATCATTGAGTTGAATGCTCTGATTAATCCAAAATGGAAGGAATTGATGTTGGCGGCGTCTTTACGATGTTGCCCTCAATTCTATATTTGAAAATGATGAAAATATATTTCTGATTCCAACAAACTCTGAGGCCAAATACGACTGTTGAGAGATAGTTATTTGGAAAACCGCTTTGGAAAGTTTTTGATTATGCTGAATTTTTACTCGATCTTTTGAACGCAGGTCTGAACAACGGTTGCTACAGCTGCTGCATTATTGCAGATCCAATAAGGTTGCAGACATGTCTCCCTTAATTCATCACCAACCTTAAAGGAATAATATTAGTTGGTTGGTGTGGATGGATGAAGGCTAACCGAACTACAACATTGGGACAGTAATCAACAAGGTCTGTGAATCAATGATTCTTGCTCATGCTATGTTGTCGATCCTCCTCTGATTTTAACATGCTCGATGCAGCGGCCGGAAACGGAACTAAGCGCAAGAATTGGTAAAGCTACTTCCTCTAAGAGCCTCATAGTTTGTAGAGTCCTGCAAGAATTCCCCAATAGAACTACCATGTGTAAGCTTTGAATTTCTATTTTCTTGCCTCGTTTTGTATAGCCTTTGGTAATTGTTTTGAGACATAATGTAAATTGATTCCAAATGTTGCATTATGGACAGGTTTGTGCGTCGACGTACTTCTTCGGCATGGAAAGCTTATTGAGAGCTCCGTCAATCTGAACAACATCATAAGCTTCTCAACATCAAGCTAGTTGGTGAAAGCACTATAGACGGTGCAGTGGTGTATTGCTATCAAAAGCTCTTGCGACGAAAACGACCATTCTTTGGCACCAGTATGTGAAAACTCATAGGTTACTTGCATCTTCTTATTTGGAGGTTCCCTTAGTTCGTAATCTCCCTTTCCTGTAGTTCACTTTAGGAAAATGATTAAACCGTTTTTTTATGAATCATGAACTGGTGAGTTTCCGTTTCAGGCAAAGTTGATGAATTGTTGCCTAAGTCTCTGAAATTTGGATTGGTCTTCACACAGTTATGAAGAACTTGGCGAATCGACTTGTGGAATGGAGATCGTAGCATTAGCAGCAGTGGCGAGCCGCAAAACCTTCAAACAAGTAACAATGTAAGAATCTTGAACTTAATTCAGTGTTTCAAATCCGAAGCAGCTGAGAGCGAATGCTGCATTTAATTTTTATTCGATTCCTCATAACTCTCCTTCGTGTTCTATTGCAGCTTTCCACTTCAATCAAAACTCGAATCCGGCGTCACACGTGGAGCCGAACAACCAACTCGAGGCTTGCTATTGTAACAGTATAACCTGATAACGCTTCAAACAGTTTGGTAATTGTCTTGGAAAGAAATTTAAACCTGTCTCAAACATGTTTCGGATTGTGTTTAGACATTTTTCTTTGGAAATCAAATAACTCTTGATTCTCATTCGTGCCTTATGATTCCTTCTTGAATTAATGGTGTACTGAAAATATTTTGCATTGTGGCGATTTACTGTATGGCTCAAATTTTCTATTTCCATGTTATTAAGGATTATGATTTCCTCTTAACGTCGGTGTCGAGAATGTGACTCCAATCATGACTATGCTCGATTAATGTCTTTGATTGCCCCTTTGAACATACGACCCGCTTTGGTTTTTTCGGGCTGTACTGGATTGAGTGAATCAATAACTTCTGACTTTCATTTCATGTACATCCGATGACCATGTTTTGGACCCGTCGCAACACGTTGGGTAGGAGCTCTAAAGTTCAGTTGCGCGACGGCTTGATGTTTGGCTCTTCACGAAGTGACCACCGATGCATTACGCTATTTGGGATTTGCCTACGAGGATATGCTTGCTAACTTTGGAAACTACAAAGGTAATGATGATCATCCACCCCATTTGTTTTTATTCGACCTTTCATATTATTCATCCACTGGATACGACCTCACTGCTCTTGGTTTTGGCTGGAGGTGTGAAGCATAATTTATGGTGGTGACAGAGAGTTGCTGTTATAATTGAAACTCGTTTTTGCTTAAATAAGAGCCTTCATTCTGTGAATATTTCAATTCTGTTTCACTTTGAGAAGTTTTGTTATTTACAATGATGATCGCGAACATTAATTCGATATAATTTTCTCTTTGTGCAAGGTAAAAAATCACACCAGAATTTAGAATGAAGCATGCCAGGTCTGGAAGAAGATCAGTGGTCGGCTGCGTTTATATATGGCGTGATGATGGCGAAGATGTCACGATGGTGAGGGCAATTGGAGGATGGATTGATTAGCTTTAACTGACTTACAGTCATTGCTAAGTTAAGTTCAAATGCAACACACCAGTAATTCCCTTTGACAGCCGACCTCTTTCCTTCTATTAGTGGCATTACTTTGCAACCGGCCAGAACTAGCACCTGACTTTGGAAGTTCATCAGTAGCTACCTTCTTCAAGAGATGCTCATAGCGCCAAATGTGCTACGACCCTCCTCCCGAATTCCATCTACCGACTCAACTATCGCAGCAGCTTATGAAATTTCTTTAAACAAAGTAGTCTTCATTGTAGTAGGTCTCCTGATAGATTCCATGGTCTTCTGCTTACTGGTATAGGTGGTACTTGTCTTGTGACTAACTTGTATCTTTGTGAAATTTCCAAAGTTCTGAAATTGAGACTCGTTGTATTTGTAATGACTTTGGATCTTGACTTGTAGTGAATTCTGAATTAGTAGTGAACACTGATCCTGGGGTTCTTGGATCTTGTGATAACATTTTGAATGGCTTGGAACTGATCTTGTATTTATTGATAATGTGTGATTGGTTTGTGGAAATATACTTCATAAAAGCTGGAGTACCAATATCAGTCTTGAGAATTGGTTGTCAACCGTGAAAGCTAGCTATCCACATGAGAGTCTTCTAACAGGCGATGCCTACTTGTCACAGACCATTAGCAAAGGAGAACATTGGCTAGTTATGAAAACTAAGGGCTCGCCCTACCAAGCACTGACTATTTCATAAAGAATTAATTAAATAATTCTTAATTAATTAGAACCTGAAACATGCCTCAAGATTTGTTATCCACGAATGAAGTGAATCTTTAACCTTTCAATTCTAATGCCCAGTATAATCTTGTAAGATGAGTTTAGAACTTTGATCATGGTCGAAGTAAACTTGAAACCAATTCGAAACATGGCATAATGCCCTTCTTGGATCAAATTGAATTTATTCTAAAGGCACAAATTATTTGAACGCTTCTTTGAAGTATCATGGGACGTTGCTTTGGTCAACTCGTGGACTCATTGGTAACAATCTTCAGATTAAATTTTAACTCCCATCCTCTATCCATAGATAAAATTTCAAAGTACAGGGTTCCCAAGCCACCAAAAGTCTAAATTCTTCCACTTGATAAATAATGATCCGACTTCACGAATAGGATCAGACTCCTTTGTACTTGAGAATACCACTTATCATGCAACTCATCATGACAATCACAACCAACCGGACAAAACCCGGATCTTCCTTGAACCTTTTTCAAGCGAACAGGAACGTAATGAACACACCACAGCTTCCGTGACCTTTGAGTCTTCTACAGTAAACTAAAATTCACAGAAAAAGGAAACATGCAAACAAGGTCTAATAACTTGGTTAGCTATACACGGGCGATCTAATATGCTATGCAAGGAACACAGCGGGGATCTTAGGGTCAAAAATTAGGGTGCGACAAAAACTATATTTGAAAATAAACTAGATAAATCTTAGACAAATTTAAAATGAGAATCTAACTAAAAATACAAAAATAGTAAATAATTAAATCAAGAATAACATGAAGAAGAAAATGCATGATTAATGAGATGTTTACTAAAAATGCGAAAACAGAGACTGACTCAGAATGATATGAAATGATCAGAAAAATCTGAGGGTAAAATTTGGGGTACAACAGTAAGTCCTTCAAACAAACATGCAAAGTCACAAAGGAATCAAAATGCAACATACAAAAGAGAGGGACTAAGATGAAATATGAAAAAGGTTTAAAAATGAAACAAAATGTTTTTATGCACTTCAGAATGTTTATGAAACAATACAAAAAGAATGGGTTCAAGATCATGTATAGATGATGAGCAATAAACTCTACAAGTTCAAGTGTGCAAGTGAAACAATTCACAAAGAAAATTAAACAATTAATTATTTAAATGTCAGAAATAAAATAAAAAAGAAAATAAAATTTACGAAAATTTTATAAAACTAAAAACAAGCTTCATGATTATTTTCAGGATTTTTCAATTCATAAAAAGTGATTTTAACAATTAAAATGCAAAGCAAATCAAATAAAAACAATAAAAATAAAGAAATGAACAAGGGGGCTCAGATAGCAAGCAAGCACGTTGAAAAATGATAAAGGCCCAAAAGGAGGGGTGTGGAAAGCAAGCCCAATTTAAAAGGTCCACCAGCGAAAGTCAAAAGAAAACAATGGAATTCAGTCAACATTCAGATTCAATCAGTACCACAAGATCAATCTCACGCTCACCACTTAGTCAATCCAAATAAAATGTAATCATGATCAGCGCTCCAGATCCATACATTCACATTAATAATGATGCACACACATACACAATTACTCAGAAATTAAAAAGCAAGCACGTGGTAAGCACATGAACAATTAATGTGTTGGCATCCATTCAACCATTGGATTAATCCTACGCATGCAAATCAGTCACACAAATTAAATATTAAACAAGATCAGTGGCCCAGACCAAAGCACATAGTAACAATCATGGAGATGCACGCACACAATTAATAAAATAAAACAGAATTTTAAAAACGTGGCAAGCTGATGACCGTAGGATCAAACGAATCAACGGTTGGGACTTCATCTTCTTCCCTTAAACCCTTGTCGGACGGAGAAATAACCAGTCGCCGGAGTTAGGGCTCCGGTCACCCTCTCCGGTGAGCTCCAACACCACAATTTTCCAGAAATGACAAATGAGTATACCATTCGAACCAGATTTCCACAAGGAACTCAAATATCAAATCCATTTCATCAGATAACAAACACACATTGAGAATCAAATGAAAACATCTTTAGATCTAAAACTTTAAATCCACATTACACACAATTCACACGTCCAAATTTCAAACAAGATAGATCAGAATGATCAGTGAACGTCATAGATCATAATGCACACAAGAAAACTGAGTTATATGAGTATGAAATCAACACCAACCTGAACCTTATAGAACTTGAAATCCACCAAGAAATCCCAAAAGCTGCAGATCTTCCTCTTTTGAACTCTATTTGCAAAATAAATGCAAATAAAGGCTTGAATCTGGCTAGATCTAGAAGTTTGAAGATGATCCCTCCTGAAACCAACTTGATGAAAAACTCACTCTAAGCTCAAACCATTGGAGGATTCTTGCTCTACTCTCTTCACTGATCAAGAATGTGGAAGAAATTCTTCAGAAAGCCTTATGGAGAGGGAGAATCTAAGAAGAGAAAGTGTGGAGTGAAAAATGGATTCTGAGCAAATGAGAGTGCATGACCTAATTTTGGAGGCATGAGTAAGCTTATATACTCTCCATTAGTCCACTGATTAGGATTAGCAAGTGATTAGAACCTTGGTTAATGAGATTTGGTTGATTTTGCAAATTTGCATTTTGAGTTGTATCCACTAAACTACAGGTGCAAGAGCCATGTAATCATCATGATTCACCTCCAATTTACTTATTGATCACCTCTGAATTGTACTTGGGCCTTGCAATGACTTGGTTCATGAAATTTGAATCCATTTGCAATTTTGCACTTTGTGAAAATAATGAGAAATATGGCATGAAATAACTTGATTCAAAAGCCAAACTTGTGCCAAATGAAGTGTACTTGAGTTTGATAATCTGACTTGAGTCATTAGAAGCCCTTACAACTCATTTTGAACCAAAATGCCAAAGGTGGAAAAAGTGATACATGTGAGAACCCTTAAAAACACCTTGCCATCTTGTGACCATAACTTGAGTTCTACAAATGGTATGGAAACCATCTAGTACTTTTTGGAAATGGGAGAGAAAGATCTTCAACTTTCATGTTGGAGGAAAATTCATTTGAAGCTTCCTTGATGATGAAAAGTCAAGTTGAATGTGGTGGAAAAATTGCCAAAAATGGAAAGTTCTCATTATAGGTCATTTTCCAAATTTAGTAACTTTTGCACAAACCCTTGATTCTTGATGAATGGCATGAATCTTGACAATTTAATACCATATGAGGATGTGAGACCTTGAAAACCATGAAAAGAACCTCAAAAATCCACAGTTGACTTTCTCCTTTACAATTGACTTTTGCTTAGTTCACAAGCAACTGATCCACTGAACATTCTTCACCATGAATTATCCACCAAACCCTCATCTTATGGATACATGTGAGAATATAGCCCTCATAGCATCATGCTTGAACACACAAAGCACTCCAAGAAGTCCTTTTGATTCACAAACCCTAATTGGTCCCTCTGGTTAAGAGGGAGGGATCCACTTGAAATCCTTTGCCATGCTTGACCATATGAAGATATGATGAACCCCATGAGCCACCTTGAAGCTTGATACTTGAGAATATGGACCAAGTACCTTGATCCCATGCTAAGAACCAATGCTATGCACAATGCAAATGCAAGAAATGCAAAGAAACATAGGCCAATTAGCTAAAAACAACAAGGCAAATTTTGGGGTGTTACAGCTGCCCCTATTCAATCAACTTGGTCCTAAAGGTATGATAGTGACGGCTATCATGCATTCAAAGGATTCACGGAGATTGAATACCAAAAGAAACCTGAAATTTGCAATCTTCAAAGGAGGGACGACTCCACTGGGGGACAAGCAATAAATGCTGCACTGTCACAACACGTACGAGTGTCGGAAACCGATACAAACAATGTATTGAAAAGTCTTGAAATAAACACAAACGAGTGTTAGCTATGCTGGGGATAAACACTGACGGGTGCCAAAAGGGTTCACACATGGACGGGTGCTGAAAGAACACGGATGGGTGCCAGATGTCAATGCAGACGAGCATTGAAACAAAAGTTCAAACACGGACGGGTGCTGAAAGAACACGGACAGGTGTAAAAGGTTCGATACGGACGGGTATTGAAAAGGTACACGGACGGGTGTGAAAGGTTCAATACGGACGGGTATTGAAAAGGTACATAGATGGGTGTGAAAAAGATAAATTTACTGGGGATTAATCTCGTTGGGGAATGGAAAGCAACACGGACGAGTGTCAACAAAAGGTCAATACGGAAGGGTATTGAAACAAAAAGGGATAAGGAAACCTCTCTGGGGATTGAAATGCAACACGGGCGGGTGTCATCAAAAGGTCAATACGGACGGGTATTGAAATCACACCGGTTCGAACACGGACGGGTGCCGAAGGAAACACGGACGAGCGTCTGACGGTAAAGAAAATCTGGGGGGATAAGTCAAAGGACCACCTGGACAAAGGGGTAAAAATGAAATCATGGATCAACGATCCTGGCAAACAACTCTGCAAGGGAATGCCAAATGTTGCTTTGAATGACTAAACCAACACTTGTGGAATACAACCAAAAGATATCTCCTGAAATCCAGCTTCCCTGATGAAGGAAAACTCAAACCTGGCTTATGCTTCGGATGCATATGTTTGAATTTTGCCGTAATGCTCCACACGAAGTGGAAATGCTATGCATTTAGGAGGATTCCATGCAAAACAAATGCTTATGCAATGCAAAAGAGGTGCCTCAGCAAAATAAATGCTGAAGGCGAAGGTAAACTCCACTGGGGGTGACACACAAAGAGATAGAGGTATATGTCGATGACATGATTGCAAAATATAAGACAAAAGAGGAGCATGTGACCCACCTATCGAAACTATTCGAGCATTTGAGGAAGTACAAACTCTGCTTGAATCCTAACAAGTGCACCTTCGGTGTCCGTTCGGGGAAACTCTTAGGGTTCATCGTCATCCAGAAAGGGATTGAGGTCGATCCTGACAAGGTCAAGGCCATTCGAGAAATGCCTTCTCCGAAAACTGAAAAACAAGTCAGAGGATTCTTGGGACGTTTGAACTACATCTCCAGATTCATATTCCTTATGACCGCCACGTGTGCGCCAATTTTCATATTACTAAAATAGAACCAGGATTGCGTTTGGTCAGAAGATTGCCAAATCGCCTTCGACAGTATTAAGGAATACCTGTTAAATCCGCCGATTCTATCACCTCCAGTGGAAGGAAGACCACTGATCATTTACCTCACAGTCCTGGAGGACTCAATGGGATGTGTACTTGGCCAATAAGACGAAACAAAACGGAAAGAGTCTGCCATCTACTATCTGAGCAAGAAATTCACCGACTGCGAGACTCGGTACACGATGCTTGAGAAAACTTGTTGCGCTTTGGCTTGGGCAGCCAAACATCTTCGCCAATACATGATTCGTCATACTACTTGGTTGGTTTCTGAGATAGATCTGATCAAGTATGTCTTCGAAAAGCCTGCTCTCACTGGAAGAATTGCCCGTTGGCAGATGTCATTATCAGAATATGACATAGAGTACCACACTCAGAAAGCCGTTAAAGGAAGTATTTTAGCCGATCATTTGGCTCATCAACCGATTGATGATCAAGAATCAACCGGGTTTGACTTGCCAGACGAAAATGTCATGTATCTAAAAATGAAAGATTGCGATGAACCGTTACCCAGTGAAGGGCCAGAACCAGGTTCCTAATGGGGACTAATCTTTGACAGAGCAGTTAACCATTATGGAAACAGAATTGGGGCAATAATTGTTACCCCTCAGGGTACCCACATTCCTTTCACTGCCAGACTTACGTTCAAATGTACGAACAACGAGGCCGAATACGAAGCTTGTATTATGGGTCTCGAAGAAGCGATTGATTTAAGGATAAAAAACTTGGACGTATACGGCGATTCAGCCTTGGTTATCAATCAGATAAAATGAGATTGGAACATATACCAATCAGGACTAATTCCTTACAAAGACTATGCAAGAAGGTTGTTACCCTTCTTCAACAGAGTCGAGTTTCATCACGTCCCTCCTAGAGAGAATCATATGGCTGATGCCTTAGCCATTCTCTCTTCCATGATTAGTGTAGGTCAACGGAATGACCTACCTAAGCTCGACATAATACGCCTTGAACGGCCCGTCTACGTCTTCACGATCGAAGCAGTCATAGACAACAAACCTTGGTATCACGATATCAAATGCTTCCTTCAGAAACAAGAGTACCCATCTGGGGCACTCCGAAAAGATAGGAAAACCCTCAGAAGATTGGCTGGAAGCTTCTTCCTGAGTGGTGGCACTCTTTATAAGAGGAATTTTGACTTGGTCTTGCTCCGATGCGTAGACAGACCAGAAGCAGACATGCTTATGAAAGAAATTCATGAAGGATCCTTTGGCACTCATGCTAACGGACACATAATGGCGAGAAAAATTCTGAGAGCAGGGTACTACTGGTTGACCATGGAATCCGACTGCTACAAGTACATGAGGAGGTGTCACAAGTGTCAGATATACTCCGACAAAGTTCATGTACCGCCATCACATCTTAAAGTTCTTTCTTCCCCGTGGCCTTTTTCCATATGGGGAATTGACATGATTGGCTTGATTAAACCTAAGGCTTCAAACGGACATCGGTTCATCCTGGTAGCCATTGACTATTTCACCAAGTGGGTCAAAGCAGCGTCGTACGCTAATGTAACCCGACAAGTGGTGGTCCGATTTATCAAAAACAATATCATCTGCCGTTATGGTGTTCCGAGCCTGATCATTACAGATAATGGATCTAACTTTAACAACAAGATGATGAAAGAGTTGTCGTTGAGTTCAAGATCGAACACCATAACTCATCTCCCTACCGACCCAAGATGAACGGAGCTGTAGAAGCGGCTAACAGGAACATCAAGAGGATCGTTCAAAAGATGGTTGTAACCTATAAAGATTGGCACGAGATGCCACCCTTTGCTCTTCATGGTTATCGAACATCTGTCTGCACTTCAACAGGGGCAACCCCTTTCTCTCTAGTATATGGCATGGAGGCAGTTCTCCCCATAGAAGTAGAGATCCCATTAATCCGGGTATTGATGGAAGCTAAGCTTTCAGAAGCTGAATGGTGTCAAAGTCGACACGACGAATTAAACCTGATCGAAGAGAAGCGAATCACGACACTATGCCACGGTCAGTTGTATTAGCAGAGAATGAAGAAGGCGTTCGACAAAAAGGTCCGACCTCGTGTCTTCAAAAAAGGAGACCTCGTGCTCAAGAAGATACAATCATTTCTCACTGATTCTCGGGGTAAATGGACTCCAAATTATGATGGCCCCTATGTGGTCCCGAAAGCTTTCTCAGGCGGCGCCTTGAGACTTGCAACCATGGACGGAGAGGAATTTTCCTACCCCACGAATGTTGATGTAGTCAAGAAATACTTCGCCTAAACTTAAAAAAAAACGTCTCGGTGGATTGAAAACCCGAAAGGGTGGTCCAGGAAAAAGTTAGAGACATGAAAAAAATCATCCTGATGGATTGGAAACCTTATAGTACAATCCAGGCAAAAATTAGGGATAATGGCAAGTAACTATGTTCAACAGAGGCAAGTCCCTCAGCAGCAGTTACATCATCCTTCGGAGGAAAACTCCAGTCAAGGTCATCTTCGACAAAAGCCCAGGATGTCCCGAATTCAAAGTTGGTAGAAGGATAGTGGTCGTTATGTTTCAACATAGCCCTTTTCTCTGTAAATTACCATTTTCAAACTTTGTATATACTCTTTGGAATCACGCGTTTGGCTGATCTCCATCTTATCAATAAAATTTGAGCCCTTGTGCTTTTGTTTGTAATTCTTATTTGTTTTAGCTTTACAGAATGGCATTTTAACACGATTAGCGATTCTTGAAATGAAACAAAAATGAATTTACTTGTTAAAACTTTTTCTGCTTTTAAATTAAAGATGGTAATTGCTTTTCACTGTTGATTATCAAAAGAATGTCGATTGCGTATCCAAAGGCGTTTGAATTTCAAAATGCAGAATCAAAGTACTCCTTCTAGGACAGTATGCCTGAACGAAGGATCAACTGTATGAGATGCGGCTTTCCCATCTGATACCCTCGACCAAGTTCTTATCTCCTAAGCCCGATCAACGGTATTCCCTGCAGGGACTATCTCTCCTAAGAAAGGTAGAATTGCTACTTTTTTGAACAACGGTACTTCTTCGCCCCGCGATGGCCGAGTATCCAGTCGTGTTCACTCGTCAGTCTGTATGTCGCATCAGTTTTGTCAGCATATACATACATACATCATGCATTTGATTTGCATTCATATTCATATTGCATCACTATCACTCTAGTCGGTCTTGTCCCCTAATGATAACAGTCGTCTCAATCAAGTTGTCAGTTCTTGCCTCGTCAGGAAATGCTGCGTTTGAACAATCTCGCCTCTAGTGTATCTCTGGATTAGAGTTGGCACTCGACCACTTTGATAACTTGAACCTCTGAAAAGCCAGAGAAGCTTTCTACAAATGTCACTCTTCGCCATTGAAGATGATATCCTTGCTTTCCCGGATTAAAGAAAAATCCCCAGAGAAAGCCTCCTAAGCAGAGATTTGGCAGTATAGTTGCCTTTCTCCGAAAGACCGCTGATGAAAAGGTCATTGAGGGGAAGTTTAAATCAGAAACTTCGACCAGTTCCTTGGTAGGAAACCAGGATTGAGGGGAGGTTTATTTCAAAAGAAAACTAAGACCAGTTCCTTGGTAGGAAACCAGGATCGCGGGGAATTTTTTTTTTACCTTTTCTAAGCATCATTGCTTAGCAAAAGAAGAAGGATGTGCAAGCTACCATTCTTAACCACCATCAAAATTTCGGGTATTCCGATATTTAATCCTCTTGCACCCCGAATGCCCGAATACCTTCGTAATTCACACCTTCGAGTTCAAGAAGATTAAATAGGGGCATCTGTCATACCCCAAATTTTGACCACTAAGATTTCCCATCAATGTGCAAATCATCATCACAATATGGATGAACCATCATGCCTCATCAAATGCCTCAAAGGTTGTTGAGCATTCACTACAATCAAAATTAGGGTTTTAAGCCCTCCCAGAGCCTTAGACAAAGGATCAATCAAGGAATGACTTGATCTTCAACTTGTCTAGCCTCTAAAATATCCACAATGGATCAAAAGGACTCCCACTTCAAGGATTAAGCATAAGGCTGCTCCCTTCTAGGTGGATCAAGTCTCAAAATCGACAGTGTCACCAAATTAGGGTTTTGGTCGACCAGGGCCTCCAGATGGAAAATTTTCATCTGGGCACAAGCCAACGATCCAAAACATAACCTAATATACTCCATGGAACCTTATGGACCCAAGCATCAAGTCAATTTGACCTCAGGGGATGCATACATCAAAAATCAGGAATTAGGGTTTCTTGACCTAATTCACCCCTAAGTTGACTTTTGGGACAAATCATGAACCAAGACCTCAAGAAATGATTTGGAGGACTTTAATATACTATATTGATCCATTTACAACAATGGATTAATCCAAGAAGCTTGAGCAACAAGTCTCAATTTCATCTGCACCACAATTAGGGTTTCGCAAGGAAAGTCAACTATAACTTTGACTTTTGACCAGGACATGCTCCCAAACCCTAAGACATGATTCAATATACCCTATACTACCCATGGAACATGTCCATCAAGTTTGATTTAGGTCAAGGACATGATTTCCTGAAGAATTACACAGTTTGGAATTCATCTGATAAAAAGTCAACTGTGCACAAAAGTCAACTTTGACTTTTTGAGATTTTTCCCCAAAATGGATTTTTAACCCTAAAGTGATGTTAATGTATGATTTGAATCATCATTCATCAAGAAAAATCAAAGAAAGTGGGATAACTTGTAAAAGGGGGTAACCATAAAAACATAGAAAATTTTCTAAGTTATGGAAAAAGTGACACTAATGTGCCAACTTTGGAGGATCATAACTCCTAAACCACAAGGCCATTGTTCCCCATTCAAAGCTTGATTTTTATATCACATTGCCCTCTACAAAAGCTTCATACTGACCTATGTCCAAATTCCTCATGGATTTTGAGTTATGGAGTGATCAAAATCAAGAAAAATCACTTTGTTCCAACACTTAGTGAAAATTTCACTAAGTCAGAATCTGCCTTTACTTTTTTCCAAATGTAGGGGGATTTTTCACTTGGATTCAAAAGGGATCAAAACCAAACATGTTCAAACAGTTGGTGTATCATGTAAGGGCTTTCCAAAATGACCAAGAACATTACCAAATTCAATTTGAGCCATGAGATATGACATTGCCAAGTTGCGTTGCTGAAATCTGCCAAGGCAAGGCAAATTTTTGCACTTTTGGTCGATTTACCAAAATCAGCCAAATCCAAATACTCCTATCCACTTGGACACCTCTGAGGATTGAATCTAAAGGGGACAATCACTGAGCCAAGCCTCCAAAGTCTTTGGAACAAGAAATAGCATGTTGAACCTAGAATTGCCAAAATAAGGACAAGACTCCAATTTTGGATTGGAGCATTCAATGGAAGCATCAAGGTGGCATGGACTGAGCCATTCTCAACTGAATTCAGTCAAGACTTATCCAAGACCAAGGGAACCAGCAGCCTGTGCCCTAACCTCTAGTCAATGGCTAGAGGAGACTTGGATTGTCATTTTCCAACATTGGCCAAACCTACTCAGCAGTTGCCATTCACTATTCCTTGCAAAACAAACTTGCTCTACTATAAATAGAGCTCAATTGTGATCAGTTTGGGTACATCAAAGCCATCAAACAAATGCTTTCCTCAAAATCTCTTCTTTCACTCCAATTTTTCCTTCTAAGGCAAGTCACTATCGGGTTTTGAGTTTAAGAGATTTTCCAATCAAACCAATCACACACACACCTCATATACATCACATATGAGCTGATCAAACACTTAAACAACAACTGGAACACTGATTTCTCAGAATCACCAGTCAATTGCTCAAGGTTTTAATCAATTTGCAGTTAAGATGCCATGAAGTGATCCTGCCAATTTCAATCAAGTCCAAGCATTCAAACACACTCCATAGGGTGTAGGGAAGCTGTTCAGATCATCACAACTCATCTGTAACACCTCCAACATAAATCACGATCACTAGCTGCAAGTGGTAAGCATGAGCTCTTCTAACTCTATGATCCATGCAATTTTTGCTGCACAATAATTTGGCCATATGTTCATAATCATGCATGGAATGTTTCCCCTCAATTAATTTCATTGTTTGAATCGTGTATCAAAAATCCCAGCCTTCATGCAGAATCTAGGGTTCTTGAGGATTTTTTCGTGATATCTTGTTTTATGCTTAATTTAAATGAAATTAATTGTCATAGACATGATCGTGAGGTTGAAACGAGTTGATTGGTATGTGGATTGCATGATATGATTAAGTATTCAGTGAGATTGGATAGAAAATGCAAATCTGGGAAACTCAGAATACGCGCGTGTTCTTGCCCTTGTTCTTGGCGACATTTTCCAACATTTGAATATTTGAATTTTGTGATTTTATTTAATTGATTCAAAAATTAATTTCTCTCTGAGTTTTAATGATTTTGAGTTGATTCTTTTTTTAATAATTCACAAAAATGTTAAAATATTTTATTTTCCCAAAAAATCTCAAAAATATTGTTTATTTCATATAATTGATATTTTTGCAAGGAATTAATATTTTAATTGTTTTTGACATTTTGAATATTTTTTCCACCTTGATTTTGCAACTTTTAATGCCTTCTAATTATTTTGTAGGTCAATACTTAATTTTTGAAGCATTAATCCAAGATCACAATTTGTTTTCCATTTGTTAAACAATTTTCATCATTTTAATTGAATTTTTATTCAATTAAAACACATTTTGAAAACAAATTAGGGTTTTTGGATTAATTCAACCCTCATAAATCATTTTCAAAACTTTTGGGCCTCTAATAGAGTGTAAGACCCAATCCTTTTTTGACCAAATCATTTTTGGGCCTCAGTGTAATGTATAAGTCCCGATACCGTCAAAAACAAACGGCGCGATCGTCGCCTTTTGAAAAACAAACCTTGAGCCTCCCCTTGAGCTATAAGACCCATTCAAAACTTTTAGGCCTCTAAAAGAGTGTAAAACCCAACCCCCTTTTAACAAAAACAATTTTGGGCCTCAGATATTGTATAAGCCCCTTTGCGTTTAAAGAAAACCTCGGCGCGATCGCCATTTTTAAACGAAAAATCATCTGGGCCTACCCTCGTGTTATAAGCCCCACTCTTTTTCTTTAAACCTTTTGGGCCTCTTGAGAGAGTGTAAGACCCATCCCTTTGTACAGAAAACCTTTTTTGGCCTCAGTCACTTGTATAAGACCCTCTGTACAAATTCAACAGTGCAATCACGGGTAAAACCCTGGGCCTCTCCTTGAGCTGTAAGCCCCAAATCTTTCTTTTTCAAAGCACTTTCTCCTTTGATTTTGAATATACTATTGTTTTCAATCTTTCTTTGTTGAACAACTAACCAAACAGCATGGAAGCTCTACAACCGAGTAAGTGTTTATACGCTTTCATTTACCGCTTTCATATACATATAACTGTATTGTGTTCGCTGTAAGTCTTCTTTCATAAACTCATATCAACTGTGTAATAATAGTATAGATATTTAGAGTTTCCCCGGCAACTACGTCTAGCATTAAGCCCGTTGATCACTCTTAAATAGTCAAAACTAGATCCCCCTAGGATTACCAGACACAGTCTTCCCTCCTCTTGGGGTTAAACAATATGGAGATATGAAAGGCAGCATTCTCGGTGAACCCTTTCATAGACTGTCACTCGTAGAAGTTGTCAAAGAAACTCTACTCCCCAGAGATGATCTTTTCTCCCTGAATGGCATCTCTTGAGTTTCTTCCAAATTCTCGAACTTTCCTGGCTTGATCTATTCTCGGTGAATGGCATGTCTTGAATTTCTAGGGGTTTGGGGACCCACGGGCTTCTTAAAAGCACTTGTCAAGAAACTCTACTCCCCAGAGATGATCTTTTCTCCGTGAATGGCATCTCTTGAGTTTCTTCCAAATTCTCGAACTTTCCTGGCTTGATCTATTCTCGGTGAATGGCATGTCCTGAATTTCTCGAGGTTTGGGGACCCACGGGCTTCTTAAAAGCATCGGCCTCCTCTTGGGCATCGTACAAGGACCCACAGGCTTCCTAAAAGCATCCCCGCCTCCTCTTGGGTTTAGTACAAGGACCCGTCAGCTTCTTAGAAGTATTCACATCCTCCTCTTAGGCTTCGTATAATGATCTCTTCCTCCGGGAATGATAGCCTCCTCTTGGGCTTCGTACAAGGACCCGTCGGCTTCTTAAAAGTTTCTAGCCTCCTCTTGGGCTTCGTACAAATTGTCCTGACGACCTCCTAGAGGTATAGGAACATAACTTAGTCATCTCCATAGAACAGTCCTTTCAAAGAGTCTACTACTATTTCTCAAAGCGTAGTACAAAAGATGAAACTCTAGACACGGACAGTCTAATATCCTTGAGTCTCAAAGACATTCTCAAGTGACCCCTTCGTTAAATAGGAAGGAAACACGTAGACTCGGACTGTCTCAATACCCTTTGGATTTCCCGTTTCCTTAAAGAATAGGGAATAACCCTGATCCTCGAATCAAATCCTTGAGTACAGTGTTACTCATATAAGAACTTATTTTCTCTTTTAAAATCAGTATATTGGACCTTTCACTCAAGTGAAACAGTCACAATAGCCTCCTCTTGGGCTTTATACAATGATTCTTCCCAGCGAAGCAAACCTTTCGCCTCCATCTCGGGCTTTATACGAGATACAAAAAGGTTCTTATTGAGCCAAATAAATTTTAGCCTCCATCCCGGGCTTTGTACGAGATACAAAAACAAATTTTAGCCTTCATCTCGGGCTTTGTACGAGATACCAAAACACTCTCTTGTTGAGTATAAAAGATCCTCTTGTAGGATCAACCCCATAACCTCCTCTTAGGCTTTGTATAAGAAAACCACTGGTTGATCCAATCAACCTTTTAGCATCCAAGTTATGCCTCGTTCACAGTACACAAACATCAACAACTCCTTCCTCTTCATCTAATTGCTGTAAGCGGCAAGCCTCTAGATCATCTACATCCATGCCACTGTCCCTCTTTTAGCATGAGAAATTCCTAAGGAAAGATAACATTGCTCTACACTGAGTTAAAGTCTTCTCCTTCAGGTTAAAAATCTCCTATAAAGGAAATTATGGCATTGCCGGATTCAAACATCCCGGTTAAAGTAATTCTCCTTTATAAACAGTTGTGACATACAACCCCCTCTTTAGAGATGACAAATTCTTTCTAAAGTCAACACCCTTTTAACTTCACATCTTCGGCTTTGAACAAGATACAAATAGACTTTTTAGCTTCACATCTTGGGCTTTGAACAAGATATAAACCACCTTTTAGCTTCACGTCTTGGGCTTTGAAAAAGACACCAAAACCCCATTTCCCTCCATAGAATAGGAGGAACTACGAACGCTCTGATTTCCCTGTTTCGATAAACGGGAATACGTAGGCATAAGATTGAAAGAAAAGATCTTAGCGAGCACACTAAACAAAAACCCAAAATCCCATACTTTCATACATCCGTCCTAACGCTTCAACTGATAGCCTAAAACACCCCTTTCCAACAAAATAACCTAGGAGAGACCCCGAATCTTTGTAGCATCTGTAAATCAACAGTTTTGAATGTTTAACCTCAGTATGCAAGCAGGGTTAATTTGAGACATCTATTTCCCTTCCTTCGTCAGCTTTAATAGGATAAAAAATGAATCGAGATGTAGTACCAGAGCGATCGTGCTTCGCAACCACATCCAAAAATCACTCGCTAGAATCATCCTCCCTCTAATCTTTGCATAATCAAAAGGAAAGTGGAAAAGAGATAAAGTATTTTGCAAAAGAAAGCATAGAGATATAAATAGCAAACACAAATGAATTGAATCAAAAGTTACAATGCTCATTTCATTAATTTTGAAAGTACAAACATGATTGAAAGCAAACAACCATTATAAAATAAGGAATATGCAAACAACAAGAAACAAGGCCTAGTGACTAATCAAACACAAGGATGAGTTGTCCTGTCTTTAAGAAGTAGCTGAGCCGAAGTCGACTGAGGCTTCACTTGGTGTGCCCTGGCAGAGGGTTGTTTTGGACATTGGGATTGTCACGAAAGTTAAGAATTCTAATCTTAATCAGATCACACACTCTGGCCTTTAGTGCATAGCGATTTTCCAAGTCGTGGCCTGCGGCACCTTCATGGAATGCACAGTGGAGATCAGTTCTGAATCCAGCTGGAAGAGGATTTGGAAGAGGTAAAGGCCTTGTGGTAATCAAACCTTGCTCAACCAGACTAGGATACAGTTCGGTGTACTTCATTGGAATAGGATCAAATTGATTCCTATTACGGTACTGGTTCTATCTTGCAGTTGGAAGTTGGGAAGCTTGAGCTGGTCGTGGAGCAGTAACCACGGGAGTAACAACAGCAATAGTAGGGTGAATAGTATACTGAGGTTGGGGACGAGGCCTTCTCATTCAACCATTACAGCGTTAGTCTGATCTTCCCTTTTCCTCTGAAATTTCCCATAGGATTTCTTCACAGCATTAAAAGATTCAACAGCTTTTGACACTTTTCCTTTCTTAAGACCTTCCTTGAGTCTTTGGCCGATAGTAACCAAATCAGTGAAATTGGAGGAAACACTTCCAATCATCTTCTCCTAATAGAATGGGGACAGGTTATCCATGAACATTCCAGTCAACTCTTTCTCAGCCAAAGGAGGTTCAACTTGGGAAGCCAATTCTCTCTAGCACTGAGCATACTCCTTAAACGATTCCTTCTCATGTTGAGTCATATTTTGAAGTTGGCGACGATCGGGGGCCATGTCAAGGTTATACTTATACTGCTTCATGAAGGCATTTGTGAGATCTTGGAAGCAGTGAATGGAGTTTTTCTCGAGACCCATATACCATTTGAGTGATGCTCCACTTAAAATATCTTGAAAACAGTGGATAAGCAGCTTCTGATTTCTTGTATAAGCAGTCATCTTGCGAAGATACATGACCAAATGAGCCCTCAGACAAGAATGACCCTTGTACTTCACAAATTCTGGAGTTTTGAATTTACCAGGCATAACAAGGTTAGACACTAAGCACATGTTGTCTGCGTCCACATTGAAGAAGTCGGTACCCTCAACAGCTTTGAGTCTTTTGTCTAAGGTCTGAAACTGCTCACGGACAACTTCAAGTTCAACAAAGTCTTCACAGTCTTCTCCCTGAGCACTGGCAGCAATGTACTCAAAGAGAGGATTCTCAAAGGGAGCTCGAACAGTCTGTGGAACAACATGGACTGTAGGTATGGGCTCGGCGAAATATGAGCTTGAAATACAGGCATAACAGTAGATACAATCGGTGGAGAATAGTTGCTTGGCAAACCAAACTCAGGCCAAGTTGACGGTGGCACTTGAACTAGTGGAGGATCAGCACTTGAAACTTCCTAGATGACAGTTCTTTGGGGAGGTTCTCCTCTAGCAATCAAAACTTGAAAAATCTCAGTAAGCTTAGTCATGCTCGACTTAAGGTCATCGATTTCCATTCGGACCTCAGCATTGTGTGCCTCTTGCTCTGACATCTTGCGTCTGTAGTTAGCTCTAGTCCGGTATTTTTGTCGAGGAATCAGTTTGACGACTCACAGGTGACACTGGAAGATAGAGACAGCTGGAGATGAGTTGCTGGACAAACAGACGCATGCAATGAATCATACAAAGATGCAAATGATATGCAATGCGATGCCAATAGGATGCAAAACACATGCAACAGGATCAAGGGTTCGAGATCACATCATGGAGTCTGGGTAAAGAACCAATCACAAGGTGTGTACTAGGGTTCTTGTATCTGTAAAACAGGGTTCTAAGAAGTTCCCAGAGTCAACAATCCATCTTTCGAATATTATTGATTTCCTGAATAACTCGGTAGTCAATAATATTCTCAAGAGAATCTCGTCTGAGTGTAGTATCGTGTAATAACTATTTCAGAAATAGACTCCCTCATGGTCACCACACTACGTCCTAAAAGCCCAAGTGGGGTTAAAGGTAACTACGGTTCTCAGTATCGATGGCACCTATGTCGAGAGTAGAACGTTTTCATGAATAAACTCGTTTAACATGACTAGACTCTCAAGAGGGCCTCACTGAGTGATGGTGTCTCATGTCAACTTTTTCGGGAATCGACTCCCTCAAAGCCTCCTTGAATATACCATCGTCCTATCATAAGTGTACGCTCAAGTCCGGGCTAGGACTTATCCTCACCACTCAAAGTAGTAACCCTGCATACTAAAAACCCAAACACAAGAGGCATATATACAGATATACAAAAATATACAAGTATACAAGCAAGCAAGCATGTAAAATAACACAAATACAAACAAGATAGGCTTAACCCTCTTAGGGGAGGGTCCTTAGTGAAGTCACCAGTTCTGTTGCGGTGAGAATCGGATATCAAGCTATTAATTAAATTGAATCACACATCTTTGAAATTCACCACCGAGCTTTGAATTATCCAATCGAAAGGGTAATGATCAAAAAAACCCTAAGTGCGCTATGTAGGAACACAACTAGAGATCTAAGGTTCGGGGGTTGGTTATACCTATGGAAGGTGTTAGTATCTTAGATATTTGTAGTACTCTACAGGAACCTCTTGTTTGTATTTTTGTTATGCTAAAGTTTTCTTGCTAAGGGAAATGTGCTAAGGTAAAGAAAGACTTAGGGGTATATACACTACGTATGATCAATAATAAATTAACGCCCCCCATGGCTATATTGCTTCAAAATGATTCCAAAGGCACACAACTGTACCTTATTTTTAGTGTAATATGTGGAAAAGTACAAGAGGTCAGGCAATGTCATACATTCATCTTGTCAGTCAATCACAAACCTTCTTATGTAGCCAAGGCATTAGAAAACCATATCAGGAAAATGGTGATGCATGTCATCTTACATGAACACATAATATCACACATTTGAATGTAAAGCAAAAATAAAATGGTAGCTCTTTTTAATACCAAAGAAGGTGTGCTTAGCAAGGGAGGCATGCCCTCTTTGCAAATCCAGATCATTACTCTTAAGTCTGTCAACACAAACTTGGACAAAACAAAGACCACAAATGAATGGCTTCAAGTATGCAGGCCCATCATGAGGTAAAAATTGAAAGAAGTTCATATACAAGCAAAGGAAAAGATGCACTTCGATGGAACTCAACACAAACATGTATCCATGAACAAGATCATGGCAACAAAGCAGTATAAACTCAAAAGCATAAAATGCTAGCAACATCAACATTTTTCAACATTTAACTAACCAAAGTAACTCAAATGCAATATATATGTGTTAACACAATGATGCCTCAATATGAATGCAACAAGAAAGTTAAAAGAAGAGTACCCAGTTGAAGATATGCACTGACTTCTTATTTCCTCTACTTAACACTAGCTGCAACAAGTAGACTCCTCCTTTTCTCCCTCTTGCCAAACTTGGACTTTAGAGGTTTTTTAGAGTGAATATGAGAAGTGTTGGTGTCCTCATAAGTGAGAACCAGGCTTCTATTTATAGAAGGAAGTTGAGACTTGGAGCATGGCCAAAAATGCACTATTGCCAAATTTGCCCTCTCCATCGTGTGAGCTGTATCTTTTGTTGAACCAAAGTCTTCCAAAATCTCTGACGATTAGGTCTGATGTGGTGTGATGGGATTGGTGAGAGGCTCCATGAATAAACAAATACTTCCTTCCCTTGAAAAGTTTCTCTCTCCTTGTGCAAGTGGCATGAACAAAACATAAACACTATTTTAATGCAAATCAAGTGGCTAATTTGTGGCAAGGCTTGGATTGTATCTAAATGGAACAATAGAACTCCGAAACATGAGGTTTTCGTGATTAGAGGAGGTTTTAAATCATTACACAAAAGTTGCTTTCTTGAGTTTTAAGAAATGAAACCTCCAACTTTGAAGATTCGAAACTCCCAGGTCACTCAATGGTTTGAGGAGTTCTAGTACTTTTTGGAAAGCCCTCAATGCCCTCTACAACTTTCATGCTCAAGGATTTTTGATTTGAGGCTTGGAACTATATGGAAAATTAGGTTAAAGTCGTGTGCAAATAAGGGTGAAAAAGCTGAAATTTCACTAAGTCCCAAAGGGTGATTTGTCTTCCAGGTCTTGTAGCTTAAAAACCATGCACTTTTTGGAAGAGGGTCCTCTAATATGTTTTGAAGGTCATGGAAAGAGTTTCCATTTGAGCTTTGAGTCACTCAATTTGGATGTGTGGTTTGAAAGTTATGACTGTTTCAATTTTGGCACAAGTAGTGAAATTTCCACATTTGAAAAGTTTCATGAACCAAACCTTGCTTCCTTTGCAAGAAACTTCTGAAAACTTGATTTCTCATACCCTAACTTCTTAATGAGACAAGTCATGATGGATTGAGGACTTGGATACTTCATTTTGGATCAAAATCTCGAGGATTAGAGCCTCAGTCAAAACCCTAATTTCAACTGTGAATGCACTTGAATGATCTCTGGTGATCTTGCTTCTTTAATCACATCTAAGGCTCAGAGATGCTCTCCAGGGATGTCTACTATCACATGGAGTCATGTCCCAGGGTTAGAGAAAAGGCCATGATTGTCTTGTCATAACAAAACCCTAGTTGGAGGCAGGGTGAACTTGTGGCTCAAGTTACTTGTGATGAGGGTCAGTCACACTTGAATTCTTGTTGAGTAAGACCTCTAGGATATAGGTGAGCTCACATGGTTGCATTTGGAGCCTTAATTGTCCTTCTCTCTTTGAATAAGATGGGAGCTTGGCTTAGGAGACTTTGCCCTCCTTTTTGTATAAGTCCTGACTTTTCACAGAAGAAACAAACTAGAAAAATGAAATGTTAGTTAACAATGCATAGATGATTGAACCTAAATGTCAATGCAAAATGTTATGACATCTAAGGGGTAAAATTTAGGGTACAACACATTGGAATAGGGGCAGGGTTGATAGCATGAGTTACAGCTGCTACTGGTTGGTACTGTCGCCTTTGCTTTCCGAGAGAGATATTACCAATATCTTGCTCTTTTTTCTTAGGGAAAGCACTACCGTATCTTTTGGTACTGCTTGATGGTCCTGTATCTTTGACCAGACACCCTACTCAGACAGCTTCTTCAAGCCGTACTCCCATATTCACCATTTCAGTGAAGTCGCTGGGCGCACTGGTGACCATTCAGTCGTAGTAAAATGAACTCAAGGTTTTCAAAAAGATTTTTGTCATCTCTTTTTCCTCAAGAGGTGGACAAATCTGGGCAGAAATTTCATGCCATCTCTGAGCATATTCCTTAAAGGTTTCCTTGTTCTTCTGCGACATGGATCTAAGTTGATCTCTGTCCGGTGTCATGTCCAGGTTATACTTATATTGTTAAACTAAGGCAGCACCAAGATCTCTGAAAGTGATGATCTTAGTGCGGTTTAAACCCGTACCACTTGACTGCGACACAGGTTAAACTATCTTAAAAGAAGTGGATCAGTAGCTGTTGGTTCTCTGTCTAAGTTGACATTTTTCGAGCGTACATCACCAAATGACTTTGAGGGCAAGAGTTGCCCTTGTATTTCTCAAATTCGGGCACCTTGAATTTGTACGGAATTTTCACATTGGGGACCAAACAAAGGTCTGCGGCGTCCTTTCTGAATAGATCCTGACCGCGAATGGCATGCAGTTCCTTCTGCATCTCCAGGAATTGCTCCTGGAACTCATTTATTCTGTCGTACATACTTTCATTTCCACCAAAAGGTATATGTGGAATCTGTCCTTCTGGGACAGTGTGTACTACAGGTTGTGGTATAGTCATTACGGCAGTGACTCTTGTTGCTTCCCTATCCCAAAGTTTGTAACCTTCAGGAGTTACTGTTATGCCCCTTGCATCTTCGCTTTCCCGAAGTTTGTAACCTTCAGGCCCAGCGGTTCCTACTACAGTTTCTGGATCTTCCGTGATCGGGGCAATATATCCTTCCGGGCTATAGTTGAGTGGCATGCCCCAGGGACGATCTTTAGGAATGTTGTACCGAGGATCATACGTCTCCACTATGGGCGTAAATGTGATCTCTGAGATCACAGTCCGTTGTTGTTGCCTCTGAGCTGTTGCTAGAGAGTGCATGTCACTGTGAAATTTTCTCAATTCCTCTTTCAGAGCGTCGATTTCTTCTCTCAGCTCTCTGTTCTGTTTCTCGAGATCATCCATTTTCTTTTGTCGATTGGCCCGAGTATTGTATGAATGAGACAGTTTGACGCTAGAATTAAGACACAGACGTGAGATTTATAGAGAAGGAGAATGCGTGATGTGAGAATGATGAATGATATGCAATAATTATAATTAATTTTTTTTTCTTATTTTCAAAAGAAACTTCAACAATTGGATTGCAAATATCATACAGTGGGGAAACCCCATTTTATTGAATGTGAAAGATTGCAGAAGTAGAAATAGAGTATTTTACAAAGTGCTGTAAAAGGAAATGTCTAAGCTTATGGATCCTGAGTCCTCTCTGAGGAGAGCTCGGGTTCTGGTTCTGGTATTTTCCTTTTCTTTGAACAGGGCCCTTGAGCTGTTATCGGGTTGTCAGTCCTTTGCCAAGTGAAAGGAGCGAGCAAATTTCTTCGGTCTTCTTAATTTTCTACAACATGTTGCTCTAATATCCTAATCAGAGCGTCCTTTTCTTTTAACAGTTGCTGAATTTTGCTACACTCTACACTGAGAATACGGTGTTTGTTTTTTTCAAGATTTCTTTTCCCGTCGAACTTTTTTGAGAGTGACTAAGAGTTTTTCCGTATCAGACATAAAATAAAGAACAAATTCCTTTAACGGAAGAACTTCTAGACGAGGGTAAGGCATCCTCAGCTTGAGGGCTCTAGTTTATACCCAGTGGAGATAGGGTTCCACAGAGACACAGTCTGGTTTTCCTTGAGACTCTCTTCCTTTCATGTGAACATGTTTCCAAGCATGCACTATTTCTGTCTTTAGTGCTCTGTCACTTTCTCTTTCCTTGAAGAAAAGACCTTCCAGATGAGCATTACGCGGGATGTGTCTCATCGGGTATCCGAATTGACGACGAACTAAAACTGGTTGATAGTTGATTCCTCCTTTAGTTCCTCTGAGGGGTATATTAGGGAAGTTTCCACAATGGTAAATGATTCTTTTCCTGTCAAAGATTCGATTGTACCAATCTATGTCAGAGTTGGTAAGAGACATGATTCTCTGTGACCAACGTAAAATACTCTTATGATCCCAGAAAGCAGCAAACTTAGGTAAATGGGAATTGAACCATTTATATAACAGGGGCACACAACATGTGATTATTCCTCCGCTGTACAAAACCCTTAAGTGTACAGAATGATAAGCATCTGCGAGCAAGGTCGGTACAGGGTTTCCAATCAGAAATATCTTAATGGCATTGATATCAATGAAGTTATCAATGTTGGGAAAAAGGAACAACCCATATGTGAGTAGCACAAAGATATCTTCGAAAGCAGTAACGTTTCCTACACTGGTAGAGTATAGGGATTTCTCTATCAAAAACTTGGCTGGTAAACCTTGGATTCCATCCTTAGCGGTCATGTGAGTCCTGACTTCTGACTCGTCCAAATAGATTGCTCTTGCAATGGTTTGATCCTTTGGAATTTCTTCCAGTTCAGAAAAGGGAGCTTGGTCTGTAATGGGTAAATCAGTCAGGTGAGAGTACTCCTCCAGTGTTGGTGCTAGTTGATAATCTGGGAATGTGAAGCAGTGATAAACTGGATCGTAGAACTGAATCAATGTGGACAGGATTCCTTCAATTACATGGACCCTTAACAGAGACAGCAGTCCTCCGTATTTAGCTCTGAAAGCATTAAGGTTGGTGATCATCCTTGCCAACCATCTTAAATACTCTAATACTGGAATCTTGAAGGTGTACTTGTGAGTCTTTATTCTACCAAAATCCATAACGCAATCCTTCTCTCTGGTATTTGCAATCATTGTCTTAGTTTAATGTGTAAAAAGAGAGCGTAGAAGAGAAAATTTTTCTTTGTTTAAAGTTTTTTTAATAAATGAATGCATGAATGCAGCAAACAAAAACATAGAAAAACATGGGTTCAAAAGTTCAGCGTCACGAGCATGAAGTCATGGCTCTACCCATTTCCAAAGGCTGTACTATGGTGAATTTTTGTACCTGTCCTCAAAATCATTGACCCCCCTTGGGATAACAACAGCAGGCTAGTTCACCCGAGCGAGCTGTAGTATCTTAAGGTAATCTCAAATGAGGGTAGTATCGCGTGACAACTATTTCCTATAGCCTCCGCACTACAAAATAGTCACATGGTCTCAGTCTACTAAATCCTCAGTTTCATGGATACCACAATTGAACAATCTGCTTTTGCAACCGAAGTCACTAAACATTGAATCCGTAAAGGGTATCTCCACTGATTAGATGGTCTACCAGAATTACTTATTCGGGAATCACTCCTTGTAAGACCACCCGTCTATGCCATCACTTATCTTAGGTATCACTCAAACTTTCCACATGCGGCATCACCCGCAGTCCCATTAGTAGAAAAATAAACACGGATATCAAGTAGGAAAAGCGATATATATATTCATTCCTAAAACTAACATCCTAGACCTCTTAAGAATTCTAGTCTATATCCTAAACAGATCAAAGACGTCCCCAGCAGATTCGTTATTTTCCTGTAGGGTGCGATTTTTGTCGGTGACGCGACCACCTTATTGCAAAGGGGTTTTCCTCCTCGAAGAGGAATGGGGTGCTACTTTCTGATTTCTTATTTATCCCGTGAAGCTGGAAGGGAAAGGGAAGCTATCTAAAACTAACCTTGCACACGAATGCTTAACTGAACAAACGCTTAAAGAGATTGGGGGGTCCGGGGTCAGGTTATACAATGGGGAGTTGTCAATTACCCATCCTCTATATGGTTATCCACAGGTTTTTAGCTTTAGGTTCTGCTTTATACTTGATGGTGTTTATCCGTTAATGGGTTGGGAAAGTTTCTTGGGAAATATGAGCGAGAGAGTGATTTTTTGTTGATGTTCGGGTTTTTCCGATCTTTTTGGAAAGGTACTGGACCTAAGTTTTGATTGGTGTGAAGGTAATGGACCTAGAGTTTTTGATTGGTATGCTCGCTAAGATTTCATAATATTATGCCTACGTATTCCCGTTTAAAAGAAGCAGGGAAATCAGAGCAATCATAGTTCCTCCTATTCTAAGGGAGGAAAAAGATATTTTGGTGTCTCGTTCAAAGCCTAAGATTGAAGCTAAATGGGGTATTTGTGTCTTGTTCAAAGCCCAAGATTGAAGCTAAAAGGTTGAGTGAGAGAGAATTTGTCATCTCTAAAGGGAGGCATCTCATATGTTTATCACAACTGTTGGGTGATTGTTTATAAAGGAAGATTACTTTAACTGGGATATGAGAATCCAATAATGCCATAATTTCCTTTATAGGGGATTTATCCTGAAGGAGAAAACTTTAACTCAGTGTAGAGCAATGCCATTTTTCCTTAGGAGTCTTTCATGCTAAGAGATGGACAGTGGCTTGGATGTAAATAATCCAGAGGCTTGCCACTTACAGAAATTAGATGAGAGAGGAAGTTTACCAGGATAAAAGACGGACTACAGCTTGGATATTTGAATCAACAAGTGTGCCACTTACAACAGTTATCTGGGTTTAGGGTTTGTTTTGATTTATCTGTTTTGATAAGTGAATAACAGAGAAATGACTTCCTACAGAGAGATTTTGATTTCCTTGGAGGGTATGTTGATTTTTGTGTGCCTTGATCAAAGGCCAAGGTTGAAGCTAAGGGGTTGATTGACTCCACTAGGGTAGTCCTTATACAAAGCCTAAGAGGAGGCTATGAATGAATGACTCAACAAGAGATTTTTTATCTATCTTGTACAAAGCCCAAGATTGAGGCTAAAAGAGACTGACTCTTTGAGGATATCATTATACAAAGCCTAAGAGGAGGCTAAAAAGGATTTTGACTCCGTCGGGGAGGGTTTGTATGTGTCTTGTACAAAGCCCAAGATAAAGGCTGAAAAGAAGACTGACTTTGTGGGAACGAACTCTTTATCTGTCTTGTATAAAGCCCAAGATTTGAGGCTAAACGGAGACTTTACTGACTCGGCTAAGGATATTTTAGGTATCTCGTACAAAGCCCAAGATAGAGGCTGAACTGAGTTTGACTCTGCTTGGGAAATTATTTCTCAAAGCCTAAAAGAAGTCTGGGAGGAATTGACTCTGCTGGGGAAGATATTTTTCCCAAGCTTAAGAGAAGGTTATGACGATTTATGTCTTGTACAAAGCCCAAGATTGAGGCTAAAAGGGTTTGGCTCAACAAGAGAGTGCTTTTATTTGTCCTATACAAAGCCCAGGATTGTGGCTGAACAAGCTGGAGAAATCATTATACAAAGCCTAAGAGGAGGATAATTGTTGCTAGGGGAAATCTTTATATCATACCTAAGAGGAGGCTAAAAAAAGATTGACTCAACAAGAGAGTGGTTTTATCTGTTTTGTACAAAGCCCAAGATTGAGGCTGAAAGGGTTGACTCAACAAGAGAGTGCTGAAAGGTGATTGACTCAACAAGAGAGTCTGAAAAATTGTTGACTCAACAAGAGAGTTTGAAAAGTGATTGACTCAACAAAAGAGTCTGAAAAGGTTAGCTCCGCTGGGGAGAATCATTGTATAAAGCACACGAGGAGGCTGGCTATGCTGAGGAAATGAAGGATCATTATACAAAGCCTAAGAGGAGGCTAGCTTCTGCTGGGAATTATTGAGATCCCGAGGCAGGTCCAAATGGGGAATCAACTTTTGCTGAGGGTTACAGAAGAGTTGGGGTATCAGATACCTTGAGGTTCTGATAGTGTTATACTGATGATAAACTGACCCTGGTTAGGGATTTTTAAGAGAGACTGGGTTTTAACTCTGCTGGAGATTGATCCAGACTGACCGGGGTTTCTCCTATGTTTATAAAGTGCTTGAGAATGTCTTTGGGATCTGAAAGGGGATTTAGACTGTCCAAGTCTATTGGTACGGAAGAATTTATCTTTGTATAACGCCCAAGAGGAGGCTGACTCTTTTAAGGGATAAGTATCAACCCTAAAATTGGTCTGAGGTTTTGACTTTTTTTAGAAAGACAGCTCTAACGAAGGATGACTAAGTTCTGTCTTATACCTTTAAGAGGTCTTCAGGGTCCTTGTATTAAGCCCAAGAGAAGGCATGAGAACTTCTAAGAAGCCGAAGGGTCCTTGTACAAAGCCCAAGAGGAGGCGGAGATGCTTTTAGGAAGCCTGTGGGTCCCAAACCTAAGAAAAGTTCAAGAAAGGTTTCACCGAGAATTAATCCTTTAGTGAACAATTCTAGGGTTTGAAGAAATTCAAGAGAAGTTTCACCGAGAATAATTCATCTCCGGGGAATATAATTTGTTTGACAATTTCTAATAGTGACAGTCTGAGAAAAGGTTCACCGAGAATACTGCCTTTCTCTTTATTCCATATTGTTTAAGCCCAAGAGAAGGCAATATTGTATCTGGAAATCCTATGGGGAGCTAGTTTTGACTGTATTAAAGAGTGATCAACTGGCTTTACTTAGTTCTAGACCTAGTTGCCAGGGAAAACTCTAAATAGATATACTAGTATATATACAGTTGATATATGACAAGTATTTAAAAGGATATGAAATGAGGACTTACAGTGGAGAAGCTTCCCATAATACAGTTATATATATGAAAGCAAGTAAATGAAAGCTGATAAAAAACTTACAGGTGAGCAAGCTTCCATGCTGTATTGTTAGTTGTTCAAAGAAATTAAAGAAAGTTTTGATAACAACTGTATTTTTGAACCTAAATCAATGGCAAGTTGTTTTTGAAAAGATTATTGGGGCTTATACTCAAGGAGAGATCCCAGATGAAAACAGTAATCTTACCGTTGTTTGTAAACTGTAATGGGTCTTATACAATGACTGAGGCCCAAAAAGGTTTTTTGTACAAAGGTATGGGTCTTACAACTCAAGGAGAGACCCAAAGTTTATTTTTTGAGAAAAGGAATGGGGCTTATAGCTCGAGGAGATACCCAAGTGATTTGATTTTGAATTGGAGATTGTGCCGAGATTTTTGAAAGTGTGTTGGGACTTATACAATGTCTGAGGCCCAAAAAGGTTTTGGTTAAGAAAAGGATCGGGCCTTACACTCTATTAGAGGCCCATGAGTGTTTGAAAATGTTTGGTAATGATAAAAAACCAAAAGAAACCCTAATTTCCATTTTTTTAAAAGTAATTCTTTAAAGAAAATTAACAAAAATGATAAAAAAATATAAAATTAGTTTAAATAAACCACTTGTGATTTTTGGTTAAGGTTTGAAAAATGAGATTTTAATCACAAGATGATTTAGAACTCATTTGGTTTTGATTTTCAAGATAAAAATTCATTTTTAAAATGTTTAAAAACAATAAAAATGAATTTATTCACAAAAATACCAACTATATTAAATAAAGGCTTAAATAATGTTTTCGTCCCTGTAATTTGGCGAGTTTTTGGTTTTCGTCCCTGAATCTTTTTTTTTCGGTTTTAAACCCTATATCTTACTTTTTGTTGGTGTTTAGTCCCTAAAGCCAAAATCCGCAGGAAAATCCGAAGGTTTCCTGCGGATTTTCCTTAAAACCAAAATTCGCAAGAAAATCAGCAGAAAAATCCATAGGAAACCTCTGTAGGGACTAAACACCAACAAAAAGTAAGATATAGGGACTAAAACCGAAAAAAAAAATTCAGGGACGAAAACCAAAAACTCACCAACTTACAGGGACAAAAACATTATTTAAGCCTTAAATAAATAATATAAATCTGATTTTTTTGTGGACTAAAATACTTTAATATTTTTGTGATTTTTTTCAGAAAAAGAACCAATAAAAAATGATTAAAATTGAGAGAGAAATTAATTAACTAAAACATGAAAATATTAAAAAAAAAAGCAAAGATAAGGGAAACGACAAAATGGTCTGGGTGGGGTTTGAACCCACGACCATGAAGCCAAACACACATGCGCGCTACCACTGGGGTGGTGATACATCCGTGTATCAAAACCACCCCATAAATATATAAGGGGTGCCTTATTTTAGGCTTGGGTAAGGCAAGGCAAGGCCAGGTTTTGCGCCATATACGTAAAGCCTCTAACTTTCTCATTTCTCCATGGATAGGGACAAAATTGATTGCATCTGGCCTAGAATTTTCCAAGGAATCCAATGGTGGTCTTCGTTTTTTTCAAATGAGGTCCCTATTTTGAAACCCGATAGTGGCTTTGAAATTGGTCTATATTTGCATTTTCTATGCTAACACATGGTATAGGCAAGAATTACATAGAAAATTGATTCAAACACAACATATATAACATGTATGAGATGTTTATGATCACTGGACTTTAAAGCAATGGATAATTCAAGGAGTTCAAGTTGTCATGCACATACCTCTTGGAGCTTCTTGTGCTATCTGCCAAGTTCCTTGTGCCACAAGTAATTTGATACTTTGGACACTCTCAATTGATCCCTTAGAAGCTTTTAGAATGGATGGAACCAGCTGGAATCCTTAGGAACAAGTTTTGGCTCTTTCTTGCAAAAGGGGCAAAAGTGACCAATATGACAACTCTCTCAAATGGTGTTCCAAATTAGGGGAACCATTTGGGAAAGTTTGAGGATGATATTTGGAGTGTGTTTGAGGCTTTGTCTGTTTTTGGAAGTGACTAAATCAAGATATGGATTGAAAAATGCAAAAAAGTCGATTTTTGAGGTTTTGGAGGTTGATTTTGTGATTTTGGTGTTTCATGTCACAAGTGAGTGTTTGAACAGCTTAGATACAACATGTTAGAGGTTTTTGGATCATGAGTTGTGGTGGAATTGCTCTCTAATTCAAAAACTCAGAGATACCTTGCAAAAGAAGGCATTTTGGCCTAAAGAGAGGGATTTTGAGGAAAGCAAGTGTTGTAGTGCTTTGGTGTACTCAAACTGAGCACAAAAGAGCTTTATTTATAGTAGAGTAAGTTTTTTTTGCAAGCAATAGTGAATGGCAACTGCAGCAGGCCTTTGGCCAATTGTGATCAAATGGAATCTCAAGTCTCCTCTAGCCATTGACTTGAGGTTAGAGCACAGGCCTAAGGTTCTTTAGTTCAGGGATAAGTCTTGACTGAACTTGGATAACATTGTCTTGATGAATGCCACCTCTATGCATCAGTTAAATACTTTGAAACAAAATTGAATATTTGAAGCATCTTTAAATTTTAGGGATGACATGCCTAAACATAGATTCATCGACTTGTGAGGCTAATGAATCAGTGTTTGTCCCTTGGTTGTTCCCCCTTGAGGTGTGCAGATGGATAACCATGTTTGAATTTGCCCAAATTGATAAATTTTAGCACTAAGGCACAAATCTGCTTTACAAAAACTGTTTGCCACAAGGCATGTTGAAGCTGTCATAACCTCTAGCTCAGGTGGAGTTTGATAGAGTTCTTGGACATTTTGGAAAGCTGACATATCCTATTTAAACATGATGTCCAACTTTGGTTTTGAATCAACTTGAATTAAAGTGAAAAATTCCTCTACATTTTGGAAAAAATAAGGCAGATTCTGACTTAGTGAAAATTTCACTAAGTGTTGAAAAAATGTCACTTTCATGTTTTTTGTGATTTTGCTCAAACAATAACTCAAAATCCATGATGAATTGGAATGAGGTCTAGTTGACATATTTGAATTATGTAACATGAACTTCAATCTGAGCTTTGAATGGGAGAAAAAGGCCTTAGGGTTAGAAAGATATGGCCTTGCAAAGTTGGTACCCTAGCCACTTTGTTCCATAACTTAGAAAAATTCTAAGTTTTTTTATGGTTACCCCTTTTACAAGTTAACTCACTTTCTTTAATTTTTATTGATGAATGATGAGTCAAATCACATTTTAACATTGTTTTAGGGTTAAGGAACCTTGGTTGACCAAAAATCCAAAAAGTCAAACTTTGACTTTTGTATAGTTGACTTTTTTCATCAGATGAAATTTTGAATTTTTGATCCTTTTATGAAATCAATCCTTGGGCTTGATTAAACTTCATGGATGGCCTCCAAGGGTATTTAGGAATGTGTTAGACCCTCCCCAAGGTTTGAGATCAAGGGTAGGTCAACAGTCAAGGATAGGGTTGACTTTTTCCATCAGAAACCCTAATTTATGATCAGATGGTTTTGAGCTCTTGTGGCTTATAAATTGAGCTCTTTGAGTCAATCAAAACTTGTAAACATGCCAATATGATGTATTTGAGGTCTTTGAAGTTCATTTTGAAGATTCAAGTCATGCCTCACTTCACAAGTTAACTCAAGGGTTGAATTAGGTCAAAACCCTAATTCCTGATTTTTTTGATAGATGGACCCTCAAGGTGATTTTGCTATTGTGAATGGGCTCTTTAGGTCCTTTTGAGCTTATATGGCCATAAATTGAGGCATTGGATCATATCCAGATGGAAATTTTCATCTGGAAGCTTCAGTCAACCAAAACCCTAATTTGGTGACACTGGCGATCTTGAGGCTTGATCCACTTGGAATGTTGCAATCTTATGCTTGATTCTTGATGTGGCAGTCCTCTTGATCCTTCATGGATATTGGAGAGGTTAGACAAGTTGAAGATCATGTTTTTTCTTGATTGATCCTTTGTCTAAGTGCTTTGAGAAGGCTCAAAACCCTAATTCTTGATTGTAGTGAATGCTCACCCATTTTTGGGGAGACTGATGAGGTATGATGGTACATCCATATTGTAATGGTGATTTGCACAATGATGCGAAATATTGGTGGTCAAAATTTGGGGTATGACAGCAAGGAAGGATTCATCCCTCTTGATCCTAAATGTGGATCCAATCTGAACGGAGTTTTCAGAACTGTTGAGGTAAATAGGGTTCGTTTAGAGAGAATCCTAGTTACATGAGTTAAGGGTGGCAGCCTTGGTTTCTCAACAAGTGTGTCAAAAAAGATACTTGCAAAAGATTGAATACTTGATAAGTGTTCATGAGGTGATCTGGCAGAGTGTGGCTTCAACAGTGAAACACGATTATTGAACAAGGATTTAAGATCAATTTCTATTTGTTTTACTCACAAGTATTTAATTAATTATCCTTGAATGTGAAGTTCAAGATTCCTGATGTTCAACACGATGTTGGAACATCTCTTCATCTGGTTTGTGCATAATCATGGGAGGGGTACTGCATAAGCTTTTGGATCTATTTCTCTTGGGTGTTGACCTAAGAATCTACTTCAGTGTGGTGTGGCAGAAGCATCTGATTTCTGGAGAGTTTTCTAGCAAGAAACTGGTCTAGACAATGGTGATGTGGAAGATGAAGAAGAAGACATCATAATCTTGATGGGTAGTTCTTGGATCAGTTTATTCCTGATCTAGGAGTATTGAAGTGGAGTAGGTGTGTTTAAGTTGTTACTAGAAGCATATGGTGTTTATCTGGAAAGTGTCCTGGCAAGAGACTTGTCCAGAATAGAGTGCTGGTGATGGCACAGCTTGGATCAGTTTATTTCTGATCTAGGTACTTAGGAGCACGGGATCTTGCTCATCTTGGAGGTCAAGGTTAAGTGGCGGTTATCTCTGACTTTCTATAGACTGTTATACTAAGGAAAGTGGTATTCTTTGGTATGGCTATGGTGTAGTCTATGACTACTTTATCTTCTGAAGATTCAGAAGTGGCAGGTGTGAAGTCTTTGGAGTTTCAAATCAGCTAGTTATCAAGGTGTGAGCTTGAATGGAATATCTGTGATAAGATTAAGCAGGATGGAGGTTGTCTACTCAAACTTGGTTGTTTAATCAAGCCTATGAGAGCATGTAACTCTTGATCTGTTAAAGGGAGAAGATTCTTCTAAGTGGCAGAAGGAGGAGCTGAATTGAGCAACTAGATGTTGTATCAGAATGTTCTTACGTCTAGCTTAACATCAAGATCTCAGCTGGTGATATGGCACATCAGCTTAAGATAAGGTGATCTACAAGAGAATGGAAGTTATGTATGCTTCAAAAACGTCTATCTCATGCAGTTTGCGGAAGCTATGGATGGAGAAGATGTTACATGTCTAAGGCTTAGTGGATCCAAGATGTCTTGCTATGGAGCAAGTAGTTTATGTAACTTGAAGATCATATTTCATTGGTGGATCAGTGTATCTTGTGGGAGTTCTGAACAAGGATAAGATCAGTCAAAAAGTGGTATTTTGTTGATCTTTAGTGCACATTCAAGCAGGGTGCTTGGAACTAATTACTCTTGGGCAGAAGGGTAATTGGTTGAAAACGTAAGGAGGTTCTGGTCTATCTTGGAGCTTGTGGTAGAAGTTCTAAGTTGAGGATGGAAAATTACCTTCTTTTGGTGGATGAGAGTTTATTTCTCTTTTTGGTTATCTGGAGTTCTTGTTGATCAAGCTGGTGGCGCAGTGTTGTGTACAGATCTTCAGTTGGATTACTATGCAGAGAGTAAGTCCAGTGATGGAGAATATCAGGAACTATGTTGATTGGAGACTGTGATATGTGAAGGATGTCCTAACTGATGTTAGAACATCTTCTGGGTTGGTTATCCTTGGAGTAGGATGCTAAGTTCTGAGTGTGGAACTTGACACTCACATCTTGTCTAAGAGGTATTTATCTTATCATAGGGAGAACGATGGATAAAGGATTGTCTTGGAAGTCTGATGTGAATGGGATATGCTAGAAGTGGATTATTTGGTGCTTGTGGAGCAAATGGACTGAGGAGTGTAGCGTGCAATTTTTGTCGGTGATGTGACCACCTTATTGCCATGGGTTTCTCCTCTCCGCAATGGTAGGAGTGGGGTGCTACTTTCTGATTTCTTATTTATCTCGTGAAGCTGGACGGGAAAGGGAAGCTATCTAAAACTAACCTTGCATGCAAATGTTTAACTGAACAAACGCTTAAGAGATTCAGGGAGTTCGGGGTCAGGTTATACAATGGGGAGGTGTCAATTACCCATCCTATATGTGGTTATCCACAGGTTGTTATCATTAGGTTTTGCTTAGTACTTTATGGTGTTTATCTGTATAATGGGAAAGTTTCTTCTTTGGGGATATTTGAGAGAGAGAGAGAGAGAGTTTTTGATGATTATGGTGAGGTACTGGACCTCAATTTTGATATGTGTGCGAAGGTACTGGACCTAAGGTTTTTGATTGGTATGCTCGCTAAGATTTCACAATATTATGCCTACGTATTCTCGTTTAAAGAAACAGGGAAATCAGAGCAATCGTAGTTCCTCCTATTCTATGGGAGGAAAAAGATGTTTTGGTGTCTTGTTCAAAGCCCAAGATTGAAGCTAAAAGGTTGAGTATTTGTGTCTTGTTCAAAGCTCAAGATTGAAGCTAAAAGTCTGACTGATAGACAATTTGTCATCTCTTAAGGGAGACATCTCGTCTGTTTATCACAGCTGTTGGGTGACTGATTATAAAGGAGAATTACTTTAATTAGGATATGTGAATCCAGTAATGCCATAATTTACTTTATAGGGGATTTTTCCTAAAGGAGAAAACTTTAATTCAGTGTTGAGCAATGCCATTTTTCCTTAGGAATCTTCCATTCTAAGAGAGGGACAGTGGCGTGGATGTAAATAATCCAAAGGCTTGCCACTTACAACAATTAGATGAAAGAGGAGTTTTACCAGGATAAGAGATGGACTACAGCTTGGATATTTGAATCAACAAGTGTGCCACTTGCAACAGTTATATGGGATTAGTGTTTGTTTTGAATGTCTGTTTTGATTTGTGCTATACAGAGAAATGTCTTCCTACCGAGAGGTTTTTGATTTCCTCTGAAGGGATTTTGTTTTTTTTTTTTTGCGTTCCTTGTTCAAAGCCTAAGGTTGAAGCTAAGAGATTGATTGACTCCACTGGGGAAGTCCATATACAAAGTCTAAGAGGAGGCTGGAAAAGCATGACTCAATAAGAGAGTATTTATCTGTCTTGTACAAAGCCCAAGATTGAGGCTAAAAGAGAATGACTCTTTCAGGGATATCATTATACAAAGTCTAAGAGGAGGCTAAATGTTGATTTTTCCAGGGAAAGATTTTGTATGTCTTGTACAAAGCCCAAGATTGAGGCTACAATGAGACTCACTCAACAAGAGAGTGTTTAGGGGGATTTTATATGGTGTCTTGTACAAAGCCCAAGAATGAGGCTAAAATGGAAACTGACTCTACTAGTGAGAGGTTTTATCTGTCTTGTACAAAGCCCAAGATTGTGGCTAAAATTGGATTAACTTAGTTGGAGAGTATGATTTGTTTTATATAAAGCCTAAGATTAAGGCTAACTCTACCGAGGAAGATCATTATACAAAGCCTAAGAGGAGGCTGAAAAAAGAGTATTAACTCTGCTTAGGGAGATTAACTCCCAAAGCCTAAAGGAAGGCTGAGAGGAATTGACTCCGCTGGGAAGATATTTATCCAGAGTTTAAGAGAAGGTTATGAAGATTTTGACCTTGCTGGAGAAAGTTTATATGTGTCTTGTACAAAGCCCAAGATTAAAGCTAAAAAGAGATGACTCAGCTGAGGGTATTTCAAGTGTCTTGTACAAAGCCCAAGATTAAGGCTGAAAAGGTATTTGACTGACTCAACTAGAGAGTGCTTATGGGGTGTCTTGTACAAAGCCCAATATTGAGGCTGACGCTGCTGGGGAAAAATCATTATACAAAGCCTAAGAGGAGGTTGACTTCTGCTGAGGATTATTGAGATCCAGAGACAAGTCCAAGGTGGGGAATCAACTCTTGTTGAGGATTACAGAAGAGTTGAGATATCAGATGTCTTGAGGTTCTGATTAAGGTTTATTGGTAGTGATTTGACCCTTGCCGGGGAAATTTAGGATAAAGATTAAGCTTTAGATCCTGTGAGAATTTTAAACTCTACTGGAGATTGATTGAATGACCAGGGTTTTTCCTATGTTTGTAGGGAACTTGAGAATGTCTTTGAGATCCAAGAGTAGATTAGACTGTCCAAGTCTATTGGTATGGAAGAGTTTATCTTTGTATGATGCCCAAGAGGAGGCAGGTGTTTTAAGGGATGAGAATCAACCCTTAATTGTTCTGAGGTTTTGACTCTTTAGAAAGACAGCTCTAACAAAAGAAGACTAATTTATGTCCTATACCTTTAAGAGGTCTTTAGGGTCCTTGGATTAAGCCCAAGAGAAGGCATGATAACTTCTAAGAAGCCGGAGGGTCCTTGTACAAAGCCCAAGAGGAGGCTGGGATGCTTTTAGGAAGCCTGTGGGTCCCACCTTAAGAAAAGTTCAAGAAAATTTTCACTGGGAATAATCTTTTCTTTTATGAACAGTTCTAGGGTTTGAAGAAATTCAAGAGAGGTTTCACCGGGAATTAATCCTCTCTGGGGGAAATGAATTTCTTTGACAATTTTCTAATAGTGATAGTCTGAGAAAAGTTTCACCGGAAATAATGTCTTTGTTTTTGTTCCATATTGTATAAGCCCAAGAGGAAGCAAGACCGTATCTGGAAATTCCTATGGGGAACTAGTTTTGACTGTGTTGAAAGAGTGACCACTGGATTTATCTAATCTTAGACCTAATTTCCAGGGAAAAATCTAAGCAGATAATATACAGGCATATATATATATATATATATATAGACAAATATGTAAAAAGAGGGTAGGAGGACTTACATGTGAGCAAGCTTCCAGCACAAACAAATATATATCTATATGTGCAAGTATGTAAAAGAAAGCTGTTTAAAACTTACAAGCGATCAAGCTTCAATTATAACAACTGTATTGTTAGTTGTTCAAGAAATTAAAGAAAGTTTTGATAACAACTATGAATTTAAACCTAAATCAAAAAGGAAAGTTGTTTTTGAAAAGATTGTTGGGGCTTATACTCAAGGAGAGGCCCAAAAATAACAATGATCACACCGTTGTTTTGAAAACTGTACCAGGACTTATACAATGACTGAGGCCCAAATTATTTTATGTACAAAGGGGGTTGGGTCTTACACTCTATTAGAGGCCCAAAAAATATTATTTTTGTACAAGGGATGGGGCTTACAACTCAAGGAGAGGTTAGTTGATTTTGTTTGAAAACTGCGATCACGCTGAGATTTTTGAAAACACAGTGGGACTTATACAATGACTGAGGCCCAAAAAGGTTTTTATTTATAAGGGATGAGTCTTACACTCTATTAGAGACCCAGAAGTTTATTTTAAAAAAAAGAAAGATGGGACTTACAACACAAGGGGAGGCCCAGATGGTTTTTGTTATTTCTTTGGTTTTATGGTTGGCATTATTTTGCTAAAACTCATGTAGCAGCAGATGTTGAATGAAGGTGTCTAGAAATATGTTTCACTACTCCTTGTTCAACATGTCGAATGAAGATGTTCCATGACTGCTCATAGGACATCGCGCTGTGAAGTCAGGTTTTATTGCAGATTCTGTTACAAAGATTTGTAACTGAATATTCTGTGAATTGGTTATCCTATGTGGCATCCAAAGCATTTTTGGATTAGGGTTACTTGTTGGTTTTCGGATTTGCTGCTGTTTCTAATTATGGAGACATAATAGGAAACTTTCGATTGAAGACCTATTTTATTGGAGTTAATTTTGCAGATTTGTGAGTAGCCTAATTGCTGCGTTTTTGAAGCCCAAATTAAGTCCAGAATTCAAGCTATAAATAGACTGATGTAAACCTAGTTTTAGGTGTCGAACTTACATGTAATTTTAGGGTTGTGTGCTTGTGTTTTGTGAGCCTAACTAGTATCTTATGATAACAGTATAAGGACTGTAGTGTAAGTTGTGTAAGGTTGCTCATAAGCTTTTAAGCATTGAGTAGCTGAGTGTTAATTCTCATAAGCTGTGAAGTATTGAGAATTTGTGTTTCAACCATTGTTACTTGTCTTGTAAGGAACCAGTCACGGGTTATGATTGAAGAGGGATTTGAGAAGGGCCTCATACCTAGGGGAGTCTTAGGTAGAAGTCATAGGAAGGGTAGTGATTAAGTGAGCTGATTAAACTGGGTGTGGTTATCAGTGAATTGATACTATCGAATATTGATTTCATCCCTGGCTTGGTTGCCCCCAAATGTAGGATAGTTAGATCCGAACTGGGTTAACAATTTCTGGCGTTCTTTACATTTTATGCACACTTTTGTTTTGAACTTGTTCATTGTTGTTGTATATCAGTGTCACGACATCTCGATAGGACATCTGATATATATAGGCCAAAATTTCAATTGGCATCAAGAGCAGGCACCCTTAGTTGTTTCTGGGTGAGATTCAGGGAAGGTACTTTCTGGCACAATGGACAAGGATGGAGGAGCTCTGAATAAACCACCTCTGCTGGATGGTTCAAACTATGAGTATTGGAAACCTAGAATGATAGCTTTCATCAAATCCATGGATGATCAAGCATGGAAAGCTATCATCAAAGGATGGGAGCCCCCTAAGGTTAAAGATGATAAAGGTAACCCTACTGATGTTCTGAAGGAAGAAGAGGACTGGGATGATGCTGACTACAAAGGGTCTGTTGGAAATTCTAAAGCCATGAATGCATTGTTCAATGGTGTCAACAGAAATATCTTCAGGCTGATTAAGCATTGTACTATTGCCAAAGAGGCCTGGCAGGTTTTGAAAGTTGCTCATGAAGGGACCTCAAAGGTGAAAATGTTAAAGCTTTAGCTTCTCACTAGCAAGTTTGAGAGTTTGAAGATGAAAGAGGATGAGAGCATTTGTGATTTTCATATGAACATTATTGAGATAGCTAATGCCTCTAGTGCTTTAGGAGAAAAGATGTCTGACAGCAAGCTGGTCAGGAAGATTCTCAGGTCTCTACCTAAGAGATTTGATATGAAGGTCACTGTTATAGAGGAAGCTCAGGACATTGACAAGATGAAAGTGGATGAACTTATGGGATCACTCCAAACTTTTGAGTTAGGATTCAGTGAAAAAGCTGAAAAGAAGAAGAGTATAGCATTTGTGTCGAATGCTGTTGACTCAGATGATGAAGAAGATGTGTCTAAAGATCTGGTATTACTTGGTAAATAATTTAACAAAGTGTTGAAAAGGATTGACTGGAAGTCAAGAGTAAATGCTCAGAATAAGTCACTCGACATCAGTAAGAACCAGGATGGAGGAAGAAGATCCAGAACTGAAGAAGACTTCAATCAAGGGAAGAGAGTTCAGTGCTTTGAATGTGAGGGATTTGGGCACATAAAGACTGAGTATCCCACGTATCTCAAAAGGAAGAACAAGGGCCTATTCGTGTCTTGGTCAGAAGGAGAGTCTGAGAGTGATGTTGAAGAAGAATCAGCAAAATTGGTGACAGCCTTGGCTGGAATATGTAAGGCTGATGGAGAGACTTCTTGTGAATCTGACTCTGACAAAGAATCCTATGTTGGAGAACTCACTAAGGAAGAAGTATTCTCAGGATTTTCAAAATTGTGTATCAAGAACGAAGAAAGGTGCCAGATTATATTGGAGCAGAAGATCTTGATAGCTCAACTGGAAGCTGAGAAGGAAGAACATCTATCAACCATTGTTGATCTAAAGGAGGAGGTTGAATGGCAAAAGTCAAAACTTGCCAATATGACCAAATCTATAAGAATGCTGAACAATGGTACCGCGCAACTGGATGAGATCCTTCAGAATGGGAAAGAAGCTGGTAATGTGCAAGGCCTTGGTTTTAACAATCAAGCTGAGACTTCTAAGAAGACTGTATTGAAGTTTGCTCCTCAGAAAATAAAGCAAGAAGTGAGGATGTCAAATCACATGTTTCAACATCAGATGAACCATCAGAAAGGAGTTTGTAGAACAAAGTATAAACCATGGAGATGCCATTACTGTGGCAAGATTGGTCACTTAAAGGCCTTTTGCTACAAGCTACACGGCTATCCCAAAAGTGTTCAGCAACAATATAAAGAACAGAGTTGGGGTAAAGTGAAGAGAAGATGGATTCCTAGACAAATGATGGCTGGTCTCATAGCACATACTTCTCTTAGGGCATCTGCTAGAGAAGATTGGTACTTTGACAGTGGTTGTTCAAGACACATGACTGGTGTGAAGAAATTCTTGTCAGAGATTAAGCCTCACTCCACCAATTATGTCACCTTTGGGGATGGATCGAAGGGAGAGATAAAAGGTGTTGGAAAGCTGGACTACACTGGACAACCAAATCTGGATCGTGTGTTATTTGTCAAAGGGCTGGCTGCAAACTTAATCAGTATAAGCCAATTGTGTGATGTAGGGCTCAAGGTAAATTTCACCAAGTTTGAGTGTCTAGTAACCAATGAGAAAGATGAAGTTGTTATGAAGGGCACCAGGTCTAAAGATAACTGCTATCTTTGGAATCCTCTAGAACCTAAAAACCTGTCTACTTGCTTGATGACAAAGGAAGATGAAACCAAACTGTGGCATCAGAAATTGGGCCACTTAAACCTGAAAGGGATGAAGAAGGTTATGTCAAGTGAAGCTGTTAGAGGTATTCCCAAGCTGAAGATTGATGAGGACAAAATATGTGGTGAATGTCAAGTTAGGAAGCAAACAAGGGTGTCACACAAGAAGCTTCAACATCTTACCACAACTTCTAGAGTTCTGGAACTCCTTCACATGGACTTAATGGGACCTATGCAGGTTGAAAGTCTTGGTGGGAAGAAGTATGCCTATGTTGTCGTAGATGACTACTCTAGATTCACCTGGATAAGTTTCATCAGAGAACTTGTGGAGGACAAAGTCATAACACTTGAGCATGTGAGCACGGAAAATCAGCTTGCTGACATATTTACCAAGGCTCTGGATGCAGTTAAGTTTGAAAACCTGAGGAGCAGACTTGGGGTGTGCATTCATGAAGATCTATAGCAATCAATGTGCTTTCTGGCTGCCAGATTAACGAGAGTAAACGAGATTCTGGTAGTGCGGTGTGTAAATGAAGAGAAAATGCTGAAGTTTGTGCATGAAGATTGGGCATGTGATGTGGTGTGCATCTACTCTCTGATGCAGTTTACTCTGGTTTATTTTTACTTTGACTTGTTCTACTTGTCTTTGTCATATTTGTGGCTAAAAAGGGGGAGTAGTGAGTGTGAGGGAGAGCAGCTTTGGTATGTGCTTGTGGTATTAGTGAGTGTGAGGGAGAGCAGCTTTGGTATGTGCTTGTGCTATTGAGGGGTAGTATGTGGAAGTATGTGTGCTGCAGGTAGATTATGTTTGTGCTGCTGCAGTTGCTGAGGGGGAGAATAGATTGTGAAATGTTGCTGCTGTTGAGGGGGAGTTTTTGCTAGCTTACTATAATGAGTGTTCTTACTGTAATGTGTGGTTTATGCTGCTGAAGGGGAGGTGCTTTTACTGCAGATGAGAGAATTGTTTGAGTGTTTTTTGGCTGCTGATACTGATGGTGTTTGAGTGTGTGTGGAGTTTTAGACAAAAATAAGCCAAAGGGGGAGATTGTTATTTCTTTGGTTTTATGGTTGGCATTATTTTGCTAAAACTCATGTAGCAGCAGATGTTGAATGAAGGTGTCTAGAAATATGTTTCACTACTCCTTGTTCAACATGTCGAATGAAGATGTTCCATGACTGCTCATAGGACATCGCGATGTGAAGTCAGGTTTTATTGCAGATTCTGTTACAAAGATTTGTAACTGAATATTCTGTGAATATTTGGTTATCCTATGTGGCATCCAAAGCATTTTTGGATTAGGGTTACTTGTTGGTTTTCGGATTTGCTGCTGTTTCTAATTATGGAGACATAATAGGAAACTTTGGATTGAAGACCTATTTTATTGGAGTTAATTTTGCAGATTTGTGAGCAGCCTAATTGCTGCGTTTTTGAAGCCCAAATTCAGTCCAGAATTCAAGCTATAAATAGACTGATGTAAACCTAGTTTTAGGTGTCGAACTTACATGTATTTTTAGGGTTGTGTGCTTATGTTTTGTGAGCCTAACTGGTATCTTATGATAACAGTATAAGGACTGTAGTGTAAGTTATGTAAGGTTGCTCATAAGCTTTTAAGCATTGAGTAGCTGAGTGTTAATTCTCATAAGCTGTGAAGTATTGAGAATTTGTGTTTCGACCATTGTTACTTGTCTTGTAAGGAACCAGTCACGGGTTGTGATTGAAGAGGGATTTGAGGAGGGCCTCATACCTAGGGGAGTCTTAGGTAGAAGTCATAGGAAGGGTAGTGATTAAGTGAGCTGATTGAACTGGGTGTGGTTATCAGTGAATTGATACTATCGAATATTGATTTCATCCCTGGCTTGGTAGCCCCCAGATGTAGGATAGTTAGATCTGAACTGGGTTAACAATTTCTGGTGTTCTTTACATTTTATGCACACTTTTGTTTTGAACTTGTTCATTGTTGTTGTATATCAGTGTCACGACATCTCGATAGGACATCTGATATATATAGGCCAGAATTTCAATTGGTATCAGAGCAGGTCATTCTGTTCTGTATCTGGATGAGATCCCAAGGAAGATACTTTCTGGTTCATGGTCAAGGTAGAAGTTTTTTACTGAAAAGATGTTTGAACTTGGAGTAGTTCATATAGGTGTGAGAATGGTCCCTAGAAGTGGAGGATGGACTATTCATGATAGGGTGTGCATTGGCCTTGTTTGAAGTTGTCAGGCGTGTAGCTTTGGTGGTGAGCTGCTGTGTGGTTTGATTTATTTTCAAACCTATCTTGACCTATTGCACATAGAGTAATGTGGGCTATTATGTTTTGCCTGAAGGCTGTAGAGGAGTTTTCTGGTGTGTGTTTCGCTGCATATATATATCTTATGGAAAATTCCTAGTTGTTCATATTGTTGAGGGAGATTCTACAACAACTACGAAAGAAGTGGCTAGTTCTTTTGTTGACGTGTCTTATAAGATGTTCTGACATCTTATTAGGGCAAGCAGGATCTGTTTCCTTGGTAGTTCCGCTGCATGAGGTTCTGATTGAAGAGCTCTAGAAGTATGGGATTCTTGAGTTATGATTGAAGGAAGATTGTAGCTGTCCTTACTCGTTTTCTGTTCTTGTAGATGTCAACCGGTGTGAAGTCACATAACATTCCAAAGTCGGGAGCAGAGGGATGTCTTTGTGGTGGTTGAGTCTTGTATGACTTGGTACTTGGGTGAGAGGTTTCATCCTGTATGCTGAAGTCAGATTGAAGAGGAAGGGTAAGATGAATTATCAAACTCATGCTCTAGGGGTTTGATGATTTCTTGTTGATTAAGTTGTTGAAGACACTTGGTATGATGATCAAGTCCAATCAAGGCAACTGAGTCATGTTCTGGAGTTTTCTAGTTATTCTTCAGACTAGGAGGTGCTTCCTAGGAAGCATAGGGGTGAAGACCGTGGAGGTGATTTATTTTCACCTTTCACAAAAACAGCAAGGAAGGATGCATCTCTTTTGACCCTAAGAGTGAATCCAATCTGGTTGAAGATTTGTTGAGGTAAAGAAGACTTGTTCAGAGAAAGTCTTAGTTACTTGAGTCAAGAGTGGCAGCCTTGGTATCTCAACATTGTCATTGAAGAAGATACTTGCAACAAGACTGAATACTTTATAAGTGTTCATGACATGATCTGGTGGAGCTCAGCTACAGTAGTGAAGAAGGGTTATTGTATAAGGATTTAAGATCAATTGCTATTTGTGAAATCCATAAGTATTTAATTGATTATCCTTGAGATTCAAGATTGGGGATGTTCTGTCAGATGTTCTGACATCTTTTCATCAGAGGATTGAAGAATCATGGGAGGGGTTCTACATTCGCTCAAAAGTCTCCTAGGTGTTGACCTGGGATTATTTTCTTAGCATCTGTGGATGACTTATCCAGATGGTGGTGCTGTTGAAGATGAAGATGGAAGACTATGAAGACATAATAATCTTGATGGTTACAGCTTGGATCAGTTTATTTCTGATCTAAGTGGTTTGGAGCATGGTGTTTGCTCTGGTTATGAAGGTCAAGGATAAGTGGCAGTTGTCTCTAGATTTCTACTAACGACTCTACTAAGGGTAGTGACATTCTTTAGTATTGCTATGGGGTAGTCTTGGACTACTTATTTTCTGAAGATTCAGTCTTTGGAGTTTCTGAGCATGATGGAGGTTGTCTACTCAAACTTGATTGTTGAATCAAGTCTATGAGAGCATGGAAATCTGTTTCTGCAAAGGGAGGAGGTTCTTCTGAGTGGCAGAAGGAAGAGTTGAATTCAACAGTTGGATGTCATAATGTTCTGACATCTAGCTTAACATCAGAAGTCTCGGTTGGTGATGTGGCACATCAGCTTATGATAGGGTGATCTACAGGAAGGAACATGTGACTTGAAGATCAAGTTTCCTTGGTGGATCAGGATACCTTTGTGAGAGTTCTGAAAAACGTGAAAAAGATCAAAATGTGGCATTTGGTTGTTTTCATATGAGGATTCATGAATGAGGTGATCAAACTGTGGCATTTGGTTGATCTAAGAAGTGGATTCGAAGAATCAAGATAATCAGAGTGTGGCAGTTGGTTATTATTGAAGATTGTCTTGGAACAAGTTACTCTTGGGCAGAAAGGTGATGAGTTGAAGACTCATGGAGATTATTCTTCTTGAAGGTGGATGAGAGTTTATTTCTCTAGTTCTTTGGATTACTATGCTATAGTAAGTCCAGTTGGTGGAGCATATCAAGAATCATGGTGATGATGTCTTGGTGTGTGGCAAATGTTCTAACTCGGTGTTGGAACATTATCTGGGTTAGATTTCCTTGGTGAAGGATGATTGTGGTCTGGTTCAGGAGCTTGGTGCCTAAGGAGCGTCTATGGAGTCATACGGGAGAATGATGAAGTAGAAGGTCTGCGTTGGATGGAGAATGAAGTAGATCAGGTATTGATTGATTGGACGTCTGAAGATGAAGAGTATGATAGGGAATGACTGCCTTTGGAAAGTTGGGGGATCTATGTGACCTTGATCTTTATCTAACAGTTTGTTTGAAAAAGGATGGTGATCCTTATGTTCCTCACGAATAGCAAAATTGTAACTTCATGTGTGAGTGACTGTTGTTTATTGTCAGAAGGGATTATGGTGCCAAAATGAATGTGCTTCAGTAGGTGGCTGGACTGGGAGTGAGCTCTTGAAGACATGAAGATGCGTCTTATGTTTTCCATTCAGGTGCACTAGTTGTCCATGTCAAGGGGAGTAATACTACTGGTTTTTTTTTTCTGCTTCTGGTTGATTTCCCTTAAATGCATAGTTGCTTGGTTTGGCATATTATGGCTAAAAAGGGGGAGAAGTAAGTGTCCGTGGTTGTTTCCTTGAGGGGGAGCTGGTTGTGTTATCCAAAGGTTGTATGGATATTGCTCTGGTATAGCTTTGTCAAATATGGCTAAAAAGGGGGAGAGTGTGTGATTGCATGATGTGCTGATAGCTGATGTCCCATATGATGTTCTAACATTTATTTGTGATTGCTAGTGTGAGTGGTGAGCTAGTTGGTAAATGTTGTTGTGAAGTTGCTGCGGTGTGAGGTTGTGTATGTGTGCAGATGAAGATTGAGTGTTGATCTGCTTGTGTAGGTGTTACAGTGCTGATAATTGTTTTATCTGCTACTGATGTGTGTGACTATCTTCTGCTGCTGATATATTTGATATGGTATTATGGTTTTAGCCAAAATTTGCCAAAGGGGGAGTTTTTTAGTTCTGCAGCTATGCAGTATTTGTGTTGGCTAAATTTTGTTAAAACCTATATGATAGCTTTATGTCACTAAAGTTGTTTTAACATGCTGTTTTGTGTATCTGCCATAATAGTTTAGTTGCAGGTTGTGAAAATGTCAAGGAGGATGTCTTAACATGCTGTTCAGCACTAACTAGTTATGTTCAGTATTTGTCATATTAGATTAGTTGCAGGTTGTGGAGATGTCAAGTGTGATGTCTTGACATGTTATGCTGCACTAAGCTGATTTGAGCGCATGGTTGTTTTAAGGTGTTGCTGGTTTGCTGTCATGTGATGGTTAATCAAGATGTTCTAACTTACTACATTCAACATGTCGAATAAAGATGTCCTATCCTGGATCATAGGACATCGCGCCTGTGATGAGCTGACAGTTAAATTCTGTTATGATTTAACAGATGCAGAATATTCTGGAAATATTTTGTTACTCTTTGTGGAGCTGTTTTGTTTAGTCTGGAAGATTCAAGTCAGAATCAAGAAGAATAATTACTCTCTAAATTATGGAGATAATTTAGGAAAGATTTGATTGAAGACCTATTTTGGTGCAGAAGTTATTGCAGAAGTTATTGTGATTTGAAGCCCAAATCCAGTTGGGATGTAGGTTATAAATAGGAGTGTTTGTAACCTGATTTAACAACGATTCCAAGATGTAAAATTATTAGGGTTTCGTTCTTGTGAACCACTTTCTAGGAGAGTTGGTATGGCTGTACCACTCAACATGTGAGTTTGACAGTTTGTGAGTGTGATCCTCGAAGCTGTTAAGTAAGAGAAGTATTGTTCTTGGAGGAAGCTTTTAAAGTAACTCTAAGTTGTGTCTTGGAAGTGTATCTTCCATGTTGAATTGTTGTATAGGTAAAGAGTCGTTGATGCAGTTGTGGGTTGTTAACTGCTAGACATCATTGCGATGATTGGGAGTGAGAAGGGTTTCTCATATCTAGAGAGGATCTAGGTAGAAGGGTCATTGGGTAGTGATTAAGTGATGAGTTGTAAACGGGTTGTTTAGCTTTGAATTGATACTACTAATAGTGGACTTCATCCCTGGCTTGGTAGCCCCTAGATGTAGGATAGTTAGATCCGAACTAGGTTAACAATTCTGTGTGTTTTGTTTATGCTTTTCAGTACTGTTTCTATACCTTGCCATGTGTGTGCTCATGTCAGACCAGATGTCGAATAACATGTCTTAGGACATCTGAATTCTGCACATGCACCAGAATTTCAATTGGTATCAGAGCCTGGTTGTTTAGAAGGCGACGATCACGCCGAGATTTTTAAAATCGTATCGGGACTTATACAATGACTGAGGCCCAAAAATGGTTTCCTATACAAAGGGGTTGGGTCTTACACTCTATTAGAGGCCCAAAAAGTGTATGAAAATTTAAAATCGAGAGGAAACCCTAATTTTAAATTAAAATGTTATTTTTCAAAGGAAATTAAATGAAAAAATGATATAAAATACCAAATATATTCAAAAACAAGTTGTACACTTTGGAAAATATTTTGAAAAATCATGTTTAATCACATGAAAGTTTGAAATTCAATTATTTTTGAAGGATCAAAGTGGGAATTTCATTTAAAAATGTTTAAAAACAAATAAAATGAAATTAATTACAAAAATTCTAACTATATTAAAAAAATAATATAAATTGGATTTTTTTGTAAAAATAAATATTTATACATTTTTGTGAATTTTGAGAAAAAGAATCAATTCAAAAACACAAATATTCAGAGAGAAATTAAATTTTGAATCAATTAACAAAAATATCAAAATATTCAAAAATTTGAAAATTTGAAAAAGAGCGCCAAGAAGAGAGGGATCAATGGAGCTTTGGTCTCAATCCAAAAGTTTGTTAATTTAGGATGATGATCCTAATGTGATCTCACGAGTAGCATGATGGTGTTCATGTGTGAGTGATTATTGGTTCTTGTCAGAAGAAGCAATAAGTGTTGCTGATGATTATGTTCAGCAAGTGTGTTGAACAAAGGGTGCGCTCTTGAAGACATAAATATGCATCTTATGTTTTCCATTCATCAGCATAAGTGTTCATTGAAGGAGCACTGGTTATCTTAGATAGGGGAGTTTCTCCTTAATCTAAGATGTATTACTGCAGTAGTGCAGATTGGTTATCAAGATTGTTTGTAGTTTCAAACAGTTTGTGATAGATTACCTCAGGTGAGGTTGATATGTCAGACGAGATGTCATGACATTGCTCTACTGGTATGAGTTCTGGGTGAACTTATCAAGTTGTTCTGATTCTGTCATTGGGTGTCAATGGATTGAATTAAAAGTGGTATAAGTATCTTGAAATTTATTGCTGATAGCTGAAAGATGTTTGAAGAAATGTCTTAACGTCTTGGTAAGTTATTCTTGGTCTTCTGTTTAAAAGGATTATGGTGTAGTCAACACACAGGAACTATAACTTTGTTAAACAAAGCCTGACAAAGGGTCAGGACAGTATGGGTACAACATGATTGGTTGTTTTAGACGGTAGAGAGTGAAGACGTGTTAAGCATGTGTCTTGATGCTAGTGCAGCCTTTGGACGGTCTCTCATAAAGTTGAATCAGTCAAACTTTAGTTGGACAGTGCACAATCATTTATGGGTATGGAATTGCGGTCTAATTTATGAAATGCTCCATAATTTTCAAGATAAATATGTTTGAGTAGTTAAAGGTGGAATCGGCTTCTGGTTTTCAAAGTTAGTATTCTGGGCAAACTCGTCATGGTTTTTGTTAAGGTCTGGATTAGTATCATGTGGGTATGGAATTGCGTTGGCTATATTGGCTAATTTTTGGCTAAAAAGGGGAGATAAGAGGTATGGATTCATCTCAGTTAGTGTTGGTTTCTACAACACATACTCATTTGTGCAAGCAGGGGTGTTTGATGAGATGTTTTGACATTCTTGAGTCCTTCCCTTGTGCCTTGTGATATGAGTTATGAAGCAGGTTGTGTCTTGTGACCTGAGTTATATACTCTATGGACACTGTGTTACATATAATACAACTGTTTCTTCTTAAGCTCTTTCTGGACCTTCTTGTGGGTTCTCTTATTGCCCATCAAGAGGAAGATTTATCCCTCCGTGGCAAGTACTGGTTTGAGGGGGAGATGGTTATATACTCTTCCTCACGTACACCAACATATAGCTAGGAATTTTAGGGGTAAGAAAGAGGCTTAGAGGTGTTCCAATCATATCCACCAAATGTCGATCTTTCTTCTTCTACCAAAGGAGTTTTAACCAAAAATTAGTCAAAAGAGGGAGATTGAAGGCTCTGCAAATTTGAGCAAATTTTTGGTAAAACAAGGCATTGATTGTAGTGTTCCAACATGAATAAGACATGATGTCCAAACGAATGTCCTGACATCTTAAACTAATATAGCAGGCTGTTTCTAAGTCTGGTCCAAGAATTGAGGAAACGATCAAAACATGGATCAAGGAATCAGCAAACAGAAGATTGAAGCCCAAGGCAGAAGAAGCTTATAAAAGGAGATCAAGACCTAGGACTAAGATAACTGAACCTATTGTAACACTTTTGTAAAGTAGAAAATAGGGTTTAGGGTTTTGAGAGTCGTAGGCTTTCTTGTAAGTCTCCCTCTGTATCGATTTGATGTAGTGTGGTAGACATATGTACTTGTATAGATTCAGAAACCCGTAGGTAATGAATCTGATATTGTTCTTGTATAAAGCTTTGAAGCAAATCCAAGTTAACTTGTTAGTCAAGGATGCTTGACTAAACTTTGTATTGGAAAGGGTGTCTTTCAATAGGGATGATACGGTTATGAGGTATTAACTGTTAGATAATCACAAGTTATGATTTAGAGAGTGAGATGGGTTTCTCTTATCAATTAGATGTGATTTCTAATGATAAAGTCTTCATTGGGTAGTGATACGTTAACGTGGGTGCTTTCTGTAAATATGGGGTTGTTTACATAAAACTATACTACTGATAGTGAATTCTTCTTCCTAGATTGGTATCCCCTAGATATAGGTGAGATGCACCGAACTGGGTCATCATATTCTGTGTTGTTTATCATTCTGCAATTTACAGTTTAGTTTTGATTAACATGTTGGAACAGAGTCATAACATTTGTGATTCTGCTGTTTTGATATAAAAGGTATCAGTCTGCAGTTAGGCTTCTTTGTTTAAATGTTTAAGTAGAACAATGCCTTGACACATGTTAGGACATCTGCTATCTGCAATGCCAGAATTTCAAAGGCCGTTTGAAAGACCCTCATCATGGAGGCCATATCCTCAGTCAACGCCTTCCTTCTGGCCGCCCTGTCGGTCCCCATGATCTCCTTGGCTTTAGCCTAGCCCACAGTAGGGGAGTTGTTCTTGGAGAAGAAGTCTCGATGGATGTGTTAAGGGGCAGCACAAACTTCTCTATGGGCGCACTCTCCTCAAGGTCGACAAGAATGGGCTCCTCGGTGTGTGGCCTCTTAGATGGGGTCTGCTGTAGGGGAGGAGACTGGCTACACTGGAGGGGGAAGAGGAGCCTCTTACCCCATCGTCGGGCTTCAGCATCTGCTGAACCTGGGAGACCTTACCCTTGGTGTCTTTCTTCGCACCCTTGGTGGCTGCAAGCTTCATGATGCATTCGTGCATGTTCGACATTTGGCCTGCGACAGTAAATAGAAAATGAGTCAGTACAAAAAAAGAGAAAAGGGGCAAACGCTAGAGCAAAGCAAACAATCGCTACCTAAGACCCTCAAGGCTTCCTCATGGGACTGCACTCGAGGAGGGCCTTAGTGTTAATAAATCGAGCCTCACGAAAAACTTCCCTGTGATTGTCGAGGATGAAACTCCGATCCTTATTAACACATTTGGCGGGATTAAAGCCGGAGACAAAGTCAAACATCTTTTGGTATGACTCCTGGTTGTCAGTGTCCAGATCGCCATGCTTCACGATGTAGCTCTCCGTGCCCTTCGCGAAGTGGCCTTCCTCCCACTCGAGGGGACACTTCGACACTAATGTCTCCTCACATTCCTCGTTGACCACAAGGTTGTATAGGGAGTCGACGGCCAAGTACGAGATGCGCTTGACAACGTAGAACCTATCCTTGAAGGTGCGGACAAAATCCTGGTTTGCCCGAAACAGTTTCCTCGGCTGTTTCAGGGATACCCAGCTATGCCGACCATAAACAGACACCCGTTGTAGATGAAAAGTGCGGAAGAACAAAGGAAGCATGGCCAAAATACGGAGATGTTCGCGCACAAGCTTGAATGCCCGCACGAACTCCAACGCATTGGGGTGAAGCTGTGAAGGTGCTTGACGCAACCAGTGGAACACCCTCTTCTGAAAATCACTGAAAGGGAGACGGATTCCCGCGTCCCGAAACGCGAACTCATACATCGGGAACCTCATCCCCCTGAATCTCGAGTAGATGTGATGTTGTTCCTTGGGCTGATAGAGCATCCAAATCAGGGAAGAGCCCATGGTGAGATCCTCGAAAGTCCCAAAGGCGTCCGTGTCATCAACGGCAAAGCGCGACACGACATTTATAGGTTCATGCCCGACCCAATCTTTGGGCGTGCGGACTCGTTCGGCGCCAACTTGCTGGACGGGTACGTCGAGTTCGAGCTCGTCGTCAATATGAATGACACCCTCGATCCTTACGCCCATTTTACTTGAAAAGCAGAGAAAAATGGTGAATTCGACTTCCGAGATCAAATCCACCCTTCCACCGCAAATCAAGTGAAAGGGCAAAGAGAAGGACGAGGAGCCCCAGACAAATTCTCCCCGACACAGAATTGCGAGCCCCTCTTTGCTGGATAGACTCATTCATCGAGAAACCCCCATCAACATGACGCGATGAACCTCCTCGACAGGAAGACTCCCCGCGCGAGAAGACCGCGATAAATGTGGGGGGACTCTTCGACAGAGACTCCCTTGTAATACTCATACACTTGCGGGGAGCAAGACTTCCCAAGACCTTCATCTCAGCTCCTCGTGACCTTCATCACAGGTCCTCGGGGCCTTCATCAGGAACTTCATGAAGTTCCCAGAATCCTCATGAACTTCCCAGCGTCTTGGCCAGAAACCTCATGAGCACGGCCGAAAAACTCATAGTTCCTCCGAAAACTTCATGAAAGTCGCCAGAAATTCATATGTCCCTCCTAAAATTCTACGTGCTCCCCATAAAATCACCGGTAAATTCAGAATGCTGGAGATAGGAGACGAAAACTTACTTGTATAAAGAAGAGTTATACGACAGAGAGTGACTGACAACGACGGCGATAACGGCGATGACGGCGGACACGGTCTGAAGACTTGGAGATAATTTTGAAAGGATTGAAAGGGAGGCGTGAAAATGAAGGGAGCTTCCCTCCTATTTATATTCCTAGCACGGGAAGCGAGGTAGCACTAGGCACTCAAGTGCCCCTACGCGTAGCCATCCTAGGTATTAATCATACATGACACGTGGCGCTGGAAGACACCCTGTGTGTCCTCTCAGCTTCCCCTAATGCTCGCAGACCGGGCATGCTTGTTCCTTTCCATCTCCCCCACATCGTCGGCCAGGGCACCAAACGGGGACATACCCAGAAGGGGAAGAAGGGCTAGTAGTATGTCTGACGGACAGACCTCCCAACGAACTCCTATCTTGTCTAGCATCTCATACTCACGGCCACACGCATCACCCCCAACTCGGTGTTTCGGACACATTGACACCCTCTAGACGAGTCCTCGACAATTGGACTAACTCTTAAGTTATTACTCCTCTACTTCGGAGCAACGAATTGGGGGGGACTCCTATTTTGGACTGGGCCTGAGGCTGGCCCACCTTCGGGCACAGTCCAACCCAAGTCCTCGTCGAGGAGGGCCCAATTGAGGTCCAGCCCATCTACACACCCGGTGAGCTCTCTCACGTCTCCCCACGGATTCCACGTGCCCCACACGCGGGGACACGTCATCAGGCAACACTTCCGAATGAACTGGTCAGGCCACCTTCCGAAGATCACAGGGTGTAGGCTCCTAATTTCGATGCCTGAATTTCATTTAGGAGATAAAAGTTTAAAACTTGCCAGAGCATTTCGACAACAATTTGTTTCCTATAAAGAGGATCTGTCGAAAATGAGGGGTAAGTTGGAATAGAAGAGCTGGAGATTTTTTCTAAGTGTTAGAATTATTTCAACTTAATTCTACGAAGACCTCGTTTCAACGGATATTTTGAAATTCAAATGGAGGAGGGAATTTTGATTTGAAAGCAAGACGCGTGGAATGCATCTAAGAGGCGAAGGCATGCAAGATGTCATTTGTCGTCATTAGGAGAAATGGCCGTTGTTGATGGTTATTTCGACTGTATATAAATAGGGAGTCGTAGTGTTAGATTTTCGTGTGCGTATTCAAAATTTGTACAAGTTACTCAAAAATACTCAAAGTACCGTATGAGAGAAAAAAGTTAACATTGAGAAAATGTACATTTCGAAAAACACCAGTTTCATTCTTTACATTTCAATGAAGTTTTAAGTTATTTATTTGCAATTCATTCTACATTTATGCAATTTCATTCCTGCATTTTTATTATGTTTTCGTTATTTCTTTTAAGAACCAAACTTTATCATTTCTGTCCAAACCACATCAATTTATGAAAAACAATGATAAACATAACGAGTAAAAGGTTTGATTTCTATACAAATTATTGAAACTCTTAAAGCACATTGTCCTAGGATTTGTATGGTTGATCCTGCAAGTAAACTAATTTTCACAAATTAGGAGACCAGCGGTTGTTTGCTAATTTTCAAGGTAAACAAATTGGCACGCCCAGTGGGACCTTGTGCTTTTGACAATTTAAAACCTTTGTTTTTACATTATTCTTACAAAAGCCTTCTTCACTTCATTGTATGAGACTAAGAAGTGGTAAGACAGTCATAAATAACGAAGAAAGACCTAGAAGGAGACGAGTAAGGAGAATGGTGAATCCAAATCCGCCAAACAATCAGAATTCCACAAATGATGGAGTGCCATTCCTTATTCCTTCGATTGGGGGCAATATGGCCTCAATACCAGTATCAGAGGCTATATCACCTATTTCTTTGGTGTCCCCCAACCTCCTCAAAGGGAGCGTGTAATTCAGAATCCAGGAGTAACCGTCGAAGAAGACCCTACCATAAATCAAAGACAACCATACATCCCTCAGGCGAACGTGTTGAACCAAGGAGGAGTAGTCGAATAACCAGTAGTCGAAATTCCTATTCAACAAGAGCCAAGGGTAGTATTAGTTAATAGGAACCAAAATACTGATAATATTATACAACAAATGCGACATAACAATATGCCTGCAGAAAATAGTTTGGCAGACATGGTCGAAAGGATTATGGTACGAAATGGAATGAATGTGGGCCTCTAGAGGCCCAGTTATACTTCCCCTTTATCTGAATATATTTTGCAGCAAGATTTACCCCCAAGATGGAAGGTTCCAAAGTTTACAAAATTTTCAGGGGATACTAGTGAATCAATGGTCAAACATGTGGCGCGATATTTGATAGAAGCGGGCGAAATAACAAGTAATGAAAATTTGAAGATAAAATATTTCCCAAGTTCGCTAACAAAAAATTCTTTCACTTGGTTTACTACTCTGCCTACAAATTTGATACATACCTGGACCCAATTGGAGAGATTGTTCCATGAACAATTCTACATGGAACAAACAAAGATAAGTTTAAAGGAATTGGCTAGCATCAAGAGAAAGTTCTCAGAGCCAATTGATGACTACCTGAATAGGTTTACGTTGCTCAAGGCAAGGTGTTTTACACAGGTGCCTGAACACGAGTTAGTCGAAATGGCTGCAGGAGGCCTCGACTACTCAATTAGAAAGAAATTAGATACCCAGTACTTAAGAGACATGGCCCAATTGGCTGATAGGGTTAGGCAGGTCGAACGACTAAAAGCCGAAAAAGCTAGGGCTAACAAGAAATAAAAAGAAGAGTATCCTATGTCAGAGTTTGCGAAGGCAACGACGAAGATAAATCATTGAATTTCGACGAGCATGAGGTCGATCTGGAGGAATTAAAATAGGGTCCGCCATATGCTTTCAAAGTCTTGGCTCCATCAAATGGGAAAAACCCAATCGAACCGGAAAAGAACGACAAGTTCCCCAAAAGAACTTATACGTTCGACGTTACAAAGTGTGACGAAATATTTGATTTGTTAGTCAAGGATGGCCAAATGATAATGCCACCTGGTACTAAAGTGCCTCCTTTAGAACAACAGAAAAATAGAGGTTTTTGCAAATACCATAATTTTTAGGGTTATAAAACGTCTCAATGTTTCCTTTTTAGGGATCTAGTGCAAAATGCAAACAGAGATAGAAGGCTCAAATTCGTAGACAAGTCGAAGCCCCAGATGAAGGTAGATTCAAACCCTTTGCAAGTGGTAGAAGGCCACTACACAGAGCCATCCGTGGTGAACATGGTCGAAGTTGCTGAAGGCTTCGACAACAACATGGATATGATCGAGGCTGCTGACGACTTTGACAGTAATGTGAACATGGTGGAGGTTATTGAGGATCCCGCCGACAAAAATGACATGGTCGAAGTTACTAATGACTTTGTAAACCAGGTTATGATGGTTAAGGTTACTGAAGACCTTGACGAAAAGATTATAGAGAATTACTGTTGTACCCCAAATTTTACCCCTTAGATGTCATATTATCTTGCATTTAAATTTAGATTTCAATCATGTGTGCATTATTAACTAACAACTTCATTTTGCAAGTTATCTATTTTTATTGTGGAAGTTAGGGTTTACATAAAGAAGACAAGGTCCCCATAAGACATCTTTTGGCCCCAAATGCAACCATTTGAATCTACATGCATCCAAGAATTCTTTTTCAACAAGAAATCAAATGTTTTATCAAGACAAGTCAACCATTGCCTTTCATGTCAAGCAAAGTGTGATCCCAAGTTTTGAGACATCATTCCATGTGTTAATGAACATCCTTGGAGCCCACCTATGAGTCTTGAAAGACTTTTTCTTGAGTGTAAGAATTTTTTTCATTTGGATAAATATTTACCAAGGTGCAAAATCTCAAAATTGGTGTCATGGAAGGATTAAATTTTGTAACTTAGAATTTTCTAAGTTTGTTCCTGTGACATTTTCTTTCTTCATGGACATGTGATTTATTTCAAAATTGCATTGGTTCCAAAATTCTATCATTCGAATCAAATGTCATAAAGTTGAGAATATAAAGTGGTGTTCACGTATTAGTTTAGTAACAAGGCATTGTGTACTTAATTCATTTCATGTGCCTCTTGTTATTATTTGAAAAATCTGAAGATACCTTGCTTGTAAGGCAATTTTTGCGAAGTCGCTAAATACTACCTCTTTGAGCTCACTCTCTCCTGACATAGCCAAAAGATTTCTTGGACACCATATTGGATTAATGAAATAAAATGGCTCAGCATAAGAGATTTGTATTCTTGCTCAGGAATCCGTAATCCCCAATTCCAACTATTACCTCTTTTCACTCTCTCTCTCTCTCATGACATAATTAAAAGAGTTTTTTGGAATAGATATTGAAGGATGAAAGTAACAGACCTGCACCATATCCTCCGCTGCATTGTTCAGAATAGTGATCTCCAAGGTTGACTGAATTCAAAGGCTGAAGGAAATGCCATACAAACCCTAATTTTTTCCCCTATGGATAAATCATTTGTCCAATGTATATCCAAGGCACGAACCAATTTGTTTTGCCTATAAAAGGAGACCACTTCTCCTTTGTTCAACACAACAAAAAAACACCGAGAAAGATACAAGAAAACTCTCTCAAAATCTCTCCACCTCCATTTTTTAGTCCTGCAAGTAATCTTCAAAACTTGCAAGGAATTTACCATTTTCATTCCCTCTATAAACACTTCAAACCATCAAACACCCAATATCCTAACCACCAGTAACTTGTGACTCTTTCTGGGAAACTAAAGGAAAGAAGGGTTAGCGCTGTAGCAGTTGATCTTTGAAGGTGGGGGAGCTCATCCACCATTTCTAGAAACTTGTACCCGTGAAGAAGCAGTGGACTTTCTCCACTAGGTATCACACTCTATTTCATTCTATTTTTTAACCATGATCATTTTGCTTCACATCGTTATCATGTTGTCATATTTGTTATCTGGTTATTATCTGCTTGTTGTCTGATTCTGTGATAAATGTTGCCAATCATAAATCATAAATGTGTGGATTTGTTTGAGGAATTATGAAATGGATTTGTGTTTGTATAAAAGAAAACTGAACAAAAAAGACTTATAGTGGCACTCGCCATGCAGAAAAATAACATGCTTAGGTGGCGCTTGCCACACCATTAACACACAAAAAAATATAGCACACACTGCAAAAAACCACATTGCGCCTGCCATGGGTGAGTGTGGCGCAAGCCACTAGTGATATGATGAGTGTGGCGCAAGCCACTAGTAGTGTGGTGACTATGGCGCCTGCCACACTAGACGAATATTGATGGCCACATGAAAAAAGCCCACTAGTGGCACCTGCCATGTAGTTTGTAATTCTTTTTTTTTCTGTTCTTTTTTATTCCACTTGTTTTATTTCACAAATATTTTATTTTCTAAGGATTTCAAAAACAATAAAATGTGCATAACTTATTTTTAATTCTTAGACGTTTCTGTAAATAAATCAACTATTTTTCTTAAAGACTTTAAGGTGATTTTCTTTGGAGTATGCTGTGACTTATGAAACTTTGTTTCCTGACTTTGAGTAAGGCCTCATCATGAGAACGTTGTCTGTATTTTTTGACCTTTGTTGCTAAGTTGCATGACTCTAAATCTAAATGTCTTTGTTTTCAAACTGTGAGAATGTTTTCTCTGCCATACTTGTCATATTTATATGACCACTTATTATTGTTGTTTGCCATGTTCACACTTGAAAGTTTATTTCATATGTTGATTAATGCTTACTGTTTTGGGAATTTTTGAACTCATATGTTTCATTATATTTCAACCTCACTGTAACTCTTATTCACAAGATGTTATCTTCCCCCTTCCTTCCAATGGAAAGTTTTTCTATTGACCTCAAAGTCATAGAAAGCTCATTACTACCTTTGACCTCATAGTCATAGGCATCCATTTTCCTTGACCTCATAGTCATAGGATCCCCTCTTGACCTCATAGTCATAGAGTAATCCCTTCAACCTTGACCTCATAGTCATAGGTAAAGCTTTGACCTCATAGTCATAGCTCTTTCCCCTCGGCCTCATAGTCATCCCCTTTTGACCTCATAGTCAAAGTCTCTCTATTGACCTCATGGTCATAGATAGCTCATTATCACCTTGGCCTCATAGCCATCCCCCTTGGTCCACATAGTCAAAGTCTCTCTTTTGACCTCATAGACAAAGTCTCTCTATTGACCTTATGGTCATAGATAGCTCATTATCACCTTGGCCTCATAGCCATCCCCCTTTGACCTTATAGTGAAAGTCTCTCTTTTGACCTCATGGTCATAGATAGCTCATTATCACCTTGGCCTCATAGTCATTCAACCTTATAACTTAGAATTAGGTTAGATTTTTAAACTCTATATGAGACTCTTCACTTTGAGTACTCACTTTCTCCCCTACAAATTAGACTTAGAGAGTTTCTTAAACTCTATATGAGCTTATACTCATTCCCCTTGGAACTTTGGCCATAGTCAATGGTTCCTCTCTCGCCCAAAGTTAGGTGAACTACACTTGCTCTGATTCTTTAGTCAGATACGTAGGTACAAGATGCGACGTCTTGGCGAGTAAACTTAGTGTATATACCCCTAGGTTTTTTACCTTTACCTTTAGCAGATTCCCTTAGCAAACATAACATAACACAAACTAAACAAGAGGTTCCTGTAGAATACTACAGATATTAAGGGTGCTAATACATTCCCTTAGTATACCCAAGCCCCGAACCTTAGATCTCCCCCCTTTAGGTTTTCTCGATCTTCAACCTTTCCTTTGGATAAATCAAAGTCGGTGGTGAAATCAAAGAAATGCGATGCAAGTTAATTAATAGATTGTTATCCGATTCTCACCGCAACAGAAATGGCGACTTCACTGGGGATGTTTTTTTAGGGTTAAGCCCACCTTGTTTTGTTTATGTTATTTATGTTTGTTTGCTATACTAGTACATATCTGTATATATCTGTATACATGTTTTGCTTGGGATCTTCTGTTTGGCAGGGTGATATTATTGAGTGGTGAGGATACGTTCTAACCCGAACTTAAGAGTACACATATGTTAGGATAGTGGATATAGTCAAGGAGACTTCGAGGGAGTAATACCAAAGGAGTTGACTTGAGATTCCACACTCAGTTTAGGCCCTATCGAGGGTGCTATATGTTGAACGAGCTATCGTGAAAACGTTGCCACTTTCGACCTAGGTGCCAGTGATTCTGATGACCTTTAGTTACCCTTTTACCCCACTTGGCCTTTTAGGATGTAGTGCGATGATTATGAGGGACTATTCCTAAATGATTGATACGCGATACTACACTCTGACGAAACTCTCTTGAGAATATTATTGATTATGTCGCTCCCGGGATTTTCACCCAAGTACAAACTCGAAAGTGGCACCGAAACAGAGTTGCCAACAATGTGTATTTATCCCACGAGAGGGAAAGGAAACACTGCATAAACCTGATGGATAGGAAAAAGCATGGTCTTGCGACCAAGAGAACTGGGTTTGGGAGTCAGTTACGCGAGAGGAAGGTATTAACACCCCCACGTGTCCATCGTACCCGATGGGATCCACGCTTGTTGCTTCAATAAAAGGGTGTAAGGAAAGGATACTGGAAAAGGAACTGCTAGCTGGAGAACTAGAAAAGGAAAGAAGAGAGAAAGAGAAACAAATGTAGGGAAAATAAAAGAAGTGCTCGAATGAACCCTACCCCACTGCCTACGTATCTCATCGGGAACATGAGAATCAGAGCGACGTAGTTCCCCTCAGCTAAGGGAAAATTTCTTGTGTTTTTTTAGTGGAAATGTCAACGTTTGCGTCCTAGCAGTTTAGGTGTTGCAGCTCGCTGTATGGAGTCTTAGGCGTTACTTGTTTGCGGTAGAACGGACATGACGCATCCTTAAGGAGTGAGTGAAAAAGATGAGAAGAGAGTTGTTTGTTTATTTTTGTCTTTTAGAAAGAAGTGTCTTGTTTATTTGGTGTTTTGCAACACATGTTAGATTTAAGTCCCTCATGTAAGATCGAATGCCTCGCATATCGACCCAAGACGGTGTAGCGAGCGATTTTGGACACGGTTCTTAAGCGCTGGTCGCTCTCTGCAGTTGAGCTTAAACTACAGGTCGATTCATTTTTTATCCTATTGTGAGCTGAATAAGGAAGGGAAATAGATGTCTCCAATTAACCCTGCTTTGTATACTGAGTTTAAACAGCGGTCTGTTACGTTACGAATGCTATCAATGTGGGGGGGGGCCTTTGTACTGGTAATTTGTATTTTCGCCAATACTGATTTCTTTCTTTTTAGGACTTTATAGCGGGGAACAAGGATTAAGATGTTAGGACTGATGCTTTTTTATAGATATGTGAGAGTATGGGATTTGAGTTTTTTGTTGATTGCGCTCGCTAAGATCTTTTCTTTCAATCTTATGCCTACGTATTCCCGTTTACCGAAACAGGGAAATTAGAGCGTTCGTAGTTCCTTCTATTCTATGGGAGGAAATGGTTGTTTTGGTGTCTTGTTCAAAACCCAAGACGTGAAGCTAAATGGTAGTTTATATCTTGTTCAAAGCCCAAGATATGAAGCTGAAGGTCTATTTGTATCTTGTTCAAAGCCCAAGATATGAAGCCAAAAGGTTTTGTCTTTAGAGAGAATTTGTCATCTCTAAAGAGGGGGTTGTATGTCACAACTGTTTATAAAGGAGAATTACTTTAACCGGGATTAGTGAATCCGATAATGCCATAATTTCCTTTATAGGGGATTTTAACCTGAAGGAGAAGACTTTAACTCAATGTAGAGCAATGCTATCTTTCCTTAGGAATTTCTCATGCTAAAAGAGGGACAGTGGCGTGGATGTAAATAATCCAGAGGCTTGCCACTTACAGTGATTAGATGAAGGGGAAGGAGTTGTTGATGTTTGTGTACTGTGAACGATACACAACTTTGATGCTAAAAGGTTTATTGGATCAACCAGTGGTTTTCTTATACAAAGCCTAAGAGAAGGCTATTATGTGTCTCGTACGAAGCCCGAGAGAGAGGCTAAAAGGGATTGGTCCTACAAGAGGATCTTTTATACTCAACAATAGAGTGTTTTTGTATCTCGTACAAAGCCCGAGATGGAGGAGAAAATTTGACTCAACAAGAGAGTCTCTGTATCTCGTACGAAGCCCGAGATGGAGGCTACAAGGTTTGACTCAACAAGAGAGTCTCTGTATCTCGTACGAAGCCCGAGATGGAGGCTACAAAGTGATTGACTCAACAAGAGAGTCTCTTATGTGTCTCGTACAAAGCCCGAGAGAGAGGCTAAACGTTGTTTGACTCCGCTAGGGAGAATCATTGTACAAAGCCCAAGCCGAGGCGGGGTGACTGTTTAGTTAAGTAACGGGTCCAGTATACTGATTTTGAAAGAGAAAATCAGTTCTTGTATGAGCAGCACTGTACTCAAGGAATTGATTCAAGGATCCGGGTTATTCCTATTCTTTAAGGAAGCGGGAAATCCGAAGGGTATTGAGACTGTCCGAGTCTGCAGGTTTCCGAAGGGGTCACTTGAGAATGTCTTTGAGACTCAAGGAAGTTAGACTGTCCAAGTCTAGAGTTTCGTCTTTTGTACTATGTTTTGAGAAACAGTAGTAGACTCTTTGAAAGGACTGTTCTATACAGATGATTAAGTTCTGTTCCTATACCTTTAGGAGGTCTTCGGGACAATTTGTACGAAGCCCAAGAGGAGGCTGGAATCTTTTAAGAAGCCGACGGGTCCTTTTATTAAGCCCAAGAGAAGGCTATCATTCCCGGAGGAAGAGATCATTATCAGAAGCCTAAGAGGAGGCTGTGAATACTTCTAAGAAGCCGTAGGGTCCTTGTACTAAGCCCAAGAGGAGGCGGGGTTGCTTTTAGGAAGCCTGTGGGTCCTTGTACGATGCCCAAGAGGAGGCCGATGCTTTTAAGAAGCCCGTGGGTCCCCAAACCCCGAGAAATTCAAGGCAATGCTATTCACCGAGAATAGATCAAAGCCTGGAAAGTCCGAGAATTTGGAAGAAACTCAAAGATGCCATTCACGGAGAATACATTCATCTCTGGGAGTAGAGTTTCTTGACAATTCCTAATGAGGACAGCCGAAGAGAAGACTGTATCTGGTGATCCTATTGGGGGATCTAGTTGTCTATTTCTATGAATAAACGAAACGACGTCACCTAGTTCTAGACGTAATTCCTGGGGAAACTCGAAATATCTATACTATTATTACACAGTTGATATGAGTTATGAAAGAAGACTTACAGTGAAACAGCCCCACAATACAGTTATATTTATATGAAAGCGGTAAATGAAAGCGATAACCACTTACTCAGTTGTAGAGCTTCCATGCTGTTTGGTTAGTTGTTCAACAAAGAAAGATTGAAAACAACAGTATATTCAAAATCAAAGGAGAAAGTGCTTTGAAAAAGAAAGATTTGGGGCTTACAGCTCAAGGAGAGGCCCAGGGTTTTATCAGTGAGCGCACTGTTGAATTTTGTACAGAGGGACTTATACAAGTGACTGTGGCCCAAAATGTTTTTTGTACAAAGGGATAGGTCTTACACTCTCTCAAGAGACCCAAAAAGTTTAAAGAAAAAGAGTCGGGCTTATAACACGAGGGTAGGCCCAGATGACTTTTCGTTAAAAAATGGCGATCGCGCCGAGGTTTTCTTTTAACGCGAAGGGACTTATACAATAAGTGAGGCCCAAAATTGTTTTGGTTAAAAGGGGATTGGGTCTTACACTCTAATAGAGGCCCAAAAGTGTTTGACAATGATTTGTTTTGAGTGAAAATCAAAGAAACCCTAATTTGATTCTTTAAAAATAAATATTTAAAGAAAATCAATGAAAAATACCAAATAGGTTTGAATAAACCACTTGTGATTTTTGTTTAAGGTTTGAAAAATGAGGTATAAATCACAAGAGATATTAAAACTTATTTGGTCTTGATTTTTCAAGATGAATATTCATTTTTAAATGCTTAAAAACAAATAAAAATGAATTTATTAACAAAAATACTAATTATATTAAATAAATAATACAAACTCAATTTTTTTGTGGAATAAAATATTTCAACATTTTTGTGATTTTTTGCAAAAAGAACCAATAAAAAATAATTAAAATTGAAAGAGTTATTAATTTTCCAAATAATTAATAAAACATGAAAATAGTTGGAAAAATAGCAAAATGTGAAAAAATCACAAAATGGCATGGGTGGGGTTTGAACCCATGACCTCAAGCATACAAGGCACGCGCCTTACCACTGGGGTGGTGATACATCCATTGTTTGAAACAAACCAACAAATACACAAGTCATGCCTTGGTTTTGGCTTGCCCAAGGCAAGTTTTGGCTCAAAAACGTGAAGGTCATAACTTTCTCAATTCTTAATGGTTTGAGACAAAATTTATATGCATCTGAGCCAGAATTTCATAAGGAATCCAATGGTGGTTGTAGTTTTTTCATATCACACTCCCTCCTCAAAACCCGATAGTGGTTTTGAAAATGACCTATAAATGCATTTTCTATGCTACAAGTTGGTACAAGCATGGATTACATGGTGAATTAGCTCAAACACAACATATATGACATGTATGAGATGCTTATGATCAATGGACTTCAAATGCACACATGTTTTGGTGAGTGCAAGTTGAGAGGCTTACCCTTCTTTGAGATTTTGGAGGTTTCTCTGCAATCTGCCAACCCTCTTGCTCCATATATGATTTTATGCTTTGAACCACCTCAAATGATCCCTTGGATGCTTTTAGGATGATTGGAATCAGCTGGTACCTGCAAAAACACAATCTGTCCCTTTCTTGCAAAAGGGGTTAAAAGTGACCAAAATAGCAACTCCCTCAAATGGTGTTCCAGATGGTGGGAACCATTTAGGACAGTTCAAGGATGATATTTGGAGTGTGTTTGAGGTTTTATCTGGTTTGGAAAGTGACTGAATCAAGACATGGCTTGAAAAATGCAAAAAAGTGCTATTTTGAGGTTTTGAGAGGTGACTTTGTGATGTTGTGATTACAGGTCACTTTTGATGTTTTGTACAGCTTACATATGATATATATGAGGTGTATGTGTGATTAGTTTGGGGGGAATTTCTCTCTAGCTCAAAAACTCAGAATTACTTGCTTTGGAAGGCAAGTTTGAGGTGAAAGAAGAGATTTTGAGGAAAGCATCTGTTTGATGGCTTTGGTGTACTCAAACTGAACACAATTGAGCTCTATTTATATTAGAGCAAGTTTTTTTTGGGATCCACAGTGAATGGCAACTGCAGCAGGTGTTTGTTCAATGTTGGCCAATGGAAATGCAAGTCTCCTCTAGCCATTGACTAGAGGTTAGGGCACAGGGCTGTGGTTCCCTTGGTCTTGGATAAGTCTTGACTGATTTCAGATGAGAATGGCTCAGTCCATGCCACCTTGATGCTTCCATTGAATGCTTCAATCCAAATTTGGAGTCTTGTCCCTATTTTGGCCATTCTAGGTTCAACATGCTATTTCTTGTTCCATGGACTTTGGAGGCTTGGCTCAGTGATTGTTCCCTTTAGATTCAATCCTCAGATGTGTTCAAGTGGATAGGAGCATTTGAATTTGGCTAATTTTGGCAAATCGAGCAAAATTACAAATTCTGCCTTGCCTTGACAGATTTCAGCAAGGCAACTTGACAATGTCATAACTCATAGCCCAAATGGAATTTGGCAATGTTCTTGGCCATTTTGGAAAGTCCTTACTTGATACAACAACTGTTTGAACATATTTGGTTTTGATCTCTTTTGAATCCAAGTGAAAAATCCCCCTACATTTGGAAAAAAATGAAGACAGATTTGGACTTAGTGAAAATTTCACTAAGTGTTGGAAAAAGTGACATTTTCACTTTTCAGCCACTTTGATCACTCCATAACTCAAAATACTTAATGAATTGGACTTAGGTCTAGTTGAAGTTTTTATAGAGGGTAATGAGGGCTACAAATCCATCTTTGGATGAGGAAAAATGGCTTTGTGGTTTAGGAGTTATGATCCTCCAAAGTTGGTACCCTTGTCACTTTATTTTTAACTTAGAAAATTTTCTAAGTTTTTATGGTTACCCATTTTACAAGTTATCCAACTTTTCTTGATTTTCTTGATGAATGATGATTCAAATCATACATTAACATCATTTTAGGGTTAAAAATCCATTTTGGTGAAAAATCTCAAAAAGCCAAAGTTGACTTTTGTGCACAGTTGACTTTTTATCAGATGAATTCCAAACTGTGCAATTCTTCAGGAAATCATGTCCTTGACCTAAATCAAACTTGATGGACATGTTCCATGGGTGTCATAGGGTGTATTGAGGCATGTCCTAGGGTTTGGGAGCATGTCCTGGTCAAAAATCAAAGTTACAGTTGACTTTTCCCTTAAAACCCTAATTGTGGTGCAGATGAAATTGAGACTTGTTGCTCAAGCTTATTGGATTAATCCATTGTTCCAAATGGATCAATATAGTATATTAAAGACCCTCAAATCATGTCTTGAGGTCTTGGTTCATGATTTGTCCCAAGAGTCAACTTAGGGGTGAATTAGGTCAAGAAACCCTAATTCCTGATTTTTGATAAATGCATCCCCTAAGGCAAAATTGACTTGATGATTGGGTCCATGAGGTTCCATGGAGTATATTAGGTTATGTTTAGAATCATTGGCTTGTGCCCAGATGAAATTTTCCATCTGGAGGCCCTGGTCGACCAAAACCCTAATTTGGTGACACTGGCGATCTTGAGGCTTGATCCACCTAGAAGGGAGCAGCCTTGTGCTTAATCCTTGAAGTGGGAGTCCTTTTTGATCCTTTGTGTATGTTTGAGAGGTTAGACAAGTTAAAGATCATGTCATTCCTTGACTGATCCTTTGTCTAAGGCTCTGAGAGGGCTTAAAACCCTAATTTTGATTGCAGTGAATGCTCAACAACCTTTGAGGCATTTGATGAGGCATGATGGTTCACCCATATTATGATGATGATTGACATAATGATGGGACATCTTAGTGGTCAAAATTTGGGGTATGACAGATGCCCCTATTTAATCTTCTTGGACCCGAAGGTGTGAATGACGAAGGTATTCGGGCATTCGGGGTGCAAGAGGATTAAATATCGGAATACCCGAAATTTTGATGGCTATGAATGGCAGCTTGCACATTCATATTCTTTTGCTAAGCAATGATGCTTAGAAAAGGTAGAAACTTCCCCTCGATCCTGGTTTCCTACAAAGGATCTGGTCTTGGTTTCTGATTTAAACTTCCCCTCGATCCTGGTTTCCTACCAAGGAACTGGTCTCAGTTTCTGATTTAAACTTCCCCTCGATCCTGGTTTCCTACCAAGGAACTGATCTCAGTTTCTTCCGTCAATACACTTTATTGACAAGGGATGCTATGCGTAGCGGTTTTCCTCAAACTTCTCGCCGAATTTTCCTGGGGAGATGCCATTTGAGCGGAAACAGTTTTGATGTCAGACTTGCTGGGGAACCCATTCGTCTGAATTGTAGAGGTACACAAACTTCTCTGTTGGAGACGCCATTTGTCGATTCTACTTGGGGAAACTGAGTCTCTTGAGAGACTGCTTCCGCTTGGGGTCTTACATCATACTTTTCTCGGGATCTTCCCGGAGAAATGCCATATCATGGGATCCAATTTTGAGGTGCCAATGACCTTTTCATCAGTGGTCCTTCGGAGAAAGGCAGCTGTACTGCCGAATCTCCGCTTAGGCGGCTTTCTCTGGGGATTTTCCTTAATCCAGGAAAGCAAGGATATCATCTTCGATGGTGAAGAGTGACATTTGTTGAAAGTTTTCTTGTTTCTCAGAGGTCTAAGTTATCAAAGTGGTCAAGGACCGTCTCTAATCCAGAGATAAACAGGAGAGAGATTACTTAGATGATTCACTTCCTAACGAGGAAAGGTTTGACAACTCGATTGAGAGAACTTTTATGACCAGGGGACAAGACCGACTAGAGTGATAGTGATGCATTATGAAATGTGAATGCAAATCAATAATGCAATGATGCATATATGTTTATGCTGACAAGACTGACGCGACATACAAACTGACAGGTGAACACGACTGGATACTCGGCCACCGCGGGGCGAAGAAGTACCGTTGGTTCAGAATAGCAATTCCACCTTGCTTAGGAGAGGTAGTCCCTGTTGGGGAGCACCGTTGATCGGGCTTAGGAGATAAGAACTCGGCCGAGGATGTCAGACAAAACATGGTCTCTGACATTGTTGATCCTTCATTCAGGCGTACTGGTCTAGAAGGAGTACTTTGATTCTGCACTTTGAAGTTTGGTTACTTCTGGAGAAGCGGTTGATGCTCTTCTGATGTTCAACAGTCAAAAGAAATTTCCGACCTTATTTTAAAAGAAGAAAAAGTTTTAACAAGTAAATTCATTTTTGTTTTATTTCAAGAATCGTTAATCATGTTAACAACGTCGTTCTAGAAAGCTAAATAATTACAAACAAAAGCACAAGGGCTCAAATTTTATTGATAAGATGGAGATCAGCCAAAAGCGTGATTCCAAAGAGTATATACAAAGTTAGAAAATGGTAATTTACAGGGAAAATGGCTACGTTGAAACATAACGACCACTATCCTTCTACCAACATTGAATTCGGGGCATCCTGAACTTTTGTCAAAGACGACCTTGACTGGAGTTTTCTGACAGGTGATGTAACCGCTGCTGCTGAGAGACTTGCCTTTGTTGAACATAGTTACTTGCCATTATCCCTAATTTTTGCCTGGATTGTACTATGAGATTTCCAATCCATCGGGATGATTTTTTTCATGTCTCTAACTTTTGCCTGGACTACCCTTTCGGGTTTTCAATCCACCGAGACGTTTTTTTTTTTTTTTAGTTTAGGCGAAGTATTTCTTGACTACATCAACATTCGTGGGGTAGGCAAATTCCTCTCTGTCCATGGTTGTAAGTCTCAAGGCGCCGCCTGAGAAAGCTTTCGTGACCACATAGGGGCCATCATAATTTGGGGTCCATTTGCCCCGAGAGTCAGTGAGAAATGATTGTATCTTCTTGAGCACGAGGTCTCCTTTTCTGAAGACACGAGGTCGGACCTTTTTGTCAAATGCCCTCTTCATTCTCTGTTGATACAACCGACCGTGGCATAGTGCCGTGATTCTCTTCTCTTCGATCAGATTCAGTTCGTCGTGTCGACTTTGACACCATTCAGCTTCGGTGAGCTTAGCTTCCATCAATACTCGGATTGATGGGATCTCTACTTCTATGGGGAGTACTGCTTCCATGCCATATACTAGAGAGAAAGGGGTAGCCCCTGCCGAAGTGCGGGCAGATGTGCGATAACCGTGAAGAGCAAAGGGTAGCATTTCGTGCCAGTCTTTGTAGGTTACAACCATCTTCTGAACAATCCTCTTGATGTTCTTGTTAGCCACTTCTACCGCTTCGTTCATCTTGGGTCGGTAGGGAGATGAGTTATGGTGTTCGATCTTGAACTCTACGCACAACTCTTTCATCATCTTGTTGTTCAAGTTAGATCCAATATCCGTAATGATCTGGCTCGAAACACCATAACGGCAGATGATATTGTTTTTGATAAATTGGACCACCACTTGTCGGGTTACATTAGCGTATGATGCTGCTTCGACCCACTTGGTGAAGTAATCAATGGCTACCAGGATGAACCGATGTCCGTTTGAAGCCTTAGGTTCAATCATGCCAATCATGTCGATACCCCATATGGAAAATGGCCATGAGGAAGAAAGAACTTTGAGATGTGATGGCGGTACATGAATTTTGTCGGAATATATCTGACACTTGTGACACCTCCTCATGTACTTGTAGCAATCGGATTCCATGGTTAACTAATAGTACCCTGCTCTTAGAATTTTTCTCGCCATTGTGTGTCCGTTGGCATGAGTGCCAAAGGATCCTTCATGAATTTCTTTCATCAGCATTTCTGCTTCTGGTCTGTCTACGCATCGGAGCATAATCATGTCAAAATTTCTCTTATAGAAAGTGTCACCACTTAGGAAGAAGTTTCCAGTCAATCTTCTGAGGGTTTTCCTGTCTTTTCTGAGTGCCCCAGGTGGGTACTCTTGTTTCTGAAGGAAGCATTTGATATCGTGATACCAAGGTTTGTCGCTATGACTGCTTCAATCGTAAAGATGTAAGCGGGCCTTTTAAGGCGCATGATGTCAATCTTAGGTATGTCATTCCATTGACCTACACTAATCATAGAAGAGAGAGTGGCTAAGGCATCAGCCATGTGATTCTCTTCACGAGGGATGTGATGAAACTCAACTCTGTTGAAGAAGGGTAACAACCTTTTTCCATAGTCTTTGTAAGGAATCAATCCTGATTGGTATGTGTTCCAATCTCCTCTTATCTGATTGATAACCAAGGCTGAGTCGCCGTATACGTCCAAGTTTTTTATCCTTAAATCAATCGCTTCCTCAAGACCCATGATACAAGCTTCGTATTCGGCCTCTTTGTTCGTACATTTGAACGTAAGTCTGGCAGTGAAAGGAATGTGGGTACCCTGAGGAGTAACAATGATTGCCCTAATTCCGTTTCCATAATGATTAACTGCTCCGTCAAAGATAAGTCCTCATTGGGAACCTGGTTCTGGCCCTTCACTGGGTAGCGGTTCCTAGCAATCTTTCATTTTTAGATACATGACATCTTCGTCTGGAAAGTCAAACCCGATTGATTCTTGATCATCAATCGGTTGATGAGCCAAATGATCGGCTAAAATACTTCCCTTAACGGCTTTCTGAGCGTGGTACTCTATGTCATATTCTGATAACAGCATCTGCCAAAGGGCAATCCTTCCCGTAAGAGCAGGTTTTTCGAAAATATACTTGATTGGATCCATTTCAAAGATTAACCAAGTAGTGTGACGAATCATGTATTGGCGAAGACGTTTGGCTGCCCAAGCCAAAGCACAGCAAGTTTTCTCGAGCATCATGTACCGAGTTTCACAGTCGGTGAACTTCTTGCTTAGATAGTAGATGGCAGACTATTTCCGTTTGGTTTTGTCTTGTTGGCCAAGTACACACCCCATTGAGTCCTCTAGAACTGTGAGGTAAATGATCAGTGGTCTTCCTTCCACTGGAGATGATAGAATCGGAGGATTCAACAGGTATTCCTTAATACTGTCGAAGGCGGTTTGGCAGTCCTCTAACCAAATGCAATCCTGGTTCTTTTTGAGTAATTTGAAAATCGGCGCACATGTCGCTGTCATAAGGGATATGAATCTGGATATGTAGTTCAAACGTCCCAGGAATCCTCTGACTTGTTTTTCAGTTTTCGGAGAAGGCATTTCTTGAATGGCCTTGACCTTGTCAGGATCAACTTCAATTCCTTTCTGGCTGACGATGAACCCTAGTAGTTTCCCTGAACGGACACCGAAGGTGCACTTGTTGGGATTTAAGCGGAGTTTGAATTTTCTTAGACGTTCGAACAATTTTGACAGATGTTCAACATGCTCACTCTCTGTCTTAGATTTTGCAATCATATCATCGACATATACCTCAATTTCCTAGTGTATCATGTCATGAAACAGAGTAGTCATGGCCCTTTGATAGGTTGCCCCAACGTTCTTCAACCCGAACGGCATTACCTTGTAACAAAAGGTGCCCCATAGGGTAATGAACGAAGTTTTCTCCATGTCTCTCGGCGCCATTTTGATCTGGTTATTGCCCGAGAATCCATCCATGAAGGAGAATACTTTGAACTTTACTGTACTGTCTACCAGCATGTCAATGTGTGGTAAAGGAAAGTCGTCCTTTGGACTTGCCTTGTTCAGATCCCTGTAATCGACACACATTCTAACCTTTCCGTCCTTTTTGGGAACGGGTACGATGTTGGCTAACCATTGAGGATATTCAGATGTAGCGAGGAAACCCGCGTCAATCTATTTCTGCACCTCCTTTTTGATTTTGATGGCCATGTCCGGGTGAGTTCGTCTCAACCTTTGCTTTACTGGCGGACATTACAATCTTAACGGTAAGTGATGTTCCACGATGCTAGTATCCAACCCTGGCATATCCTGATAGGACCAAGCGAATACATCGGGAAATTCTTTGAGAAGCTTTATCAAACCCTCTTTGGCAGTTGGACTGAGCAGTGCCCCAATCCTAACTTCTTTTCTCCCTTTTTCTGAACCCAAGTTTACCGTTTCTAACGGTTCTTTGTGAGGTTCAATGGACCTTTACTCTTGTCTGAGTAGTCGGGAGATCTCTTCTGGAATTTCGTTGTCATCTTCTTCTTCAGCCTCGAATACCGGGAACTCAAAGTTGGAAGAAGGCATCGGATCGTATGTTTCAACGGGGTGTAAAACAAGCAATCTGCATGGCGTTATGATTCGTGTTTAGAAGAGATAGAGAAAATGCAAGTGTGTGCAGTGTATTTATTTTACTGCTTGTTTTTATTTTTAAATGTTTTTTAGGATTACCATTTTCTGAAAAAAGCAAAAAGAGAAAACAGCAATTAATGCGAAAATTACAGAATGACATTATTTTATTAATGAACAAGTCGATCCTTGAAACTACAACCCTATAAAACAAAACTCTGTCGCTTTGGGCTAAGCGAAGAGGGAAAATTTACAAAAAGCGAGCCCTATCAAAACATCTGTTTCACGTGGGCAGGGTGAAAGGTTAAAGATGGCAATTACTTTGACTGATGAACGATCTTCAAAATCTCGACGACAACCCATTGGCGGCGAACTCCACGGTGAATCACAAAGTCTGGCACCTTCCTTGATTTATCTTCAGAAATGACGCTGATTTCTGGTGGAGCAGGATCATTGGAATCTGTCTCCCAGGCAGAGTTGTCGTAGGAGGATTCCTCAGTTGTATTTTGCAGAGCATTGATGCTCTCAGCTGTATCTCCCCATCCAGTTGGCTGGATATCCTCGAGCCTAATACGAGAGCTTTCGGGAGCGGTGTACTTGACCATATAGTCAAATTTTCCACTCGGTTGTCCCAAGGTGTCCCACACTTCTTTCGAACTGGAGGGGTAATTCCTCTCGATGACGTTGACCTCGGGAAATGCATAATTGATGAATTCAAGTCCTGCAAATGTTACGAATTCATCTTCGTGTTGAGTAGTTTCTGAATGACCTGAGTGTTGATCCCATGACATGGTAGGGACACAGGTATTCTGTTCAATGACGGTCAGCTGATTTTCATTATTCGGCTGACTCTCTTTCCCCAAGTCTCCTGGATAAGGTTGCCACATTGGCAGACCATCCATTGGGCCATAGTAGGTGTAGTTAAATTGTCTTTCATCAGAGTGTCTTCCTCTAATGAATTTGGTGGAGCACGACATCCTTCTGGATCACAATCTCCGTATATCATTTCTATGTCTGACCTGGGTATAAATCTCAGACTCTCTGTAGGAAAACAAAAAGGAGTTTGCGTTTCGTCCTGAGACATATAACCGTCCTTGTTAAGATAGGACTTCCACTATTCCTCTGTGTCAGAGGAATCCTCCTCATTGATAGCATGTACTTCTTGAGGGACTGGGTGAAGAAAACCTCCACTGTGGAAGAAGTTTTGAAGGGGATGAAGACTTTCGTCGTTGGCAGCTGTCTGGGTGCAGGTTGCAGAAAAACTAAGACCCTTCTTTGTTTTATTGTCAGTAGGAATGGCAAGCTGTCCCCATCTGGTTGTATCGGTACTCTCGACTGCTTTAATAGCATCTTTTTTATGAGGAAATCGAGGTTCCTCCTTTGAAATGATTGTCCTTGCTCACCGACAGTGCTTGGAACTGAGTTCCAATAACCTCCTCGGGTTCTACACAAGTAGACGATGATAAGTTACTCACGAGCAAGGCCTGTTCTCTATAGACTGTAACAAGTTGATCGTTCTTAACGAACTTTAGCTTTTGGTGGAGGGTTGAAGTGACCGCTCCAGCCTGGTGTATCCAAGGTCTTCCTAATAAATAACTGTATGTTACCCGGATGTCCATGACCTGGAAAGTAACTTGGAAAGTGTGAGGACCGATAGTTATGGGAAGGTCAACTTCGTCGATAACTGTTTTTTTGGATCCGTCGAACGCTTTGACGATGACCTCGCTGATTCTCATCGAAGGGCCCCTGAATGATAATTGCATCAAAGTGGACTTCGGAATAACATTCAGGGCTGACCCTGTGTCTACCAGTACGCTGGCTAAAGCATCGTCCTGGCAGTTAACTGTGATATTGAGCGCCATGTTATGACGGCGACCCTCTTCGGGTAATTCCTCATCACTAAATCCCAAATTGTTGTAAGAAGTGATGTTAGAGACAATACTATCGAACTGTCTGATTGTTACATCCTGTTCCACAAAGGCTTGCTCCAAGACTTTCTGTAGAGCCTCTATGTGGGCCTCTGAACTGAGTGTCGCTCCCGCGATTTTCATCCTAGTACAAACGCGAAAGTGGCACCGAAACAGAGTCGCCAGCAATGTGTATTTATCCCAAGAGAGGGAAAGGAAACACCGCATAAACCTGAAGAGAAGGATAGAGCATGGTCTTGCGACCAAGAGATCTGGGTTCGGGAGTCGGTTACGCGAGAGGAAGGTATTAGCACCCCCGCGCGTCCATCGTACCCGATGGGATCCACGCTTGCTTGTCTCGATCAAAGGGTGTAAGAACTGGATACTGGAAAAGGAACTGAAAGAAAGAAACGAGAAAGAATGGAACAGAAACGAGAGACAAATGTAGGGAAAATAAAAGAAGTGCTCGCATGGGCCCTACCCCACTGCCTACGTATCTCATCGGGAACATGAGAATCAGAGCGACGTAGTTCCCCTCACTAGGGATGAATCGTTTGTGTTTTTTAGGGAACGACTTACGTTCTAGCTCAGGTGTTGCAGGCTCGCTGGTCTGAGTGCGTTACCATCTTGCAAGAGAACGAGTAGGAGCACGTTCGTACGTTGAGAGTGAATGAGGTGAGAAAAGAATTCCCGAAGGAAAGATGTTATTGTTTGTTTTTTGTCTTTTAAGAGTTTTTCATTTGTTTGCATATGGTAGTGTATCCAAATCTTAGTCATTGGAATGTGTACATTCTCACATTCCAAGATGGAATGAGTAAGAAAGTACACTAAGTGTGAAGAAGACCCTCACGCTTAGTTCCAATTGTCAAGGTTCAAACACACTAGCATACTTGTATTTATTAAGTGTTTTTGTTGATTATGAAATGAAGAAGTGTTTTTTATTTACCTCCAACAAGTATTGCATTTAAGTCCCTCATACAAGATCGAATGTTTAACACATTGACCCAAGATGGGCTATAATGCTATACATTCTAAGATTATAAGAGAAAACCCCTTTATAATCTTTTCTTTATATGAAAGGCCTAAATGCAATAAATGCTTACCTTTATTGGATGTTTTTGGATTTTCTTTAAGAGATGAGAAGAGAGACTCAAGAGAGGAGAAAGGTAAAATCTATGTGGACTAAGACTCAATCCTAATTGAAGATTAAAGGGAGTGGTCCTAATGGTTTGTGAGGTTTAAACCTAAAGTCTAAAGAAAGAATTTCTAAAGTAGAAGATGAATTGTAATTCACAAAGGGAAAGTGATGAGTTATTAAAAGAAAGCATATAAGTGCTTAACAAAACACAAAATGGAATTGTAAAAGGTATGAAAGGAAATTTGAATGTGGATTCCTTATCCACACTCAATTGCAACTTACCAAAACCCCTACATGGTTAGTAAACATGTATAAGAAGTATAATGGATAAAAGAACATTTAATACACCATAAAACTAAAAAGAATTAGATGAGAAATCAAATCCTAATGTCACAACCAGAATGTACATCATATGGAAAACAAATGGTTATTATCAATCAAGTCCAAGTGAGCAAGCAACAAACATCATCAATGGCATTAGAACATGCTACCATAAGAAAAGGGAGAATGAAAGATGAAAGGAAAAAAAAGAAATATGCATAAATGGAACATGTAATCCATGGATCAGAATTGAAATGAAATGAAAAATGATTCACCAACATCTCACAAGTATTTATGAAGTAAACATCAAGACATTTAAGAAGTGATAGAAGAAGTAGAATTGAAATGGAAGTTCAAAAGAGAACACAAGTACAAACACAACATGTTAAAGGTGCACAAAGTTTAAATAAAAGTCAACATGCAAGGATGACATGTAATATGTACCAATGACCTATAATGTCAAGTGAATAGTTCACAAAGTAGGCAAATGATCATGCAAGTATGTACAAAAGAAATCATGTAAACATGCACAAAGATCACAAGGATATGACATGTTGTAATGCTTCAAATGAAATGTCTTAAACAAAAATTAGATAGCCTCATTAAAATTATGAAAACATGGTATTGAAGTTCACAAATCAGAGATGAATCACATATCAAAGTAGCATGCAAGAAACCAAGGCAAAATGATGTCAAACAATGCACTTAGGTCAAGTAGACACACCATACAAAGTAGCACAAAAATGAACACCAAACATGCCATAAACTGACCCAAAAAAATAAAATAAAAATCACCTAACATACCACAAGATGATAATGACTCAATGCAAAAAGAAGAGCATCAAAAAAATTTTTAATGATTGAGAACAAAAATGCACAAATTTATGTATCACAATAAGCATGCATACAAATAAAAATCAAAGAAAATTATGGAACAGGGGTAAAAAGGTCATAAAATCAAGAAATAAAATCATGAAAAATTTTCTAAATGTTTTAAGAATACTCATGAATTTTTGTGGAATTTTATGATCCTCTTTGATATTTTTAAAAATTGAAAAGAAAACGTGTATACAAATGGAAAATAAAATGAAATGGAACTAAAGAAGGGGGTGCATGCATAGCAAATTAACAGTTCAAAAGTGGTTTGGGCTTAAGACATAGGGGTGCAAATATCAGTTTAGTCCAAGGTCCAAGTCTGCGCAAAACACACTAACAAGCATACACTCTCAGTCAACAAAATTGACTCACTCATGGCCATTGGATCAAGTCAGGGTCAAACGAAAGTCAAAGTAATCAGATCTAACACACGCGCATGAGTGACCACACACACTACCATGCACCGCACCACATTTTGATTAAGTGAGATCAGAAATAAAACATGTGAGCTGCACGTGCATTTTAATGTGCTGGCACGTCCTGAACCACACGATGATGAAAAATCAACGGACAAGATCAAAACTAGCATAAAACCCTAGCATTCAAGATCACCGGCCGGAGATGACCTCCGGTCATCTTCTCCGGCAAACCACCACCTTCTGCAACCTCAAATCTTCCAGAATTCCACAAACGATATACCAAAATGAAGAGGAAGTAATGTAGAGTATGAATCCAGTGATAAAACATACAAAATGTTCATGAAATGAGAGAATCGAGCAGAAGAAATTTTGCCCTAACATTTCAACTATGCCTCTAAAGGCCTATCAACTAGCCAGACAAGTTCTTGAGCTTATAGGAAGCTTCAAGAACCTAAAAATTTCTTCACATCAAGCCTATAATGGTGGAAATTCTTACCTGGAGATTTGAGACCTTGAGATATTCTTCAGAAAACCAGAGGTGCTGCTTCCTTCTTGAGCTACTCTTGGCCAAATAAAGGCTTAGAGGAAGAGATTGATGATGATTCAGTGGATAAGAGATTGAAACCGAGCCTCAAACAAGTAGCACTGTGGAGAAATTGAGAGAGAATCAAGGAAGATTTAGGAGGAGGATGAACAATGTGAGCTCGAGAATTCTTTGCAATGGTGAGAGTGAGAGTAAAGCAGAGAGAGTTTTTGGAGAGAATGTGGAAAAATGAAGCTGAAAAACGAATTTGTGAAGGAGTTTTCTATTTATAATGTGAGCTAACTATAGTTTAATGAGTTGAGTTAGGGTGAGTTATCATGGTTAACTGAGTCATCCCTAACTAACTGAGTCAAGTTAGTTAGGGAGAGCAATGGTATGGTGATGGCAACTCATGATAAACTAAGGTGGAGGTGAAGAGAAGTGAAATAGCAAGACTGTGTAGCAGAAACTTGCTCAGTAAGTTTGTTTCTTTCCATTCCCATGTATGCCAAGGCAAGTGTGCAAGGTGTAAGTCATGTGTGTTTGGTTTAATGTGGAAAGCTGATGTGATGAAGTGTTTGGGGTGTGTGTGAACCAACATCGTGCACCAGTCTGTCAATGCATCAGTATCAACATGAGGTGGTTTGAGAAAGTTTGTCTCTCTACTCAATGAATGAATTGGTGTGTTTTAGGAGTCATTGGAAAGAGGAGATGTAATGCTACATGTTTGGTATGAAAAATGAAATGAAATGATGCTTGGAAGAGGTTGAAAAATGACTTATAACACATAGGTTTGGAACTGGTATGAGGGCGTGGCAAAGGTTGGTTGACAAGGTAACATGGCCCCTAGGTTTTCAGCATGATCAAAGCACATTGGACTCAACATAACTTCTTGACCTTTGATCAAATGAAAAAAACATGAACACCAATCTTAAAGATCTCACATAGAGGGACAACTTTCATGTTGAAAAATTTTTCATTTGAGGCCTCTAACCGTGAGTAATTGATCCAAACATTTGGCCCACCATGTGTTTGTGAAAACTACACGCGCGTGACCTGAAAATCTTGGTCATGACCTAGTTTTGAACCTACTTTGCTCAAACTTTGATCAATCATATCTCACTCAATTTTTATCCAATAGAGATGTTCCACATATGGATGTGAAGCTTAAAACAAGATCTTTTGTTGTGGCCGAGTGGAATTTTCATTTGGTACTTCAATTTTAAATGGCCTTGGTTCAAACTCTGATGCAAAATGGCCAAAACTTGCTATTTTTAGTAACCCTTCTTCTTCCAAAAATGGCAACTTTCCACCTCTTGATTTTTTTATGATTCCTTTGGAGTTTCTTGACCAAATTTTGTACATTGGACACATATAACATGAATTTTATGGATTTGGCCTCAAAAAGTCAAGAGTTGACTTTTCCTCTGATTATTTGACTTGCCCCCAAATTTCCTGATTTTTTATATTTCTTCCAATTGAACCACTTCTAAAACCAATTGAGAGGTAATTTTCCATACACATACACTTAAGAACATGTAGGACACCATGACATCAAGTTTTGTCCAAAAAATCAAAGATTCCCTGATTTAATGGGAAACCCTAGCTTTGGTGCCCACCTCCTAGGAGAAAAATGTGCAGTCCTCAATTTCAAATTCCTCAGAGTATGTTGTGTATCCTCTTAAAGGATGATGAGATATGCCATTTGAGGATGATTTTGGATCAATGGGCTATCTCTTTTGAGGGTTTTCCTTCAATTTTTGAACCTCTTGCATAGTGAAAGATGTAGTGCTTCAATCTCCCATTGAATCTCTCATCCTTGAGGTTGTGGATGATCCATTGAGATAGTATGAGACATGAAAGACCTCTTGGCTTGCCTTAAGGAAACTTGATTGACCTTTTTGTGCTTTGAATGATCCCTTGATTGTCCACGTTCCACCTGTTCACATGCCCTGATGGTAAGAAGGATGCTATGCCTCATTTTTCTATGTTAAATGCAATGTGATGTTAACGAGGTGGATATGATATGATAAATGATAATGCCATGCTATGATGACAAAGAGGGAGAGCAAATTTTGGGGTATTACACTGAGTAACAGTGATAACACCGAGATCTTTGAAGGAGTCTATAACAATTGATCGACGATGTTGTACTCACTCCTTTGGATGAGCCTCAGCATCTCATCATTGTTTTTTGAAAGGTCGGGATCACTGGATTGACCGACTGGTGGATCGGGAGCTTCTGTCTGAAATTCCTTTTCTTTGTTAAGTTCTCCAACTCCTCGGTTGAAGATTCGACCTGATGTCTGCAATATTCACAACGGAGGGTAATGGAATTTCCTTTCCATTTTCAATTATCATTGCACCGTATTTGTAAGGGATAGCCTTAGTTGATTCATACGGTAGTGGTCCCGGCAGATAAATGACTATGGGAACCTTCTGCATTTTCCGACCATCATAAGTAATCTTGATCTGTTCCCGGTTGGGAACCTTAGATTCGTCAAGTAGAGGGATAATGGCAAAAACATCCCTGGTCCTGTGATGACTAGAGATGGTGACAACATCCTCAACTTGATCGACAAGGTAATTCGGCGTCCAGTTGATGGGTCCAGAACCCGGATATGGGCGAATCTCTCCACGATCCACCTGTCCCTGAAGAGTTGCTCTCATAAGGTAACACCCTTGGTTACTTTCCGAACAGACGCTACAACTGTCATAGTTGTGTGGTGGCACCTGGCCACGCCCACTTTGAATACAATGTAACCTTACTAGGTTAGCTTCCACTGATCGGACATCCTGACTTTGACGCCGAGTGGGGTTTCTATTACTGATACTAATCTGCTGAGTATCTTCATCCATGTAGATTGGCATCCACCAGTGATTTAACAAGTGCTGAAGTGCCTCCTGGACAAGGGTACAACCTCGATCGTTTTCGTAACCCGCTTTACAACTTTGATAGTCATGTGATATTAGGAATCCGAGTCGGACCTGCTCAGCATGTAACTCTACCAGGTTGGTATTCATCACACAAATATCGAAGATCTGAACCATGTTGATCTGATAAGGGTTCCTATCATGGTAGTCTTGGATCCATCCAAGATCCATCTGACACTGGATGGCCTCTTGTATGAAAGAGCATCCCTGTTTGTTTACCGAGCAAGTTAGACAGGAACTGTAATCGTGCCGTGGCAGATTATGATACTGGCTTTGCCTTGAGTGCATCGCCACCAAGTTGGCATTCATCGCACGGATGTCGTGGTTTTGAATGACGTTAGAATTTGTGTAAACCATGTTAACTCCACGAACTCGGTGCTCTTGCATCCATCTGAGATCCATCTGTTCCTGTAGAGCTGATTGCACTACCAAACATCCTTGGTTATCTTTAGAGCAGATATCACACTGGTGATAATTATGAGGTGGCACATGGCCATATCCACTCTGTCTACAATGCATCTTGACCAGATTGGTCTTCAATAAGAGTACATCGTGAATTTGATAGACGTCGTTAGTCTCTTTCTCAATCAAGTTGACTGCAGCTTTCTCATGTTGAGGCAGCGGGTTCATGAGAACATTGGGATTTGTATCTTTGAAAGATAAGAGCCCGCTCCTAACAAGCTTTTGCACGTCAGATTTGAAATTGAGACAATTCTCAATGTTATGCCCTGATCCTCCTTGATGATAAGGGCATGTCTGATCCACCTTAAACCAAAAAGTTGGATTTTCCGGTACTGTAAGAGGAGACTTAGTCTGGATGTGCCCCTTGGCTAGTAGTAACAGAAATAGTTCTGTGTACAACATGGGTATAGGATCAAACCCTGATGGCCGTGTTGTACGGTTGTTATGGTATGGAGGACGAGCCTGCTGAAGAGGCTGTTGTGTCCTTTGCTGATCAGGTTGGCTCTGCGCAACCTGAGATTGATACGTAGGAATAGGCGCAGGGCTGATAGCAGGAGTCACAGCTGCTACCGGATGATAACGTCGCCTTTGCTTTTCGAGAGAGATATTCCCAATATCTTGCTCTTTTTTCTTAGGGAGAGCACTACCGTATTTTTTAGTACCGCTTGTCGATCCAGTGTCTTTTACCAAACGTCCTTCTCGGACGGCTTCCTCAAGACGTACGCCCATGCCGACCATCTCGGTGAAATCACTGGGTGCACTGGCAACCATTCGGTCATAGTAAAATGAGCTTAAGGTTTTTAAGAAGATCTTTGTCATCTCTTTTTCCTCAAGAGGCGGACAAATTTGAGCGGCAATTTCACGCCACCTTTGAGCATACTCCTTAAAGGTTTCCTTGTCCTTTTGCGACATCGATCTGAGTTGATCTCTGTCGGGTGCCATGTCCAAATTGTATTTTTATTGTTGGACGAAGGCAGTGCTAAGATCTCTGAATGCGCTAATCGTAGCACGGTTTAAACCCATGTACCATTTGAGTGCAGCACCGGTTAAACTATCCTGGAAGTAATGAATCAGCAGGTCCTGATTCTCCATCTAAGCTGACATGCGCCGAGCGTACATCACCAGATGGCTTTGAGGGCAAGAGTTACCCTTGTACTTTTCAAAGTCGGGCACTTGGAACTTATGCGGGACTTTCACATTGGGGACCAAGCAGAGGTCTGCGGCGTCCTTTCCAAATAGATCCTGACCGCGAATGGCTTGCAGCTCCTTCTGCATTTCCAAGAACCGTTCCTGGAATTCATCCATTCGGTCAAACACAGTTTCTTTTTTACCAGCAAGTATTGGTGGAATCTATCCTTTCGGGACAGTGTGCACCACTGGGGGTGGGACCGTGACTACGGCAGTGAATCTTGGTGTTTCCCGAAGTTTGTAACCTTCAGAAGTCTTCAGTATGCCCCTGGCATCTTCGCTTTCCCGAAGTTTGTAACCTTAAGGCCCAACGGCTTCTGTTGTGATTCCCTGATCTTCAGTGATCGGCGAAACATATCCTTCCGGGATATAGTTGACAGGCATGCCCCAAGGACGATCTTTCGGTATCTGATTCCTAGGATCATACCTCTCCACTACGGGCATTGAGGTGACCTCTGAGATCACAGTTCTTTGTAGCTGAGCTTCTGCCATGGTTTGCATGTCGTTACGAAGCTTTCTCAGATCCCGTCTCAGAGCGTCGACCTCTTCTTTCAACTCTCTATTTTCTTCCTCAAGATCATCCATCTTTTTCTGACGATTGGCCCGAGTATTATACGAATGAGACAGTTTGACGCTAGAACCGAGACACAAACGTGAGATTCGTAGAGAAGAAGAATGCGTTACGTGAGAATGATGAATGCAATGATTATATTTATTGTTCTTTTGGTTTAATCAAAATAAACTTCGACAATTAGATTGCAAATATCAAACAGTGGGGAAACCCCTTTTTATTGAAATTCGAAGGATTACAGAAATGGAAATACAGTAGATTACAAAGTGCAGAAACAGAAACCTAAGCTAATGGGCCCCGAGTCCTCTCTGAAGAGAAACCGGGTGTTGATTCTGGTATCTTCCTTTTCTTTGACCAGGGCTCTTGGGCCGTTGTCGGGTTGTCATTCCTTTGCCAGGTGAAAGGAGCGAGCAAATTCCTTTGGTCATCCTGATTATCCACAGCATGTTGCTCCAAAATTTCAATCAGAGCATCTTTCTCTTTTAGTAATTGCTGTATTTTGATGCACTCTATGTCGAGGGTGCGATACTTGTTCTTCCAAGACCTTCTTTCCTTTTGAACTTTGTTGAGAGTAACCTGAAGCTTTTCAGTTTTCATCATGAAGTACATGACAGATTCCCTCGGCGGAAGAATTCCGTAACGAGGATAAGGCATCTTTAGCTTGAGAGCTCTAGTTTGTACCCAATGGAGATAAGGCTCCACCGAGACACAGTCTGGTTTTCCTAGAGACTCGCGTCCTTTCTTATGAACCTGCTTCTAAGCGTACACTATTTCCATCTTCAGTGCTCTGTCGTTTTCCCCTTCCTTGAAGAAAAGACCTTCCAGATGAACACCCAGTGGGATGTGTCTCATCGGGTATCCAAATTGACAGCGAACCAATACCGGATGGTAGTTGATTCCTCCTTTAGTTCCTATGAGGGGTACGTGGGGGAAGTTTCCACAATGGTCAATGATCCTAATTCCCTCTTAAATCCTATTACACCAATCAATGTCAGAGTTGGTAAGAAACATGATCCTCTGCGACCAACGTAAGCCACTCTTACAATCCCAAAAAGCAGCAGACTTGGGCAAGTGAGAGATAAACCATTTGTAAAGTAAAGGTACATAGCATGTGATCTCCCCTCCGCTGTACAAATTCCCCAAGTGTACAGAATGATACGCATCTGCGAGCAAAGTCGGCACAGGGTTTCTAATGAGAAAAACCTTAATGGAGTTAAGATCGGCGAAGTTATTGATGTTGGGAAACAAAAATAACCCGTAGGTGAGCAAAACAAAGATGCTTTCAAAAGCAGTCACGTTTCCTATACTAGCGAAATACAGGGCTTTCTTTGTCAAGAACTGGCCTGGCAAACCTTGGATGCCACCCTTAGTAGTTAGGTGAGTCCTAACCTCAGACTCGTCCAAATGAATTGCTCTTGCAATAGTCTGATTCTTTGGAATTTCTTCCAGTCCAGAAAATGGAGCTCGATCTGTAATGTGTAGATCGATCAGGTGAGAATACTCCTCTAGCGTTGGTGCGAGCTGGTAATCCGGGAATGTGAAATGGTGATAAACTGTATCATAAAACTGCATGAGCGCATCCATGATTCCCTCAATCACATGGACTCTTAACAGTGGTAGCAAACCTCCGTGCTTGGCTCTGAAAGCCTCTGGGTTAGTGATCATCCTCGCTAACCTTCTCAAATCCTCTAGTTTTGGAACCTTGAAGGTATACTGGTGAGTTCTCCTTCTACCGAAATCCATTAGTGTAATCCTTTTCTCTGATATTTGCAATCACAGTCTTAGTTTATTTTGAAAAAATAGAGAGACTAGAAGAGAAATATTTTGAATGTTTTAATGTTTTTTAGATGAATGCATGAATGCAGCACACAAAAACATAGAAAAAACATGGGGTCAAAGGGTCGTTGTCATGAAGTCAAGGCTCTACCCATCCCCAAAGGTTTATACTAGGGTGATTTTTGTACCTGTACTCATTATCATCAGCTCCTCCCAGGAAAGCAAAACAACAAGCAGATCGCCAGCGAGTTGTAGTGCAATCTTAGAGTAAGTGCCATTCACCGAGAATAGATCACCAGCCTCAAATGAGGGTAGTATCGCGTAACAACTATTCCCGATAGTTTCTGCACTACGAAAGGGTTTGGCTCCTCAGCTTCTCAGACTTAACAACCGGCCCATTGTCTAGGTGACAGAATGGGTTGCGTTGGTCAGCCTCCACTGAGGTTGATGGTCGACCCCCGTCGCCATCACTTATCTTAAGTGTATACTCAATGTTTCCACATACGGCATCACCCGCATTCCCATTTGCAGAAAAATAAACACGTATAGCAATTAGGAAAAGCGGTATATATATTTGTCCTAATCATCCTAGACCTTTAAAGCTATGAATCTTAAGTTCCTGACAGAAAATGGGTTCCCCGGCGGAAGCCCCAATCTGTGGTTTTCACACAAGAGGTAAAAAGGAAATCAGAATTAGGCCCCACGGTGGGCGCCATTTTTTTGTAGCGAGCGATTTTGGACGCGGTTCTTAAGCGCTGGTCGCTCTCTGCGGTTGAGCTTAAACTACAGGTCGATTCATTTTTTATCCTATTGTGGGCTGAATAAGGAAAGGAAATAGATGTCTCCAATTAACCCTGCTTTGCATACTGAGTTTAAACAGCGGTCTGTTAGGTTACGGGTGCTATCAATGTGGGGGGGGCCTTTGTACTGATTATTTGTATTTTCGCCAATATTGATTTCTTTCTTTTTAGGACTTTATAGCGGGGAACAATTAGGATGTTAGGACTGATGCTTTTTGATAGATATGTGAGAGTATGGGATTTGGGTTTTTTGTTGATTGCGCTCGCTAAGATCTTTTCTTTCGATCTTATGCCTACGTATTCCCGTTTACCAAAACAGGGAAATCAGATCGTTCGTAGTTCCTCCTATTCTATGGGAGGAAATGGTTGTTTTGGTGTCTTGTTCAAATCCCAAGACGTGAAGCTAAATCGTAGTTTGTATCTTGTTTAAAGCCCAAGATATGAACCTAAAGGTCTATTTGTATCTTGTTCAAAGCCTAAGATATGAAGCCAAAAGGTTTTGTCTTTAGAGAGAATTTGTCATCTCTAAAGAGGGGGTTGTATGTCACAACTGTTTAAAAAGGAGAATTACTTTAACCGAGATTAGTGAATCCGGCAATGCCATAATTTCCTTTATAGGGGATTTTAACCTGAAGGAGAAGACTTTAACTCAGTGTAGAGCAATGCTATCTTTCCTTAGGAATTTCTCATGCTAAAAGAGGGACAGTGGCGTGGATGTAAATAATCCAGAGGCTTGCCACTTACAGCGATTAGATGAAGGGGAAGGAGTTGTTGATGTTTGTGTACTGTGAACGATGCACAACTTTGATGCTAAAAGGTTGATTGGATCAACCAGTGGTTTTCTTATACAAAGCCTAAGAGGAGGCTATTATGTGTCTCGTACGAAGCCCGAGAGAGAGGCTAAAAGGGATTGATCGTACAAGAGGATCTTTTATACTCAACAATAGAGTGTTTTTGTATCTCGTACAAAGCCCGAGATGGAGGCGAAAATTTGACTCAACAAGAGAGTCTCTGTATCTCATACGAAGCCCGAGATGGAGGCTACAAGGTTTGACTCAACAAGAGAGTCTCTGTATCTCGTACGAAGCCCGAGAAGGAGGCTACAAAGTGATTGACTCAACAAGAGAGTCTCTTATGTGTCTCGTACAAAGCCCGAGAGAGAGGCTAAACATTGTTTGACTCCGCTGGGGAGAATCATTGTACAAAGCCCAAGAGGAGGCGGGGTGACTGTTCAGTTAAGTGACGGGGGGACTATTTGTATGAACCCCAAGAGGAGGCTGGAATCTTTTAAGAAGCCGACGGGTCCTTGTATTAAGCCCAAGAGAAGGCTATCATTCCCGGAGGAAGAGATCATTATCCGAAGCCTAAGAGGAGGCTGTGAATACTTCTAAGAAGCCGTAGGGTCCTTGTACTAAGCCCAAGAGGAGGCGGGGTTGCTTTTAGGAAGCCTGTGGGTCCTTGTACAATGCCCAAGAGGAGGTCGATGCTTTTAAGAGCCCGTGGGTCCCCAAACCCCGAGAAATTCAAGGCAATGCTATTCACAGAGAATAGATCAAAGTTAGGAAAGTCCGAGAATTTGGAAGAAACTCAAAGATGCCATTCAAGGAGAATACATTCATCTCTGGGAGTAGAGTTTCTTGACAATTCCTAATGAGAACAGCCGAAGAAAAGACTGTATCTGGTGATCCTATTGGGGGATCTAGTTGTCTATTTCTATGAATAAACGAAATGGCGTCACCTAGTTCTAGACGTAATTGCCGGGGAAACTCGAAATATCTATACTATTATTACACAGTTGATATGAGTTATGAAAGAAGACTTACAATGAAACAGCCCCACAATACAGTTATATTTATATGAAAGCGGTAAATGAAAGCGATAACCACTTACTCGGTTGTAGAGCTTCCATGCTGTTTGGTTAGTTGTTCAACAAAGAAAGATTGAAAACAATAGTATATTCAAAATCAAAGGAGAAAGTGCTTTGAAAAAGAAAGATTTGGGGCTTACAGCTCAAGGAGAGGCCAGGGTTTTATCAGTGAGCGCACTATTGAATTTTGTACAGAGGGACTTATACAAGTGACTGTGGCCCAAAATGTTTTATGTACAAAGGGATGGGTCTTACACTCTCTCAAGAGGCCCAAGAAGTTTAAAGAAAAAGAGTGGGGCTTATAACACGAGGGTAGGCCCAGATGACTTTTCGTTAAAAAATGGCGATCGCGCCGAGGTTTTCTTTTAACGCGAAGGGACTTATACAATTAGTGAGGCCCAAAATTGTTTTGGTTAAAAGGGGATTGGGTCTTACACTCTAATAGAGGCCCAGAAGTGTTTGACAATGATTTGTTTTGAGTGAAAATCAAAGAAACCCTAATTTGATTCTTTAAAAATAAATATTTAAGAAAATCAATGAAAAATACCAAATAGGTTTGAATAAACCACTTGTGATTTTTGTTTAAGGTTTGAAAAATGAGGTATAAATCACAAGAGATATTAAAACTCATTTGGTCTTGATTTTTCAAGATGAATATTCATTTTAAATGCTTAAAAACAAATAAAAATGAATTTATTCACAAAAATACTAATTATATTAAATAAATAATACAAACTCAATTTTTTTGTGGAATAAAATATTTCAACATTTTTGTGATTTTTTGCAAAAAGAATCAATAAAAAATAATTAAAATTGAAAGAGTTATTAATTTCCAAATAATTAACAAAACATGAAAATAGTTGGAAAAATAGCAAAATGTGAAAATATCACAAAATGGCATGGGTGGGGTTTGAACCCATGACCACAAGCATACAAGGCGCGCGCCTTACCACTAGGGTGGTGATACATCCATTGTTTGAAACAAACCAACAAATACACAAGTCATGCCTTGGTCTTGGCTTGCCCAAGGCAAGTTTTGGCTCAAAAACGTGAAGGTCATAACTTTCTCAATTCTTAATGGTTTGAGACAAAATTTATATGCATCTGGGCCAAAATTTCATAAGGAATCCAATGGTGGTGGTAGTTTTTTCATATCACACTCCCTCCTCAAAACCCGATAGTGGTTTTGAAAATGACCTATAAATGCATTTTCTATGCTACAACTTGGTACAAGCATGGATTACATGGTGAATTAGCTCAAACACAACATATATGACATGTATGAGATGTTTATGATCAATGGACTTCAAATGCACACATGTTTTGGTGATTGCAAGTTGAGAGGCTTACCCTTCTTTGAGATTTTGGAGGTTTCTCTGTAATCTGCCAACCCTCTTGCTCCATATATGATTTTATGCTTTGAACCACCTCAAATGATCCCTTGGATGCTTTTAGGATGATTGGAATCAGCTGGTACCTGCAAAACACAAATTGTCCCTTTCTTGCAAAAGGGGTTAAAAGTGACCAAAATAGCAACTCCCTCAAATGGTGTTCCAGATGGTGGGAACCATTTGGGACAATTCAAGGATGATATTTGGAGTGTGTTTGAGATTTTATCTGGTTTGGAAAGTGACCGAATCAAGACATGGCTTGAAAAATGCAAAAAAGTGCTATTTTGAGGTTTTGAGAGGTGACTTTGTGATGTTGTGATTACAGGTCACTTTTGATGTTTTGCACAGGTTACATATGATATATATGAGGTGTGGTGTGGTGATTAGTTTGGGTGGAATTGCTCTCTAGCTCAAAAACTCAGAATTACTTGCTTTGGAAGGCAAGTTTGAGGTGAAAGAAGAGATTTTGAGGAAAGCATCTATTTGATGTCTTTGGTGTACTCAAACTGAACACAATTGAGCTCTATTTATAGTAGAGCAAGTTTGTTTTGGGATCCACAGTGAATGGCAACTGCAGCAGGTGTTTGTTCAATGTTGGCCAATGGAAATGCAAGTCTCCTCTAGCCATTGACTAGAGGTTAGGGCACAGGGTTGTGGTTCCTTGGTCTTGGATAAGCCTTGACTGATTTCAGATGAGAATGGCTCAGTCCATGCCACCTTGATGCTTCCATTGAATGCTTCAATCCAAATTTGGAGTCTTGTCCCTATTTTGGCCATTCTAGGTTCAACATGTTATTTCTTGTTCCATGGACTTTGGAGGCTTGGCTCAGTGATTTTCCTCTTTAGATTCAATCCTCAGATGTGTCCAAGTGGATAGGGGCATTTGAATTTGGCTGATTTTGGCAAATCGAGCAAATTGCAAATTCTGCCTTGCCTTGACAAATTTCAGCAAGGCAACTTGACAATGTCATAACTCATAGCCCAAATGGAATTTGGCAATGTTCTTGGCCATTTTGGAAAGTCCTTACATGATACAACAACTGTTTGAACAAGTTTGGTTTTGATCTCTTTTGATTCCAAGTGAAAAATCCCCCTACATTTGGCAAAAAGTGAGGCAGAATCTGACTAGGTGAAAATTTCACTAAGTGTTGGAAAAAGTGACATTTTCACTTTTCAGCCACTTTGATCACTCCATAACTCAAAATCCTTAATGAATTGGACTTAGGTCTAGTTGAAGTTTTTATAGAGGGTAATGAGGGCTACAAATCCATATTTGGATGAGGAAAAATGCCTTTGTGGTTTAGGAGTTATGATCCTCCAAAGTTGGTACCCTTGTCACTTTCTTGATGAATGATGATTCAAATCATACATTAACATCATTTTAGGGTTAAAAATCCATTTTGGTGAAAAATCTCAAAAAGTCAAAGTTGACTTTTGTGCACAGTTGATTTTTTATCAGATGAATTCCAAACTGTGCAATTCTTCAGGAAATCATGTCCTTGACCTAAATCAAACTTGTTGGACATGTTCCATGGGTGTCATAGGGTGTATTGAGGCATTTCCTAGGGTTTGGGAGCATGTCCTGGTCAAAAGTCAAAGTTACAGTTGACTTTTCCCTTAAAACCCTAATTGTGGTGCAGATGAAATTGAGACTTATTGCTCAAGCTTCTTGGATTAATCCATTGTTCCAAATGGATCAATATAGTATATTAAAGACCCTCAAATCATGTCTTGAGGTCTTGGTTCATGATTTGTCCCAAGAGTCAACTTAGGGGTGAATTAGGTCAAGAAACCCTAATTCCTGATTTTTGATGAATGCATCCCCTAAGGCAAAATTGACTTGATGATTGGGTCCATGAGGTTCCATGGAGTATATTAGGTTATGTTTTGAATCATTGGCTTGTGCCCAGATGAAATTTTCCATCTGGAGGCCCTGGTCGACCAAAACCCTAATTTGGTAACACTGGCGATCTTGAGGCTTGATCCACCTAGAAGGGAGCAGCCTTATGCTTAATCCTTGAAGTGGGAGTCCTTTTTGATCCTTTGTGTATGTTTGAGAGGTTAGACAAGTTGAAGATCATGTCATTCCTTGACTGATCCTTTGTCTAAGGCTCTGAGAGGGCTTAAAACCCTAATTTTGATTGCAGTGAATGCTCAACAACCTTTGAGGCATTTGATGAGGCATGATGGTTCACCCATATTGTGATGATGATTGACACAATGATGGGACATCTTAGTGGTCAAAATTTGGGGTATGACAGACGGGACGTATGCTAAACATTCTAAGAAAGTGAAAGAAGACCCCTCACTATCTTAGTCTCACCTGAAAGGCTCAAATGCAATATATGTTATGCCTTTATTAAGTGTTTTTTTGCTTTTGTTTTGAGATGAGAAGAAGAGACTCAAATGGGTGCAAAAGGTGAAACTAAAGGGGACTAAGACTCACCCAAATGTTATCATACATGGATGTTCCTATGGTTAATGTGGTTTAAGAAACCTAATCCTAAAAGAGTGTTCTCTTATGTTAAGACACCAAACACAAGTGAATTATACACAATCAAAGCTTAAACATCCAAGAAGTGAATCGTGGAAGAAATAGATGAAGAATGGGTGGGAATGCAAAGTGATCATGCACTAATGCTTCACAAAAGGTCAAAGTCAGAACCATATATCATTTACAAATGGCTTAACATGTATATGAATCATCACATAACTCAAGAATAAAAGAGTACAAGTAGAAGAGATAAGATGAAGAAGAAGTGAACATAAAAGAAACATGTTTCCTTAGGTGCACAAAGTGACATATTAAAGATGCATAACATGTAGAATGAATGCATATGGGAAGTGGCATATCATTAAGGAGATGCAAATAGAAAGAGAGATATGTCATACAAAATGCACATATGCAACATGTAGATCATAAGAGGAGAAGTGAGAGATGGAAACATGTCAAAGTTCAAATTAGAATGCACAAACTAAAGTCAAATGCAAACACAAGTCAAAGTGACCTATAATGCAACAAAGGTGACCTATAATATCATACAAATGACCTATAACATCACACAAGACAAACATAAAAGGATGGCACAAGTGCCTCATCTAAACATGTTAGAAGGAAGAAGAAGAATGTACATACAAGTAACTTCAAATGCAAAGCATCAACAAGTATCAAAACACATGATAAAATTTGGAAAAACAAGTCCTAAACAACCTAAGTCAGAAGCACCAACATACATCAAGTCTCATGGCAAAATCAAGAGAAAGCATGACCAAAATATTGCACAAGATCACATTGAAACACACCACAAAAGTGCTCAAAGAATAACTCCTAAACACATTATAAAATGACTTTAAAAATCAAAAGAAAATTTATTTAGATGCTTTAATGTGTTATCTAATAAATCCAAAAAGAATGAATTAAAAAAGTTGTGTGAGATGGAAGAAATAAAATGTACAAGTTTGAGTATCAATAAAGAGCATCATTCAAAAAGAAATTGGAAGAAAATTATGCAATTAGGTGTAAAAATTCATGGAATTAGAAATAAAAATAAAAGGAAATTATTTAAATGTGTCAAAATGTCACATGAATTTATTTGATATTTTTAGAGATGATTTACTATTTTTATTAAAAAGAAATCAAAACAATATAGAAAAGAAATAAAAAAAGAGAAAGAATGTAAAGGGGTGCAGCGCAAGCAACTTTCATGTTTTAAAATGATTGGGCCTGAAACAAGGGGTGCCAATAGCAATGTGAATATAATCCAATTAAACGTGTAGTTGTGTGTGGTATCGTGTATGATCAGTCAAATGAAGATTCAATCATAGCCATAGGATTAGATCATGGTAAAAGATAGTGCAATCCAACGAATGTCAAAGTGTGCCCATCATAATTGTTACGCACGCGCACATGCAATTATCTGAAATAAAAAAAAAGAACACGTGCAAGACCATGCTTTCATTAATGTGTTGGCAAAATATGGAGCGTTGGATCAAAGTCAACATAAGATCATCATGTAACCATGCACATCAAATAAATCAGAGCTAACGTCCACAATATGTAACATGTACGCACACACACACAATCAGTCTGAAGTCAAAATAGTGCACGTGAGAGGGAGGGTGAATTTTAATGCACTGGCACTCTTATAACCGCACGATGCAAGAGATCAAATGGTCATGGTTTAAAATTGTAAAACCCTAACATTAAACCTCACCGGCCGGAGAAGGACCTCCGGTCATCTTCTCCGGCCACCTGCAACCTCAAAATCTCCAGAAATATGCAAACCTTATATCAAAATGAAGAAGAAGTTGTGTACATCATGAATCCACAAATACTTTTCACATAGCAATCACGTATGAGGAGAATCGAAGAGATTAAAATTGCCCTAGGTTTAGAATTTATGCCTCTAAGAGGCCTATCAACTAGCCGGAATTATCAGAGCTCCGAATGAGCTAAAATCACATCATCAACAAGCTTAAAAACAAAAGAAACGAGTAGAATAAGATGAAGAATTTTGAACCTGAAATGTGGAGATCTTGAAATAGTTGAGAAAACCAGAGATAAGCACTTGATCCTGAACTTTCAGAGCTTCTTCTTGAGCAAAATAAATGCTACTTGATTTGTAGAATGAAGAGAAGTGGTGACTGTACTTGAAGATTGTTGTTGATTCAATGTTCTATTGATCCAAGAATACCAAACATGATGATTATTGGTGAAGATGAATGATGGAAGTAATGGATTCGTGTGAGCTCAGAGAGAGAATCGAGAGAATTTTGAGAGAAAAAAGTGAGAAGGTTTTGAAGTGAGAGTGAAAAATGAAGTTGAACTTGGAATTGTGAGTGAAATTCAAATATATATGTTGAGTTAAATGCTTAACTAGTGTGGTCAGCTGAGTTGGTTAAGTGAGTTGATTGGGTTAAATGAGTTCACCCTAACTAACTGAGTTAAGTTAGTTAGGTGCGAGTCATTGAGGGTTGGTTATGGTGTGAATGAAGTTTATGGTGTCTATGGTGAGGTTTTAAAGTGGATGGTGATGATGAAGGTATGCTGCAGCAGAAAATTGCACAACAAGTTTTATTTTTCTTCTTTGGGTGCATGGTAGTGTGGTAAGTACATAGTGTGTAGGAGGATGTTTAGCCAAATGAAGTATGGTTGAATGGTGTGTGAAGTATTGTCGTGCAAGCTGGTGAAGTAACAACAACAATGTTTTCTTTTTTCAGATTTTGTAGCAGCATCATATCAATGGGACCATGGAGATTTGATGAGGAATTTCTCTCATGTTGGTGCATGAAATAATGAAATGTTGATGGCAAATGAAAGAGGGTTCATCATAGAACAAGTTTGGTGTGAATTTTGGATTGAATAGAGTAGTGTAGAATGGTGAAAAATGGTCCAAAACACCAAGGTTCACAACTGACTTCATGGGAGTGGCAGGTTGGCAAGTTCGCAAGGCAACATGACTGGTAATATTCAGCATGATCACATCAACTTTGGGCCCCTAGAACTCCATCATAACTTGCTCAAATGGAAAAATGTCCAACATCAAAGTTGAAGAGGACATTGAGATGAAGAACGTTGATGTTCAACATTTTTTCATTTGAAGCTTCCTTCAATGAGAAAAATGGCTTGACATCTTTCCCACCAAGTGTTTGACAAAATTATGGCGCATGGGCCTAGTTTTGCCTTGCCATGACTTGGTTTTTGACCTAGTTTTGTCAAACTTTGCTTGATCATAACTCCCTCAATTTTGATCCAATGGAAGAGTTATTTATATGGATTTGAAGCTTGGAATGTGAACTTTAATTGGATCAACTTGGGCCTAAGGTTTGAAGCTTTTATCATGGAGAAAAGGAGCCTCAAAGTGTGGTGCAAAATGGTCCAAACTTGCCATTTTTGGAAACCTTAAAGTTCCAAAAAAGGAAACTTTGTACACTTCTTATTTTTCATGATTCCTTCATCATTTCTTCATCAAATCTTATCCAATGAACATATGTAACTTGAATTTCATGAATTTGACCTTAAAAAGTCAGGAGTTGACTTTTTTCACCACACAGTTGACCTTTTCCCCAATTTCTTAATTTTGAATCTTCTGACCAATTGAAACCCTTCTGAAACCAATTGATGGGCAATTTTCCATCCCTATACACTTAAGGACATAAGGAATACCATGAGATCAAGTTTTGTCTAAAAAATCAGAAATAAACTGATTTTATGTCAAACCCTAATTGTGGTACCCTCTAGTTAGGAGGAAATAACACATCTTCCAAATCCAAATTCCTCTGAATATGATGTATACCCCATCTAACAAAGATGAGATATGACATTTGGAGGTGATAAAAACTCAAGGAGCTTGCCCAATTGAGGGTCATATCCTAATTTTGGACTATTTTGTGTAGGAGATGATGCACTATCCAATCTTCTTGATGAGTTCCCAACTTCCAATGCCTTGTGGGATCAAAGTGAGAGGATATATGATATAAGAGACCCTTGAAGCTTGTTTGAAGACCCTTGGCTCTTATTCTCTTTCTTTGGATGATTAACACCTTTGAAAACCACTGATCACATGCCCTTATGCAGCCAATGATATGCAATTTATGACTTATTATGGAATGCAAAATGAGTAAAGCATAGACCAATTTATTGAGAAAGCAAAAGGGAAAATTTTGAGGTTTACAGCTACCCCTATTCAATCAACTGTGAATCTGTATGGATGAAAGCAAAAGCTATCAGGAATTCAAGATACATAGGGATTGAATACAAAAATAACCGAGAAAATTTGCACTGTGCGGATAAAGAAAAATGTTGTAAATGAAGCAATAATAAGGAAGAAAAGTTTGTGAGAAAGAATTTTGGAACCATTGGACCCCATGGGAAACCTGTCGGGAACTGGTGAACTACCTGTCGGGAACTGATGAAATACCTGTCGGGAACTGGTGAACTACCTGTCGGGAACTGATGAAATACCTGTCGGGAACTGGTAAACTACCTGTCGGGAACTAGTAAACTACCTGTCGGGAACTGGTAAGCTTGGACCTGGGTTACCTATCTGGAATGGGTAAGTGGACCTGTCGGGAACTGGTAAGGTTCAAACTAAAGGGAGCTATCGGGGACGACTACAGTTTATAAAGCTTTGGCATAACTCTTACATCATCTTATTATTGAGAGTAGAACCATTGTCGGTAATGATCCTTTCAGGCACCCCATTTCGGTGAATAATCTCCTTGTTAATGAATCGGGCTACCACCTGCCTAGTGACATTTGCAAAAGAGGCAGCTTCCACCCACTTGGTGAAGTAATCAATAGCCACCAGAATGAATCGATTTCTGTTGGAAGCAGTGGGCTCAATCTTCCCAATCATATCGATGCCCCACATAGCAAAGGGCCATGGAGAACTCATCACATTCAGGGGATTTGGTGGCACATGCACCTTGTCAGCATAGATTTGGCATTTGTGGCATTTTCGGGCGTACTTAAAGCAATCAGCCTCCATAGTTAGCCAGTAATACCCGGCTCGTAATAACTTTTTTTCCATAGCATGCCCACCAGCATGGGTACTGAAAGATCCTTCATGCACTTCCTGCATTAACAGGTCTGCTTCGTGTTTATCCACGCATCTGAGCAAGACCATGTCAAAGTTTCTCTTGTAAAGCACATCCTTGTTCAAGAAGAAGCTTCTTGCTAATCTCCTCAGAGTCTTTTTGTCATTGTTTGATGCCCCAGCCGGATACTCTTGACTCTTCAAGAAATGCTTGATATCAAAATACCAAGGTTTATCATCAGTCGTCGTATCGGCGGCAAACACAGGAGCGGGTCTGTCTAGCCTCATCACATCAATCTTGGGTACATGGTTCCACCAATTCACCTGAATCATGGAAGACAACGTTTCTAAAGCATCAGCCATTTGATTTTCATCACGAGGTATATAGCACAATTTTACTGTTGTAAAGAAAGTCAGCAGTCTTCTCGCATAGTCTCTGTAAGGAATCAAGTTCTACTAGTTGGTATGCCAATCTCCATTGATCTGGTTGATCACTAAAGCAGAGTCACCAAATATATCGAGAGTCTTGATCCTTAAATTAATGGCTTCTTCAATACCCATGATACAAGCCTTATATTCCGCTTCATTGTTGGTGACATCAAACGTTAACCTTGCAGTGAAAGGTATATGTGATCCTTTTGGAGTAATAAGAACTGCCCCAGCACCACTTCCATTCATGTTAACGGCCCCATCGAACATCAGTTTCCATTTTTCATCAGGATCTGGCCCTTCGTTAACCGGAGGCTCTTCACAATCTTTAGCCTTGAGAAACATGATGTCTTCATCAAGAAAGTCAAACCTCATTGCCTGATAATCATCAATAGGCGACTCGGCAAGATAATCAGACAACACACTCCCTTTGATAGCTTTCTGGGAAGTGTATTGTATATCATATTCAGTCAAAACCATCTGCCACCGAGCGACCCTTCCATTAAGAGCTGGCTTCTCAAAAATGTAGTTGACTGGATCCATCTTTGAAATCAGTAGGGTTGTATAAGTTAGCATGTATTGTCTCAATCGGTTAGCAGCCCATGCTAGTGCGCAACATGTCTTCTCAAGCACCGAGTACCTGGATTCGCAATCGGCGAACTTTTTGCTCAAGTAGTATATAGCATGTTCTTTCCTACCTGTCTCATCGTATTGACCAAGAACACAACCCATTGATCCATCACGTACAGAGAGATACATAATCAGTGGGCTCCCAGGAACTTGAGGCATGAGAATCGGAGGAATTTGCAAATATTCTTTTATTTTATCAAAGGCCTTTTGACAGTCATTGTTCCACCGAACTGATTGATTTTTTCTCAATAACTTGAATATTGGCTCGCAAGTCGTGGTAAGATGAGATATAAATCTTGCAATATAATTTAGTCTTCCCAAAAATCCACGAACTTGTTTTTCTATTCTTGGTTCCGACATTTCTTGAATGGCTTTTACCTTTGCTGTATCCACCTCGATTCCTTTTTCACTGACAACGAAGCCCAGAAGCTTACCAGATCTTACCCCAAAAGTACACTTATTCGGGTTCAGCCTCAGTCGGAACTTTTTCAACCATTAAAACAACTTTTTCAAATTTATCAAATGCTCTTCTTCCATTTGTGATTTGGCAATCATATCATCCACATAAACTTAAATTTCTTTGTGAATCATATCGTGGAAAAACGTCACCATGGCACGCTGATATGTTGCTCCAGTGTTCTTTAAACCAAACGGCATCACCTTATAGCAGAATGTGCCCCACAGAGTAATAAATGTAGTCTTCTCCATATCCTCTGGCGCAATTTTGATCTGGTTATATCCGAAAAACCCATCCATGAAGGAAAACACAGAGAATTAAGCCGTATTATCTACCAACACATCAATGTGTGGTAGTGGAAAATCATCTTTTGGACTTGCCCTGTTCAAATCTCGATAATCAATGCACATTCTGACTTTGCCATCCTTCTTTGGCACAGGCACAATATAAGCGACCCATGGTGGGTAACTAGTAACAGCTAGAAACCCCGCATCCAACTGTTTTTGCACCTCCTCTTTGATTTTGATGGCCATTTCAGGTTTGGTCCTCTGAAGCTTCTGCTTGACAGGAAAACAACCCTCTTTCAGCGGCAATCTGTGCACCACGATGTCCGTATCCAACCCCGACATATCTTGATAAGACCAGGCTAAGATGTCAACATACTCTCGCAACATCTCAATCAGCTCTTTCTTTATGTTCTCTGCCAGGCTTGCCCCTACTTTGACCTCTTTCCTTACCTCTTCAGTACCGAGATTGACAACTTCTATAGATTCCTGATGAGGCTGAATGGCTCTTTCTTCCTGTTTCAATAATCTAGCCAACTCTTCAGGAAGTTCACAGTCTTCCTCATCCCCCTCTTCAGCTTAGTATATTGGATTATCAAAGTCATAATAAACCATAGCAGGGTCGTCATCAACAAGATCCAGAGAATTATTTCTACATGAATGATAATTCATGCTTTTAGAAGTTTCTTTTTTGAAAGGAAAAGAAAGAAAAAGTGCAAGAGAACTGCGAAGAAAACATTGCCATTTAAAATAAAATAAAATAAAATAAAATGAAAGATAGGGAACACAATTTTGAATACAAAAATGTCCTTTTATAAATGATAAAAATTTGTATGAGAACAAATGGGGCCCTACAATGAAGTCACTATGCCTTGGGCAGAGCATAGGACCTTTGCATGCTTAATGAAAGAAAACACAGAAAATTACTTATTTAGCAGAGTAACTTGAATGAGATCCTCCGAAAACCAATTGTTCAGCTTCACTCCTGGGGCACAGGGGCGCACCCAATTATCCAGGTCACACTCATTATCTTCACCATCTTCAATTGCTGCACAAATCTGGCATGGATGTATGACTCCTCCACTTGAGAAAATAACTGACCCTTGGTGCTCTTGACCCTTTAGCAGTGGAACTTAAGGAGGTTTATAACCAATTCCGCTCTTATCATCCTTAAAAGTTAGCTCAATTACTTGACCCCAGCCTTCCGTATGACCAGACTGCACCACTTCCAAAGCCTGCTTATACGAAGTCATAGAGGTTCCCACCCTTACCCCACCAGAAGGAGAATCTTTTACCATATTCATAGTTTTAAATGCTTGACAGAGAGTTTCATGGATTTCCCCGTCCATCTCCACGTACTTGAAGGATGACATATGACTAACGAAAAATCTTCCTCTCCGCATACCGTAACAACCCGACCGTCAACTACAAATTTTATCTTCTGATGCAAGGTTGAAGATACAGCCCTAGCAGCGTGGATCCATGGACGACCCAATAGACAACTATAGGCCAGTTGAATGTCCATCACATAAAACACTGTATTAAAGATCTGGGGTCTGATCTGGACAGGTAGCTCTACTTCTCCAAACACTGATATCTTTGTACCATCAAATGCTTTAACCACTAGATCACAAGGCCTCAGTATAACCCCTTCCCCATCCAGCTTTGCTAATGCTTTCTTAGGCAACACATTGACGAACGAGCCAGTGTCCACCAATACATGAGATAGCATAGCACCTTTACATTCCATCGATATGTTGAGAGCCTTATTGTGGTTCCTTCCTTCTGGCGTTAAGTCAAAATCTGTGAACCCTAGACCATTACCGGCATTAACGTTGGAAATCACACTTTCAAGCTGGTTTACTGATATTTCTTGTGGTACGTACGCCATATTAAAAAATTTTAACAACACCTTCCGATGTGCTTCAGAACATAGCAACAATGACAATATAGAGATCTTAGAAGGAGTTTGATGTAGGTGGTCAACGATCTTATAATCGCTCTTTCTGATTATTCTCATAAATTCCTCAACATCTTTCTCCAATGAATTATCAGGTTCTGCCACTGGCACTGGTTCATCACCTATCACCTGCTTTCCTTTTGCTTTCACTAATGCTTCAGTATCGTCTTTCCTGAGTGTCTGAGGATCAAAAAGCCTTCCGCTGCGAGTGAAACCACCCATTCCCCCAACATTTCCTATACTTGAACCACTTTCTTTAGGATTCTGCACTTCTTGCCTCTGTCCTTGATTATTAGTTCCATAGTACCACGGAATAGCAACCTTGTTCTCATTTGGGACGTGACCGGGAACAGTTATAGCTATAGGAGTTACTCGTTCAGGCGCAGATGTCTGTATAAGAGCGGGCACCAAAATTCCCACAGGATCAAAGTAGATTGTAATAGTAGAGACTTCATCATCATTCTTTTTCAATTGATCAAATTGTAAACTTCCTTCATCCATCATGCTCTGAAGGCTCTTTCTTAACTTCACACAACCATTATCAGCAATCAAGCAATCTTCACAACTTTCTCAACAACTAGGAAATACAGCCCTTTTCAGCAAGCGGTCTTTCACAACTTTCAACGGAGTCTTGACATCATTAATGTCCCTCACCAGATTCAAACCTTTATCTTTTTCAATGGAATTCACCCCTGGTCCGCCATGCAGAGGCATAGGATTTTGAATTACATTAGGCCTCGGAGCATAATTAATAGCCTTTGAATCAACAAGAACTTGAACCACATGTTTGAAAGTCTTGCAATTTTCCACATTGTGACCCAGCGCATTTGAGTGAAATTCACACTTTTCATTTGCATCATACCCAAAAGGTAATTTGCCCGCTGGGGGAGCCAAAGTCCTCAATTGTACCAACTTCAAATGAAGTAAATTCTGTAGCATTTGTGAGCATGTCATAGGGAAAGCATCAAAATGTCGGTCATTCATTATCTTTCTTGGGTGATACTGCCTTTCATCTGCAGGTTGAGCCTCAGTATCTGGAGTTAGAATAGTAATAAATGCTGATTGATGATAGGAACCCTGTCGTCCTCTACCTCTCCCCCCTTGTGCATATGCAGCATTAGCGTCAACTTCACGCTTTCTATTATTGTTACCAAAAAACTTTTTTGTGGGAGCTGAACTTGTACCACTCCCTTCCTAAATCTTCCCCATCTTTAGCAAACTCTCGATCCTCTCTCCAGCAATTACTATGTCAGCAAACCCAGTGGATGGACAAGCAGCCAATCGATCGAGATACGGACCTTGCAAAGTATTCATGAACATGTCAGCCATTTCTCTATCTGCCAACGGAGGTTGCATCTGAGCAGCAAGTTCACGCCACCTCTGGGCGTACTACTTAAAACCTTCCTTAGGATCCTGTGTCATGCTTTGCAACTGAGTGCGATTCGGTGCCATATCAATATTATACTGGTATTGCTTCAAGAAAGCCAAGCACAACTCTTTCCAACTTCTGATGCGAGCCCTGACCAACTTTATATACCATTCCAGTGAGGCTCCAGACAAACTGTCCAGGAAAAAGTACATCCATAACTTCTGATCATTAGAATAAGCAGCTGTCTTCCAGTTATATGCCTGGAGATGAGTTTTAGGACAAGTGCTACCATTGTACTTGTCAAAAGTAGGTGGTTTAAACTTCGGGGGATTCTTGACACCCTGTACTAGTCCCATATCCTCAACATCAATTCCCAAAGGATTCTGACTTTCTATTGCTTTCACTCTTTCAGCCAGTCCCTCATATTTCCTGTCATCATGGTAGAATCCTATATCAGCATTAAGTACGGAAAACTGATCATCCTGACGATCTTCCACTAGCCCATTGTTGCCAGGAACAAATCCCAAGTTAACTCCAACTGGAGGAGGAGTAACAATAAGAGGATTGGCAACAGGAGGGTTGACAACAGGAGGATTAACCCAAGGGGGATTAACGTGATCACCACTAGGAATCTCTGTCTCCAACCTCTGGATGGTAGCTCGCATGTCTTCTTGCCCTGCTCTCAGGTCCTGCTGCCCCTGGGCAACGCCCTGCATCATATTCATAAATTATTCCATGCGTGCCCTTAACTCAGCCAACTCTGTCTGTACCTGATCCATGACTCTTGTTTGGTTTCGTCTGGTTGCGTATCGGTGAATGTGGGAATCAGCTATTATGTATGAAACCAAATAAAGGTTAGAGAACCTGCCACAAGTACCTGAGAAGCAAAATGCAAAATGATATGCAATGTAATGCAAATGCCATGTTTATCATTTCCGAGGTGCTCTACACCCTGATTCCAATCTTAACCACAGAAATCTGAAGATCAGAAATCGTGATGTGAAGAGACGTGTCGTGGCCGTGTGCTTGTGCACAGATAACGGGCAAAGGAACATTTCTGGATAAACTGCTCATTTCAATTAAAAAGGAAACATACAACATACATGAAATTCTGGCACAGATATCAGATGTCCTACACAGATGTTGAGACACTGATATCCAACACAATGAACAAGATAACAATAAAAGTAATAGTGCAGAAAGTAAATAACACACTGATATGTTTACCCAGTTCGGATCAACAATCCTACTCTGGGGGCTACCAAGCCAGGGACGAATCCAATATACGATAGTATCAATTCACAGATCATACAATTCCCGAATAATCTTCTCACTTAATCACTACCCTTCCTATGACTTCTACCTAAGACTCACCTAGGTATGAGGCCCTCCTCAAATCCCTCTACAACCACAACCCGTGATTGGTATCTTTCCACACAAGTAACAAACCGAAAGTCACACTTTCAAAACACACAATTCTCAATACTTCAAAGTTTATGAGAATTGACACACAAGAAACTCAATGCTTAAAAGCTTATGAGTAACTGACAGAACTTACAACACAAAAAACCAGTCCTTATACTATTATCAGAATGATACCAGTTAGGCTCACAAAATACACTCGAAAACCCTAACAAAAACACATGTAAGTTCCACGCCTAAACTAGGTTTACATCAGTCAATATATAGCACTTAATCTGGACTGAATTGGGCTTCAAAAATGCAGCAAATAGACTGCTCACAAATCTACAAAATAAACTCCAACAAAATAGGTCTTTAATCCAAAGTTTCCTAATATGTCTCCATAATTAGAAACAACTAAAAATTCGAAAGACCAATAAATAAACACAATCCAAAAATGTTTTAGATGCCACATAGGATAACCAAATATTCACAGAATATTTAGTAACAATTCACAGCAACAAATCTGCTTTAAAACTGAATCCAGACGCGATGTCCTATGAGCAGGTATGGGACATCTTCATTCGACATGTTGAATGCAGCCACCAAGAACATCATGTTTCAACATCTTGCTTCTATAATAGTTTTAGCAAAATAAATGCCAACCACAGAATCAAAGAAATAACAATCTCCCCCTTTGGCTTGTTTTGGCTAAAACTACATACACCAAAAAAACTTTCAAAGAAACACAAAAAGAATATCCATATCAGACAGCAGCGAAATACCAACATCACACAGCAAAAACATCCAGCATAGCAGCACGCCCCTTCAACTGCATACAACACACATCACACAACACATCATAACAGCATAGCAAAACTCCCCCTCAACTGCAGCAACATTCCACAATCTCCCCCTCAACTACTGCAGCAGCACAAACAACACAAACACACCACACACAAACATACTACTCCCCCTTTTTAGCCATAAATATGACAAAGGCAAGTAGATGCACACCACATCACATGACTGTCATACCCCAAATTTGTCCTACCTGGGAATATTTTTCATCTGAATATTCCTCCACTAACCATCATATCTATAGCCAATCCATTTGTCTATTTTCACTTTTAATTAACCTATCTTTTTCTTGTATTCATCTTTTTATCCATTACAAATATCCATATCCATTTTTGCCTTTCCTTTTATCCATTCTGTCTAAATCCATTTACTTTTTTATCCACTTTTCAACTCCATATTTTCCAATAACCAAATTCATAATATTCATTTCTAAACCAACTCTTAAATCCATAAACCATTTGTCTAATCCATTTTATTTTTTTTAGTTATCCACAAATATCCAAATCCTTTTTTTTAATAATCATAATCCACATCCAAGTTTTTTTAATTATTCAATTTTCATGTCCAAAAGTCCATTGATTATTTATAAAGCCCATTTACACAATAATATATTCAATTCACCAATTGCCAAAAATATATAAAAGGGCACTTTGGGTATTTTGAAAAAGTGGACAACCCTAACTTGTAGACTATACAAGTGGGTGTGAGAAATGGATGGTGAGGGGGGGAAGGCGCCGAATCGGAGGAGAAGAAAAAGGAAAACATCCATCGCTCTACCTCACTCTCCTCCAAATTCTTCCACTGCCCATCTTCTCCATCAACCCTCCGTTCATCTTCTTTCTCTCTCCAATTTCCGCTTCCCCTTCCTCCATCTCCAAGCCGTATCCACCGGTACCCCTCTTTTCCACCTTCGTTTCAACTTCAGCTCACCATATACACAAACTGTGACTCACAGCCGTGGATCGACCTCAAGCAACGACATCAGCTCCTCACGGCGACACGTACGACCACGACGACGATTTCCCGCTTAACATTTTGCACGACACCGACAACGTTACTACAGCTCAGATTCATGGCAAATATCGACGCCTTTAGCAACAACAATACCACATAGCAACTCAGCAGCTCTGAGACAATGCCGTTAGATTCACGATGTTGACATCAAGAACATAGAAATCAAGTATGTGAGAAGATGGCGTGGAACAGTTCAAGCGCAGATTCACAACAAGCAACACCAAGGAACTCAGTGACTCCCGTCAACAATAATAACTCGGTTGGTTTTCTGTGTCAACTTAAACGATTTTGATGCTGTTTGTTTATAATTTTCGGTAATCTCTGTGTCAGTTGAAAAACCTTGTTTAGCTTTCATCTTCAATTCGGTTGTGATTTATACGCGTCCTGCTTTTGAGTATTTCGTTTTGAGTAAAGCTTATTAACATTAACGTTTATTCTGTCCTCTTTTTGGTTTGAAAGATTTTGTAATATTGTGAAGATGCGTCGCGGTTTTGGTACTGATTTCGATGTTGCTAATTCCTGTTTCAATTTCTGGTACTTAATTTTGTTTAGGCATCGGTATTGATGTGTATCAACTTATGGACTGATGTTGTTTCTTGATGCAGTGTTATTTGTTTCATGTTCTATATGCATTCGAATTCATGAGTTGTTGTGTGTCTAAGTAGTTCAGATCTTTGTGGATTTCATGGTTTAAACAAAGTTAGGCAAGTTTGTAGATATGTGTTTGTTTTTGCTGCAGTATATTTTCACCGTTGGTTACCTTGGCTTAATCATTTTAATACTGCAAATTGTTATTTCGAGAACCTTGTACATGTGTTTCATTCATGTATGACTTTGGAATTTGACTGTGAAAGGTAAGCTAATGATGCTTTGCAGTTTCTAAGTTCTTATGCTTTTTCTTTTCTGCGCTTGCTTTGGAATGTGCATTGGCTCTATTTCTTGAAAGGTGAATTTGGGTCTTTCTCTTAGGGAGAGGTATATAAAATTCAATTTTTTTCTTTTTTTACGGATTACATTAGGATTGGTTAGAAAAGTTAGCATTTCTATGTTTTTTTTTCCCACTTAATTAACTAGCATAATTAATGAATTATTCAAATTTTAATTGCTTAACTTTATTAATTAACTTAATTGTTTGACTTAATCGACTAATTTGATAATTGATTTGGATTAATTTAATTAATTTATTTAATAAACTTTGACCATTTGACTTTTACAAATAAAATCGGGCCAAGATCGAAGGATTCTAAAACTCAAGTCGCTTTTGTTTGCACACACTTGTTTTTAAGTTTCATTCCTATCCTTATTCGACAAAATGTACCCCGTTCTCTTTCTCCTCAATTGCTTGGGTGCGAGTTTCCTTACTCGTGTGTGGGCAATTGACGCCTTCAAAATACATATAATCCGATAATACTCAAACTTCTCTTCTTAATCAATCATTAATACATTTAATCTCTATTCAAACACTTTTTTTTTAAAGGTGAAAAGGAGGGGGATCAAGTCTTTGGTCTTTCTCTTCAATTGTTTGGGTGCGAGTTTTCTTACTCGTGTGTAGACAATTGACGCCTCTAAAACTTAAACCTCAACTCCTTAATTGTTTGGGTGCGAGTTCTCTTACTCGTGTGTGGACAATTGACGCCTCTAAAACACTTGTAATTCGACAACATTCAAACTTTTTCCAAGCAATTATTAAAACACTTAATACCTATTTAAACACATTTTACTAAAGGTGAAGTGAGGGTGGTCGAGTCTTTGGCCCTTCTCCTCAAATGTTTGGGTGCGAGTTCTCTTACTCGTGTGTGAACAATTGTCACCTCTAAAATATCTAAAAATCTTTTTTCCCGCGCGAGCGAAACACTAATGCACACGCAAATCAAATTATTTTCTCAATCAAATCTTTAACACATTTAATTCATACTCAAACAACTTTCACAAAAAGAACATTGTTTAATCCATTCTCTCGCACATATGAAGTAGTGCTTCAGCCTCCCTTGACGAGCAAGCAAGCCAACGTTTAGCAGTTAGAATGCGAATTAAAATCTCGTTCGCCTAAAAAACACAAACCAAACAGCCGTAGTCCCACGAACTACGAATGCTCTGACTTTCCCATTGCACGAGGGAATACGTAGGCACAAGGGTTCTAATCCTTGCCGAGCACCCTAATAAAAAACCACCCATTTCCCCTTAGAAAGCAATACCTACCTTAGAAGAAAACAAACAAACCAAGCTAACTTATCTCCCGAATCGAATCAAGAGGTTCCCATTGAGTACAACGGACGTAGAGGGTGCTAATACCTTCCCTCTTGCGTAACCGACTCCCGAACCCGAATTTGGTTGCGATGACCATGTTCTTATCTCCCTTTTAAGGTTTTATCGATATTTTCCTATTCCTTCCTTGGAATGAATAAAGTTAGATGGCGACTCTGTTTCGAACAGTTCTTTCCGCGTCCATCGCGAGGATCGTATTTTTCGAGGTACGACTGATGGCGACTCTACTGGGGACTCTAATTAGCCCTATGCTAGAGAGAGTCAAGCCTAACTTGACTCGATTCGTGAGTGTTAAATCCGCTTGTGTGTTTATCTTCTCTTGCTGGTTTGCTTGCTTGATTATTTGTTATTTAATTGCTTGCTTATTTTTATTATATCATATTTTTATCTTGTATGACACTGTTGGGGTTCTCTGATCATTGGTACTTTGTGAGATGACTCTACACCCGAGTCCGAGTATAACCCTAGATGTGACATTGGTGGTTGTGTAGTGTAGGCTTGCGTGGTCTCTTCCGCGTGAGTTGAAGCGAAAACCCCGCTTGGAGTAGGTTCCCTTGGATATATTATTGCTGTGGTGAAACTTTGCCATGGCGGTAATATTTTCGAGCCTGAATCGTGGATCCCAAGGACCTTTAACCTAATTGCCCATGGTGGTTAGTAGTGTTAATTCTATGTGAGTTAATGCGAACGCCACAATCAGATGAGATCCCTCGAATGTATTACTTCCTGACAGTAATATTTTTGACCTCGATCTAAGATTCTGAGAACCCTAAACCCGTGTGTAGATGGTTGTGTAGTGGGCGCCTCCGAGGAGTCTTTCTCGTGGGGAAGAAATGAAGACCTCACCTAGACGAGATCCTTTCAAGGATATTATCGTCTGATGTTCCTTCGTCATGGCTATAATGTCTTTGAAAGATATCCATAACTCTAGGCACCTACCCGTTTAGAGCCTACCTGTGGGGGGTCCTGTGATCAGAGATATCCTGTGTCTAACTCCTTCCTCAGAATCAGATGTTGTTTTGATCCTGGAACCGTGCATAAGCATTGCATACTCATAACATCAGCATGTATGCATGTCATTTTTCCAACAAACTCAACCATCCTTTGTCCATAACCCGCAGTTGATTTCCCGACACTCGTATCGGAATTGAGCCGCTCTTGGAAGAATCATGGACTCAGAAGAGCAGAACCGGTTTGCGTCAAGAGCAGATGTTGACTTGATGAAGAACCAGCTAGACCAACTTGTGGAAGCTATGGCAAGGAAAGAGGACAACGTTCAAAAGCCTACAGTCACTAAGAACGTCATTCTGCCTCAAGTGAATAATCTTGCCCAATCTCAGCCTGTGCGAATTCCTGTTGGGGATCATGTTATACAAGAATGTCACACTATTCAAGATGAACGTGCCTCATCTCATGATGCAGTTGAATACCATAGCTTTGCATTCACTACACTGAATTCCCGAGGGTCAAGCCTGGTGATGAACACTGAACGACCTCGAGATGTTGAGTTTGCTGAAAGATGTCGTGTGTTGGAAGAGAAGCTTGAAACCATGAAGGGGCATGATGCTTTTGATCTGAATGCTTTGAACATGTGTTTGGTACCCGCACTTGTAATACCTCCAAAGTTTAATATGCCAAAATTTGAAAAATACAAAGGAGATAGTTGTCCAAAGCAGCATTTAGTGATGTTTTGTAGAAAGATGACCTCCAATGCTTTCAATGATAAACTTATGATCCACTGTTTCCAAGACAGTCTAAGTGGGGCATCATTGAGTTGGTACATGCAGCTACAGATTAGCCATATCCAGTCATGGTTGGACTTAGCCAACGCCTTTGTGAAACAATACCAATACAATCTTGACATGGCTCCCAACCGCATACAGTTGCAAGGATTATCTCAAGGGGAGAACGAATCCTTCAGGGGGTATGCTCAGAGATGGAGAGAGGTAGCTGCTCGTGTTCAACCACCATTTTTAGATAGAGAATTGGTTGACCTGTTCATAGGTTCTTTGCAAGGCCCATACCTAGAAAAAATGATGAGCAATGGGACATCAAACTTCTCTGACTTGGTTTTAGTAGGAGAATGCATTGAGAATCATATCAAGAGTGGAAAGATCCTAGACGCCTCGAGCATCCAAGCTAGTGGGAGTGAATCCATTGTCAGTTCTGAAGAGGAAAGGGAGGATGAAATCAATGCAATATGGGACACTCTATAAGCTTCATCTCCGGTACCTTATCCTCAATACTCAAGCATCTGAAATGTTCAAAGTCAGCAATCCCATGGGCCTCCCTGTGCGATTCCTTTCTTTCCACATTGTCAATATACTCCTGCCAATAGAGGCCCCCCTCGTCAACAACAGATTGCACAACGACACTCTTCACAACCCCGACGCTACTATAATCAAAGACCAAAAAGGCATTTTAATCATTTGCCAGTACCATTCAGTCATATATTGCCACGTTTGATTAGTAGTGGGTTAATAGTACCAAAGGGCTTGGATCCTATTATTCCTCCATACCCACTAGGCTTTGACGCCAATGCACGATGTGGCTACCATGCTGGCGCCTTGGGGCATTCAACTGAGAATTACAAACAGCTCAAAAACAAGGTCCAAGATCTGATTGAGTCCAAGCTAATCTCATTTACGCCTCGAGGTTTTCAAATCAACGTCAATCCTTCATCTGATCAGGCAGGTCCATCATCCGCTCATGTTAAGGGAGAAGTTGCTGAGAGTAGGTGTGGAGAAGGTTATCATAGTGGTCTCGATGAACAAGAATGCTAGTTCAACAGTGGGTCAAGAAAGAAAAGCCCAGTCCTCAATGCTGGCAATTTTTAGATCATGTCATTCTATGCATTTGTAGTTTCTTTTTGTTATGTGCTATTTGCTTTTAGACATTGTTGTTTATTAATGGTAATATTAATGAAGTGATCATGCATTTTTTGAACTAATCACGTCGCATTCGCTCACATTTTCTTCACTTTTATCAAAAAAAAAAATATTCACCTATATACCTCTCATTCACTTTCTTTACCAATTTGTTGTTTAGCAAAGATCGGAGGGAGGATGACGAAAACGAGATACCCATAATTGCTGATGGTATGCTTTTGGATAGAATCCTGCCAAGGATATACAGGCATTGTTTCAAATCCCCAAACACTGGAGAGATAAGGAGTTAATCCCTAGTTCACCACTTCGAGTCGAGAAGTGGCAGTTTCCTTCGGACATTCAAACCCTTACGCTTAACCTGGGGCAGGGTAGTGTTCAGTTAATCTGACTCCGTATTCTTCGTACACGTCCTGAGGTGACGAAGGAACCATACAAAATCCAGAAGTTATGATGGTTGTTCTTCAATGACTGCTGACTTGGCAGTCACAGGCCTTACTCTAAAAAAAAAAAGAAGAGAGCCCGCTAAGTCAAACACTTCAAAAAGGAGACTTACGCAAAAATTAGGGCAATCCCGGTGGACTTGAAAAAAAATCAGTCCAGGCAAAAGTTAGGGATCGAAATAAAAATCAAATGCAAAAGAACAAAATAAGATCCAGTGGCCACCATGCTAAATCAAATGGTCACTGACACCCATCAAAACAAAATAAGGTGACTGCCATTTTGAGCAAACCTTGAATCATTCATCGCTCACACCGTCACCCCATTTGGAGGACAAACATGTGCTGAGTCAACTGAACGTAGGACTGGAGAACATCATGAAGAAAGGGTGGGCACAAAACACACTTTGAGCCTTATATCCTTTGTTTCTATAACCGTGAACCAGACCACGTTATAACCCTCAAAAGACCTAATTGAGGCGGGGTTTATTCTGAAAGCATACTACAGCAAGGTTGCGTAAACTGACTCCTACGATTTTTCTAATCTTCTGTATTGGTGTCGTATTTTTGCTGTATCTTTCACACACCAGTAAATCAGCACTGCGTTTGGACTAATGGTTCACTCGTCACACACTGACACATCATTCCAATAAATGATTTTTCAAAACATGCATGAATGTCGCATTAAAATTACCATTTCTGAATGATCAATTTTTGCTGCAAATCAGTACTTGATATTTTAGAAACTCCAACAAAGTGCAGTTAGAGTGAAATTTGAGCATTCGTTGGCACTGACTCGAATCGAGACTATTTCATAACCTTGTGAATCTGAGGCAAGTCTTTCAAAAGCCAAGACTGGGGCAGACCACTGATCCAGACACTGGGGCAGAAAATCTCAATACCCTATAGACTGGGGCATACAGGTTGCAAAGGGGTAAATTCCCTTCATACATTCAAGTTGGTCAAGCTGGCCATGTCATGCACTAACCGACCCTTGAATTTAATAAGTATTAAAAGCCTTGGGGCAGAGCAAATGCACAATTAGAATGCATTGGATAAGTCGCTACGCTCACACAATCAACATGCATTGGTTACGTCGCTGCGCTCATACAACCATTTATGGCATATCAGCTAGAAAGTTAAAGTTCACTCACGCACAAGCACCCAACTGCCTGCAAAGGATCAAACTTGGGGCACCAAGAGCATCCATAACTATCCTTAGATAATGACACTATCAGATACTAAGTGTCAGGAAATCAAATCCTTTCAACTACCTAAAGTCCAACCTTGCTTGGCAACCACCTAAAGTCCAACCCTGCTTGGCACCTCCTAAAGTCCAACCCTGCTTGGCACCTCCAAAAGTCCAACCTTCCTTGGCAATTACCTAAAATCCAACCCTGCTTGGCACCTCCAAAAGTCCAACCCCGCTTGGCAACTACCAAAAGCCCAACCTTGCTTGGCAACCACCAAAAGTGCACCCTGCTGGCACCTTCATAAAACCAATCACCTTCTTGCTTTCGTATATGCATCACATACAACATACGTGCACCATATGCATAACCTATTTCCTTCCTCAACCCCGGCGTTGATATGTATTGATTTGTACTGACCCCTGAGTCATTGTTATCTTTATCTTCTTCGACCCCCGAGTCGATATTGTCTTTGTTTCCTCGACCCCCGAGTCGATACTGCCTTTATCTTTACCTTCCACCATCTGGATAAGTCATCCACAGATGCTAAGAAAATAATCCCAGGTCAACACCTAGGAGACTTTTGAACGAATGTAGAACCCCTCCCATGATTCTTCAATCCTCTGATGAAAAGATGTCAGAACATCTGACAGAACATCCCCAATCTTGAATCTCAAGGATAATCAATTAAATACTTGTAGATTTCACAAATAGCAATTGATCTTAAATCCTTATACAATAACCCTTCTTCACTGCTGTAGCTGAGCTCCACCAGATTATGTCATGAACACTTATAAAGTATTCAGTCTTGTTGCAAGTATCTTCTTCAATGACAATGTTGAGATACCAAGGCAGCCACTCTTGACTCAAGTAACTAAGACTTTCTCTGAACAAGTCTTCTTTACCTCAACAAATCTTCAACCAGATTGGATTCACTCTTAGGGTCAAAAGAGATGCATCCTTCCTTGCTGTTTTTGTGAAAGGTGAAAATAAATCACCTCTACGGTCTCCACCCCTATGCTTCCTAGGAAGCACCTCCTAGTCTGAAGAATAACTAGAAAACTCCAGAACATTACTCAGTTGCCTTGATTGGACTTGATCATCATACCAAGTGTCTTCAACAACTTAATCAACAAGAAATCATCAAACCCCTAAGGCATGAGTTTGATAATTCATCTTACCCTTCCTCTTCAATCTGACTTCAGCATACAGGATGAAGCCTCCCACCCAAGTACCAAGTCATACAAGACTCGACCACCACAAAGACATCCCTCTGCTCCCGACTTTGGAATGCTATGTGACTTCACACCGATTGACATCTACAAGAACAGAAAACGAGTAAGGACAGCTACAATCTTCCTTCAATCATAACTCAAGAATCCCATACTTCTAGAGCTCTTCAATCAGAATCTCATGCAGCAGAACTACCAAGGAAACAGATCCTGCTTGCCCTAATAAGATGTCAGAACATCTTATAAGACACATCAACAAAAGAACTAGCCACTTCTTTCGTAGTTGTTGTAGAATCTCCCTCAGCAATATGAACAACTAGGAATTTTCCATCAGATATATATATATGCAGCGGAACACACACCAGAAAACTCCTCTACAGCCTTCAGGCAAAACATAATAGACCACGTTACTCTATGTGCAATAGGTCAACATAGGTTTGAAAATAAATCAAACCACACAGCAGCTCACCCCCAAAGCTACACGCCTGACAAGTTCAAACAAGGCCAATGCACACCCTATCATGAATAGTCCATCCTCCACTTCTAGGGACCATTCTCACACCTATATGAACTACTCCAAGTTCAAACATCTTTTCAGTAGAAAGCTTATACCTTGACCATGAACTAGAAAGTATCTTCCCTGGGATCTCATCCAGATACAGAACAGAATGACCTGCTCTGATACCAATTGAAATTCTGGTGCATGTGCAGAATTCAGATGTCCTAAGACATGTTATTCGACATCTGGTCTGACATGAACACACACATGGCAAGGTATAGAAATAATACTGAAAAGCATAAACAAAACACACCGAATTGTTAACCCAGTTCGGATCTAACTATCCTACATCTGGGGGCTACCAATCCAGGGATGAAGTCCTCTATCAGTAGTATGAATTCAAAGCTAAACAACCCGTTTACAACTTATCACTTAATCACTACCCAATGACCCTTCTACCTAGATCCTCTCTAGATATGAGAAAACCTTCTCACTCCCAATCATCGCAATGATGTCTAGCAGTTGACAACCCACAACTGCATCAACGGCTCTTTACCTATTCAACAATTCAACACGGAAGATACACTTCCAAGACACAACTTAGAGTTACTTAAAAGCTTCCTCCAAGAACAATACTCCTCTTACTTAACAGCTTCGAGGATCACACTCACAAACTGTCCAACTCACATGTTGAGTGGTACAGCCATACCAACTCTCCTAGAGAGTGGTTCACAAGAACGAAACCCTAATAATTTTACATCTTGGAATCGTTACTGAACTAGGTTACAAACACTCCTATTTATAACCTACATCCCAACTGGATTTGGGCCTACAAAAACACAGCAAATGAGCGGCTACATATCAGCAGAAACTTCTGCTACAAATCAGGTCTTCAATCAACTCATTTACTTCCTAAAATATCTCCAGATTTAGAAAGTCTCAGTCCTTCAATATTTTCTCTCCATCTTGAATCTTCAGACCTATAAATCAGCGCCTCATGATTGCATAATATTCCAGAATATTCTGCATCAGTTAAAACCTAACAGAATTAACAAACCACTTCAGTTCTGGCGCGATGTCGAATGAACCTGCATGGGACATCTCGATATGACATGTTGTTCCAGATGTTAACACTACTTCAGCTCAACATGTTCCAATGCACACTAGGACTTCTTGCTCAACCTGTTCTTCTTTAGCAAGATAAACTATCCTATCAAACATATTGCTGTTATTATTTATTTTACAAAATTAATGCCAACCCTTACAATTAAAGAACTAACATTCTCCCCCTTTGGCAAATTTTGGCTAAAACAAATACACAAACATTACAACTCAGATTTCAACAGCAATTATAATTCTATATTACTATCAGTAGTCATCAGCAGCTACTAAACTTACACAGAACCCATCAGTACAGCAACAAGGAAATGATCTCAAGTTGTCATAACATCTTGCTTGACATCTACATTTTAGCTTTCTGACCATTCCTTTTGCGGCAGGTCTTGATTGATACCTTCCAAAACTCACATGGTGTACATGAGAAAGAAGATATCCAATACACCCCCTCAAATCAGGAGTCTGAGGAACTTCCTTCTACACATTTCTTTTTCCTTTCAAGAAGGATCCTGCTACATAGAAGGACCAATGGTGGCATGAGAGATCTGCCCACCTTGATTGATTAGTCACCCCTAGTCGACAGAAGCGCCAATTGGCCAACCTGGGTAACTCAGAACACAAGTCACAACTGTGTTCATAACTCAGGACACAAGTCACAAAAACACTCCATCCATTACGATGGTTATGACTTCCTTCTCGTCATTTTTGATGCACCTGTACTGCAGACCCCATACACCATTTCTCAGCATCTGCGCAAAACTCCCTTTTATCTCCCCCTTTTTAGCCACAATTTGGCAAATAATGCCAACCCAAAACCAAATCCAGGAAATGCTTACCCACATACGAACAAAACCCATTAGAGATAGGAAAGGAAAACACTCACAGTTCTGAAGAGGAGAAACGACTGCTCCCTACAAATAGCTGACCATTAATTAGGCCAATAACGTTCCATGCATAGGCAGGAACACGTGTTTTGTCTTATTCTCATACCACCATCCAGAGTAATTCCTTGTTTGGCTCAAGAAAAACATGTCCTATACCATGTTCTGACATCTTATCAGACAGTGTCTGCTTTTCAGATCACACTGCAGACTTAACCAGCGCACATGCTACAAGAAATCTGCACCCTTGTAGTAACACACCATAGACAACAACTTCAACTCCCCCTGACATGAACAACCAAAGCTCCTTATGAAGATGAACACCTTAAATGAATGGAAAACATTAGACTCATCTATATGTCTTCAAGAGCGCCCCCTCTGTTCAACACACCTGCTGAACACATTCACTTAATGCTTGATCCTCCAGCAAACCAGGTACCACACCAGTACATACATCAGACAGAAGCTTGTGCTCTCTGGAGACAAAAAAAAAAAAAACCATAACATTCTGAAAAGAATGTTCTGTCAGAAGATGTTAAGACATCAGTCTTGACATCATGAACAGAATCCATCTGTACTAAGAAAAACACCACATTCCAAATAAAAATAGAATTTCCAAGCTCCCTCTTAAGCCAAGGGACCAAAACCAACCAAAACAAAAACACATCACATCACAGAAGATCACAAGAACACAGGAACAATATTCTCTCATCCAACTCTCCAAAGGCAATCATTCCCTATCATTCTCTCGTATGATAATTTGGAATACTCCTGATCAGTTGATGAGTATCTTCACCTTCAGACTTTCAAGCAATCAATACCTGATCTGCTTTAGTCTTCTCTACATTCTCCATCCAAGGCAGACCTTCTACTTCATCATTCTTCCGTATGACTATGTAGACGCTCCTTAGGCATAATGTAGGTACCAAGCTCCAGAACCAGAGCATAATCATTCTTCACCAAGGATATCCAACCAGATAATGTCCCAACACAAGTTAGAACATCTGCCACACACCAAGACATCATCACCATGCTTCTTGATATGCTCCACCAACTGGACTTACTATAGCATAGTAATCCAAAGAACTTGAGAAATAAACTCTCATCCACCTTCAAGAAGAATAATCTCCTTGAGTCTTCAACTCATCACCCTTCTGCCCAAGAGTAACTTGTTCCAAGACATTTCTCAATAATAACCAGCTGCCACACTCTGATTAATTCTTCGAATCCACTTCTGAGATCAACCAAATGCCACAGTTTGATCACCTCATTCATGAATCCTCATATGAAATCAACCAAATGCCACATTTTGATCTTTTTCACGTATTTCAGAACTCTCACAAAGGTATCCTGATCCACCAAGGAAACTTGATCTTCAAGTCACATGTTCCTTCCTGTAGATCACCCCATTATAAGCTGATGTGCCACATCACCAACCGAGACTTCTAATGTTAAGCTAGATGTCAGAACATTATGACATCCAACTGTTGAATTCAGCTCTTCCTTCTGCCACTCAGAATAACCTCCTCCCTTTGCAGAAACATATTTCCATGCTCTCATAGACTTGATTCAACAATCAAGTTTGGGTAGACAACCTCCATCCTACTCAGAAACTCCAAAGACTGAATCTTTCGAAAATAAGTAGTCCAAGACTACCCCATAGCAATACTAAAGAATGTCACTACCCTTAGTAGAGCCGTTAGTATAAAGCTAGAGACAACTGCCACTTATCCTTGACCTTCATAACCAGAGCAAACACCATGCTCCAAACCACTTAGATCAGAAATAAACTGATCCAAGTTGTATCCATCAAGATTATGATGTCTTCATAGTCTTCCATCTTCATCTTCAACAGCACCACCATCTGGATAAGTCATCCACAGATGCTAAGAAAATAATCCCAGGTCAACACCTAGGAGACTTTTGAGCGAATGTAGAACCCCTCCCATGATTCTTCAATCCTCTGATGAAAAGATGTCAAAACATCTGACATAACATCCCCAATCTTGAATCTCAAGGATAATCAATTAAATACTTGTGGATTTCACAAATAGCAATTGATCTTAAATCCTTATACAATAACCTTTCTTCACTGCTGTAGCTGAGCTCCACCAGATCATGTCATGAACACTTATAAAGTATTCAGTCTTGTTGCAAGTATTTTATTCAATGACAATGTTGAGATACCAAGGCTGCCACTCTTGACTCAAGTAACTAAGACTTTCTCTGAACAAGTCTTCTTTACCTCAACAAATCTTCAACTAGATTGGATTCACTCTTAGGGTCAAAAGAGATGCATCCTTTCTTGCTGTTTTTGTGAAAGGTGAAAATAAATCACCTCCACGGTCTTCACCCCTATGCTTCCTAGGAAGCACCTCCTAGTCTGAAGAATAACTAGAAAACTCCAGAACATGACTCAGTTGCCTTGATTGGACTTGATCATCATACCAAGTGTCTTCAACAACTTAATCAACAAGAAATCATCAAACCCCTAGAGCATGAGTTTGATAATTCATCTTACCCTTCCTTTTCAATCTGACTTCAGCATACAGGATGAAGCCTCTCACCCAAGTACTAAGTCATACAAGACTCAACCACCACAAAGACATCCCTCTGCTCCCGACTTTGGAATGCTATGTGACTTCACACCGGTTGACATCTACAAGAACAGAAAACGAGTAAGGACAGCTACAATCTTCCTTCAATCATAACTCAAGAATCCCATACTTCTAGAGCTCTTCAATCAGAATCTCATGCAGCGGAACTACCAAGGAAACAGATCCTGCTTGCCCTAATAAGATGTCAGAACATCTTATAAGACACATCAACAAAAGAACTAGCCACTTCTTTTGTAGTTGTTATATAATCTCCCTCAGCAATATGAACAACTTGGAATTTTCCATCAGATATATATATGCAGCGGAACACACACCAGAAAACTCCTCTACAGCCTTCAGGCAAAATATAATAGCCCACGTTTCTCTATGTGCAATTGGTCAACATAGGTTTGAAAATAAATTAAACCACACAGCAGCTCACCACCAAAGCTACACGCCTGACAACTTCAAACAAGGCCAATGCACACCCTATCATGAATAGTCCATCCTCCACTTCTAGGGACCATTCTCACACCTATATGAACTACTCCAAGTTCAAACATCTTTTCAGTAAAAAGCTTCTACCTTGACCATGAACCAGAAAGTATCTTCCCTGGGATCTTATCCAGATACAGAACAGAATGACTTGCTCTGATACCAATTGAAATTCTGGTGTATGTGCAGAATTCAGATGTCCTAAGACATGTTATTCGACATCTGGTCTGACATGAACACACACATGGAAAGGTATAGAAACAGTACTGAAAAGCATAAACAAAACACACAGAATTGTTAACCCAGTCCAGATCTAACTATCCTACATCTAGGGGCTACCAAGCCAGGGATGAAGTCCACTATCAGTAGTATCAATTCAAAGCTAAACAACCCGTTTACAACTTATCACTTAATCACTACCCAATGACCCTTCTACCTAGATCCTCTCTAGATATGAGAAAACCTTCTCACTCCCAATCATCGCAATGATGTCTAGCAGTTGACAACCCACAACTGCATCAACGGCTCTTTACATATACAACAATTCAACACAGAAGATACACGTCCAAGACACAACTTAGAGTTACTTAAAAGCTTCCTCCAAGAACAATACTCCTCTTACTTAACAGCTTCGAGGATCACACTCACAAACTGTCCAACTCACATGTTGAGTGGTACAGCCATACCAACTCTCCTAGAGAGTGGTTCACAAGAACGAAAACCTAATAATTTTACATCTTGGAATCGTTACTGAACTAGGTTACAAACACTCCTATTTATAACCTACATCCCAACTGGATTTGGGCCTACAAAAACACAGTAAATGAGCTGCTACATATCAGCAGAAACTTCTGCTACAAATCAGGTCTTCAATCAACTCATTTACTTCCTAAAATATCTCCAGATTTAGAAAGTCTCAGTCCTTCAATATTTTCTCTCCATCTTGAATCTTCAGACCTATAAATCAGCGCCTCATGATTGCATAATATTCCAGAATATTCTGCATCAGTTAAAACCTAACAGAATTAACAAACCACTTCAGTTCTGGCGCGATGTCGAATGAACCTGCATGGGACATCTCGATAGGACATGTTGTTCCAGATGTTAACACTACTTCAGCTCAACATGTTCCAATGCATACTAGGACTTTTTGCTCAACCTGTTCTTCTTTAGCAAGATAAACTATCCTATCAAACATATTGCTGTTATTATTTGTTTTACAAAATTAATGCCAACCCTTACAATTAAAACTAACATTCTCCCCCTTTGGCAAATTTTGGTTAAAACAAATACACAAACATTACAACTCAGATTTCAACAGCAATTACAATTCTATATTACTGTCAGTAGTCATCAGCAGCTACTGAACTTACACAGAACCCATCAGTACAGCAACAAGGAAATGATCTCAAGTTGTCATAACATCTTGCTTGACATCTACATTTTAGCTTTCTGACCATTCCTTTTGCGGCAGGTCTTGATTGATACCTTCCAAAACTCACATGGTGTACATGAGAAAGAAGATATCCAATACACCCCCTCAAATCAGGAGTCTGAGGAACTTCCTTCTACACATTTCTTTTTCCTTTCAAGAAGGATCCAGCTACATAGAAGGACCAATGGTGGCATGAGAGATCTGCCCACCTTGATTGATTAGTCACCCCTAGTCGACAGAAGCGCCAATTGGCCAACCTAGGTAACTCAGAACACAAGTCACAACTGTGTTCATAACTCAGGACACAAGTCACAAAAACACTCCATCCATTACGATGGTTATGACTTCCTTCTCGTCATTTTTGATGCACCTGTACTGCAGACCCCATACACCATTTCTCAGCATCTGCGCAAAACTCCCTTTTATCTCCCCCTTTTTAGCCACAATTTGGCAAATAATGCCAACCCAAAACCAAATCCAGGAAATGCTTACCCACATACGAACAAAACCCATTAGAGATAGGAAAGGAAAACACTCACAGTTCTAAAGAGGAGAAACGAATGCTCCCTACAAATAGCTGACCATTAATTAGGCCAATAACGTTCCATGCATAGGCAGGAACACGTGTTTTGTCTTATCCTCATACCACCATCCAGAGTAATTCCTTGTTTGGCTCAAGAAAAACATGTCATGTACCATGTTCTGACATCCTATCAGACAATGTCTGCTTTTCAGATCACACTGCAGACTTAACCAGCGTACATGCTACAAGAAATCTGCACCCTTGTAGTAACACACCATAGACAACAACTTCAACTCCCCCTGACATGAACAACCAAAGCTCCTTATGAAGATGAACACCTTAAATGAATGGAAAACATAAGACTCATCTATATGTCTTCAAGAGCGCCCCCTCTGTTCAACACACCTGCTAAACACATTCACTTAATGCTTGATCCTCCAGCAAACCAGGTACCACACCAGTACATACATCAGACAGAAGCTTGTGCTCTCTGGAGACAAAAATAAAGAAAAAAAACCATAACATTCTGAAAAGAATGTTCTGTCAGAAGATGTTAAGACATCAGTCTTGACATCATGAACAGAATCCATCTGTACTAAGAAAAACACCACATTCCAAATAAAAATAGAATTTCCAAGCTCCCTCTTAAGCCAAGGGACCAGAACCAACCAGAACAAAAACACATCACATCACAGAAGATCACAAGAACACAGGAATAATATTCTCTCATCCAACTCTCCAAAGGCAATCATTCCCTATCATTCTCTCGTATGATAATTTGGAATACTCCTGATCAGTTGATGAGTATCTTCACCTTCAAACTTTCAAGCAATCAATACCTGATCTGCTTTAGTCTTCTCTACATTCTCCATCTAAGGCAGACCTTCTACTTCATCATTCTTCCGTATGACTATGTAGACGCTCCTTAGGCATAATGTAGGTACCAAGCTCCAGAACTAGAGCATAATCATTCTTCACCAAGGATATCCAACCAGATAATGTCCCAACACAAGTTAGAACATCTGCCACACACCAAGACATCATCACCATGCTTCTTGATATGCTCCACCAACTGGACTTACTATAGCATAGTAATCCAAAGAACTAGAGAAATAAACTCTCATCCACCTTCAAGAAGAATAATCTCCTTGAGTCTTCAACTCATCACCCTTCTGCCCAAGAGTAACTTGTTCCAAGACATTTCTCAATAATAACCAGCTGCCACACTCTGATTATCTTGATTCTTCAAATCCACTTCTGAGATCAACCAAATGCCACAGTTTGATCACCTCATTCATGAATCCTCATATGAAATCAACCAAATGCCACATTTTGATCTTTTTCACGTTTTTCAGAACTCTCACAAAGGTATCCTGATCTACCAAGGAAACTTGATCTTCAAGTCACATGTTCCTTCCTGTAGATCACCCTATCATAAGCTGATGTGCCACATCACCAACCGAGACTTCTAATGTTAAGCTAGATGTCAGAACATTATGACATCCAACTGTTGAATTCAGCTCTTCCTTCTGCCACTCAGAAGAACCTCCTCCCTTTGCAGAAACATATTTCCATGCTCTCATAGACTTGATTTAACAATCACGTTTAAGTAGACAACCTCCATCCTGCTCAGAAACTCCAAAGACTGAATCTTCATAAAATAAGTAGTCCAAGACTACCCCATAGCAATACTAAAGAATGTCACTACCCTTAGTAGAGCCGTTAGTAGAAAGCCAGAGACAACTGCCACTTATCCTTGACCTTCATAACCAGAGCAAACACCATGCTCCAAACCACTTAGATCAGAAATAAACTGATCCAAGCTGTAACCATCAAGATTATGATGTCTTCATAGTCTTCCATCTTCATCTTCAACAGCACCACCATCTGGATAAGTCATCCACAGATGCTAAGAAAATAATCCCATGTCAACACGTAGGAGACTTTTGAGCGAATGTAGAACCCCTCCCATGATTCTTCAATCCTCTGATGAAAAGATGTCAGAACATCTGACAGAACATCCGCAATCTTGAATCTCAAGGATAATCAATTAAATACTTGTGAATTTCACAAATAGCAATTGATCTTAAATCCTTATACAATAACCCTTTTTCACTGCTGTAGCTGAGCTCCACCAGATCATGTCATGAACACTTATAAAGTATTCAGTCTTGTTGCAAGTATCTTCTTCAATGACAATGTTGAGATACCAAGGTTGCCACTCTTGACTCAAGTAACTAAGACTTTCTCTGAACAAGTCTTCTTTACCTCAACAAATCTTCAACCAGATTGGATTCACTCTTAGGGTCAAAAGAGATGCATCCTTCCTTGCTGTTTTTGTGAAAGGTGAAAATAAATCACCTCCACGGTCTTCACCCCTATGCTTCCTAGGAAGCACCTCCTAGTCTGAAGAATAACTAGAAAACTCCAAAACATGACTCAGTTGCCTTGATTGGACTTGATCATCATACCAAGTATCTTCAACAACTTAATCAACAAGAAATCATCAAACCCCTAAGGCATGAGTTTGATAATTCATCTTACCCTTCCTCTTCAATCTGACTTCAGCATACAGGATGAAGCCTCTCACCCAAGTACCAAGTCATACAAGACTCAACCACCAAAAAGACATCCCTCTGCTCCCGACTTTGGAATGCTATGTGACTTCACACCGGTTGACATCTACAAGAATAGAAAATGAGTAAGGACAGCTACAATCTTCCTTCAATCATAACTCAAGAATCCCATACTTCTAGAGCTCTTCAATCAGAACCTCATGCAGCGGAACTACCAAGGAAACAGATCCTGCTTGCCCTAATAAGATGTCAGAACATCTTATAAGACACATCAACAAAAGAACTAGCCACTTCTTTTGTAGTTGTTGTAGAATCTCCCTCAGCAATGTGAACAACTAGGAATTTTCCATCAGATATATATATGCAGCGGAACACACACCAGAAAACTCCTCTACAGCCTTCAGGAAAAACATAATAGCCCACGTTACTCTATGTGCAATAGGTCAACATAGGTTTGAAAATAAATCAAACCACACAGCAGCTCACCACCAAAGCTACACGCCTGACAACTTCAAACAAGGCCAATGCACACCCTATCATGAATAGTCCATCCTTCACTTCTAGGGACCATTCTCACACCTATATGAACTACTCCAAGTTCAAACATCTTTTCAGTAGAAAGCTTCTACCTTGACCATGAACCAGAAAGTATCTTCCCTGGGATCTCATCCAGATACAGAACAGAATGACCTGCTCTGATACCAATTGAAATTCTGGTGCATGTGCAGAATTCAGATGTCCTAGGACATGTTATTCGACATCTGGTCTGACATGAACACACACATGGCAAGGTATAGAAACAGTACTGAAAAGCATAAACAAAACACACAGAATTGTTAACCCAGTTCAGATCTAACTATCCTACATCTGGGGGCTACCAAGCCAGGGATGAAGTCCACTATCAGTAGTATCAATTCAAAGCTAAATAACCCGTTTACAACTTATCACTTAATTAATACCCAATGAACCTTCTACCTAGATCCTCTCTAGATATGAGAAACCCTTCTCACTCCCAATCATCGCAATGATGTCTAGCAGTTGACAACCCACAACTGCATCAACGGCTCTTTACCTATACAACAATTCAACACGGAAGATACACTTCCAAGACACAACTTAGAGTTACCTAAAAGCTTCCTCCAAGAACAATACTCCTCTTACTTAATAGCTTTGAGGATCACACTCACAAACTGTCCAACTCACATGTTGAGTGGTACAGCCATACCAACTCTCCTAGAGAGTGGTTCACAAGAACGAAACCCTAATAATTTTACATCTTGGAATCGTTACTGAACTAGGTTACAAACACTCCTATTTATAACCTACATCCCAACTGGATTTGGGCCTACAAAAACACAGCAAATGAGCTGCTACATATCAGCAGAAACTTCTGCTACAAATCAGGTCTTCAATCAACTCATTTACTTCCTAAAATATCTCCAGATTTAGAAAGTCTCAGTCCTTCAATATTTTCTCTCCATCTTGAATCTTCAGACCTATAAATCAGTGCCTCATGATTGCATAATATTCCAGAATATTCTGCATCAGTTAAAACCTAACAGAATTAACAAACCACTTCAGTTCTGGCGCGATGTCGAATGAACCTGCATGGGACATCTTGATAGGACATGTTGTTCCAGATGTTAACACTACTTCAGCTCAACATGTTCCAATGCACACTAGGACTTCTTGCTCAACCTGTTCTTCTTTAGCAAGATAAACTATCCTATCAAACATATTGTTGTTATTATTTGTTTTACAAAATTAATGCAAACCCTTACAATTAAAGAACTAACAGAGAAGCTGATACCCCAAACGTGCTTAAGGAATTCAACTCCCCAGCAAGTCATTCTTCAGTCAGTCAGTGATATTGACAATCCCCAGTAGCTGTTGCTATTCTCACTCCTCAAACAGAGGACATCCTAGAAAGTTTTTTGTGAGCTTTCCCCTGCAGAACCAGCACATTTCCTCCGACAGGAATCTTGCTCAACCATCCTTCAGCAAATTTACTTCAGAGATACTGCTTTGGTATCATCGAGGAACCTTAGTGGATAAGGGACTGCTTCGACGACCCAGAGAATCTCGCGCTTTTCCAAAAATACAACTTTGGTATCATCGAGGAACCTTAATGGATAAGGAACTGCTTCGACGGCCCAGAGAATCGTCTGCCTTCGGAGATGCTGCTCTGGTATCATCGAGGAACCTTAATGGCTAAGGGACTGCTTCGACGACCCAGAGAATCTCGCGCTTTTTCAAAAATACAACTTTGGTATCATCGGAGGACCTTATATGGATAAGGGACTGCTTTGACCACCCAAAGGACCTCAAGTTATTTTGTTCAGTTTGAACCTCGCTACTTCGTTCTGTCAGCTCTTACCCTACAAACACTTTTACCTTTCGTCAGACAAATTTTTGGGGTCTTCTTATATCTAATTGACTTCTACCCTTAAAATGAACGCCATGCGGCCGTTCACTCTCTCGGGCTCAAGCCAATTAGATATGGGCATCTGTCATACCCCAAATTTGTCCTACTTGTGAATAGTTTTCATCTGAATATTCATCCACTAACCATCATATCTATATCCAATCCATTTGTCCATTTTCACTTTTAATTAACCTATCTTTTTCTTTTATTCTTTTTTTATAACCATTTCCATTATCCATTACAAATATCCATAACCATTTCTACCTTTCATATTATCCATTTTGTCATAAATAACCATATTTCATTTTAAATCCACTTATCCACTTTTTAACTACATATTTTCCAATAACCAAGTTCATAAACCCATATTCATTTCCCATCCAATTTAAATCCATACCATTTTTCATTTCCATATCCATTCTTTTCCTTTAACCCATTTTTTAATTCATTTTAACCTTTTTTATTATTATCCAAATATTAACCAATTACCCAAAATTTGTCCATATCCACTTAATTAATCCAATCCATTTTTTTTCATACCCATTACACATTATCCATTTTATTCAAAAAAATATCACAAAAAAAATCCATTTCAAAAATTCATTATCCACTTCAAATATCCAAAACAATTTTTTATCAATTTTCTACCTTAAACTTTTATCCAAAAATACCATTTATCCATTCTAATAATATTCGCACAAGAAAGTTAAAAAATATATATAAGCCCAATAGCATCACCATCTTACAAAGCCCATGTTAATATGATAAGTCCATAAATTGACCTAGCTATTTAAGGGGGAGGTTGACCTAGCTATAGGAAGAAAGGGCACATAAACCTAGGGAGGCGGACAATTGTCCGCGGCGCATGAAAAGTGGTAGGTGATTTTCAGAAAAAAGAAGGCAAATGGGAAAGAGGATAATATGGCAACCAATGTCATTTTCTTTTCGTTTTTAGCCACACGAGTCCTCCTTCACAACTTTCCTATCCATTCTTTTGCTCACCACCAATAACAACTTACTCACCGGAACACCACCAAAAAACGCACGCCATCTACAGACTGTGCAACGCCCTTCACCATGTGAGCATCCCCAAACCAAACCATGTGTTCCGCCAGCGAAAACCTCCATAACTCCAACAATCAACTCACCATCATCAACTTAACTCTTCCCGAACCTCACAACAACAACCAGAAAAACTCTTCCTCTCAACACCTTGACCCACTTTCTTCTCCTTATTCTTTCCGCATGAATTTCGAACTACTCCCCACCAAACTCCTCAAAATGAAACACGAACAAGAAGTGTATGCGAGCAACTCTCACAAGCGGCATATGATAAAGGAAGGGAACAACACTGGAAGAATATAACTCGCCAGAAAAATAATACTTCTTCAAGAGAGGTCACCAACAACAACCTGGCCTTCCTCCTTCATCATCACCTGCGGCCGCACCACCACCATGGTAACTCCCTGCGAACCTCATTTATAAACATAAACCAAGCTTCAAAAACTCCTCCAAACCATCACTTCAGAATCCAGACCACATCTCAGACCGGCCAAGCTCACATAAACCACACAACAATTTTCAAAATTTGACTCTCACTTCAAAAAACCTTTTCAACATCGAACCCACCTTCGGACCACCATCCCTCCACTCATCTTTCACGACCTTGCCGCCATCATCAACCATCTTCGGTTTGCCTTCGGCGATGGAAACAACCTAACAACAACAATCGATCTTCGTATTAACACCAGTCGAACCATAAAAACAAGAATCATAACCAGAAATTAAAGATGAAGATGAGTAATTGATAATCATTCAAATCCAAAAACCCAAACGAAGAAGAGAGAATCGTGCCTTGAGAAGTTCGGATCAGGCGAGATTAGTGAGAATGACGTGGCTGTTGATGTTCTATTCCACACCTTTCCTTGTTTTTTAATCTTTTTTAGCTTTTTAGAGAATGAGCTGATGATGTTGCCTTTTGTGTGTTTCGTTTCACAGAAAAATAGAAAAAGAAATGATAAATTGCTTTATTGATGTTTGACCGAGCTGTATGGTGTTGTTGTTGCTATTGGGTTTGGTGGATACTTGAAGCCCATTCTTGAGTCTCTTCCCCACACCCCTTCAATTGCTTTGCGCCGTGCTTCGTAATGGGTGAATGGGCCTCACGGGCCCATGTTGGTTCCCTAGTGAACTGTTTTTATCATCCCTTTGATTGCTGTTACACTTCCCAGCTGTTGATTTTGAGTTACTTATTTATTTATTATGTTGAATACTACTTTTAAGTGTAAATTGAGTCTTGAATTATTTTTACCAATTTTCAATTTAGATTTCAATGACAATCTTAATATATTTTTTTTGGTTAGTTTTTGTTCAAGTGTTAATAATTTCTTAGTGGATCTTGGTTAGAGTTTTAATTGACTTTCTTTTTTTAAGTTCTTACTAACTTTTGGTTTCTCTTGTTAGCACTTTTGATTTTCGGCTTAGTTAATCTCGGACGTTGATTTTTGACATTGGGCGCTTGAGGATTAATCGGATTGATAATGGTGAAGCTTCTAACAATTCCTAAGTTTTTATGTGCATCGAAGAGGCAACGGACCTTCTCCGTTAGGTACCATTTGAATTTTATGTTTAATGCCTCATTCTAAGATTGTGCCCATGATAGAAGCATATTTCTTCCCCCCCATTTTATTCATGATGTTTATATGAGGTGTATGTTTATCTTGTAGATTTTTTTTTATGCCTTGATCATATTATGCTATGTCATTGCGTGTTTATTCAAATCAAAATATTTTTCAACTAATATTTGGACTTCGTGTCAATCATTTTCATACCTTGTAAGTCGATCGTTTTCACGATCGCAATCGACCTCACTTTGCCTCCTCTTGGGCCTTATGCAACGATTACCCATTTTATTCTGATTTGAATGCATGTATGTGATTTGTTTATGTTTAATCATGGCCTAATTAATTCCATAAGATTAAAATTAACCCTTTTTATAAGAGTGAAACAAACTTGATCCAACATCAAGTATTTTCCAAATAAATTCGATCAATTCAATCCTAAGCATTTACTTGATCCATATATCAAGTATTTCCAACCTCCACTTCACACCATGACTTCCTTTCCTTCCATTTCTTAACCTCTTCATACGTAAATTAAAACCTCGATCCAACGTCGAGTGCTTTTCTCAAATCAAACCAACATACGTAATAATACTTAAACATTTTCATAAAGGTGAAAAAGAGGGGGACTAAGTCTTTCATTTTTCTCTTTGATTGCTTGGGTGCGAGTTTCCTTACTCGTGTGTAGGCAATTGACGCCTTTAAAATACATATAATCCGATAAGACTCAAACTCCTTTTCTTAATCAATCATTAATACATTTAATCTTTATTCAAACACATTTTTTTAAAAAAAAAGTGAAAAGGAGGGGGATCAAGTCTTTGGTCTTTCTCTTCAATTGTTTGGGTGCGAGTTTTCTTACTCGTGTGTAGACAATTGACGCCTTTAAAACACATGCAAATCAAATCCACTTTTCTTAATCAAATGCTTTAATACGCCTAATCATATATTCAAACACGACTTTCTAAAAGGTGATGTGAGGGGGGCCAAGTCTTTGACCTCTCTCCTCAATTGTTTGGGTGCGAGTTTTCTTACTCGTGTGTGAATAATTGGCGCTTCTAAAAGACATAAACCTTAATTCGTCGATTGCTTGTGTGCGAGTTCTCTTACTCGTGTATGGGCAATTGTCACTTATCGCTTGGGTGCAAGTTCTCTTACTCGTGTGTGAGCAATTGTTGCCTCTAAAATATCCAATACGATCAAATTTATCCTTTCCTCGCCCCCGTGCGACCGAAACCCTAAAACACGTCCAAATTCAACTCTTTTTCTCAATCAAATCCTTAATACACTTAATTCATACTCAAACAACTTTTCACAAAAAGAACATTATTTAGTCCATTCTCTCGCGCATATGAACTAGTGCTTCAGCCTCCCATGACGAGCCGACAAGCCAACGTTTAGCAGTTAGAATGCGAATTAAACTCTCGTTCGCCTAAAAAACACAAACCAACAAACCGTAGTCCCACGAACTACGAATGCTCTGACTTTCCCATTGCACGAGGGAAAACGTAGGCCCAAGGGTTCTCAATCCTTGCCGAGCACCCTAATAAAAAACCACCTCATTTTCCCTTTAGAAGCAAACCCTTTAGAAGATAAACAAACAAACCGAGCTAACTTTCTCACGAATCGAATCAAGAGGTTCCCGTTGAGTACAACGGACGTAGAGGGTGCTAATACCTTCCCTCTTGCATAACCGACTCCCGAACCCGAATTTGGTTGCGATGACCATGTTCTTATCTCCCTTTTAACGTTTTATCGATATTTTCCTATTCCTTCCTTGGAATGAATAAAGTTAGATGGCGACTCTGTTTCGAACAGTTCTTTCCGCGTCCATCGTGAGGATAGTATTTTTCGAGGTACGACAGATGGCGACTCTGCTAGGGAATGGATATAGCCCTATGCTAGAGAGAGTCAAGCCTAAGTTGACTCGATTCGTGAGAGTTAGATCCGTTTGTTTGCTTATCTTCTCTTGTTTGTTTGCTTGCTTAATTATTTGTTTATTATCTTTTTGTTTGATTATCCTTATCCTATTATTATCTCTTATGACACTGTTGGGGTTCTCTGATCATTGGTGCTTTGTGAGATGGCTCTTTACCCAAGTCTGAGTATAACCCTAGGATTAGAATGGTGGTTGTGTAGTGTAGGCTTGCATGGTCCCTTCCGTGTGTGTTGAAGCGAAAATCCCGCTTGGAGTAGGTTCCCTTGGATATATTATTGTTGTGGTGAAACTTTGCCATGGCGGTAATGTTTTCGATCCTGAATCGTTGATCCCAAGGACCTTTAACCCATTTTACCCATGGCGGTTAGTAGTGTTAATTCTATGTGAGTTGACGCGAATGCCCCAATCAGATGAGATCCCTCGAACGTATTACTTCATGACAGTAATATTTTCGACCTCGATCTAGGATTCTGAGAACCCTAAACCTGTGTGTCGATTGTAACGCCCCGATTTGTTTAATTGTATTTATTTATTTCATTTATGTGAATTTTGTGATATGTGTGAGTTTATTGTATTTTACCTGCTAATTGAGTTAATTGGTTAATTTTCTTGATAGGTAAAATATTTGCAATAAATTATAATTTGTTTTCAACTTTTATTTCCCGAAATATATTTCATCGCTGTTTAAGTTTTATCGCATTTTGAGAGCGTTTGGGAGATATTTGAGCGTAAGGGCAAAATGGTCATTTGGAGAGGTTAGATATTTTAGAAAAAGTAGATATTTTATAAATAGAAATAGAAAGAGAGAAACAGTAAGGAAAAGAAAAAGAAAAGAAAGAGAAAGAGAAGAGAAGAGAAAAAGAGAAAGAAGGAGAAAAGAAGAGAAAACTTGAGAAAAGAAGAAAATCATCAAATCAAAAGCTTGGTCTTCGATTAATCGGGTAAGGGTGAGAAGTTTCGATTATATTTCGATTGTATATGTATATGTATGTGTTTGTTGGTTTGATTTTTGGTTGGAAAATGTTAGGTTTTAACATGTGATAGAAATGGTAAAACGAATAGAAATCGATATTTTTACGGACGAAAGTCGGAATAGATTGCGTAGTTGTGTCGGGTAATGTTAGGCCGTGATCGAGTATGCTTATTTTATCGAATTTGGTTGATTTTGTAAGTTTTTGCATTTTTGGAGATTTGAGGGTTTAAGATTCGGATTGAAATCGAAAGTCGTAGAATTCACGTTTGATGGTTCCAAATCACCACTATATGTTTGGTATGAATGAGTATGTGTTTGTTTCGAAAAAAATAATTGAATCGGTCGGATTTTTGGACGAAATTGCTCAAACCCGTAGCAGTCCGCAGAGAATTTTCTGGTTTTCGGTAAAACTTCGAAAATTCATATCTCTTGAACCGTAAGTCGGTTTTGACCCCCGTTCGAAGCGTTGCAAAGCTAACGAAATGTTCTTTCTAGGAAAAATGGTTTTGAGGTATGTATCTGGTTCAATTATAGCAGAAAATTGAAACCGTATCGTTGTGTTGATTTTTACCGTCGTGAATGTGTGTGATTGATGTGTTATCGTGCGGTATGCTTTTGTTATATAACGTATAGCTTGTGTGTTATTATATGATGTGAATACCTTAGATGAAATTTTGTATGATTGTCGGGGTTTTTTGTGGCCTAATGGGAGAATATATTGTTGAATCGAATTACAAATATAAGTTATTATGAATGTTGTTGTGGGTAGCCTCGTGGCGTGAATCCTAGTGTTTTGAATATCATTGTTTGATTGTAGGATTGCTGTGGTTGATGGTGAGAATTCTTGACATGAGTGTATATGCTAAAGTGCTAATTGTTGTGGTTTGTGGATTATGGTGAAATGCATTGTTTTTGTGAAATTCAATGTGTTTTATTTGGTGGCCTTTATGGTTTGAAATGCATTGTTTGAAGTGTTTTTAATGCATGAATAATGATGATGAGATAATTCATATGGTTGAATTGTGAAGATGCATTTGATTGTCATGAGTTATTGTGTGTCAAGCATCATGATATGCATCTTGTGATGTCGTGTGCCCGTGTGGGGTGTGAGCGACGAATCGATTCCAGAGGGAATCCGCTATAATATCGTGTGCCTGTGTGGGGTGTGAGCGATGATTATAGACGATCGTGTGCCCGTGTGGGGTGTGAGCGATCCGGTCATGTGCCCGTATGGGGTGTGAGCGATCCATAAACGTCGTGTGCCCGTGTGGGGTGTGAGCGACAGGGAACATTGTATGTCCGACGGGGAGTTACAGTGATGTAACGAGCGATGGTTCCAATAGTTCCTGAGTGAACTATTGATGAGATTGATGGATGGATGGCACCGCATTTGCATAGAGTCGTTGTGTCGGTCTCTTTGCATATGCATAATTCATGAATGGATTGATTATGTGTGGAAAATCATGATTGAATTGATTATGTGTGGTAAATTTTGAATTGATTTGTTATGTGTTGAGATTGTGATAGCATTGGTAATTTGATGTGAATATGTGATAAATGCATTGGTTGTGGATAATATGTTTTATGCATAGACATATGCTATGTGATGTGGGATGTGTTTTTATATGTTATGACTTGGTATGCCTTATGTGCAAATATGTGAGTATATTGGATACTTGATATATGCTATGTTGTTGGAGTAATAGATATATGTTACGTATATGTGGCATGTTATATGTATTAGCATGTGATGTTTGTGGTGAGAATAACTATGCATGTGGATTTATGTGTGTTTACATATTATTATGCAATCTTGATTTAGTTGTTATTTCTCACCCTTCTGCTGTGGTTTGTTGCTCTATGAGGCAATTGCAGATTAGTGTCTTGGAGGCTTTTGTGAAGATTAGTCCTCCATTCTTTTGTTAGTCTTGGTGTCTGCTCTGATACGTAGCACGGGAGTCGGGGGAACGATTATGTTATATATGTATACCCTTGTTAGATTTATTTTGTATTACCTTTGTATGTATATTTTGATGTTATAAAACAATTTATTTGTAAAACAAGTCGGTTAGGATCTTCCCGCTTTATTCCATAACTGAACTTTCCTTTTGTATGGAAAAAGTTTCCCCTTGAGGATATTCAATTGTTTGTGTTATGTATCAGAAAATATGAGCAGGGATTGTTTTTTCTTTCCTTATTTGTGGCATCCTTGTTTCTGTCGGAAAAATAGATTTTTAGTTATTCTGATTTACATAGGTATTATTTATTCGCGATGGGAATTGGTGTGTTACATAAGTGGTATCATAGCAGGTCGGTCCGTCCGACTAAGTTGTTGAGTCAGTTGGTGTGCCAGTTGAATATTGTCGGTGTTGTTTGTTCCTTAATACGTGATATGTGTGTGGAACACTATCAGTGCTTTCTGGTTTTCTAATCTTTTGTCTTCAGGATTGTGAATGAGATAAATGGGGGAGAAGCTGGTACTTCTCCATGTTGCTTCAGGTGTGGAGCGCTGGCTCAGTGTGTTGTGAATTGCAAGATTGTAAGTGTTGTTTGGACAGTGTTGTTCCCTATTCCGGAAGGAATGCGGAGGTAAGGTTTATGTCAACTAAGGATTTGTGCCTTAGGTAGTTTTGTGTATGGGATGCAAGAAATGCTATTATAGTTTGGTAAAGATGGTTTATTCCCCATCTTGATTGTCGGCTGTCTATTGACAAATTGAGGAACTGATCACCCTTAATCTCTTGTTGATAGTAGACAAAATTATAATGGATGGAATAGACGGGTCTTTTCGGCTTTGATAGTGTGTGCAATGAATTGTTTGGAATTAAGGAAATTATTACAGATTGTTTTGATGAGTCGATGAAGATTCTTATATCGGAAGATGAGGCGGATTAGAGGTTTTGTATATTGGTCAAGTTGGAATGTCTCTGAGGGAGAATGTTTGGGTATTACTAATGGTTGTTCTCAGGGAGTAGAGTGTGAACTTAAATTGGACGAAGGTGAATAGGCGAGGTTATATCTGCTAAGTGAGTAGGACACTCTTTGGAGTTGAGACTAAGGTGTTTGTTATGTTTGTGAGGCTAGTGTCCTGGAAATCGACAGGAAAGCCACAGTGATGGGCCGTCAGTTGTGCATGGTTTTCATATGTGTTTTGGGTGAAACTTTAGTGTGTCGACTTGATGAGGTCTAGTATGGTTGGTAACAAAAAGGATGGCCGGCTGAATGGAAATTTTGAGAAACCTTTGTGTGCGGAGGTAATATTGATATTAAGAGTTCTTTTTGGTTGGTTGTTGATACATGTTGGAAATCGTGGAATTGGGCGGGCAAGAGAAGAAATTATATATGGATTACTGATAGTTGAATAAGGTAACAATTGAGAATAAGCAAACCCAACTAGAAGGAGAATGCAAAGATTCGTTGGAGTTCGCAGTGCGAAGGTCAATGCGAAGGCTCGCTAGCAGTTCGAAATGCGAACTTTGTGCCCTTTTTCTTCTGCCTTGGTTCGCTGGGGGTTCGCATTGCGAATGAGGAAAGCGACTGCTTGCTGGGAGATTCGCATTGCGAACATGGCAGATCTTTCCAAATTGTTTCTTTCTTAACTTTGGCTTCGTTTATCCGATTTAAACGTTCTCTATATCGTTGTGGAGCTATGAAAGGGTTCTATGTTTTGGAAAGCGGAATATTATTTATGGAATGGATTTTTGGTCGATTATTGGGATTAGTCGGAACTACGCAAATTACGTAAAACAAAACTGTTAACACCTTAAAAGCTTCAAGTGATGCGTCTGGAATGTTTGTGGAGTATATGAATCATATCTTCCATATTTATTTGGATAAGATCGTAGTGGTTTTGATTGAGGATATTCGGATCTGTTATAAACTCAGAGGAAGAATAAGTAAAGTGTTTGAGATTTGAATTACAAGTGTTGAAAAGAGACGAAGTTTTATGCTAAGTTATTCGAGTGAGAATTTTGGTTAAAAAGGATTAGTTTTCTTGAATCCATTGGAAGTGGATGTAGTTCTCTAATGAGAGGCTCCGAAGTTGGTTAAGGAGATTAGAAACTTTTGGGCTCAGTTGGTTGTTACTGCAGGTTATGGAAGACTTTGCTAAGTTCGTACTTCTGGTATCTTAGTTGACTTGCAAAGGGTAAGTTGTTTGTTTTAGATGATCGTTGTGAGTGAGTTTTAGAGAGCGGAAGTAGAAGTTGTCTACGGTTTCAGTTTTGATTCTGTGTGATCCTAGTAATCTATTTGCAAGGTATTGTGATGTGTCTTTGATGAGTTTAGTCTGTGTGTTAATGCAAGATGGTAAATTCGTGGCTTATGCTTTACGACAATTGAGGATTTAAAAAAGGATCTATACTATTCTGGATTTGGAATTGTTTGCGGTTGTATTGTGTGGGAATATTTGGAGGTATTATCTTTATGGTTCTAGGTTCAAAGTGTTTGGTAATCACAAGGATATTGAGTACTTGTTTGGTTTGAAGGAATAGAGTATGAGACAACAAGAATGGTTAGAATTTGGGATGAGTTATGACTTTGGCTTGAATTATCCTATTGGGGAAAAGCTGATGTTGTTCCTGAAAAGTTAAGTCGAAAGTTGTTATGCAAGTCTGTTTTGATGGTCAGAGCATTAAAATTATTTGAGCAGTTCAGAGACTTGTGTCTGGTGTGAGGGATAACACAGGAGAGTGTGAGGTTGGGTATATAAAAAGTGAACAGTGATTTTTGGCGAATATGAGAAAGAGTGATATTTTGGACGTGAGACTGGTAGTTTTGATGGTTACAAGTAATCAGAGTGCGCAGCGGAAGTATGTTGTGGCACATTTTGTATTTGCGTGTGTGACTTGTAAGAATTCATAAGTTGAACAGTGGGAACATGTAGGATTGGTAAGACTATTGGACGTTTCAGTATGGAAGTGTTAGGTGGAAGGTTTGAATATTATTCATGGGCTACTATGTAAATGGATGTTTTGATTGTATGTTCGATTGGTGAATCGTAGCATTGTGGTAATATTGTTGTGTGACAAGGATGTTGGTATTCTGGTTTTGTTGATGTTGTTGAGACGATGTGGTGTCGTGGAACTTTGTGTTCTTGTTGTGTTCTGGTTCAAGAGTGAACCTGTGTGTTCGTAACTTGGGTATCCTTTGAGTCGTGAGTTAGTCGTCAAGTGCATTGTATGGGCTTTGCATCTTGTCGTCGTTGTCGTGTCGTTGTTGTAGTTGTCGTCGTTGTCGTGTTGTTGTTGTAGCTGCTGTTAGCAAGGTTGTTTGTCAGTTTGTGGTATTCGCGGTGTGCCTTTGGTTGGCATGTTGGTTTGTTAGTCGGATGCGAGAGTCGTATCCCGAGTTGTTCGTCTCAGTGATATTTTCGAGGACGAAAATGTCTAAGTGGGGGAGAATTGTAACGCCCCGATTTGTTTAATTGTATTTATTTATTTCATTTATGTGAATTTTGTGATATGTGTGAGTTTATTGTATTTTACCTGCTAATTGAGTTAATTGGTTAATTTTCTTGATAGGTAAAATATTTGCAATAAATTATAATTTCTTTTTAACTTTTATTTCCCGAAATATATTTCATCGCTGTTTAAGTTTTATCGCATTTTGAGAGCGTTTGGGAGATATTTGAGCGTAAGGGCAAAATGGTCATTTGGAGATGTTAGATATTTTAGAAAAAGTATATATTTTATAAATAGAAATAAAAAGAGAGAAATAGTAAGGAAAAGAAAAAGAAAAGAAAGAGAAAGAGAAGAGAAGAGAAAAAGAGAAAGAAGGAGAAAAGAAGAGAAAACTTGAGAAAAGAAAAAAATCATCAAATCAAAAGCTTGGTCTTCGATTAATCGGGTAAGGGTGAGAAGTTTCGATTATATTTCGATTGTATATGTATATGTATGTGTTTGTTGGTTTGATTTTTGGTTGGAAAATGTTAGGTTTTAACATGTGATAGAAATGGTAAAATGAATAGAAATCGATGTTTTTACGGACGAAAGTCGGAATAGATTGCGTAGTTGTGTCGGGTAATGTTAGGTCGTGATCGAGTATGCTTGTTTTATCGAATTTGGTTGATTTTGTAAGTTTTTGCATTTTTGGAGATTTGAGGGTTTATGATTCAGATTGAAATCGAAAGTCGTAGAATTCACGTTTGATGGTTCCAAATCACCACTATATGTTTGGTATGAATGAGTATGTGTTTGTTTCGAAAAAAAAATTGAATCGGTCAGATTTTCGGACGAAATTGCTCAAACCCGTAGCAGTCCGCAGGGAATTTTCTAGTTTTCGGTAAAACTTCAAAAATTCATATCTCTTGAACCGTAAGTCGGTTTTGACCCCCGTTTGAAGCGTTGGAAAACTAACGAAATGTTCTTTCTGGGAAAAATGGTTTTGAGGTCTGTATCTGGTTCAATTATAGCAAAAAATTGAAACCGTATTGTTGTGTTGATTTGTACCGTCGTGAATGTGTGCGATTGATGTGTTATCGTGCGTTATGCTTTTGTTATAAAACGTATAGCTTGTGTGTTGTTATATGATGTGAATACCTATGATGAAATGTTGTATGATTGTCGGGGTTGTTTGTGGCCTAATGGGAGAATATATTGTTGAATCGAATTACAAATATAAGTTATTATGAATGTTGTTGTGGGTAGCCTCGTGGCGTGAATCCTAGTGTTTTGAATATCATTGTTTGATTGTAGGATTGCTGTGGTTAATGGTGAGAATTCTTGATATGAGTGCATATGCTAAAGTGCTAATTGTTGTGGTTTGTGGATTATGGTGAAATGCATTGTTTATGTGAAATTCAATGTGTGTTATTTGGTGGCCTTTATGGTTTGAAATGCATTGTTTGAAGTGTTTTCAATGCATGAATAACGATGATGAGATAATTCATATGGTTGAATTGTGAAGATGCATTTGATTGTCATGAGTTCTTGTGTGTCAAGCATCATGATATGCATTTTGTGATGTCGTGTTCCCCTGTGGGGTGTGAGTGACGAATCGATTCCAGAGGGAATCCGCTATAATGTCGTGTGTCCGTGTGGGGTGTGAACGATGATTATAGACGATCATGTGCCCGTGTGGGGTGTGAGCGATCAGGTCATGTGCCCGTATGGGGTGTGAGCGATGATTATAAACGATCGTGTGCCCGTGTGGGGTGTGAGCGATCCAGTCATGTGCCTGTATGAGGTGTGAGCGATCCATAAATGTCGTGTGCCCGTGTGGGGTGTGAGCGACGGGGAACATCGTATGCCCGACGGGGAGTTACAGTGATGTAACAAGAGATGGTTCCAATAGTTCCTGAGTGAACTAGTGATGAGATTGATGGATGGATGGCATCGCATTTGCATAGAGTCGTTGTGTCGGTCTCTTTGCATTTGCATAATTCATGAATGGATTGATTATGTGTGGAAAATCATGATTGGATGGATTATGTGTGGTAAATTGTGAATTGATTTGTTATGTGTTGAGATTGTGATAGCATTGGTAATTTGATGTGCATATGTGATAAATGCATTGGTTGTGGATAATATGTTTTATACATAGACATATGCTATGTGATGTGGGATGTGTTTCTATATGTTATGACTTGGTATGCCTTATGTGCAAATATGTGAGTATATTGGATACTTGATATATGCTATGTTGTTGGAGTAATAGATATATGTTACGTATATGTGGCATGTTATATGTATTAGCATGTGATGTTTGTGGTGAGAATAACTATGCATGTGGATTTATGTGTGTTTGCATATTATTATGTAATCTTGATTTAGTTGTTATTTCTCACCCTTCTGCTGTGGTTTGTTGCTCTATGAGGCAATTGCAGATTAGTGTCTTGGAGGCTTTTGTGAAGATTAGTCCTCCATTCTTTTGTCGGTCTTGGTGTCTGCTCTGATACGTAGCACGGGAGTCGGGGGAACGATTATGTTATATATGTATACCCTTGTTAGATTTATTTTGTATTACCTTTGTATGTATATTTTGATGTTATAAAACAATTTATTTGTAAAACAAGTCTGTTATGGATCTTTCCGCTTTATTCCATAACTGAACTTTCCTTTTGTATGAAAAAAGTTTCCCCTTGAGGGTATTCAATTGTTTGTGTCATGTATCAGAAAATATGAGCAGGGATTATTTTTTCTTTCCTTATTTGTGGCATCCTTGTTTCTGTCAGAAAAATAAATTTTTTGTTACTTTGATTTACATAGGTATTATTTATTCGCGATGGGAATTGGTGTGTTACATCGATGGTTATGTAGTGGGCGCTTCCGAGGAGTCTTTCTCGTGGGGAAGAAACGAAGACCTCACCTAGATGAGATCCTTTCAAAAATATTATCGTCTGATGTTCCTTCGTCATGGCTATAATGTCTTTGAAAGGTATCCACAACTCTAGGCACCTACCCATTTAGAGCCTACCTATGGGGATCCGATGATCAGAGATATCCTGTGTCTAACTCCTTCCTCAGAATCAGATGTTGTTTTGATCCTGGAACTGTGCATAAGCATTACATACTCATGACATCAGTATTACATGCTCATTAGCATATCATTTTGCCAACCAACTCAACCATCCTTTGTCCATAACCCGCAGTTGATTTCCCGACACCCGTATCGGAATTGAAGCCGTTTTTGGAAGAATCATGGATTCAGAAGAGCAGAATCAGTTTGTGTCAAGAGCAGATGTTGACTTGATGAAGAACCAGCTAGACCAAATTGTGGAAGCTATGATAACCTTGTCAAAGAAAGAGGACAACATTCAAAGGCCTACAGTCACTAAGGACGTCACTCTGCCTCAAGTGAATAATCTTGAACAATTTCAGTCGTGAGGATTCCTATAGGTGACCAGGTTATACAAGAATGTCACACTATTCAAGATGAACATGCCTTGTCTCATGATGCAGTTGAATACCATAGCTTTGCATTCACTACACCAAATTCCCGAGGGACAAGCCTGGTGGTGAATACTGAACGACCTCAAGATGTTGAGTTTGCTGAAAGATGTCGTGTGTTGGAAGAGAAGCTTGAAACCATGAAGGGGCGTGATGCTTTTGATCTGAATGCTTTGAACATGTCTTTGGTACCCGAACTTGTAATACCTCCAAAGTTCAAGACGCCAAAATTTGAGAAATACAAAGGAGATAGTTGTCCAAAGCAACATTTGGTGATGTTTTGTAGAAAGATGGCCTCCAATGCTCTCAATGATAAACTTATGATCCACTGTTTCCAAGACAGTCTAAGTGGGGCATCATTGAGTTGGTACATGCAGCTACAGAGTAGCCATATCTAGTCATGGTTGGACTTAGCCAACGCCTTTGTGAAACAATACCAATACAATCTTGACATGGCTCCCAACCGCATACAGTTGCAAGGCTTATCTCAAGAGGAGAACGAATCCTTCAGGGGGTATGCTCAGAGATGGAGAGAGGTAGCTGCTCGCGTTCAACCACCACTTTTAGATAGAGAATTGGTTGACCTGTTCATAAATTCTTTGCAAGACCCATACCTAGAAAAAATGATGAGCAACAGGACATTAAACTTCTCTGATTTGGTTTTGGTAGGAGAACGCATTGAGAATCATATCAAGAGTGGAAAGATCCAAGACGCCTCGAGCATCCAGGCTAGTGAGACTGAATCCATTGTCAGTTCTCCAGAGGAAGGGGAGGATGAAATCAATGCAGTCTGGGACACTTTACAAGCTCCCTCTCCAGTACCTTAAGCATTTCAGATGTTCAAAGTCAGCAATCCCATGGTCAATATACTGCCAATAGAGGTTTCCCTCGTCAACAATAGATTACACAGCAACACTCTTCACAACCCCGACGCTACTATAACCAAAGACCCAAAAGGCATTTTGATTATTTGCCAGTGCCATTCAGTCATATATTGCCACGTTTGATTAGTAGCAGACTAATAGTGCCAAAGGGCTTGGATCCTGTTATTCCTCCATACCCACCAGGTTTCGACGCCAATGCACGATGTGGATACCATGCTGGCGCCATGGGGCATTCAACTGAGAATTGCAAACAGCTCAAAAACAAGATCCAAGATCTGATTGAGTCCAAGCTAATCTCACTTACGCCTCGAGGTCTTCAAATCAACGTCAGTCCTTCACTTGATCAGGTGGGTCCATCCGCCCATGTTATGGAAGAAGTTGTTGAGAGTAGGTGTGAAGAAGGCTATTATACCAGTCTTGATGAACAAGAATGCTAGTCCAACAGTGACTCAAGAAAGAAAAGCCCAGTCCCAAATGCTGGCAATTTTTAGATCATGTCATTTCTATGCATTTGTAGTTTCTTTTTTGTTATGTGCTATTTGCTTTTAGACATTGTTGTTTATTAATGGTAATAGTAATGAAGTGATCAAGCATTTTTTGAACTAATCACGTCGCATTCGCTCACATTTTCTTCACTTATATAAAAACAAAAAAAAATGTTCATCTATATACCTCTCATTCACTTTCTTAACCAAATTGTTGTTTAGCAAAGATTGAAGGGAGGATGACGAAAATGAGATACCCATAATTGCTGATGGTATGCTTTCAGATAAAATCCTGCCAAGGATGTACAGGCATTGTTTCAAATCCCCAAACACTGGAGATATAAGGAGTTAATCCCTAGTTCACCACTTCGAGCCGAGAGATAGAAGTTTCCTTCGGATATTCAAACCCTTACACTCAACCCAGGGCAGGGTAGTGTTCATTTAATCTGACTCAGTATTCTTGGTACACGTCTTGAGGTGACGAAGAAATCATGCAAAATCCAGATGTTATGACGGTTGTTCTTCAATGACTATTGACTTGGCAGTCACAAGCCTTACTCTAAAAAAAAAGCAGAGAGCCCGCTAAGTCAGACACTTCAAAAAGGAGACTTAGGCAAAAATTAGGGCAATCCCGGTGGACTTTAAAAAAAAAAAAAACAGTCCAGGCAAAAGTTAGGGATCAAAAAAGTAAAAAACAAAAGCAAAAGAGGTCCTTAAATCCTTAAGCGAAGCAAAAATAAGATACAGTGGCCACCAAATCAAAACCAAAGGGTCACTAACATCAAGACAAAAGCAAAATAAGGTGACTGTTATTTCAAGCAAATCTTGGATTATCATCTTCACCGTCAAAATCCAAGCGTGTGTCGATTTAACTGAACGTAGGACTGGAGATCATCACGAAGAAGGGGTGGGTACTAATATAACTTTGAGCCTTATATCCTTTGTTTTTATAACCGTGAACCAGACCATGTTACAACCCTCAAAAGACCTAATTGAGGCGGGGTCTATTCTGAAAGCATACTACAGCAAGGTTGCGTAAACTGACTCCTACGAATTTTCTAGTCTTTTGAATTGGTGTCATATTCTTGCGGTATCTTTCACACACCAGATAAATCAGCACTGCGTTTGGACTAATGGTTCACTCGTCACACACTGACACATCATTCCAATAAATGATTTTTCAAAACGTGCATGAACGTCGCATTAAAATTACCATTTCTGAATGATCAATTTTAATTGTAAATCAGCACTTGACATTTTGGAATCTCCAACAAAGTGCAATTAGAGAGAAACTTGAGCATTCGTTGGCGCTGACTCGAATCGAGACTATCTCATAACCTTGTGAATCTGGGGCAAGTCCTTCAAGGCAATACTTAGTTAATCTGATGCAAGTCTTTCAAAAGCCAAGACTGGGGCAGACCACTGAGCCAGACACAGGGGCATACCACTGCAAAATTCAGACACAGGGGCAGATCATCTCATTACCCTCCAGACAGGGGCAGATTCCCTTCGTACATTCAAGTTGGTCAAGCTGGCCATGTCATGCACTAAGCGACCCTTGAATTTAACAAGTATTAAAAGCCTTGGGGCAGAGCAAGTGCACCATCAGAATGCATTGGATAAGTCACTACGCTCACACAATTAACATGCATTGGATAAGTCGCTACGCTCACACAATCAACATGCATTGGTTATGTCGCCGCACTCATACAACCATTTATGGAATATCAACTAGAAGTGAGGTTCTCTCATGAACCAAGCACACAATTTCTGCAAAGGATCAAACTTGGGGGCACCAAGAGCATCCACAGCTGTCCTCTGATAATGGCACTATCAGATACTAAGTGTCGGGAAATCAAATCTTTCCAACAAATCAAAGTCCAACCCTACTTGGCACCTCCAAAAGCCCACCTTGTTTGGCAACCACCAAAAGTCCACTCTGCTGGCACCTTCATAAAACTTATAACCTGCTTGCATCCACATATGCATCACATACAACATACGCATACCATATGCATACATAACCTATTTCCTTCCTCAACCCCCGCGTTGATATATATTATTTTCCTCTTGACCCCTGAGTCAATGTTGTCATTTCCTTTCTCGACCTCCGAGTCGATATTTACCTTTCTTTCAACCCCCGAGTTGATGATATTGCCTTAGTTTCTCGGCCCCCGAGTCGATATCATTATTACATCTTCAACCCCCGAGTTGACATCTTATCGCGTGTACTGACCCCTGAGCCATTGTTATCTTTATCTTCTTCGACTCCCGAGTCGATATTGTCTTTATTTCTTCGACCCCCGAGTCGACATTGCCTTTATCTCTACCTTCGGCCCCCGAGTCGATATTTACCTTTATTTCAACCCCCGCGTTGATGATATTTTGTCTTTGTTTTCTCGACCCCCGAGTCGATATCATTTTCTCTCGACCCCCGAGTCGATATTGCCTTTATCTTTGCCTTCAGCCCCCGAGTCGATATTTACCTTTATTTCAACCCCCGCGTTAATGATATTTTGTCTTTGTTTTCTCGACCCCCGAGTCGATATCATTTTCTCTCGACCCCCGAGTCGATATTGCCTTTATCTTTGCCTTCGACCCCCGAGTCGATGTTTGCTTTTACCTTCAACCCCCGAGTTGATATTTTGTTATTTTCTTCAACCCCCGAGTTGACATCTTATTGCTTGTTATGACCCCCGAGTCATTGTTATCTTTATCTTCTTTGACCCCCGAGTCGACATTGTCTTTATTTTTTCGACCCCCGAGTCGATATTACCGTTACCTTTCTTTCAACCCTCGAGTTGACGACAGTTTATCTTAATGTTTCTCGACCCCCGAGTCGATAGTAATATTTCTTTTTCTCAAACCCTGAGTTGATATGCCAGTACTCCTAGTGAGTCTTTCACCCTGCTCCATCTAAATTAGTCCTTCTTTGGAAGCCAGAAATGAAGCCTTGCCCAGTTGCATTCCTGCATACATAGCATACTAATCCAATCATACCCACATAGCATTCCCACATGCATCTCATAAAAACAGTTCATTTGCATTCCTGTATACATGGCATATCCATCCCCAGCATAGCATAACAGGATCCAGGATCATTTCGCAAGCATCTTGGCCAGTCCTCTATCAAAGTTGGCAGTATTCATTCGAAGAGAAGTTGATACCCCGCACGTGCTCAAGGAATTCTATTCTCCAGCAAGTCATCCTTCAGCCATGCGGTTGATATTAACAATCCCCAGCGGCTATTGCTATTCTTACTCCCCAAGCAAAGGATATCCTAGAAAGTTTCTTGTGAGTCTTCCCTTGCAGAGCCAACATATTTCCTATAACAGGAATCTTGCTCAACTATTATCCAACAAATTTGCGTCAGAGATACTGCTTTGGTATCGTTGAAGAACCTTAACGGATAAGGTACTGCTTCGACGACCCAGAGAATCGTTTGCCTTTCAGAGATAATGCTTTGGTATCGTTGAAGAACCTTAACGGATAAGGTACTGCTTCGACAACCCAGAGAATCGTCTGCCTTTCAAAGATATTGCTTTGGTATCGTTGAGGAACCTTAATGGATAAGGGACTGCTTTGACGACCCAGAGAATCGTCTGCTTTCAAAGATACTGCTTTGGTATCATCGAGGAACCTTAACGGATAAGGTGCTGCTTCGACGACCCAGAGAATCTCAAGTTACTTTGTTCAGTTGGAACCCTGCCACTTCATTCTGTCAACTCTCACTCTACAACACTTTACCTTTTGTGAGACAAATTTTGGGGCATTCTTATATCTAATTGACTTCTACCCTTAGAATGAACGCCGTAGCCGTTCACTCTCTCGGTTTAAGCCAATTAGATAGGGGCATCTGTCATACCCCAAATTTGTCCTACCTGGGAATATTTTTCATCTGAATATTCCTCCACTAACCATCATATCTATAGCCAATCCATTTGTCTATTTTCACTTTTAATTAACCTATCTTTTTCTTGTATTCATCTTTTTATCCATTACAAATATCCATATCCAATTTTGCCTTTCCTTTTATCCATTCTGTCTAAATCCATTTACTTTTTTATCCACTTTTCAACTCCATATTTTCCAATAACCAAATTCATAATATTCATTTCTAAACCAACTCTTAAATCCATAAACCATTTGTCTAATCCATTTTATTTTTTTTAGTTATCCACAAATATCCAAATCCTTTTTTTTAATAATCATAATCCACATCCAAGTTTTTTTAATTATTCAATTTTAATCTCCAAAAGTCCATTGATTATTTATAAAGCCCATTTACACAATAATATATTCAATTCACCAATTGCCAAAAAAATATAAAAGGGCACTTTGGGTATTTTGAAAAAGTAGACAACCCTAACTTGTAGACTATACAAGTGGGTGTGAGAAATGGATGGTGAGGGGGGAAGGCGCCGAATCGGAGGAGAAGAAAAAGGAAAACATCCATCGCTCAACCTCACTCTCCTCCAAATTCTTCAACTGCCCATCTTCTCCATCAACCCTCCGTTCATCTTCTTTCTCTCTCCAATTTCCGCTTCCCCTTCCTCCATCTCCAAGCCGTATCCATCGATACCCCTCTTTTCCACCTTCGTTTCAACTTCAGCTCACCATATACACAAACCGCGACTCACAGCCGTGGATCGACCTCAAGCAACGACATCAGCTCCTCACGGCGACGCGTACGACCACGACGAAGATTTCCCGCTTAACATTTTGCACGACACCGACAACGTTACTAAAGCTCAGATTCATGGAAAATATCGACGCCTTTAGCAACAACAATGCCACATAGTAACTCAGCAGCTCCAAGACAATGTCGTTAGATTCACGATGTTGACATCAAGAACATAGAAATCAAGTATGTGAGAAGATGGCGTGGAATAGTTCAAGCGCAGATTCACAACAAGCAACACCAAGGAACTTAGCGACTCCCGTCAACAATAATAACTCGGTTGGTTTTCTGTGTCAACTTAAACGATTTTGATGCTGTTTTTTTATAATTTTCGGTAATCTCTGTGTCAGTTGAAAAACCTTGTTTAGCTTTCATCTTCAATTCGGTTGTGATTTATACGCGTCCTGCTTTTGAGTATTTCATTTTGAGTAAAGCTTATTAACATTAACGTTTATTCTGTCCTCTTTTTGGTTTGAAAGATTCTGTAATATTGTGAAGATGCGTCGCGGTTTTGGTACTGATTTCGATGTTGCTAATTCCTGTTTCAATTTCTGGTACTTAATTTTGTTTAGGCATCGATATTGATGTGTATCAACTTATGGACTGATGTTGTTTCTTGATGTAGTGTTATTTGTTTCATGTTCTATATGCATTCAAATTCATGAGCTGTTGTGTGTCTAGGTAGTTCAGATCTTTGTGGATTTCATGGTTTAAACAAAGTTCATGGTTTAAACAAAGTTAGACAAGTTTGTAGATATGTGTTTGTTTTTGCTGTAGTATATTTTCACTGTTGGTTACCTTGGCTTAATCATTTTAATACTGCAAATTGTTATTTCGAGAACCTTGTACATGTGTTTCATTCATGTATGACTTTGGAATTTGACTGTGAAAGGTAAGCTAATGATGCTTTGCAGTTTCTAAGTTCTTATGTTTTTTCTTTTCTGCGCTTGCTTTGGAATGTGCATTGGCTCTATTTCTTGAAAGGTGAATTTGGGTATTGCTCTTAGGGAGAGGTATATAAAATTCAATTTTTTTTCTTTTTTTACGGATTACATTAGGATTGGTTAGAAAAGTCAGCATTTCTATGTTTATTTGTTTTCCCACTTAATTAACTAGCATAATTAATGAATTATTCAAATTTTAATTGCTTAACTTTATTAATCAATCTTAATTAACTTAATTGTTTGACTTAATCGAATAATTTGATAATTGATTTGGATTAATTTAATTAATTGATTTAATAAACTTTGACCATTTGACTTTTACAAATAAAATCGGGCCAAGATCGAAGGATTCTAAAACTCAAGTCCCTTTTGTTTGCACACACTTGTTTTTAAGTTTCATTCCTATCCTCATTCGACAAAATGTACCCCGTTCTCTTTCTCCTCAATTGCTTGGGTGCGAGTTTCCTTACTCGTGTGTGGGCAATTGACGCCTTTAAAATACATATAATCCGATAATACTCAAACTTCTTTTCTTAATCAATCATTAATACATTTAATCTTTATTCAAACACATTTTTTTTAAAGGTGAAAAGGAGGGGGATCAAGTCTTTGGTCTTTCTCTTCAATTGTTTGGGTGCGAGTTTTCTTACTCGTGTGTAGACAATTGACGCCTCTAAAACTTAAACCTCAACTCCTTAATTGTTTGGGTGCGAGTTCTCTTACTCGTGTGTGGACAATTGACGCCTCTAAAACACTTGTAATTCGACAACATTCAAACTTTTTCCAAGTAATTATTAAAACACTTAATACCTATTTAAACACATTTTACTAAAGGTGAAGTGAGGGTGGTCGAGTCTTTGGCCCTTCTCCTCAATTGTTTGGGTGCGAGTTCTCTTACTCGTGTGTGAACAATTGTCACCTCTAAAACATCTAAAACTCTTTTTTCCCGCGCGAGCGAAACACTAATGCACACGCAAATCAAATTATTTTCTCAATCAAATCTTTAACACATTTAATTCATACTCAAACAACTTTCACAAAAAGAACATTGTTTAATCCATTCTCTCGCGCATATGAACTAGAGCTTCAGCCTCCCTTAACGAGCAGACAAGCCAACGTTTAGCAGTTAGAATGCGAATTAAACTCTCGTTCGCCTAAAAAACACAAACCAAACTACCGTAGTCCCACGAACTACGAATGCTCTGACTTTCCCATTACACGAGGGAATACGTAGGCACAAGGGTTCTAATCCTTGCCGAGCACCCTAATAAAAAACCACCCATTTCCCCTTAGAAAGCAATACCTACCTTAGAAGAAAACAAACAAACCAAGCTAACTTATCTCCCGAATCGAATCAAGAGGTTCCTGTTGAGTACAACGGACGTAGAGGGTGCTAATACCTTCCCTCTTGCGTAACCGACTCCCGAACCCGAATTTGGTTGCGATGACCATGTTCTTATCTCCCTTTTAAGGTTTTATCGATATTTTCCTATTCCTTCCTTGGAATGAATAAAGTTAGATGGCGACTCTGTTTCGAACAATTCTTTCCGCGTCCATCGCGAGGATCGCATTTTTCGAGGTCGACAATGACCAAGCATCATGTTCAACCTTCAGCATTTTCCCTTCATTCACACACTGCACTACCAGAACCTCCTTTATTCTTTCCAATCTAGTAGCCAGAAGGAACATTAATTGCTATAGTTCTTCATGAATATAAACTCCAAGTCTGCTCCTCAGGTTTTCAAACTGAATTGCATCCAGAGCCTTGGTAAATATGTCAGCAAGCTAATTTTCTGTGCTCACATGCTCAAGAGTTATGACTTTGTCCTCCACAAGTTCTTTGATGAAGTGATGCCTGATATCAATATGCTTAGTCCTCCTATGTTGAATGGGATTTTTGGAAATATTAATAGCACTCAGGTTGTCACAAAATAATGTCATGACATCTTGTGTGACATTATACTCAGATAATATCTGCTTCATCCATACCAGTTGAGTACAACTACTACCAGCTGCTATGTACTCAGCTTCAGCAGTAGAAAGAGATACAGAATTTTGCTTCTTACTAAACCATGAAATAAGTTTATTTCCCAAAAAGAAACATTATCCAGAGGTACTCTTCCTATCATCAGCACTTCCAGCCCAATCAGCATCATAATAACCTACTAAAATGGGACTTGAATCATGGGAGTGTAATACCCCAAAATTTGCTCTCCCTCTTTGTGATCATAGCATGGAATTATCATCTATCATATCATATCCACCTCATTAACATTACATTGCATTTAACATAGAAAAATGAAGCATAGCATCCTTCTTACCATCAGGGCATGTGATCAGGTGGAAGGTGGACATTTTTCTCCTAGGAGGTGGGCACCAAAACTAGGGTTTCTAATAAAATCAGGGAATTTTTGATTTTTTGGACCAAATTTGATGTCATGGTATTTCATATGTCCCTAAGTGTATGGAGGTGGAAAATTGCTTCTCAATTGGTTTTGGAAGTGGGTCAATTGGAAGAAAGATCAGAAATCAGGAAAATTGGGCCCAAGTCAAATAATCAGAGGAAAAAGTCAACTCTTGACTTTTTGAGCCCAAAATCATGAAATTCATGTTACATATGTCCAATGTACAAAATTTGATCAAGAAACTCCAAAGGAATCATGAAAAAATCAAGATGTAAAAAGTTGCCATTTTTGGATGAAGAAGGGTTACTAAATATAGCAAGTTTTGGCCATTTTGCATCAGAGTTTGAGCCAAGGCCATTTAAAATTGGGGCATCAAATGAAAATTCCACTCGGCCATAACAAAAGATCTTGTTTCAAGCTTCAAATCCATGTGTGGAACATCTCCATTGGATAATAATTGAGTGAGATATGATTGATCAAAGTTTGAGCAAAGTAGGTTCAAAACTAGGTCATGACCAAGACTTTCAGGGCACGCGCGCAGTCATTTTAACAAACATGTGGTGGGCCAAATGTCCACTCATTTTTCTCATGGTTAAAGGCCTCAAATGAAAAATCTTTCAACATGAAAGTTGTTCCTCTAGGTGAGATCTTTAAGATTGGTGTTCATGTTTTTTTCACTTGATCAAAGGGGAAGAAGTTATGTTGAGTCCAATGTGCTTTGATCATGCTGAAAACCTAGGGGCCATGTTACCTTGTCAACCAACCTTTGCCACGCCCTCATACCAGTTCCAAACCTATGTGTTATAAGTCTTTTTTCAACTTCTTCCAAGCATCATTTCACTTCATTTTTCATACCAAACATGTAGCATTACATCTCCCCTTTCCAATGACTCCAAAAACACACCAATTCATTCATTGAGCAGAGAGAAAAACTTCCTCAAACCACCTCATGTTGGCACTGGTGCATTGACAGTTTAGTGCATGATTTTGGCTCAGTCATCCCACAAACACTTCACGAATTTTATTTCCCCATTTAGTCAAGCATATGTTACTTACACAATGCATACTATCACGTGCCATACATGGGAATAGAAAGAACAAACTTGCTTAGCAAGTTTCTGTCACAATAACCTCACCACCTCAGCTTCACTCTCATCCTCACCACAACTGTTATGAGCTTGACCTCACCATAACCCAACCTTGGCTACTCGCCCCTAACTAACTTGACTCAGTTAGTTAGGGTGGACTCAGTTTAACCACCTTGGCTCACTTAACTCCACCCACTAAACCATGATTAGAACTCACCATAAATAGAAGTCACACTCTCCAATTTGGGAGCTAGCTTCATTTTTCTCATTTTTCACTCTCCCTCTCAAACACTCTCGCATTCTCTCCACCATCTCTCTCTGCTCGAATCTTCATTCACCTTCATTTACTTCATCTTCATCATCATCAATGGCACAAGACTGAAGTAAGAACCATCAAAATCCACATGAATTCCTCAAGTGAAGCTTCATCAACATTTTGATTCTCTCTCTGCTTTCAATATCTTAAGGCTCAACTGCATTTATTTTGCATGAATCAAGCTCCATATCAAGAGTGGATCTCTGGTTTTCTTTTGCTTCAAGGATCTGCAAACTTCAGGTTTCAATCACTCCAACTCTATTGCATTGTTTTAGCTTGTTTCTATATGGTTTAAAGCTTATTAGAAGCTGCGTGAGTCCTGGCTAGTTGATAGGCTCTTTAGGAGTTTAGGTGTGATTTTAGGGCAAATTGTTTTGGCTCGGTTTGTGTTATGTGTGCATGATCTATGAGAAATAATGGTGTATTCTTGATCTCCATAGCTTCCTCTTCATTTTGGTATATGAATGATGCATTTCTGTGAAAGTTGAAGTTTGCAGGTGGTGGTGGTTCGCCGGAGAAGATGACCGGAGGTCCTTCTCCGGCCAGTGGTTGAATGTTAGGGTTTAGCACGTTTTAATCCTGTTCGTTCATTTTTCCTCATCGTATGGCTAAGGGCGTGACAGCACATTAAAATGCATGTGCATGTCATGTGCATCATTTCTGAACTCACTTAAGCATTATGTGGTGTGGCACATGGTAGGGAGTATGGTCATTCATGTACATGCGTTAGATTAGCTTACTTTGACTGGTTGTTGACTTGACTTGATCCTATGGTTGTTATTGTTTTGGCTTGGTTTGACTGAAGTGCATGGTTACTAATGTGTACTGGCGCGTAAATGGACTTAAGCCTTATGCTATTCACACCCCACACTTTCAAAGCCCAATCATATTGAACTCACATTTTTCTATGCTTGCACCCCCCATTCACATTTACATTTCACTTTATTTTTTTTTATTTTCATACACGTTTGCTTTTTAATTTTTAAAAATACTAAATAGTATCATAAAATTCCACAAAAACTCATGAGTATCATTAAAACATTTAGAAAATTTTTGGTGATTTTATTTTCTGATTTTATGACCTTTTTACCCCTGCTCCATAATTCTCTTTGAATTTCTTTGGTGTACATTCTTAATGTGGTGCATGATCTTGTTTAATTTTGTTCTTGATCATTAAAAATTGTTTTGATGCTCTTCTTTTTGCATTGAGTCATTAGCATCTTGAGGTATGTTAAGTGATGTTTATTTGTTTTTTTTAGGTCATTTTATGGCATGTTTGGTGTTCACTTTTGTGTTACTTGGTATGTGCATCCAATTTGACCTAAATGCATTGTTTGACATCATTTTGCCTTGGTTCCTTGCATGCTACTTTGATATGTGATTCATCTCTGATTAGTGAACTTCAATACCATGTTTTCATAATTTTCATGAGGCCATTTGATTTTTGTTTGATGCATTTCATTTAAAGCATTATAACATGTCATATCATTGTAATCTTTTGTGCATGTTTACATGTTTTCTTTTGTGTATACTTGCATGATCATTTGCCTATTTGGTGAGCTACACTCTTGACATTATAGGACATTGATACATATCATATGTCATCCTTGCTTGTTGATTATCATTTGAACCTTGTGCACCTTTAACATGTTGTGTTTGCACTTTCCTTTGTTTGGAACTTCCATTTCAATCCTACTTCTTCTATCACTTCTTAAAAGTCTTGATGTGCCTCATAAATACTTATGAGATGTTTGTGAATCATTTTTCATTTCATTTCAATTCTGATTCATGGATTACATGTTCCATTTATGCACATTTCTTCTTTTTCCTTTCATCTTTCATTCTCCCTTTTCTTATGATATCATGTTCTAATGTCATGGATGATGTTTGTTGCCTATCCACTTGAGTTTGCTTGATAGTAATCATTGGTTTTCTATTTGATGTACATTCTGGTTGTGGTTCTAGGATTTGATTTCTCATTTAATTCTTTTGAGTTTTATGATGCATTACATGTTCTTTTACTTCTTATACTTCTTATACATGTTTACTAACCATGTAGGGGCTTTGGTAAGTTGCAATTGAGTGTGGATAAGGAATCCACATTCAAATTTCTTTCCTTTCATCTCTTTTACAATTCCATTTTGTGTTTTGTTAAGCACTTATGTGCTTTCTTTTAACAACTCATCACCTTCCCTTTTTTGGATTACAATTCATCTTCTACTTTAGAAGTGAATTGTTTAATTCACCCTTTCTTTAGACTTTAGGTTGGAACCTCACAAACCATTAGGATCACTCCCTTTAATCTTCAATTAGGATTGAGTCTTAGTTCATATAGATTTTTACCTTTTCTCCTCTCTTGAGTCTCTCTTCTCATCTTAAAGAAAATCCAAAACATCTAATAAAGGTAAGCATTTATTGCATTTAGGCCTTTCATATAAAGAAAAGATTATAAAGGGGTTTTCTCTTATAATCTTAGAATGTATAGCATTATAGCCCATCTTGGGTCAATGTGTTAAACATTCGATCTTGTATGAGGGACTTGAATGCAATGCTTGTTGAAGGTGCAAATAATAAAAAACACTTCTTCATTTCTTAATCAACAAAAACACTTAATAAACACAAGTATGCTAGTGTGTTTGAACCTTGACAATTGGAACTAAGTGTGGGGGTCTTCTTCGCTCTTAGTGTGTCTTCTTGCTCATTCCATCTTGGAATGTGAGAATGTACACATTCCAATAACTAAGATTCAGATACACTATCATATGCAAATAAATGGGAAAAACTTCTAAAAGACAAAAACAAACAATAACGTCTTTCCTTCGGGAATTCTTTTCTCACCTCATTCACTCTTAGCGTTCGAACGTGCTCCTACTCGTTCTCTTGCAAGATGGTAATGCACTCGGACCAGCGAGCCTGCAACACATGAGCTAGAACGTTAGCCGTTCCTTAAAAAACACAAACAATCCATCCCTAGTGAGGGGAACTACGTCGCTTTGATTCTCATGTTCCCGATGAGATACGTAGGCAGTGGGGTAGGGCCCATGCGAGCACTTCTTTTATTTTCCCTACATTTGTTTCTCTTTCTCTCTCTTTTCCTGTTCCAGTTCTCCAGCTAGCAGTTCTTTTTCCAGCATCTTTTCTTACACCCTTTGATTGAAGCAGTAAGCGTGGATCCCATCGGGTACGATGGATGCGTGGGGGTGCTAATACCTTCCTCTCGCGTAACCGACTCCCTTACCCTTTCTCTTGGTCGTAAGACCATGCTTTTTCCTTTCCTTCAGGTTTATGCGGTGTTTCCTTTCCCTCTCTTGGGATAAATACACATTGCTGGCGACTCTGTTTGGTGCCACTTTCGCGTTTGTACTAGGATGAAAATCCCGGGAGCGACAGCTGGCGACTCTGCTGGGGACAATGTTGACCTATTGCTGGTCCATCCTAAGCGAGTCAATCCTAACGCTTGTCTGTTTTTCTTTCATTGGGTGTTTATTGTTGTGCTGTATTTACCGTTTTACTGTATAGTTATTTACTGTATATTACTGTATATTACTGCATTTATTGCATTTTACCATTTTCATTCCATATGATATATTATGCTATGCTGGACTGTGCTATTTTCTGTTTGTCAGGATGGGATTTCTGAGAGATAAGCCCATTACACAGGCTTGAGGATACACTTAGAATTAGAGTGGAGAGTAGTGGGACCTACGTGCCGTTTGGAGTGCGTTGGGTGTTCACAAAATTCACAGCTAGACGAGGCTATCTTGGGACACGTCATGGCATGCGCATCTTGCGTATTCCAGGATGTAGATCTAGAGAGTTGTCGACTCTAGTGACCGATCATGAGGACCTTAGTGGAAACATCCCTCTTTAGCGGTGACAATGGCAGACCACATTCTGTGGCAAACCCATTCGCACCCGAGGGCCCACTTTGGAACTTGCATAGGATGACTTTTATTTTCTAAGGGGAGTCAGTGGACGACCTCTTTGATTGGCATAGCATTGTATCCTACGGGCTGAATGTGCTATGGCTTCTCAAACCTCCGAAGCTGACAAGCCTTATTTTCTAAGAACCACATGTGAGTATGGGCGGGATGTTTACAGGTTTGCAGGAAACCCAGCCTCCTACCTACCTTACTTGTGATTCTATGATGATTTCAGACATTGTATCCTATGACAGTGATTTAAGTGTTCATCTCAGATATTGCCAGATTCAGTACAGAGACACAGTGCACACAGTTCAATACAGACACAGACACTTGATTACCTGATCACATGCCCTTTTGCATTGCATTATCATATCATAACAGTTATGTTTGTCATTTTCAGGTGCATAATACATTTCTGATTCCAATCCATGGGTTCAACAGAGATCGTTGCCGAGAGAAAGAACAATGTGTCTTACAAGTTTCCAGATCCTGTTTTGGATTCATTGCTCAAAATTATAGATATGGCTGGTCCGGGTATTCTTGATAGGTTTCAGAAGAGCTACGGGAATTTGGTTGGGATGGTCCGTACAATCACCAAGTATGAACATGATGCTTTGCACACTCTGCTGCAGTTCTACGAGCCTTCGTTGAGATGCTTTCTTTTTTTAGATTACATTTTGATGCCAACACTAGAAGAATTTTCATTTATTTTGGGAATTCCGATCACGCCGGCAATACCATTCTTCTCTGGTAGTTCTCCTAGTGTAAAAGAAATTGCTGCTGCGTTACAAATGGATCAGACAGTGGTAAAGAGTGGTGTGAGCAGTAAAAATGGAGTTAGCGGATTTCATTTAGAATTTCTGTCTGGACAAGCCCAAGAGGCTGCAAGTGCTAAAAATTGGACGGTTTACAATTCCATTCTGGCTCTCTGCATATATGGCCTAGTTTTCTTTCCCAATCAGCAAGACTTTGTGGATATGCAAGCAACAAGAGTTTTCGTCCTTAAAAATACAGTCCCTACTTTGTTAGGAGATTTTTATCATTCCATGCATTACAAGAATGAGAAAAGGAGGGGAGGATCTGTTAGTTGTTGTACTCCACTGCTGAGTCATTGGTTTTTCAAACATTTGCCTCAGACAGGTGCCTTTGTGGAAACCAAAGATGTGGCGAAATGGTCTAAACGATTGATGGGTTTAACTGCTGATAACATTGTATGGTTTGACCACCGGTTATTGAGAATAGAGCTTGTCACAAGATGCGGAAATTTTCCAAATGTGCCTTTGATTGGCAGAAAAGGAGGGATCAATTATAATCCAGTTTTGGCCATCCGACAGTTTGGGTATGCTTCCAGGGATCCTCCTACAGAGCAAGATGTGGAAGAATCTTTATTCTTTACAGGAACTAAAGATGCGAAGGTGGTAGAAGTAGTGAATGCTTGGAAAGATAAGCACAAAATTGGAAAAGCAGTTTTTGGAAAAGGAGATTGTAGATCTTATCCTGAATATGACAGGTGGATTGAGACGAAAGTAAAGGAATTGCTTTTACCCTTTTCAAGGGGACCTCTTTTATGTTCAGTACAGCCAGAACAACCCACTATGGTGGCTATTGAAGAATGTGAGAAGTGGAAGAAAATGGTCAGAGAGTTGCAGATAGAGAATTCTGGAATGAGCAGATGTCTTCAGAAAGCTCTAGCTGACAACAAAGAGTTGGAAAAGAGAGCCTTGAAAGCGGAAAAAACCTTGGCTGACAAAGAGGAAGATTTTGATGACAGAGCTCGGTACTTTTGGAAACTTACTTTGGGAGCAGATGACACTAGTCAGGCTCACAAGATTACAAAACAGGCTTTAGCCCGAAGCAAGGATTCATTAGCTCAACTTCGTCAAGCTTGGGATGAAGTCAGAATTGAAAATGCCGAGTTAAAGGATCAGTCGAAGACTAAAGACGAGGAGCTTAAAAAGGCACATGAGCAGAGGAGAAAGTATCGGGAAAGTCTCGGTAAAAGTCAAGAACAGTTAGAAGAAGCTAGAAGCCAGCTGAAGAATACCAAGAAAGAGCTTGAAGAAGCCATGATAGAAAGAGAGATACTCAAGACGCAAGCTGGCGTAAAGAGACACAAAGGAGTGCATGATGACGAAGATCTTATGCTGCATATGGGTTCTTTAACTGAAGCTCTTGAGAAAAGGGATGTCTTGATCAAAGAAATGATTGAAAAGCCGAATCACCAGCGTACCCGTATACTTTTTGAGGAGATCAAATACTCAAGTAATAAGCTGAAGGATGTGGAATTGTCAGATTGATGTTCTTTTCCCTGTATTTTGTCTTTAATGGTTACCATCAGGCTTGTTGATGGATCCATTTTTTCCTTGTATTGCATTGGCGGATGAGCCTTTCTTAAATACTTGAATACTTTGTTGAATGAGTATGAGCAGTTTATTCAGAATTACTCTTTATCAGATATCTGTACACAAGCATATGACCACTACACGTCTCTTTATATCACGATTTCTGGTCTTCAGATTTCCGTGGTTTGGATTGGAATCAGGGTGTAAAGCACTTTGGAAATGATAAACATAACATTGCATGGCATTGCATATCATTCTGCATTTATGTTACTTGCTTTTCAGGTACTCGTAGCAGGGTCTCTAACCATTATTTGGTTTCAGGCAGTATAGCTGAGAATCATATTCACCGATATTCGACGCGAAGAAATCAAGTAAGAATCATGGATCAAGTGCAAAGTGATTTGGCCGAAATGAGGGCGCGTATGGACCAGTTCATGACCCTCATGTCTGGCATGGCGCAAAATCAGGAGAGATTGAGGCTTCTGGTCGAGCGTCTAGACAATGGGCCCGAAGGTGATCAGCATGACAATTCACAGGGACATGGCATCCCTCCTCCCGGTGGCAACCCTCCTCCTGGTGGTAACAATCGGGGTAATGGAAATGGTAGGCATGCTGGTGTTACTCTTGAAGATACTCTGGAAGACCAATTTACTCTGCTAGATGCTGATGTGGGTAATCAAGGTGACCGAAGGTATGATGAGTTAGCAGAAAAGATCAGGGCCATATAATGCAAGAACTCTATGGGTATTGATGTTACCAGCTTGGGGCTGGTCCCAGGAGTCAGAATTCCTCCTAAATTCAAGCCTCCCACTTTTGATAAGTATCACGGCAATGCGTGTCCCCAAACGCATCTTCAAGCTTACTTTGGGAAGATTTCAGCCCATACGGATGACGAGAAGCTATGGATGCACTATTTTCAGGACAGTCTGGCTGGGGCGTCCTTGACCTGGTATATGAAGTTGAATAGAGCTGTTGTGAAGAGTTGGAAAGATCTGGCAGAAGCGTTCTTGAAGCAATACCAGTACAATATTGACATGGCGCCCAACCGCACTCAATTGCAGGGGTTGTCACAAAATGCCAAGGAGAGTTTCAAAGAATATGCACAGAGGTGGAGGGAAATGGCTGCCCAGGTTTAACCTCCCTTGTCAGACAGAGAAATGGCAGATATGTTTATGGGCACCTTGCAAGGGGCCTATCTTGATAGATTAGCTGCTTGTCCGTCAACTGGATTTGCTGATATTGTCATTGCGAGAGAAAGAATAGAAAGTCTGTTAAAGCTTGGAAAGATCCAGGATGTGAGTGGGGCTGGCTCTTCGGGGACGAAGAAACCGTTTGCTAGTAACCAGAAAAGAAGAGAAGGTGATACGAATGATGTGTTTAGAGGACGAGGCAGAGGGCGTTCTCAAGCTTATTATCAGGTAGATGCTGTAACAATCCCCACACCGTCTGTTCAGAAACAACAACCCCAACAACAAGTTCAACAGCAACAACCTTTTTTCCAGCAAAGGTCTAGGCAGAGGGATCGTAAGATGGATCCTCTCCCTATGACTTATGCCGCGCTGTTGCCCCGACTACTCGAGTTAAAGTTGGTAGAACTCCGTACTATGAAAGCTCCGGTTGCTGGAAACCTTCCACCTAACTTCGATGCTAATGCTCGTTGTGAGTTCCACTCAGGTGCTCAGGGGCACTCCATTGAAAAATGCTGGGCTTTCCATCATAAAGTACAAGATTTGATTGATGCTAAAGCCATCAATTTCTCTCCCGCTCCTAATATTACTCAGCATCCCATGCCTGATCATAGTGCAGCAAATGTGTACGCTATTGAAGATGGGAGGAGATTGAATCTGGTGACAGATATCCATCAAGTGAAAACTTCTTTGTTGGTTGTAAAAGATCGTTTATTGAAGGGACAGGTGTTCCCGGGCTGTAATCAAGATTGTTCCGAGTGTATGAATCAGGAGAATGGCTGTAATAAGTTGAAGGTGGGTTTACAGAATTTGATCGATGAAGGATGTCTACAGTTCGACAGAGTCGTGAAAGACACTGATGAGATATCAACCGTGACCATCTATTACACTCCCGCTGAGATTCAAATGCCGGTCAATGCAGTTCCCGTGGCGAGTGTTGCGCCAGAAAGGCCCAGTCCTGTCACTATCACGGTGCCAGGACCAATTCCGTTCACGTCTACAAAGGCTATCCCATGGCACTATGGGGCAGATGTATATTACGAAGGTAAAAAGCAGGAAGTTGAGTCGTCAGTCAGCCCAAATATTGATAACGTAGGGGGTGTAGGGGGCTTTACAAGGAGTGGAAGGTTGTTCGCTCCCCAAACCTTGAGAAGTGATAAAGAGGCAGAAGCCGCAGCAAAGGCTAAAGGTAAACAGGTGGTTGAAAATGCGCCTACACCTGAAGCAGAGACAAAGATTACTTTTGATAAGGAAATGGAAGAATTTATGAAGATAATCAAGAAAAGCGATTATAAGATTGTGGACCAACTGAATCAGACCCCTTCAAAGATTTCAATCTTGTCACTATTGATGTGCTCTGATGCGCATCGGCAGGCGTTGTTGAACGTGTTGAAGAGTGCATACGTGCCACAAGAAATTACTGTTAATCAGCTCGAGGGCGTAATCTCCAATGTTAATGTTAGCCATGGCTTGGGCTTTACAAGTAGAGATTTGACTGTTGAAGGAAGAAACCATAATAAGGCTTTACATATCACGATGGAGTGTAAGGGCGCAGTGTTATCTCATGTACTGGTAGACACTGGTTCATCACTCAATGTCTTGCCCAAGAAGGCATTAATGAAGCTGGAAGTTGATGGTTTGATCTTAAGGCCTAGTGAATTGGTGGTCAGATCATTCGATGGAACTAGACGATCTGTGTTTGGTGAGGTGGAATTGCCCGTACAAATTGGACCACAGGTATTCAAATCCACGTTCCATGTAATGGACATACAACCTGCATATAGCTGCCTATTGGGGTGCCCTTGGATTCACGGAGCCGGGGCTGTTACTTCTACTCTACATCAAAAGCTAAAGTATGAGTTTGAAGGGTAGGTTGTGACGGTGTGTGGGGAAGAAGACATCTTTGTGAGTCACTTGTCCACGTTCAAGTACATTGAAATGGATGGGGAAATTCATGAGATGCTGTGCCAATCATTTGAAGCAGTCAATATTGACGATGCACCTGAGTCTTCTTCTGTACCAATTGGGGTCGGTACCTCCATTTCATCTTACAAACAAGCTGTCGAAGTCGTCAGGGCAGGCAACGCCCAAGGTTGGGGCAGGTTGATAGAGACCCCAATGAAGGAAGACAAATTTGGTATTGGTTATCATCCCTCTACAACTTCAGATGCGGGGAGCAGGGGACCCATTACTTTCAATAGTGGGGGAATTATCTACACGGACCAGTCTTGTGCAGCCACAGAGGATAGTGTTGACAGTAATTGTGACCTGGACAGCTGGGTACGCCCTCATGCTCCGGGACAACAAGTGCAAAACTGGTCCATTGAAGAAGTCATCCGGGTTACTCTTCAGACAGAGTAATTTTTCTTTGTTTTTTTCTAACCATAATGCATGTCAAAATCTTGCGCTCGGCCCAAGGCGTATAGATTCATTTGTAGGGCCACCATGGTTGCATTTGCAATGTTTAATCATTAATAAAGGACGTTTTGCAATTAAATTTTGTTCTCTGTCTTTCAGTTTTTATTTTTGCACAAAAATAAAATGGCAATGTTTCATTTTCTTTTGTTTTGCTTAAAAATAAAATTCTAAAATAAGGCATGAACCCGTTCATGCAGACTTGATCCTCCGGATACCACTGATAACGATTTTGATATGGCTATGTATGACTTTGACAATCCGATTTATCAAGCCGAAGAAGGGGATGAGAAAGATTGTGAACTCTCTGAAGAACTGGCCAGATTGTTGAAACAAGAGGAAAGGGTCATCCAGCCTCATCAGGAGACTGTAGAAATCATCAATATTGGTACCAAGGACGCCAAGAAAGAGATCAGGATTGGTGCCAGCTTGCAAGCAGATGTGAAGCAAACTTTGACGGAAATGTTGCGCGAGTATGTTGACATCTTCGCCTGGTCGTATCAAGACATGCCGGGGTTGGATACGGATATTGTCGTGCACAGGCTGCCATTAAGAGAAGAATGCCCGCCAGTCAAGCAGAAACTTCGTCGGACTCACCCCGACATGGCTTTAAAGATCAAGGAGGAAGTCCAGAAGCAGTGGGATGCTGGTTTTCTTGCTGTGACAAAATATCCTCCGTGGGTAGCCAACATCGTGCCAGTACCGAAGAAAGATGGAAAAGTGAGAATGTGTGTGGATTATCGAGATCTTAATAAAGCTAGCCCGAAAGATGATTTTCCACTACCTCATATTGATGTGCTGGTCGATAATACAGCTCAGTTTTCAGTGTTCTCATTTATGGACGGTTTCTCCGGGTACAACCAGATCAAGATGGCACCTGAAGATATGGAGAAGACCACGTTCATTACTCCGTGGGGTACATATTGTTATAAAGTAATGCCTTTTGGGTTGAAAAACGCAGGGGCAACGTACCAGCGGGCGATGGTGACATTGTTTCATGACTTGATTCATAAGGAGATCGAATGTTATGTAGATGATATGATTGCCAAGTCGAGAACAGAAGAGGAACATCTAATTAACTTGAAAAAGCTGTTTGAAAGGTTGAGAAAGTTCCGTCTGAGATTAAATCCAAACAAGTGCACGTTTGGGGTGCGTTCTGGAAAGTTACTGGGTTTCATTGTGAGCGAAAGAGGAATCGAGGTTGATCCTGCCAAGGTGAAAGCAATACAAGAAATGCCTGAGCCGAGAACAGAAAAAGAGGTTCGTGGTTTCTTGGGTAGATTGAACTACATTGCAAGGTTCATATCTCACCTAACAGCCACGTGTGAACCAATATTTAAACTGCTAAGAAAGGATCAAATGGTCAGGTGGAATGACGATTGCCAATTGGCATTCGATAAGATAAAGGAATATTTGCAGGAACCTCCGATTCTAATGCCTCCAGTTGAAGGGAGACCGCTGATAATGTATCTGACAGTGCTTCAAGGTTCCATGGGTTGTGTTCTCGGGCAACATGACGAGACAGGTAGGAAGGAGTATGTTATCTACTACCTGAGCAAAAAGTTCAATGATTGTGAGTCCCGGTACTCCATGCTTGAAAAGACATGTTGTGCGCTTGCATGGGCCGCTAAGCGATTGAGGCAATATATGGTTAGGCACACAACCTTGTTGATTTCAAAAATGGATCCTATCAAATACATTTTCGAGAAACCAGCATTGACAGGCAGAGTTGCACGGTGGCAAATGGTCTTGACAGAGTATGACATTCAGTACACTTCACAAAAGGCCATCAAAGGAAGTATCTTGTCCGACTATCTTGCGCAACAGCCGATTGATGATTACCAACCCATGAAATTTGACTTCCCTGATGAGGACATCATGTTTCTCAAAGCTAAAGACTGCGAGGAACCACTTCCGGAGGAGGGGCTAGACCCTGAATCCAAATGGAGTCTGATGTTTGATGGGGCTGTCAATATGAATGGGTGCGGAGTTGGAGCAGTTCTTATCACGCCGGAAGGTGTTCATATGCCTTTCACTGCACGAATAACTTTCGGATGCACCAACAATGAAGCAGAGTACGAAGCTTGTATAATGGGGATCGAGGAGGCGGTTAATCTACGGATTAAAACCCTTGATATATTCGGTGATTCAGCTTTGGTAATCAATCAAGTGAAAGGGAGTTGGTACACGCACCAAGCAAATCTAATGCCGTATAGAGATTATACAAGGAGATTGTTGACATTTTTCACAACAGTAAAACTGTACCATATTCCTCGAGATGAGAATAGGTTCGCTGATGCCTTGGCCACTTTGTCTTCCATGATCAAAGTGCAAGGATGGAACCATGTACCTAAGATTGAGGTATCTCGCCTTGACAGACCAGCATTTGTGTTTGCGGTCGATGCAGCGTCTGATGACAAGCCATGGTTTCATGACATTAAGTGTTTCTTGAAAAGTCAAGAGTACCCGCCCGGGGCATCGTCCAAAGACAGGAAGACGTTGAGAAGGTTAGCTGGTAGTTTCTTCTTGAACAAAGATGGCGTGCTGTATAAAAGAAATTTTGACACGGTCATGCTTAGATGTGTGGATAGACATGAAGCAGACTTGTTGATGATTGAAGTGCACGAAGGCTCTTTCGGTACCCATGCCGGAGGGCATGCAATGGCTAAAAAGTTGTTAAGATCGGGATATTATTGGTTGACTATGGAGTCAGATTGTTGCAAATATGCCCGCAAATGCCATAAATGCCAGATCTATGCAGATAAGGTGCATGTGCCTCCAAATTCGTTGAGTATCATGTCGTCGCCTTGGCCGTTTTCCATGTGGGGCATTGATATGATCAGAAAGATTGAGCCTACAGCTTCCTATGGTCATCGTTTCATCTTGGTGGCAATTGATTACTTCACCAAATGGGTTGAAGCCGCATCCTATGCCAATGTTACAAAACAAGTGGTCGCTCGTTTCTTAAAACGGGATATCATTTGCCGATATGGAGTTCCCGAAAGAATCATTACCGATAATGGTTCTAATTTGAATAATAAGATGATGGCTGAGTTATGCCGTGACTTCAAAATCGAACATCACAATTCTTCTCCATACCGCCCAAAGATGAATGGCGCGGTCGAAGCGGCCAACAAAAATATCAAGAAGATTGTACAGAAGATGGTTGTCACGTACAAAGATTGGCATGAGATGTTACCATTTGCTTTGCATGGGTATCGAACGTCGGTACGCACGTCCACTGGGGCAACCCCATTCTCACTTGTATATGGTATGGAGGCAGTACTACCGGTTGAAGTGGAGATTCCGTCTCTCAGAGTCATGATTGATGTTAAGCTAGATGAGGCTGAATGGGTACGAGCCAGATTTGATCAGCTGAGCCTTATTGAGGAAAAGCGATTGGCGGCTGTATGTCATGGGCAATTATACCAGCGCAGAATGAAGCAGGCATTTGACCAAAAGGTACGTCCTCGGGTTTACAAAGTCGGAGATGTGGTACTCAAAAGGATCCTTCCTCCCAATACAGATCACAGGGGCAAATGGACTCCTAATTATGAAGGTCCATTCGTGGTTAAAAAGGTCTTTTCGGGCGGAGCCTTATTGCTTACAACCATGGATGGCGAAGACTTTTCATCCCCTGTCAACTCGGACGTAGTCAAAAAATACTTCGCATGAATAGACCCGCTGGATAATAAAATGAAAAAAAATCCAGGCAAAAAAGGGCATCCCGGCGAACCAAAAACAGAATAAGGTTCGGGCAAAAATTAGGGATATAATTGAAAAATTGTACACCCGGTAAGTTGAAAAACCGAAAGGGCAACTTAGGCAAAAAAGGGTATCCTGGTGGATTGAAAACCTGAAAGGGCGGTCCACGCAAAAGAGAGATTTAAGCGAATGACTACGGTCTGAGTTATCTGTACCCCATTACCGTTTGAACAACTGACGTTCTGAAAGATAGGAATCGGTCTGATCGTTCCTCAGAAGGCAAGGTCGGGGAGTTTTGAAGACATACTGGTCATAACAAAATGGAAACTCAGTGGAATTCCGTTTTCACATTGCCATTAGGATAGTTTCTTTTCTCAATTTTCAGCGATCACCTCTTTCCAGGGATTGCTTCCTGATGTAATTGCCTATTCTGGGCTCTCAGTCAATAAATTGAATTTCAATAAAAAGCTTTCTATTTTTGTTTTATTGCTTTGTTTGCAAAAATGTCCTAATTGTTGATAAAATATTGCATTTGAAAACATGGCGGCCTTGCAATAACATGCGCAGAAAAAACATTTGAAATTACTTTGAATGTTGAATACCCCCGGATGGTGGATTCTAGCCACGCAATATTCGGGGCATGTGTGCATATTCTTTTGTTGCAGGTAGCAGGTGCAGATGATTTTAAGTACAAGACCAGTAATCAATTACCCCACGCAAAAAGACTGGGGCAATTACGGGTAAGGAGGTCGGCGTTCATCGGTCGGTTGACGGTCGTTCAACTGGGTACCGTTGTGTCTTCTTAAGTCGATTCTCTCATACAGTACTTCCAACAGCTACAAACTTTTCTGTGCCGATAACGGTCACAAGTTCCCCAAAAGAGTGGTCTCGTCGACACCGAAACTGATGGTCATTATCCCCAGCGAAGTCGCAGGAGTTTGAAGAGGCTAAATCTTCTATAAAATCCTCTTATGACATCCTCTTCGGGGACGAATTGTTGGTTTGTCCAAGCATGGGGCATGTTTGTTTCCCCAGCATGAAGTGTTGATCATCCCCAGTAGAGTTTGAGGACAGTTGGTCTTCTATAAAATCCTCTCAAAAGGCATTCCCCAGCACGAGACGCTTTAAAGCAGTTTCCGCCAGCAGAGTTTGTTATAAACTCGTCATCCTTAACGGAATTGTCTAAAGGGAAGCTCGCCTAACATAGGGCATTGTAGTACTTATCCTAAACTCGACAGTCATATTCCTCAGCAGACTACCGTGGATTTGCTTTGGGTTTCCCCAGCAGATCTCTGAGGACTCTTTCCCAACAAGTTGCAGTGGAATGGTATAACCAGGATTTGTATGTCCCCGGCAGAGTAACCCTGATCCCCCGGCAAGATCGTATCTCTGGTCATTGTATTCCCCACAGAGTTCAGTGTTGAGTCCTGTCAACAATACTTCCCAGCTGAGTTGTTGTTCTCCCCGCAGAGGTTTATAAGATCGGCAGAATCTATTCCTCCACAAGGATGGTACAATCTTTCCCCAGCCGGGTCAGAAGGTGGATAACCCCTACAAAGGGTCTTGGATTGGATATATCCCCAAGCAGAGTTTTATGACTTTTCTTCCCTAGCAAGACGCCATGCAAAGAAATTCTCATCCCCAGCGGAATCGCTGTGACCAGAATTCATTCCCCCCAGCAGATGAAGTGATTCCTGGCAGATTTATTATTCTTCAAGTCCAATTTATTTTTGGCAAACTTGACAATTCGAAGCAGACGGATTGTTCATTTATTCTCCAACAGAGATACTATCCTCTCAGGAACCTCTAAAGTCAAGTCATTGATCATTGTTCCTCAGCAAAGTCGGCAGAGATGTCTGACACGGATGCAGAGTGCAATCCGGTATTGGAATATTGCAAAAGTTCAACAGTGGATTGGCAAAAGTCCATCTTCGGGTGGCAAAGCAGCTAAAAGTCCAACAGTGGATTGGCGAAAGGTCCATCTAAGGGTGGCAAATTCTAAAAGTCCAACAGTGGATTGGCGAAAGGTCCATCTTCGGGTGGCAAAAGTCCAACAGTGGATTGGCAAAAGTCCGTCTTCGGGTGGCAAAAGTCCAACAGTGGATTGGCAAAAGTCCATCTTCGGGTGGCAAAGCAGCTAAAAGTCCAACAGTGGATTGGCAAAAATCCGTCTTCGGGTGGCAAAAGTCCAACAGTAGATTGGCAAAAGTCCGTCTTCGGGTGGAAAAAGTCCAACAGTGGATTGGCGAAAGGTCCATCTAAGGGTGGAAAATTCTAAAAGTCCAACAGTGGATTGGCAAAAGTCCGTCTTCGGGTGGCACGAAGCTGCAAAGTCCACCAGTAGTGTGGCAGGCCAGTAGTCGTCTGGCGTCGTTCAAAAAGACGTTATCAAAGTCCACCAGTAGTGTGGCAGGCCAGTAGTCGTCTGGAATTGCATAAAAAACATTGTTAAAGTTTACCAGTAATGCGGCGAGCCAGTAGTCGTCTGGTTTCGTTCAAAAGACAGATTTCTCCGACAATGTTTCATTGAAGATTCAATCCAGCAATGTCGGGGGGGGGGGGTTCCTCCTCATCATCCAGAGCAAATTTTTGGTTATATTTGGTATTCAATCGCTATATACCTTGAAAGTCCGAAAGCAATCGCTTTCAGGCATTCAGGTCTACAGCGCTTGAATAGGGGCAGCTGTAATACCCCAAAATTTGCTCACCCTCTTTGTCATCATAGCATGGCATTATCATCTATCATATCATATCCACCTCATTAACATTACATTGCATTTAACATAGAAAAATGAAGCATAGCATCCTTCTTACCATCAGGGCATGTGATCAGGTGGAAGGTGGACAATCAAGGAATCATTCAAAGCACAAAAAGGTCAATCAAGTTTCCTCAAGGCAAGCCAAGAGGCCTTTCATGTCTCATACTATCTCAATGGAACATCCACAACCTCAAGAATGAGAGAATCAATTGGAGATTGAAGCACTACATCTTTCACTATGCAAGAGGTTCAAAAAATGAAGGAAAACCCTCAAAAGAGATAGCTCATTGATCCAAAATCATCCTCAAATGGCATATATCATCATCTTTTAAGAGGATACATAACATACTCTGAGGAATTGGAAATTGAAGACTGCACATTTTTCTCCTAGGAGGTGGGCACCAAAACTAGGGTTTCTAATAAAATCAGGGAATTTTTTATTTTTTGGACCAAATTTGATGTCATGGTATTTCATATGTCCCTAAGTGTATGGAGGTGGAAAATTGCTTCTCAATTGGTTTTGGAAGTGGGTCAATTGGAAGAAAGATCAGAAATCAGGAAAATTGGGGCCAAGTCAAATAATCAGAGGAAAAAGTCAACTCTTGACTTTTTGAGTCCAAAATCATGAAATTCATGTTACATATGTCCAATGTACAAAATTTGATCAAGAAACTCCAAAGGAATCATGAAAAAATCAAGATGTAAAAAGTTGCCATTTTTGGATGAAGAAGGGTTACTAAATATAGCAAGTTTTGGCCATTTTGCATCAGAGTTTAAGCCAAGGCCATTTAAAATTGGGGCATCAAATGAAAATTCCACTCGTCCATAACAAAAGATCTTGTTTCAAGCTTCAAATCCATGTGTGGAACATCTCCATTGGATAAAAATTGAGTGAGATATGATTGATCAAAGTTTGAGCAAAGTAGGTTCAAAACTAGGTCATGACCAAGACTTTCAGGGCACGCGCGCAGTCATTTTAACAAACATGTGGTGGGCCAAATGTCCACTCATTTTTCTCATGGTTAAAGGCCTCAAATGAAAAATCTTTCAACATGAAAGTTGTTCCTCTAGGTGAGATCTTTAAGATTGGTGTTCATGTTTTTTTCACTTGATCAAAGGGGAAGAAGTTATGTTGAGTCCAATGTGCTTTGATCATGCTGAAAACCTAGGGGCCATGTTACCTTGTCAACCAACCTTTGCCACGCCCTCATACCAGTTCCAAACCTATGTGTTATAAGTCTTTTTTCAACTTCTTCCAAGCATCATTTCACTTCATTTTTCATACCAAACATGTAGCATTACATCTCCCCTTTCCAATGACTCCAAAAACACACCAATTCATTCATTGAGCAGAGAGAAAAACTTCCTCAAACCACCTCATGTTGGCACTGGTGCATTGACAGTTTAGTGCATGATTTTGGCTCAGTCATCCCACAAACACTTCACGAATTTTATTTCCCCATTTAGTCAAGCATATGTTACTTACACAATGCATACTATCACGTGCCATACATGGGAATAGAAAGAACAAACTTGCTTAGCAAGTTTCTGTCACAATAACCTCACCACCTCAGCTTCACTCTCATCCTCACCACAACTGTTATGAGCTTGACCTCACCATAACCCAACCTTGGCTACTCGCCCCTAACTAACTTGACTCAGTTAGTTAGGGTGGACTCAGTTTAACCACCTTGGCTCACTTAACTCCACCCACTAAACCATGATTAGAACTCACCATAAATAGAAGTCACACTCTCCAATTTGGGAGCTAGCTTCATTTTTCTCATTTTTCACTCTCCCTCTCAAACACTCTCGCATTCTCTCCACCATCTCTCTCTGCTCGAATCTTCATTCACCTTCATTTACTTCATCTTCATCATCATCAATGGCACAAGACTGAAGTAAGAACCATCAAAATCCACATGAATTCCTCAAGTGAAGCTTCATCAACATTTTGATTCTCTCTCTGCTTTCAATATCTCAAGGCTCAACTGCATTTATTTTGCACGAATCAAGCTCCATATCAAGAGTGGATCTCTGGTTTTCTTTTGCCTCAAGGATCTGCAAACTTCAGGTTTCAATCACTCCAACTCTATTGCATTGTTTTAGCTTGTTTCTATATGGTTTAAAGCTTATTAGAAGCTGTGTGAGTCCTGGCTAGTTGATAGGCTCTTTAGGAGTTTAGGTGTGATTTTAGGGCAAATTGTTTTGGCTCGGTTTGTGTTATGTGTGCATGATCTATGAGAAATAATGGTGTATTCTTGATCTCCATAGCTTCCTCTTCATTTTGGTATATGAATGATGCATTTCTGTGAAAGTTGAAGTTTGCAGGTGGTGGTGGTTCGCCGGAGAAGATGACCGGAGGTCCTTCTCCGGCCAGTGGTTGAATGTTAGGGTTTAGCACGTTTTAATCCTGTTCGTTCATTTTTCCTCATCGTATGGCTAAGGGCGTGACAGCACATTAAAATGCATGTGCATGTCATGTGCATCATTTCTGAACTCACTTAAGCATTATGTGGTGTGGCACATGGTAGGGAGTATGGTCATTCATGTACATGCGTTAGATTAGCTTACTTTGACTGGTTGTTGACTTGACTTGATCCTATGGTTGTTATTGTTTTGGCTTGGTTTGACTGAAGTGCATGGTTACTAATGTGTACTGGCGCGTAAATGGACTTAAGCCTTATTCTATTCACACCCCACACTTTCAAAGCCCAATCATATTGAACTCACATTTTTCTATGCTTGCACCCCCCATTCACATTTACATTTCACTTTATTTTTTTTTATTTTCATACACGTTTGCTTTTTAATTTTTAAAAATACTAAATAGTATCATAAAATTCCACAAAAACTCATGAGTATCATTAAAACATTTAGAAAATTTTTGGTGATTTTATTTTCTGATTTTATGACCTTTTTACCCCTGCTCCATAATTCTCTTTGAATTTCTTTGGTGTGCATTCTTAATGTGGTGCATGATCTTGTTTAATTTTGTTCTTGATCATTAAAAATTGTTTTGATGCTCTTCTTTTTGCATTGAGTCATTAGAATCTTGAGGTATGTTAAGTGATGTTTATTTGTTTTTTTAGGTCATTTTATGGCATGTTTGGTGTTCACTTTTGTGTTACTTGGTATGTGCATCCAATTTGACCTAAATGCATTGTTTGACATCATTTTGCCTTGGTTCCTTGCATTCTACTTTGATATGTAATTCATCTCTGATTATTGAACTTCAATACCATGTTTTCATAATTTTCATGAGGCCATTTGATTTTTGTTTGATGCATTTCATTTAAAGCATTATAACATGTCATATCATTGTAATCTTTTGTGCATGTTTACATGTTTTCTTTTGTGTATACTTGCATGATCATTTGCCTATTTGGTGAGCTACACTCTTGACATTATAGGACATTGATACATATCATATGTCATCCTTGCTTGTTGATTATCATTTGAACCTTGTGCACCTTTAACATGTTGTGTTTGCACTTTCCTTTGTTTGGAACTTCCATTTCAATCCTACTTCTTCTATCACTTCTTAAAAGTCTTGATGTGCCTCATAAATACTTATGAGATGTTTGTGAATCATTTTTCATTTCATTTCAATTTTGATTCATGGATTACATGTTCCATTTATGCACATTTCTTCTTTTTCCTTTCATCTTTCATTCTCCCTTTTCTTATGATATCATGTTCTAATGTCATGGATGATGTTTGTTGCCTATCCACTTGAGTTTGCTTGATAGTAATCATTGGTTTTCTATTTGATGTACATTCTGGTTGTGGTTCTAGGATTTGATTTCTCATTTAATTCTTTTGAGTTTTATGATGCATTACATGTTCTTTTACTTCTTATACTTCTTATACATGTTTACTAACCATGTAGGGGCTTTGGTAAGTTGCAATTGAGTGTGGATAAGGAATCCACATTCAAATTTCTTTCCTTTCATCTCTTTTACAATTCCATTTTATGTTTTGTTAAGCACTTATGTGCTTTCTTTTAACAACTCATCACCTTCCCTTTTTTGGATTACAATTCATCTTCTACTTTAGAAGTGAATTGTTTAATTCACCCTTTCTTTAGACTTTAGGTTGGAACCTCACAAACCATTAGGATCACTCCCTTTAATCTTCAATTAGGATTGAGTCTTAGTTCATATAGATTTTTACCTTTTCTCCTCTCTTGAGTCTCTCTCTCATCTTAAAGAAAATCCAAAACATCTAATAAAGGTAAGCATTTATTGCATTTAGGCCTTTCATATAAAGAAAAGATTATAAAGGGGTTTTCTCTTATAATCTTAGAATGTATAGCATTATAGCCCATCTTGGGTCAATGTGTTAAACATTCGATCTTGTATGAGGGACTTGAATGCAATGCTTGTTGAAGGTGCAAATAATAAAAAACACTTCTTCATTTCTTAATCAACAAAAACACTTAATAAACACAAGTATGCTAGTGTGTTTGAACCTTGACAATTGGAACTAAGTGTGGGGGTCTTCTTCGCTCTTAGTGTGTCTTCTTGCTCATTCCATCTTGGAATGTGAGAATGTACACATTCCAATAACTAAGATTCAGATACACTATCATATGCAAATAAATGGGAAAAACTTCTAAAAGACAAAAACAAACAATAACGTCTTTCCTTCGGGAATTCTTTTCTCACCTCATTCACTCTTAGCGTTCGAACGTGCTCCTACTCGTTCTCTTGCAAGATGGTAATGCACTCGGACCAGCGAGCCTGCAACACATGAGCTAGAACGTTAGCCGTTCCTTAAAAAACACAAACAATCCATCCCTAGTGAGGGGAACTACGTCGCTCTGATTCTCATGTTCCCGATGAGATACGTAGGCAGTGGGGTAGGGCCCATGCGAGCACTTCTTTTATTTTCCCTACATTTGTTTCTCTTTCTCTCTCTTTTCCTGTTCCAGTTCTCCAGCTAGCAGTTCTTTTTCCAGCATCTTTTCTTACACCCTTTGATTGAAGCAGCAAGCGTGGATCCCATCGGGTACGATGGATGCGTGGGGGTGCTAATACCATCCTCTCGCGTAACCGACTCCCTTACCCTTTCTCTTGGTCGTAAGACCATGCTTTTTCCTTTCCTTCAGGTTTATGCGGTGTTTCCTTTCCCTCTCTTGGGATAAATACACATTGCTGGCGACTCTGTTTGGTGCCACTTTCGCGTTTGTACTAGGATGAAAATCCCGGGAGCGACAGGGAGTACAACAACCAATAATCACCTGTACCACTCACATACTTAAGAATTCTCTTTACTTGATTGATGTGACTGACCTTGGGTTCTGCTTGGTATCTTGCACACACACCAACAGCAAATGTTATGTGTGGCCTTCTTGCTGTAAGATACAACAGACTACCAATCATACTTCTATACAAACTTTGTTCAACAATCACTCCCTTTTCATCTTTGGATAACTTCAAGTGAGTAGGAGCAGGAGTCCTCTTATGCTTGGTATTATCCAGTCCAAACTTCTTCACAATGTTCCTCGCATATTTGCTCTAACAAATAAAAATGGAATCTTCCATCTACTTGACTTGTAATCCAAGAAAGTAGGTCAATTCACCTACCAAGCTCATCTCAAATTCAGACTGCATTTGGTTGACAAAATGTTGGACCATTTCATCCGACATCCCACCAAACACAATATCATCTACGTAAATCTGAGTAATCATTAGTTTCCCATCCTTCTCCTTGACAAAAATTGTTTTATCAATACCACCCTTCCTGTACCCATGGTTGACTAAGAACTCAGTCAGCCTTTCATACCAAGCTCGTGGAGCTTGCTTCAACCTATACAAGGCCTTCTTCAGCTTGAAAACATGATCAGGAAAATTTGGATCCACAAACCCTTTAGGCTGCTCAACATAGACTTCCTCATTAAGATAGCCATTCAGAAAGGCACTCTTGACATCCATTTGAAACAATCTGAATTTCAACAAACATGCCACTCCTAGCAGTAATCTGATAGATTCCAATCGAGCCACAAGAGCAAATGTTTCATCGAAGTCTACTCCTTCAATCTGTGTGTATCCTTGAGCAACTAATCTGGCTTTGTTCCTGGTAACAACTCCTTGTTCATCAGACTTATTCTTATAAACCCATTTTGTTCCAATTACATTAGTGCCTGCTGGTCGTGGTACCAGTTCCCAGACTTCATTCCTCTTGAATTGACAAAGTTCATCTTGCATAGCAGTTATCCAGAACTCATCTGTCAATGCTTCTTTGACATTTTTTGGTTCAATCTTTGAAACAAAGCATGCATTTGACACAGTCTCCCTCGTTCTGGTTCTTACACCTTCATTCAGAAATCCAATAATCAATTCCTTGGGGTGATCCTTCTGAATCCTTATAGAGGGTCCCCTATTAGCATCCTCTACCTCTTCATTCTCAGGTCTAGTGTTGGCTTCTTGAGCACTATCTTCTACAGACACAATGTCTTGGGAGGTTTTATTGTTCATGGGCAGACATGCTCCAACATCATCTGGGACATCTACGTCTTTGCCAGAGTCATCAACCACCACATTTATGGATTCCAGCATCACCTTAGTTCTGGAATTAAATACCCTATATGCTTTACTGTTTGTAGAGTATCCCAAAAATATTCCTTCCTCACTCTTAGGATCCATCTTTCGCCTCTGCTCACGATCCGCCAAGATATAGCACTTACTCCCAAACACATGGAAATACTTCACATTTGGATTTCTACCTTTCCATAGCTCATAAAGAGTGACAGAAGTACCTAATCTAATAGTCACCCTATTGTGTATATAGCAAGCAGTATTCATGGCTTCAGCCCAAAAATGATATGGAAGCTTTTTGGCATGAATCATGACTCTTGCACACTCTTGTATAGTCCTGTTCTTGCGTTCCACCACACCATTCTGCTGAGGAGTGATCGGTGATGAGAATTCATGAGTGATTCCCTCAGATAAGCAGAACTCTTTAAACCTGCTATTTTCGAATTCTTTTCCATGGTCACTTCTGATCCGAACAACACCAAAATCCTTTTCCCGTTGAATCCTTTGACACAACTCTTTGAAGGCTGCAAACACTTTAGACGTTTCTCTGATAAAACTTATCCAAGTGAATCTGGAGTAGTCATCTACGACAACATATGCATACTTCTTCCCACCAAGACTTTCAAGCTGCATAGGTCCCATTAAGTCCATGTGAAGAAGTTCCAGAACTCTAGAAGTTGTGGTAAGATGTTGAAGCCTCTTGTGTGACACCCTTGTTTGCTTCCCAACTTGACATTCACCACATATTTTATCCTCATCAATCTTCAGCTTGGGAATACCTCTAACAGCTTCACTTGACATAACTTTCTTCATCCCTTTCAGGTGTAAGTGACCCAATTTCTGATGCCACAGTTTGGTTTCATCTTCCTTTGACATCAAACAAGTAGACATAATTTCAGTTTCTTGAGGATTCCACAGATAGCAGTTATCCTTAGACCTGGTTCCCTTCATAACAACTTCATCTTTCTCATTGGTTACTAGACATTCAGATTTGGTGAAATTTACTTTGAGACCTACATCACACAGTTGGCTTATACTGATTAAATTTGCGGTCAGTCCTTTGACAAATAGAACACGATCCAGATTTGGTTGTCCTGTGTAGTCCAGCTTTCCAACACCTTTTATTTCACCCTTTGATCCATCCCCAAAAGTGACATAATTGGTGGAGTGAGGCTTGATATCTTACAGGAATTTCTTCACACCAGTCATGTGCCTTGAACAACCACTGTCAAAGTACCAATCTTCTCTTGCAGATGCTCTAAGAGAGGTATGTGCTATGAGACCAGTCATCATATGTCTAGGAATCCATCTTCTCTTCACTTTACCCCAACTCTATCCTTTATTTTGTTGTTGAGCAGTTTTGGGATAGCCGGGCAGCTTGTAGCAAAAGGACTTTAAGTGACCAATCTTTCCACAGTAATGGCATCTCCATGGTTTATACTTTGATCTACAAACTCTTTTCTGATGCTTCATCTGATGTTGAAACATGTGATTTGACATCCCCTCTTCTTGCTTTATTTTCTGAGGAACAAACTTCAATACAGGCTTCTTGTAAGTCTCTGCCTGGTTGTTAAAACCAAGGCCTTGCACATTTCTAGCATCTTTCCCACTCTGAAGAATCTCATCCAGCTGCGTGGTACCATTGTTCAGCATTCTTATAGATTTGGTCATATTGTCAAGTTTTGACTTTTGCCATTCAACCTCCTCTTTCAGATCAGTAATGGTTGATAGATGTTCTTCCTTCTCAGCTTCTAGTTGAGCTATCAGAACCTTCTGTTCTAATATTATCTGGCACCTTTCTTCATTCTTGATATACAACTCTGAGAACCCTGTGAATACTTCCTCCTTAGTGAGTTCTCCAATATAGGATTCTTTGTCAGAGTCAGACTCACAAGTAGTTTCTCCATCAGCCTTACAGATCCCAGTCAAAGTTGTCACCAATTTTGCTGATTCTTCTTCAAGATCACTTTCAGACTCTCCTTCTGACCAAGACATTAATAAGCCCTTCTTCTGTCTTTTGAGATACGTGGGACACTTAGTCTTTATGTGGCCATATCCCTCACATTCAAAACACTGAACTATCTTCCCTTGATTGGAGTCTTCTTCAGTTCTGTATCTTCTACCTCCATCCTGGTTTTTACTGATGTCGAGAGACTTGTTCTGAGCATTTGCTCTCGACTTCCAGTTAATCCTTTTCAACACTTTGTTAAATTGTTTTCTAAGCAATACCAGATCTTTAGACACCCCTTCATCTCTGACCAGGTCACCTTCATCTTCTGAGTCACCAGCATTTGACACAAAAGCTATGCTCTTCTTCTTTTCAGACTTTTCACTGATCCCTAATTCAAATGTTTGAAGAGATCCCACCAGTTCATCCACTTTCATCTTGTCTATATCCTGAGCTTCCTCTATAGCAGTCACTTTCATGTCAAATCTCTTAGGTAGAGATCTGAGGATTTTTCTGACCAGTTTGCTGTCAGACACCTTTTCACCTAGGGCACTAGAGGCATTAGCTATCTCAATAATGTTCATGTGAAAATCATGAATGCTCTCATCCTCTTTCATCTTCAAACTCTCAAACTTGCTAGTGAGAAGCTGAAGTTTTGACATCTTCACCTTTGAGGTCCCTTCATGAGCAACCTTCAAGACCTCCCACGCCTCTTTTGCAATGGTGCAATGTTTAATCAACCTGAAGATATTCTTGTTGACACCATTAAAAAATGCATTCATGGCTTTGGAAATTCCCATGGACCCTTTGTAATCTGCATCATCCCAGTCTTCCTCTTCCTTCACCACATCAGTAGGGGTACCTTTTTCATCTTTAACCTTTGGGGGCTCCCATCCTTTTATAACAGCTTTCCATGCTTGATCATCCATGGATTTGATGAATGCTATCATCCTTGGTTTCCAATAGTCATAGTTGGAACCATAAAGCAGAGGTGGTTTGTTCAAAAATCCTCCATCCTTGTCCATTGTACCCGAAAGTACCTTCCCTGAATCTCACCCAGAACCAAATAAGGGTGCAAGCTCTTGATGCCAATTGAAATTCTGGCACAGATATCAGATGTCCTACACAGATGTTGAGACACTGATATCTAACACAATGAACAAGATAACAATAAAAGTAATAGTGCAGAAAGTAAATAACACAGTGATATGTTTACCCAGTTCGGATCAACAATCCTACTCTGGTGGCTACCAAGCCAGGGACGAAACCAATATACGATAGTATCAATTCACAGATCATACAATTCCTGAATAATCTGCTCACTTAATCACTACCTTTCCTATGACTTCTACCTAAGACTCACCTAGGTATGAGGCCCTCCTCAAATCCCTCTACAACCACAACCCGTGATTGGTATCTTTCCACACAAGTAACAAACCGAAAGTCACACTTTCAAAACACACAACTCTCAATACTTCAAAGCTTATGAGAATTGACACACAAGAAACTCAATGCTTAAAAGCTTATGAGTAACTGACAGAACTTACAACATAAAAAACCAGTCCTTATACTATTATCAGAAAGATACCAGTTAGGCTCACAAAATACACTCGAAAACCCTAACAAAAACACATGTAAGTTCCACGCCTAAACTAGGTTTACATCAGTCAATATATAGCATTTAATCTGGACTGAATTGGGCTTAAAAAACGCAGCAAATAGACTGCTCACAAATCTGCAAAATAAGCTCCAACAAAATAGGTCGTCAATCCAAAGTTTCCTAATATGTCTCCATAATTAGAAACAGTTGAAAATCCGAAAGACCAACAAATAAACACAATCCAAAAATGCTTTGGATGCCACATAGGATAACCAAATATTCACAGAATATTTAGTAACAATTCACAGCAACAGAATCTGCTTTAAAACTGAATCCAGACGCGATGTCCTATGAGCAGGTATGGGACATCTTCATTCGACATGTTGAATGCAGCCAACAAGAACATCATGTTTCAACATCTTGCTTCTATAATAGTTTTAGCAAAATAAATGCCAACCACAAAATCAAAGAAATAACAATACATCCAAATAGTGGATTCATCAACAAGTCTGATGATATCCATCAACAAAATTACACTAAGAAAGAGAGAAAAACTGTCAATCTGATAGCTCCAAATCCTTCAACTTTTCGCTTAAATATTTGACTTCCTAGAAGAGTATGCGAGTGCGCTGGTGATTTGGTCTTTCGATTAACTCCTTAATTAGAATATCTCTCTTTGTTAGGGCTTCAGTCAACGAATCCATATTCATCAGGAGAGCTTCATCATCACAGACTCCCTTGTGCCTCTTCACACCGGCTTGCATCTTGAGTTTCCCCATATCTGCCATTGCCTCCTCAATCTTTGTCTTGGAAGTCTTCAGCTCCTCTTTGGCATTTACCAATTGCTCTTGACTTTTGCCAAGATTCTCCTGATACTTTCTCCTTTGTTCGTGTGCCTTTTTAAGCTCGTCATCCTTGATCTTCAGCTGTTCTTGTAACTCTGCATTTTTTATCCTAACCTCATCCCAGGCTTATTGAAACTTGGCTAGCGTATCCTTGGTCTGAGCTAAAGTCTGTTTGGTCTTCTTATGAGCTTGAGTGGCAGCATCGGCACCTTTACTAATTTTCTGGAAATGCTAAGCTCTTTCGAGGAAATCCTTTTCTCTTGCAGCTAAGATTCTTTCGGCGTCTTGTGCACTATGCTCCAATTCTTTGTTGGCATGCAAGGCATTTTGAAGAAGACTACTCAGATCTGAATTCTCCACCCGAAGTTCCTTTACCAATTTCTGCAGCTTGTCAAACTCCTCGATGGCTACCGTGGTAGGCTGTTCTGGTATTGCAGGATAGAGAGAGGGTTACCTTGAAAAAGGCAAGAGTAATTCGTTCACCATTGTTTCAATCCATCTTTCGTACTCAGGATAAGATCTACAATCCATTTTTCCAAAAACCGTTTTTCCCGTTTTACGCTGGTGACCCCAAGCATTCACAATTTCTCGCATCATTTCCTCATTATCAGTCCCTGTAAAGAACAAAGATTTCTCAACATCCCGATCTGCGGGAGGAGACCTGGAAGCGTATCCAAACTTTCTAATGGCCAGGATCGGGTTATAGTTGATTCCCCCTTTCCTGCCGATTAGAGGCACATTGGGAAAGTTCCCACAACTGGTGATAATCTCTATTCCCATCAGGTTACGATCAAACCAGATGATGTTAGCAGCAGTTAATCCCATTATCCGCTTGTACCACTTTAAGCAGTCCTTTGTGTCTACAAAAGCACCTGCCTGAGGTAAATGTTTCAAAAACCAATGAGATAAAAGTGGAGTGCAACAATTGATAGATCCTCCCCTTCTTTTTTTGTTTTTGAAATGCATCGAGTAGTAAAAATCTCCTAACAAAGTGGGAACCGGGGTTTTGAGAACAAAAACTCTTATAGCCTGCATATCCACAAAATCTTGTTGATTAGGGAAAAGAACAATGCCGTATATGCACAAAGCCAGGATGGAATTGTAAACTGCCCAATTCTTTGCTTCAGCAGCCTCTTGAGCTTGGTCAGTAAGAAAGGCTAGGTGACAACCTTTGACTCCATTTTTGATCGCCACATTTCCTTTTAACACTGAATCTTTTACATGTACCGCAGCTGCAATCTCCTCTAGGCTAGGATGATTACCAGAAAAGAATGGCAAAGTTGATTCGACCGGAATTCCCAAAATAAATGAGAACTCTTCCAAAGTAGGCATCAAAATGTAATCAGGAAAAAGAAAGCATCTCAGCGAAGGCTCATAAAACTGTAGCAACGTGTGGAGAGCATCATGTTCATACTATGTGATTCTGCAGACCATCTCAACCAATTTCCCATATTTCTTCTGGAATTTGTCAAGAACACCCGGGCCAGCCATGGCTATCACCTTATGCATTAAATCCGAAGCAGGTTCTGGGAACTTGTAGGCAACATTGCTCTTTCTCTTGACAATCGTCTCTGTCGAGCCCATTGATTGGAATCAGAAGTGTAATAAGCACCTGTAAATGACAAACATGAATGTTATGACATGATAATGCAATGCAAAAGGGCATGGTATCAGCGTGCTCTGTGTCATTGCTGGACTGTGTGCACGGTGTCTACACAAATCTGAGAATAATACTGTAGATAGAAACCCACGGACTGTAACAAGTTACATCAACTGTATGTGAAAATACCAGGATATTAGGGTATGTGGGAAGCATGGTCGCCTGCAAACCTGTAAACACCCGCCCATACTTAAATGTGGGTACTAGAACAGTGGTTCCTCAGTTTCAGATTCTCTATTTTGAGAAGCAATAGCACATTCAGCACGTAGGATACAATGCTATCGCCAAACAAAGAGATCGTTCACTGATTCCCCAAAAACAAAGGTAATCATATGGCAAGTTCCCAGTATTGGGTCCTCGGATCAAGAATGTGTAATGGGTTTTCCATTTCTGGTCTGCCATTATCACATCTCGGGAGGAGTGCTGCAACTGAGTCCTCAGGAATGGTCACCAGAGTCGACAGCTTTCGAGGTTAACACCCTAAAATGTACAAGACGCGCAAATCAGAACATCTCCCAAGAAAACCTCGTCTGGTTGTGAATTTCGTGTAAACCATACATAGTAAGACGCTACGTAGGCCACACTACCGTCCACTCTAGTCCTATGTATGTACTCAAGCCTGTGTAATGGGCTTATCTCTCAGAATAACCATCCCGCTAGACAGAAAACCAGCACATCACAGTCCAGTATAATAATGATATAGCATATGAAATGAAAATGCTAAAATGCGGTAAATACAGTAAATATAGTAAAGTAGTAATACAGTAAATAGCAATACATTAAAAACAGTAAATACAACACCAAAATAAACACCCAACAAAAGAAAAACAGACAAGCGCTAGGATTGACTCGCTGAGGGAACCAGAGATCTGGGTTCGATCCCCATCAGAGTCGCCAGCTGTCGCTCCCGAGATTTTCACCCAAGTACAAACGCGAAAGTGGCACCGAAACAGAGTCGACAGCAATGTATATTTATCCCACGAGAGCCAAAGGAAACACTGCGTAAACCTGAGGGAAAGAAAAAAGCATGGTCTTGCGACCAAGAGAACTGGGTTCGGGAGTCGGTTACGCGAGAGGAAGGTATTAGCACCCCCACGCGCCATCGTACTCGATGGGATCCACGCTTGCTGCTTCAATCAAATGGTGTAAGGAAAGGATACTGGAAAAGGAACTGCTAGCTGAAGAACTGGAAAAGGAAAGGAGAGAGAAAGAGAAACAAATGTAGGGAAAATAAAAGAAGTGCTCGAATGGGTCCTACTGTCATACCCCAAATTTTGACCACTAAGATTTCCCATCATTGTACAAATCATCATCACAATATGGATGAACCATCATGCCTCATCAAATGCCTCAAGGGTTGTTGAGCATTCACTACAATCAAAATTAGGGTTTTAAGCCCTCTCAGAGCCTTAGACAAAGGATCAATCAAGGAATGACTTGATCTTCAACTTGTCTAGCCTCTAAAATATCCACAATGGATCAAAAGGACTCCCACTTCAAGGATTAAGCACAAGGCTGCTCCCTTCTAGGTGGATCATGTCTCAAGATCAACAGTTTCACCAAATTAGGGTTTTGGTCGACCAGGGCCTCCAGATGGAAAATTTTCATCTGGGCACAAGCCAATGATCCAAAACATAACCTAATATACTCCATGGAACCTCATAAACCCAATCATCAAGTCAATTTGACCTCAGGGGATGCATACATCAAAAATCAGGACTTAGGGTTTCTTGACCTAATTCACCCCTAAGTTGACTTTTGGGGCAAATCATGAGCCAAGACCTCAAGAGAGGGTTTGAGGGTCTCTAATGAACTATATTGATCCATTTGGAACAATGGATTAATCCAAGAAGCTTGAGCAATAAGTCTCAATTTCATCTGCACCACAATTAGGGTTTTAAGGAAAAAGTCAACTGTAACTTTAACTTTTGACCAGGACATGCTCCCAAACCCTAGGACATGCCTCAATATACCCCATTACACCCATGGAACATGTCCATTAAGTTTGATTTAGGTCAAGGACATGATTTCCTGAAGAATTGTACAATTTGGAATTCATCTGATAAAAAGTCAACTGTGCACAAAAGTCAACTTTGACTTTTTGAGATTTTTCACCAAAATGGATTTTAACCCTAAAATGATGTTAATGTATGATTTTAATCATCATTCATCAAGAAAAATCAAGAAAAGTTGGATAACTTGTAAAAGGGGTAACCATAAAACTTAGAAAAATTTCTAAGTTATGGAAAAAGTACCACTAATGTGCCAACTTTGGAGGACCATAACTCCTAAACCACAAGGCCATTGGTCCCCATTCAAAGCTTGATTTTTAGATCACATTTCCCTCTACAAAAGCTTCATACTAAGTTATTTCCAAATTCCTCATGGATTTTGAGTTATGGAGTGATCAATATCAAGAAAAATCACTAAGTCAGATTTTGTCTTACTTTTTGCCAAATGTAGGGGGATTTTTCACTTGGATTCAAAAGATATCAAAACCAAACATGTTGAAACAGTTGTTGTATCATGTAAGTGCTTTCCAAAATGGCCAAGAACATTACCAAATTCAATTTGAGCCATGAGATATGACATTGGCAAGTTGCCTTGCTGAAATCTGCCAAGGCAAGGCAGATTTTGCACTTTTGGTCGATTTGCCAAAATCAGCCAAATCCAAATGCTTCTATCCACTTGGACACCTCAGAGGATTGAATCTAAAGGGGACAATCACTGAGCCAAGCCTCCAAAGTCTTTGGAACAAGAAATAGCATGTTGAACCTAGAATTGCCAAAATAGGGACAAGACTTTAATTTTGGAATGGAGCATTCAATGGAAGCATCAAGGTGGCATGGACTGAGCTATTCTCAACTAAATTCAGTCAAGACTTATCCAAGACCAAGGGAAACACAGCTCTGTGCCCTAACCTCTAGTCAATGGCTAGAGGAGACTTGGATTTCCATTGGACAACATTGGCCAAACCTCTTCTGCAGTTGCCATTCACTGTGGATCCCAAAACAAACTTGCTCTACTATAAATAGAGCTCAATTGTGATCAGTTTGAGTACACCAAAGCCATCTAACAAATGCTTTCCTCAAAATCTCCTCTTTCACTCCAATTTTGCCTTCTAAGGCAAGTCACTATCGGGTTTTGAGTTTGAGAGCTTTTCCAATTAAACCAATCACACACACACCTCACATACATCATATAGAAGTGATCCAAACACTCACATAACATCTGGAACACAGATTTCACAAAATCACCAGCCAATTGCTCAAGTTCTTGACAAATTTGCAGTTGAGGTACCATCTCAAGTTCCAGACCATTTCAATCCATTCCAAACATTCATACACACTCCATGGCACCTAGGGAAGCTATCCAAATCATTGGAACCTAGCTGTAACACCTCCAACACAAATCACGATCACCAGCTGCAAGTGGTAAGCATGAGCTCTTCTAACTCCATGATCCATGCAATTTTTGCTGCACATTAATTTGGCCATATGTTCATAATCATGCATGGAATGTTTCCCCTTAATTAATTATATTGTTTGAATCGTGTATCAAAAATCCTACCCTTCATGCAGAAATTAGGGTTCTTGAGGATTTTTCATGATTTCTTGTTATATGTTTAATTTAAATGAAATTAAATACCATAGACATGATCGTGAGGTTGAAACGAGTTGATTGGTATGTGGATTACATGATATGATCAAGTATTCAGTGAGATTGGATAGAAAATGCAAACCTGGGCAAGGCAGAACACGCACGTGTTCTTGGCGCCATTTTCATAAATTCAAATATTTGAATTTTATGATTTTATTTAATTGATTCAAAAATTAATTTCTCTCTGAGTTTTAATGATTTTGAGTTGATTCTTTTTTTAATAATTCACAAAATATTTTATTTTCCCAAAAAATCCCAAAAATATTATTTATTTTGTATAATTGATATTTTTGCAAAGAATTAATGTTTTAATTGTTTTTATCATTTAAAATATTTTTTCCACCTTGATTTTGCAACTTTCAATGCTTTCTAATTATTTTGTAGGTCAATACTTAATTTTTGAAGCATTAATCCAAGGTCACAATTTGTTTTCCATATGTTAAATAATTTTGATCATTTTAATTGAATTTTTATTCAATTAAACACATTTTGAAAACAAATTAGGGTTTTTGGATTAATTCAACCCTCATAAATCATTTTCAAAACACTTTGGGCCTCTATTAGAGTGTAAGACCCAACCCACTTGTACAGAAATATTTTGGGCCTCATTCGTTGTATAAGTCCCTCTGTACATTTTCAAATAAATGGCGCGATCGTCGCCTTTTCAAAAATAAACAACCGGGCCTCTCCCTGGGCTATAAGACCCATTCAAAACTTTTGGGCCTCTATTAGAGTGTAAGACCCAATCCCCTTTTAACCAAAACAATTTTGGGCCTCACTTATTGTATAAGTCCCTCTGCGTTAAAAGAAAACCTCGGCGCGATTGCCATTTTAAACGGAAAAATCACCTGGGCCTACCCTCGTGTTATAAGCCCCACTCTTTTTCTTTAAAACTTTTGGGCCTCTTGAGAGAGTGTAAGACCCATCCCTTTGTACAGAAAACTTTTTGGGCCTCAGTCACTTGTATAAGTCCCTTTGTACAAATTCAAACAGTGCGCTCACTGATAAAACCCTGGGCCTCTCATTGAGCTGTAAGCCCCAAATCTTTCTTTTTCAAAGCACTTTCTTCTTTGATTTTGAATATACTGTTGTTTTCAATCTTTCTTTGTTGAACAACTAACCAAACAGCATGGAAGCTCTACAACCGAGTAAGTGGTTATCGCTTTCATTTAATGCTTTCATATACATATAACTGTATTGTGGGACTGTTTCGCTGTAAGTCTTCTATCATAAACTCATATCAACTGTGTAATAATAGTATAGATATTTCGAGTTTCCCCGGCAACTACGTCTAGAACTAGGTTACGCCGTTTCGTTTATTCGTAGAAATAGACAACTAAATCCCCAATAGGATCACCAGATACAGTATTCTCTTCGGCTGTCCTCATTAGGAATTGTCAAGAAACTCTACTCCCAGAGATGAATGTATTCTCCATGAATGGCATCTTTGAGTTTCTTCCAAATTCTCGAACTTTCCTGACTTTGTTCTATTCTCGGTGAATAGCATTGACTTGAATTTCTCGGGGTTTGGGGACCCACGGGCTTCTTAAAAGCATCGGCCTCCTCTTGGGCATCGTACAAGGACCCACAGGCTTCATAAAAGCAACCCTGCCTCCTCTTGGGCTTAGTACAAGGACCCGTCGGCTTCTTAGAAGTATTTACAGCCTCCTCTTAGGCTTCGTATAATGATCTCTTCCTCCAGGAATGATAGCCTCCTCTTGGGCTTAGTACAAGGACCCGTCTGCTTCTTAAAAGCTTCTAGCCTCCTCTTGGGCTTCGTACAAATTTTCCCGACGACCTCCTCGAGGTATAGGAACAGAACTTAATCATCTGCATAGAACAGTCCTTTCAAGAGTCTACTACTGTTTCTCAAAGCATAGTACAAAACATGAAACTCTAGACTTGGACAGTCTAATATCCTTGAGTCTCAAAGACATTCTCAAGTGACCCCTTCGTTAAATAGGAAGGAAACCCGCAGACTCGGACAGTCTCAATACCCTTCGGATTTCCCGTTTCCTTAAAGAAACAGGCATAACCCAGATCCTTGAATCAAATCCTTGAGTATAGTGTTGCTCATATAAGAACTGATTTTCTCTTTCAAAATCAGTATACTGGACCTGTGACTCGACTAAAACAGTCACCATAGCCTCCTCTTGGGCTTTGTACAATGATTCTCCCCTTTAGCCTTCATCTCGGGCTTTAAACGAGATACAAAAAGGTTCTTATTGAGCCAAACAAATATCAGCCTCCATCTCGGGCTTCGTACGAGATACCAAAATTCTCCCCAGTGGAGTCAAACAACGTTTAGCCTCTCTCTCAGGCTTTGTACGAGACATATAAGAGACTCCCTTATTGAGTCAATCACTCATTTAGCCTTCATCTCGGGCTTTATACGAGATACAAAAAGGTTCTTGTTTAGCCAAACAAATTTTAGCCTCCATCTCGGGCTTCGTATGAGATACAAAAACTCTCTTGTTGAGTCAAATAGCCTCCATCTCTGGCTTTATACGAGATACCAAAAGATTCCCTCGTTGAGTCAAAACCTTTTAGCCTCCATCTCAGGCTTCGTACGAGATACAAAAACTCTCTTGTTGAGTCAAATAGCCTCCATCTCGGGCTTTATACGAGATACCAAAAGATTCCCTCGTTGAGTCAAAACCTTTTAGCCTCTCTCTCGGGCTTTGTACGAGACACATATTAGCCTCCTCTTAGGCTTTGTATAAGAAAACCACTGGTTGATCCAACTAACCTTTTAGCATTAAAGTTGTGCCTTGTACACAAACATCAACAACTCCTTCCCCTTCATCTAATCGCTGTAAGCGGCAAGCCTCTGGATCATCTACATCCATGCCACTGTCCCTCTTTTAGCATGAGAAATTCCTTAGGAAAGATAACACTGCTCTACACTGAGTTAAAGTTTTCTCCTTCAGGTTAAAAATCTCCTATAAAGGAAATTATGGCATTGTCGGATTCACACATCCCGGTTAAAGTAATTCTCCTTTATAAACAGTTGTGACATACAACCCCCTCTTTAGAGATGACAAATTCTCTCTAAAGTCACACCCTTTTAGCTTCACGTCTTGGGCTTTGAACAAGACACAAATAGACCCTTCAGCTTCACATCTTGGGCTTTGAACAAGATACAAATTACCCTTTAGCTTCACGTCTTGGGCTTTGAACAAGACACCAAAATAACCATTTCCTCCCCTAGAATAGGAGGAACTACGAACGCTCTGATTTCCCTGTTTCGGTAAACGGGAATACGTAGGCATAAGATTGAAAGAATAATCTTAGCGAGCGCAATCAACAAAAAACCTAAATCCCATACTCTCACATATCTATCAAAAGCATCAGTCCTAACATCCTAATCCTTGTTCCCCGCCAGAAACATTCTGTCAAAATAAAAAGAAAGAAATCAGTATTGGCGAAAATACAAATAACCAGTACAAAGGCCCCCCACATTGATAGCATCCGTAACTTAACAGACCGCTGTTTAAACTCAGTATGCAAGCAGGGTTAATTGGAGACATCTATTTCCCTTCCTTCATCAGCTTTAATAGGATAAAAAATGAATCAACCTGTAGTTAAAACTCAACCACAGAGAGCGACTGCGCTTAAGAACCGCGTCCAAAATCGGTCACTACAGAAAAGTGGCGCCCACCGTGGGGCCTGTCCTTCTTTCTTAACGTTTAAGGTGAAAACCTTGGACAAATCTTTTTCATGGCGGTGGCCACCACAGAAAAGTGGCACCCACCGTGGGGCCGATCTCTTCAGTTTCTTTTCTTTTTTCTTGACTTGTGTGAAAACTACAGATTGGGGCTTTCGTCGGGGAACCCATTTTCTGTCAAGAACTTAGGATTCATAGCTTTAAAGGTCTAGGATGTTTAGGACAAATATATATACTGCTTTTCCTAATTGCTATACGTGTTTATTTTTCTGCTAATGGGAATGTGTGTGATGTCGCATGTGGAAAGATTGAGTATACACTTAAGATAAGTGATGGCGACGAGGTCGACCATCAACCTCAGTGGAGGCTGACTAATGTAACCATTCTCTCACCTAGACAATGGGTCGGTTGTGATGCCTGAGAAGCCGAGGAGCCAAACCCTTTCGTAGTGCGGAAACTATCGGGAATAGTTGTTACGCGATACTACCCTCATTTGAGGCTGGTGATCTATTCTCGGTGAATGGCACTTACTCTAAGATTTCTCTACAACTCGCTGGCGATCCGCTTGTTGTTTTGCTTTCCTGGGAGGAGCTGATGATAATGAGTACAGGTATAAAAATCACCCTAGTATAAACCTTTGGGGATGGGTAGAGCCTTGACTTCATGACAACGACCCTTTGACCCCATGTTTTTTCTATGTTTTTGTGTGCTGCATTCATGCATTCATTTAAAAAACATTAAAACATTCAAAAAATTTTCTCTTCTAGTCTCTCTATTTTTCAAATTAAACTAAGACTGTGATTCCTAGTATCAGAGAAAAGGATTACGCTAATGGATTTCGGTAGAAGGAGACCTCATACGTACACCTTCAAGGTTCCAAAATTAGAGGATTTGAGAAGGTTAGCAAGGATGATCACTAACCTTGAGACTTTCAGAGCCAAGCACTGAGGTTTGCTACCACTGTTAAGAGTCCATGTGATTGAGGGAATCATGGATGCGCTCATTCAATTCTACGATCCGGTTTATCACTATTTCACATTCCCAGATTACCAGCTAGCACCAACGCTGGAGGAATATTCTCATCTGATTGATTTACATATCACAGATCGAGCTCCATTTTCTGGACTGGAAGAAATTCCAAAGAATCAAACCATTGCAAGAGCAATTCATTTGGACGAGTCTGAGGTCAGGACTCACATGACCGCTAAGGGTGGCATCCAAGGTTTGCCAGCCCAGTTCTTGACAAAGAAGGCCTTGTATTTTGCCAGTATAGGAAACATGACTGCTTTTGCAAGTATCTTTGTCTCGCTCACCTACGGGTTATTTTTGTTTCCCAACATTGATAACTTTGTCGATATCAACTCCATTAGGGTTTTTCTCTTTGGAAACCCTGTGCCGACTTTGCTCACAGATGCGTATCATTCTGTACACTTGGGAAATTTGTATAGCGGAGGGGAGATCACATGCTGTGTACATTTGCTTTACAAATGGTTTATCTCCCACTTGCCCAAGTCTGCTGCTTTTTGGGATTGCAAGAGTGCCTTACGTTGGTCGCAGAAGATCATGTCCCTTACCCACTCTGATATAGAGTGGTGCAATAGGATTTATGATGGAATTAGGATCATTGACCGTTGTGGAAACTTCCCCAACGTACCCCTTATAGGAACTAAGGGAGGAATCAACTACCATCCGGTATTGGTTCTTCGTCAATTTGGATACCCGATGAGACACATCCCACGGGGTGTTCATCTGGAAGGTCTTTTCTTCAAGGAAGGAGAAAGTGACAGAGCACTGAAGATGGAAATAGTGCACGCTTGGAAACATGTTCATAAGAAAGGACGAGAGTCTCTGGGAAAACCGGACTGTGTCTCGGTGGAGCCTTATATCCATTGGGTACAAACTAGAGCTCTTAAGCTAAAAATGCCTTATCCTCGTTACGGAATTCTTCCGCCAAAGGAGTCTGTCATGTACTTCATGATGGAAACTGAAAAGCTTCAGGTTACTCTCAACAAAGTTCAATGGGAGAGAAGGTCTTGGAAGAACAAGTACCGCACCCTCGACGTAGAGTGCATCAAAATACAGCAATTACTGAAAGAGAAGGATGCTCTGGTCAAAATTTTAGAGCAACATGCTGTGGATAATCAGGATGACCAAAGGAATTTGCTCGCTCCTTTCACTTGGCAAAGGAATGACAACCCGACAACGGCTCAAGAGCCCCGGTCAAAGAAAAGGAAGATACCAGAATCAGCACCCGGTTTCTCTTCAGAGAGGACTCGGGATCCATTAGCTTAGGTTTCTGTTTCTGAACCTTGTAATCTACTGTATTTCCGTTTCTGTAATCCTTTGAATTCAATAAAAAGGGGTTTCCCCACTGTTTGATATTTGCAATCTAATTGTCGAAGTTTATTTTGATTAAACCAAAAACAATTAATATAATCACTGCATTCATCATTCTCCCATCGCGTATTCTTCTTACCTACGAATCTCACGTTTGTGTCTTGATTCTAGAGTCAAACTGTCTCATTCGTACAATACTCAGGCCAATCGTCAGAAAAAGATGGATGATCTTGAGGAAGAAAATAGAGAGTTGAAAGAAGAGATCGACGCTCTGAGAGAGGATATGAGAAAGCTTCGTAACGACATGCAAGCCATGGGAGAAGCTCAGCTTTAAAGAACTGTGATCTCAGAGATCACCTCAATGCCCATAGTGGAGAAGTATGATCCTAGGTATCAGATACCGAAAGATCACCGCTGGGGCATGCCTGTTAACTATATCCCGGAAGGATATGTTCCGCCGATCGCTAAAGATCAGGGAATCACAACAGAAGCCGCTGGGCCTGAAGGTTACAAACTTTGGGAAAGCGAAGATGCCAGGGGCATACTGAAGACTCCTGAAGGTTACAAACTTTGGGAAATGCCAAGATTCGCTGTCGTAGTCACGGTACCACCCCCTGTGGTGCACACTGTCTCGGAAGGACAGATTCCGCCAATACCTGCTGGTAAAAAGGAAACTTTGTTTGACATAATGGATGAATTCCAGGAGCAGTTCCTGGAAATGTAAAAGGAACTGCAAGCTATTCGCGGTCAGGATTTATTTGGAAAGGACGCCGCAGACCTCTGCTTGGTCCCCAATGTGAAAGTCTCGCACAAGTTCCAAGTGCCCGACTTTGAAAAATACAAGGGTGACTCTTGCCCTCAAAGCCATCTAGTGATGCACGCTCGACGAATGTCAGCTCAGACGGAGAATCAGGACCTACTGATTCACTACTTTCAGGATAGTTTAATCGGTGTCGTATTAAAATGGTACATGGGTTTAAACCGTGCTACGATTAGCACATTCAGAGATCTTGGTACTGCCTTCGTCCAACAATACAAATACAATTTAGACATGGCACCCGACAGAGATCAACTCAGATCAATGTCGCAAAAGGACAAGGAAACCTGTAAGGAGTATGCTCAAAGGTGGCGTGAAATTGCCGCTCAAATTTGTCCACCTCTTGAGGAAAAAGAGATTACAAAGATCTTCTTAAAAACCTTAAGCTCATTTTACTATGACCGAATGGTTGCCAGTGCGCCCAGTGATTTCACCGAGATGGTCGGCATGGGCGTACGTCTTGAGGAAGCCGTCCGAGAAGGACGTTTGGTAAAGGATACTGGATCGACGAGCGGTACTAAAAAATACGGTAGTGCTCTCCCTAAGAAAAAAGAGCAAGATATTAGGAATATCTCTCTCGAAAAGCAAAGGCGACGATATCAGCCGGTAGCGGCTGTAATTCCTGCTATCAGCCCTGCGCCTATTCCTACGTATCAACCTCAGGTTGCGCAGAGCCAACCTAATCAGCAAAGGACACAACAGCCTCTTCAGCAAGCTCGTCCTCCATATAACAACAACCTACAACACGACCATCAGGGTTTGATCCTATACCCATGTTGTACGCAGAACTATTTCCATTACTACTGGCTAAGGGGCACATCCAGACTAAGTCTCCTCTTACGGTACCGGAAAATCTGCCTTTTTGGTTCAAGGTGGATCAGACATGCCCTTATCATCAAGGAGGATCAGGGCATAACATTGAGAATTATCTCAATTTTAAATCCGACGTGCAAAAGCTTGTTAGGAGCGGGCTCTTATCTTTCAAAGATACGAATCCCAATATTCTCACGAACCCGCTGCCTCAACACGAGAAGGCTGCAGTCAATTTGATAGAAGGAGAGACTAACAACGTCTATCAATTTCATGATGTACACTTATTGAGGACCAATTTGGTCAAGATGCATTGTAGACAGAGTGGGTACGGCCATGTTCCACCTCATAATTATCACTAGTGTGCTGTCTGCTCTAAAGATAACCAAGGATGTTCTGTAGTGCAAGCAGCTCTACAGGAATAGATGGATCTCGGATGGATCCAAGAGCACCAAGTTCATGGAGTTAACATGGTCTATACGAACTCCAACGTCATTCAGAACCACGACATCTGTGCAATGAATGTCAACTTGGTGGCAATGCACTCAAGGCAAAGCCAGTATCAGAATCTTCCACGGCACGATTACAGTTCTTGTCTGACTTGCTCGGTAAACAAACAGGGATGCTCTTTCATACAAGAGGCCCTCCAGCGTCAGATGGTTCTTATATGGATCCAAGACTACCATGATAGGAATCCCTATCAGATCAACATGGTTCAGATCTTCGATATTTGCGTGATGAATACCAATCTGGTAGAGTTACATGCTGAGCAGGTCCGACTCGGATTCTTAATATCACATGACTATCAAAGCTGTAAAGCAGGTTGCGAAAACGATCGAGGTTATACCCTTATCCAAGAAGCACTCCAGCACTTGTTAAATCACTGGTGGATGCCAATCTATATGGATGAAGATACTCAGCAAATTAGTATCAGTAATAGGAATCCTACTCGGCGTCAGAGTCAGGATGTCCGACTTGTGGAAGCTAACCTAGTGAGGTTACATTGTATTCAAAGTGGGCGTGGCCAGGTGCCACCACACAATTATGAACGTTGTGGAGTCTGTTCGGAAAGTAACCAAGAGTGTTACCTTGTGCGAGCAGCTCTCCAGGGGCAATTGGATCGTGGAGAGATTCGCCCATATCCGGGTTCTGGACCCATCAACTGGACACCGAACTACCTTGCCAATCAAGTCGAGGATGTTATCACAATCTCTGGTCGTCACCAGACCAGGGATGTTTTTGCCATTATCCCTCTACTTGATGAATCTAAAGTTCCCAACCGGGAACGGATTGAGATTACTTATGATGGTCAAAAGAATCAGAAGGTTCCCATAGTCATCTATCTACCGAGACCACTACCGTATGAATCAACTAAGGCTATCCCTTACAAATACGGTGCAATGATAATTGAAAATGGAAAGGAAATTCCATTACCCTCCGTTGTGAATATAGCAGACATCAGTCGTGTAACACTGAGTGGTAGAATCTTCAACCGAGGGGTTGGGGAACCTAACAAAGAAAAGGAACTTCAGACAAAAGCTCCCGATCCACCAGTCGGTCAATCCAGTGATCCCGACCTTTCGAAAATTAATGATGAGATGTTGAAGCTCATCCAAAGGAGTGAATACAACATTGTTGATCAGCTGTTACAGACTCCTTCAAAGATCTCGGTATTATCGTTGTTACTCAGTTCAGAAGCCCACAGGGAGGCTCTACAGAAAGTCTTGGAGCAAGCCTTTGTGGAACAGGATGTAACAATCAGACAGTTCGATAGTATTGTGTCTAACATCACTTCCTACAATAATTTGGGATTTAGTGATGAGGAATTACCTGAAGAGGGTCGCCGTCATAACATGGCGCTCAACATTACAGTTAATTGCCAGGACGATGCTTTAGCCAGCATACTGGTAGACACAGGGTCAGCCCTGAATGTTATGCCGAAGTCCACTTTGATGCAATTATCATTCAAAGGCCCTCGGATGAGAATCAGTGAGGTCATCGTCAAAGCATTCGACAGATCCAGAAAAACAGTAATCGGCGAAGTTGATCTTCCCATAACTATCGGTCCTCACACTTTCCAAGTCACTTTCCATGTCATGGACATTCGGGCAACATACAGTTATTTATTAGGAAGACCTTGGATACATCAGGCTGGAGCGGTTACTTCGACCCTCCACCAAAAGTTAAAGTTCGTTCAGAACGATCAACTTGTCACAGTCTGTGGAGAACAGGCCTTGCTCATGAGTAACTTATCATCATCTACTTGTGTAGAACCCGAGGAAGTTATTGGAACACAGTTCCAAGCACTGTCGGTGAGCAAGGACAATCAATCCCAAGGAGGAACCTCGATTTCCTCATACCACGATGCTATCAAAGCGGTCGAGAGTACCGATACAACCGGATGGGGACAGCTTGCCATTCCTATTGACAATAAAACAAAGAAGGGTCTTGGTTTTTCTACAACCTGTACCCAGATAGCTGCCAGTGATGGAAGTCTTCATCCCCTTCAAAACTTCTTCCACATTGGAGGTTTTCTTCACCCAGTCCCTCAAGCAGTCCATGCTATCAATGAGGAAGATCCCTCTGACACAGAGGAAGAGTGGAAGTCCTATCTTAACAAGGACGGTTATATGTCTCAGGATGAAACGCAAACTCCTTTTTGCTTTCCTACAGAGAGTCCGAGATTTATACCCAGATCAAACGTCGAAATGATATATGGAGATTGTGATCCGGAAGGATGCCGTGCTCCGCCAAATTCATTAGAGGAAGACACTCTGATGAAAGACAATTTTGACTACACCTACTATGGCCCAATGGATGGTTTGCCAATGTGGCAACCTTATCCAGGAGACTTGGGGCAAGAGAGTCAGCCGAACAATGAGAATCGGCTAACCGTCATTGAACAGAATACCTGTGTCCCCACCATGTCATGGGATCAACGCTCTGGTCATTCGGAAACTACTCAACATGAAGATGAATTCGCAACCTTGGCAGGACTTGAATTCATCAACTATGCTTTTCCCGAGGTCAACGTCATCGAGAGGGATGACTCTTCTAGTTCCAAAGAAGTGTGGGACACCTTGGGACAACCGAGTGGAAAATTTTACTATATGGTCAAGTACACCGCTCCCGAAAGCTCTCGTATCAGGCTCGAAGATATCCAGCCAACTGGACGGGGAGATACAGTTGAGAGCACAAACGCTATGCAAAATGCAACAGAGGAATCCTCCTACGATAACTCTACCTAGGAGGCAGATTCCAATGATCCTGCTCCACCAGAAATCAACGTCATTTCTGAATACAAATCAAGGAAGTTGCCAAACTTTGTGATTCACCGAGGAGTTTGCCGCCAATGGGTTGCCGTCGAGGTTCCGAGGATCGTTCATCAGTCAAAGTAATTACCATCTTTAACCTTTCACCCTGCCCAGGTGAAACGGATGTTTTGATAGGGCTCAATTTCTGTAAATATCCCTCTTCGCTTCACCCAAAGCGACAGAGTTTTGTTTTATAGGGCTGTAGTTTCAAGGATCGACTTGTTCATTAATAAAATTATGTCGTTCTGTAATTTCCGCATTTATTTGCTGTTTTCTCTTTTCGTTTTTCAGAAAATGGTAATCCTAAAAAACAATTCAAATAAAAACAAGCAGTAAAATAAATACACTGCACACACTCGCATTTTCTCTATCTCTTCTAAACACAAATCATCACGTCATGCAGATTGCTTGTTTTAAACCCCGTTGAAACATACGATCTGATGCCTTCTCCCGGCTTTGAGTTCCCGGTATTTGGGGCTAAAGAAGAAGTTGACAACGAAATTCCATAAGAGATCTCTCGACAACTCAGACAAGAGGAAAGATCCATTGAACCTCGCAAAGAGCCGTTGGAAACGGTAAACTTGGGTTCGGAAAAAAAGAGAAAAGAAATCAGGATTGGGGCACTGCTCAATCCACCTGCCAGAGAGTGTTTGATAAAGCTTCTCAGAAAATTTCCCGATGTATTTGCTTGTTCCTATCAGGATATGCCAGGGTTGGATACCAGCATCGTAGAACATCACTTACCATTAAGATCAGAATGTCCGCCAGTAAAGCAAAGGTTGAGACGCACTCACCCGGACATGGCCATCAAAATCAAAGAGGAGGTACAGAAACAGATTGACGCGGGTTTCCTCGCTACGTCTGAATATCCTCAATGGTTAGCCAACATCGTACCCGTTCCCAAAAAGGACGGAAAGGTCAGAATGTGTGTTGATTACAGGGATCTGAACAAGGCAAGTCCAAAGGACGACTTTCCTTTACCACACATTGACATGTTGGTTGACAGCACAACAAAGTTCAAAATTTTCTCCTTCATGGATGGATTCTCAGGCTATAACCAGATCAAAATGGCGCCGAAAGACATGGAGAAAACTTCGTTCATTACCCCATGGGGTACCTTTTGTTACAAGGTAATGCCGTTCGGTTTGAAGAACGTCGGGGAAACCTATCGAAGGGCCATGACTACTCTCTTTCATGACATGATACATAAGGAAATCGAGGTATATGTCGATGATATGATTGCCAAATCAAAAACAGAGAGTGAGCACGTTGAACATCTGTCCAAATTGTTCGAACGTTTGAGAAAATTCAAGCTCCGCTTGAATCCTAACAAGTGCACCTTCGGTGTCTGTTCAGGGAAACTATTAGGATTCATCGTCAGCCAGAAAGGAATTGAGGTTGATCCTGACAAGGTCAAGGCCATTCGAGAAATGCCTTCTCCGAAAACTGAAAAACAAGTCAGAGGATTCTTGGGACGTTTAAACTACATCTCCAGATTCATATTCCTTATGACTGCGACGTGCGCGCCAATTTTCAAATTACTGAAAAAGAATCAGGATTGCGTTTGGTCAGAAGATTGCCAAACTGCCTTCGACAATATTAAGGAATATCTGTTGAATCCTCTGATTCTATCACTTCTAGTGGAAGGAAGACCACTGATCATTTACCTCACAGTCCTAGAGGACTCAATGGGATGTTTACTTGGCCAACAGGACGAAACCAAAAGGAAAGAGTCTGCCATTTACTATTTGAGCAAGAAATTCACCGACTGCGAGACTCGGTACACGATGCTTGAGAAAACTTGTTGCGCTTTGGCTTGGGCAGCCAAACGTCTTCGCCAATATATGATTCGTCATACTACTTGGTTAATCTCCGAAATGGATCCAATCAAGTACGTATTCGAAAAACCTGCTCTTACGGGAAGAATTGCCCGTTGGCAGATGCTGTTATCAGAATATGACATAGAGTACCACGCTCAAAAAGCCGTTAAAGGAAGTATTTTAGCCGATCATTTGGCTCATCAACCGATTGACGATCAGGAATCAGTCGGGTTTGACTTCCCAGACGAAGATGTCATGTATCTAAAAATGAAAGATTGCGATGAACCGCTACCCAGTGAAGGGCCAGAACCAGGTTCCCAATGGGGACTAATCTTTGACGGAGCAGTTAATCATTATGGAAATGGAATTGGGGCAATCATTGTTACCCCTCAGGGTACCCACATTCCTTTCACTACCAGACTTACGTTCAAATGTACGAACAACGAGGCCAAATACGAAGCTTGTATTATGGGTCTCAAAGAAGCGATTGATTTAAGGATCAAGAACTTGGACGTATACGGCGATTCAGCCTTGGTCATCAATTAGATAAAAGGAGATTGGAACACATACCAATCAGGATTGATTCCTTACAAAGACTATGCAAGAAGGTTGTTACCTTTCTTCAACAGAGTTGAGTTTCATCACATCCCTCGTGATGAGAATCACATGGCTGATGTATTAGCCACTATCTTTTCCATGATTAGTGTAGGTCAATGGAATGGCATACCTAAGATCGACATAATGCGCCTTGAACGGCCCGCTTACGTCTTCACGATCGAAGCAGTCATAGACGACAAACCTTGGTATCACGATATCAAATCCTTCCTTTAGAAACAAGAGTACCCACCTGGGGCATCCAGGAAAGATGGAAAACCCTCAGAAGATTGGCTGGAAACTTCTTCCTGAGCGGTGACACTCTCTATAAGAGAAATTTTGACATGGTCTTGCTCCGATGCGTCGACAGACCAGAATCAGACATGCTTATGAAAGAAATTCATGAAGGGTCCTTTGGCACTCATGCCAACGGACACGCGATGGCGAGAAAAATTCTGAGAGCAGGGTACTACTGGTTGACCATGGAATCCGACTGCTACAAGTACATGAGGAGGTGTCACAAGTGTCAGATATACTCTGACAAAATTCATGTATTGCCATCACATCTCAAAGTTCTTTCTTCCCCATGGTCATTTTCCATATAGGGAATCGACATGATTGGCATGATTGAGCCCAAGGCTTCGAACGGACATCGGTTCATCCTAGTAGCCATTGACTATTTCACCAAGTGGGTCGAAGCAGCGTCATTCACCAATGTGACCCGACAAGTGGTGGTCCGATTTATCAAAAACAATATCATCTGCCGTTATGGTGTTCCAAGCGAGATCATTACTGATAATGGATCTAACTTGAACAATAAGATGATGAAAGAGTTATGCGTAGAGTTCAAGATCGAACACCATAACTCATCTCCCTACCGACCCAAGATGAACGGAGCGGTAGAAGCGGCTAACAAGAACATCAAGAAGATCGTTCAAAAGATGGTTGTAACCTATAAAGATTGGCACGAGATGCTACCCTTTGCTCTTCACGGTTATCGAACATCTGTTCGTACTTCAACAGGGGCTACCCCTTTCTCTCTAGTATATGGCATGGAAGCAGTTCTCCCCATAGAAGTAGAGATACCATCAATCCGGGTATTGATGGAAGCTAAGCTTACTGAAGCTGAATGGTGTCAAAGTCGACACGATGAATTAAACTTGATCGAAGAGAAGCGAATCACGGAACTATGCCGTGGTCAGTTGTATCAGCAGAGAATGAAGAGGGCGTTTGACAAAAAGGTCCGACCTCGTGTCTTCAAAAAAGGAGACCTCGTGCTCAAGAAGATACAATCGTTTCTCACTGACTCTCGGGGCAAATGGACTCCGAATTATGATGGCCCATATGTGGTCACGAAAGCTTTCTCAGGCGGCGCCTTGAGACTTGCAACCATGGACGGAGAGGAATTTGCCTATCCCACGAATGTTGATGTAGTCAAGAAATACTTCGCCTAAATTAAAAAAAACGTCTCGGTGGATTGAAAACCCGAAAGGGCGGTCCAGGCAAAAATTAGAGACATGAAAAAATCATCCCGGTGGATTGGAAACATCAAAGTACAATCCAGGAAAAAATTAGGGATAATGGCAAGTAACTATGTTTAACAGAGGCAAGTCCCTCAGCAGCAGCAGTTATATCATCCATCAGAGGAAAACTCCAGTCAAGGTCATCTTCGACAGAAGCTCAGGATGTCCCGAATTCAAAGTTGGTAGAAGTATAGTGGTCGTTATGTTTCAACGTAGCCCTTTTCCCTGTAAATCACCATTTTCAAACTTTGTAAATACTCTTTGGAATCACGCGTTTGGCTGATCTCCATATTATCAGTAAAATTTGAGCCCTTGTGCTTCTGTTTGTAATTCTTATTTGTTTTAGCTTTACAGAACGACGTTGTTAACATGATTAACGATTCTTGAAATGAAACAAAAATGAATTTACTTGTTAAAACTTTTTCAGCTTTTTTTAAATAGAGATGGCAATTTCTTTTGACTGTTGAACATCGAAAGAACATCAATCGCGTCTCCAGAAGTAAGCGAACTTCAAAGTACAGAATCAAAGTACTCCTTCTAACCCAGTACGCCTGAATGAAGGGATCAACTGTGTCAGAGACCTTGTTTCGTCTGACACGCTTCGGCCGAGTTCTTACCTCTTAAGCCCGATCAACGGTATTCCCCGCAGGGATTATCTCTCCTAAGCAAGGTGGAATTGCTATCTTGAACCAGCGATATTTCTATACGCCCCGCGATGGCCGAGTATCCAGTCGTGTTCACCCGTCAGTTTGTATGTCGCGCCTGTTTTGTCAGCATATGCATACATGCATCATGCATTATTGATTTGCATTTACATTTCATATTGCATCGCTATCACTTTAGCCGGTCTTGTCCCTTAGTGATAGGGGTTCTCTTCATCGAGTTGTCAGCCTTTTCCTCGCCAGGAAGTGTCGTGTCTGAACAATCTCGCCACCAGTGTATCTCTAGATTAGAGTCGGTCCTTGACCATTTTGATAACTTGAACCTCTGAAAGGCCAGAGAACCTTCAACGGATGTCACTCTTCGCTATTTAGGATGACATCCTTGCTTTCCTGGATTAAAGAAAATCCCCAAAGGGAAGCCTCATAATCAAAAATTCGGCAGCATGCGAGTTTCGCTCCGAAAAGACCACTGATGAAAAGGTCATCGGCACCTCAAAATTGGACCCCATCATATGGCATTTCTCCGGAAAGATCTCGAGAAAAGTATGATGTAAGCTCCCAAACGAAAACAGTCTCTCAAGAGACTCGCTTTCCCCAGTAGAATCGACAAATGGCATCTCCAACAGAGAAGTTTGTGCAACTCTACAACTCAGACGACTGGGTTCCCCCCAGCGAGTTTGACATCAAAATTTTTCCCATCAAATGGCATCTCCCCAAGAAAATTCGGCGAGAAGTTTGAGGAAAACCGCTACGCATAGCGTCCCTTGTCAATGAGGTTTATTGACAAAAGAAACTGAGACCAGATCCTTGGTAGGAAACTAGGACCGAGGGGAAGTTTAAATCAGAAAACTGAGACCAGTTCCTTGGTGGGAAACCAGGATCGAGGGGAAGTTTAAATCAGAAACTGAGACCAGATCCTTGGTAGGAAACCAGGATCGAGGGGAAGTTTAAATCGGAAACTAAGACCAATTCCTTGGTAGAAAACCAGGATAGAGGGGAAGTTTACCTTTTCTAAGCATCTTCGCTTAGCTAAAGAAGATGAATGCGTAAGCTACCATTCATAACCACCATCAAAATTTCGGGTATTCCGATATTTAATCCTCTTGCACCCCGAATGCCCGAATACCTTCGTCATTCACGCCTTCGGATCCAAGAAGATTGAATAGGGGCATCTGTCATACCCCAAATTTTGACCACTAAGATTTCCCATCATTGTGCAAATCATCATCACAATATGGGGAAACCATCCTACCTTGTCAGTCTCCCCAAAGATGGGTGAGCATCCACTACAATCAGGATTAGGGTTTCAATCCCTCTCAGAGTTCTTAGACAAAGGATCAATCAAGAAATTACATGATCTTCAACTTGTCTAACCTCTCAAGTAACTACAAAGGATCAAGAGGACTCCCACTTCAAGGATTAAGCACAAGGTTGCTCCCTTTTAGGTGGATCAAGTCTCAAGATCGCCAGTATCACCAAATTAGGGTTTTGGTCGACCAGGGCCTCCAGATGGAAAATTTCATCTGGGTACAAGCCAAAGATCCAAAACACAACCTAATGTACTCCATGGAACCTCATGGGCCCAATCATCAAGTCAATTTTGCCTCAAGGGATGCATTCATCAAAAATCAGGAATTAGGGTTTCTTGACCTAATTCACCCCTAAGTTGACTTTTAGGGCAAATCAAGAGCCAAGACCTCAAGAGAGGGTTTGAGGGTCTCTAATGAACTATATTGGTCCATTTGGAACAATGGATTAATCCAAGAAGCTTGAGCAACAAGTCTCAATTTCATCTGCACCACAATTAGGGTTTTAAGTGAAAAGTCAACTGTAACTTTGACTTTTGACCAGGACAAGCTCCCAAGCCCTAGGACATACCTCAATATACCCCCATGACACCCATGGAACATGTCCATCAAGTTTGATTTAGGCCAAGGACATGATTTCATGAAGAATTGCACAGTTTGGAATTCATCTGATAAAAAGTCAACTGTGCACAAAACTCAACTTTGACTTTTTGAGATTTTTCACCAAAATGGATTTTTAACCCTAAAATGATGTTAATGTATGATTTGAATCATCATTCATCAAGAAAAATCAAGAAAAGTGGGATAACTTGTAAAAGGGGTAACCATAAAAACTTAGAAAATTTTCTAAGTTAAAAATAAAGTGTCAAAGGTACCAACTTTGAAGGGCCATAACTCCTAAACCGCAAAGCCATTTTTTTTCATCCAAAAATGGATTTGTAGCCCTCATTACCCTCTACAAAAACTTCAACTAGACCTAAGTCCAATTCATTAAGGATTTTGAGTTATGGAGTGATCAAAATCAAGAAATCACACTTTGTTCCAACACTTAGTGAAAATTTCACTAAGTCAGATTTTGCTTCACTTTTTGCCAAATGTAGAGGGATTTTTCACTTGGAATCAGAAGAGATCAAAATCAAACATGTTCAAACAGTTGTTGTATCATGTAAGGGCTTTCCAAAATGGCCAAGAACATTGCCAAATTCAACTTACACCATGAGATATGACATTGTCAAGTTGCCTTGCTGAAATCTGTCAAAGGCAAGGCAGATTTTGCATTTTGGCTCGATTTTCCAAAATCAGCCAAATTCAAATGCTCCTATCCACTTGGACACATCTGAGGATTGAATCTAAAGGGGACAATCACTGAGCCAAGCCTCCAAAGTCCATGGAACAAGAAATAGCATGTTGAACCTAGAATGGCCAAAATAGGGACAAGACTTCAAATTTGGAATGAGGCATTCAATGGAAGCATCAAGGTGGCATGGACTGAGCCATTCTCATCTGAAATCAGTCAAGGCTTATCCAAGACCAAGGGAACCAAAGCTCTGTGTCCTAACCTCTAGTCAATGGCTAGAGGAGACTTGCATTTCCATTGGACAACATTGGCCAAACCTACTTACCAGCTGCCATTCACTATTCCTTGCAAAACAAACGTGCTCTACTATAAATAGAGCTCAATTGTATTCAGTTTAAGTACACCAAAGGCCTACAACACTTGCCTTTCTCAAAATCTCTTTCTCTTGGCAAAAATGCCTTTCTTAGCAAGGTAACTATCGGGTTTTGAGTTTGAGAGCTTTTCCAATCAAACCAATCACTCACACACCTCACATACATCATATAGAATTGATCCAAACACTTAGATCACTTTTGAAACATCAATTTCACAAAATCACCAGCTGGTTGCTCAAATTTTCAATCAAGTTGCAGCTGAGATGCCACGAATTGATCTAGCCATTTTCAATCAAGTCCAAGCATTCAAACACACTCCATAGGGTGTAGGGAAGCTGTTCAGATCATCACCATTCATATGTAACACCTCCAAATCAAAAATCTCATTGCACTTGCTGTCACGGCTTAAAGGTAAGCATATACTTGGTCATCTCTCAATCTATGCATATTTCCTTGCACAATAATTTGGCCATATGTTCATAATCATGCATGGAATGTTTTCCCTCAATTAATTGCATTGTTTGAATCGTGTATCAAAAATCCTAGCCTTCATGCAGAAATTAGGGTTCTTGAGGTTTCTTCGTGATTTCTTGTTATATGTTTAATTTAAATGAAATTAATGGACATAGGCATGATCGTGAGGTTGAGACGAGCATAATGATATGTGGATTGCATGTTATAATCAAGTATTCAAGGAGATTGGATAGAAAATGCAAATCTGAGAATCTCAGAACACGCGCGTGTTCTTTAGCTTGTTCTTGGAGCCATTTTTAGAAATTCAAATATTTGAATTTTTATGATTTTTTTTATTTGATTCAAAAATTAATTTCTCTCTGAGTTTTAATGATTTTGAGTTGATTCTTTTTTTGATAATTCACAAAAATGTTAAAATATTTTATTTTAACAAAAAATCCCAAAAATATTATTTATTTCATATAATTGATATTTTTGCAAAGAATTAATATTTTAATTGTTTTTGACATTTTAAATATTTTTTCTACATTGATTTTGCAACTTTTAATGCCTTCTAATTATTTTGTAGGTCAATACTTAATTTTTGAAGCATTAATCCAAGATCACAATTTGTTTTTCATATGTTAAACAATTTTGATCCTTTTAATTGAATTTTTATTCAATTAAATACATTTTTGAAAACAAATTAGGGTTTTTGGATTAATTCGACCCTCATAAATCATTTTCAAAACACTTTGGGTCTCTAATAGAGTGTAAGACCCAATCCTTTTCTTTGACAAATCATTTTGGGCCTCAGTGTATTGTATAAGTCCCGATACCGTAAAAAACAAACGACGCGATCGTCGCCTTTTGAAAAATAACCTTGGGCCTCTCCTCGAGCTATAAGACCCATTCAAAACACTTTGGGCCTCTAATAGAGTGTAAGACCCAACCCCCTTTTAACCAAAACAATTTTGGGGCCTCACTTGTTGTATAAGTCCCTCTGCGTTAAAAGGAAAATCTCGGCGCGATCGCCATTTTTAAACGGAAAAATCAATTGGGCCTACCCTCGTGTTATAAGCCCCACTCTTTTTCTTAAAAACTCTTGGGCCTCTTGAGAGAGTTTAAGACCCATCCCTTTGTACAGAAAACCTTTTTGGGCCTCAGTCACTTGTATAAGTCCCTTTGTACAAATTCAAACAGTGCGCTCACTGATAAAACCCTGGGCCTCTCCTTGAGCTGTAAGCCCCAAATCTTTCTTTTTTCAAAGCACTTTCTCCTTTGATTTTGAATATAATATTGCTATCAATCTTTCTTTGTTGAACAACTAACCAAATAGCATGAAAGCTCTACAACCGAGTAAGTGGTTATTGCTTTCATTTATCGCTTTCATATACATATAACTGTATTGTGGGGCTGTTTCACTGTAAGTCTTCTTTCATAAACTCATATCAACTGTGTAATAATAGTATAGATATTTCGAGTTTCCCTGGCAACTACGTCTAGAACTAGGTGACGCCGTTTCGTTTATTCATAGAAATAGACACCTAGATCCCCAAATAGGATCACCAGATGCAGCCTTCTCTTCGGCTGTCCTCATTAGGAATCGTCAAGAAACTCTACTCCCAAAGATGAATGTATTCTCCGTGAATGGCATCTTTGAGTTTCTTCCAAACTCTCGAACTTTCCTGACTTGACCTATTCCTTGTGAATAGCTTGCCTTGAATTTTTCGGGGTTTGGGGACCCACGGGCTTCTTAAAAGCATCGGCCTCCTCTTGGGCATCGCACAAGGACCCACGGGCTTCCTAAAAGCAACCCCGCCTCCTCTTGGGCTTAGTGCAAGGACCCGTCGGCTTCTTAGAGGTATTCACAGCCTCCTCTTAGGCTTCGTATAATGATCTCTTCCTCCGAGAATGATAGCCTCCTCTTGGGCTTAGTACAAGGACCCGTCGGCTTCTTAAAAGTTTCCAGCCTCCTCTTGGGCTTCGTACAAATTGTCCCAACGGCCTCCTAGAGGTATAGGAACAGAACTTAGCAATCTTCATAGAACAGTCCTTTCATAGAGTCTACTACTGTTTCTCAAAGCATAGTACAAAGCATAAAACTCTAGACTTGGACAGTCTAATCTCCTTGAGTCTCAAAGATATTCTCAAGCACCCTTCAAGAATAGGAAGGAAACCCGCAGACTCGGACAGTCTCAATACCCTTTGGATTTCCCGCTTCCTTAAAAAACAGGAATATCCCGGATCCTTGAATCAAATCCCTGAGTACAGTGTTACTCATATAAGAACTGATTTTCTCTTTTAAAATCAGTATATTGGATCTGTCACTCCACTTAAACAGTTACCATAGCCTCCTCTTGGGCTTTGTACAATGATTCTCCCCAGCGGAGCTAACAATTAGCCTCCATCTCGGTCTTCGTACGAGATACAAAAGACTCCCTCGTTGAGTCAATCACCCCTTTCAGCCTCCATCTCGGGCTTTATATGAGATACACAAAGGTTCTTATTGAGCCAAACAAATTTTAGCCTCTATCTCGAACTTTGTACGAGATACAAAAACACTCTCTTGTTGAGTATAAAAGATCCTCTTGTAGGATCAAACCCTTTTAGCCTCCATCTCGGGCTTTAAACGAGATACCAAAAGACTCCCTCGCCGGGTCAAAACCTTTTTGCCTCTCTCTCGGGCTTTGTATGAGATACAAATAGCCTCCTCTTAGGCTTTGTATACGAAAACCACTGGTTGATCCATTCAACCTTTTAGCATCAAAGTTGTGCCTCGTTCACAGTACACAAACATCAACAACTCCTTTCCCTTCATCTAATCGCTGTAAGCGGCAAGCCTCTGGATCATCTACATCCACGCCACTGTCCCTCTTTTAGCATGAGAAATTCCTAAGGAAAGATAGCATTGCTCTACACTGAGTTAAAGTCTTCTCCTTTAGGTTAAAAATCCCCTATAAAGGAAATTATGGCATTGCTAGGATCCGCGTATCCCGGATAAAGTAATTCTCCTTTATAACCAGTCACCCAATAGTTATGACAGACAAACCCTTCTTTAGAGATGACAAATTCTCTCTAAAGTCGAGGTCCTTCAACTTCACGTCTTGGGCTTTGAACAAGACACAAATAGACTTTTCAGCTTCACATCTTGGGCTTTGAACAAGATACAAACCACCTTTCACTTCATGTCTTGGGCTTTGAACAAGACACCAAAAAAAACATCCATTTCCTCCCATAGAATAGGAGGAACTACGAACGCTCTGATTTACCTGTTTCGGTAAACGGGAATATGTAGGCATAAGATTGAAATAAAAATCTTAGCGAGCACACTAAACAAAAAACCCAAATCCCATATCTCCATCAATCAAAAGCAGTAATTCAAAAACATCAGTCCTAACATCCTAACCCTTGTTCCCCGCTAGAAAGTCCTAGAAAGAAAGAAAACCGTATTGGTGAAAATACAAATAACCAGTACAAAGGCCCCCCCACATTGATAGCATTCGTAACCTAACAGACCGCTATTTAAACTCAGTATGCAAAGCAGGGTTAATTGGAGACATCTATTTCCCTTCCTTATTCAGCTCACAATAGGATAAAAAATGAATCGACCTGTAGTTTAAGCTCAAACCGCAGAGAGCGACCAGCGCTTAAGAACCGCGTCCAAAATCGCTCGCTACATAAGTCTTCTTTCATAAACTCATATCAACTGTGTAATAATAGTATAGATATTTCGAGTTTCCCCTGCAACTACGTCTAGAACTAGGTGACGCCGTTTCGTTTATTCGTAGAAATAGACAACTAGATCCCCAATAGGATCACCAGATACAGTCTTCTCTTCGGCTGTCCTCATTAGGAATTGTCAAGAAACTCTACTCCCAGTGATGAATGTATTCTTCGTGAATGGCATCTTTGAGTTTCTTCCAAATTCTCGAACTTTCTTGACTTTGATCTATTCTCGGTGAATATCATTGCCTTGAATTTCTCGGGGTTTGGGGACCCACGGGCTTCTTAAAAGCATCGGCCTCCTCTTGGGCATCGTACAAGGACCCACAGGCTTCCTAAAAGCAACCCCGTCTCCTCTTGGGCTTAGTGCAAGGACCCGCCGGCTTCTTAGAAGTATTTACAGCCTCCTCTTAGGCTTCGTATAATGATCTCTTCCTTCAGGAATGATATCCTCCTCGTGGGCTTAGTACAAGGACTCGTCGGCTTCTTAAAAGCTTCTAGCCTCCTCTTGGGCTTCGTACAAATTGTCCCGACGACCTCCTAGAGGTATAGGAACAGAACTTAATAATCTGCATAGAACAGTCATTTCCAGAGTCTACTACTGTTTCTCAAAGCATAGAACAAAAAATGAAACTCTAGACTTGGACAGTCTAATATCCTTGAGTCTTAAAGACATTCTCAAGTGACCCCTTCATTAAATAGGAAGGAAACCCGCAGACTCGGATAGTCTCAATACCCTTCGGATTTCCCGTTTCCTTAAAGAAACAGGCATAACCCAGATCCTTGAATCAAATCCTTGAGTACAGTGTTGCTCATATAAGAACTGATTTTCTCTTTCAAAATAAGTATACTGGACCTGTCACTCAACTGAAATAGTCACCATAGCCTCCTCTTGGGCTTTGTACAATGATTCTCCGCTTTAGCCTTCATCTCGGGCTTTATACGAGATACAAAAAGATTCTTATTGAGCCAAACAATTATCAGCCTCCATCTCGGGCTTCGTACGAGATACCAAAATTCTCCCCAGTGGAGTCAAACAACGTTTAGCCTCTCTCTCGGGCTTTGTACGAGACACATAAGAGACTCCCTTGTTGAGTCAATCACCCCTTTAGCCTTCATCTCGGGCTTTATACGAGATACAAAAAGGTTCTTATAGAGCCAAACAAATTTTAGCCTTCATCTCGGGATTCGTACGAGATACAAAAACTCTCTTGTTGAGTCAAATAGCCTCCATCTCGGGCTTTATACGAGATACCAAAAGATTCCCTCATTGAGTCAAAACCTTTTAGCCTCTCTCTCGGGCTTTGTACAAGACACATATTAGCCTCCTCTTAGGCTTTGTATAAGAAAACCACTGGTTGATCCAACTAACCTTTTAGCATTAAAGTTGTGCCTTGTACACAAACATCAACAACTCCTTCCCCTTCATCTAATCGCTGTAAGCGGCAAGCCTCTGGATCATCTACATCCATGCCACTGTCCCTCTTTTAGCATGAGAAATTCCTAAGGAAAGATAACACTGCTCTACACTGAGTTAAAGTTTTCTCCTTCAGGTTAAAAATCTCCTATAAAGGAAATTATGGCATTGTCGGATTCACACATCCCGGTTAAAGTAATTCTCCTTTATAAACAGTTGTGACATACAACCCCCTCTTTAGAGATGACAAATTCTCTCTAAAGTCACACCCTTTTAGCTTCACGTCTTGGGCTTTGAACAAGACACAAATAGACCCTTCAGCTTCACATCTTGGGCTTTGAACAAGATACAAATTACCCTTTAGCTTCACGTCTTGGGCTTTGAACAAGACACCAAAATAACCATTTCCTCCCCTAGAATAGGAGGAACTACGAACGCTCTGATTTCCCTGTTTCGGTAAACGGGAATACGTAGGCATAAGATTGAAAGAATAATCTTAGCGAGCGCAATCAACAAAAAACCTAAATCCCATAATCTCACATATCTATCAAAAGCATCAGTCCTAACATCCTAATCCTTGTTCCCCGCCAGAAACATTCTGTCAAAATAAAAAGAAAGATATCAGTATTGGAAAAAATACAAATAACCAGTACAAAGGCCCCCCACATTGATAGCATCCGTAACTTAACAGACCGCTGTTTAAACTCAGTATGCAAGCAGGGTTAATTGGAGACATCTATTTCCCTTCCTTCATCAGCTTTAATAGGATAAAAAATTAATCGACCTGTAGTTAAAACTCAACTACAGAGAGCGACCGCGCTTAAGAATCGCGTCCAAAATCGCTTGCTGCACCTACCCCACTGCCTACGTATCTCATCGGGAACATGAGAATCAGAGCGACGTAGTTCCCCTCAGCTAAGGGAAAATTGCTTGTGTTTTTTAGTGGAAACGTCAACGTTCACGTCCTAGTAGTTTAGGTGTTGCAGCTCACTGTACGGAGTCTTAGGCGTTACGTGTTTGCAGTAGAACGGACATGACGCATCCTTAAGGAGTGAGTGAAGAAGATGAGAAGAGAGTTATTTGTTTGTTTTTGTCTTTTAGAAAGAAGTGTCTTGTTTATTTGGTGTTTTGCAACACATGTTGGATTTAAGTCCATCATGTAAGATCGAATGCCTCGCATATCGACCCAAGATGGGACGTATGCTAAACATTCTAAGAAAGTGAGAGAAGACCCCTCACTATCTTAGTCTCACCCGAAAGGCTCAAATGCAATATATGTTATGCCTTTATTAAGTGTTTTTTTGCTTTTGTTTTGAGATGAGAAGAAGATACTCAAATGGGTGCAAAAGGTGAAAACTAAAGGGGAATAAGACTCACCCTAATGTTATCATACATGGATGTTCCTATGGTTAATGTGGTTTAAGAAACCTAATCCTAAAAGATAAGATAAGAAGAGCAAAAGAAGCAACTTACTTCAAAGATGGAAGTTAAGTTGATCTTAAAAAGGGATGAGGAAGAAATTATTCAAGGAAAAAATATAAATACTTATCATGTTCACAAGTTGAATTATTAAAAGAAATAAGAGAAGATGAAAGAAAGAATTGCATGTGGAAGCATATCCACACACTTACTTACCATTTGCACCTACATGAAAAAAGTTAGTTCAAAAACTATTTACAAGTGGTAAAACGAAAGAAAGGATAACAAGTAGTGATCAAAACAAAATAGAACCAATGAATAAGGATCCTAAGATATGAAACTCAATCAAGGTCAGAACTTAAACTAGAAGAGTGTTCTTTTATGTTAAGATACCAAACACAAGTGAATTATACACAATCAAAGGTTAAACATCCAAGAAGTGAATCGTGGAAGAAATAGATGAAGAATGGGTGGGAATGCAAAGTGATCATGCACTAATGCTTCACAAAGGTCAAGGTCAGAACCATATATCATTTACAAATGGATTAACATGTATATGAATCATCACACAACTCAAGAATAAAGAAGTACAAGTAGAAGAGATAAGATGAAGAAGAAGTGAGCATAAGAGAAACATGTTTCATTAGGTGCACAAAGTGACATATTAAAGATGCATAACATGTAGAATGATTAATGAATGCATATGGGCAGTGGAATATCATTAAGGAGATGCAAATGGAAAGAGATATATGTCATACAAAATGCACATATGCAACATGTAGATCATAAGAGGAGAAGTGAGAGATGGAAACATGTCAAAGTTCAAATTAGAATGCACAAACTTAAGTCAAATGCAAACACAAGTCAAAGTGACCTATAATGCAACAAAGGTGACCTATAATATCATATAAATGACCTATAACATCACACAAGACAAACATAAAAGGATGGCACAAGTGCCTCATCTAAACATGTTAGAAGGAAGAAGAAGAATGCACATAAAAGTAACTTCAAATGCAAAGCATCAACAAGTATCAAAAACACATGATAAAATTTGGCAAAACAAGTCCTAAAAAACCTAAGTCAGAAGCACCAACATACATCATGGCTTATGGCAAAATCAAGAGAAAGCATGACCAAAAGATTGCACAAGATCACATTGAAATACACCACAAAAGTGCTCAAAGAAGAACTCCTAAACACATGATAAAATAACTTTAAAAATCAAAAGAAAATTCATTTAGATGCTTTAATGTGTTATCTAATCAATGAAAAAATAATGAATTAATAATGTTGTGTGAGATGGAAGAAATAAAATGTACAAGTTTGAGTGTCAATAAAGAACATCATTCAAAAAGAAACTGGAAGAAAATTATGCAATTAGGTGTAAAAATTCATGGAATCAGAAATAAAAATAAAAGGAAATTATTTAAATGTGTCAAAATGTCTCATGAATTTATTTGATATTTTTAGAGATGATTTACTATTTTTATTAAAAAGAAATCAAAACAATATATAAAAGAAATAAAAAAAGATAAAGAATGTAAGGGGGTGCAGCGCAAGCAACTTTCATGTTTTAAAATGATTGGGCCTGAAACAAGGGGTGCAAATAGCAATCTGAATCCAATCCAATTAAACGTGTAGTTGTGTGTGGTAGCGTGTATGATCAGTCAAATGAAGATTCAATCATAGCCATAGGATTAGATCATGGTAAAAGATAGTGCAATCCAATGAATGTCAAAGCGTGCCCATCATAATTGTTACGCACACACGCACATGCAATTATCTGAAATAAAAAAAAAAGAAAACGTGCAAGACCACGCTTTCATTAATGCGTTGGCAAAATATGGAGCGTTGGATCAAAGTCAACATAAGATCATCATGTAAGCATGCACATCAAATAAATCAGAGCTAACGTCCACAATATGTAACATGTACGCACACACGCACAATCAGTCTGAAGTCAAAATAGTGCACGTGAGAGGGAGGGTGAATTTTAATGCGCTGGCACTCTTATAACCACACGATGCAAGAGATCAAACGGTCACGGTTTAAATTGCAAAACCCTAACATTAAACTTCACCGGCTGGAGAAGGACCTCCGGTCATCTTCTCCGGCCACTCTCCGGCCACCTGCAACCTCAAAATCTCCAGAAATATGCAAACCTTATATCAAAATGAAGAGGAAGTTGTGTACATCATGAATCCACAAATACTTTTCACATAGCAATCACGTATGAGGAGAATCGAAGAGATTAAAATTTCCCTAGGTTTAGAATCTATGCCTCTAAGAGGCCTATCAACTAGCAGAAATTATCATAGCTCCTAATGAGCTAAAATCACATCATCAACAAGTTTAAAAACAAAAGAAACGAGCAGAATAAGATGAAGAATTTTGAACCTGAAATGTGGAGATCTTGAAATAGTTGAGAAAACCAGAGATATGCACTTGATCCTGAACTTTCAGAGCTTCATCTTGAGCAAAATAAATGCTACTTGATTTGGAGAATAAAGAGAAATGGTGATTGTACTTGAAGATTGTTGTTGATTCAGTGTTCTATTGATCCAAGAATACCAAACAATGATGATTATTAATGAAGATGAATGATGGAAGTAATGGATTCGTGTGAGCTGAGAGGGAGAATCGAGAGAATTTTGAGAGAAAAAAGTGAGAAGGTTTTGAAGTGAGTGTGAAAAATGAAGTTGAATTTGGAATTGTGAGTGAAATTCAAATATATATGTTGAGTTAAATGCTTAACTAGGGTGGTCAGCTGAGTTGGTTAAGTGAGTTGATTGGGTTAAATGAGTTCACCCTAACTAACTGAGTTTAGTTAGGGGTGAGTCATTGAGGGTTGGTTATGGTGTGAATGAAGTTTATGGTGTCTATGGTGAGGTTTTTAAAGTGGATGGTGATGATGAAGGTATGCTGTAGCAGAAACTTGCACAACAAGTTTTATTTTTCTTCTTTGGGTGCATGGTAGTGTGGTAAGTACATAGTGTGTAGGAGGATGTTTAGCCAAATGAAGTAATGGTTGAATGGTGTGTGAAGTATTGTCGTGCAAGCTGGTGAAGTAACAACAACAATGTTATCTTTTTTCAGATTTTGTAGCAGCGTCATATCAATGGGAACATGGAGATTTGATGAGGAATTTCTCTTATGTTGGTGCATGAAATAATGAAATGTTGATGGAAAATGAAAGAGGGTTCATCATAGAACAAGTTTGGTGTGAATTTTGGATTGAATAGAGTGGTGTAGGATAGTGAAAAATGGTTCCAAAACACCAAGGTTCACAACTGACTTCATCGGCGTGGCAGGTTGGAAAGTTGGCAAGGCAACATGACTGGTAATATTCAGCATGATCACATCAACTTTGGGCCCCTATAACTCCATCATAACTTGCTCAAATGGAAAAATGTCCAACATCAAAGTTGAAGAGGACATTGAGATGAACAACTTTGATGTTCAACATTTTTTCATTTGAAGCCTCCTTAAATGAAAAAAATGGATTGACATCTTGCCCACCAAGTGTTTGACAAAATTATGGCGCATGGGCCTAGTTTTGCCTTGCCATGACTTGGTTTTTGACCTAGTTTTGTCAAACTTTGCTTGATCATAACTCCCTCAATTTTGATCTAATGGAAGAGTTCTTTATATGGATTTGAAGCTTGGAATGTGAATGTTAATTGGCTCAACTTGGGCCTAAGGTTTGAAGCTTTTATCATGGAGAAAAGGAGCCTCAAAGTGTGGTGCAAAATGGTCCAAACTTGCCATTTTTGGAAACCCTAAAGTTCCAAAAAAGGAAACTTTGTACACTTCTTGATTTTTCATGATTCCTCCATCATTTCTTGATCAAATATTATCCAATGAACATATGTAACTTGAATTTCATGAATTTGACCTTAAAAAGTCAGGAGTTGACTTTTATCACCACACAGTTGACTTTTTCCCCAATTTCTTGATTTTGAATCTTCTGACCAATTGAAACCCTTCTGAAACTAATTGATGGGAAATTTTCCATCCCTATACACTTAAGGACAAAAGGAATACCATGAGATCAAGTTTTTTCTAAAAAATCAGAAATAAACTGATTTTATGTCAAACCCTAATTGTGGTACCCTCTGGTTAGGAGGAAATAACACATCTTCCAAATCCAAATTCCTCTGAATATGATGTATACCTCATCTAACAAAGATGAGATATGACATTTGGAGGTGATAAAAACTCAAGGAGCTTGCCCATTTGAGGGTCATATCCCAATTTTGGATTGTTTTGTATAGGAGATGATGCACTATCCAATCTTCTTGATGAGTTCCCAACTTCCAATGCCTTGTGGGGATCAAAGTGAGAGGATATATGATATAAGAGACCCTTGAAGCTTGTTTGAAGACCCTTGCCTTTTATTCTCTTCCTTTGGATGATTAACACCTTTGAAAACCACTGATCACATGCCCTTATGCAACCAATGATATGCAATTCATGACCTATTATGGAATGAAAAATGAGTAAAGCATAGACCAATTTATTGAGAAAGCAAAAGGGAAAATTTTGAGGTATTGCAGATTACCAAGTAATTTGGAGATCGATAATATCCGAAAGATGGGTTGTAGACTCTGGGAACTTTTTAGAACTCTGTTCTACAGTTGATAAACCCATAGTACACACCTATTGGGATGGGTAGACCATTGGTTCTGATCATGTGATCCCTAAACATAGGGTTTGCGTGCTTTGTTGTGTGTACATATGTTTGTGCGTGTGTCATACCCCAAATTTTGACCACTAAGATTTCCCATCATTGTGCAAATCATCATCACAATATGGATGAACCATCATGCCTCATCAAATGCCTCAAGGGTTGTTGAGCATTCACTACAATCAAAATTAGGGTTTCAAGCCCTCTTAGAGTTCTTAGACAAATGATCAATCAAGGAATGACATGATCTTCAACTTGTCTACACTCTCAACTATCCATAATGGATCAAAAGGACTCCCACTTCAAGGATTAAGCACAAGGCTGCTCCCTTTTAGGTGGATCAAGTCTCAAGATCGCCAGTGTCACCAAATTAGGGTTTTGGTCGACTAGGGCCTCCAGATGAAAATTTTCATCTAGACACAAGCCAAAGATCCAAAACATAACCTAATATACTCCATGGAACCTCATGGACCCATTCATCAAGTCAATTTTGCCTCAGGGGATGCATACATCAAAAATCAGGAATTAGGGTTTCTTGACCTAATTCACCCCTAAGTTGACTTTTGGGACAAATCATGAACCAAGACCTCAAGAGAGGGTTTGAGGGTCTCTAATGAACTGTATTGATCCATTTGGAACAATGGATTAATCCATGAAGCTTGAGCAACAAGTCTCAATTTCATCTGCACCACAATTAGGGTTTTAAGGAAAAAGTCAACTGTAACTTTGGCTTTTGACCAGGACATGCTCCCAAACCCTAGGACATGCCTCAATACACCCTAGGACATCCATGGAACATGTCCATCAAGTTTGATTTAGGTCAAGGACATGATTTCCTGAAGAATTGCACAGTTTGGAATTCATCTGATAAAAAGTCAACTGTGCACAAAAGTCAACTTTGACTTTTTGAGATTTTTCACCAAAATGGATTTTTAAACCTAAAATGATGTTAATGTATGATTTGAATCATCATTCATCAAGAAAAATCAAGAAAAGTTGGATAACTTGTAAAAGGGGTAACCATAAAAACTTAGAAAATTTTCTAAGTTAAAAATAAAGTGACAAGGGTACCAACTTTGGAGGACCATAACTCCTAAACCACAAGGCCATTTTTTCTTATCCAAAGATGTATTTGTAGCCCTCATTACCCTCTACAAAAACTTCAACTAGACCTTAGGCCAATTCATTAAGGATTTTGAGTTATGGAGTGATCAAAATGGCTGAAAATTGAAAATGTAACTTTTTCCAACACTTAGTGAAATTTTCACTAAGTCAGAATCTGCCTTCACTTTTTGCCAAATGTAAGGGGATTTTTCACTTGGATTCAAAAGAGATCAAAACCAAACATGTTCAAACAGTGGTTGCATCATGTAAGGGCTTTCCAAAATGGCCAAGAACATTGCCAAATTCCATTTGGGCTATGAGTTATGACATTGTCAAGTTGCCTTGCTGAAATCTGTCAAGGCAAGGCAGAATTTGCAATTTTGCTCGATTTGCCAAAATCAGCCAAATTCAAATGCTCCTATCCACTTGGACACATCTGAGGATTGAATATAAAGGGGACAATCACTGAGCCAAGCCTCCAAAGTCCATGGAACAAGAAATAGCATGTTGAACCTAGAATGGCCAAAATAGGGACAAGACTCCAAATTTGGATTGAAGCATTCAATGGAAGCATCAAGGTAGCATGGACTGAGCCATTCTCATCTGAAATTAGTCAAGACTTATCCAAGACCAAGGGAACCACAACCCTGTGCCCTAACCTCTAGTCAATGGCTAGAGAAGACTTGCATTTCCATTGGCCAACATTGAACAAACACCTGCTGCAGTTGTCATTCACTGTGGATCCCAAAACAAACTTGCTCTACTATAAATAGAGCTCAATTGTGTTTAGTTTGAGTACACCAAAGCCATCAAACAGATGTTTTCCTCAAAATCTCTTCTTTCACCTCAAACTTGCCTTCCAAAGCAAGTAATTCTGAGTTTTTGAGCTAGAGAGCAATTCCACCCAAACTAATCACACACACACCTCATATATATCATATGTAAGCTGTGCAAACCATCAAAAGTGACCTGTAATCACAACATCACAAAGTCACCTCTCAAAACCTCAAAATAGCACTTTTTTACATTTTTCAAGCCATGTCTTGATTCAATCACTTTCCAAACCAGATAAGACCTCAAACACACTCCAAATATCATCCTTGAACTGTCCCAAATGATTCCCACCATCTGGAACACCATTTGAGAGAGTTGTTATTTTGGTCACTTTTAACCCCTTTTGCAAGAAAGGGGCAGTTTGTGTTTTTGCAGGTACCAGCTGATTCCAATCATCCTAAAAGCATCCAAGGGATCATTTGAGGTGGTTCAAAGCATAAAATCATATCTGGAGCAAGAGGGTTGGCAGATTGCAGAGAAACCTCCAAAATCTCAATGAAGGGTAAGCCTCTCAACTTGCACTCACCAAAACATGTGTGCATTTGAAGTCCATTGATCATAAACATCTCATACATGTCATATATGTTGTGTTTGAGCTAATTCACCATGTAATTCATGCTTGTACCAAGTTGTAGCATAGAAAATGCATTTATAGGTCATTTTCAAAACCACTATCGGGTTTTGAGGAGGGAGTGTGATATGAAAAAAATACCACCACCATTGGATTCCTTATGAAATTCTGGCCCAGATGCATATAAATTTTGTCTCAAACCATTAAGAATTGAGAAAGTTATGACCTTCACGTTTTTGAGCCAAAACTTGCCTTGGGCAAGCCAAAACCAAGGCATGACTTGTGTATTTGTTGGTTTGTTTCAAACAATGGATGTATCACCACCCTAGTGGTAAGGCGCGCGCCTTGTATGCTTGAGGTCATGGGTTCAAACCCCACCCATGCCATTTTGTGATTTTTTCACATTTTGCTATTTTTCCAACTATTTTCATGTTTTGTTAATTATTTGGAAAATTAATAACTCTTTCAATTTTAATTATTTTTTATTGGTTCTTTTTGTAAAAAATCACAAAAATGTTGAAATATTTTATTCCACAAAAAAATTGAGTTTGTATTATTTATTTAATATAATTAGTATTTTTGTGAATAAATTCATTTTTATTTGTTTTTAAGCATTTTAAAATGAATATTCATCTTGAAAAATCAAGACCAAATGAGTTTTAATATCTCTTGTGATTTATACCTCATTTTTCAAACCTTAAACAAAAATCACAAGTGGTTTATTAAAACCTATTTGGTATTTTTCATTGATTTTCTTTAAATATTTATTTTTAAAGAATAAAATTAGGGTTTCTTTGATTTTCACTCAAAACAAATCATTGTTGTAAGTTCCTGGATTGGCTGGAGTTTTGGTAAAACAACAAGGTGTTCAATGTTGATGTCATGGTGTTGATGTTGCAGCATTGAGTCTTAGTACTGGGCTGTATTAAGTTGTGAAGGTTAACAATGTTTGATGTCATGGGCTTAATGTCATAACATTGTGCTTAACACTAGGTTGTGTTAAGTTTTCAAGTTGCTGAATTGGATGTCTGATGTTACATAGGTGATGTTGTAACATCAGACCTGCAGAACTGAACTGATAACAGCATGGGCTTATTGTTATTAGGGAACGCGTATTAGCTGGAATTGTGGAGAGTGTTGACTCGTTGGATGAGAATATCTTGGGCTAGATATTTTCTGTTACATGGGAGATTTGATTGCAGGTTTGTTGGAGAATTAAAAGGTGGAAGATTTAAAAAGATTTTGGGGATAAAATCTGTTTTAAAAGATTCACTTTTTAATTAACAAATCTGATCAAATATTGTGACAAATCCAATCCAAATTCAAGGAGCTATATAAAGCGCACAATGTCGCTCCCGGGATTTTCATCCAAGTACAAACGCGAAAGTGGCACCGAAACAGAGTCGCCAGCAATGTGTATTTATCCCATGAGAGGGAAAGGAAACACCGCATAAACCTGAAGGAAAGGAAAAGCATGGTCTTACGACCAAGAGAACTGGGTTCGGGAGTCGGTTACGCGCGGGGAAGGTATTAGCACCCCCACGCGTCCATCGTACCCGATGGGATCCACGCTTGCTTGTCTCGATCAAAGGGTGTAGGAAAAGATACTGGAAAAGAACTGAAAGAAAGAAAGGAGAAAGAATGGAAAAGGAACAAGAAACAAATGTAGGGAAAATAAAAGAAGTGCTCGCATGGGCCCTACCCCACTGCCTACGTATCTCATCGGGAGCATGAGAATCAGAGCGACGTAGTTCCCCTCACTAGGGATGGATTGTTTGCATTTTTTAAGGAACGGCTAACGTTCTAGCTCAGGTGTTGCAGGCTCGCTGGTCCGAGTGCGTTACCATCTTGCGAGAGAACGAGTAGAAGCGCGTTCGTACGCTAAGAGTGAATGAGGTGAGAAAAGAATTCCCGAAGGAAAGACGTTATTGTTTGTTTTTGTCTTTTAAGAGTCTTTTCATTTGTTTGCATATGACAGTGTATCTGGATCTTAGCCATTGGAATGTGTACATTCTCACATTCCAAGATGGAATGGGTAATAATGCACACTAAGAGTGAAGAAGACCCCCACACTTAGTTCCAATTGTCAAGGTTCAAACACACTAGCATACTTGTGTTTATTAAGTGTTTTGGTTGATTAAGAAATGAAGAAGTGTTTTTTATTATTTGCACCTTCAACAAGTATTGCATTTAAGTCCCTCATACAAGATCAAATATGTAACACATTGACCTAAGATGGGCCATATGCTACACATTTTAAGATTATAAGAGAAAACCCCTTATAATCTTTTCTTTATATGAAAGGCCTAAATGCAATAAGTGCCTACCTTTATTAGATACTTTGAATTTTCTTTGAGATTAGAAAAGAGACTCAAGGGAGGATAAAGGTAAAAATCTATATGGACTAAGACTCAATCCTAATTGATTAGTTAAGGGAGTGATCCTAAGGTTTGTGAGGTTTCAACCTAAAGTCTAAAGAAAGAATGAATTAAACAATTCACTTCTAAGTTAGAAGATGAATTGTAATTCAAAAAGGGAAAGTGATGAGTTATTAAAAGAAAGCACATAAGTGCTTAACAAAACACAAAATGGAATTGTAAAAGAGAAAGGATAGAAGTTGAATGTGGATTCCTTATCCACACTCAATTGAAACTTACCAAAGCCCCTACATGGTTAGTAAACATGTATAAGAAGTATAAGAAGTAAAAGAACATGTAATGCATCATAAAACTCAAAAGAATTGAATGAGAAACCAAATCCTAGAGCCACAACCAGAATGAGCATCATATGGACAACAAGTGAATATCATCATACAAGTGCAAGTGAATAAGCAATAATCATCATCCATTAGCATTTAAACATGTCACAAGAAGAAGGGATAGATGAAAGATGGAAAGAAATGAAGAGGACATGCATAAATGGAACATGTAAATCAACAATCAGAATTGAAACTAAATGGAAAATGGTTTATGAACATCTCAAAAGTATCCATGAATCAACCATCAAGACATTCAAGAAGTAATAGAAGAAGAAGTGAGATGAAAGTTCAAAAAGAAAGTGCAAACAATACATGTTAATGATGCACACAGTTCAAATTGAAATGAACATGTAAAGATGACCTATAATGTGTATCAAAGACCTATAATATCATATGAATGACTCACACAACTATGCAAATGCTCATACAAATATGCACAAAAGAATTCATGTAAACATGCACTAAAGTTAAAATGACAGGACATGTATTATACTTCCAATGTAATGCATCAAACAAAAACCAAATGGATTCATGAAAATTATGCCAGCATATTATTGGAATGCCTAGGTCAGAAATGCATCATACATCAAGATAGCATGTAAAAATTCAGAGCAAAATGACTTCAAACAAAGCAATTAGGTCAAATTGAAACATCATGCAAAGTGGTGCAAATATAGGCATCAAAACATGTAATAAAGTGACCTAAAAAATCAAACAAAAATCATCTAACATGCTTCAATGTATTAGTGAATCAATGCAAAAAGAATCATGTCAAAACAGTTTGTAATGAGCAAGAACAAAATTAAACAAATTCATGTATCATGCTTAGAATGCATCTAAATGGAAATTCAAAGAAAATTATAGAGCAGGGGCAAAAAGGTCATAAAATCAAGAAATAAAATCATGGAAAATTTCCTAAATGTTTTAGTGATACTCATGAATTTTGGTGGAATTTTATGATGATATTTGGTATTTTTAAAAATTAAAAAGCAAACGTGTAGAAAAATGGAAAAATAAAATGCAATGGAACTAAAGAAGGGGGTGCATGCATAGCAAATTAACAGTTCAAAATCATTGGGCCTTGAAAACATGGGGTGTGGATATCAATCTGGCTTAGGTCCAATAAGCACGCAAAACACCATAACTAGCGTGTTCTTCAGTCAACATAGTCAAAGCAATCCAAGCCATCAGATTAAGTCATAGTCAAACAAAAGTCAAAGTACACAGATCCAACACACGCGCATGAGGTCACACACAAATTACCATGTACTGCATCACACAATGTTTAAGTAAATTCAGAAATGGTGCACATGATTTGCACGTGAATTTTAATGTGCTGTCAACTTTTGGACCACACGATCACACACATCCAACGGCCATGATTTAAACTGCAACCAAAACCCTAACCAAAAACCACCGACCGGAGAGGGACCTCCGGTCACCTTCTCCGGTCACACGCCACCGTCTGCAACTTCACATGTCCCAGAAATGCCCAACTATTATACCAAAATGAAGCTGAGCTCACGTAGATTAAGAATTCACAATTGTTTTTCACATACCAAGCACACACATAGAGAACAGAGGAGATTAAATCATGCCCTAAGTTTTGGATCTAGGCTTCTAAGAAGCTCTATCAACTAGCCAGAGTAAGCAGAGCTTCTATCAAGCTTAAATTAACAAAAACAAGCTAAAATTAATGAAAATCAACTGAAGCAAAGTTGAATGATGAAACCTGAAAATGTGGAGCAATTGGAGATGTTGAGAAAAACCAGAGGAAAGCTTGATACGCTGAGCTTCTAGATCTTCAAACTTAGCAAAATAAATGCTATGGATTCGTAAATAGATGAAGGATGTTGAAGCTTGCAATGATGCTGAACTTGCAGAAATGGAGTTGTTCTTGTTGCTCTTGATTCAACCACACCAAGCAATGATTAATGGAAGCACAATGGAGTTGAAATCGTGGAGAAGAAGATGAGCAAAATCAGAGAGAGTGAGAGGAGAATTCTGAAGTGAATGTGAGAAAGTGAGTCTTGAAAAAATGAATTTTGAGAGTGAAGTTTTGATTTATAGTGTGCTCTAACCATGGTTAAACCGAGTGAGTTAACTGAGTTGAAATGGTTTAGGTGAGTCATCCCTAACTAACTGAGTCAAGTTAGTTAGGGAGAGCGAGGATATGGTGGTGATAGTTCATGGTGGGTTATGGTGGAGCTGAAAATGAGCTTGCAATGGCACGGCTGAATGTATCAGAAACTTGTTCAGCAAGTTTATTCTTTCCACTTTCATGCAAGGCACGTGCTAATGTGCAAGGTGGAGGTGATATGCGCTTGGCTTAATGTGGAAATAAAGTGCAAGGGTTGTTTGATGGATGTCTAAACCAAACTGCAAATTCTGATGTGATTCATCAGTTGGAAATGGTGATGTTTATGCATGGATATCTCTCTCCTCAAGCCATGGACATGAATGATCTTGGTATCATTACAAAGTGTGTACATGATACAACAGCTTTGATGTTGAAAGTAAATGAAAATGAGACTTGCAACAACTTGGAAATGTGCTTCAAACATGGGAACTCAAGACTGGCTTAAAAATGCTGCAGAACACGCGCATGTGTGGCATGACCTGGTTGTAACCTGGTCAAATTTCAGTTACATTGACCATACTTTGAGCCATCATAACTCCTTAATCCATTGATCAGATGAAAAATTGATAAACACCAACTTTGAAGATCTCACATAGAGGAACAACTTTGATGTTGAAAAGTTTTTCATCTGAGGCTTTTAACCATGAGAAAAATGAGTGAACATTTGGCACACCAACTGTTTGTTAAAATGACTGCGCGCGTGCCCTGAAAATCTTGGTCATGACCTAGTTTTGAACCTACTTTGCTCAAACTTTGATCAATCATATCTCACTCAATTTTTATCCAATGGAGATGTTCCACATATGGATGTGAAGCTTAAAACAAGATCTTTTGTTGTGGCCGAGTGGAATTTTCATTTGGTGCTTCAATTTTAAATGGCCTTGGTTCAAACTCTGATGCAAAATGGCCAAAACTTGCTATTTTTAGTAACCCTACTTCACCCAAAAATGGCAACTTTCCACATCTTGATTTTTTCATGATTCCTTTGGAGTTTCTTGACCAAATTTTGTACATTGGACATATGTAACATGAATTTCATGATTTTGGGCTCAAAAAGTCAAGAGTTGACTTTTTCCTCTGATTATTTGACTTTGCCCCAATTTCCTGATTCTTGATCTTTCTTCCAATTGAACCACTTCTAAAACCAATTGAGATGCAATTTTCCACATACATACACTTAAGGACATATGGAATACCATGACATCAAGTTTTGTTCAAAAAATCAAAGATTCCCTGATTTAATGGGAAACCCTAGTTTTGGTGCCCACCTCCTAGGAGAAAAATGTGCAGTCTTCAATTTCAAATTCCTCAGAGTATGTTGTGTACCTTCTTAAAGGATGATGGTATATGCCTTTTGAGGATGATTTTGGATCAATGAGCTATCTCTTTTGAGGGTTTTCCTTCAGTTTTTGAACCTCTTGCACAGTGAAAGATGTAATGCTTCAATCTCCCATTGTATCTCTTATCCTTGAGGTTGTGGATGATCAATTGAGATGGTATGAGACATGAAAGACCTCTTGGCTTGCCTTGAGGGCACTTGATTGACCTTTTGTGCTTTGAATGATTCCTTGATTGTCCATCTCCCACCTGATCACATGCCCTGATGGTAAGGAGGATGCCATGCTTCATTTTTCTATGTTAAATGCAATGCAATGTTAATGAGGTGGATATGATATGATAAATGATAATGCCATGCTATGATGACAAAGAGGGAGAGCAAATTTTGGGGTATTACAGTTGCCCCTATTCAAGTGCTGTAGACCTGAATGCCTGAAAGCAATTGCTTTCGGACTTTCAAGGTATATAGTGATTGAATACCAAATATAACCAAAAATTTGCTCTGGATGATGAAGAAGAAAAGGGATATAAACCCAACAAGACTGCTGGATTGAATCTTCGATGAAACGTCGGAGAGATCTGTCTTTTGAACGACGCCAGACGACTACTGGCTTGCCACGCTGCTGGTGGACTTTAATAATGTCTTTTATGCAATTCCAGACGACTACTGGCCTGCCACACTACTGGTGGACTTTGATAACGTCTTTTGAACGACGCCAGACGACTACTGGCTTGCCACGTTACTGGTGGACTTTAATAATGTCTTTTATGCAATTCCAGACGACTACTGGCCTGCCACACTACTGGTGGACTTTGATAACGTCTTTTGAACGACGCCAGACGACTACTGGCTTGCCACACTACTGGTGGACTTTGCAGCTTCGTGCCACCCGAAGATGGACTTTTGCCAATCCACTGTTGGACTTTTGCCACCCGAAGACGGACTTTTGCCAATCCACTGTTGGACTTTTAGAATATGCCACCCTTAGATGGACCTTTCGCCAATCCACTGTTGGACTTTTGCCACCCGAAGACGGACTTTTGCCAATCCACTGTTGGACTTTTGCCACCCGAAGACGGACTTTTGCCAATCCACTGTTGGACTTTTGCCACCCGAAGACGGACTTTTGCCAATCCACTGTTGGACTTTTAGCTGCTTTGCCACCCGAAGATGGACTTTTGCCAATCCACTGTTGGACTTTTAGAATATGCCACCCTTAGATGGACCTTTCGCCAATCCACTGTTGGACTTTGCTAACGTCTTTTAACAATGCCAGACGACTACTGGCTTACCACACTACCGGTGGACTTTCGCAAAATTCCAATACTGGATTACACTCTACATCCGTGTCAGACATCTCTGCCGACTTTGCTGAGGAACAATGATCAATGACTTGACTTTAGAGGTTCCTGAGAGGATAGCATCTCTGCTGGATAATGAATGAACAATCCGTCTGCTCCGAATTGTCAAGTTTGCCAAAAATAAATTGGACTTGAAGAATAATAGATCTGCCAGTAATCACTTCATCTACTGGGGAATGAATTCTGGTCACAGCGACTCCGCTGGGGATGAGAATTTCTTTGCATGGCGTCTTGCTAAGGAAGAAAAGTCATAAAAAAACTCTGCTTGGGGATCTATCCAATCCAAGACCCTTTGTAGGGGTTATCCACCTTTTGACCCGGCTGGGGAAATACTGTGCCATCTTGTTGAGGAATAGATTCTGCCGATCTTATAAACCTCTGCGGGGAGAACAACAACTCAGTTGGGGAGTATTGCTGACAAGATTCGATGCTGACCTCTGTGGGGGATCATTACCAGAGACACAAACTTACTGGGGACCAGGGCTACTTTGCCAGGGATATGCGAATCCTGGTTAGAAAATTCCCCTGCAACTTGCTAGGAAAGAGTCCTTAGAGATCTGTTGGGGAAACCCAAAGCAAATCCACAGTAGTCTGCTGAAGAATATGACTGTCAAGCTTAGGATAAGTACCACAATGCCCCATGTTAGGCGAGCTTCCCTTTAGACAATTTCGTTAGGGATGACGAGTTTATAACAAACTCTGCTGGAGGAAACTGCTTTAAAACGTCTCATGCTGGGGAATGCCTTTTGAGAGGATTTTACAGAAGACCAACTGTCCTCGAACTCTACTGGGGATGATCAACACTTCATGATGGGGAAACAAACATGCCCCATGCTTGGACAAACCAACAATTTGTCCCCGAAGAAGATGTCATAAGAGGATTTTACAGAAGATTTAGCCTCTTCAAACTCCTGCGACTTCGCTGGGGATAATGGCCATCAGTTTCGGTGTCGACGAGACCACTCTTTTGGGGAACCTGTGACCGTTATCGACACAGAAAAGCTTGTAGCTGTTGGAAGGACTGAATAAGAGAATCGACTTAATAAGATACCACGATACCCAGTTGAGCTCAATTCGTTGATATCGAATCGTCGTGACCGACCGTCGACCGAATGATGGACTTAATCAGTGAACATTGTGACAAAAGGGTGACCACCTTTCTCGAACATGATTGCCCCAGTCTTCTGCATGGAAGTAAGTGATTACTCGTCTAGAAGACATGATCCCGTGATCTCGCAAAGGCTTCAATTTTGCCTTTGAGTCTAGTATGAGGCTGCTACCTGCAAGCAAAGGATATGCACGTATACCCCGTGCGAGATATGACTTCTGCAACTGAGAAAATCTAACTCTGAACCACCACTTGTTGGGGAGAAAGGTTTGCATGCAATCTCTTGCTGGAGAACATTATTAATGAAGCCTACTGAAGACGGGGACCAAAAATGCCTTGGGTTGGAATGCCCCTTAGTTTCACTCCTTTTGGCTGATTGACTGCATATGCGTGACCAACTGTTTTTCTTCACTTGTCCCAAACCAACATGGTCCACCGGAAGAAATTGTCCCAAGAGGATTTTACAGAAGACTTGACATCCAAAACGCTTCAATGTCTTCAAACTCTCGTAGAGATTCGTTGGATCTCGCCGTAACTGCCCCAGACCGCATGGATTACTTAGAAGAAGTCATCGCATGAGGATTTTACAGAAGACTTGGCAAGCTCAATGCTTCAGTGTCTTCAAACTCTTGTAGAGATTCGTTGGATCTCGACGTAACTTCCCCAGACCGTATGGACTACAGAGGAATTCGCCTTGAAAAGATTCATGAACAATCTCATACCACCGTGGGATATTCTGTCCCAGTATTCTGAACTCTGGATAGGCTGATTAGTCGTTTGGATGGACTAACTTCTCGTGCTCTTGGTATAGCTTGCCCCAGTATGAACCTTGAAGTGGTTTTGCCCCTGACTACTGATCTTCGAAGGAAAACCAAAAATGCTTGCATTTGTAGGGATTTGAATCTCGCAATAATTGCCCCAGTTTGGTTGAACTTTGAAGAGATTTCTCGACGTGATTGGCTCAGATGAGCTACACCTTAAAGAGATGGTTCGACGTGATTGCCCCAGATCGACTACGTCTTAGCACAACTTGTTGGGAAAGCCCCTGCCCAACAAAGTTTCCTGAGGAAGTACCATTGGATATGGCTGCCCTTCGGGAGTTTCAGGATCCTCAACTCGACAAGATTAAGCTTCTGGACTGAATTTCCATATGTAAACTTCTTTTGATGTCAAACAAATGTATGCAAGCAGAAAATGTTTTATTCTGAGAATGAAAATTCTAATGCAACACAACATGGTAATCTCGAAGTTTTACTAAAAAGATGTAGCAAACCCTTTTGTGAGCGAATCACGGGTTAGGATACGACATTAATTTTTGAAAGAAATAATGCAATGCACATGCAACACCAACAAAGATCTTTTAGCACAACTGATAGGAGTCAGGAACGCTATCTCTTGGTAGTATGCCTTTGAAATAACCCTGTTTCAATTAGGACTTTTGAGGGTTGTAACGGGGCCTGGTTCACGGTTTTGAGAAAAAAGGATTTATGGCTCAAAGTTTATTGGTGCCCACCCACTCTTCGTGATGTTCTCCAGTCCTACGTTCAGTTAATTTGCCCAAGCGTTCGCCTCTCAAAAAGATTTTGTGATCTTTAAGGAAACCATGATACTGATGGTTTGACACCTAATGAGGCTTTGGATTGACAGTCACCCCTTTGTCTTTTGTCCATAGTCACACGACTTTGTTCTTGCTCGAGGATTTTCTTTTGTAATCCTTTTGTTTTTCGCTTTCACATTCTTTTGCTTTTTGATCCCTAATTTTTGCCTGGACTGATTCTTTTGAATCTTTAATTTCAGAGTCCAGCGGGATGCCCTAACTTTTGCCTAAGTTGCTTGTTTTCAAGTTTCAACTTAGCGGGCTTTTTTCATTTTTTCATTTTTTTTATTCTTTTTCCTTTTTTCTTGAACAAATCGTGTGACACTGGCTTGTCTTGACTTGATTGGAAAGGTCGTGACTGCCTCACTCTTTGATTATTGATGGATAACCATTGTGGTTTCACATCTCTTGCCCTCTTGACGGTGGAATAGAAGGTAATGGATCCTCAGATGCACACTCCTTTTGAAATTTGAATGCTTGGTCAAATTAACTGACGCCTACCCTGCCCCTGGGTTAAATGTGAGGGTTTTTTCGTACGAAAAGAAACTCCTACTTCAAGGCTCAAAGGGGTTAACGAGGGTCTATCTCCCTTATATCTCCAGTGTTTGAGGAGTTGAAACAATGCCTGTACATCCTCAACAGGGTTCTTATTCCAAAGCACACCGTTAGAGATTTTTGCGTTTTCAGACCATCATTCTCCCTCATAGAGTTTGAGCAAGAAAAATGGTATTGTAGTACACATTAGCATTAAATGAGTAAACACAAATGAAATTCTTCAAGAAAACATATTCATTGCATTAAAATCCTCATACCAAATACAAACAAATTTTAACATGCGAACAATGTCTGAACGAACAAATAAAGACTACATATGAAAATGCAGCAAGGAAAATAAAGATTGTCGTTGTTGAGGAGGCTTGGCTCCGTCTAGACTGACCACTTCTGGTGATGTTCTTGTAACTTTGAGCACTCACCATGGTACAGAAGCTTCACCTTGTGGGGTACCGTCTGGGGTGATAACCTTTGAGTCAATCAAATCCTGCACCTTGTGCTGGAACACATTACAGTTATCAAGTGTGTGCCCAAATGTTCCTGAATGGAACTCACAGCTAACACTCATGTCATAGTCCAGAGGAATGGGGTATGGCACGGGCATGGCCCTTCTCAGCTAGATTTGCGAACTTTTGAGCAAACGAGCCAACAACTGACTGTACAGAATAGGAATAGGATCAAATGCCCTCTTGGGCTTCCTTGGTCTGAGTAGCCTCCGCTGCTGATAATCTTGCTGCTGCTGGTTCGGGCGCCCAACCTGGCCCTGCACTTTCCTTTCTGCATTCGGCTGAGGCACAAATAAGGGTTGCTGACATAGGTCTTCTGCAACACAGGGTTGTGGAAGAGATCCCTGACGCGAGGTAGACCCTTTGGAAAAGGAGAGAGTCCTCAGTTCCCTTGCAACAATGGGAGTGACATCACTTGGTTTACCAGCACCAACTGATGCAAACTTAATTGCCCCTGAATCAATTAGCTCCTGGACTTTATGCTTGAACCTGGTACAATTCTCAACATTGTGACCAGGTGCCCCAGAATGGAACTCACATCTAGCCTTAGCATTAGGTCCCAGAGGAATCTTCGTGGGCAATGGTCCCAAACTAACACACTCAACCAGCTTGAGCTCGAGCAAGTAAGAAAGCAATTGCGCATACGAAATCGGAATGGGATCGAACTTCCTCTTAGGCCCCTCTGACTTAGGATCCTCTTGGAAATCAGGAAGTGACTGCTGATGCGAGAGCTCTGAACCTTTAGCTTTCAGAGGAGATTCACGAAGCAATCCATGATCTAAAGCATATCCCAAAGAGATGGGAGGAGTAGAGACCTCTGTTGTGGAAGCGGGCACATGATCATTTTCCTTTTTTAACACCTTATTCAAGATTTCCATGACCAGGCCCATTTGAATCTTCATCTGGTTGACTTCCTCCCTCAGTAGTTCCTGACCTCGGGACAACGCCTGAATGTCCCCCATAAAATGCCCCAATTGGGCCCTCACCTCAGCCAAATCCTTCTGCATTTGATCCATGATTCTTACTTGATTCCTTCGCGTCGAATATCGGTGAATATGATTCTCCGCTATACTGCCTGAAACCAAATAAAGGTTAGAGTCCCTGCAACGAGTACCTGAAAAGCAAGTAACAAAAAATGCAAAATGATATGCAATGCCATGCAATGCCATGTTTGTCATTTCCGAGGTGCTTTATACCCTGATTCCAATCCAACCACAGAAATCTGAAGACCAGAAATTGTGATATAAAGAGACGTGTCGTGGTCATGTGCTTGTGTGCAGCTATCTGATAAGGAATAATTCTGAATAAAACTGCTCATACTCATTCAACGAAGTATTCAAGTACATTTAAGAAAGGTTCAACCGCAAATGCAATACCAGGAAAAATGGATCCATCAACAAGCCTGATGGTAACCATTAACAACAAAATATAAGGAAAAGAACATCAGTCTGACAATTCCACATCCTTCAGCTTATCACTTGAGTATCTGATCTCCTCAAAAAGTATACGGGTACGCTGGTGATTCGGCTTTTCAACCATTTCTTTGATCAAGACATCCCTTTTCTCAAGAGCTTCAGTTAAAGAACCCATATGCAGCATCAGAGCCTCGTCATCACACACTCCTTTGTGTCTCTTTATGCCAGCTTGCGTCTTGAGTATCTCCCTTTCTATCATGACTTCTTCAAGCTCTTTCTTGGTGTTCCTCAGCTCACCTCTAGCTTCTTCTAGCTGTTCTTGACTCTTACCGAGGCTTTCCCGATACTTTCTCCTCTGCTCATGCGCCTTTTCAAGCTCTTCGTCCTTAATCTGCAATTGTTCCTGTAATTCAGCATTCTCTATCCTAACTTTGTCCCAAGCGTGCTGAAACTTTGTTAACTTTTCTTTGGTCTGTGCTAACGCCTGTTTGGTTTGCTTGTGGGCTTGAGTAGCATCATCAGCACCTTTACTAATCTTCTGGAAATGTTGGGCTCTTCCAGCAAAGTCTTTTTCTTTTGCAGTTAGGATTTGTTCAGCATCTTGGGCTTTCCGCTCCAGCTCTTTGTTGACATGTAGAGCATTCTGAAGCCGGCTACTAAACTCGGAATTCTCTCCTTGAAGTTTTTTCACCAAGGCTTGCAACTTATCAACTTCTTCCACAGTAGCAGTGCTTCTTGCTTTCTCATTCTCCGGATACAAAAGGGGTGCCTTACCAAAAGGCAAGAGAAAATCTTCAACTCTTTTCTTCACCCACTCTTCATATGCTGGATAAACCCGGTTGTTGGGCTTTCCTAGAGTAACTTTCCCCTTTTTCAGTATGCTACCCCAGCTTTCAGAAGCTTTCTGTGCTGCTTCCCACCCATCTGATGTATGAAAATAGAGGGACTCCTCCACGTCTCTCTTAATAGGCGGACCTGTCAGGGCATACCCAAATTGTCGAATGGCCAAAGAAGGATTGTAGTTAATCCCACCCATTCTTCCTATCAGTGGAACATTAGGGAACTTACCACAGCTGTGGATAATATTCTTGCCAATCAGCCCATGATCTACCCATACGATGTCCTTGGCCACCAATCCCATTAAACGCTGTTTCCACTCTAGAGAATCTTTGGAATCCACAAAAGCCCCTGATTGTGGTAAACGGCCTGCGAACCACTTATAGAACAAAGGTGCACAACAGCGAATTATCCCTCCTCTTTTCTTTTCGTTTCGGTTGTACAACGAGTAGTGAAGATCTCCCAGTAGCGTTGGCACCGGGTTCTTCATCATGAATATTCGTATAGCGTCTGTATCAATAAAATCCGGCTCGTTGGGAAACAACACTATGCCGTATATACAAAGGGCTAGCAAAGCATTAAAAACAAGCCAATTCTCGCCTTTAGCTGCTTCCTGGGCCTTCTTAATCAGATATTCCAGCTTGTAACCACGAATCTTTCCTTTGTTGGAGACATTGTCACTTAACTCTGATTTGCTCAAATAAAGAGCACCAGCCAACTTCCCAAAGTCAAGATCCCCCACCGATCCAAAGAAAGGGGGCTCCTCCTTGATAGCAATCCCCAACATGTTGGAATACTCCTCCAAGGTAGGAACCAACACATAGTCTGGAAATACAAAACATCTCAGAGGCGGATCATAGAACTGCATCAACGTATGGAGACCTCTGGCTTCATAATCACTGACATTACGGACCATAGATAAAATCCACCCATATTTCTCTTCAAAAGCTTCTCGTACTGCAGGGCTCGCCATTCCCTTCAGCATAACAATAGGGCCTAAAGTAGGCGTAAGGAACTTATAGCTGATGATATTCTTCCTTTCTTTAGTGTTCATCTTTGCAGGGACCTGATGACTGGAATCAAGGGTAATATATGCACCTGGAAATGAATAAACATGTATGTTAAAATATGATAATGCAATGCAAAGGGCAATGTGATCAGGGAATCAGGTGTCTGTGCTGAACTGTGAACGGTGTCAGTGTAGCTCTGAGACTAACATAGAACCATAGATAAGAACCATCTGAATTCAATAGGCTGAAACTTCCTTTTTGTGCACTGATGATAGAAAAAACGGGTATGTAGGAGGTCATGGTTACCTGCAAACCTGTAAACAACCCGCCCTTCTCACATGTGGGTACTAGGATGTTCAGTATCCCGGGCTCTCAGGTCGAGAAATGATGATACGTTCACCATTTCTGGTTTAGCATCATCATCAATCGAGGAGGCCTCAACTGATTCTCCAAAACAAAAAGGTCCTCAGCTTCTGGCACTGAGGTCGAGAAGCAATAGTACATTCATCCCTCAGGGTACAGTACTATCGCCAATCGAGGAGTGCCTCCGCTGATTCTCTTTCAAAAAGGGATGTCCTATAGCAAGTTCCCAGCATTGGGTCCTCGGATCGAGAATGTGCAATGGGTTTGCCACGGAATGTGGTCTGCCACTGTCACATCTCGGGAGGAGTGCCGCAACTGAGTCCTCGGGAATGGTCACCAGAGTCGACAGTTCCTCAAGAGAATAACCACTGGCCTGCATAACATGCAGTAGCAGAAAGCTCCTGATAGAACCTCGTCTGGTTGTGGGTCTCATGAACAATAATACGTGGTCACCACCACGCAAGCGTCATGACTATCCACTCTAATACCTATGTATGTACTCAAGCCTTGGTAGCGAGCTTATCTCTCAGAACACCCATCCCGCCAAACAGACAAAACAGTGCAACACAATATAATATATGATATGTAATGCTAAAATGCGGTAAATACAGTAAAATAAATAAACGACAACCTATAGCACAACAGTAAACACCCAATGAAAGAAAAGCAGACAAGCGCTAGGATTGACTCGCTAAGGAAACCAGAGATTCTGGGTTCGATCCCCAGCAGAGTCGCCAGCTGTCGCTCCCGGGATTTTCATCCAAGTACAAACGCGAAAGTGGCACCGAAACAGAGTCGCCAGCAATGTGTATTTATCCCATGAGAGGGAAAGGAAACACCGCATAAACCTGAAGGAAAGGAAAAGCATGGTCTTACGACCAAGAGAACTGGGTTCGGGAGTCGGTTACGCGCGGGGAAGGTATTAGCACCCCCACGCGTCCATCGTACCCGATGGGATCCACGCTTGCTTGTCTCGATCAAAGGGTGTAGGAAAAGATACTGGAAAAGAACTGAAAGAAAGAAAGGAGAAAGAATGGAAAAGGAACAAGAAACAAATGTAGGGAAAATAAAAGAAGTGCTCGCATGGGCCCTACCCCACTGCCTACGTATCTCATCGGGAGCATGAGAATCAGAGCGACGTAGTTCCCCTCACTAGGGATGGATTGTTTTCATTTTTTAAGGAACGGCTAACGTTCTAGCTCAGGTGTTGCAGGCTCGCTGGTCCGAGTGCGTTACCATCTTGCGAGAGAACGAGTAGAAGCGCGTTCGTACGCTAAGAGTGAATGAGGTGAGAAAAGAATTCCCGAAGGAAAGACGTTATTGTTTGTTTTTGTCTTTTAAGAGTCTTTTCATTTGTTTGCATATGACAGTGTATCTGGATCTTAGCCATTGGAATGTGTACATTCTCACATTCCAAGATGGAATGGGTAATAATGCACACTAAGAGTGAAGAAGACCCCCACACTTAGTTCCAATTGTCAAGGTTCAAACACACTAGCATACTTGTGTTTATTAAGTGTTTTGGTTGATTAAGAAATGAAGAAGTGTTTTTTATTATTTGCACCTTCAACAAGTATTGCATTTAAGTCCCTCATACAAGATCAAATATGTAACACATTGACCTAAGATGGGCCATATGCTACACATTTTAAGATTATAAGAGAAGACCCCTTATAATCTTTTCTTTATATGAAAGGCCTAAATGCAATAAGTGCCTACCTTTATTAGATACTTTGAATTTTCTTTGAGATTAGAAAAGAGACTCAAGGGAGGATAAAGGTAAAAATCTATATGGACTAAGACTCAATCCTAATTGATTAGTTAAGGGAGTGATCCTAAGGTTTGTGAGGTTTCAACCTAAAGTCTAAAGAAAGAATGAATTAAACAATTCACTTCTAAGTTAGAAGATGAATTGTAATTCAAAAAGGGAAAGTGATGAGTTATTAAAAGAAAGCACATAAGTGCTTAACAAAACACAAAATGGAATTGTAAAAGAGAAAGGATAGAAGTTGAATGTGGATTCCTTATCCACACTCAATTGAAACTTACCAAAGCCCCTACATGGTTAGTAAACATGTATAAGAAGTATAAGAAGTAAAAGAACATGTAATGCATCATAAAACTCAAAAGAATTGAATGAGAAACCAAATCCTAGAGCCACAACCAGAATGAGCATCATATGGACAACAAGTGAATATCATCATACAAGTGCAAGTGAATAAGCAATAATCATCATCCATTAGCATTTAAACATGTCACAAGAAGAAGGGATAGATGAAAGATGGAAAGAAATGAAGAGGACATGCATAAATGGAACATGTAAATCAACAATCAGAATTGAAACTAAATGGAAAATGGTTTATGAACATCTCAAAAGTATCCATGAATCAACCATCAAGACATTCAAGAAGTAATAGAAGAAGAAGTGAGATGAAAGTTCAAAAAGAAAGTGCAAACAATACATGTTAATGATGCACAAAGTTCAAATTGAAATGAACATGTAAAGATGACCTATAATGTGTATCAAAGACCTATAATATCATATGAATGACTCACACAACTATGCAAATGCTCATACAAATATGCACAAAAGAATTCATGTAAACATGCACTAAAGTTAAAATGACAGGACATGTATTATACTTCCAATGTAATGCATCAAACAAAAACCAAATGGATTCATGAAAATTATGCCAGCATATTATTGGAATGCCTAGGTCAGAAATGCATCATACATCAAGATAGCATGTAAAAATTCAGAGCAAAATGACTTCAAACAAAGCAATTAGGTCAAATTGAAACATCATGCAAAGTGGTGCAAATATAGGCATCAAAACATGTAATAAAGTGACCTAAAAAATCAAACAAAAATCATCTAACATGCTTCAATGTATTAGTGAATCAATGCAAAAAGAATCATGTCAAAACAGTTTGTAATGAGCAAGAACAAAATTAAACAAATTCATGTATCATGCTTAGAATGCATCTAAATGGAAATTCAAAGAAAATTATAGAGCAGGGGCAAAAAGGTCATAAAATCAAGAAATAAAATCATGGAAAATTTCCTAAATGTTTTAGTGATACTCATGAATTTTGGTGGAATTTTATGATGATATTTGGTATTTTTAAAAATTAAAAAGCAAACGTGTAGAAAAATGGAAAAATAAAATGCAATGGAACTAAAGAAGGGGGTGCATGCATAGCAAATTAACAGTTCAAAATCATTGGGCCTTGAAAACATGGGGTGTGGATATCAATCTGGCTTAGGTCCAATAAGCACGCAAAACACCATAACTAGCGTGTTCTTCAGTCAACATAGTCAAAGCAATCCAAGCCATCAGATTAAGTCATAGTCAAACAAAAGTCAAAGTACACAGATCCAACACACGCGCATGAGGTCACACACAAATTACCATGTACTGCATCACACAATGTTTAAGTAAATTCAGAAATGGTGCACATGATTTGCACGTGAATTTTAATGTGCTGTCAACTTTTGGACCACACGATCACACACATCCAACGGCCATGATTTAAACTGCAACCAAAACCCTAACCAAAAACCACCGACCGGAGAGGGACCTCCGGTCACCTTCTCCGGTCACACGCCACCGTCTGCAACTTCACATGTCCCAGAAATGCCCAACTATTATACCAAAATGAAGCTGAGCTCACGTAGATTAAGAATTCACAATTGTTTTTCACATACCAAGCACACACATAGAGAACAGAGGAGATTAAATCATGCCCTAAGTTTTGGATCTAGGCTTCTAAGAAGCTCTATCAACTAGCCGGAGTAAGCAGAGCTTCTATCAAGCTTAAATTAACAAAAACAAGCTAAAATTAATGAAAATCAACTGAAGCAAAGTTGAATGATGAAACCTGAAAATGTGGAGCAATTGGAGATGTTGAGAAAAACCAGAGGAAAGCTTGATACGCTGAGCTTCTAGATCTTCAAACTTAGCAAAATAAATGCTATGGATTCGTAAATAGATGAAGGATGTTGAAGCTTGCAATGATGCTGAACTTGCAGAAATGGAGTTGTTCTTGTTGCTCTTGATTCAACCACACCAAGCAATGATTAATGGAAGCACAATGGAGTTGAAATCGTGGAGAAGAAGATGAGCAAAATCAGAGAGAGTGAGAGGAGAATTCTGAAGTGAATGTGAGAAAGTGAGTCTTGAAAAAATGAATTTTGAGAGTGAAGTTTTGATTTATAGTGTGCTCTAACCATGGTTAAACCGAGTGAGTTAACTGAGTTGAAATGGTTTAGGTGAGTCATCCCTAACTAACTGAGTCAAGTTAGTTAGGGAGAGCGAGGATATGGTGGTGATAGTTCATGGTGGGTTATGGTGGAGCTGAAAATGAGCTTGCAATGGCACGGCTGAATGTATCAGAAACTTGTTCAGCAAGTTTATTCTTTCCACTTTCATGCAAGGCACGTGCTAATGTGCAAGGTGGAGGTGATATGCGCTTGGCTTAATGTGGAAATAAAGTGCAAGGGTTGTTTGATGGATGTCTAAACCAAACTGCAAATTCTGATGTGATTCATCAGTTGGAAATGGTGATGTTTATGCATGGATATCTCTCTCCTCAAGCCATGGACATGAATGATCTTGGTATCAATACAAAGTGTGTACATGATACAACAGCTTTGATGTTGAAAGTAAATGAAAATGAGACTTGCAACAACTTGGAAATGTGCTTCAAACATGGGAACTCAAGACTGGCTTAAAAATGCTGCAGAACACGCGCATGTGTGGCATGACCTGGTTGTAACCTGGTCAAATTTCAGTTACATTGACCATACTTTGAGCCATCATAACTCCTTAATCCATTGATCAGATGAAAAATTGATAAACACCAACTTTGAAGATCTCACATAGAGGAACAACTTTGATGTTGAAAAGTTTTTCATCTGAGGCCTTTAACCATGAGAAAAATGAGTGAACATTTGGCACACCAACTGTTTGTTAAAATGACTGCGCGCGTGCCCTGAAAATCTTGGTCATGACCTAGTTTTGAACCTACTTTGCTCAAACTTTGATCAATCATATCTCACTCAATTTTTATCCAATGGAGATGTTCCACATATGGATGTGAAGCTTAAAACAAGATCTTTTGTTGTGGCCGAGTGGAATTTTCATTTGGTGCTTCAATTTTAAATGGCCTTGGTTCAAACTCTGATGCAAAATGGCCAAAACTTGCTATTTTTAGTAACCCTACTTCACCCAAAAATGGCAACTTTCCACATCTTGATTTTTTCATGATTCCTTTGGAGTTTCTTGACCAAATTTTGTACATTGGACATATGTAACATGAATTTCATGATTTTGGGCTCAAAAAGTCAAGAGTTGACTTTTTCCTCTGATTATTTGACTTTGCCCCAATTTCCTGATTCTTGATCTTTCTTCCAATTGAACCACTTCTAAAACCAATTGAGATGCAATTTTCCACATACATACACTTAAGGACATATGGAATACCATGACATCAAGTTTTGTTCAAAAAATCAAAGATTCCCTGATTTAATGGGAAACCCTAGTTTTGGTGCCCACCTCCTAGGAGAAAAATGTGCAGTCTTCAATTTCAAATTCCTCAGAGTATGTTGTGTACCTTCTTAAAGGATGATGGTATATGCCTTTTGAGGATGATTTTGGATCAATGAGCTATCTCTTTTGAGGGTTTTCCTTCAGTTTTTGAACCTCTTGCATAGTGAAAGATGTAATGCTTCAATCTCCCATTGTATCTCTTATCCTTGAGGTTGTGGATGATCAATTGAGATGGTATGAGACATGAAAGACCTCTTGGCTTGCCTTGAGGGCACTTGATTGACCTTTTGTGCTTTGAATGATTCCTTGATTGTCCATCTCCCACCTGATCACATGCCCTGATGGTAAGGAGGATGCCATGCTTCATTTTTCTATGTTAAATGCAATGCAATGTTAATGAGGTGGATATGATATGATAAATGATAATGCCATGCTATGATGACAAAGAGGGAGAGCAAATTTTGGGGTATTACACACAAGACCAAAGGAAAAGGTACAGAAAACAGATTGAAGATCAAGAGCTGGAGGCTTAGAGTCTAGGGTTTGTTTAGAGTACTTGTAATCACACTATTCTAGGTTTGAATAGGTGTTGAATTTTCTGTCCTCTCTAGAAGCTGTGAAGCAATAGAGAGTTGTTGATTGATCGAAGCTAGGAAGCAAGATCAAGGGATCTCAAAGAGGTTGTTCTTTGAGTGTTTTAGGGGATTGAGTAGTGTTCTCATATCTAAGTGGTTTCTTAGGTAGAAATTCACTAGTAGAGTATAAGTTTAGGAGATTGTCAACTGGTGTGTTGAGTCTGTAAATTATATCTACAAGTAGTGAATTTCATCCCTGGCTTGGTAGCCCCCAGACGTAGGTAGTTAGACCGAACCGGGTGAACAATTCCTTGTGTTTTCCTGTTGCTTATTCTGTCCATTATTGCAGAGTGTGTTGTTGTGACATCGCACCTTAACATCACACGTCTGGTACCAGAATTTTAATTGGTATCAGAGCAGGCATCCTGTCTGTCTCTGGGTGAGATCTAGGGAAGTACTTTCTAGTGAAAGATGGATAAAGAGGTTGGAGGATTTGTCAACAGACCCCCTATATTGGATGGCTCAAACTATGAGTATTGGAAGCCTAGAATGACTACCTTTTTAAAGTCATTAGACAACAGAGCTTGGAAGGATGTCATTAAAGAGTGGGAAGCTCCTGTTGTGTGTGAAAAAGATGATGCTGGCAAGGATAAAGAAGGCACCTCTAAGCGAAAGCCTGAAGAAGAATGGTCCAAGGAAGAAGATGAGCTTGCCTTTGGGAATTCAAAAGCCCTAAATGCTATCTTCAATGGGGTTGACAAGAACATATTCAGGCTGATCAACTCATGTGAAACTGCTAAGGCTGCTTGGGATATTTTGAAGGCTACTCATGAAGGTACATCTAGAGTGAAGATGTCAAGACTTCAGCTTTTAACATCTAAGTTTGAAAGCTTGAAGATGAAGGAAGAGGAAACTATTCATGACTTCCACATGAGTGTTCTTGAGCTGTAAAATGCATCCAGTGCTCTTGGTGAGAAGATGACAGAAGAGAAGCTGGTGAGAAAGATTCTTAGGTCCCTCCCTAAGAAGTATAAGATGAAGGTAACAGCCATTGAAGAATCTCAAGACATCAGCAAGATGAGAGTTGATGAGCTCATTGGGTCTCTTCAAACTTTTGAGCTTGGCTTGAACGAGGAAGAACCAGAAAAGAAGCCAAAGAGCATAGCCTTGGTGTCAAATGATCAGGAAGAAAAGGGAAAGAGTTCTGAGTCCCAGGAGGATCTGCCTCAGGCCATAGTTATGTTGGGAAGGCAGTTCAACAAAGTGTTCAAGAAGATGAATTATAACTCCAGGCCTAATGTCGAGAACATCTCTTCTGACATCAGCAAGCCAAAAGAGAAGGATGAAGAGAAGACTACCCAAGATAAAGGAGTTCAGTGCTTTGAATGTGAAGGTTATGGACATGTCAAGAAAGAATGTCCCACATTCTTGAAGAAGTAGAAGAAGGGCATGACAGTTTCTTGGTCTGAATCTGATAGTGAAAGTGAAGGTGAGTCAGCAAAGCATGTTAGAGCCTTAACAGGAACAGTTGTTTCTTATGGTGATTCTAGTGAAGAGGAACTGACTTTTGAGGAGTTAGCAGCCTCCTATCATGAGCTGTGTCTGAAGAGTGCAGAAATCTGTCAAGAAAGTAAAAAACAGAAGATACAGATTGTCCAGCTTGAGACTGCTAAAGCTGATTTAGAAAATGAAGTCTTATTGGTCAAAGCTCATCTTGATCATATGACCAAATCTGTTAGGATGCTGAACAGTGGTACAGACACACTTGATAAGATCCTTCAGACAGAAAGGGTAGCTGGAGACAAGACTGGATTAGGATTTGTGGCTGAGAAAAAGGTAACTACTGAAGCAAGTACTTCAGGAACCAAGAAGGAGATGTCCCAACCAATGTCTCAGCATCAAACAAAGAGACATAATTCTACACCTAAGAAGGTTACTCATCCACAGCCTCAGAATGTTGAGAAGAAGAGTGCTCATCATCAGAAGAAGGTGCAATCTCAGGGAGCTAGTCAGTATATGCCACCTCAATATCACAAGAACATGAAGGCTGCTAGGTTCAATCAGAACATGGTTCATCAACATCAGGGGAACATGTATGAATATGGATACAACAATGTTGTGTCTCATAACTATGGAAGAAGGAAGCCTCATCACCATAGGAGACAGTTCAAAAGACAGTATCCTTACCATAGAAGACAGTCAAACTATGGTAGTAGAAGACAACAGCCTTATCATAGAAGAAGAAATCAACACTATGGATGGCAGCACCAGCAACATTATCATCATTGTGGCAGAAGGTTTAACCACTTTAGAGATGACAGAGTTAGATGCTTCTACTGTGGCAGATTTGGACATATGCAGTTCTCTTGCTTCAAGCTTCATGGTTATCCAAATTCTGCTCCTCAACCCAGACAGAAGGAGGTCAGGCCCAAAGTAGTAAAACAATGGGTTCCTAAAGCTCACGTCACATGTCTATTGGCTCACACATCAGATGGACATTTTGCTATGGATGCATGGTACTTTGACAGTGGATGTTCAAAGCACATGACTGGATCCAAGAAGCATTTGGTAGAGTTCAATCCTTGCCATGCAAATGATGTTATTTTTGGCAATGGTGAAAAAGGAGTAGTAGAAGGAGTTAGAAGAGTGAAGAATCATGATGGTCTTACTCTTGATAATGTGCTCCTTGTTCAAGGGTTGAGTGCTAATTTAATTAGCATAAGTCAACTTTGTGATGAAGGTTACAAGGTAAGCTACACCAAAGATGAATGTGTGGTAGCTGATGAGCAGAATGAGGTAGTGATGAAGGGAGTAAGATCCAAAGATAATTGCTATCAGTGGATACCTCAAGAGGACAGCTTATCTAGCGATGTTAAGGTTAATGTTGTAACATCAGATGGTGACATCAAGTGTGAAAGTATGGTGAAAAGTCAATCTGGGTTAATGACTTATGGTGCTGTTACTCCTAAGTTGGATGATGTGTTAAAAGCCAACTTGAGTAGTCAGTTATGTGAGGAAAATGAAGGAGTCAACAATGCTGATGGAAGGATCAAAAGCTGTGACCTTAAGAAGTGTTGGGAGCTGAATACTTACAAGGCCAAGAAAGATGAAAACCTGACTAATGACTCCTATAGTTCAGAAGAAAAATTTCACAGGTTGATAATCCTTAGGTTGGAAGATGCAGATGTTAGAGCTGATGTTAAAACATCTCAAGTCAAGAAAGGTACTTCAAGCCTTAAAATAAAGAAGAGTGATGATGAACTAATTGCAAAAGTGGTTCATGGGGTTGCTAAACGACTGAAATCAAGGAAGAGGAAAGCTATTGATTCACCTCCAAAGATGAGAACTGATAAGCAGAAGATCTATGTGGATGATACTACAAAATCCAGGAGTAAAGTGTTAATCTCTTCTAGAAATAGGAAGATCAGAGATAAGTCTGATGATAATGTCCAGGATATCTCTCAAATGAAGGAAGCCGTTGTTGTTAGAACTTCTGAGAAAATTCAAAAGGCCATACTAGATAACATTCCTGTGCTTTTTATAAAATGGTGGAAATATGTTCTGGAAAAAGAATTTGGTATAGATACTCTGGATATGGTTGAGTTTGCTAGGATATGGTACAGAGAGGGTCTGGGAACTTTTGGTATTCAGGTGTGTATGAATAAGTTGCTCTGACTGTGTTTTATTGGGAGCTTCTTGAAGGACTTCTGTGTGCAATGAGTCCTTTGAATGGTGATAAGAAGCTGATGTCCCAAAAGATGTTATAACGTCATATTTGCTGGTGGTTAGATCTAGAAGATGATTAATATTGGACATGTGGAGTTGAATGCTCTAGCATTTTGGTCAGAAGAAGTGGAGATTATGGTCATGTGTTTAAGCATGACTATTGTCTTTGAAGACATCACCAGTTTCAACAACTACTGGTGGATGTAAGGAAAGAGGAAGTGTGATCTCTTAAAGAGAATGGATCTCAGTAAAGCTTATAAGTAAGCTGAGAATTTGTGACACAGTGTTGAGTTTGGATTATTTTGCTGATAGTAAATCCAGTAGTGAAGCATATGTAATACCCTGGTGTCAAGAGTATCCTTGGTGAAGGATGTCTTTGTTCTGGATCTGAAGCTTAGTGCTTACATTATATCTAAGGAGCATCTACATAGTCATACGGGAGAATGATGACGTAGAAGATTTGCCTTGGATGGAGAATGTAGAGAAGACTGAAGTGGATCAGGTAGTGATTAAAAAGTATGATAGGGAATGACCACCTTTGGAGAAAGGGACAGTGGTTAATCAGAAAAAGTGCTCAAAGGTTCATCTTCATCTAGAGCATTTGTTAATCATGACAGGGGGAGTACTTGTCTATGGATCTTGCAGCAAAAGTGCATTTATTGTGAAGATTGCATGCTGATCAAGCTTGTGGATGATTGTGTGAAGCCTTCATAACTGGATGGATGAAGAATATGTCTGGATTTTCAAAATATGGATATTGCTGGCAGAAGAAGTATGGTTTTGTACAGGGTGTCATACGAGTTACTTGTTGAGGTTTGTCAAATTATGGCTAAAAAGGGGGAGAGTTAATAAATGCCATAAAGAGAAGAGTGTTTGCTGCTGCTAAAAAGGGGGAGAGTTAATAAATGCCATAAAGAGAAGAGTAGTTGCTGCTGCTAAAAAGAATAAGGTGTTTAGTTAAAAAGTGTTGATGCAGCTGTTGAAGGGGAATGTTGGCAGTATAGATAGAGCTGCTAATGAAGATATTTGAAGATTGAAGAGTGCAGCCTAGCAGACATCAAGGGGGAGAAGTGCTGCACATTGTGAGCTACTGAACAGTTGTGATGCTGGTTCATGTTTTTGAGGGGGAGCACAAATTGGCTGTTGTCAATAATGAAGATGGTGCTGCAGCAGATCAAGTAATGAAGACTGAAGATTGTCAAACTGTTGCTGATTGAAGTTTCAAATATTTGAAGATATTCCGCTGCTGAAGTCTCTGAAGATGCAGAGATTGTTTTAGCCAAAATTAGCCAAAGGGGGAGATTGTAAGTTCCTGGATTGGCTGGAATTTTGGTAAAACAACAAGGTGTTCAATGTTGATGTCATGGTGTTGATGTTGCAGCATTGAGTCTTAGTACTGGGCTGTACTAAGTGTCGCTCCCGGGATTTTCATCCTAGTACAAACGCGAAAGTGGCACTGAAACAGAGTCTCCAGCAATGTGTATTTATCCCAAGAGAGGGAAAGGAAACATCGCATAAACCTGAGAGAAAGGAAAGAACCTGGTCTTGCGACCAAGAGAAAGGGTAAGGGAGTCGGTTACGCGAGAGGAAGGTATTAGCACCCCCTCGCGTCCATCGTACCCGACGGGATCCACGCTTGCTTGTCTCAATCAAAGGGTGTAAGAAAAGAATATTGAGAAAGGAACTGAAAAGAGAATGGAAAAGGAAAGAGAGAGAAAGAGAAACAAATGTAGGGAAAATAAAAGAAGTGCTCGCATGGGCCCTACCCCACTGCCTACGTATCTCATCGGGAGCATGAGAATCAGAGCGACGTAGTTCCCCTCACTAGGGATGAATTGTGTTTTTTAGAGAACGGCTTACGTTCTAGCTCAGGTGTTGCAGGCTCGCTGGTCCGAGTGCGTTACCATCTTGCAAGAGAACGAGTAGGAGCACGTTCATACATTGAGAGTGAATGAGGTGAGAAAAGAATCCCCGAAGGAAAGACGTTATTGTTTGTTTTTGTTTTTTAGAATTTTTTTCATTTGTTTGCATATGATAGTGTATCTAAATCTTAGTCATTGGAATGTGTACATTCTCACATTCCAAGATGGAATGGGTAAGAAAGCACACTAAGAGTGAAGAAGACCCCCACACTTAGTTCCAATTGTCAAGGTTCCAACACACTAGCATACTTGTGTTTATTAAGTGTTTTTGTTGATTAAGAAATGAAGAAATGTTTTTTTATTTGTTCCTTCAACAAGTATTGCATTTAAGTCCCTCATACAAGATCAAATTTTTAACACATTGACCCAAGATGGGCTATATGCTACACATTCTAAGATTATAAGAGAAGACCCCTTATAACCTTTTCTTTATATGAAAGCCCTAAATGCAATAAATGCCTACCTTTATTAGATATTTTGAATTTTCTTTGAGATGAGAAAAGAGACTCAAGAGAGGAAAAAGGTAAAAATCTATATGGACTAAGACTCAATCCTAATTGATTAGTTAAGGGAGTGATCCTAAGGTTTGTGAGGTTTCAACCTAAAGTCTAAAGAAAGAATGAATTAAACAATTCACTTCTAAAGTAGAAGATGAATTGTAATTCACAAAGGGAAAGTGATGAGTTATTAAAAGAAAGCACATAAGTACTTAACAAAACACAAAATGGAATTGTAAAAGATAAAGGATAGAAGTTGAATGTGGATTCCTTATCCACACTCAATTGAAACTTACCAAAGCCCCTACATGGTTAGTAAACATGTATAAGAAGTATAAGAAGTAAAAGAACATGTAATGCATCATAACACTCAAAAGAATTAAATGAGAAATCAAATCCTAGAGCCACAACCAGAATGTACATCATATGGAAACAAATGGTTATTATCATGCAAGTCCAAGTGGATAGGCAACAAGCATCATCCATGGCACTAGAACATGCCACCATAAGAAAAGGGAGAATGAAAGATGAAGGGAAAAAGAAGAAATGTGCATAAATGGAACATGTAATCCATGGATCAGAATTGAAATGAAAATGAAAAAAATGATTCACAAACCTCTCACAAGTATTCATGAAGCACATCAAGACATTTAAGAAGTGATAGAAGAAGTAGAATTGAAATGGAAGTTCAAAAGAAAACACAAGTACAAACACCACATGTTAAAGGTGCACAAGGTTTAAATGAAAGTCAACATGCAAGGATGACATATAATATGTACCAATGACCTATAATGTCAAGTGAATGGTTCACCAAATATGCAAATGATCATGCCATTATGTACAAAAGAAAACATGTAAACTTGCACAAAAGATTACAATGATATGACATGTTATAATGCTTTAAGTGAAATGCATCAAACAAAAATCAAATGGCCTCATGAAAATTATGAAAACATAGTATTGAAGTTCACTAATCAGAGATGAATCACATATCAAAGTAGCATGCAAGGAACCAAGGCAAAATGATGTCAAACAATGCACTTAGGTCAAATAGGCATATCATACAAAGTAGCACAAAAGTGAACACCAAACATGCCATAAACTAACCTAAAAAATCAAATAAAAATCACTTAACATACCTCAAGATGATAATGACTCAATGCAAAAAGAAGAGCATCAAAACAATTTTTAATGATCAAGAACAAAATTAAACAAGATCATGTACCACATTAAGAATGCACACCAAAGAAATTCAAAGAAAAATATAGAACAGGGGCAAAAAGGTCATAAAATCAAGAAACAAAATCATGAAAAATTTTCTAAATGTTTTAAGAAGGCTCATGAATTTTTGTGGAATTTTATCATGCTATTTAGTATTTTTAAAAATTAAAAAGCAAACGTGTAGAAAAATGGAAAAATAAAATGCAATGAAATGAGGGAAGGGGGTGCATGCCTAGTAATTATTCAGTTCAAAATCATTGGGCCTTGAAAACATGGGGTGTGGATATCAATCTGGCTTAGGTCCAATTACGCGCATAACATATTAACTATCATGGTCACTCGGTCAACAAGAGTCAAAACATTCCAAGCCATCAGATTAAGTCATAGTCAAACTATAGTCAAAGTAGCCAAAATCAATACACGCACATGAAGGACCACACAACATACAGTGTACCACACCACATAATGTTTAAATGAAATTCAGCAAACACGCATGTGAGGAGCACATGAATTTTAATGTGCTGTCATCATACAAGCCACACGATCATAGAAAATGGACGCCCGAGATTAAAACGTGACAAAACCCTAGCAATCAAAGCTGTCGGCCGGAGAGGGACCTCCGGTCACCTTCACCGGCCAATCACCACCGTCTGCAATCTTCAAACCTCACCAAAATACACAAAATGTATACCAATCGAAAGCTAAGCTTATGTACATCATGAATATGCTCATAAAAATCACAAAACACATACACATAGCAAGAACAGAGGAGATCAAATCAAGCCCTAAGATTTGCAACTAAGCCTGTAAAAGGCCTATCAACTAGCCGGTTGGAGCAGAGCTTCTATCAAGCATAAAGCACCAAAAACAAGTAAAAATAACCAGAGATCGTGCAATATAATTTCAAGAGTTCAAACCTGAAGATGATGAAACTTGGAAAGCACAAGAATACCAGAAATAAATGCCTCTTCTTTGAGTTTCACTTGGCCAAATAAAGGCTTGAGAGCTCGAATTCGTGCAGAAAATCAATTGGAATTTGATGCTGAACTTCTTTAACTGAACCTATGCACTCTTGTTCTTGATCTCCAAAGCAGAATAATGATGAAGATGGAGATGAAATGTAGAAACAAATGGTTAAACTCGTGTGCAAGCAGAGGAAAAGTGGAGAGAATGTGAGAGAGATTCAGTGTGAAGAATGAGAAAAATGAAGCTGAAATGAAAATGTGAAGTGAGATTTTGTTTTATAGTGTAAAGCTAACCATGGTTTGGTGAGTGAGTTAAAGTGAGTCAAGGTGGTTAAACTGAGTCATCCCTAACTAACTGAGTCAAGTTAGTTAGGGAGAGCAGTGCTATGGTGAAGAGGGCTCATGACATGCTATGGTGTGGGAAAACTAAATGGCACGATTTGTGAAATAGAAGCTTGTTCATCAAAAACTTGCTAAGCAAGTTTTGTCCCTTCTATTCTCATGCAATGCACGTGCCACTGTGCTTAGTGTAAGTAGTGTATGCTTGGTCAAAAGGGGAAACTGAAGTGAAGAAGTGTTTGTGGTGTGTGTGAACCAAAATCATGCAACATGCTGTCAATGTATCAGTGCCAACATAGGGTAGTTTGTTGAAGTTTTTCTCCTTATTCAATGAATGGTTTGGTATGCTTTTGGAGTCAATTGAAAGAGGAGATATTGAAGAACAATGTCGGTTTGAAAATTGAAGTGAAATGAGGTCTCTAACATGCCTAAAAATGACCACAAACAGATGGAAAAAGAAACTGGTACATGGGTGCGCAGACTTGTGGCATGACCTGGTTGTGACCTGGTCAAATTTCAGTTGCAATGACCATTCTTTGAGCCATCATAACTCCTTAACCTTTGATCAGATGAAAAATTGATAAACACCAACTTTGAAGATCTCACATAGAGGAACAACTTTGATATTGAAAAGTTTTCCATTTGAAGCCTCTAATCATGAGTAATTGATCAATACATTTGGCCCACCAAGTGTTTGAGAAAATGACTGTGCGCGTGCCCTGAAAATCTTGGTCATGACCTAGTTTTGGACCTACTTTGCTCAAACTTTGATCAATCATATCTCACTCAATTTTTATCCAATGGAGATGTTCCACATATGGATGTGAAGCTTAAAACAAGATCTTTTGTTGTGGCCGAGTGGAATTTTCATTTGGTGCTTCAATTTTAAATGGCCTTGGTTCAAACTCTGATGCAAAATGGCCAAAACTTGCTATTTTTAGTAACCCTTCCTCTTCCAAAAATGGCAACTTTCCACCTCTTGATTTTTTTATGATTCCTTTGGAGTTTCTTGACCAAATTTTGTACATTGGACATATGTAACATGAATTTCATGATTTTGGGCTCAAAAAGTCAAGAGTTGACTTTTTCCTCTGATTATTTGACTTGGCCCCAATTTTCCTGATTTCTGATCTTTCTTCCAATTGAAACACTTCCAAAACCAATTGAGAGGCAATTTTCCATACACATACACTTAAGAACATGTAGAATACCATGACATCAAGTTTTGTCCAAAAAATCAAAGATTCCCTGATTTAATGGGAAACCCTAGTTTTGGTGCCCACCTCCTAGGAGAAAAATGTGCAGTCTTCAATTTCAAATTCCTCAGAGTATGTTGTGTACCTTCTTAAAGGATGATGAGATATACCATTTGAGGATGATTTTGGATCAATGAACTATCTCTTTTGAGGGTATTCCTTCAGTTTTTTGAACCTCTTGCATAGTGAAAGATGTAGTGCTTCAACCTCCCATTGAATCTCACTTCCTTGAGGTTTTGGATGATCAATTGAGATAGTATGATACATGAAAGACTTCTTGGCTTGCCTTGATTCAACTTGACTGACCTTTTTGTGCTTTGAATGATCCCTTGATTGTCCACCTTCCACCTGATCATATGCCATGATGGTAAGAAGGATGCCATGCTTCATTTTTCTATGTTAAATGCAATGCAATGCTAATGAGATGGATATGATATGATAAATGATAATGCCATGCTATGATGACAAAGAGGGAGAGCAAATTTTGGGGTATTACAGCTGCCCCTATTCAAGCGCTGTAGACCTGAATGCCTGAAAGCAATTGCTTTCAGACTTTCAAGGTATATAGTGATTGAATACCAAATATAACCAAAAATTTGCTCTGGATGATGAGGAAGAAACTCCCACGACATTGCTAGCTTGAATCTTCAATGAAACATTGTCGGAGAAAACTGTCTTTTGAACGACACCAGACGACTACTGGCTTGCCACACTGCTGGTGGACGTTAATAATGTCTTTTATGCAATTCCAGACGACTACTGGCCTGCCACGCTACTGGTGGACTTTAGAAATGTCTTTTTGAACGACGCCAGACGACTACTGGCCTGCCACGCTACTGGTGGACTTTAATGATGTCTTTTATGCAATTCCAGACGACTACTGGCCTGCCACGCTACTGGTGGACTTTAATAATGTCTTTTATGCAATTCCAGACGACTACTGGCCTGCCACGCTACTGGTGGACTTTGCAGCTTCGTGCCACCCGAAGACGGACTTTTGCCAATCCACTGTTGGACTTTTAGAATTTGCCACCCTTAGATGGACCTTTCGCCAATCCACTGTTGGACTTTTGCCACCCGAAGACGGACTTTTGCCAATCCACTGTTGGACTTTTGCCACCCGAAGACGGACTTTTGCCAATCCACTGTTGGACTTTTGCCACCCGAAGACGGACTTTTGCCAATCCACTGTTGGACTTTTGCCACCCGAAGACGGACTTTTGCCAATCCACTGTTGGACTTTAAGCTGCTTTGCCACCCGAAGATGGACTTTTGTCAATCCACTGTTGGACTTTTGCCACCCAAAGACGGACTTTTCGCCAATCTACTGTTGGGCTTTTAGAATTTGCCACCCTTAGATGGACCTTTCGCCAATCCACTGTTGGACTTTTGCCACCCGAAGACGGACTTTTGCCAATCCACTGTTGGACTTCAAGAATTCCAAAATTGGATTACTCTCTGCATCTGTGTCAGACATCTCTGCTGACTCTGCTGAGGAACAATGATCAATAATTTGACTTCGGAGACTCCTGAAAGGATAATATCTCTGCTGAAGAATGAATGAATAATCTGTCTGCTTCGAATTGTCACGCTTGCCAAAAATAAATTGGACTTGAAGAATAATAAATCTGCCAGGAATCACTTCGTCTGTTGGGGGAATGAATTCTGGTCACAGTGATTCCGCTGGGGATGAGAATTTCTTTGTATGGCGTCTTTCTAGGGGAGAGAAGTCATAAAAACTCTGCTTGGGGATCTATCCAATCCAAGACCCTTTGTAGGGGTTATCCACCTTCTGACCCGGCTGGGGAAAGGCTGTACCATCCTTGTTGAGGAATAGATTCTGTCGATCTTATAAACCTCTGCGGGGAGAACAACAACTCAGCTGGGAGTTGCTGACAAGATTCGATGCTGACCTCTGTGGGGATACCATTACCAGAGACACAATCTTGCTGGGGGTCAGGGCTACTCTGCCAGGGATATGCAAATCCTGATTAGAACATTCCATTGCAACTTGCTAGGAAGGAGTCCTTAGAGATCTGTTGGGGAAACCCAAAGCAAATCCACAGTAGTCTGCTGAAGAATATGACTGTCAAGCTTAGGATGAGTACCACAATGCCCCATGTTAGGCGAGCTTCCCTTTAGACAATTCCGTTAAGGATGACGAGTTTATAGCAAACTCTGCTGGAGGAAACTACTTTAAAACGTCTCGTGCTGGGGAATGCCTTTTGAGAGGATTTTACAGAAGACCAACTGTCCTCAAACTCTACTGGGGATGATCAACACTTCATGCTGGGGAAACAAACATACCCCATGCTTGGGCAAACCAACAATTTATCCCCGAAGAGGATGTCATAAGAGGATTTTACAGAAGATTTAGCCTCTTCCAACTCCTGCGACTTCGCTGGGGATAATGACCATCAGCTTCGGTATCAACGAGACCACTCTCTTGGGGAATTTGCGACCGTCATCGACACAGAAAAGCTTGTAGCTGTTGGAAGTACTGTATGAGAGAATCGACTTAATAAGATGCAACGGTACCCAGTTGAACTTAATTCACTGATATCGACCCGTTATGAACAATCGTCGACCGAACGATGAACGCCGATCTCCTTACCCGTAATTGCCCCCAGTCTTTTGCGTGGGGTGATTTATTACTGGTCTTGTGCTTAAAATCATCTGCACCTGCTACCTGCAACAAAAGAATATGCCCACATGCCCCGAATATTGCGTGGCTAGAATCTACCATCCGGGAGTATTCAACATTCGAAGTAATTTCAAATGTTTTTTCTGCGCATGTTATTGCAAGGCTGCCATGTTTTCAAATGCAATGTTTAATCAAAAATTAGGACGTTTTTGCAAACAAAGCAATAAAACAAAAATAGAAAGCTTTTTATTGAAATTCAATTTATTGACTGAGAGCCCAGAATAGGCAATTACATCAGGAAGTAATCCCTGGAAAGAGGTGATCGCTGAAAATTGAGAAAAGAAACTATCCTAATGGCAATGTGAAAACGGAATTCCACTGAGTTTCCATTCTGTTATGACCAGTATGTCTTCAAAACTCCCCGACCTTGCCTTCTGAGGAATGATCAGACCGATTCCTATCTTTCAGAATGTCAGTTGTTCAAACGGTAATGGGTACAGATAACTCAGACTGTAGCCATTCGCTTAAATCCCTTTTTTGCGTGGACCGCCCTTTCAGGTTTTCAATCCACCAGGATACCCTTTTTTGCCTAAGTTGCCCTTTCGGGTTTTCAACTTACCGGGTGTACAATCTTTTTTTTTTCAATTATATCCCTAATTTTTGCCCGAACCTTATTCTGTTTTTGGTTCGCCGGGATGCCCTTTTTTGCCTGGATTTTTTTATTTTTATTATCCAGCGAGTCTATTCATGCGAAGTATTTTTTGACTACGTCCGAGTTGACAGGGGATGAAAAGTCTTCGCCATCCATGGTTGTAAGCAATAAGGCTCCGCCCGAAAAGACCTTTTTAACCACGAATGGACCTTCATAGTTAGGAGTCCATTTGCCCCTGTGATCTGTATTGGGAGGAAGGATCCTTTTGAGTACCACATCTCCGACTTTGTAAACCCGAGGACGCACCTTTTGGTCAAATGCCTGCTTCATTCTGCGCTGGTATAATTGCCCATGACATACAGCCGCCAATCGCTTTTCCTCAATAAGGCTCAGCTGATCAAATCTGGCTCGTACCCATTCAGCCTCATCTAGCTTAACATCCATCATGACTCTGAGAGACGGAATCTCTACTTCAACCGGTAGCACTGCCTCCATACCATATACGAGTGAGAATGGGGTTGCCCCAGTGGACGTGCGTACCGACGTTCGATACCCATGCAAAGCAAATGGTAACATCTCATGCCAATCTTTGTACGTGACAACCATCTTCTGTACAATCTTCTTGATATTTTTGTTGGCCGCTTCGACCGCGCCATTCATCTTTGGGCGGTACGGAGAAGAATTGTGATGTTCGATTTTGAAGTCCCGGCATAACTCAGCCATCATCTTGTTATTCAAATTAGAACCATTATCAGTAATGATTCTTTCGGGAACTCCATATCGGCAAATGATATCCCGTTTTAAGAAACGAGCGACCACTTGTTTTGTAACATTGGCATAGGATGCGGCTTCAACCCATTTGGTGAAGTAATCAATTGCCACCAAGATGAAACGATGACCATTAGAAGCTGTAGGCTTAATCGTTCCGATCATATCAATGCCCCACATGGCAAACGGCCAGGGCGACGCCATGATACTCAACGGATTTGGAGGCACATGCACTTTGTCTGCATAGATCTGGCATTTATGGCATTTGCGGGCATATTTGCAACAATCTGACTCCATAGTCAACCAATAATATCCCGACCTTAACAACTTTTTAGCCATTGCATGTCCTCCGGCATGGGTACCGAAAGAGCCCTCGTGCACTTCAATCATCAACAAGTCTGCTTCATGTCTATCCACACATCTAAGCAGGACCGTGTCAAAATTTCTTTTATACAGCACGCCATCTTTGTTCAAGAAGAAACTACCAGCTAACCTTCTCAACGTCTTCCTGTCTTTGGACGATGCCCCGGACGGGTACTCTTGACTTTTCAAGAAACACTTAATGTCATGAAACCATGGCTTGTCATCAGACGCTGCATCGACCGCAAACACAAATGCTGGTCTGTCAAGGCGGGATACCTCAATCTTAGGTACATGGTTCCATCCTTGCACTTTGATCATGGAAGACAAAGTGGCCAAGGCATCAGCGAACCTATTCTCATCTCGAGGAATATGGTACAGTTTCACTGTTGTGAAAAATGTCAGCAATCTCCTTGTATAATCTCTATACGGCACTAAATTTGCTTTGTGCGTGTACCAACTCCCTTTCACTTGATTGATTACCAAAGCTGAATCACCAAATATATCAAGGGTCTTAATCCGTAGATTAATCGCCTCCTCGATCCCCATTATACAAGCTTCGTACTCTGCTTCATTGTTGGTGCATCCGAAAGTTATTCGGGCAGTGAAAGGCATATGAACACCTTCCGGCGTGATAAGAACCGCTCCAACTCCGCACCCATTCATATTGACAGCCCCATCAAACATCAGACTCCATTTGGACTCAGGGTCTGGCCCCTCCTCTGGGAGTGGTTCCTCGCAGTCTTTAGCATTGAGAAACATGATGTCCTCATCAGGGAAGTCAAATTTCATGGGTTGGTAATCATCAATCGGCTGTTGCGCAAGATAATCGGACAAGATACTTCCTTTGATGGCCTTTTGTGAAGTGTACTAAATGTCATACTCTGTCAAGACCATTTGCCACCGTGCAACTCTGCCTGTCAATGCTGGTTTCTCAAAAATGTACTTGATAGGATCCATTTTTGAAATCAACAAGGTCGTGTGCCTAACCATATATTGCCTCAATCGCTTAGCGGCCCATGCAAGCGCACAACATGTCTTTTCAAGCATTGAGTATCGGGACTCACAATCATTGAACTTTTTGCTCAGGTAGTAGATAGCATGCTCCTTCCTACCTGTCTCGTCATGTTGACCGAGAACACAACCCATGGAACCTTCAAGCACTGTCAGATACATTATCAGCGGTCTCCCTTCAACTGGAGGCATTAGAATCGGAGGTTCCTGCAAGTATTCTTTTATCTTATCGAATGCCAATTGGCAATCGTCATTCCACCTGACCGTTTGATCTTTCCTTAACAATTTAAATATTGGCTCACACGTGGCTGTTAGGTGAGATATGAACCTTGCAATGTAGTTCAATCTACCCAAGAAACCACGAACCTCTTTTTCTGTTCTCGGTTCAGGCATTTCTTGTATTGCTTTCACCTTGGCAGGATCAACCTCGATTCCTCTTTCGCTCACAATGAAACCCAGTAACTTTCCAGAACGCACCCCAAACGTGCACTTGTTTGGATTTAATCTCAGACGGAACTTTCTCAACCTTTCAAACAGCTTTTTCAGGTTAACCAGATGTTCCTCTTCTGTTCTCGACTTGGCAATCATATCATCTACATAACATTCGATCTCCTTATGAATCAAGTCATGAAACAATGTCACCATCGCCCGCTGGTACGTTGCCCCTGCGTTTTTCAACCCAAAAGGCATTACTTTATAATAATATGTACCCCACGGAGTAATGAACGTGGTCTTCTCCATATCTTCAGGTGCCATCTTGATCTGGTTGTACCCGGAGAACCCGTCCATAAAGGAGAACACTGAAAATTGAGCTGTATTATCGACCAGCACATCAATATGAGGTAGTGGAAAATCATCTTTCGGGCTAGCTTTATTAAGATCTCGATAATCCACACACATTCTCACTTTTCCATCTTTCTTCGGTACTGGCACGATGTTGGCTACCCACGGAGGATACTTTGTCACAGCAAGAAACCCCGCATCCCACTGCTTCTGGACTTCCTCCTTAATCTTTAAAGCCATGTCGGGGTGAGTCCGACGAAGTTTCTGCTTGACTGGCGGACATTCTTCTCTTAATGGCAGCCTGTGCACGACAATATCCGTATCCAACCCCGGCATGTCTTGATACGACCAGGCGAAGATGTCAACATACTCGCGCAACATTTCAGTCAAAGTTTTCTTCACGTCTGCTTGCAAGCTGGCACCAATCCTGATCTCTTTCTTGGCATCCTTGGAACCAATATTGATGATTTCTACAGTCTCCTGGTGAGGCTGGATGACCCTTTCCTCTTGTTTCAACAATCTGGCCAGTTCTTCAGGGAGTTCACAATCTTTCTCATCCCCTTCTTCGGCTTGATAAATTGGATTGTCAAAGTCATACATAGTCATATCAAAATCGTTATCAGTGGTATCCGGAGGATCAAGTCTGCATGAACGGGTTCATGCCTTATTTTAGAATTTATTTTTAAGCAAAACAAAAGAAAATGAAACATTGCCATTTTATTTTTTTGTGCAAAAATAAAAACTGAAAGACAGAGAACAAAATTTGATTGCAAAACGTCCTTTATTAATGATTAAACATTGCAAATGCAACCATGGTGGCCCTACAAATGAATCTATACGCCTTGGGCAGAGCGCAAGATTTTGACATGCATTATGGTTAGAAAAACAAAGAAAAATTACTCTGTCTGAAGAGTAACCCAGATGACTTCTTCAACGAACCAGTTCTGCACTTGTTGTCCCGGAGCATGAGGGCGTACCCAGTTGTCCAGGTCACAATCACTATCAACACTATCCTCTGTGGCCGCACAAGACTGGTCCGTGTAGATAATTCCCCCACTATTGAAAGTAATGGGTCCCCTGCTCCCCGCATCTGAAGTTGTAGAGGGATGATAACCAATACCAAATTTGTCTTCCTTCATTGGGGTCTCTATCAGCCTGCCCCAACCTTGGGCGTTGCCTGCCCTGATGACTTCGACAGCTTGTTTGTAAGATGAAATGGAGGTACCAGCCCCAACTGGTACAGAAGAAGACTCAGGTGCATCGTCAATATTGACTGCTTCAAATGATTGGCACAACATCTCATGAATTTCCCCATCCATTTCAATGTACTTGAACGTGGACAAGTGACTCACAAAGATGTCTTCTTCCCCGCACACCGTCACAACCTGCCCTTCAAACTCATACTTCAACTTTTGGTGTAAAGTGGAAGTAACAGCCCCGGCTCCGTGAATCCAAGGGCGTCCCAATAGGCAGCTATATGCAGGTTGTATGTCCATTACATGGAACGTGGATTTGAATACCTGTGGTCCAATTTGTACGGGCAATTCCACCTCACCAAACACAGATCGTCTGGTCCCATCGAATGCTCTGACCACCAACTCACTAGGCCTTAAGATCAAACCATCAACTTCCAGCTTCATTAATGCCTTCTTGGGCAAGACATTGAGTGATGAACCAGTGTCTACCAGTACATGAGATAACACTGCGCCCTTACACTCCAACGTGATATACAAAGCCTTATTGTGGTTTCTTCCTTCAACAGTCAAATCTCTACTTGTAAAGCCTAAGCCATGGCTAACATTAACATTGGAGATTACGCCCTCGAGCTGATTAACAGTAATTTCTTGTGGCACGTATGCACTCTTCAACACTTTCAACAACGCATGCCGATGCGCATCAGAGCACATCAATAGTGACAAGATTGAAATCTTTGAAGGGGTCTGATTCAGTTGGTCCACAATCTTATAATGGCTTTTCTTGATTATCTTCATAAATTCTTCCATTTCCTTATCAAAAGTAATCTTTGTCTCTGCTTCAGGTGTAGACGCATTTTCAACCACCTGTTTACCTTTAGCCTTTGCTGCGGCTTCGGCCTCTTTATCACTTCTCAAGGTTTGGGGAGCGAACAACCTTCCACTCCTTGTAAAGCCCCCTACACCCCCTACGTTATCAATATTTGGGCTGACTGACGACTCAACTTCCTGCTTTTTACCTTCGTAATATACATCTGCCCCATAGTGCCATGGGATAGCCTTCGTAGACGTGAACGGAATTGGTCCTGGCACCGTGATAGTGACAGGACTGGGTCTTTCTGGCGCAACACTCGCCACGGGAACTGCATTGACCGGCATTTGAATCTCAGCGGGAGTGTAATAGATGGTCACGGTTGATATCTCATCAGTGTCTTTCACGACTCTGTCGAACTGTAGACATCCTTCATCGATCAGATTCTGTAAACCCACCTTCAACTAATTACAGCCATTCTCCTGATTCATACACTCGAAACAATCCTGATTACAGCCCGGGAACACTCGTCCCTTCAATAAACGATCTTTTACAACCAACAAAGAAGTTTTCACTTGATGAACGTCTAACACCAAATTCAATCTCCTCCCATCTTCAATAGCGTACACATTTGCTGCACTATGATCAGGCATGGGATGCTGAGTAATATTAGGAGCGAGAGAGAAATTGATGGCTTTAGCATCAATCAAATCTTGTACTTTATGATGGAAAGCCCAGCATTTTTCAATGGAGTGCCCCTGAGCACCTGAGTGGAACTCACAACGAGCATTAGCATCGAAGTTAGGTGGCAGGTTTCCAGCAACCGGAGCTTTCATAGTACGGAGTTCTACCAACTTTAACTAGAGTAACCGGGGCAACAGCGCGGCATAAGTCATAGGGAGAGGATCCATCTTACGATCCCTCTGCCTAGACCTTTGCTGGAAAAAAGGTTGTTGCTGTTGAACTTGTTGTTGGAGTTGTTGTTTCCGAACAGACGGTGTGGGGATTGTTACAGCATCTACCTGATAATAAGCTTGAGAACGCCCTTTGCCTCGTCCTCTAAACACAGCATTCGTATCACCTTCTCTTCTTTTCCGGTTACTAGCAAACGGTTTCTTCGTCCCCGAAGAACCAGTCCCACTCACATCCTGGATCTTTCCAAGCTTTAACAGACTTTCTATTCTTTCTCCCGCAATCACAATATCAGCAAATCCAGTTGACGGACAAGCAGCTAATCTATCAAGATAGGCCCCTTGCAAGGTGCCCATAAACATATCCGCCATTTCTCTGTCTGACAAGGGAGGTTGGACCTGGGCAGCCATTTCCCTCCACCTCTGTGCATATTCTTTGAAACTCTCCTTGGCATTCTGGGACAACCCCTGCAATTGGGTGCGGTTGGGCGCCATGTCGATATTGTACTGGTATTGCTTCAAGAACGCTTCTGCCAGATCTTTCCAACTCTTCACAGCAGCTATATTCAACTTCATATACCAGGTCAAGGACGCCCCAGCCAGACTGTCCTGAAAATAGTGCATCCATAGCTTCTCGTCATCCGTATGGGCTGAAATCTTCCCAAAGTAAGCTTGAAGATGCGTTTGGGGACACGCATTGCCGTGATACTTATCAAAAGTGGGAGGTTTGAATTTAGGGGGAATTCTGACTCCTGGGACCAGCCCCAAGCTAGTAACATCAATACCCATAGAGTTCTTGCATTCTATGGCCCTGATCTTTTCTGCTAACTCATCATACCTTCGATCACCTTGATTACCCACATCAGCATCCAGCAGAGTAAATTGGTCTTCCAGGGTATCTTCAAGAGTAACACCAGCATGCCTACCATTTCCATTACCCCGATTGTTACCACCAGGAGGAGGGTTGCCACCGGGAGGAGGAATGCCATGTCCCTGTGAATTGTCATGCTGATCACCTTCGGGCCCATTGTCTGGACGCTCGACCAGAAGCCTCAATCTCTCCTGATTTTGCGCCATGCCAGTCATGAGGGTCATGAACTGGTCCATACGCGCCCTCATTTCAGCCAAATCACTTTGCACTTGATCCATGATTCTTACTTGATTCCTTCGCGTCGAATATCGGTGAATATGATTCTCAGCTATACTGCCCGAAACCAAATAAAGGTTAAAGACCCTGCAACAAGTACCTAAAAAGCAAGTAACAAAAATGCAAAATGATATGTAATGCCATGCAATGCCATGTTTGTCATTTCCGAGGTGCTTTATACCCTGATTCCAATCCAACCACAGAAATCTGAAGACTAGAAATCGTGATATAAAGAGACGTGTCGTGGTCATGTGCTTGTGTGCAGCTATCTGATAAGGAATAATTCTGAATAAAACTGCTCATACTCATTCAACGAAGTATTCAAGTACATTTAAGAAAGGTTCAACCGCAAATGCAATACAAGGAAAAATGGATCCATCAACAAGCCTGATGGTAACCATCAACAACAAAATACAGGGAAAAGAACATCAGTCTGACAATTCCACATCCTTCAGCTTATCACTTGAGTATTTGATCTCCTCAAAAAGTATACGGGTACGCTGGTGATTCGGCTTTTCAATCATTTCTTTGATCAAGACATCCCTTTTCTCAAGAGCTTCAGTTAAAGAACCCATATGCAGCATCAGAGCCTCGTCATCACACACTCGTTTGTGTCTCTTTATGCCGGCTTGCGTCTTGAGTATCTCTCTTTCTATCATGACTTCTTCAAGCTCTTTCTTGGTATTCCTCAGCTCACCTCTAGCTTCTTCTAGCTGCTCTTGACTCTTACCGAGGCTTTCCCGATACTTTCTCCTCTGCTCATGCGCCTTTTCAAGCTCTTCATCCTTAATCTGCAACTGTTCCTGTAATTCAGCATTCTCTATCCTAACTTCGTCCCAAGCGTGCTGAAACTTTGTTAACTTTTCTTTGGTCTGTGCTAACGCCTGTTTGGTTTGCTTGTGGGCTTGAGTAGCATCATCAGCACCTTTACTAATCTTCCGGAAATGTTGGGTTCTTCTAGCAAAGTCTTTCTCTTTTGCAGTTAGGATTTGTTCAGCATCTTGGGCTTTCCGCTCCAGCTCTTTGTTGGCATGTAGAGCATTCTGAAGACGGCTACTCAACTCGGAATTCTCTCCTTGGAGCTTTTTCACCAAGGCTTGCAACTTGTCAACTTCTTCCACAGTAGCAGTGCTTCTTGCTTTCTCATTCTCCGGATACAAAAGGGGTGCCTTACCAAAAGGCAAGAGAAAATCTTCAACTCTTTTCTTCACCCACTCTTCATATGCTGGATAAACCCGGTTGTTAGGCTTGCCTAGAGTAACTTTCCCCTTTTTCAGTATGCTACCCCAGCTTTCAGAAGCTTTCTGTGCTGCTTCCCACCCATCTGATGTATGAAAATAGAGGGACTCCTCCACATCTCTCTTAATAGGCGGACCTGTCAGGGCATATCCAAATTGTCGAATGGCCAAAGAAGGATTGTAGTTAATCCCACCCAATCTTCCTATCAGTGGAACGTTAGGGAACTTACCACAGCTGTGGATAATATTCTTGCCAATCAGCCCATGATCTACCCATACGATGTCGTTGGCCACCAATCCCATTAAACGTTGTTTCCACTCTAGAGAATCTTTGGAATCCACAAAAGCCCCTGATTGTGGTAAACGACCTGCAAACCACTTATAGAACAAGGGTGCACAACAACGAATTATCCCTCCTCTTTTCTTTTTGTTTCGGTTGTACAACGAGTAGTGAAGATCTCCCAGTAGCGTTGGCACCGGGTTCTTCATCAGGAATATTCGTATAGCGTCCGTATCAATGAAATCTGGCTCGTTGGGAAACAACACTATGCCGTATATACAAAGGGCTAGCAAAGCATTAAAAACAAGCCAATTCTCGCCTTTAGCTGCTTCCTGGGCCTTCTTAATCAGATATTCCAGCTTGTAACCACGAATCTTTCCTTTGTTGAAGACATTGGCGTCTAACTCTGATTTGCTCAAATAAAGAGCACCAGCCACCTTCCCAAAGTCAAGATCCCCCACCGATCCAAAGAAAGGGGGCTCCTCCTTGATAGCAATCCCCAACATGTTGGAATACTCCTCCAAGGTAGGAACCAACACATAGTCTGGAAATACAAAACACCTCAGAGGCGGATCATAGAACTGCATCAACGTATGGAGACCTCTGGCTTCATAATCACTGACATTACGGACCACAGATAAAATCCACCCATATTTCTCTTCAAAAGCTTCTCGTACTGCAGGACTCGCCATTCCCTTCAGCATAACAATAGGGCCTAAAGTAGGCGTAAGGAACTTATAGCTGATGATATTCTTCCTCTCTTTAGTGTTCATCTTTGCAGGGACCTGATGACTGGAATCAAGGGTAATATATGCACCTGGAAATGAATAAACATGTATGTTAGGATATGATAATGCAATGCAAAGGGCAATGTGATCAAGTAATCAGGTGTCTGTGCTGAACTGTGAACGGTGTCGGTGTAGCTCTGAGACTAATATAGAACCATAGATAAGAACCATCTGAATACAATAGGATGAAACTTCCTTTTTGTGCAATGATGATAGAAAACCGGGTATGTAGGAGGTCATGGTTACCTGCAAACCTGTAAACAACCCGCCCTTCTCACATGTGGGTACTAGGATGTTCAGTATCTCGGGCTCTCAGGTCGAGAAATGATGATACGTTCACCATTTCTGGTTTGGCATCATCATCAATCGAGGAGGCCTCAACTGATTCTCCAAAACAAAAAGGTCATCAGATTCTGGCACTGAGGTCGAGAAGCAATAGTACATTCATCCCTCAGGGTACAGTACTATCGCCAATCGAGGAGTGCCTCCGCTGATTCTCTTTCAAAAAGGGATGTCCTATAGCAAGTTCCCAGCATTGGGTCCTCGGATCGAGAATGTGCAATGGGTTTGCCACGGAATGTGGTCTGCCACTGTCACATCTCGGGAGGAGTGCCGCAACTGAGTCCTTGGGAATGGTCACCAGAGTCGACAGTTCCTCAAGAGAATAACTACTGGCCTGCATAACATGCAGTAGCAGAAAGCTCCTGATAGAACCTCGTCTGGTTGTGGGTCTCATGAACAACAATACGTGGTCACCACCACGCAAGCGTCATGACTATCCACTCTAATACCTATGTATGTACTCAAGCCTTGGTAGTGAGCTTATCTCTCAGAACACCCATCCCGCCAAACAGACAAAACAGTGCAACACAATATAATATATGATATGTAATGCTAAAATGCGGTAAATACAGTAAAATAAATAAACATCAACATATAGCACAACAGTAAACACCCAATGAAAGAAAAACAGACAAGCGCTAGGATTGACTCGCTAAGGAAACCAGAGATTCTGGGTTCGGTCCCCAGCAGAGTCGCCAGCTGTCGCTCCCGGGATTTTCATCCTAGTACAAACGCGAAAGTGGCACTGAAACAGAGTCGCCAGCAATGTGTATTTATCCCAAGAGAGGGAAAGGAAACATCGCATAAACCTGAGAGAAAGGAAAGAACCTGGTCTTGCGACCAAGAGAAAGGGTAAGGGAGTCGGTTACGCGAGAGGAAGGTATTAGCACCCCCTCGCGTCCATCGTACCCGACGGGATCCACGCTTGCTTGTCTCAATCAAAGGGTGTAAGAAAAGAATATTGAGAAAGGAACTGAAAAGAGAATGGAAAAGGAAAGAGAGAGAAAGAGAAACAAATGTAGGGAAAATAAAAGAAGTGCTCGCATGGGCCCTACCCCACTGCCTACGTATCTCATCGGGAGCATGAGAATCAGAGCGACGTAGTTCCCCTCACTAGGGATGAATTGTGTTTTTTAGAGAACGGCTTACGTTCTAGCTCAGGTGTTGCAGGCTCGCTGGTCCGAGTGCGTTACCATCTTGCAAGAGAACGAGTAGGAGCACGTTCATACGTTGAGAGTGAATGAGGTGAGAAAAGAATTCCCGAAGGAAAGACGTTATTGTTTGTTTTTGTTTTTTAGAAGTTTTTTCATTTGTTTGCATATGATAATGTATCTAAATCTTAGTCATTGGAATGTGTACATTCTCACATTCCAAGATGGAATGGGTAAGAAAGCACACTAAGAGTGAAGAAGACCCCCACACTTAGTTCCAATTGTTAAGGTTCCAACACACTAGCATACTTGTGTTTATTAAGTGTTTTTGTTGATTAAGAAATGAAGAAATGTTTTTTTATTTGTTCCTTCAACAAGTATTGCATTTAAGTCCCTCATACAAGATCAAATGTTTAACACATTGACCCAAGATGGGCTATATGCTACACATTCTAAGATTATAAGAGAAGACCCCTTATAACCTTTTCTTTATATGAAAGCCCTAAATGCAATAAATGCCTACCTTTATTAGATATTTTGAATTTTCTTTGAGATGAGAAAAGAGACTCAAGAGAGGAAAAAGGTAAAAATCTATATGGACTAAGACTCAATCCTAATTGATTAGTTAAGGGAGTGATCCTAAGGTTTGTGAGGTTTCAACCTAAAGTCTAAAGAAAGAATGAATTAAACAATTCACTTCTAAAGTAGAAGATGAATTGTAATTCACAAAGGGAAAGTGATGAGTTATTAAAAGAAAGCACATAAGTGCTTAACAAAACACAAAATGGAATTGTAAAAGATAAAGGATAGAAGTTGAATGTGGATTCCTTATCCACACTCAATTGAAACTTACCAAAGCCCCTACATGGTTAGTAAACATGTATAAGAAGTATAAGAAGTAAAAGAACATGTAATGCATCATAACACTCAAAAGAATTAAATGAGAAATCAAATCCTAGAGCCACAACCAGAATGTACATCATATGGAAACAAATGGTTATTATCATGCAAGTCCAAGTGGATAGGCAACAAGCATCATCCATGGCACTAGAACATGCCACCATAAGAAAAGGGAGAATGAAAGATGAAGGGAAAAAGAAGAAATGTGCATAAATGGAACATGTAATCCATGGATCAGAATTGAAATGAAAATGAAAAAAATGATTCACAAACCTCTCACAAGTATTCATGAAGCACATCAAGACATTTAAGAAGTGATAGAAGAAGTAGAATTGAAATGGAAGTTCAAAAGAAAACACAAGTACAAACACCACATGTTAAAGGTGCACAAGGTTTAAATGAAAGTCAACATGCAAGGATGACATATAATATGTACCAATGACCTATAATGTCAAGTGAATGGTTCACCAAATATGCAAATGATCATGCCATTATGTACAAAAGAAAACATGTAAACATGCACAAAAGATTACAATGATATGACATGTTATAATGCTTTAAGTGAAATGCATCAAACAAAAATCAAATGGCCTCATGAAAATTATGAAAACATGGTATTGAAGTTCACTAATTAGAGATGAATCACATATCAAAGTAGCATGCAAGGAACCAAGGCAAAATGATGTCAAACAATGCACTTAGGTCAAATAGGCATATCATACAAAGTATCACAAAAGTGAACACCAAACATGCCATAAACTAACCTAAAAAATCAAATAAAAATCACTTAACATACCTCAAGATGATAATGACTTAATGCAAAAAGAAGAGCATCAAAACAATTTTTAATGATCAAGAACAAAATTAAACAAGATCATGTACCACATTAAGAATGCACACCAAAGAAATTCAAAGAAAAATATAGAACAGGGGCAAAAATGTCATAAAATCAAGAAACAAAATCATGAAAAATTTTATAAATGTTTTAAGAAGGCTCATGAATTTTTGTGGAATTTTATGATGCTATTTAGTATTTTTAAAAATTAAAAAGCAAACGTGTAGAAAAATGGAAAAATAAAATGCAATGAAATGAGGGAAGGGGGTGCATGCCTAGTAATTATTCAGTTCAAAATCATTGGGCCTTGAAAACATGGGGTGTGGATATCAATCTGGCTTAGGTCCAATTACGCGCATAACATATTAACTATCATGGTCACTCGGTCAACAAGAGTCAAAACATTCCAAGCCATCAGATTAAGTCATAGTCAAACTATAGTCAAAGTAGCCAAAATCAATACACGCACATGAAGGACCACACAACATACAGTGTACCACACCACATAATGTTTAAATGAAATTCAGCAAACACGCATGTGAGGAGCACATGAATTTTAATGTGCTGTCATCATACAAGCCACACGATCATAGAAAATGGACGGCCGAGATTAAAACGTGACAAAACCCTAGCAATCAAAGCTGTCGGCCGGAGAGGGACCTCCGGTCACCTTCATCGGCCAATCACCACCGTCTGCAATCTTCAAACCTCACCAAAATACACAAAATGTATACCAATCGAAAGCTAAGCTTATGTACATCATGAATATGCTCATAAAAATCACAAAACACATACACATAGCAAGAACAGAGGAGATCAAATCAAGCCCTAAGATTTGCAACTAAGCCTGTAAAAGGCCTATCAACTAGCCGGTTAGAGCAGAGCTTCTATCAAGCATAAAGCACAAAAAACAAGTAAAAATAACCAGAGATCGTGCAATATAATTTCAAGAGTTCAAACCTGAAGATGATGAAACTTGGAAAGCACAAGAATACCAGAAATAGATGCCTCTTCTTTGAGTTTCACTTGGCCAAATAAAGGCTTGAGAGCTCGAATTCGTGCAGAAAATCAATTGGAATTTGATGCTGAACTTCTTTAACTGAACCTATGCACTCTTGTTCTTGATCTCCAAAGCAGAATAATGATGAAGATGGAGATGAAATGTAGAAACAAATGGTTAAACTCGTGTGCAAGCAGAGGAAAAGTGGAGAGAATGTGAGAGAGATTCAGTGTGAAGAATGAGAAAAATGAAGCTGAAATGAAAATGTGAAGTGAGATTTTGTTTTATAGTGTAAGCTAACCATGGTTTGGTGAGTGAGTTAAAGTGAGTCAAGGTGGTTAAACTGAGTCATCCCTAACTAACTGAGTCAAGTTAGTTAGGGAGAGCAGTGCTATGGTGAAGAGGGCTCATGACATGCTATGGTGTGGGAAAACTAAATGGCACGGTTTGTGAAATAGAAGCTTGTTCATCAAAAACTTGCTAAGCAAGTTTTGTCCCTTCTATTCTCATGCAATGCACGTGCCACTGTGCTTAGTGTAAGTAGTGTATGCTTGGTCAAAAGGGGAAACTGAAGTGAAGAAGTGTTTGTGGTGTGTGTGAACCAAAATCATGCAACATGCTGTCAATGTATCAGTGCCAACATAGGGTAGTTTGTTGAAGTTTTTCTCCTTATTCAATGAATGGTTTGGTATGCTTTTGGAGTCAATTGAAAGAGGAGATATTGAAGAACAATGTCGGTTTGAAAATTGAAGTGAAATGAGGTCTCTAACATGCCTAAAAATGACCACAAACAGATGGAAAAAGAAACTGGTACATGGGTGCGCAGACTTGTGGCATGACCTGGTTGTGACCTGGTCAAATTTCAGTTGCAATGACCATTCTTTGAGCCATCATAACTCCTTAACCTTTGATCAGATGAAAAATTGATAAACACCAACTTTGAAGATCTCACATAGAGGAACAACTTTGATATTGAAAAGTTTTCCATTTGAAGCCTCTAATCATGAGTAATTGATCAATACATTTGGCCCACCAAGTGTTTGAGAAAATGACTGCGCGCGTGCCCTGAAAATCTTGGTCATGACCTAGTTTTGGACCTACTTTGCTCAAACTTTGATCAATCATATCTCACTCAATTTTTATCCAATGGAGATGTTCCACATATGGATGTGAAGCTTAAAACAAGATCTTTTGTTGTGACCGAGTGGAATTTTCATTTGGTGCTTCAATTTTAAATGGCCTTGGTTCAAACTCTGATGCAAAATGGCCAAAACTTGCTATTTTTAGTAACCCTTCCTCTTCCAAAAATGGCAACTTTCCACCTCTTGATTTTTTTATGATTCCTTTGGAGTTTCTTGACCAAATTTTGTACATTGGACATATGTAACATGAATTTCATGATTTTGGGCTCAAAAAGTCAAGAGTTGACTTTTTCCTCTGATTATTTGACTTGGCCCCAATTTTCCTGATTTCTGATCTTTCTTCCAATTGAAACACTTCCAAAACCAATTGAGAGGCAATTTTCCATACACATACACTTAAGAACATGTAGAATACCATGACATCAAGTTTTGTCCAAAAAATCAAAGATTCCCTTATTTAATGGGAAACCCTAGTTTTGGTGCCCACCTCCTAGGAGAAAAATGTGCAGTCTTCAATTTCAAATTCCTCAGAGTATGTTGTGTACCTTCTTAAAGGATGATGAGATATACCATTTGAGGATGATTTTGGATCAATGAACTATCTCTTTTGAGGGTCTTCCTTCAGTTTTTTGAACCTCTTGCATAGTGAAAGATGTAGTGCTTCAACCTCCCATTGAATCTCACTTCCTTGAGGTTTTGGATGATCAATTGAGATAGTATGATACATGAAAGACTTCTTGGCTTGCCTTGAGGCAACTTGACTGACCTTTTTGTGCTTTGAATGATCCCTTGATTGTCCACCTTCCACCTGATCATATGCCATGATGGTAAGAAGGATGCCATGCTTCATTTTTCTATGTTAAATGCAATGCAATGCTAATGAGATGGATATGATATGATAAATGATAATGCCATGCTATGATGACAAAGAGGGAGAGCAAATTTTGGGGTATTACACTAAGTTGTGAAGGTTAACAATGTTTGATGCCATGGGCTTAATGTCATAACATTGTGCTTAACACTGGGCTGTGTTAAGTTTTCAAGTTGCTGAAGTGGATGTCTAATGTTACATAGGTGATGTTGTAACATCAGACCTGCAGAACTGAACTGATAATAGCATGGGCTTGTTGTTATTAGGGTACGCGTATTAGCTGGAATTGTGGAGAGTGTTGACTCTTTGGATGAGAATATCTTGGGCTAGATATTTTCTGTTACATGGGAGATTTGATTGCAGGTTTGTTGGAGAATTAAAAGGTGGAAGATTTAAAAAGATTTTGGGGGATAAAATCTGTTTTAAAAGATTCAGTTTTTAATTAACAAATCTGATCAAATATTGTGACAAATCCAATCCAAATTCAAGGAGCTATATAAAGCGCACAAGACCAATGGAAAAGGTACAGAAAACAGATTGAAGATCAAGAGCTGGAGGCTTAGAGTCTAGGGTTTGTTTAGAGTACTTGTAATCACACTATTCTAGGTTTGAATAGGTGTTGAATTTTTTGTCCTCTCTAGAAGCTGTGAAGCAATAGAGAGTTGTTGATTGATCGAAGCTAGGAAGCAAGATCAAGGGATCTCAAAGAGATTGTTCTTTGAGTGTTTTAGGGGATTGAGTAGTGTTCTAATATCTAAGTGGTTTCTTAGGTAGAAAGTCACTAGTAGAGTATAAGTTTAGGAGATTGTCAACTGGTGAGTTGAGTCTGTAAATTATATCTACAAGTAGTGAATTTCATCCCTGGCTTGGTAGCCCCCAGACGTAGGTAGTTAGACCGAACTGGGTGAACAATTCCTTGTATTTTCCTGTTGCTTATTCTGTCCATTATTGCAGAGTGTGTTGTTGTGACATCGCACCTTAACATCACACGTCTGGTACCAGAATTTCAATTGTCAAACACTTTTGGGCCTCCAATAGAGTGTAAGACCCAATCCTTTTTTTGACCAAACCATTTTTTGGCCTCAGTGTATTGTATAAGTCCCGATACCGTCAAAAACAAACGGCGCGATGGTCGCCTTTTGAAAAACAACCTTTTGGGTCTCTCCTTGAGCTATAAGACCCATTCAAAACTTTTGGGCCTCTATTAGAGTGTAAGACCCAATCCCCTTTTAACCAAAACAACTTTGGGCCTCACTTATTGTATAAGTCCCTTTGCGTTAAAAGAAAACCTCAACGCGATCGCCATTTTAAACGAAAAAATCAATTGGGCCTACCCTCGCGTTATAAGCCCCACTCTTTTTCTTTAAACTTTTTGGGCCTCTCGAGAGAGTGTAAGACCCATCCCTTTGTACAGAAAACCTTTTTGGGCCACAGTCACTTGTATAAGTCCCTCTGTACAAATTCAAATAGTGCGCTCACTGATAAAACCCTGGGCCTCTCCTTGAGCTGTAAACCCCAAATCTTTCTTTTTCAAAGCACTTTCTCCTTTGATTTTGAATATACTGTTGTTTTCAATCTTTCTTTGTTGAACAACTAACCAAACAGCATGGAAGCTCTACAACCGAGTAAATGGTTATTGCTTTCATTTACCGCTTTCATATACATATAATTGTATTGTGGGGCTGTTTCGCTGTAAGTCTTCTTTCATAAATCATATCAACTGTGTAATAATAGTATAGATATTTCGAGTTTCCCCGGAAATTACGTCTAGAACTAGGTGACGTCGTTTCGTTTATTCGTAGAAATAGACAACTAGATCCCCAATAGGATCACCAGATACAGTCTTCTCTCAGGCTGTCCTCATTAGGAATTGTCAAGAAACTCTACTCCCAGAGATGAATGTATTCTCCGTGAATGGCATCTTTGAGTTTCTTCCAAATTCTCAGACTTTCCTGACTTTGATCTATTCTCGGTGAATAGCATTGCCTTGAACTTCTCGGGGTTTGGGGACCCACGGGCTTCTTAAAAGCATTGGCCTCCTCTTGGGCATCGTACAAGGACCCACAGGCTTCCTAAAAGCTTCCTCGCCTCCTCTTGGGCTTAGTACAAGGACCCTACGGCTTCTTAGAAGTATTCACAGCCTCCTCTTAGGCTTCGTATAATGATCTCTTCCTCCAGGAATGATAGCCTCCTCTTGGGCTTAATACAAGGACCCGTCGGCTTCTTAAAAGATTCCAGCCTCCTCTTGGGGTTCATACAAATAGTCCCGACGACCTCCTAAAGGTATAGGAACATAACTTAATCATCTGTATAGAACAGTCCTTTCAAAGAGTCTACTACTGTTTCTCAAAACATAGTACAAAAGATAAAACTCTAGACTTGGACAGTCTAACTTCCTTGAGTCTCAAAGACATTCTCAAGTGACCCCTTCGTTAAATAGGAAGGAAACCAGCAGACTCGGACAGTCTCAATACCCTTTGGATTTCCCGTTTCCTTAAAGAATATGGAATAACCCTGATCCTTGAATCAAATCCTTGAGTACAGTGTTGCTCATATAAGAACTGATTTTCTCTTTCAAAATCAGTATACTGGGTCTGTCACTTAACTGAACAGACACATTAGCCTCCTCTTGGGCTTTGTACAATGATTCTCCCCAGCGGAGCTAACAATTTTAGCCTCTCTCTCGAGCTTTGTACGAGACACATACGAGACTCCCTCATTGAGTCAATTACCCCTTTCGCCTCCATCTCGGGCTTTATACGAGATACAAAAAGGTTCTTATTGAGCCAAACAAACCTTGTAGCCTCCATCTCGTGCTTCGTACGAGATACAGAGACTCTCTTGTTGAGTCAAACTTTCAGCCTCCATCTCGGGCTTCGTACGAGATACAAAAAATCTCTTGTTGAGTCAAATAGCCTCCATCTCGGGCTTTATACGAGATACCAAAAGATTCCCTCGTTGAGTCAACCCTTTTAGCCTCTCTCCCGGGCTTTGTACGAGACACATATTAGCTTCCTTTTAGGCTTTATATAAGAAAACCACTGGTTGATCCAATTAACCTTTTAGCATCAAAACTGTGCCTCATTCATAGTAAACAAACATCAACAACTCCTCTCCCCTTCATCTAATCACTGTAAGCGGCAAGCCTCTGGATCATCTACATCCATGTCACTGTCCCTCTTTTAGCATGAGAAATTTCTAAGGAAAGATAGCATTGTTATACACTGAGTTAAAGTCTTCTCCTTCAGGTTAAAATCCCCTATAAAGGAAATTATGGCATTGCCGGATTCACAAATCCCGATTAAAGTAATTTTCCTTTATAAACAGTTGTGACATACAACCCCCTCTTTAGAGATGACAAATTCTCTCTAAAGACAACACCCTTTTAGCTTCATATCTTGGGCTTTGAACAAGATACAAATAGACTTTTCAGCTTCACATCTTGGGCTTTGAACAAGATACAAACTACCTTTAGCTTCACGTCTTGGGCTTTGAACAAGACACCAAAACGCCATTTCCTCCCATAGAATAGGAGGAACTACGAACGCTCTGATTTCCCTGTTTCGGTAAACGGGAATACGTAGGCATAAGATCGAAAGAAAATATCTTAGCGAGCACAATCAACAAAAAACCAAAATCCCATATTCAAAAACATATCAGTCCTAACATCCTAATCCTTGTTCCCCGCCAGAAACCTTCTGTCAAGGTAAAAAGAAAGAAAACAGTATTGGCGAAAATACAAATAACCAGTACAAAGGCCCCCCCACATTGATAGCATCCGTAACCTGACAGACCGCTGTTTAAAATCAGTATGCAAAGCAGGGTTAATTGGAGACATCTATTTCCCTTCCTTATTCAGCTCACAATAGGATAAAAAATGAATCGACCTGTAGTTTAGGCTCAACCGCAGAGAGCGACCAGCGCTTAAGAACCGCGTCCAAAATCGCTCGCTACAGAAAAGATGGCGCCCACCGTGGGGCCTTTCAAAGTTAGATCTAGGCACGGTCTTCCTTTTCTTCACTTATGTGAAAACCACAGATTGGGGCTTCCGCCGGGGAACCCATTTTCTGTCAGGAACTTAGGATTCATAGCTTTAAAGGTCTAGGATGTTTAGGACAAATATATATACTGCTTTTCCGAATTGCTATACGTGTTTATTTTCCTGCTAATGGGAATGCGGGTGATGCCGTATGTGGAAAGATTGAGTATACACTTAAGATAAGTGATGGCGATGGGATCGACCATTAACCTCAGTGGAGGCTGACCAACACAACCCATTCTCTCACCTAGACAATGGGCCGGTTGTTAAGTCTGAGAAGCTGAGGAGCCAAACCCTTTCGTAGTGCGGAAACTATCGGGAATAGTTGTTATGCGATACTACCCTCATTTGAGGCTGGTGATCTATTCTCAGTGAATGGCACTTACTCTAAGATTGCTCTACAACTCGCTGGCGATCCGCTTGTTGTTTTGCTTTCCTGGGAGGAGCTGATGATAATGAGTACAGGTACAAAAATCACCCTAGTATAAACCTTTAGGGATGGGTAGAGCCTTGACTTCATGACAATGACCCTTTGACCCCATGTTTTTTCTATGTTTTTGTGTGCTGCATTCATGCATTCATCTAGAAAACATTAAAACATTCAAAATATTTCTCTTCTAGTCTCTCTGTTTTTTCAAAATAAACTAAGACTGTGATTGCAAATACCGAAGAAAAGGATTGCACTAATGGATTTCGGTAGAAGGAGAACTCACCAGTATACCTTCAAGGTTCCAAAACTAGAGGATTTGAGAAGGTTAGCGAGGATGATCACTAACCCAAAGCCTTTCAGAGCCAAGCACGGAGGTTTGCCACCACTGTTAAGAGTCCATGTGATTGAGGGAATCATGGATGCGCTCATTCAGTTTTATGATCCAGTTTATCACTGTTTCACATTCCTGGATTACCAGTTAGCACCAACGCTGGAGGAGTATTCTCACCTGATCGATATACACATTACAGATCAAGCTCCATTTTCTGGACTGGAAGAAATTCCAAAGAATCAGACTATTGCAAGAGCAATTCATTTGGACGAGTCTGAGGTTAGGACTCACCTAACTACTAAGGGTGGCATCCAAGGTTTGCCAGCCCAGTTCTTGACAAAGAAAGCCCTGTATTTCGCCAGTATAGGAAACGTGACTGCTTTTGAAAGCATCTTTGTTTTGCTCACCTACGGGTTATTTTTGTTTCCCAACATCAATAACTTCGTCGATCTTAACTCCATTAAGGTTTTTCTCATTGGAAACCCTGTGCCGACTTTGCTCGCAGATGCGTATCATTCTGTACACTTGGGGAATTTGTACAATGGAGGGGAGATCACATGCTGTGTACCTTTGCTTTACAAACGGTTTATCTCTCACTTGCCCAAGTCTGCTACTTTTTGGGATTGTAAGAGTACCTTACGTTGGTCGCAGAGGATCATGTCTCTTACCAACTTTGACATTGATTGGTGTAATAGGATTTATGAGGGAATTAGGATCATTGACCGTTGTGGAAACTTCCCCAACGTACCCCTCATAGGAACTAAAGGAGGAATCAACTACCATCCGGTATTAGTTCGCCGTCAATTTGGATACCCGATGAGACACATCCCACTGGGTGTTCATCTGGAAGGTCTTTTCTTCAAGGAAGGGGAAAACGACAGAGCACTAAAGATGGAAATAGTGCACACTTGGAAGTAGGTTCATAAGAAAGGACGCGAGTCTCTAGGAAAATCGGACTGTGTCTCAGTGGAGACTTATCTCCATTGGGCACAAACTAGAGCTCTCAAGCTAAAGATGCCTTATCCTCGTTACGGAATTCTTTCGCCGAGGGAATCTGTCATGTACTTCATGACGGAAACAGAAAAGCTTCAAGTTACTCTCAACAAAGTTCAAAAGGAAAGAAGGTCTTGGAAGAACAAGTACTGCACCCTCGACATAGAGTGCATCAAAATACAGCAATTACTGAAAGAGAAAGATGCTCTGATTGAAATTTTGGAGCAACATGCTGTGGATAATCAGGATGACCAAAGGAATTTGCTCGCTCCTGTCACCTGGAAAAGGAATGACAACCCGACAACAGCCCAAGAGACCCGGTCAAAGAAAAGGAAGACACCAGAATCAACACCCGATTTCTCTTCAGAGAGGACTCGGGGCCCATTAGCTTAGGTTTCTGTTTCTGCACTTTGTAATCTACTGTATTTCCATTTCTATAATCCTTTGAATTTCAATAAAAAGGGGTTTCCCCACTGTTTGATATTTGCAATCTAATTGTCGAAGTTTATTTTGATTAAACCTTAAACAATTAATATAATCATTGCATTCATCATTCTCACATCGCGTATTCTTCTTACCTACGAATCTCACGTTTGTGTCTCGGTTCTAGAGTCAAACTGTCTCATTCGTATAATACTCGGGCCAATCGTCAGAAAAAGATGGATGATCTTGAGGAAGAAAACAGAGAGTTGAAAGAAGAGATCGACGCTCTGAGAGAGGATCTGAGAAAGCTTCGTAACGACATGCAAGCCATGGTAGAAGCTCAGCTACAAAGAACTGTGATCTCAGAGATCACTTCAACGCCCGTAGTGGAGAGGTATGATCCTAGGTATCAGATACCGAAAGATCGTCCTTGGGGCATGCCTGTTAACTATATCCTAGAAGGATATGTTTCGCCGATCACTAAAGATCAGGGAATCACAACAGAAGCCGCTGGGCCTGAAGGTTACAAACTTCGGGAAAGCGAAGATGCTAGGGGCATACTGAAGACTCCTGAAGGTTACAAACTTCGGGAAACGCCAAGACTCACTGCCGTAGTCACGGTACCACCCCCTGTGGTGCACACTGTCCCGGAAGGACAGATTCCACCAACACCTGCTGGTAAAAAAGAAACAATGTTTGACCAAATGGATGAATTCCAGGAACAATTCTTGGAAATGCAGAAGGAGCTGCAAGCCATTCGCGGTCATGATCTATTTGGAAAGGACGCCGCAGACCTCTGCTTAGTCCCTAATGTGAAAGTCCCGCACAAGTTCCAAGTGCCCAACTTTGAAAAGTACAAGGGTAACTCTTGCCCTCAAAGCCATCTGGTGATGTACGCTCGGCACATGTCAGCTCAGACGGAGAATCAGGACCTGCTGATTCATTACTTCTAGGATAGTTTAACCGGTGCCGCACTCAAATGGTACATGGGTTTAAACCGTACTACGATTAGTACATTCAATGATCTTGGTACTGCCTTCGTCCAACAATACAAATACAATTTGGACATGGCACCCGACAGAGATCAACTCAGATCGATGTCGCAAAAGGACAAGGAAACCTTTAAGGAGTATGCTCAAAGGTGGCGTGAAATTGCCGCTCAAATTTGTCCGCCTCTTGAGGAAAAAGAGATGACAAATATCTTCTTAAAAACCTTAAGCTCATTTTACTATGACCGAATGGTTGCCAGTGCACCCAGTGATTTCACCGAGATGGTCGGCATGGGCGTACGTCTTGAGGAAGCCGTCCGAGAAGGACGTTTGGTAAAAGACACTGGATCGACAAGCGGTACTAAAAAATATGGTAGTACTCTCCCTAAGAAAAAACAGCAAGATATTGGGAATATCTCTCTCGGAAAGCAAAGGCGACGTTATCAGTCGGTAGCAGCTGTGACTCCTGCTATCAGCCCTGCGCCTATTCCTACGTATCAATCTCAGGTTGCGCAGAGCCGACCTGATCAGCAAAGGGCACAACAGCCTCTTCAGCAGGCTTGTCCTCCATATAATAGCAATCGTACAACACGACCACCAGGGTTTGATCCTATACCCATGTTGTACGCAGAACTATTTCCGTTACTACTAGCCAAGGGGAACATCCAAACTAAGTCTCCTCTTACAATACCGAAAAATTCGCCTTTTTGGCTTAAGGTGGATCAAACATGCCCTTATCATCAAGGAGGATTAGGGCATAACATTGAGAATTATCTCAATTTCAAATCTGACGTACAAAAGCTTGTTAGAAGTGGGCTCTTATCTTTCAAAGATACGAATCCCAATGTTCTCACGAACCCACTGCCTCAACATGAAAAAGCTGCAGTCAACCTGATTGAGAAAGAGACTAACGACGTCTATCAAATTCACGATGTACTCTTATTGAAGACCAATCTGGTCAAGATGCATTGTAGACATAGTGGATATGGCCATGTGCCACCTCATAATTATCACCAGTGTGATATCTGCTCTAAAGATAACCAAGGATGTTCGGTAGTGCAATCAGCTCTACAGGAACAGATGGATCTCGGATGGATCCAAGAGCACCGAGTTCATGGAGTTAACATGGTTTACATGAATTCTAACGTCATTCAAAACCACAACATCCGTGCGATGAATGCCAACTTGGTGGTGATGCACTCAAGGCAAAGCCAGTATCATAATCTGCCGTGACACGATTACAGTTCCTGTCTGACTTGCTCGGTAAATAAACAGGGATGCTCTTTCATACAAGAGGCCCTCCAGCGTCAGATGGATCTTGGATGGATCCAAGACTACCATGATAGGAATCCCTATCAGATCAACATCGTTCAGATCTTCGATATTCGGGTGATGAATACCAACCTGGTAGAGTTACATGCTGAGCAGGTCCGACTCGGATTCTTAATATCACATGACTATCAAAGTTGTAAAGCAGGTTATGAAAACGATCGAGGTTGTACCCATGTCCAGGAGGCACTTCAGCACTTGTTAAATCACTGGTAGATGCCAATCTATATGGATGAAGATACTCAGCAGATTAGTATCAGTAATAGAAACCCCACTCGGTGTCGAAGTCAGGATGTTCGATCAGTGGAAGCTAACCTAGTAAGGTTACATTGTATTCAAAGTGGGCATGGCTAGGTGCCACCACACAACTATGACAGTTGTAGCGTCTGATCGGAAGGTAACCAAGGGTGTTACCTTGTGAGAGAAGCTCTTCAGGGTCAGGTGGATCATGGAGAGATTCGCCCATATCCGGATTCTGGACCCATCAACTGGACGCCGAACTACCTTGCCAATCAATTCGAGGATGTTGTCACAATCTCTGGTCATCACCATACCAGGGATGTTTTCGCCATCATCCCTCTACTTGACGAATCTAAAGTTCCCAACCGGGAACAGATCGAGATTACTTATGATGGTCATAAAAATCCAAAGGTTCCCATAGTCATTTATCTACCGGGACCCCTACCGTATGAATCAACTAAGGCTATCCCTTACAAATACGGTGCAACGATAATTGAAAATGGAAAGGAAATTCCATTACCCTCCGTCATGAATATTGCAGACATCAGTCGTGTAACACGGAGTGGTAGAATTTTCAACCGATGGGTTAGGGAACCTAACAAAGAAAAGGAACTTCAGACAGAAGCTCCTGATCCACCAATCGGTCAATCCAGTAATCCCGACCTTTCGAAAAATAATGATGAGATGCTGAAGCTCATAAAAAGGAGTGAATACAACATTGTCGATCAACTGTTACAGACTCCTTCAAAGATCTCGGTATTATCATTATTACTCAGTTCAGAAGCCCACAGGGAGGTTCTACAGAAAGTCTTGGAGCAAGCCTTTGTGGAACAGGATGTAACAATCAGACAGTTTGATAGTATTGTCTCTAACATCACTTCTTGCAACAATTTGGGATTTAGTGATGAGGAATTACCCGAAGAGGGTCGCCGTCATAACATGGCGTTAAACATTACAGTTAACTTCCAGGACGATGCTTTAGCCAGCGTACTGGTAGACACAGGGTCAGCCCTGAATGTTATGCCGAAGTCCACTTTGATGCAATTATCATTTAGGGGCCCTCTGATGAGAATCAACGAGGTCGTCGTCAAAGCGTTCCACGGATCTAGAAAAACAGTTATCGGCGAAGTTGATCTTCCCATAACTATCGGTCCTCACACTTTCCAAGTTACTTTCCAGGTCATGGACATCTGGGCAACATACAGTTATTTATTAGGAAGACCTTGGATACACTAGGCTGGAGCGGTCACTTCGACCCTCCACCAAAAGCTTAAGTTCGTTCAGAACGACCAACTTGTCACAGTCTTTGGAGAACAGGCCTTGCTCGTGAGTAACTTATCATCATCTACTTGTGTAGAACCCGAGGAGGTTATTGGAACTCAGTTCCAAGCACTGTCTGTGAGCAAGGATAATCATTTCAAAGGAGGAACCTCGATTTCCTCATACAAAGATGCTATCAAAGCGGTCGAGAGTACCGATACAACCGGATGGGGACATCTTGTCATTCCTATTGACAATAAAACTTGGTTTTTCTGCAGCCTGTACCCAGACGGCTGCCAACGATGAAAGTCTTCATCCCCTTCAAAACTTCTTCCACAGTGGAGGTTTTCTTCACCCAGTCCCTCAAGCAGTACATGCTATCAATGAGGAAGATCCCTCTGACCCAGAGGAAGAGTGGAAGTCCTATCTTAACAAGGACGGTTATATGTCTCAGGATGAAACGCAAACTCCTTTTTGTTTTCCTACAGAGAGTATGAGATTTATATCCAGGTCAGACATAGAAATGATATATGGGGATTGTGATCCGGAGGGATGCCGTGCTCTGCCAAATTCATTAAAGGAAGATACTTCGATGAAAGACAATTTTGACTACACTTACTATGGCCCAATGGATGGTCTGCCAATGTGGCAGCCTTACCCAGGAAACTTGGGGCAAGAGAGTCAGCCGAATAATGAAAATCAGCTAACCATCATTGAACAGAATACCTGTGTCCCCACCATGTCATGGGATCAACACTCAGGTCATTCAGAAACTACTCAACACGAAGATGAATTCGCAACGTTTGCAGGACTTGAATTCATCAATTATCCATTTCCCGAGGTCAACGTCATCGAGAGGGATGACCCCTCCAGTTCGAAAGAAGTGTGGGACACCTTGGGACAACCGAGTGGAAAATTTGACTATATGGTCAAGTACACCGCTCCCGAAAGCTCTCGTATGAGGCTCGAGGATATCCAGCTAACTGGATGGGGAGATACAGCTGAGAGCATCAATGCTCTGCAAAATACAACTGAGGAATCCTCCTACGACAACTCTGCCTGGGAGACAGATTCCAATGATCCTGCTCCACCAGAAATCAGCGTCATTTCTGAAGATAAATCAAGGAAGGTTCCAGACTTTGTGATTCACTGAGGAGTTCGCCGCCAATGGGTTGCCGTCGAGATTCCAAAGATCGTTCATCAGTCAAAGTAATTGCCATCTTTAACCTTTCACCATGCCCAGGTGAAATGGATGTTTTGATAGGGCTCGCTTTCTGTAAATTTTCTCTCTTCGCTTAGCCCAAAGCGATAGAGTTTTGTTTTATAGGGCTGTAGTTTCAAGGATCGACTTGTTCATTAATAAAATAACGTCGTTATGTAATTTCTGCATTAATTGCTGTTTTCTCTTTTTGCTTTTTTCAGAAAATGGTAATCCTAAAAAACATTTAAAAATAAAAACAAGCAGTAAAATAAATACACTGCACACACTTGCATTTTCTCTATCTCTTCTAAACACGAATCATAACGCCATGCAGATTGCTTATTTTACACCCCGTTGAAACATACGATCTGATGCCTTCTCCCAACTTTGAGTTCCCGGTATTCGAGGCTAAAGAACAAAATGACAACGAAATTCCAGAAGAGATCTCCCGACTACTCAGACAAGAGGAAAGGTCCATGAACCTGACAAAGAACCGTTGGAAACGGTAAACTTGGGTTCAGGAAAAGAGAGAAAAGAAGTCAGGATTGGGGCACTGCTCAGTCCAACTGCTAGAGAGGGTTTGATAAAGTTTCTCAAAGAATTTCCCGATGTATTCGCTTGGTCCTATCAGGATATGCCAGGGTTGGATACCAGCATCGTGGAACATCACTTACCGTTAAGATCGGAATGTCCGCCAGTAAAGCAAAGGTTAAGACGAACTCACCCGGACATGGCCATCAAAACCAAAGAGGAGGTGCAGAAACAGATTGACGCGGGTTTCCTCGCTACATCTGAATACCCTCAATGGTTAGCCGACATCGTACCCGTTCCCAAAAAGGACGGAAAGGTTAGAATGTGTGTCGATTACAGGGATCTGAACAAGGCAAGTCCAAAGGACGACTTTCCTTTACCACACATTGACATGCTGGTAGACAGTACGGCAAAGTTCAAAATATTCTCCTTCATGGATGGATTCTCGGGCTATAACCAGATCAAAATGGCGCCGAAAGACATGGAGAAAACTTCGTTCATTACCCCATGGGGCACCTTTTGTTACAAGGTAATGTCGTTCGGTTTGAAGAATGCCGGGGCAACCTATCAAAGGGCCATGACTACTCTCTTTCATGACATGATACATAAGGAAATCGAGGTATATGTCGATGATATGATTGCAAAATCAAAAACAGAGAGTGAACACGTTGAACATCTGTCAAAATTATTCGAACGTTTAAGAAAATTCAAGCTCCGCTTGAATCCCAACAAGTGCACCTTCGGTGTCCGTTCAGGGAAACTACTAGGGTTCATCGTCAGCCAGAAAGGAATTGAAGTTGATCCTGACAAGGTCAAGGACATTCAAGAAATGCCTTCTCCGAAAACTGAAAAACAAGTCAGAGGATTCCTGGGACGTTTGAACTACATCTCCAGATTCGTATTCCTTATGATAGCGACATGTGCGCCGATTTTCAAATTACTCAAAAAGAACCAGGATTGCGTTTGGTCAGAGGACTGCCAAACCGCCTTCGACAGTATTAAGGAATACCTGTTGAATCCTCCGATTCTATCACCTCCAGTGGAAGGAAGGCCACTGATCATTTACCTCACAGTCTTGGAGGACTCAATGGGATGTGTACTTGGCCAACAAGACGAAACCAAAAGGAAAGAGTCTGCCATTTACTATTTGAGCAAGAAATTCACCGACTGTGAAACTCGGTACATGATGCTTGAGAAAACTTGTTGTGCTTTGGCTTGGGCAGCCAAATGTCTTCGCCAGTACATGATTCGTCATACTACTTGGTTGGTTTCAGAGATGGATCCAATCAAGTACGTTTTCGAAAAACCTGCTCTCACGGGAAGAATTGCCCGTTGGCAGATGCTGTTATCAGAATATGACATAGAGTACCACGCTCAGAAAGCCGTTAAGGGAAGTATTTTAGCCGATCATTTGGCTCATCAACTGATTGACGATCAAGAATCAATCGGGTTTGACTTCCCAGACGAAGATGCCATGTATCTAAAATTGAAAGATTGTGATGAACCGTTACCCAGTGAAGGGCCAGAACCAGGTTCCCAATGGGGACTTATCTTTGACGGAGCAGTTAATCATTATGGAAATGGAATTGGGGCAATCATTGCTACCCCTCAGGGTACCCACATTCCTTTCACTGCCAGACTTACGTTCAAGTGTACGAACAACGAGGCCGAATACGAAGCTTGTATTATGGGTCTCGAAGAAGCTATTGATTTAAGGATCAAAAACTTGGATGTGTACGGCGACTCAGCCTTGGTTATCAATCAGATAAAAGGAGATTGGAACACATACCAATTAGGATTGATTCCTTACAAAGACTATGCAAGAAGGTTATTACCCTTCTTCAACAGAGTTGAGTTTCATCACATCCCTCGTGAAGAGAATCACATGACTGATGCCTTAGCCACTCTCTCTTCTATGATTAGTGTAGGTCAATGGAATGACATACCTAAGATCGACATCATGCGCCTTGAAAGGCCCGCTTACATCTTTACGATTGAAGCAGTCATAGACAACAAACCTTGGTATCACGATATCAAATGCTTCCTTCAGAAACAAGAGTACCCACCTGGGGCACTCAGAAAAGACAGGAAAACCCTCAGAAGATTGGCTGGAAACTTCTTCCTGAGCGGTGACACTCTCTATAAGAGAAATTTTGACATGGTCTTGCTCCGATGCGTAGACAGACCAGAAGCAGAAATGCTGATGAAAGAAATTCATGAAGGATCCTTTGGCACTCATGCCAACGGACACATAATGGCGAGAAAAGTTCTAAGAGCAGGGTACTATTGGTTGACCATGGAATCCGATTACTACAAGTACATGAGGAGGTGTCACAAGTGTCAGATATATTCCGACAAAATTCATGTACCGCCATCACATCTCAAAGTTCTCTCTTCCCCATGGCCATTTTCCATATGGGGAATCGACATGATTGGCATGATTGAACCGAAGGCTTCAAACAGACATCGATTCATCCTGGTAGCCATTGATTACTTCACCAAGTGGGTCAAAGCAGCATCATACGCTAATGTAACCCGACAAGTGGTGGTCCGATTTATCAAAAATAATATCATCTGTCTTTATGGTGTTCCGAGCCAGATCATTACAGATAATGGATCTAACTTGAACAACAAGATGATGAAAGAGTTGTGCGTAGAGTTCAAGATCGAACACCATAACTCATCTCCCTACTGACCCAAGATGAACGGAGCGGTAGAAGCGGCTAACAAGAACATCAAGAGGATTGTTCAGAAGATGGTTGTAACCTACAAAGATTGGCACGAAATGCTACCCTTTGCTCTTCATGGTTATGGCACATCTGTCCGCACTTCAACAAGGGCTACCCCTTTCTCTCTAGTGTATGGAATGGAAGCAGTGCTCCCCATAGAAGTAGAGATCCCGTCAATCCGAGTATTGATGGAAGCTAAGCTCACCAAAGCTGAATGGTGTCAAAGTCGACACGATGAACTGAATCTGATCGAAGAGAAGAGAATCACGGCACTATGCCATGGTCAGTTGTACCAAAAAAGAATGAAGAGGGCGTTTGACAAAAAGGTCCGACCTCATGTCTTCAGAAAAGGAGACCTCGTGCTCAAGAAGATACAATCTTTTCTCACTGATTCTCGGGGCAAATGGACCCCAAATTATGATGGCCCCTATGTGGTCACGAAAGCTTTCTCAGGCGGCGCCTTGAGACTTGCAACCATGGACGGAGAGGAATTTGCCTACCCCACAAATGTTGATGTAGTCAAGAAATACTTTGCCTAAACTAAAAAAAAAAACGTCTCGGTGGATTGAAAACCCGAAAGGGCAGTCCAGGCAAAAGTTAGAGACATGAAAAAAATCATCCCGATGGATTGGAAATCTCATAGTACAATCCAGGCAAAAATTAGGGATAATGGCAAGTAACTATGTTCAACATAGGCAAGTCTCTCAGCAGCAGCGGTTACATCACCTGTCAGAAAACTCCAGTCAAGGTCGTCTTCGACAGAAGTTCAGGATGTCCCGAATTCAAAGTTGGTAGAAGGATAGTGATCGTTATGTTTCAACGTAGCCCTTTTCCCTGTAAATTACCATTTTCTAACTTTGTATATACTCTTTGGAATCATGCGTTTGGCTGATCTCCATTCTATCAATAAAGTTTGAGCCTTTGTGCTTTTGTTTGTAATTCTTATTTGTTTTAGCTTTACAGAACGACGTTGTTAACATGATTAACGATTCTTGAAATGAAACAAAAATGAATTTACTTGTTAAAACTTTTTCTGCTTTTTAATAAAGATGGCAATTTCTTTTGGCTGTTGAACATCAGAAGAGCATCAACCGCTTCTCTAGAAGTAAGCAAACTTCAAAGTGCAGAATCAAAGTACTCCTTCTAACCCAGTACGCCTGAATGAAGGGATCAACTGTGTCAGAGACCTTGTTTCGTCTGACCCATTTTGGCCGAGTTCTTATCTCCTAAGCCCGATCGACGGTGCTCCCCAAAAGGGACTATCTCTCCTAAGCAAGGTGGAATTGCTATTCTGAACCAACGGTACTTCTTCGCCCCGCGGTGGCCGAGTATCCAGTAGTGTTCACCTGTCAGTTTGTATGTCGCGTCAGTCTTGTCAGCATAAACATACATGCATCATTGCATTATTGATTTGCATTCACATTTCATATTGCATCAATATCACTCTAGTCGGTCTTGTCCCCTGGTGATAAAAGTTCTCTCAATCGAGTTGTCAAACTTTTCATCGTTAGGAAGTGAATCATCTAAGCAATCTCTCTCCCGTTTATCTCTGGATTAGAGGCGGTCCTTGACCACTTTGATAACTTGGACCTCTGAGAAACAAGAAAACTTTCAACAAATGTCTCTATTCGCCATCGAAGACGATATCCTTGCTTTCCCGGATTAAGGAAAATCCCCAGAGAAAGCCTCCTAAGCGGAGATTCGGCAGTACAGCTGCCTTTCTCCAAAGGACCACTAATGAAAAGGTCATCGGCACCTCAAAATTGGATCCCATCATATGGCATTTCTCCGGGAAGATCCCGAGAAAAGTATGATGTAAGACCCCAAGCGGAAGCAGTCTCTCAAGAGACTCAGTTTCCCCAAGTAGAATCGACAAATGGCGTTTCCAACAGAGAAGTTTGTGTACCTCTACAATTCAGACGAATGGGTTCCCCAGCAAGTCTGACATCAAAACTGTTTCCACTCAAATGGCATATCCCCAGGAAAATTTGGCGAGAAGTTTGAGGAAAACCGCTACGCATAGCGTCCCTTGTCAATAAAGTGTATTGACGGAAGAAACTGAGACCAGTTCCTTGGTAGGAAACCAGGATCGAGGGGAAATTTAAATCAGAAACCAAGACCAGATCCTTGGTAGGAAACCGAGATCGAGGGGAAGTTAACAAAAGAAACTTAGACCAGTTCCTTGGTAGGAAACCAGGATCAAGGGGAGGTTTATTTCAAAAGAGAACTGAGACCAGTTCCTTGGTAGGAAACCAGGATCGAGGGTAATTTTTTACCTTTTCTAAGCATCATTGCTTAGCAAAATAAGATGAATGCGCAAGCTGCCATTCATAGCCATCAAAATTTCGGGTATTCCAATATTTAATCCTCTTGCACCCCGAATGCCCGAATACCTTCGTCATTCAAACCTTCGGGTCCAAGAAGATTAAATAGGGGCATCTGTCATACCCCAAATTTTGACCACTAAGATTTCCCATCATTGTGCAAATCATCATCACAATATGGATGAACCATCATGCCTCATCAAATGCCTCAAGGGTTGTTGAGCATTCACTACAATCAAAATTAGGGTTTCAAGCCCTCTTAGAGTTCTTAGACAAAGGATCAATCAAGGAATGACATGATCTTCAACTTATCTACACTCTCAACTATCCCCAATGGATAAAAAGGACTCCCACTTCAAGGATTAAGCATAAAGCTGCTCCCTTTTAGGTGGATCAAGTCTCAAGATCGCCAGTGTCACCAAATTAGGGTTTTGGACGACTAGGGCCTCCAGATGAAAAATTTTCATCTGGACACAAGCCAAAGATCCAAAACACAACCTAATATACTCCATGGAACCTCATGGATCCATTCATCAAGTCAATTTTGCCTCAGGGGATGCATACATCAAAAATCAGGAATTAGGGTTTCTTGACCTAATTCACCCCTAAGTTGACATTTGGGACAAATCATGAACCAATACCTCAAGAGAGGGTTTGAGGGTCTCTAATGAACTGTATTGATCCATTTGGAACAATGGATTAATCCATGAAGCTTGAGCAACAAGTCTCAATTTCATCTGCACCACAATTAGGGTTTTAAGGAAAAAGTCAACTGTAACTTTGACTTTTGACCAGGACATGCTCCCAAACCCTAGGACATGCCTCAATACACCCTAGTACATCCATGGAACATGTCCATCAAGTTTGATTTAGGTCAAGGACATGATTTCCTGAAGAATTGCACAGTTTGGAATCCATCTGATAAAAAGTCAACTGTGCACAAAAGTCAACTTTGACTTTTTGAGATTTTTCACCAAAATGGATTTGTAACCCTAAAATGATGTTAATGTATGATTTGAATCATCATTCATCAAGAAAAATCAAGAAAAGTTGGATAACTTGTAAAAGGGTAACCATAAAAACTTAGAAAATTTTCTAAGTTAAAAATAAAGTGACAAGGGTACCAACTTTGGAGGACCATAACTCCTAAACCACAAGGCCATTTTTTCTCATCCAAAGATGGATTTGTAGCCCTCATTACCCTCTACAAAAACTTCAACTAGACCTAAGGCCAATTCATTAAGGATTTTGAGTTATGGAGTGATCAAAATGGCTGAAAATTGAAAATGTCACTTTTTCCAACACTTAGTGAAATTTTCACTAAGTCAGAATCTGCCTTCACTTTTTGCCAAATGTAGGGGGATTTTTCACTTGGATTCAAAAGAGATCAAAACCAAACATGTTCAAACAGTTGTTGTATCATGTAAGGGCTTTCCAAAATGGCCAAGAACATTGCCAAATTCCATTTGGGCTATGAGTTATGACATTGTCAAGTTGCCTTGCTGAAATCTGTCAAGGCAAGGCAGAATTTGCAATTTTGCTCGATTTGCCAAAATCAGCCAAATTCAAATGCTCCTATCCACTTGGACACATCTAAGGATTGAATCTAAAGGGGACAATCACTGAGCCAAGCCTCCAAAGTCCATGGAACAAGAAATAGCATGTTGAACCTAGAATGGCCAAAATAGGGACAAGACTCCAAATTTGGATTGAAGCATTCAATGGAAGCATCAAGGTGGCATGGACTGAGCCATTCTCATCTGAAATCAGTCAAGACTTATCCAAGACCAAGGGAACCACAACCCTGTGCCCTAACCTCTAGTCAATGGCTAGAGGAGACTTGCATTTCCATTGGCCAACATTGAACAAACACCTGCTGCAGTTGCCATTCACTGTGGATCCCAAAACAAACTTGCTTTACTATAAATAGAGCTCAATTGTGTTCAGTTTGAGTACACCAAAGCCATCAAACAGATGCTTTCCTCAAAATCTCTTCTTTCTCCTCAAACTTGCCTTCCAAAGCAAGTAATTCTGAGTTTTTGAGCTAGAGAGCAATTCCACCCAAACTAATTACACACACACCTCATATATATCATATGTAAGCTGTGCAAACCATCAAAAGTGACCTGTAATCACAACATCACAAAGTCACCTCTCATAACCTCAAAATAACACTTTTTTACATTTTTCAAGCCATGTCTTGATTCAATCACTTTCCAAACCAGATAAAACCTCAAACACACTCCAAATATCATCCTTGAACTGTCCCAAATGGTTCCCACCATCTGGAACACCATTTGAGAGAGTTGCTATTTTGGTCACTTTTAACCCCTTTTGCAAGAAAGGGACAGTTTGTGTTTTTGCAGGTACCAGCTGATTCCAATCATCCAAAAAGCATCCAAGGGATCATTTGAGGTGGTTCAAAGCATAAAATCATATCTGGAGCAAGAGGGTTGGCAGATTGCAGAGAAACCTCCAAAATCTCAATGAAGGGTAAGCCTCTCAACTTGCACTCACCAAAACATGTGTGCATTTGAAGTCCATTGATCATAAACATCTCATACATGTCATATATGTTGTGTTTGAGCTAATTCACCATGTAATCCATGCTTGTACCAAGTTGTAGCATAGAAAATGCATTTATAGGTCATTTTCAAAACCACTATCGGGTTTTAAGGAGGGAGTGTGATATGAAAAGACTACCACCACCATTGGATTCCTGTTGAAATTCTGGCCCAGATGCATATAAATTTTGTCTCAAACCATTAAGAATTGAGAAAGTTATGACCTTCACGTTTTTGAGCCAAAACTTGCCTTGGGCAAGCCAAAACCAAGGCATGACTTGTGTATTTGTTGGTTTGTTTCAAACAATGGATGTATCACCACCCCAGTGGTAAGGCGCGCGCCTTGTATGCTTGAGGTCATGGGTTTAAACCCCACCCATGCCATTTTGTGATTTTTTCACATTTTGCTATTTTTCCAACTATTTTCATGTTTTGTTAATTATTTGGAAAATTAATAACTCTTTCAATTTTAATTATTTTTTATTGGTTCTTTTTGCAAAAAATCACAAAAATGTTGAAATATTTTATTCCACAAAAAATTTGAGTTTGTATTATTTATTTAATATAATTAGTATTTTTGTGAATAAATTCATTTTTATTTGTTTTTAAGCATTTTAAAATGAATATTCATCTTGAAAAATCAAGACCAAATGAGTTTTAATATCTCTTGTGATTTATACCTCATTTTTCAAACCTTAAACAAAAATCACAAGTGGTTTATTCAAACCTATTTGGTATTTTTCATTGATTTTCTTTAAATATTTATTTTTAAAGAATAAAATTAGGGTTTCTTTGATTTTCACTCAAAACAAATCATTGTCAAACACTTTTGGGCCTCCAATAGAGTGTAAGACCCAATCCTTTTTTTGACCAAACCATTTTTTGGCCTCAGTGTATTGTATAAGTCCTGATACCGTAAAAAACAAACGGCGCGATCGTCGCCTTTTGAAAAACAACCTTTTGGGCCTCTCCTTGAGCTATAAGACCCATTCAAAACTTTTGGGCCTCTATTAGAGTGTAAGACCCAATCCCCTTTTAACCAAAACAACTTTGGGCCTCACTTATTGTATAAGTCCCTCTGCGTTAAAAGAAAACCTCGGCGCGATTGCCATTTTAAACGAAAAATCAATTGGGCCTACCCTCGCGTTATAAGCCCCACTCTTTTTCTTTAAACTTTTTGGGCCTCTTGAGAGAGTGTAAGACCCATCCCTTTGTACAGAAAACCTTTTTGGACCACAGTTACTTGTATAAGTTTCTCTGTACAAATTCAAACAATGCGCTCACTGATAAAACCCTGGGCCTCTCCTTGAGCTGTAAGCCCTAAATCTTTCTTTTTCAAAGCACTTTCTCCTTTGATTTTGAATATACTGTTGTTTTCAATCTTTCTTTGTTGAACAACTAACCAAACAGCATGGAAGCTCTACAACCGAGTAAGTGGTTATTGCTTTCATTTACCGCTTTCATATACATATAACTATATTGTGGGGCTGTTTCGCTGTAAGTCTTCTTTCATAACTCATATCAACTCTGTAATAATAGTATAAATATTTTGAGTTTCCCCGACAATTACGTATAGAACTAGGTGACGTCGTTTCGTTTATTCGTAGAAATAGACAACTAGATCCCCAATAGGATCACCAGATACAGTCTTCTCTCAGGCTGTCCTCATTAGGAATTGTCAAGAAACTCTACTCCAAGAGATGAATGTATGCTCTGTGAATGGCATCTTTGAGTTTCTTCCAAATTCTCGGACTTTCCTGACTTTGATCTATTCTCGGTGAATAGCATTTCCTTGAACTTCTCGGGGTTTGGGGACCCACGGGCTTCTTAAAAGCATCGGCCTCCTCTTGGGCATTGTACAAGGACCCATAGGATTCCTAAAAGCATCCCCGCCTCCTCTTGGGCTTAGTACAAGGACCCTACGGCTTTTTAGAAGTATTCACAGCCTCCTCTTAGGCTTCGTATAATGATCTCTTCCTCCGAGAATGATAGCCTCCTCTTGGACTTAATACAAGGACCCGTCGGCTTCTTAAAAGATTCCAGCCTCCTCTTGGGCTTCATAAAAATAGCCCCGACGACCTCCTAAAGGTATAGGAACAGAACCTAATCATCTGTATAGAACAGTCCTTTCAAAGAGTCTACTACTGTTTCTCAAAACATAGTACAAAAGATGAAACTCTAGACTTGGACAGTCTAACTTCCTTGAGTCTCAAAGACATTCTCAAGTGACCCCTTCGTTAAATAGGAAGGAAACCCACAGACTCGGACAATCTCAATACCCTTTGGATTTCCCGTTTCCTTAAAGAATATGGAATAACCCTGATCCTTGAATCAAATCCTTGAGTACGGTGTTGCTCATATAAGAACTGATTTTCTATTTCAAAATCAGTATACTGGGCCTGTCACTTAACTAAACAGTCACCATAGCCTCCTCTTGGGCTTTGTACAATGATTCTCCCCAGCGGAGCTAATAATTTTAGCCTCTCTCTCGGGCTTTGTACGAGACACATAAGAGACTCCCTCATTGAGTCAATTACCCCTTTCGTCTCCATCTCAGGCTTTATACGAGATACAAAAAGGTTCCTATTGAGCCAAACAAACCTTGTAGCCTTCATCTCGGGCTTCGTACGAGATACAGAGACTCTCTTGTTGAGTCAAACTTTCAGCCTCCATCTCAGGCTTCGTACGAGATACAAAAACTCTCTTGTTGAGCCAAATAGCCTCCATCTCGGGCTTTATACGAGATACCAAAAGATTCCCTCGTTGAGTCAACCCTTTTAGCCTCTCTCTCGGGCTTTGTACGAGACACATATTAGCCTCCTCTTAGGCTTTATATAAGAAAACCACTGGTTGATCCAATTAACCTTTTAGCAACAAAACTGTGCCTCGTTCACAGTAAACAAACATAAACAACTCCTCTCCCCTTCATCTAATCGCTGTAAGCGGCAAGCCTCTGGATCATCTACATCCATGCCACTGTCCCTCTTTTAGCATGATAAATTCCTAAGGAAAGATAGCATTGCTCTACACTGAGTTAAAGTCTTCTCCTTCAGGTTAAAATCCCCTATAAAGGAAATTATGGCATTGCCGAATTCACAAATCCCGGTTTCTCCCCTATAAACAGTTGTGACATTCAACCCCCTCTTTAGAGATGACAAATTCTCTCTAAAGACAACACCCTTTTAGCTTCATATCTTGGGCTTTGAACAAGATACAAATAGACTTTTCAGCTTCACATCTTGGGCTTTGAACAAGATACAAACTACCTTTAGCTTCACATCTTGGGCTTTGAACAAGACACCAAAACACCATTTCCTCCCATAGAATAGGAGGAACTACGAACGCTCTGATTTCCCTGTTTCGGTAAACGGGAATACGTAGGCATAAGATCGAAAGAAAAGATCTTAGCGAGCACAATCAACAAAAAACCAAAATCCCATATTCAAAAACATATCAGTCCTAACATCCTAATCCTTGTTCCCCGCCAGAAACCTTCTGTCAAGGTAAAAAGAAAGAAAACAGTATTGGCGAAAATACAAATAACTAGTACAAAGGCCCCCCACATTGATAGCATCCGTAACCTAACAGACCGCTGTTTAAAATCAGTATACAAAGCAGGGTTAATTGGAGACATCTATTTCCGTTCCTTATTCAGCTCACAATAGGATAAAAAATGAATCGACCTGTAGTTTAGGCTCAACCGCAGAGAGCGACCAGCGCTTAAGAACCGCGTCCAAAATCGCTCGCTACAGCGTGTTTTGTGCATTACATACATCTCATCGCATCCATTGTTGGTGTCACAGAGCTCAGACGTTCTTTCCTTTCCAAAAATCAACAGAGCTTTTATTTTAAAATAAGAACTCTTCAGCTTTCCAAAATTTTTTTGCAGAGTTTTTTGAGCTCCTTGAAACCATTTGGCTTGCATTAGCATTGCATGCGCATGTCGGTGCATTCGTCTCTCATTTGCATTTCTCAGTCTTGTCTCTCTTTTTATTCTATGTCTAAAGGATACCTAGCACATCTATTTAAGACAATGGTAATAATGAATGAAATTCTGAAGAACCAAGAAGATCTGAAAGAGGAAGTCAGAATCCTCAAAATCCAGATGAGTTGGGTCGTAAGGACCTTACAAAACTTGAAGATGAAGGAAGGGTACATCCACCCTATGGCGCCCAAGGAAGTTGTCAATTCCTTATTTCCTGAAGTTCTCCCATATCAAGGACCTGCCTTTGGGGAAACTTCATACCAGCCAACATTTGGTCTTGGTCTTGCACCAGAATATCATCGTCATCAAGTGTCTACCAAAAGGGCGTCTCAATCTCCAACAGTTGTTTCTCCTCGAGGTTCCCGAAACCAAAACAAGAAGAAGTACCCTGTCAAAAGAGGTGTAACACCTCAAAATTTACCCTCTTGTTATTTCCTAACTTATGTTTCATTGCATTACATTTAGACCTCATTTCATCTCATATAGCATGCATATTGCATAAGGGCATGTGATCAGTGGATTGCAGAGCATGGACTATCCCAAGCCATGGAACAAGAGCCAAGGGTCTCCCAACAAGTATCAAGGGTCTCTTACATCTCACATGATCTCAATTGATCCCATAAGTCATTGGAAGATGGGAATTCATCAAGAAGATTGGACAGTGCATCATCTCCTATCAAACAATCCAAATTAGGGTTTGTGATCCAAGCATTCTCTTGATGAAATTTTGGTTCAAACTTGATCTCAATGTTTTCTACATGATGTTAAGTACCTAAGGATGGAAGATTGGCCATTGGTTCATTTCAGAAGAGGTTCAATTGGTCAGTTGCTTAAGAATCAAGAAATTGGGGAAAAAGTCAATTGTGCAGTGAAAAAAGTCAACTCCTAACTTTTCAAGGTCAAATTCATGAAATTAAAGTTACATATGTTCATTGGACAAGATTTTATCAAGAAATGATGGAAGAATCATGAAAAATCAAGAAATGTACAAAGTTTCCATTTTTAGAAACTTAGGGTTTCCAAAAATGGCAAGTTTGGACCATTTTGCACCACACTTTGAGGCTTCCTTTCTTCAAGATAAAATCTCTAAACTTCAGGCCCAAGTTGATCCAATTAAATTTCACACTCTAAGCTTCAAATCCATATAAAGAACTCTTCCATTGGATCAAAATTGAGGGAGTTATGATCAATCAAAGTTTGGTAAAATCAAGGCAAAAACCAAATCATGGCAAGGTAAGTTCAGGCCTCTAAGCCATAATTTCATCAAACACTTGGTGTGCCAAATGTCAAGCCATTTTTCTCATTGAAGGAAGCTTCAAATGAAACAAATGTTGAACATCAAAGTTGTTCCTCTCAATATCCTCTTCAACTTTGATGTTGGACATTTTTTAATTTGAGCAAGTTATGAGAGAGTTATGATGGTCCCAAGTTGATGGTTTCATGCTGAAAATTTTACAAGTCATGTTGCCATGCACGCACCAGGTCACACGCCCATGCACCAGTTTTGTACCTTGACATTCCAAGCCATTTTTCATCAACTTCCAAGCCTCCATTCAATTCACTTCCCACATCAAATATGTTCCATGATGTTTCCTATTTCTAATGCCACCAAAAACTCATCATTTCATGCACTACATTGAGAGAAATTCATCCCTAAACATCTATAGTTTCCACTGATTTGTTTTGATGACAAGTTGAGAATGTTATGACATTAGTGTTGTTGTATCAGCTTGCACGCACACTACACCATCCACTCTTTACTTCTTTAAGCCAAACACGTTCCCTTACATATTGTACCATACCATCCACTATACATCAAAGAGGAAAAACAAAAGAAACTTGTTCACTAAGTTTCTGCAGCATAACATCATCAACACCATTTATTCTAATCACCATCATAGACATCATGAACTTCATCCTCACCATATCCAAACCTCACCAACTCGCCACTAACTAACTTGACTCAGTTAGTTAGATGCAACTCATTTAACCAACTCAGTTAACTCATTCTCCAACCATCAACCACATGAGTTAACATCTTAACCCCACCTATATAAGCTGAACTTAACACTATTGGAAGAGAGCTTCTTCATTTCTCAGATTTTACAAATCCTTCTCTCCAAACTCTCTCTGAACTCTCTCTCTTTCATTGCACGAATTCATCAATCTTCATCCACATTTCATCTGCATCATCATCAATGTTTCATTTATGATCAGGAATAAGAGAGAAGAAGTTCATTCCATCAAGTGTAGTTTCAATTCATTTGGAATTTTATTCTGGTTTTCTTCAATATTCTCAAGATCAAATAGCATTTATTTTTCTCAAATTGAAGTTCTAGAAGTTTAAGATCAAGTTGATATCTCTGGTTTTCTCAACAATTCAAAGATCTTCAAGTTTCAGGTTCCAAAATTTGTCAAATTTTGCTTGCACGATTTTATCCTGTTTTAACTTGTTGATGTGGTGTTTGAGCTTATTAGAAGCTATGTTGAATCCGACTAGTTGATAAGCATGCTAGATGCATAGTTTCAAAACTTAGGGAAAAATTGATGCGTTCGATTCTCTTTGTGTGCATGTGATTTGTGAATTTTGAAGCCAGATTCTTAATCTACGTGACTTCCTCTTCATTTTGATGTGCGGTTCATAGATTTCTGGACATGTGAACGTTTGCAGGTGGCCGGAGATGGCCGGAGAAGGTGACCGGAGGTCCTTCTCCGGCCGGTGAGATGCGTTTAGGGTTTTAGGTGCAGTTTAAAACGTGACCGTCTGATCTTTTTAATCCAACGTCTATTATCTTGCCAGCGCATAAATGATGGTGTGGTCTCTCACGTGACTTCTTTTTTGGTTTCAGTTAATCACATGTGCGTGCGTGCGTGACAGCTATTGTGTTCGTGCATTTTAATTCGTTTGATCTGATTGCTTTTAGTATTTGACCATCATGACTTCATCCTATGGCCCTGATTGAATCACATGTTAACCGATTGTGTACCATCCCACACACAAACATACGCCTTAGCGGACTGAGCTCATATTGCTTTTCACACTCCCCCTATTGGGCCCAAACTTTTTTAAACGTGACATTTGCTTTCGCCACACCCCCTGCTAATTTTCATTTCATTTTAATTTTTCTTTTTTCATATTCTTTCATTTTCTTATTTTAAAAATACCAAATAAACTCTAAAAATTCCAGATTAATTCATGTGTGTTCTTAACACATTTAACTAATTTTATATTATTTTTAACTCTGACTTTATTAATTTTAGATCATAATTTCATAATTTATTTTAATTTCTTTTTGAGTGAGTTTCTCCATGAACACTTGAGCTTGTACATTTTATTTCTCTCATTTAACACACTTTTTTTCATCCATTCTTTTTGTACTGATTAAAGGACATCTTAAATCATATAAAACAATTTTCATTTGATTTTTAAAAGTCATTTTATCATGTGTTTGGATGTGTATCTTTAAGTGTTCTTGTGGTGTGTTCCCATGTGCTTTCATGAGGCCTTTTGAGGCATTTTTCTTTTGAGTTTTGCTATGAGGTTTTGTAGCATGTTTTGCTTCTGATCAGTGATGTATATGACCTTCTTCCATATTTTCCTCATGTACTTTGATATGTGTTTGATGCTTTGTGATTGGAGTAACTTTTGTGCACTTTCTTCTACTTCATGCTAACATGTTTTGATGAGGCATTTATGCCACCATTGTATGATTATTTGTGCATCTTTTATAGGTCATTTGTATGATATTATAGGTCATCCTTGTGTCATTATAGGTCACTTTGACTTGTGCTTGCATTTGAGATGAGTTTATACATTGTAACTTGAAAGTTTGACATGGTTCTTTCTCTTGTATCTTCTTAAGCTCTACATGTTTCATTTGTGCATTTTTGTATGCCATTTCATACATTCCATTTGCAGTTCATTAATGGTATGCCACGGCCGATATTCATTCATTAATCATTCCATATGCTATACATCATTAGTATGTCACTTTGTGTATATGATTGAACTTGTTTCTTCCCTTTACTTCTACTTCATCTTATTTCTTCTACTTGTATCATTGCATCCATATTTTGTAGGATGATTCATATGCATTAGAAGATATTTATAAATGGTATATGGTTCTGACCTTGAATGATTTTCATTTCTTAGGATCTTTATCCATTGATTTTTAATTTGTTTGATCATTACTTGTTATTCTTTCCTTATTTCACTACTTGTAAATAGTTTTTGAACTAACCTTTTCATGTAGGTGCTAATGGTAAGTAAGTGTGTAGATATGTTTCCACATACACTTCTTTCTTTTATTTTCTCTTATCTCTTTTAATCATTCAACTTATGATCGTGATGAGCATTTATATGCTTTCCTTGAATAACTTCTTTCTTCTCCCTTTTGAGTTATAACTCGTCTTCTACTTTAGAAGTGAGTTGTTTAATTCACTCTTCTTCTCCTTTCTCTTAGGATTAGGTTTCTTAAACCATATTAACCATAGGAACATCCATGTATGACAATTTTAGGGTTTGAGTCTTAGTCTCCCTCATTAGATTTACCTTTCTCCATCTTTGAGTCCTTTCTCTCCTCATCTCAAAACAAAAAAAAGAAAAAAAAACACTTAATAAAGGTTACCACATATTGTATGTGAGCATAGAACATGGGAAATGGAAGGAGGAGGGTTTCTCTCCACCTTCCTAGAATTTTTAGCATACGTCCTGTTAGGACGACCATGCGACGCATTCGATCCTATATTATAGACTTGAATGCAATACGTGTTATTAACACAAAGATAATCAAAACACTTCTCCTTAAAAGACAAAAACAAATAAACAGTTCTCTTCTCATCTCCTCCATTCCATTCTTAAGGATTCGCATGTCTGTTCTACCGCAAACAGGTAACACCTAAGTCTCCTTACAGCGAGCTGCAACACCTAACTGCTGGGACGCGCACTCTGACGTTTCCATTAAAAAACACAAACAAAACACTGACTTTGTTAAGTCGAACTACGACTGCTCTAATTTCCTCCTTCTGGTTAGATTGAGGATACGTTGGCACGAGACGGCGATGTCTTGGCGAGCAACCTCCCCCCTAGTTCGTGTCCAAACTACGTTGACTCTGATTTTCCTGTTCCCGAGGGAATACATAGGCCTAGGACTCCGAGGACGTCCTATCGAGACACTTCTTTTTCTTTTCTTCCTCGCTTCTCCGCTCTTTTCCGTTCCTGTTCCTTCTCCGGCCCAGTTGCAGTGGAGCTCCAGACGATGAAACCCTTTGATCGAAACAGCAGGCGTGGATCCCATCGGGTACGATGGACGCGTTAGGTGCTAACACCTTCCCTTCGCGTAACCGACTCCCGGACCCAATTCTCTTGGTCGCAAGACCATGCTCTTTCCTTCCCTCAGGTTTATGCAGTGTTTCCTTTCCCTCTCTTGGGATAAATACACATTGCTGGCGACTTTGTTTCGGTGCCACTTTCGCATTTGTACTTGGATGAAAATCCCAGGAGCGACAGCTGGCGACTCTGCTGGGGACCCTAGTTTCCTAAACGAGTCAATCCTAGCTCTTGTCTGTTTTTCTTTCATTGGGTGTTTATTGTGGAACTCTGTTGTGCTGTATTTTGTTGTTTTATTGTATTGCTGTTTATAGTATTACTGCTTCACTGTATATTGTTGTATTACTTTTTTTACTGCATTTACTGCATTACATATCATTATTGTGTCGTGTTGTGCTGGATTTTTTCTGTTTGGTGGGCAGGGTGTTCTGAGAGATAAGACCACTACCCAGGCTTGAGCATACACATAGGTGTTAGAGTGGATAATCGTGACGCTTGCATGGTGGTGACCACGTATTGTTGTTCACGAGACCCATAACCAGACGAGGTTCTATCAGGAGCTATATGCTACTGTATGTTTATACAGGCCAGTAGTTATTCTCTTAAGGAACTATCAACTCTGGTGATCATTCCCGAGGACTCAGTTGCGGCACTCCTCCCGAGATGTGATAGTGGCAGACCACATTCTTTGGCAAACCCATTGCACATTCTCGATCCGAGGACCCAATGCTGGGAACTTGCTATAGGATATCCCTTTTGAAAGAGAATCAGTGGAGGCACTCCTCGATTGTTGATAGTATTGTACCCCAAGGGATGAATGTACTATTGCTTCTCGACCTCAGTGCCTGAAGCTGAGGACCTTTCGTTTTGGTGAATCAGTTGAGGCCTTCTCGATTGATGATGATGCCAAACCAGAAATGGTGAACGTATCATCATTTCTCGACCTGAGAGCCCAGGATACTGAGGATCTTAGTACCCACACGTGAGAAGGGCAGGTTGTTTACAGGTTTGCAGGTAACCATAACCTCCTACATACCCGGTTTTCTGTTGTCATTACACAAAAGGAGAATTCATCCTATTGTATTCAGATGGTTCCTATCTATGGTTCTATATTGTTCTCAGAGCTACACTGACATCGTTCACAGTTCAGCACAGACACTTGGCACCTTGATCCCATGCCTTTTGCATTGCATTTACATATCCTAACATACATGTTTACTCATTTCCAGGTGCATATTTTACCCCCGATTCCAGTCATCAGGTTCTCACAAGGATGAATACTAAGGAGAAGAAGAATATCATCAGTTACAAATTCCTCACGCCTACTCTAGGCCATACTATTGTCCTGAAAGGAATGGCGAGCCCTGAGGTGCGGGAAGCTTTCGAAGAGAAATATGGGTGGATTTTATCTTTTGTTTGCAATGTCAGTGATTACGAATACAAGGGTCTCCATACTTTGATGCAGTTCTACGACCCTCCTCTGAGGTGTTTTGTATTTCCAGATTATTTGTTGGTACCTAATTTAGAGGAGTATTCCAACATGTTAGGGATTGCTATCAAGGAGGAGCCTCCTTTCTTTGGGTCTACAGGTGATCTGGATTGTGGAAAAGTGGACAGTGCTCTTTATTTGAGCAAGTCAGAACTAGAAGCCAATATCTCCAACAAAGGAAAGCTTCGTGGTTACAAGCTGGGGTATCTGATAAAGAAGGCTCAGGAGGCAGCTAAAGGTGAGAATTGGGTTACTTTTAATGCATTGCTAGCCCTCTGTGTCTATGGTATTGTGTTGTTCCCCAACGAGCCTGACTTTGTTGATACGGACGCCATTAGGATATTCATAATGAAAAATCCAGTACCAACATTGTTGGGAGATCTTCACTACGCCCTATATAATAAAAAAGAAAAGAAAAGAGGAGGTGTAGTTCGTTGTTGTGCACCTTTGTTCTATAAGTGGTTTGCAAGTCGCTTACCGCAATCAGGGGCTTTTGTGGATTCTAAAGATTCTCTAGAGTGGAGTCAGCGCTTAATGGGGTTAGTTGCCAAGGACATCATATGGGTAGAACATGGGCTAATCGGCAAGAATATTATCCACAGCTGTGGTGAGTTCCCTAATGTTCCATTAATAGGAAGAAAAGGAGGAATCAACTACAACCCTTCTTTGGCTATCCGGCAATTTGGGTACGCTCTGACGGGACCGCCCATTAAGAGGGATGTAGAGGAGTCCCTGTATTTCCACACATCAGATGGTTTGGAAACAGCACGAAGAGCCTCCAGAAGTTGGGCTAGTGTGCTAAAGAAAGGGAAAGTCGCTCTAGGCAAACCCAACAATCGGGCTTATCCAGCATATGAAGAGTGGATGAAGAAGAGAGTTATAGATTTTCATTTGCCTTTTGAAAGAGCACCCCTGTTGTATCCTGAGGATGAGAAAGAAAGAAATGCTGCCACTATGGAAGCCATCCACAAATTGCAAGCCTCGGTGGAAAAGCTTCAAGGAGAGAACTCTGAGCTGAGCAGCCATCTTCAAGAAGCGCTACATACCAACAAAAGATTGGAATAGAAAGCCCAAGACGCGGAACAAATCTTAGCAGCAAGAGAAAGGGATTTTGTCGAAAGAGCTCAACATTTCCAGAAAATCAGTAAGGGTGCCAATGCTTCTACTAAAGCTCATAAGAAGACCAAACAGGCCTTAGCCCAAACTAAAGACATGCTAGCTAAGCTTCAACAAGGCTGGGATGAGGTCAGAATGGAGAATGCAGAGCTGCGAGAGCAATTAAAGGCCAAAGATGATGAGCTTCTTAGAGCGCATGAACAACGGAGAAAGCATCGGGAAGACTTTGGAAAAAGCCAAGAGCAGCTGAAGAATGTTAATGATGAACTGAAAGTGTCCAAGAAAAAGCTTGAGGATGCCATGGTGGAGATGGGAGGACTCAAGATACAAGCTGGGGTGAAAGAGGAGTGACATTTTGATCAAAGAGATGATTGAAAGGCCGGGTCATCAGCGCACCAGAATCCTTTTTGAAGAAATCAAGCATTATAGTGAGAAATTGAAAGATTTGGAGTTAGATGTTTGATATTACTTTCCCATCTTCTTAATGTAGTTTTGTTGATGTACTGTTGGCTACCATCAGGCTTGTTGATGGAGATATTTCCTTGATATACTTCCTATTTACGGACTCATTGTAAAATGCTTCGGCACTTATTAGTTTTCTATTGAATGAATGGCTTATTAAAAAGGTCTCTTCGGCATCACGCTATTCACCAGCACATTATCACAACATTTTATCATAGCACAGTTCTTCGCAGTATTTTTCTCTCAACATTATGTGACTATTATTGAGATTCTTGTGATTAAGACTGGAATCGGGGTGTAAAACGCCCTAGGGATGAAAGACATGACATTTGCATTTTCATAATCATAAGCATTTATGCATAACAGGTACTTGCTCCGGTTTTTCCTAACCTTTATTTAGTTTCAGGCAGGATAGCTGACCAACCGATTCATCAATATTCTACTCGACTCAATCAGAAAAGAGTAATGGAGCAAATGCAAGCAGAAATGGCCGCCATGCAAGCCCGTATCACCCAATTCATGGAAATGATGCAAGGAGTCATACAGGGATAGGAACAACTCAAAACTCTCGTTCAACCTCTCGTGGCAAGAGTAGATGACAATGGTGTACTACATGGTGGTCTCCAGAACAATGTTATTCCTCCGGGTGGAGGTGCTAATGGACACAATATTCAGGATGGACCTCCGGGCAGAGTTCCAGGTCCCACTGTTGTTATCCCTCAGGGCGGAAGAGAAAATGTGGTGATTCCTTCTGTGGTTGGAGGAGGAAACAGTATGCATGCAGTTCATGGCCATCACTTTGATGACCAACAAGACGATGTTTTCTCTGTACTAGGTGGAGATGCTGGTCTCCCAGTTGTTGACGACCAAAGGATTAGAATGATTGAAGAACAGCTAAGAGGGGTGGTAAATTAAAATTCTGTGGGAATGGATCTGGATGACCTAGGGCTGGTTCCTGATGTGAGAATTCCTCATAAGTTTCAAGTCCCCACTTTTGAGAAGTACAACGACATTACTTTCCCCAAGACACATGTTCGGGCATACGCAAGAAAGATGGTTGCGTACTCCCGTGATGAAAAATTGTTGATGCACTTCTTCCAGGACAGCTTGTCTGGAGCATCCCTGGAATGGTATATGCAGCTTGAGAGGAGCCATGTACGCAACTGGAGGGAGATCGTTGAAGCATTTGTGAAACACTATCAATATAATACTGACTTTCCTCCCAATTGCACACAGTTACAAAATATGTCTCAAAAGAGTGGTGAAAGCTTTAAGGAGTACGCGCAGAGATGGCGCGAGTTGGCGGCAAGGTACAACCACCCATGCTGGAGAAGGAAATGCTGAATCTGTTTATGGATACTTTTCCGGGACATTATTATGAAAAGCTGTTACCCTGCATGTCGGGCAAGTTTGCTGACTTGATCATGGTTGGGGAGAAGTTAGAGTGTGGAATCAAAGCCGGGAAAGTCTCGGGTGATGATGGGTCATCTTCTAGTCAGGGGATGAAACCATATGCGAATTACAAAAAGAATGAGGAAACCAATTCTGTCTCATCTCATCGAGGTAAACAGAAGCAATGCCAGAACTATAATCAGTAAGTAGCTTCAGTGACGATTCCTGCAGCGTTTCCACAGCAACAGCAAAATCAGGCACCTCGCCGTTATCCAGCTAGACAAAGGACGGCTAATAGGCATTTTGAAACACCTCCCATGCCGTATTCCCAGTTGTTCCAACATTTACTACAATTACAGTTAATCCAGAAGAGGACTTTGGCCCCTCTTACCGGTAATCCACCTTCGGGTTATAATCCTAACGCCCATTGCGACTTTCATTCTGGGGCACCCAGACATTATATCGAGGACTGTAAAGCTTTTAAGCACACAGTTCAAGACCTGGTGGATTCTAAGGCCATAAATTTTTCAAATGACGTGCCGAATGTTATCCAGAACCCAATGCCTAATCATGGCGGGCCAAGGGTCAATGTTGTGTTAGAGGAGAACGAATCTTTGAATCTGGTTATGGATGTGAACGAATTAAGGACTCCTTTAATGGTGGTAAAGGAGAAATTATTGATGGGAGGAGTGGACCCCGGTTGTGACAAGAATTGTTTAGAGTGTCTGATACAGACAAATGGTTATAGGTTGTTGAAATCAGGAGTTCAAAAGTTGATCGATGAAGGTAGGTTGTAGTTTGACAGATGTAACCAAAGAAAAGAGGTTATTGGCAGTGATGTGGCTACCATCACTATTCCATTCAAGAGAATCACAATTTCAGCGGCGGCAAGACCAGTGTCGGTTATAATTACAGGTCCTGGACCCATTCCTTATGAGAATACCAAGGCCATTCCTTGGAACTATGGGGCATAAGTTTTCGTTAATGGGCAGAAACGAGAGTTAATGGGAACATCGGTTGCAAGTTTCAGTCTTGAGGAAGCAGGAGCTATTACCCGAAGCGGCAGAATCTTCACTCCTTCCGATGAACGGGCTGACAATTCCAAATAGGACAAGGGTAAATAGGTCACAGATAATGTTGTGCAGACCCCGACAATGACTGACTCCGTAGTAAGTCCAGCTGATAGTCCCTTCTCCGAGAATGTAGAGGAATTCATGAGGTTGATTCGAAGAAGTGACTATAAAATTGTGGATCATTTGCATCAGACGCCGTCCAAGATATCCATCTTATCTTTGTTGTTGTGTTCGGAAGATCGCCGAATCGCATTGTTGAAAGTACTGAATGCTGGTTATGTGCCCCAAGAGATCTCGGTCAATCAGCTTGAGGGTGTGATATCCCATGTTAATGCAGGCAACGGTTTGGGGTTTATTGATGCTGACTTGACTCCAGCTGGGAGAAACCATAACAATGCCTTGCATATTTCTGTTGAGTGCCGTGGGTCGTTGTTGTCTCATGTGCTTGTGGATACCGGATCATCTTTAAATGTGTTACCTAAGAAGGCATTGATGAAGTTGGATACTCGAGGGTTGATATGCACGCTAAGTGATTTAGTGGTGCGCGTATTTGATGGGTCTAAAAGGGCTATTTTTGGAGAGGTTGTGGTGCCAATTAAGGTTGGCCCGGAGGTCTTTGACGCCACATTCTATATAATGGATATCCAGCCCGCTTACAGTTGTCTACTTGGTCGTCCGTGGATTCACAATGTTGGGGCTGTAACATCTAAACTCCATCAGAAGCTAAAGTATATGGTGGATAGACATGTGGTGACAGTTTACAGAGAGGAGGACATTGTGATAAGCCATCTATCTACTTTCAAATATGTGGAAGTAGATGGCGAGAAACAGGAAACATTATGCCAGGCTTTTGAAGCGGTAAAAGTTCATGAAGAAGTTCCCAAGGAGGTTAGCCCATCTGAAGTGGTTAAGCAGCTTACAGTGGTTGATCAGCCGGAGATTTCTATGTCATCCCTCATAGATGCACGGGCTGTAGTTAAAGCTGGATGCTCACAAAAATAGGGTCAGATTATTGAGGTACAGAAGAAGCAAGATACTTATGGGCTGGGTTACAAGCCACCCAGGCGTCCTGAAGAGCCTCCGAAGTTTTACGGCCCGGTTCGTTTTACCAGTGCTGGGGTATTCTTTGATAGAGTCAACGCTATTGAAGAGGATGGGGACAGTGATTGCGACATGGATAATTGGATCCGCCCCTGCATGCCTTGTCAAAGCCCATGCAACTGGTCATCGGAGAAGATCATCCAAGTGACTAGCCCAGAGTAACTGTCTCCATTTTTTCTGTTATGTTTGATCCTACGCTCTGCCCAAGGCGTAGTGACTCTTGTTTGTAGGGCTTGAATATTTCGTATGCTTTTCCTTATCAATAATAAAGGACTTTTCGCATTCAAATATTTCTGATCCCTGTTTTTCTGTTTTTCTTTGTGCATAAAATCGCATCAAAATGGCAATGTGTTTTGGTTGTTGCATACATAATAAAACTTGAATCATCTATCATGCAGGTTACCTTGTTCAGGTTCCATCCCTCATGATTCGGCTATGGCTCAGTATGATTTCAATAACCCCATATATCAGGATGAAGAAGAGGTTGAGGAAGGCTGTGAACTTCCTGAGGAATTGGCCAGACTACTAAAACAGGAGGAAAGGGTAATCGTGTCATATCAGGAGGAGATTGAGATTGTTAATTTGGGAACCGAGGATGCGAAGAAAGAGGTAAAAATTGGGGCTGCCTTGGAAGACAGTGTAAAGTAAAGATTAATAGAAATGCTTCGAAAGTATGTGGATATCTTTTCCTGGTCTTACCAAGACATGCCTGGGCTTGACACTGATGTCGTGGTACACCGATTGGCGCTCAAAGAGGGATGTACTCCGGTTAAGCAGAAGTTGAGAAGAACAATACCTGAGATGTCTGTCAAGATCAAAGAGGAGGTTCAGAAGCAGATAGATGCTGGATTTCTGGCTGTGACAAGTTATCCTCCGTGGGTTGTTAACATTGTGCTTGTACCTAAGAAGGACAAAAAGGTCAGGATGTATGTTGATTACAGAGATTTGAATAGAGCAAGCCCAAAAGATGATTTCCCGCTCCCTCACATCGACGTGTTAGTGGACAATACTGCTTAATACTCTGTGTTTTCCTTCATAGATGGCTTCTCTGGGTATAACCAAATCAAAATGGCCCCAGAGGACATGGAGAAAACAACGTTCATAACACCGTGGGGAAAATTCTGTTACAAAGTAATGCCCTTTGGATTGAAAAATGTTGGGGCAACTTATCAGCGGGCAATGGTGACTCTCTTTCATGATATGATTCACAAAGAGATCGAAGTATATGTTAATGACATGATCGCGAAGTCACAAACGGAGGAGGAGTATCTGGCAAATCTGCATAAGCTTTTTGATAGGTTGATAAAGTTCAGACTGAGGTTGAATCCGAACAAGTGCATCTTCGGGGTGAGATTGGGAAAACTACTGGGGTTTATTGTCAATGAAAGAGGTATCGAGGTTGATCCTGCTAAAGTAAAAGCCATACAAGAAATGCCTGAGCCGAGAACAGAAAAAGAGGTTCGTGGTTTTCTTGGGAGGTTGAACTACATTGCTAGGTTCATATCTCATCTTACAGCCACTTGTGAACCAATATTCAAATTGCTAAGAAAAGATCAAGCGGTCAGGTGGAATGAAAATTGTCAAAAGGCGTTCGAAAAAATAAAAGAATATTTGCAGGAACCTCCGGTCCTTATGCCACCAGTGCCAGGAAGGCCATTGATTATGTATCTTACGGTTCTTGATAACTCAATGGGGTGTGTACTCAGTTAACATGATAAGTCAGGTAGAAAAGAACATGCCATATACTACCTGAGTAAAAAGTTCACCGATTGTGAGTCGAGGTACTCAATGCTGGAAAAAACATGTTGTGCACTCGCTTGGGCAGCTAAGCGTTTGAGGCAGTATATGTTAAACCACACAACCCTCTTGATTTCAAAGATGGATCCGATCAAGTATGTGTTTGAAAAGCAGGCGCTTTCTGGAAGAATAGCCCATTGGCAGATGGTTCTGATAGAGTACGATATTCAATATGTTTCCCAAAAAGCCATTAAGGGAAGTGTTTTGTCATAATATCTTGCCGAACAACCATTTTAGGATTATCAACCGATGAAGTTTGAATTTCCTGATGAGCATATTATGTATCTGAAGATGAAAGAGTGTGAAGAGCCTCTACATGATGAAGGACCTGAAATTGGATCCCAGTGGAAGCTAGTCTTTGATGTGGCTGTCAACTCATATGGTAACGGAATTGGGGCAGTCATTACGACTCCACAGGGTTCTCATATACTCTTTACTGCCCAGTTAGCGTTCATATGCATCAACAATGAGTTGGAGTATGAAGCATGCATCATGGGGTTAGAAGAAGCAATTGATTTGAGAATCAAAAACCTCGATGTTTCAGGTGATTCCGCGTTAGTGGTTAATCAGATTACAGGTGAATGGAAAACTCGTCAAGCGAATTTGGTGCCTTATAACAACTATGCTAGAAGGTTGTTGCTTTTCTTTGACAGAGTCGATTTCCATCATATACCCCGGTTAGAGAATCAGATGGCAGATGCATTGGCAATGTTATCTTCGATGTATCAGGTGAACCGTTGGAATGAAACTCCCTCGATCATAATCATGCGTCTGGATAGACCCGCTTTTGTGCTTGCAGTTGAAGGGGTATCAGATGGCAAGCCTTGGTATCATGATATTAAGGTCTTTCTGAAGAGTCAAGAGTATCCGGTTGACGTGTCCACCAAAGATAAGAAACCTCTGAGGAGGCTAGCGGGAAATTTCTTTTTGAACAAAGATGATGTGTTATACAAGAGGAACTTTGATATGGTCTTGCTACGTTGTGTTGATGAACACGAGGCAGGCCTGTTAATGGAAGAAGTTCATGAAGGTTCATTCGGTAGTCATGCCAATGGGCACACTATGGCCAGAAAACTGCTGAGAGCGGGGTATTATTGGATGACTATGGAGTCGGATTGTTTCACGTACGCTCGGAAATGTCATAAGTGCCAGATCTATGCAGATAAGGTACACGTACCGCCTACTCCTCTGAATGTGTTGTCATCACCCTGGCCTTTTGCCATGTGGGGCATTGATATGATCGGGAAGATTAAGCCGATTGCTTCCAATGGGCATCGTTTCATTTTGGTTGCCATTGATTATTTCACGAAATGGGTGGAAATAGCCTCATATGCCAACGTTACCAAACAAGTAGTAGCTCGGTTTATCAAGAAGGACATCATCTGCCGGTATGGAGTCCCGGAGAGAATCATTACTGATAATGGTTCAAATTTGAATAACAAGATGATGAAGGAGCTATGTCAGAGCTTTAAAATTGAACATCACAATTCTTCTCCCTATCGTCCGAAGATGAATGGGGATGTTGAAGCAGCAAATAAGAATATCAAGAAGATTATGCAGAAGATGGTGGTAACGTATAAAGACTGGCCTGAAATGTTGTCTTATGCTTTACACGGTTATCGTACCTTGGTGCATACATCAACTGGGGCAACTCCTTTCTCACTCGTATACGGTATGGAAGCAGTTCTACCAGTAGAGGTTGAGATTCCTTTTTTAAGAGTTCTGACGGATGTGAACCTTGACGAAGCTGAGTGGGTACGGTCCAGATTGAATCAGCTGAACCTTATCGAGGAAAAGAGATTGACAACCATTGCGCATGGTCGGTTGTATCAGAGTAGGATGAAGAAAACATTTAATCAAATGGTGCATCCTCGGTGCTTTCAAGCTGGTGAATTGTTTTTGAAAAGGATCCTTCCTCCTCAAACAGATCAAAGGGGCAAATAGACTCCAAATTACGAAGGTCCGTATGTGGTAAGACAGGTTTTCTCTGGTGAAGCCTTATTACTCTCAACTATGGATGGCGAAGATTTTACGTCCCCTGTGTCATACCCCAAATTTTGACCACTAAGATTTCCCATCATTGTGCAAATCATCATCACAATATGGATGACCATCATGACTCATCAAATGCCTTAAGGGTTGTTGAGCATTTACTACAGTCAGAATTAGGGTTTCAAGCCCTCTCAGAGTTCTTAGACAAAGGATCAATCAAGAAATGACATGATCTTCAACTTTTCTAGCCTCTAAAATATCTACAAAGGATCAAGAAGGACTCCCACTTCAAGGATTAAGCACAAGGCTGCTCCCTTCTAGGTGGATCAAGTCTCAAGATCGCCAGTGTCACCAAATTAGGGTTTTGGTCGACCAGGGCCTCCAGATGAAAAATTTCATCTGGGCACAAGCCAAAGATCCAAAACATAACCTAATATACTCCATGGAACCTCATGGACCCAATCATCAAGTCAATTTGACCTCAGGGGATGCATTCACTAAAAATCAGGAATTAGGGTTTCTTGACCTAATTCACCCCTAAGTTGACTTTTGGGATAAATCATGAACCAAGACCTCAAGACATGATTTGAGGGTCTTTAATATACTATATTGATCCATTTGGAACAATGCATTAATCCAAGAAGCTTGAGCAACAAGTCTCAATTTCATCTGCACCACAATTAGGGTTTGGCGAGAAAAGTCAATTGTAACTTTGACTTTTGACCAGGACATGCTCCCAAACCCTAAGACATGATTCAATATACCCTATGACACCCATGGAACATGTCCATCAAGTTTGATTTAGGTCAAGGACATGATTTCCTGAAGAATTGCACAGTTTGAAATGCATCTGATAAAAAGTCAACTGTGCACAAAAGTCAACTTTGACTTTTTGAGATTTTTCACCAAAATGGATTTTTAACCCTAAAATGATGTTAATGTATGATTTGAATCATCATTCATCAAGAAAAATCAAAGAAAATGGGATAACTTGTAAAAGGGGTAACCATAAAAACTTAGAAAAATTTCTAAGTTATGGAAAAAGTGACACTAATGTGCCAACTTTGGAGGACCATAACTCCTAAACCACAAGGCCATTGTTCCCCATTCAAAGCTTGATTTGTAGATCACATTGCCCTCTACAAAAGCTTCATACTAACTTATATCCAAATTCCTCATGGATTTTGAGTTATGGAGTGATCAAAATCAAGAAAAGTCACTTTGTTCCAACACTTAGTGAAAATTTCACTAAGTCAGATTTTGCCTTACTTTTTTCCAAATGTAGGGACATTTTTCACTTGGATTCAAAAGAGATCAAAACCAAACATGTCCAAACAGTTGTTGTATCATGTAAGGGCTTTCCAAAATGGCCAAGAACATTACCAAATTCAATTTGAGCCATGAGATATTACATTGGCAAGTTGCCTTGCTGAAATCTACCAAGGCAAGGCAGATTTTTGCACTTTTGGTCGATTTGCCAAAATCAGCCAAATCCAAATGCTCTTATCCACTTGGACGCCTCAGAGGATTGAATCTAAAGGGGACAGTCACTGAGCCAAGCCTCCAAAGTCTTTGGAACAAGAAATAGCATGTTGAACCTAGAATTACCAAAATAGGGACAAGACTCCAATTTTGGATTGGAGCATTCAATCGAAGCATCAAGGTGGCATGGACTAAGCCATTCTCAACTGAATTCAGTCAAGACTTATCCAAGACCAAGGGGACCAGCAGCCTGTGCCCTAACCTCTAGTCAATGGCTAGAGGAGACTTGGATTTTCATTTGCCAACATTGGCCAAACCTACTCAGCAGTTGCCATTCACTATTTCTTGCAAAACAAACTTGCTCTACTATAAATAGAGCTCAATTGTGATCAGTTTGAGTACACCAAAGCCATCTAACAGATGCTTTCCTCAAAATCTCTTCTTTCACTCCAATTTTGCCTTCTAAGGCAAGTCACTATCGGGTTTTGAGTTTGAGAGCTTTTCCAATCAAACCAATCACACACACACCTCACATACATCATATAGAAGTGATCCAAACACTCACATAACATCTGGAACACAGATTTCACAAAATCACCAGCCAATTGCTCAAGTTCTTGACAGATTTGCAGTTGGGGTACCATCTCAAGTTCCAGATCATTTCAATCCATTCCAAACATTCATACACACTCCATGGCACCTAGGGAAGCTATCCAGATCATTGGAACCTAGCTGTAACACCTCCAACACAAATGACGATCACCAGCTGCAAGTGGTAAGCATGAGCTCTTCTAACTCTATGATCCATGCAATTTTTGCTGCAAAATAATTTGGCCATATGTTCATAATCATGCATGGAATGTTTCCCCTCAATTAATTGCATTGTTTGAATCGTGTATCAAAAATCCTAGCCTTCATGCAGAAATTAGGGTTCTTGAGGATTTTTCGTGATTTCTTGTTTTATGCTTAATTTAAATGAAATTAATTGTCATAAACATGATCGTGAGGTTGAAACGAGTTGATTGGTATGTGAATTGCATGATATAATCAAGTATTCAGTGAGATTGGAGAGAAAATGTAAATCAGCCAAACCCAGAACACGCACGTGTTCTTCAGCAGTTCTTGGCGCCATTTTTTGAAAATTCAAATATTTGAATTTTGTGATTTTGTTTAATTGATTCAAAAATTAATTTCTTTCTGAGTTTTAATGATTTTGAGTTGATTCTTTTTTTAATAATTCAAAAAAATGTTAAAATGTTTTATTTTCCCAAAAAATCCCAAAAATATTATTTATTTTATATAATTGATATTTTTGCAAAGAATTAATGTTTTAATTGTTTTTAACATTTAAAATATTTTTTCCACCTTGATTTTGCAACTTTTAATGCCTTCTAATTATTTTGTAGGTCAATACTTAATTTTTGAAGCATTAATCTAAGATCACAATTTGTTTTCCATATGTTAAACAATTTTGATCATTTTAATTAAATTTTTATTCAATTAAAACACATTTTGAAAACAAATTAGGGTTTTTGGATTAATTCAACCCTCATAAATCATTTTCAAAACACTTATGGGCCTCTAATAGAGTGTAAGACCCAATCCTTTTTTGACCAAATCATTTTTGGGCCTCAGTATATTGTATAAGTCCCGATACCGTAAAAAACAAACGATGCAATCGTCGCCTTTTAAAAAATCATCTAGGCATCTCCTTGAGCTATAAGATCCATTCAAAACTTTTGGGCCTCTATTAGAGTGTAAGACCCAACCCACTTGTACAGAAACGTTTGGGCCTCACTTATTGTATAAGTCCCTCTGTACATTTTTAGATTCGGCACGATCGTCGCCAGTTTAAAAATAAACCATCTGGGCCTCTCCTTGAGCTATAAGACCCATTCAAAACTTTTGGGCCTCTATTAGAGTGTAAGACCCAATCCCCTTTTAACAAACAATTTTGAGCCTCACTTATTGTATAAGTCCCTCTGCGTTAAAAGAAAACCTCGGCGCGATCGCCATTTTTAACGAAAAGTCATCCGGGCCTACCCTCGTGTTATAAGCCCCACTCTTTTTCTTTAAACTTTTTGGGCCTCTTGAGAGAGTGTAAAACCCATCCCTTTGTACAGAAAACCTTTTTGGGCCTCAGTCACTTGTATAAGTCCCTCTGTACAAATTCAACAGTGCACTCACTGGTAAAACCCTGGGCCTCTCCTTGAGCTGTAAGCCCCAAAATCTTTCTTTTTCAAAGCATTTTCTCCTTTGATTTTGAATATACTGTTGTTTTTCAATCTTTGTTTGTTGAACCACTAACCGAACAACATGGAAGCTCTACAACCGAGTAAGTGTTTACACGCTTTCATTTACCGCTTTCATATATATATAATTGTATTGTGGGGCTGTTTCACTATAAGTCTTCTTTCATAAACTCATATCAACTGTGTAATAATAGTATAGATATTTAGAGTTTCCCCGACAACTACGTCTAGCATTAAGCCCGTTGATCACTCTTAAATAGTCAAAACTAGATCCCCATAAGATTACCAGACACAGTCTTCCTTCCTCTTGGGGTTAAACAATATGGAGACATGAAAGGAAGTATTCTCGGTGAACCCTTTCAGAGATGATCTTTTCTCCGTGAATGGCATCTCTTGAGTTTCTTCCAAATTCTCGAACTTTCCTGGCTTGATCTATTCTCGATGAATGGCATATCTTGAATTTCTCCCGGGTTTGGGAACCCATCGACTTCTTAAAAGCATCGGCCTCCTCTTGGGCATCGTACAAGGACCCACAGGCTTCCTAAAAGCAACCCGGCCTCCTCTTGGGCATAGTACAAGGACCCGCCGGCTTCTTAGAAGTATTCCCAGCCTCCTCTTAGGCTTCGTATAATGATCTCTTCCTCCGGGAATGATAGCCTCCTCTTGGGCTTCATACAAGGACCTGTCGGCTTCTTAAAAGCTTCTAGCCTCCTCTTGGGCTTCGTACAAATTGTCCCGACAACCTCCTAGAGGTATAGGAATAGAACTTAGTCATCTTCATAGAACAGTCCTTTCAAAGAGTCTACTACTGTTTCTCAAAGCATAGTACAAAAGATGAAACACTAGACACAGACAGTCTAATTTCCTTGAGCCTCAAAGACATTTCTCAAGTGACCCCTTCGTTAAATAGGAAGAAAACTCGTAGACTCGGACAGTCTCAATACCCTTTGGATTTCCCGTTTCCTTAAAGAATAGGGAATAACCCTGATCCTCGAATCAAATCCTTGAGTACAGTGTTACTCATATAAGAACTGATTTTCTCTTTTAAAATCAGTATATTGGATCTGTCACTCAACTGAAACAGTTACAATAGCCTCCTCTTGGGCTTTGTACAATGATTCTCCCCAGCGGAGCTAACAATTTTAGCCTCCATCTCAGGCTTCGTACGAGATACAAAAGACTCCCTCGTTGAGTCAAACAACGTTTAGCCTCTCTCTCGGGCATTGTACGAGACACATCAGAAACTCCCTCGTTGAGTCAATCACCCTTTCGCCTCAATCCCGGGCTTTATACGAGATACAAAAAGGTTCTTATTGAGCCAAACAAATTTTAGCCTCTCTCTCGGGATTCGTACGAGATACAAAACCCTCTCTTGTTGAGTATAAAAGATCCTCTTATAGGATCAACCCCTTTTAGCCTCTCTCTCGGGCTTTGTACGAGACACAAAAACACCCTCTTGTTGGGCCAATAGCCTCCTCTTAGGCTTTGCATAAGAAAACCACTGGTTGATCCATTCATCCTTTTAGCATCAAAGATGTGCCTCATTCACAGTACACAAACATCAACAACTCCTTCCCCTTCATCTAATTGTTGTAAGCGCCAAGCCTCTGGATCATCTACATCCATGCCACTGTCCCTCTTTTAGCATGAGAAATTCCTAAGGAAAGATAGCATTGCTCTAAACTGAGTTAAAGTCTTCTCCTTCAGGTTGGAAATCCCCTATAAAGGAAATTATGGCATTGTCGGATTCACAAATCCCTGTTAAAGTAATTCTCCTTTATAAACAGTTGTGACATACAACCCCCTCTTTAGAGATGACAAATTCTCTCTAAAGTCACACCCTTTTAGCTTCACATCTTGGGCTTTGAACAAGACACAAATAGACCCTTCAGCTTTACATCTTGGGCTTTGAACAAGATACAAACTACCCTTTAGCTTCACGTCTTGGGCTTTGAACAAGACACCAAAACAACCAATTTCCTCCTTCTATAGGAGGAACTACGAACGCTCTGATTTCCCTGTTTTGGTAAACGGGAATACGTAGGCATAAGATTGAAAGAAAAAATCTTAGCGCGCACACTAAACAAAAACCCAAAGTCCCATACTTTCATATATCCGTCCTAACATCTTAACCTCCCACCAATTAACCGAACACCACTTTTAAAAAAATAAACCCAATAGAGACCCCGAATCTTTGTAGCATCTGTAAACCAACAGTTTTGACTGTTTAACCTCAGTTTGCAAGCAGGGTTAATTTGAGACATCTATTTCCCTTCCTTCATCAGCTTTAATAGGATAAAAAATGAATTGAGCTGTAGATACCAAAGAGCGGTAGTGCTTCGCAACCACATCAAAAATCGCTCACTACAGAAAAATGGCGACTTCACTGTGGAGTCCTTGTTTGATCTATTTTGCCTTAGGGCATCGTCCCCATTTTCCACAGAAAAATGGAGACTTCACTGGGGAATGGCGACTCTGCTGGGGACGTGTCATTAGGATCTATCTCACCTTTGTAGCGAGATCTTGTTCTCTTCCCATCTATTAGGTGGAAACTTTAAAAGTGGCGCCCACTGTGGGGCTCTTCTAACTCTTTTTCTCTTCTCTTGTGTGAAAACCACAGATTGGGGCCGCCGTCGGGGAACCATTTTCTGTCAGGAACATAGAATTCATAGCTTTAAAGGTCTAGGATGATTAGGACAAATATATATACTGCTTTTCCTAATTGATATCTGTGTTTATTTTTCTGCTAATGGGAATGCGTGTGATGCCGCATGTGGAATGATTGAGTATACACTTAAGATAAGTGATGGCCACGAGGTCGACCATCAACCTCAGTGGAGGCTGACCAATGCAACCCATTCCCTCTCATAGGCAATGTGCCGATTGTGATGTCTGAGAAGCTAAGGAGACAAACCCTTTCGTAGTGCGGAAGCTATCGGAAATAGTTGTCACGCGATACTACCCTCATTTGAGGCTGGTGATCTATTCTCGGTGAATGGCACTTACTCTAAGATTTCTCTATAACTCGCTGGCGATCCGCTTGTTGTTTTGCTTTCCTGGGAGGAGCTGATGATAATGAGTACAGGTACAAAAATCACCCTAGTATAAACCTTTGGGGATGGGTAGAGCCTTGACTTCATGACAACGACCCTTTGACCCCATGCTTTTTCTATGTTTTTGTATGCTGCATTCATGCATTCATTTAAAAAACATTAAAACATTCAAAAAACTTCTCTTCTAGTCTCTCTGTTTTTTTTTCAAATTAAACTAAGACAGTGATTGCAAATATCAGAGAAAAGGATTGTGCTAATGGATTTCGGTAGAAGGAGAACTCATACGTACACCTTCAAGGTTCCAAAACTAGAGGATTTGAGAGGTTTGGCGAGAATGATCACAAACCAGGAGGCTTTCAGAGCCAAGTACGGATGTCTGCTACCTCTGTTAAAGGTCCACGTGATTGAGGGAATCATGGACGCGCTCGTTCAATTCTACGATCCGGTTTATCACTGCTTTACATTCCCGGATTACCAGCTAGCACCAACGCTGGAGGATTATTCTCATTTGATCAATCTACACATTACTGATCGAGCTCCATTTTCTGGACTGGAAGAAATTCCAAAGAATCAGACCATTACAAGAGCAATTCATTTGGACGAGTCTGAGGTCAGGACTCACATAACTACCAAGGGTGGCATACAAGGTTTGCCAGCCCAGTTTCTAATAAAGAAAGCTCTGTACTTTGCTAGTATAGGGAACGAGACTGCTTTTGAAAGCATTTTTGTTTTACTCACCTACGGATTATTTTTGTTGCCCAACATTAATAATTTCATTGATATCAATGCTATTAAGGTTTTTCTCATTGGAAACCCTGTTCCGACTTTGCTCGCAGATGCATATCATTCTGTATACTTAGGGAATTTGTACAATGGAGGGGAGATCACATGTTGTGTACCTTTGCTTTACAAATGGTTTATATCCCATTTACCTAAGTCTGCTGCTTTCTGGGATCACAAGAGTGCCTTGCGCTGGTCGCAGAAAATCATTTCTCTCACCAAATCTGATATAAATTGGTGCAATAGGATTTATGATGGAATCAGGATCATTGACCGTTGTGGAAACTTCCCCAACGTACCCCTTATAGGAACTAAGGGAGGAATCAATTACCATCCAGTTCCCGTTCGTCGTCAGTTTGGATACCGGATGAGACACGTCCCACGGGGTGTTCATCTGGAAGGTCTTTTCTTCAAGGAAGGAGAAAGTGACAGAGCACTAAAGACGGAAATAGTGCACGCTTGGAAACACGTTCATAAGAAAGGACAGGAGTCTCTAGGAAAACCAGACTGTGTCTCGGTGGAGCCTTATCTCCACTGGGTACAAACTAGGGCTCTCAAGCTAAAGATGCCTTATCCTTGTTACGGAATTCTTTCACAGAGGGAATCTGTCATGTACTTCATGACGGAAACTGAAAAGCTTCAGGTTACTCTCAACAAAGTTCAACGGGAGAGGAGGTCTTGGAAGAACAAGTACCGCACCCTCAATTTGGAGTGTATCAAAATACAGCAACTACTGAAAGATAAGGATGCTCTTATCAAGATTTTAAAGCAACATGCTGTGGATAACCAGGATGACCAAAGGAATTTGCTCGCTCCTTTCACTTGGCAAAGGAATGACAACCCGACAATGGCTCAAGAGCCCCGGCCAAAGAAAAGGAAGATACCAGAATCAGCACCCGAGTTCTCTCAGGACCCATTAGCGTAGGTTTATGTTTCTGCACTTAGTAATCTACTGTATTTCCATTTCTGTAATCCTTTGAAGTTCAATAAAAAGGGGTTTCCCCACTGTTTGATATTTGCAATCTAACTATCGAAGTTTATTTTGATTAAACCAAAAAATAATTAATATAATCATTGCATTCATCATTCTCACATCGCGTATTCTTCTTACCTACGAATCTCACGTTTGTGTCTCGGTTCTATGTCTCGTTCGTACAATACTCGGGCTAATCATCAGAAAAAGATGGATGATCTTGAGGAAGAAAATAGAGAGTTGAAAGAAGAGATTGACGCTCTGAGAGAGGATATGAGAAAGCTTCGTAAAGACATGCAAGCCATGGCAGAAGCTCAGCTACAAAGGACTGTGATCTCAGAGATCACCTCAGCGCCCATAGTGGAGAAGTTTGATCCTAGGTATCAGATGCCGAAAGATCGTCCCTGGGGCATGCCTGCAAACTATATCCCGGAAGGATATGTTCTGCCAATTGTTGAAGATCAGGCAATCGCGACAGATGCCGCTGGTCCTGAAGGTTACAAACTTCGGGAAAGTGAAGATGCCAGAGGCATATTGAAGACTCCTGAAGGTTACAAACTTCGGGAAACGCCAAGACTCACTGCCGTAGTCACGGTACCACCCCCTGTGGTGCACACTGTCCTAGAAGGACAGATTCCAGGATACCTACTGGTAAAAAGGAAACTATGTTTGACCGAATGGATGAATTCCAGGAACAGTTCTTGGAGATGCAGAAAGAACTGCAAGCCATTCGCGGTCAGGATTTATTTGGAAAGGATGTCGCAGACCTCTGCTTGGTCCCCAATGTGAAAGTCCCGCACAAGTTCCAAGTGTCCGACTTTGAAAAGTACAAGGGTAACTCTTGCCCTTAGACTCACTTAGTGATGTACGCTCGGCGAATGTCAGCTCAGACTGAGAATCAGGACCTGGTGATTCACTACTTTCAGGATAGTTTAACCGGTGCCGCATTAAAATGGTACATGGGTTTAAACCGTACTACGATTAGTACATTTAGAGATCTTGGAATTGCCTTCGTCCAACAATACAAATACAATTTGGACATGGCACCGGAGAGAGATCAACTCAGATCAATGTCACAAAAGGACAAGGAAACCTTTAAGGAGTACGCCCGGAGATGGCGTGAAATTGCTGCTCAGATTTGTCCACCTCTTGAGGAAAAAGAGATGACAAAGATCTTCTTAAAGACCTTAAGCTCATTTTACTATGACAGAATGGTTGCCAGTGCGCCCAGTGACTTCACCGAGATGGTGGGCATGGGAGTTCGTCTTGAGGAAGCCGTCCGAGAAGGATGTTTGACAAAAGACGCTGGACCATCAAGCAGTACAAAACGATACGGTAGTGTCTCCCTAAGAAAAAAGAGCAAGATATTGGGAATATCTCTCTCAGAAAGCAAAGGCGACGTTATCAATCGGTAGCAGCTGTAACTCCTGCTATCAGCCCTGCGCCTATTCCTACGTATCAACCTCAGGTTGCGCAGAGCCAACCTAATCAGCAAAGGATACAACAGCCTCTTCAGCAGGCTCGTCCTCCATATAATAACAGCCGTACAACACGATCATCAGGGTTTGATCCTATACCCATGTTGTATGTAGAACTATTTCTGTTATTACTGGCTAAGGGGCACATCCAGACTAAGTCTCCTCTTACAGTACCGGAAAATCCGCCTTTTTGGTTTAAGGTGGATCAAACATGCCCTTATCATCAAGGAGGATCAGGGCATAACATAGATAACTGTCTTAATTTCAAATCTAACGTGTAAAAGCTTGTTAGGAGCGGGCTCTAATCTTTCAAAGATACGAATCCCAATGTTCTCACAAACCCGCTGCCTCAACACGAGAAAGCTGCAGTCAACCTGATTGAGAGAGAGTCGAACAATGTCTATCAAATTCACGATGTACTCTTGTTGAGGACCAATTTGGTCAGGATGCACTGTAGACAGAGTGGATATGGCCATGTCCCACCTCGTAATTATCATCAATGTGATGTCTGCTTTAAAAGCAATCGAGGATGTTCTGTAGTGCAAGCAGCTCTACAGGAACAGATGGATCTCGGATGGATCCAAGAGCACCAAGTTCGCGGAGTTAACATGGTCTATACGAACTCCAACGTCATTCAGAACCACGACATATGTGCAATGAATGTCAACTTGGTGGCGATGCACTCAAGGTAAAGCCAGTATCATAATCTGCCACGACACGATTACAGTTCCTGTCTGACTTGCTCGGTAAACAAACAGGGATGCTCTTTCATACAAGAGGCCCTCCAGCGTCAGATGGATCTTGGATGGATCCAAGACTAGCATGATAGGAACCCTTATCAGATCAACATGGTTCAGATCTTCGATATTCGCGTGATGAATACCAACCTGGTAGAGTTGCATGCTGAGCAGGTCTGACTCAGATTCTTAATATCACACGACTATCAAAGCTGTAAAGCAGGTTGCGAAAACGATCGAGGTTGTACCCTTGTCCAGGAGGCACTTCAGCACTTGTTAAATCATTGGTGGATGCCAATCTATATGGATAAAGATACTCAACAGATTAGTATCAGTAACAGGAATCCCACTTGGCGTCAAAGTCAGGATGTCTGATCTGTGGAAGCTAACCTAGTGAGATTACATTGTATTCGAAGTGGGTGTGGCCAGGTGCCACCACACAACTATGGCCGTTGTAGTGTCTGTTCTGAAAGTAACCAAGGGTGTTACCTTGTGAGAGCAGCTCTTCAGGGTCAGGTGGATCGTGGAGAGATTCGCCCATATCCAGGTTCTAGACCCATCAACTGGACGTCGAACTACCTTGCCAATCAAGTCGAGGATGTTGTCACAATCTCTGGTCGTCACCAGACTAGGGATGTTTTTGCCATCGTTCCTCTACTTGACGAATCTAGAGTTCCCAACCAGGAACGGATCGAGATTACTATGATGGTCAGAAAAATCAGAAGGTTCCCATAGTCATCTATCTACCAGGACCACTACCGTATGAATCAACTAAGGCTATCCCTTACAAATATGGTGCAACGACAGTTGAAAATGGAAAGGAAATTCCATTACCCTCCGTCGTGAATATTGCAGACATCAGTCGTGTAACACGGAGCGGTCGAATCTTCAACCGAGGAGTTGAAGAACCTAACAAGGAAAAGGAACTTCAGGCAGAAGCTCCCGATCCATCAGTCGGTCAATCCAGTAATCCCGACCTTTTGAAAAATAATGATGAGATGCTAAAACTAATCCAAAGGAGTGAGTATAACATTGTTGATCAGCTGTTACAGACTCCTTCAAAGATCTCGGTATTACCACTATTACTCAGTTCAGAAGCCCACAGGGAGGCTCTACAGAAAGTCTTGGAGCAAGCCTTTGTGGAACAGGATGTAACAATTAAACAGTTCGATAGCATTGTCTCTAACATCACTTCCTGCAATAATTTGGGATTTAGTGATGAGGAATTACCCGAAGAGGGTCGCCGTCATAACATGGCGCTCAACATTACAGTTAACTACCAGGACGATGCTTTAGCCAGCGTACTGGTAGACACAGGGTCAGCCCTGAATGTTATGCCGAAGTCCACTTTGATGCAATTATCATTCAAAGGCCCTCCTATGAGAATCAGCGAGGTCGTCGTCAAAGCGTTCGACGGATCCAGAAAAACAGTTATCGGCAAAGTTGATCTTCCCATAACTATCGGTCCTCATATTTTCCAAGTCACTTTCCAGGTCATGGACATCCGGGCAACATACAGTTGTTTATTAGGAAGACCTTGGATACATCAGGCTGGAGCGGTCACTTCGACCCTCCACCAAAAGCTAAAGTTCGTTCAGAACGATCAACTTGTCACTGTCTGTGGAGAACAGGCCTTACTCGTGAGTAACTTATCATCATCTACTTGTGTAGAACCCGAGGAGGTTATTGGGACGCAGTTCCAAGCACTGTCGGTGGGCAAGGATAATCAATCCCAAGGAGGAACCTCGATTTCCTCATACAAAGATACTATCAAAGCGGTCGAGAGTACCGATACAACCGGATGGGGACAGCTTGTCATTCCTATTGACAATAAAACAAAGAAGGGTCTTGGTTTTTCTAAAACCTATACCCAGACAGTTGCCAGCGATAGAAGTCTTCATCCCATTCAGAACTTCTTCCACAATGGAGGTTTTCTTCACCCAATGTCTCAAGCAGTCCATGCTATCAATGAGGAAGATCCCTCTGACACAAATGAAGAATGGAAGTCATATCTTAATGAGGATGATTATATGTCTCAGGAAGAGGTGCCTATGCCATTTTGCTATCCCGCATAGAGTCCGAGATTTATACCACGGTCAGACGTCGAAATGATATACGGGGATTGTGATCCGGAAGGATGCCGTGCTCCGCCAAATTCATTAGAGGAAGACACTCCGATGAAAGACAATTTTGACTACCCCTACTATGGCCCAATGGATGGTCTGCCAATGTGGCAACCTTATGCAGGAGACTTGGGGCAAGAAAGTCAGCCGAATAATGAAAATCAGCTGACCGTCATTGAACAGAACACCTGTGTCCCCGCCATGTCATGGGATCAACACTCAGGTCATTCAGAAACTAATCAGCACGACGATGAATTTGCAATGTTTGCAGGACTTGAATTTATCAACTATGCTTTTCCCGAGGTCAACGTCATCGAGAGGGATGACCCCTCCAGTTCCAGAGAAGTGTGGGACACCTTGGGACAACCAAGTGGAAAATTTGACTATATGGTCAAGTACACCGCTCCCGAAAGCTCTCGTATCAGGCTCGAAGATATCCAGCCAACTGGATGGGGAGATACAGCTGAGAGAACAAATGCTCTGCAAAATGCAACAGAGGAATCCTCCTACGACAACTCTGCCTGGGAGACAGGTTCCAATGATCCTACTCCACCAGAAATCAGTGTTATTTCTGAAGACAAATCAAGGAAGGTGCCAGACTTTGTGATTCACCGAGGAGTTCGCCGCCAATGGGTTGCCGTCGAGGTTCCAAAGATCGTTCATCAGTCAAAGTAATTGCCATCTTTAACCTTTCACCCTGCCCAGGTGAAACAGATGTTTTGATAGGGCTCGCTTTTTGTAAATTTTCCCTCTTCGCTCCGCTCAAAGCGACAGAGTTTTGTTTTATAGGGCTGTAGTTTCAAGAATCGACTTGTTCATTAATAAAATAACGTCGTTCTGTAATTTCCACACTATTTGTTGTTTTCTCTTTTTGCTTTTTCAGAAAATGGTAATCCTAAAAAACAATTCAAAAATAAAAACAAGCAGTAATAAAAAAAGACACTGCACACACTTGTATTTTCTCTATCTTTTCTAAACACGAATCATACCGTCATGCAGATTGCTTGTTTTAAACCCAGTTGAAACATACGATCTGATGCCTTCTCCCGACTTTGGGTTCCCGATATTTGGGGCTGAAGAAGAAGTTGACAACGAAATTCCAGAAGAGATCTCCCGACTACTCAGACAGGAGGAAAGGTCCATTGAACCTCACAAAGAGCCATTGGAAACGATCAATGTGGGTTCGGAAAAAGAAAGAAAAGAAATCAGGATTGGAGCACTGCTCAGTCCAACTGCTAAGGAGAGTTTGACAACGCTTATCATAGAATTTCCCGATGTATTCGTTTGGTCCTATCAGGATATGCCAGGGTTAGATACCAGTAACGTGGAACATCACTTACCATTAAGATCGGAATGTCCACCAGTAAAGCAAAGGTTGAGATGGACTCACCCGGACATGGCCATCAAAATCAAAGAGGAGGTACATAAATAGATCGACGCAGGTTTCCTCGCTACATCTGAATATCCTCAATGGTTAGCCAACATCGTACCCGTTCCCAAAAAGGACGGAAAGGTCAGAATGTGTGTTGATTACAGGGATCTGAACAAGGCAAGTCCAAAGGAGGACTTTCCTTTACCACACATTGACATGCTAGTTGACAGTACAGCAAAGTTCAAAGTTTTCTCCTTTATGGATGGATTTTCGGGCTATAACCAGATCAAAATGGCGCCGAAAGACATGGAGAAAACTTCGTTCATTACCCCATGGGGTACCTTTTGTTACAAGGTGATGTCGTTCGGCTTGAAGAACGTCGGGGCAACCTATCAAAGGGCCATGACTACTCTGTTTCATGACATGATACACAAAGAGATAGAGGTATATGTCGATGACATGATTGCAAAATCTAAGACAGAAGAGGAGCATGTGACCCACCTGTCGAAACTATTCGAGCATTTGAGGAAGTACAAACTCCGCTTGAATCCCAACAAATTCCCCTTCGGTGTCCGTTCGGGGAAACTCTTAGGGCTCATCGTCAGCCAGAAAGGGATTGAGGTCGATCCTGATAAAGTCAAGGCCTTTCGAGAAATGCCTTCTCCGAAAACTGAAAAACAAGTCAGAGGATTCTTGGGACGTTTGAACTACATCTCCAGATTCATATTCCTTATGACCGCCACGTGTGTGCCGATTTTCAAATTACTCAAAAAGAACCAGGATTACGTTTGGTCAAAAGATTGCCAAACCGCCTTCGACAGTATTAAGGAATACCTGTTGAATCCACCGATTCTATCACCCCTAGTGGAAGGAAGACCACTGATCATTTACCTCAAAGTCCTAGAGGACTCAATGGGATGTGTACTTGGCCAACAAGACGAAACCAAACAGAAAGAGTCTGCCATCTACTATCTGAGCAAGAAATTCACCGACTGCGAGACTCGGTACACGATGCTTGAGAAAACTTATTGCGCTTTAGCTTGGGCAGCCAAACGTCTTCGCCAATACATGATTCGTCATACTACTTGGTTGGTTTCTGAGATGGATCTAATCAAATATGTATTCGAAAAGCCTGCTCTCACGGGAAGAATTGCCCGTTGGCAGATGTTATTATCAGAGTATGACATAGAGTACCACGCTCAGAAAGCCATTAAAGGAAGTATTTTAGCCGGTCATTTGGCTCATCAACCGATTGACAATCAAGAATCAACTGGGTTTGACTTCCCAGACGAAGATGTCATGTATCTAAAAATGAAAGATTGCGATGAACCGTTACCCAGTGAAGGGCCAGAACTAGGTTCCCAATGGGGACTTATCTTTGACGAAGCAGTTAATCATTATGGAAACGGAATTGGGGTAATCATTGTTACCCCTCAGGGTACCCACATTCCTTTCACTGCCAGACTTACGTTCAAATGTACGAAAAACGAGGCCGAATACGAAGCTTGTATTATGGGTCTCGAAGTAGTGATTGATTTAAGGATCAAAAACTTGGACGTATACGGCGATTCAGCCTTGGTTATCAATCAGATAAAAGGAGATTAGAACATATACCAATCAGGACTGATTCCTTACAAAGACTATGCAAGAAGGTTATTACCCTTCTTTAACAGAGTCGAGTTTCATCACGTCCCTCGTAGAGAGAATCACATGGCTGATGCATTAGCCACTCTCTCTTCCATAATTAGTGTAGGTCGATGGAATGACCTACCTAAGATCGACATAATGCGCCTTGAACGGCCGGCCTACATCTTCACGATTGAAGCAGTCATAGACAACAAACCTTGGTATCACGATATCAAATGCTTCCTTCAGAAACAAGAGTACCCATCTGGGGCACTCAGAAAAGATAGGAAAACCCTCAGAAGATTGGCTGGAAGCTTCTTCCTGAGCAGTGACACTCTTTATAAGAAGAATTTTGACTTGGTCTTGCTCCGATGCGTCGACATACCAGAAGCAGACATGCCTATGAAAGAAATTCATGAAGGATCCTTTGGCACTCATGCCAACGGACACACAATGGCGAGAAAAATTCTGAGAGCAGGGTATTATTGGTTGACCATGGAATCCGACTGCTACAAGTACATGAAGAGGTGTCACAAGTGTCAGATATACTCCGATAAAATTCATATACCGCCATCACATCTCAAAGTTCTTTCTTCCCCGTGGCCTTTTTCCATATGGGGAATCGACATGATTGGCTTGATCGAACCTAAGGCTTCAAATGGACATCGGTTCATCCTGGTAGCCATTGACTATTTCACCAAGTGGGTCGAAGCAGCGTCGTACGCTATTGTAACTCGACAAGTGGTGGTCCGATTTATCAAAAACAATATCATCTGCCGTTATGGTGTTCCGAGCCAGATCATTACTGATAATGGATCTAACTTGAACAACAAGATGATGAAAGAGTTGTGCGTTGAGTTCAAGTTCGAACACCATAACTCATCTCCCTACCGACCCAAGATGAACGGAGCGGTAGAAGAGGCTAACAAGAACATCAAGAGGATCATTCAAAAGATGGTTGTAACCTATAAAGATTGGCACGAGATGCTACCCTTTGCTCTTCACGGTTATCGAACATCTATCCGCACTTCAACAGGGGCAAACCCTTTCTCTCTAGTATATGGCATAGAGGCAGTTCTCCCCATAGAAGTAGAGATCCCATCAATTCGGGTATTGATGGAAGCTAAGCTTTCAGAAGCTGAATGGTGTCAAAGTTGGCACGACGAATTAAACCTGATCGAAGAGAAGCGAATCACGGCACTATGCCACGGTCAGTTGTATCAGTAGAGAATGAAGAGGGCATTTGACAAAAAGGTCTGACCGCGTGTCTTCCGAAAAGGAGACCTCGTGCTCAAGAAGATACAATCGTTTCTCACTGACTCTCGGGGCAAATGGACTCCAAAATATGAGGCCCATATATGGTCACGAAAGCTTTCTCAGGCGGCGCCTTGAGACTTGCAACCATGGACGGAGAGGAATTTGCATACCCCACGAATGTTAATGTAGTCAAGAAATACTTCACCTAAACTAAAAAAAACATCTCGGTGGATTGAAAACCCGAAAGGGCGGTCCAGGCAAAAGTTAGAGACATGAAAGAAATCATCCCGATGGATTGGAAACCTCATAGTACAATCCAGGCAAAAATAAGGGATAATGGCAAGTAACTAAGTTCAACAGAGGCAAGTCCCTCAGCAGCAGTTACATCATCCATCGGAGGAAAACTCCAGTCAAGGTCATCTTCGACAGAGGCTCAGGATGTCCTGAATTCAAAGTTGGTAGAAGGATAGTGGTCGTTATGTTTCAACGTAGCCCTTTTCCCTGTAAATTACCATTTTCAAACTTTGTATATACTCTTTGGAATCACGCGTTTGGCTGATCTCCATCTTATCAATAAAATTTGAGCCCTTGTGCTTTTGTTTGCAATTCTTATTTGTTTTAGCTTTACAGAACGACATTTTAACATAATTAGCGATTCTTGAAATAAAACAAAAATGAATTTACTTGTAAAACTTTTTCTGCTTTTAAATTAAAGATGGCAATTTCTTTTGACTGTTGAACATCGAAAGAACGTTGATTGCATCTCCAAAGGCGTTTGAATTTCAAAGTGCAGAATCAAAGTACTCCTTCTAGGCCAGTACGCTTGAATGAAGGATCAACTGTATGAGATGTGGCTTTCCCATATGATACCCTCGGCTGAGTTCTTATCTCCTAAGCCCGATCAACGGTATTCCCCGTAGGGTCTATCTCTCCTAAGCAAGGTAGAATTGCTACTTTTTTGACCAACGGTACTTCTTCGCCCTACGATGGCCGAGTATCCAGTCGTGTTTACTCGTCAGTCTGTATGTCGCGTCAGTTTTGTCAGCATATACATACATACATACATCATGCATTTGATTTGCATTCATATTCATATTGCATCACTATCACTCTAGTCGGTTTTGTCCCCTAGTGATAACAGTCTTCTCAATCGAATTGTCAGTTCTTGCCTTGTCAGGAAATGCTGCGTTTGAACAATCTCGCCTCCAGTGTATCTCTGGATTAGAATCGGCACTCGACCACTTTGATAACTTGAACCTCTGAAAGGCCAGAGAAGCTTTCTACAGATGTCACTCTTCACCCTCGAAGATGATATCCTTGCTTTCCCGGATTAAAGAAAAATCCCCAGAGAAAGCCTCCTAAGCAGAGATTTGGCAGTACAGCTGCCTTTCTCCGAAAGACCGCTGATGAAAAGGTCATCGGCACCTCAAAATTGGAGCCCATCATATGGCATTTCTCCGAGAAGATCCCGAGAAAAGTATGATGTAAGACCCCAAGCGGAAGCAATCTCTCAAGAGACACATTTTCCCCAGATAGAGTCGACAAATGGCGTCTCTAACAGAGAAGTTTGTGCACCTCTACAACTCAGACGAATGGGTTCCCCAGCAAGTCTGACATCAAAACTTTTTCCACTCAAATGGCATCTCCCCAGGAAAACCTGGCGAGAAGTTTGAGGAAAACCGCTACAAATAACGTCCCTTGTCAATAAAGTTTATTGACGGAAGAAACTTAGACTAGTTCCTTGGTAGGAAACCAGGATCGATGGGAAGTTTAAATCAGAAACTGAGACCAGTTCCTTGGTAGGAAACCAGGATCGAGGGGAAGTTTAAATCTGAAACTGAGACCAGTTCCTTGGTAGGAAACCACGATCGAGGGGAAGTTGACAACAGAAACTAAGACCAGTTCCTTGATAGGAAACCAGGATCGAGGGGAAGTTTTTACCTTTTCTAAGCATAATTGCTTAGGAAAAAGAAGATGAATACGCAAGCTGCCATTCATAGCCATCAAAATTTCGGGTATTCCGATATTTAATCCCCTTGCACCCCGAATGCTCGAATACCTTCGTCATTCACACCTTCGGGTCCAAGAAGATTAAATAGGGGCATCTGTCATACCTCAAATTTTGACCACTAAGATTTCCCATCATTGTGCAAATCATCATCACAATATGGATGAACCATCATGACTCATCAAATGCCTCAAGGGTTGTTGAGCATTTACTACAATCAGAATTAGGGTTTCAAGCCCTCTCAGAGTTCTTAGACAAAGGATCAATCAAGAAATGAGATGATATTCAACTTGTCTAGCCTCTAAAATATCCACAAAGGATCAAGAAGGACTCCCACTTCAAGGATTAAGCACAAGGCTGCTCCCTTATAGGTGGATCAAGTCTCAAGATCGCCAGTGTCACCAAATTAGGGTTTTGGTCGACCAGGGCCTCCAGATGAAAAATTTCATCTGGGCACAAGCCAAAGATCCAAAACATAACCTAATATACTCCATGGAACCTTATGTACCCAATTATCAAGTCAATTTGACCTCAGGGGATGCATTCACTAAAAATCAGGAATTAGGGTTTCTTGACCTAATTCACCCCAAGTTGACTTTTGGGACAAATCATGAACCAAGACCTCAAGACATGATTTGAGGGTATTTAATATACTATATTGATCCATTTGGGACAATGGATTAATCCAAGAAGCTTGAGCAACAAGTCTCAATTTCATCTGCACCACAATTAGTGTTTCGCGAGGAAAGTCAACTGTAACTTTGACTTTTGACCAGGACATGCTCCCAAACCCTTTTGACCATAACTCCTAAACCACAAGGCCATTGTTTCCCATTCAAAGCTTGATTTGTAGATCACCTTACCTTCTACAAAAGCTTCATACTAACTTATGTCCAAATTCCTCATGGATTTTGAGTTATGGAGTGATCAAAATCAAGAAAAGTCACTTTGTTCCAACACTTAGTGAAAATTTCACTAAGTCAGATTTTGCCTTACTTTTTTCCAAATGTAGGGACATTTTTCACTTGGATTCAAAAGAGATCAAAACCAAACATGTCCAAACAGTTGTTGTATCATGTAAGGGCTTTCCAAAATGGCCAAGAACATTACCAAATTCAATTTGAGCCATGAGATATGACATTGGCAAGTTGCCTTGCTGAAATCTGTCAAGGTAAGGCAGATTTTTGCACTTTTGGTCGATTTGCCAAAATCAGCCAAATCCAAATGTTCCTATCCACTTGGACACCTCAGAGGATTGAATCTAAAGGGGACAATCACTGATCCAAGCCTCCAAAGTCTTTGGAACAAGAAATAGCATGTTGAACCTAGAATTACCAAAATAGGGACAAGACTCCAATTTTGGATTGGAGCATTCAATGGAAGCATCAAGGTGGCATGGACTGAGCCATTCTCAACTGAATTCAGTCAAGACTTATCCAAGACCAAGGGGACCAGCAGCCTGTGCCCTAACCTCTAGTCAATGGCTAGAGGAGACTTGGGTTTTCATTTGCCAACATTGGCCAAACCTACTCAGCAGTTGCCATTCACTATTCCTTGCAAAACAAACTTGATCTACTATAAATAGAGCTCAATTGTGATCAGTTTGAGTACACCAAAGCCATCTAACAGATGCTTTCCTCAAAATCTCTACTTTCACTCCAATTTTGCCTTCTAACGCAAGTCACTATCGGGTTTTGAGTTTGAGAGCGTTTCCAATCAAACCAATCACACACACACCTCACATACATCATATAGAAGTGATCCAAACACTCATATAACATCTGGAACACAGATTTCACAAAATCACCAGCCAATTGCTCAAGTTCTTGACAGATTTGCAGTTGTGGTACCATCTCAAGTTCTAGATAATTTCAATCCATTCCAAACATTCATACATACTCCATGGCACCTAGGGAAGCTATCCAGATCATTGGAACCTAGCTGTAACACCTTCAACACAAATCACGATCACCAGCTGCAAGTGGTAAGCATGAGCTCTTCTAACTCTATGATCCATGCAATTTTTGCTGCACAATAATTTGGCCATATGTTCATAATCATGCATGGAATGTTTCCCCTCAATTAATTGCATTGTTTGAATCGTGTATCAAAAATCCTAGCCTTCATGCAGAAATTAGGGTTCTTGAGGATTTTTCGTGATTTCTTGTTTTATGCTTAATTTAAATGAAATTAATTGTCATAAACATGATCGTGTGGTTGAAACGAGTTGATTGGTATGTGGATTGCATGATATAATCTAGTATTCAGTGAGATTGAAGAGAAAATGCAAATCAGCCAAACCCAGAACACGCGCGTGTTCTTCAGCTGTTCTTGGCGCCATTTTTTGAAAATTCAAATATTTGAATTTTGTGATTTTGTTTAGTTGATTCAAAAATTAATTTCTCTCTGAGTTTTAATGATTTTGAGTTGATTCTTTTTTTTTAATAATTCACAATAATGTTAAAATATTTTATTTTCCCAAAAAATCCCAAAAATATTATTTATTTTATACAATTGATATTTTTGCAAAGAATTAATGTTTTAATTGTTTTTAACATTTAAAATATTTTTTCCACCTTGATTTTGCAACTTTTAATGCCTTCTAATTATTTTGTAGGTCAATACTTAATTTTTGAAGCATTAATCCAAGATCACAATTTGTTTTCCATATGTTAAACAATTTTGATCATTTTAATTAAATTTTTATTCAATTAAAACACATTTTGAAAACAAATTAGGGTTTTTGGATTAATTCAACCCTCATAAATCATTTTCAAAACACTTATGGGCCTCTAATAGAGTGTAAGACCCAATCCTTTTTTGACCAAATAATTTTTGGGCCTCAGTGTATTGTATAAGTCCCGATACCGTTAAAAACAAATAGCGCGATCGTCGCCTTTTAAAAAATCATCTAGGCCTCTCCTTGAGCTATAAGACCCATTTAAAACTTTTGGGCCTCTATTAGAGTGTAAGACCCAACCCACTTGTACAGAAACTTTTGGGCCTCACTTATTGTATAAGTCCCTCTGTACATTTTTAGATTCGGCACAATCGTCGCCAGTTTAAAAATAAACCATCCGGGCCTCTCCTCGAGCTATAAGACGCATTCAAAACTTTTGGGCATCTATTAGAGTGTAAGACCCAATCCCCTTTTAACAAACAATTTTGGGCCTCACTTATTGTATAAGTCCCTCTGCGTTAAAAGAAAACCTCGACGCGATCGTCATTTTTAACGAAAAGTCATCCGGGCCTACCTTCGTGTTATAAGCCCCACTCTTTTTCTTTAAACTTTTTGGGCCTCTTGAGAGAGTGTAAGACTCATCCCTTTGTACAGAAAACCTTTTTGGGCCTCAATCACTTGTATAAGTCCCTCTGTACAAATTCAACAGTACGTTCATTGGTAAAACCCTGGGCCTCTCCTTGAGCTGTAAGCCCCGAAATCTTTCTTTTTCAAAGCACTTTCTCCTTTGATTTTGAATATACTGTTGTTTTTCAATCTTTCTTTGTTGAACCACTAACTGAACAGCATGGAAGCTCTACAACCGAGTAAGTGTTTACACGCTTTCATTTACCGCTTTCATATACATATAACTGTATTGTGGGGCTGTTTCGCTGTAAGTCTTCTTTCATAAACTCATATCAACTGTGTAATAATAGTATAGATATTTAGAGTTTCCCCGACAACTACGTCTAGCATTAAGCCCGTTGATCACTCTTAAATAGTCAAAACTAGATCCCCATAGGATTACCAGACACAGTCTTCCCTCCTCTTGGGGTTAAACAATATGGAGACATGAAAGGCAGCATTCTCGGTGAACCCTTTCATAGATTGTCACTCGTAGAAGTTGTCAAAGAAACTCTACTCCCCAGAGATGATCTTTTCTCCGTGAATGGCATCTCTTGAGTTTCTTCCAAATTCTCGAACTTTCCTGGCTTGATCTATTCTCGGTGAATGGCATGTCTTGAATATATCGGGGTTTGGGGACCCACCGGCTTCTTAAAAGCATCGGCCTCCTCTTGGGCATTGTACAAGGACCCACGGGCTTCCTAAAAGCAACCTGACCTCCTCTTGGGCATAGTACAAGGACCCGCCGGCTTCTTAGAAGTATTCCCAGCCTCCTCTTAGGCTTCGTATAATGATCTCTTCCTTCGGGAATGATAGCTTCCTCTTGGACTTCGTACAAGGACCCGTCGGCTTCTTAAAAGCTTCCATCCTCCTCTTGGGCTTCGTACAAATTGTCCCGACGACCACCTAGAGGTATAGGAACAGAACTTAGCCATCTTCATAGAACAGTCCTTTCAAAGAGTCTACTACTGTTTCTCAAAGCACAGTACAAAAGATGAAACTCTAGACACGGCCAGTCTAATTTCCTTGAGTCTCAAAGACATTTCTCAAGTGACCCCTTCGTTAAATAGAAAGAAAACCCGTAGACTCGGACAGTCTCAATACCCTTTGGATTTCCCGTTTCCTTAAAGAATAGGGAATAACCCTGATCCTCGAATCAAATCCTTGAGTACAGTGTTACTCATATAAGAACTGATTTTCTCTTTTAAAATTAGTATATTGGATCTGTCACTCAACTGAAACAGTTACAATAGCCTCCTCTTGGGCTTTGTACAATGATTCTCCCCAGCGGAGCTAACAATTTTAGCCTCCATCTCGGGCTTCGTACGAGATACAAAAGACTCCCTCGTTGAGTCAAACAACATTTAGCCTCTCTCTCGGGCTTTGTATGAGACACATAAGAAACTCCCTTGTTGAGTCAATCACCATTTCGCCTCCATCTCGGGCTTTATACGAGTTACAAAAAGGTTCTTATTGAGCCAAACAAATTTTAGCCTCTCTCTCTCGAGCTTCATACGAGATACAGAAACACTCTCTTGTTGAGTATAAAAGATCCACTTGTAGGATCAACCCCTTTTAGCCTCTCTCTCGGGCTTTGTACGAGACACAAAAACACCCTCTTGTTGGGCCAATAGCCTCCTCTTAGGCTTTGTATAAGAAAACCACTGGTTGATCCATTCAACCTTTTAGCATCAAAGTTGTGCCTCATTCACAGTACACAAACATCAACAACTCCTTCCCCTTCATCTAATTGCTGTAAGCGGCAAGCCTCTGGATCATCTACATCCATGCCACTGTCCCTCTTTTAGCATGAGAAATTCCTAAGGAAAGATAGCATTGCTCTAAACTGAGTTAAAGTCTTCTCCTTCAGGTTGGAAATCCCCTATAAAGGAAATTATGGCATTGCCGGATTCACAAATCCCGGTTAAAGTAATTCTCCTTTATAAACAGTTGTGACATACAACCCCCTCTTTAGAGATGACAAATTCTCTCTAAAATCACACCCTTTTAGCTTCACATCTTGGGCTTTGAACAAGACACAAATAGACCCTTCAGCTTCACATCTTGGGCTTTGAACAAGATACAAACTACCCTTTAGCTTCACGTCTTGGGCTTTGAACAAGACACCAAAACCAACAATTTCCTCCCATGGAATAGGAGGAACTACGAACGCTCTGATTTCCCTGTTTCGGTAAACGGGAATACGTAGGCATAAGATTGAAAGAAAAAATATTAGCGAGCACACTAAACAAAAACCCAAATTCCCATACTTTCATATATCCGTCCTAACATCTTAACCTCCCACCAATTAACCAAACACCACTTTTAAAAAAATAAACCCAATAGAGACCCCGAATCTTTGTAGCATCTGTAAACCAACAGTTTTGACTATTTAACCTCAGTTTGCAAGCAGGGTTAATTTGAGACATCTATTTCCCTTCCTTCATCAGCTTTAATAGGATAAAAAATGAATCGAGCTGTAGATACCAAAGAGCGGTAGTGCTTCGCAACCACATCAAAAATCCCTCGCTACACCCTGTGAATGCAGACGTAGTCAAAAAATACTTTGCATAAAAGAGACCCGTTGGGCATAAAAAGAAGATCCAGGCAAAAAAGGGGCATCCCGACGAACCATAAAAAGAAAAGGTTCGGGCAAAAGTTAGGGATAAAAAGAAAAAATAATAATAAACCCGCAAAGTTGAAAACCTGATAAGGCAGCTTTGGAAATAATGGGTATCCCGGTGGATTGAAAACCCGTAAAGGGCGATCCAAGCAAAAGTTAGGGATTTGAAAGCAAGAGGTTACGATCTGCGTTCGATCTGTGAACACTTTTGATACATGGGAATTCTGAAGGAAAAGATCAGCCTCTTCGAAGGTCAAAACATATGCGGATAAGCGAGACATACTGGTCATAGCTGAATTAAATCATGGTGGATATCTGTTCCCCCCATATTGCCGACACGTGTATTTCCTTTTACTTTTTTGCGCAATTACCTCTTTTCAGGAATTGCCTCCGAATGTAAATGCCTATTTACAGGCCAATTCATTCAATAAAATTTTCACTTCAGTCAAAGAGCTTTCCATTTTTGTTTTATTTTTACTGTTTTGTTTGTGGAAAAGTCCGATATTTTGATAATACATTGCATGCAAGATGTTAAGCTTTGCGAAGCATATCGAAAAACAGTGGAAATTGCTCATGAAATAGTCATTAGGATGATAGTCTAGATAACCATTTTGCGTTGTCTATTGATTTTGTTTGCATGGTAGAAGGATTTCTCCCCAGGAGAGTTACTCTCTTCAGCATCTGAAAGATCATCATCCTCAGCAGAGCTTACTCTTCCCTATAAGTGTACAAGGGAGTGTGTCCCCAACCGAAGTCATGGTTGATCTATTACTCCCCGGCAAGTAGTCAGAAGTGGTTTGTTTCAAGGGTAGGAAACGTATGTTTCACTAGCAGTTGTGTGCTCTAATCCCCAGCCAGAGTACAAAGGATTATATCCCCAACTAGAGTGTTGGTTGGTCCACTACTCTCCGAGCAAGTAGCCAGAAGTTGATATTTCTGCGTCTCCAGTAAGAGACTAAGGGCATATCTCCTTTGGACAAAGATGTTATTTCCCCACAGAGTCTGAACACCCATTTTCCTCAGCTAATCAGGAATTATTTTCTTACCAACAATGGTTTGGTCTGATCCCCAACAGATGATTAAGCTTGAGGACATCCCCTAGCAGAGATGATGTCGTCAATCACCAAGCAGGTTTTGCTAATTGTGGCTGACATTCCCCAGCAGGATAAGGGTGATGTCATTTCCCCAGCAGCGGGTTAAGTCCAATGGTGTCTCCAGCAGGTCTAGTATTGGAGATTTGTCTCCCCAAGCGAGGTCTGGTGGTAATCCTCGCAGCAGTTTGTTCAACGATAGTTAATATCCCCAGCAGGTTTTAAGTCCAAGTGATATTTGGCACTCTTCTGATCCAGATCTTGGTTTCCTTTTCAAAGAGTAGGTATAATCCCCAACAGAGTGGAATTTCTCTCGGGGTTTCCATCTCCAGCAGAGCTTGCGATCAGGAAGTCGTTCATGGAAGTCTTCCCCAGCAGGGTTTTATTCTCGGATACAATTTAGTTTGTCATCCCCAGTGGAGCTGCCTTGGTTTTTAGCATTTATTTTGATGAGACGCCTCTTTTGCATTGCATAAGCATTTTTGCATGGCATCCTCCCAAACGCGTAGTATTTCCATTTCGTATGGAGCATTGCGCCATAGAAAATTCATACATATGCATTTGAAGCATAAGTCAGGCTTGATATATGTTACTAGTTTCTTTCCCCAGTAGAAAGAGATGTAATTTAGGAGATGTTGTTTAACATTACACCGTAACCAGTGGGTCTTTCTTACTGTTGTTCCTTCTGGTACTCCCCTACAGAGTTGTCTGTGTAGACTTCTCTTCCTCCAACGGAGTCATCTTCTTTTCAGGTCGTAAGTCCGTTGATTCTACTTCCTGTGCATTTGCGGCTGTTATCCTAACTTTTGGTTGATATTCCATTTTTTATCCCAACTTTTAGTTGGTATCCTTTACTTCATTCCAACTTTTGGTTGGTATCCTTTCTTTATCCCAACTCTTGGTTGGTCCCCCTTTGTTGTATTCCAACTTTTGGTTGGTCTTGCTTATTGTGAGTACGCCTTTGGTCGGCATCCTAGTTATTCCAACTTTTGGTTGGTCTTGCTTATGGTGAGTGCGCCTTTGGTTGGCGTCCTCATTATCCCAACTTTGGTTGGTATCCTTTGCTTCATTCCAACTTTTGTTTGGTATCCTTTCTTTATCCCAACTCTTGGTTGGTCTCTTTCGTTGAGTTCGCCTTTGGTCGGCGTTCTTATCTATCCTAACTATTGGTTAGTATCTCTTATTCCAACTTTTGGTTGGCATCCTCTTCGTTCGTCCCAACTTTTGGTTGGTCTTGCTTATTGTGAGTACGCCTTTGGTCGGCGTCCTCGGTTTCCCAACTTTTGGTTGGTATCATTTGCTTCATTCCAACTTTTGGTTGGTATCCTTTCTTTATCCCAACTCTTGGGTGGTACCCCTTTGTCGTATTCCAACTCTTGGTTGGTATTCTTTGTTGTGAGTTCGCCTTCGGTCGGCGTCTTCGTTATCCCAACTTTTGGTTGGTCTTGCTTATTGTGAGTTCGCCTTTGGTCGGCGTCCTCGTTATTCCAACTTTTGGTTGGTACCCTTTGTTTGTTATCCCAACTTTTGGTTGGTCTCCGTTTGTTATCCCAACTATTGGTTGGTACACTTTCCCTTATCCCAACCTTTGGGTGGTATTCTCTTTGTTATCCCAACTTTTGGTTGGTATCAATTGCTTTTGAGTCCACCTTCGGTTGGAGAGCACTTTATTTTGTATCTCCCCACAGGTTGCAAATTTCAAGGTTATTTTGGTATTCAAACCCCGTGTATCCCGATTGTCTGAAAGTTGTCGCTATCATACCCTCGGATCCAAGAAGTTTGAATAGGGGCAGTTGTAACACCTCAAAATTTGCCCTCTTGTTGTTGCCTAGCTTATGTTTCATTGCATTACATTTAGACCTCATTTCATCTCATATAGCATGCATGTTGCATAAGGGCATGTGATCAGTGGATTGCAGAGCATGGACTATCCCAAGCCATGGAACAAGAGCCAAGGGTCTCCCAACAATTATCAAGGGTCTTTTACATCTCACATGATCTCAATTAATCCCACAAGTCATTGGAAGATGGGAATTCATCAAGAAGATTGGACAGTGCATCATCTCCTATCAAATAGTCCAAATTAGGGTTTGTGATCCAAGCATTCTCCTGATGAAATTTTGGTTCAAACTTGATCTCAATGTTTTCTATATGATGTCAAGTACCTAAGGATGGAAGATTGGCCATTGGTTTATTTCAGAAGAGGTTCAATTGGTCAGTTGATTGAGAATCAAGAAATTGGGGAAAAAGTCAGCTGTGCAGTGAGAAAAGTCAACTCCTGACTTTTCAAGGTCAAATTCATGAAGTTCAAGTTACATATGTTCATTGGACAATATTTGGTCAAGAAATGATGGAGGAATCACGAAAAATAAAGAAATGTACAAAGTTTCCATTTTTAGAAACTTAGGGTTTCCAAAAATGGCAAGTTTGGACCATTTTACACCACACTTTGAGGCGTCCTTTCTTCAAGATAAAAGCTCCAAACTTCAGGCCCAAGTTGATCCAATTAAAGTTCACACTCTAAGCTTCAAATCCATATAAAGAACTCTTCCATTGGATCAAAATTGAGGGAGTTATGATCAATCAAAGTTTGGTAAAATCAAGGCAAAAACCAAATCATGGCAAAGCAAGTTCAGGCCTCTAAGCCATAATTTCATCAAACACTTGGTGTGCCAAATGTCAAGCCATTTTTCTCATTGAAGGAAGCTTCAAATGAAACAAATGTTGAACATCAAAGTTGTTCCTCTCAATGTCCTCTTCAACTTTGATGTTGGACATTTTTTAATTTGAGCAAGTTATGAGAGAGTTATGATGGTCCCAAGTTGATGGTTTCATGCTGAAAATTTTACAAGTCACGTTACCATGCACACACTAGGTCACACGCCCATGCACCAGTTTTGTACCTTGACATTCCAAGCCATTTTTCATCAACTTCCAAGCCTCCATTCAATTCAATTCCCACATCAAATATGTTCCATGATGTTTCCTCTTTCTAATGCCACCAAAAACTCATTATTTCATGCACTAAATTGAGATAAATTCATCCCTAAACGTCTATAGTTTCCACTGATTTGTTTTGATTTTAAGTTGAGAATGTTATTACATTAGTGTTGTTGTATCAGCTTGCACGCACACTACACCATCCACTCTTTACTTCTTTAAGCCAAACACGTTCCCTTACATATTGTACCATACCATCCACTATACATCAAAGAGGAAAAACAAAAGAAACTTGTTCACTAAGTTTCTGCAGCATAACATCATCAACACCGTTTATTCTAATCACCACCATAGACATCATGAACTTCATCCTCACCATATCCAAACCTCACCAACTCGCCACTAACTAACTTGACTCAGTTAGTTAGATGCAACTCATTTAACCAACTCAGTTAACTCATTCTCCAACCATCAACCACGTGAGTTAACATCTTAACCCCGCCTATATAAGCTAAACTCAACACTATTGGAATAGAGCTTCTTCATTTCTCAGATTTTACAAATCCTTCTCTCCAAACTCTCTATGAACTCTCTCTCTTTCATTGCACGAATTCATCAATCTTCATCCACATTTCATCTGCATCATCATCAATGTTTCATTTCTGATCAAGAATAAGAGAGAAGAAGTTCATTTCATCAAGTGTAGTTTCATTTCATTTGGAATTTTATGCGTTCGATTCTCTTTGTGTGCATGTGATTTGTGAATTTTGAAGCCAGATTCTTAATCTACGTGACTTCCTCTTCATTTTGATGTGCGGTTCATAGATTTCTAGACATGTGAACGTTTGCAGATGGCCGGAGAAGGTGACCGGAGGTCCTTCTCCGGCCGGTGAGATGCGTTTAGGGTTTTAGGTGCAGTTTAAAACGTGACCGTCTGATCTTTTTAATCCAACGTCTATTATCTTGCCAGCGCATAAATGATGGTGTGGTCTCTCACGTGACTTCTTTTTTGGTTTCATTTAATCACATGTGCGTGCGTGCATGACAGCTATTGTGTTTGTGCATTTTAATTCGTTTGATCTGATTGCTTTTAGTATTTGACCATCATGACTTCATCCTATGGCCCTGATTGAATCACATGTTAACTGATTATGTACCATCCCAAACACAAACACACACCTTAGTGGACTGAGCTCATATTGCTTTTCACACTCCCCCTATTGGGCCCAAACTTTTTTAAACGTGACATTTGCTTTCGCCACACCCCCTGCTAATTTTCATTTCATTTTAATTTTTCTTTTTCCATATTGTTTCATTTTTTATTTTAAAAATACCAAATAAACTCTAAAAATTCCAGATTAATTCATGTGTGTTCTTAGCATATTTAACTAATTTTCTATTATTTTTAACTCTGAATTTATTGATTTTAGATCATAATTTCATAATTTCTTTTAATTTCTTTTTGAGTGAGTTTCTCCATGAACACTTGAGCTTGCACATTTTATTTCTCTCATTTCACACACTGTTTTTCATCCATTCTTTTTGTAATGATTAAAGGACATGTTGAAGCATATAAACCAATTTTCATTTGATTTTTAAATGTCATTTTATCATGTGTTTGGATGTGTATCTTTAAGTGTTCTTGTGGTGTGTTCCCATGTGCTTTCATGAGGCCTTTTGATGAATTTTTCTTTTGAGTTTTGCTATGAGGTTTTGTAGCATGTTTTGCTTCTGATCAGTGATGTATATAACCTCCTTCCATATTTTCCTCATGTACTTTGATATGTGTTTAATGCTTTGTGATTGGAGTAACTTTTGTGCACTTTCTTCTACTTCATGCTAACATGTTTTGATGAGGCATTTATTCCACCATTGTATGATTGTTTGTGCATATTTTATAGGTCATTTGTATGATATTATAGGTCATCCTTGTGTCATTATAGGTCACTTTGACTTATGCTTGCATTTGAGATGAGTTTATGCATTATAACTTGAAAGTTTGACATGGTTCTTTCTCTTGTATCTTCTTAAGCTCTACATGCTTCATGTGTGCATTTTTGTATGCCATTTCATACATTCCATTTGCAGTTTATTGATGGTATGCCACTGCCCATATGCATTCATTAATCATTCCATATGCTATACATCATTAGCATGTCACTTTGCGTATATGATTGAACTTGTTTCTTCCCTTTACTTCTACTTCATCTTATTTCTTCTACTTGTATCATTGCATCCATGTTTTGTAGGATGATTCATATGCATTAGAAGACATTTATAAATGTTATATGGTTCTGACCTTGAATGATTTTCATCTCTTAGGATCTTTATCCATTGATTTTTAATTTGTTTGATCATTACTTGTTATTCTTTCCATATTTCACTACTTGTAAATAGTTTTTGAACTAACGTTTTCATGTAGGTGCTAATGGTAAGTAAGTGTGTGGATATGCTTCCACATACACTTATTTCTTTTAATTTCTCTTATCTCTTTTAATCATTCAACTTGTGATCGTGATAAGCATTTATATTCTTTCCTTGAATAACTTCTTTCTTCTCCCTTTTGAGTTATAACTCGTCTTCTACTTTAGAAGTGAGTTTTTTAATTCACTCTTCTTCTCCTTTCTCTTAGGATTAGGTTTCTTAAACCACATTAACCATAGGAACATCCATGTATGACAATTTTAGGGTTTGAGACTTAGTCTCCCTCATTAGATTTACCTTTCTCCATCTTTGAGTCCTTTCTCTCCTCATCTCAAAACAAAAAAAAGCAAAAAACACTTAATAAAGGTTACCGCATATTGCATGTGATCCTAGAACATGGGAAATGGAAGGAGGAGGGTTTCTCTCCACCTTCCTAGAATGTTTAGCATACGTCCTGTTAGGAAGACCATGCGACGCATTCGATCCTATATTATAGACTTTAATGCAATACGTGCTATTAACACAAAGATAATCAAAACACTTCTCCTTAAAAGACAAAAACAAACAAACAGTTCTCTTCTCATCTCCTCCATTCCATTCTTAAGGATTCGTCATGTCCGTTCTACCGCAAACAGGTAACACCTAAGTCTCCTTACAGCGAGCTGCAACACCTAACTGCTGGGACGCGCACTCTGACGTTTCCATTAAAAAACACAAACAAAACACTGACTTTGTTAAGTCAAACTATGACTGCTCTGATTTCCTCCTTCTGGTTAGATTGAGGATACGTAGGCACGAGACGGCGATGTCTTGGCGAGCAACCTCCCCCTAGTTTGTGTCCAAACTACGTTGACTCTGATTTTCTTGTTCCCGAGGGAATACGTAGGCCTAGGACTCCGAGGACGTCCTATCGAGTCACTTCTTTTTCTTTTCTTCCTCGCTTCTCCGCTCTTTTCCGTTCCTGTTCCTTCTCTGGTCCAGTAGCAGTGGAGCTCCAGACGATGACACCCTTTGATCGAAACAGCAGGCGTGGATCCCGTCGGGTACGATGGACGCGTTGGGTGCTAATACCTTCCTTTCGCATAACCGACTCCCGGACCCAGTTCTCTTGGTCGCAAGACCATGCTCTTTCCTTCCCTCGGGTTTATGCAGTGTTTCCTTTCCCTCTCTTGGGATATATACACTTTGCTGGCGACTCTGCTTCGGTGCCACTTTCGCGTTTATACTTGGATAAAAATCCCGGGAGCGACAAGAGGTCAGGTTAACTGCCAGCCTATTCCAGTACCACTAAGCAAACTTTTCACACTACTGATTCGGAACAAGTTGGTGATGCCTCGACTTCACAACCCTGTGCCAGGACCTTGGTACAATGCAAACCTGACTTGTGAATTCCACAATGGAGCCGAAGGGCGTGACTTGGATGGTTGTCGAGCCTCAGAAGCCACTGTGCAAATGCTGATCTATGACAAGGAGCTGATCTTCGAAGAAGAGCAGCCAGAGATTGAATGCAAATTCCACACTGGGACAATGGGGCATCCCATTGAAGAATGCAAAGAGTTCGAACAAAAAGTGCTAAATTTTCTAAAAACACCGCAACCCCAAGAAGGCACGTCAGATGCCAATGTCTCAACTTTTGAAGCAAAAGGCAAAAGACATGCAAGGCCTCTCAAGGTTCTGTATCACAAGGAACAAGTGATCAGTGGCGAAGGTGTTCCTCCATATGGGCCTGGAAACTGAAATCTTCTGAAATCAATTCGCCAAAGATGGCTGTATTTTGTTCATTTCAGTATTTTCAATTGTATTTCCTTTGCACTTTGAATTTGTATTTGCTTATAAGCTTTGTTGTACTTTCAAATTGGCAGGATTAATGAAATGTTTGTGCACCTTTTGATTAAGTCCATTCGTTTCACTCATTTACTTTTATGTTCATAAAACCAAATAAAATATTTATCTGTTCCACTTCATCAAACTGTATGTTGTTAAGCAAAGATTGGGGAGGATGATGAAAACATTATATCCATAAACATTGTGGTATGCTTTCGATAAAACCTTGCCGAGGATGTAAGGCATTGTTTCAATTCCCAAACACTGGAGAAATAAGGAAGATAATCCCTCGTTAACCCTTTGAGCCTAGAAGTAGGAGTTTTCTTTCCTTACACAAAAACCCTTGAATCTTAACCTTGGGGTGGGTAGTGATGCTCCGCAAGTGCACGGATTTATCGAAGTAATATAAAAGATTGTCGAACCCACAGAGACCAATGTCAACCTACTGTAATCTATCGTTGCTTTGTAAAGCTATGGCTATGATTAAAAAGGTATGAACGGTAATAAAAATGCTACTTACTAAAGGTTTAGAAATAACAATAAAACGAGCCCGAAATATGATTTCTGCGCACCTAAGGGACTTATAGAAAACGGGTACTGAATGTGATTATACGCCTATTCCGTAGGAAATGCCAACTTAAAGACTCTGTCTCACACTCTCGCGCTATTGACAAAAGTCACGCCTAATGACCCCAAGATTTTGCTCTCGCTCGCTCGATAATTAAAAGACGCATTTTGAAAATTAACAAAGCCTAAACGAAGCCTAAAGCGCTCTCGCTGTGTTTAGGATCGATGCTCAGTGTCTACTATCTGGTGCGTAGCTCAAACTCTCGCTATATCGGACACACCTTAATGCATTTCTCACTCTCGTGACAAAACATTGTTAAGCAACCCCTCGCTCTCACGACAAAGTTACCTAAATTAAACATAGACACTAAAACCAGAATATCAAACAATCATATTTTCATACCGATGGCTCCTACAGAGTCCCGTTGGAACGACGGTCCTCATACGACGGTCTCTAATTATAATTAACCGGACATAATTAAATCTGATCTTAACATGTTAAAGCATTCAAATTCTAGAACTATCATGTTAAAACAAATTCGAATATAATCTATACTATAATGCAGTAAATAAAGAACCTGTAAAAAATGCGGTAAATGGAACTGAAGTCAAATACGAAAATGGCAGCAAGATTTGTATTGATACTTGAAGTGATACAGCAGTACAAGGAAATAGGAAATACAAAGTGCAGCAATTCCTCAGTGTGAGTAATTGCTGCTTTGAAACTGAAATATATGCCTAAGTTCTAAAACGTGATTCGGCAGCGCTTCCGCGCAATTTCCCGGATCCCCAAAACACACACCAGAGGGGTCTATAAATTGGAAAATCTTGGCTCCAAAAAGTTGTCTTCGAATTTGAATTTGAACTAAACAAAACTGCCAAACTGCTGCAGGAAAACTGCTCCTGCGCATAATGGCGACCACCGTTTGCAAATGGCGAACGCCATTTGTTTGAAATGGGATTTCCCTCTTTTTTGGGACATGGCGAATTCCATATGGTTCCCCTTAGGGAATGGCGAACGCCATTCATCTAGAGGAAGGCACAAAGCTCCAGTTCTTCTCTTTTTCAACTCTTTTGCCAATGGTTCTTGTCCTTTTCTTCGATCAAGCTGATATTGGTCCTGAAAACACAAAGCAAAGGAAAACATAATAAATCAAAGCAAATAGTATGAAAGACTAGATAAAATGGTACTAAAAGTGTGCGTAATGAGTCAGAAAATACGATACGAATTCGAGTTATCAAACTCCCCCACACTAAGACTTTTGCTTGTCCTCAAGCAAACTCCCAATGATATAAAACAGTAAGTTCAACGCTCGACTAATAGGCACGACAAAAACAATCAAAGCACAAGGTTGCTAGGCTAATGATAGACGGATAGGTACTAAATAATGAAAACAAGGATACCATAATGACACGATTCTACAAAAGCGGACAAAGAGTTCCTTCCTATTCAATACCAGTTCAAATCATGACATTATAACTTGAACCTACAAACTTCCTTCTTTTTCACCTCTCTTTCATTCGAACACAATCACATTAAGCCCGTTATCCCTCGTGTTTACATGGTAAGTGAACCTGTTAGTGTTTTATGATCTCTTATTCAACACAACCTTTTTTTTCTTTTTCTTTTTCTCCCTTTTTTTTGCAATGAATTTCAAGAGTCTGAGCCTTTGGGCTAAATGGTCGGGTGAGGACCACCTAGCTTAGTTAGATCGGGTCTTTGATTCGCAAAATCTAAATAAAATCACATAATCCAAACTCTGAGATCAACACATATTTGCATCAGTTCATTACTTAGTTCACACGCAAGGATGGTGCTGACTGCTGATATAAACTAATAAAGAGGCTACTTCTAAAGAACTAGGAACAAGGTCTCGACATAATGTGTATTTAAACCGATATCACATACTTAGGAACTCTAGGGTGTAGGAACGGTACCAATATTAGCAAAACTTTCCCAAGTCCGTCCACATAGCCTAAAACAAAGATAAAACAACATATACTTAATATGTCATGCCATTGAGTTAAACGGTAAATTTTTGAAATTGGGGTCAAAATAAGGGAGTTTTCAAACAATGCGAAAATGTAAAGTAAAAATTGACTCAACTAGCACATATGACTCAATAAAGTAACAGACTAGAAAGCGATAAATTGAAAGCGGTAAAGTTCCTCCCCCACGCTTGAATCAAACATCGTCCTCAATGTTCCGATAAAAGGTGGAAAAGGAAAGATAGAACCTGTGTGAATGCTACTGCATTCCAAATCCTCTCTGATCATCTCTTGTTGTCCATATCTTCGCTGGCCACTTCCACTTCGGCGGTGGGCGCTTTGAGATACCTTCATTTGTTGAATTTTTTCTTTTTTGAAACAACTCATAGTGCTGCCCGTTTCCGGAGGAAGTACCTGCAAAAAAGTGTTAGAAAAATACAGTGTGGTATCGGTGTCACCACCAGCAGAGACATTCGCAAGAATGTCCGTCGGCACCTAGGAGAAGTTGAGACGAGACAAGAAATACATTTCTTTATTTCCTGCAAACACAAACAATAAAAGTAAAACATTAAATTAAAATCTCGTGGGTTGCCTCCCACGCAGCGCTTTGTTTTACGTCGATAGCTCGACGACTAATAATCTTTGGTTTCCATGGCCACTTATCAAGCCATCTCACATATCCCTCACCTTTTCTTTTCTTTCTCTTGTGGGGCGGTTCATTCTTTTGAACTTGTGGTGGCGGTTCTAGATCTATCCTAAGTATCAACTTTTCAAGTTTGGGCTCAGTTATTTCATCCACCACCTCAAAGGATAACATTACCCTCTTCACTCTAATGGTTTCCCTAGTTTCAAGGTCTTCTAAATTTCTCTTTTTAAGCAGGACCTCAGACAAAGGTGCATTGGAGTGGATATTTTCCAATACCTCCACATATGTTTTGGATTTGGAGTCTACCTTAACTTCTACAAACCTTTGCGGGAAAGGAATTGGTGGGATATAGGGAAAAGGACCAATGATAGGTGCATCCTTCTCTACCTCTTCGACAACCTCCCTTTCGGATGGTGTCAGTGGATTTTTCTCAATTTCTACACTTTTCTCACCATAACTCTCTTCAAATTCATTATCACTCTCCCTAGGATTTTCTATTTGTTTTTCACTATTGATTGTTACAACATCCACATGTCTCTCAAGGAAGGGTCCTATAGGTGTCTATGCTAACAGAGATATTTGAGTCTCCAATGCCTCAGTGTGAGTCACGAGGGACTCGATCACAGCGTTCATATGCCTAAAGGTTTCATAAGTATCGAGATGTTGTTTTCTAAACTCTTCATTCTGGAGATTTTGCGTCTCTACAAAGCGTTCCATCATGCATTCAAGCCTAGAGTTAGTTGTTGTTTCAATGAAATCCTCAATTAATGTTTCGAGGTTGGAATTATGGGATTCCTGTGGTTCCTCAAAATATTGGGATTGGTAATCATAGAGGAAATTTGGTTGAGAGTGAGTGAGCATAGCATTGAAATCCTCTATCAACATTTCGAGGTCAGGATTATGGGATTCTTGTGGTTCCTCAAAATATTGGCAATGGTAATCATAGAGGGAATTTGGGTGATACATAGAGTTTTTTTTTCAAACAAGAATGCCTTAGTCTATACGATGCAACAAAGGAATAACAATATTGACCATTGGTCCCCGGGAACGGCGCCAAAAACTTGATGCTCTGCAAGTGCACGGATTTATCGAAGTAATATAAAAGGTTGTCGAACCCACAGAGACCAATGTCAACCTAATGTAATCTATCGTTGCTTTGTAAAGCAAAGGCTATGATTAAAAAGGTATGAACGGTAATAAAAATGCTACTTACTAAAGGTTTAGAAATAACAATAAAACGAGCCCGAAATATGATTTCCGCGCACCTAAGGGACTTATAGAAAACGGGTACTGAATGTGATTATACGCCTATTCCGTAGGAAATGCCAACTTAAAGACTCCGTCTCACACTCTCGCGCTATTGACAAAAGTCACGCCTAATGACCCCAAGATTTTGCTCTCGCTCGCTCGGTAATTAAAAGACGTATTTTGAAAACAAACAAGACCTAAAGCGCTCTCGCTGTGTTTAGGATCGATGCTCAGTGTCTACTATCCAGTGTGTACCTCAAACTCTCGCTCTATCGGACACACCTTAATGCATTTCTCACTCTCGTGACAAAACACTGTTAAGCAACCCCTCGCTCTCACGACAAAGTTACCTAAATTAAACTTAGACACTAAAACCAGAATATCAAACAATCATATTTTCATACCGATGGTTCCTACAGAGTCCTGTTGGAACGACGGTCTCTAATTATAATTAATCGGACATAATTAAATCTGATCTTAACATGTTAAAGCATTCAAATTTTAGAACTATCATGTTAAAACAAATTCGAATATAATCTATACTATAATACAGTAAATAAAGAACCTGTAAAAAATGCGGTAAATGGAACTGAAGTCGAATACGAAAGTGGCAGCAAGATTTGTATTGATACTTGAAGTGATACAACAGTACAAGGAAATAGGAAATACAAAGTGCAGCAATTCCTCAGTGTGAGTAATTGCTGCTTTGAAACTGAAATATATGCCTAAGTTCTAAAACGCGATTCAGCAGCGCTTCCGCGCAATTTCCCGGATCCCCAAAACACACACCATAGGGGTCTATAAATAGGAAAATCTTGGCTCCAAAAAGTTGTCTTCGAATTTGAATTTGAACTGAACAAAACTGCCAAACTGGTGCAGGAAAACTGCTCCCGCGCATAATGGCGATCACTGTTTGCAAATGGCGAACGCCATTTGTTTGAAATGGGATTTCCCTCTTTTTTGGGACATGGCGAACGCCATATGGTTCCCCTTAGGGAATGGCGAACGCCATTCATCTAGAGGAAGGCACAAAGCTCCAGTTCTTCTCTTTTTCAACTATTTTGCCAATGGTTCTTGTCCTTTTCTTCGATCAAGCTGATATTGGTCCAGAAAACACAAAGCAAAGGAAAACATAATAAATCAAAGCAAATAGTATGAAAAACTCGATAAAATGGTACTAAAAGTGCGCGTAATGAGTCAGAAAATACGATACGAATTTGAGTTATCAGGTAGTTCTCAGTTTAACTTGGTTATGCATTCGAATGCAAGCGCTTCATGCCAAACACCAGTCGGCTCTCTTAAATCAAATGAGTAAATGTTGTACAAGATGTTCCTCCAAGCAATAAATAAGGAAGGATCGTTGAAAAATCCTTAACCAAAGAATGAGCCGAGTCCCTTTCAAGGCAAAAGCCAAGAAAGATGGGAAGCCTAAAACTTTACTTTATACAAGAATACTTGTACAACAAGGACAATGAAGAGGTCTCATAACCTTAGTGAAGACAAAAAGCGGTCTCATAACCTCAACAAAGACAAGAAGAGGTCTCAAAACCTCAACAAAGATAAGAAGATGTCTCATAACCTCAGTGAAGACAATAAGAGGTCTCATAACCTCAATAAAGACAAGAAGAGGTCTTATAACCTCGGTAAAGACAAGAAGAGGTCTCAAAACCTCAGCAATAAAGGATAACCAAATGCTGCAAGGGAGTAATGACTATCCAAGGTGTCTGAATCATCATCAATTATCATCAGTTCAATTCCTAGCCTATAGGAACCTGAATGTATAGCTTGAGTTAACTGAGAGTAGGATTGGAGTTCATCACGAAGATTGGGTGGGGACAAATAAACTTTGAGCCTTTATCCTGTTGTTTCATGAACCGTGAACCAAGCCACGTTACAACCCTTAAAAGACCTAATTGAGGTAAGGTTATTTTGGAAGCATACTACAACAAGGTTCATTAACCTGACTCCTAATGATCTTTGCTAATTGCGTGTGTTGATCACTTCATCTGTCATTCTGTAAATGACTAGATCCACCCTTGTTTTTTATTTAATCACTCCACTGTGTGTGTTTCATCAATAAAACTTCATTTTAAAAGCTTGCATAAATTTTGCATTGAAATTGTCAATTTTTAATGAACAATACTTGTTTGAAAAACAATTCAATATCAAAGGAATCCTAACAAATGCAGCCAACTAGGGAATTTGACTTGATAAAGGAAGCTTGGCCTGGGGCAACCAAGTGTAAGGATTTTCCAATCAACCATTCCTAGAGTTTTTGAATCAGGGGCAGAACTCTTCAATGTTCAGAATATTGGGGCAAGCCTTCTTGAGGTCATCTATGAAAAGTTTGGACTCTAATGACCTACCAATAGGGGCAAGTTTGTTCCCCAATTATTTCTACCACAGTTTAAAAGACTTTGCGTTGCAGACCAGTTAATCAGAAGCAATCAGGTCGAGATTCAATGAATCTCTAAAAAGACAGTTAGTTTGGGATATCTCCTTCACAGATCAACCTGTCTGAAGAACAAGTTCAATGACTTTGTTGTGCGAATGCAGTTAGTCTGGGGCAGTTATGCCGAGATTCATGAACCTCTCCAAGAGTTTGAAGATATTGAAGCATCTTGCATGCCAATTCTTCTGTAAAATCCTCTTGGTATCGTCTTCTGACAAACCATATAGCCTGGGGCAGATAAAATTTGAAGATGATCATTATGCCAGTAGTACGCAGAACTACTCTATTCTTGTGATATCATGTGCCAGCTCCCCAGTAAGTTGTTACTTCAGCTAATCTTGGCAACTCTCCATGGATTTCCCACCGGTAAGGAAATCAAGTTCATGATGACAATCCTAGTGAAGCCATGATGCTATACCCTGAGTAGATTACTCTTTTCCTCAGAGAAGTTGTAATCTTGAAGCAGAACTACTGATTCTGCAAGTTCATCCCCAGTAATGGTCGAACCTGTGAGTTTGGCTGGGTATCCTTGTCGAGATATTTTTATTCATCTCTAGTCTCGCTTCCCTTTGTCTGTTTTGTCAGCATAAGCATAAGCATGTCATAAGCATGTCATAAGCATTCATATGCATAACATCTTAGCATTTTTGCTACCCCTTTATGGTGTTTACCTGTTTTGATCACTTTAACATTTATCTCCCCAAGTGACTGGGTTTTCTCTTTTCTCTCAAATAGAGTCGTCAGCCCTAGGCATAAAGTGCCCATCCTTTTTGAATTCCCCACAGAGTTTTATCCTCGTAGATGAGGGTTGGTTCAGTTGTCTTTTTCCACATTGGGATAAAATAAATCTGCATTTGAGCTCATTCCTCAATGGTTAGAGTCTTGTTTAACCGTTTCTTTCTAGCTTGTTCCTAGATTAAACTTTGGTCCCTGGGCCTGTTTAGGTTGCTGAACCTAATTTGAACGTGCATTTATTTTGCACCATGTCTTGCAGGAAGAATCTTTTGCAGATCCTCGTTGAAGACAAAATCCTTTCTCCAACAGTGTTGTGATATCAACATCTCTTTGGGACTTACAACCAAAAGCAAGTAGCAATCTCTTGGAGAAGCTTGTTTTTCTACAGAGATAAGTGACAGTCTCTTCTGAGAAGCTTATATATCTCTGGTATTCCCCAGGAAATCTAATCTGCAACCCCGTCCAAAATCTATCTGATATCTAACCTCTATAAAAAACCAACTCATATTGGTACCATTTCAAAATTCAGCTCATACTGGTATTTAAAGTCCAGCTCATACTGGCATTCCAAAACCAACTCATATTGGTATTTTTAGGCCCAACTCATATTGGTATCCAAAAGTCTAGCTCATACTGGAATTCAAAGTTCAGCTCATACTGGTATCCAAATGTCCAGCTCATACTGGCATTCAAAGTCCAGCTCATATTGGCATTCAAAATCCAGCTCATACTGGTAATCAAAATCCAGCTCATACTGGCAGTTAAAATCCAGCTCATACTGGTAATCAAAATACAGCTCATACTGGTAACCAAAATCCAGCTCATACTGGTAGTCAAAATCCAGCTCATACTGGTAGTCAAAATCCAGCTCATACTGGTGGTCAAAATCCAGCTCATACTGGTATCAAAAAATCCAGCTCATACTGGTATCCAAAGTCCAGCTCATACTGGTAATCAAAATCCATCTCATACTGGTAACCAAAATCCAGCTCATACTGGTAATCAAAATCCAGCTCATACTGGTGGTCAAAATCAAACTCATACTAGTACCCAAAAATCCAGCTCATACTGGTATCATTTAAAAAATCTAGCTCATACTGGTATCCAAAAAAAATCCAGCTCATACTGGTAATGAAACTATAATCCCAAATTGGTGTCCTGTCCAACTCATATTGGTACCGAAGTCCAATCATTAATGGTTTAATTAATGTTATTCCCAGCTAAAGTCCAGTCATCTTTTCATCTGGCACGCAGAGTTTATCTGTGTCTTTTCTGGCTTTTCTTGAAGATCCCGTTTGAACTCTTCAGTATAAGAAATCCCCAGAAAATCTTTTAGCGAATGTCTAGACTTTTATTTCAAACTGGTCCCTAGTGGAGATCATGTATCGTTTCTGGTTTCATGCCCAGTAAGAATGTGTTTTATTTTCCCCAGTGTCGTCCGGTCACATATGAACCTGTCGTTCATCTCCCCAGATCTTTTCCCAGTGGAGAACTCCTCTCTGGCTCTTATCTCTAGTAAGGACCTGTAGGGTTTCCCTCTTTTACTTTTCTATCCCCAGTATTGCCTCGAAGTATCCCCAGTGAGTCTCTGTCGTTGGTTATCCTATACCCCTAGTGAGTTTTCCTCATGGACACTAACCTTCATCCTTCCCCGGTAATGCCCGCTTGTGGTGGTTTGCTCTTTATGAAATTCTGGCACAGATATCAGATGTCCTACACAGATGTTGAGACACGGATATCTAACACAATGAACAAGATAACAATAAAAATAACAGTGCAGAAAGTAAAGAACACAGTGATAAGTTTACCCAGTTCAGATCAACAATCCTACTCTGGGGGCTACCAAGCCAGGGACGAAATTAATATATGATAGTATCAATTCACAGATCACACAGCAACCACACCCAGTTACAATCTGCTCACTTAATCACTACCCTTCCTATGACTTCTACCTAAGACTCACCTAGGTATGAGGCCCTCCTCAAATCCCTCTTCAATCACAAACCGTGACTGGTTCCTTTCCACACAAGTAACAAAACGAAAGACACACTTTCAAAAACACACAATTCTTAATACTTCAAAGCTTATGAGAACTGACACATAAGAAACTCAATGCTTAAAAGCTTATGAGTAACTGACAGAACATACAACACAAAACTAGTCCTTATACTGTTATCAGAATGATACCAATTATGCTCACAATTAACAATCAAAAACCCTAAAAAAACACACGTAAGTTCCACACATAAACTAGGTTTACACCAGTCAACATATAACATTAAATCTGGACTAGGTTGAGCTTCAAAACGCAGCAGAGAGACTGCACATAATTCTACAAAATAAACTCCAAGAAAATAGGTCTTCAATCTAAAGTTTCCTAATATGTCTCCATATTTAGAAAGTAGTGAAAATCCAAAAACCAACACAAAACTCAACTCAATTTACTTTGGACGCCACATAGGATAACTAAATATTCACAGAATATTCAGTAACAAATAACAACTAACAGAATCTTCCTTTTAAACCAAAATCAGACATGGTGTCCTATGAGCCAGGATGGGACATCTTTATCCGACATGTTGAATGCAGTAAGTTAGAACATCTTGCTGCTAGAATAGTTTTCGCAAAATAAATGTCAACCGCATAATCAAAGAAATAACAATCTCCCCCTTTGGCTTATTTTGGTTAAAACTACACAACAAACAATCTTGCAGAGATAAATCAAGCAAAACAAAAATATTAGAGACAGCAGCGAAAAACACCATAGCAGCAAAAAAACTCCACCTCAACTGCAAAAACACACCAACATTCTCCCACTCAACTGCAGCACCAGCACACCCACACCACAAGCACACTACTCCCCCTTTTTAGCCATAAATATGACAAAGGAAAGTAGAACAGTTCTAAACAAAAACATAATATAGCAAAGATAATGTTCAGAAGGAGAGACAGAGATATAGTTATCTTAGGAGTTCAGTCATTACAGCACCAACAACAACAAAACAAGCAAAAAGAAGAAATAATGCGTTATTCTGCAGCACCATCATCATCTTCATCTGACCCAGATTCCGCAATTTCTTCACCTTCTCCATCAGTCTCAGCATCAATATCACCACTCCCAGATATAGAGTTATCTGAACCCTGTGCACTCTCTCTATCAGATCCACTGGTTTCAATATCAGCAACAAAGGTATTATCTTCAAAAATCATGTGGTCAACACCAGAGGCATCACTTCAACAGTTTCCTTGTTATCTTGGTCTTTACCAACTGTTCCAGCAGAAACATTCTTTTTCTCCATGAAAGTTTTAATTAACTGTTCAAGTTTGGACTTCCTAGCAGTGTCTTTTCTGATGGAATCTTCCAGTTCCTTGCACGTCTCTTGAAGCTGTGCAATAACTTCATCATCAAAGGTAGCATGGCTAGAACTTTGAGAGGATGTCCCAACAATGTCTGAAACATGTGCCCCACCAAGTAACTTGTAGTGTAGGGACATGTGAGGTTTTCTTTTGAGTACACTGTCACTGCTTAACAAAAGGTTAGGAAACTGATCTAAGATAACACTACAGATCAGGGATGGAAAGCAAATAGGCATCTTGATAGCAGTTAAGCTTGCTTGTTTCAAGATTTGTTCAAAGATGTATGTCCCAAAATCAAAAGGGACCTTTTTACCAATAGCATAAATGAACCTACCAAGTATGGAGGAAATAGTAGATGTATGATTGGTAGGTACCCAATTCACAACAACAATCCTATGGAGAATAGCATATTTAACACTCAGTTTTCCAGAGGACAACTTTTCTTCATTTGGCCAGTGTTTAATACAACCACCTGTAATCTCCTTACACACTTCATTGTCTGTGACCTCTAACTCAGGCTGAGGTTCTTCACACCTCCCCAGAAAGTTATTGATTACTCCAGGAGAAAAAGTGAGAAAATTTCCTCTCACAGACACTTTTCTGAAGTTGTTACTCCTGTTGTCATCATAATCTTTAGGAATATTCACAAACAAATTCCTTGACTAATTTTTCATAACAGGGTCCTATCTTGGACACAATATTCATCAACCCAGCAGCTGCAATAAGATCCATGATTTCTTTGTATTTATTGAAATCCTTACCCTGCTCTCTCTCCAAGGCAATCCTCCTTTGATCTACAACTCTCCATTTATCTACATTCCTCACAGAACCATCAACATAGCTCTTTTTGCATGTAGAGTTTTTCACACCAATGATATCTTAGACATCTGTTGCAGCCTCATATTCAGACTCACTATGAGCAGTGACTTTTCTCTTCTTTGTTGGAACAATAACCTTACTCCATTGTTTAGGAGGCCCAGCTCGAACTTTTACCTTGGTACTATCCACACCTCCAAACTTTCTCTGCGATTTTGCAGAATTTGAACCTTCCATCATAACAGTTTTCTCTCTTCTTCTCTTAATTCTCCTTAACATCCCTGCAATGAGTTCCTCATCAGAAGTGAGATCATCAACATTAATAACTACATTAGCTTTCTTTTTACTTCTTCTTTCGTGACCCACATGAATAGATACACCATCATCAGTCCTATCTGTAGGGCTACCATTTGGATTGGCATTTCCTGTCAAGGATGTTGGAACATCAGACACAACATCTATATCAACTCCACTCAAAACCATTGCAACAAACTTCCTAAGTTCCTTATCTTTTCTGATTACATCAGCATCAGTAGGATTCTTGTTTATACCACATGATACAGTAGCGTTCTTCTTTTCAATCAAACCAGACTTAGACCCTTTTTCAGACAATTTTTTTCTAGGGCTTATTTGGTCTACATATAGACTAGTCATCGAGTGAACTTTCTTCCTAGAGGAAAAAGGTTGAGACTTCTTACCAGAAATATTGACATCCATTGAAGGAGAAACTTGTCGTTTTCCTTTAGGATCAGCAGGTGCTACGTTCATAGGAGCAATATCAAGCACAATATCTGAGAGGTTGATCATTCGAAGTGGTTCATCATCTCCAGCATTGGTCCGAGGAGATCCTAAGTTATCAGAAGAGCCATGCACGGATTCTGATTCATGATGTTGATACATTTTCGATTGATCACAAAGCACAATATTGACGATGTTAAGAGAAAACCCTAAAGCCCGTAACCTTTGGAGAGAAAAGGAAGGAGAAATTTTTGTACAATATGTTTGATGTAGGTAGAGTGTTTTTGCCCGCCTATTTATATTTTTGAGAAGTGAGCCCAGAGAAGCGCGGCAGTCACAAACTTTGAACACCCGATTCGCCTCAAATGTGCGTACATCAAACTTCCCTTTTAAATTTTCCACGCTGATATACTCACTAAGTTTAATTTTATTCGAATTGGTTCTATTTAGATTATCACAGTTCACCATGCTAACATTTTGAGTTGCTTTAAAATTGATCAGCACCTGTTTTAACTCAGTATTCTTTCCAATAGCTTTCTAAGTTTCCAAGCATATTGCAGTGCTTTCAGAACTCCACAAATAACAATTATCTGATGCTCTCTCGCCTCTCATGACAACCTTACCCTTCTCATTTGTTATCAGACATTCAGAATAGGTAAAGTAGACCCTTAAACCCTGATCATATAGTTGACTTATGCTTATCAAGTTTGCATGTAAGCCTTCAACAAGTAATACCTCCTCCAGGTTGGGTTGTCCTGTACAGTCCATTTTTCCAACACCCATTACTCTCCCTTTTGATCCATTACCAAAGGTCAAATATTTAATAGAATGAGACTTAACATCTGACAAACATCCCTTGACACCAGTCATGTGCCTAGAATAACCACTGTCAAAGTACCACTTATCCCTTGTAGAGACTCTGAAAGACTTATGAGCTATGTGTTCTTCCACAGTATTCTTGGGAGTCCACACCTTATTTGCTCCAACCCAATCCTGTTCCCTACTAGACTGTAACCCAATTTTGGGGTAGCCATATAATCTGGAACATAAGGGTTTTATATGGCCAAACCTTCCACAACAGTGACATCTCCATCTTTGATTCTTTCATCTTGTGAAGTTCTTCTGATGTCTGTGAGGATGTTGCAACATGTTGTTTGGCGTCTTCAATTCTTTCTTAGATTGAGCAAGTGTCACTTCAGGCCATTTTCCTTTGTCTAGCTCACTTGAACTTTCAAACCCAAGACCACTAACATTTCCAACATCTCTCCCAGACTTAAGAACCCCATCAAGCACATCAAAGCTACTATTGAGCATTCTGACAGTCTTGATCACATTGTCCAATTTTGAATTCAGTACAACCACTTCACTTTTCAGATAAGAGATAATAGATAAATGCTCTACCTTTTCAGCTTTTAGATAAGCAATAACTCTCTTTTGTTCTTCTCTCTGCTGACATACTTCTTCACTTTTAATGCATAAATTCTTATAGGAAGCAGCCAGCTCTTCAAAAGTAAGTTCTTCACTGACTGACTCTTCATCAGACTCACACACACCTGTTAATACTGTAACCAGCTTTCCAGACTTCTCATCAGTTTCAGTTTCAGAGTCATCTTCTGGCCATGAAACTGATAACCCCTTCTTTTGCCTCTTGAGATAAGTGGGACATTCAGATTTTATGTGCCCAAAACCTTCACACTCATGACACTGAGCTCCTTTCCCTTGGTTGAAATTTTCTTCAGTTCTGGAATTTTTCCCAGCATTCTGGTTTTTGCTGATGTCGAATGACTTGTCCCTAACATTTGATCTTGACTTCCAATCCATCCTTCTGAACACTTTGTTGAATTGTTTACCAAGTAACACCAGATCTTCTGAAAGGCCTTCATCTCTGTCCAGATTACTTTCATCTTCTGAGTCACCTGCCTTTGACACAAAAGCTATACTCTTCTTCTTTTCAGACTTTTCACTGATCCCTAATTCAAATGTTTGAAGTGATCCCACAAGTTCATCCACTTTCATATTATCTATGTCCTGAGCTTCCTCTATAGCAGTCACTTTCATGTCAAACCTCTTAGGTAGAGATCTGAGGATTTTTTTGACTAGTTTGCTATCAGACATCTTTTCACCTAGGGCACTTGAGGCATTAGCTATCTCAATAATGTTCATGTGAAAATCATGAATGCTCTTATCTTCCTTCATCTTCAAAATCTCAAACTTGGTAGTGAGAAGCTGAAGTTTAGACATCTTCACCTTTGAAGTTCCTTCATGAGCAACCTTCAAGACCTGCCAAGCCTCTTTGGCAATGGTGCAATGTTCAATCAACCTGAAAATATTTTTGTTAGCACCATTAAACAAGGCATTCATGGCTTTGGAATTTCCCAAAGACCCTTTGTCGTCTGCATCATCCCAGTCTTCCTCTACCTTCACCACATCAGTAGGATTACCTTCTCCATCTCTAACCTTTGGGGGTTCCCATCCTTTGATAACAGCTTTCCATGCTTGATCATCCATGGATTTGATGAATGTTATCATCCTTGGTTTCCAATAGTCATAGTTGAAACCAACAAGCATAGGTGGTTTGTTCAAAAATCCTCCATCCTTTTCCATTGCACCAGAAAGTACCTCCTTGAGTCTCACCCAGAAATAAACTAGGGTGCAAGCTCTGATACCAATTAAAATTCTTGCACAGATATCAGATGTCCTACACAGATGTTGAGACACGGATATCCAACACAATGAACAAGATAACAATAAAAATAACAGTGCAGAAAGTAAAGAACACAGTGATATGTTTACTTAGTTTGGATCAACAATCCTACTCTGGGGGCTACCAAGCCAGGGACGAAATCAATATACGATAGTATCAATTCACAGATCACACAGCAACCACACCCGGTTACAATCTGCTCACTTAATCACTACCCTTCCTATGACTTCTACCTAAGACTCACCTAGGTATGAGGCCCTCCTCAAATCCCTCTTCAATCACAAACCGTGACTGGTTCCTTTCCACACAAGTAACAAAACGAAAGACACACTTTCAAAAACACACAATTCTCAATACTTCAAAGCTTATGAGAACTGACACATAAGAAACTCAATGCTTAAAAGCTTAAGGGTAACTGACAGAACTTACAACACAAAACTAGTCCTTATACTGTTATCAGAATAATACCAGGTAGGCTCACAATTAACAATCAAAAACCCTAACAAAACACACGTAAGTTCCACACCTAAACTAGGTTTACACCAGTCAATATATAGCATTAAATCTGGACTGGGTTGGGCTTCAAAACGCAGCAGAGAGACTGCACATAATTCTGCAAAATAAACTCCAAGAAAATAGGTCTTCAATCTAAAGTTTCCTAATATGTCTCCATATTTAGAAAGTAGTGAAAATCCGAAAACCAACACAAAACTTAACTTAATTTACTTTGGACGCCACATAGGATAACTAAATATTCACATAATATTCAGTAACAAATAATAACTAACAGAATCTTCCTTTTAAACCAAAATCAGACGCGATGTCCTATGAGCCAGGATGGGACATCTTTATCCGACATGTTGAATGCAGTAAGTTAGAACATCTTGCTGCTAGAATAGTTTTAGCAAAATAAATGCCAACCACATAATCAAAGAAATAACAATCTCCCCTTTTGGCTTATTTTGGTTAAAACAACACAACAAACAATCTTGCAGAGATAAATCAAGCAAAACAAAAATATCAGAGACAGCAGCAAAAAACACCGCATAACAGCACAAAAACTCCACCTCAACTGCATAAACACACCAACATTCTCCCCCTCAACTGCAACACCAGCACACCCACACCACAAGCACACTACTCCCCCTTTTTAGCCATAAATATGACAAAGGTAAGTAGAACAGTTCTAAACAAAAACATAATATAGTAAAAGCTAATGTTCAGAAGGAGAGACAGAGATATAGTTATCCTAGGCGTTCAGACATTACAGCACCAACAACAACAAAACAAGCAAAAAGAAGAAACAATGCATTATTCTGCAGCACCATCATCATCTTCATCTGACCCAGATTCCGCAATTTCTTCACCTTCTCCATCAGTCTCAGCATCAATATCACCACTCCCAGATACAGAGTTATCTGAACCCTGTGCACTCTCTCTATCAGATCCACTGGTTTCAATATCAGCAACAAAGGTATTATCTACAGACATTCTGTGGTAAGCACCAGAGGCATCACCTTCAGCAGTTTCCTTGTTATCTTGGTCTTTACCAACTGTTCCAGCAGAAACAATCTTTTTCTCCATGAAAGTTTTAATTAACTGTTCAAGTTTGGACTTCTTAGCAGTGTCTTTTCTGATGGAATCTTCCAGTTCCTTGCACGTCACATGTAGTTGTGCAATAAATTCATCATCAAAGGTAGCATGGCTAGAAGTTTCAGAGGATGTCCCAACAATGTCAGAAACATGTGCCCCACCAAGTAACTTGTAGTGTAGGGACATGTGAGGTTTTCTTTTGAGTACACTGTCACTGCTTAACAAAAGGTTAGGAAACTGATCTAAGATAACACTACAGATCAGGGATGGAAAGCAAATAGGCATCTTGATAGCAGTTAAACTTGCTTGTTTCAAGATTTGTTCAAAGATGTATGTCCCAAAATCAAAAGGGACCTTTTTACCAATAGCATAAATGAACCTACCAAGTATGGAGGAAATAGTAGATGTATGATTGGTAGGTACCCAATTCACAACAGCAATCCTATGGAGAATAGCATATTTAACACTCAGTTTTCCAGAGGACAACTTTTCTTTATTTGGCCAGTGTTTAATACAACCACCTGTAATCTCCTTACACACTTCATTGTCTGTGACCTCTAACTCAGGCTGAGGTTCTTCACACCTCTCCAGAAAGTTATTGATTACTCCAGGAGAAAAAGTGACAACTTTTCCTCTCACAAACACTTTTCAAAAGTTGTTACTCCTGTTGTCATCACAATCTTCAGGAATATTCACAACAAATTCCTTGACTAATTTTTCATAGCAGGGTCATATCTTGGACACAGTTTTCATCAACCCAGCAGCTGCAATAAGATCCATGATTTCTTTGTATTTATTGAAATCCTTACCCAGCTCTCTCTCCAAGGCAATCCTCCTTTGATCCACAACTCTCCATCTATCTGCATTCCTCACAGAACCATCAGCATAGGTCTTTTTGCATGTAAAGTTTTTCACACCAATGATATCTTGAACATCTGTTGCAGCCTCATATTCAGACTCACTATGAGCAGTGACTTTTCTCTTCTTTGTTGGAACAATAACCTTACTCCATTGTTTAGGAGGCCCAGCTCGAACTTTTCCCTTGGTACTATCCACACCTCCAGACTTTCTCTGCGATTTTGCAGAATTTGAACCTTCCATCATAACAGTTTTCTCTCTTCTTCTCTTAATTCTCCTTAACATCCCTGCAATAGGTTCCTCATCAGAAGTGAGATCATCAACATTAATAACTACATCAGCTTTCTTTTTACTTCTTCTTTCGTGACCCACATGAATAGGTACACCATCATCAGTCCTATCTGTAGGGCTGCCATTTGGATTGGCATTTCCTGTCAAGGATGTTGGAACATCACACACAACATCTGTATCAACTCCACTCAAAACCATTGCAACAAACTTCCTAAGTTCCTTATCTTTTCTGATTACATCAGCATCAGTAGGATTCTTGTTTATACCACATGATTCAGTAGCGTTCTTCTTTTCAATCAAACCAGACTTAGACCCTTTTTCATACAAATTTTTTCTAGGGCTTATTTGGTCTACATATAGACTAGTCATTGAGTGAACTTTCTTCCTAGAGGAAAAAGGTTTAGACTTCTTACCAGAAATATTGACATCCATTGAAGGAGAAACTTGTCGTTTTCCTTTAGGATCGGCAGGTGCTACGTTCAAAGGAGCAATATCAAGCACAAGATCTGAGAGGTTGATCATTCGAAGTGGTTCATCATCTCCAGCATTGGTCCGAGGAGATCCTGAGTTATCAGAAGAGCCATGCACGGATTCTGATGCATGATGTTAATACATTTTCGATTGATCACAAAGCACAATATTGAGGATCTTAATAGAAAACCCTAAAGCCCGTAACCTTTGGAGAGAAAAGGCAGGAGAAATTTTTGTACAATATGTTTGATGTAGGTAGAGTGTTTTTGCCCGCCTATTTATATTTTTGAGATGTGGGCCCAGAGAAGCGCGACAGTCACAAACTTTGAACACCCGATTCGCCTTAAATGTGCGTCCATCAAACTTCCCTTTTAAATTTTCCGCGCTGACATACTCACTAAGTTTAATTTTATTCAAATTGGTTCTATTTAGATTATCACAGTTTTCCATGCTAACATTTTGAGTTGCTTTAAAATTGATCAGCACCTGTTTTAACTCAGTATTCTTTCTAATAGCTTTCTTAGTTTCCAAGCATATTGCAGTGCTTTCAGAACTCCACAAATAACAATTATCTGATGCTCTCTCGCCTCTCATGACAACCTTACCCTTCTCATTTATTACCAGACATTTAGAATTGGTAAAGTTGACCCTGAGACTCTGATCACATAGTTGACTTATGCTTATCAAGTTTGCATCTAAGCCTTCAACAAATAATACCTCCTCGAGGTTGGGTTATCCTTTATAGTCTAATTTTCCAACACCCATTACTCTCCCTTTTGATCCATTACCAAAGGTCACATAGTTAATAGAATGAGACTTAACATCTAACAAACATCCCTTGACACCAGTCATGTGCCTAGAACAACCACTATCAAAGTACCACTTATCCCTTGTAGAGACTCTGAAAGACTTATAAGCTATGTGTTCTTCCACAATATTCTTGGGAGGCCACGCCTTCTTTGCTCCAACCCAATCCTGTTCCCTACTAGATTGTAACCCAGTTTTGGGGTAGCCATATAATCTGTAACAGAAGGGTTTTATACGGCCAAACCTTCCACAATAGTGACATCTCCATCTTTGATTCTTTCTTCTTGTGAACTTCTTCTGATGTCTGTGAGGATGTTGCAACATGTTATTTGGCATCTTCAATTCTTTCTTAGATTGAGCAAGTGTCACTTCAGGCCATTTTCCTTTGTCTATCTCACTTGAACTTTCAAACCCAAGACCACTAACATTTCCAACATCTCTCCCTGACTTAAGAATCTCATCAAGCACATCAGAGCTACTATTGAGCATTCTGACAGTCTTGATCACATTGTCCAATTTTGAATTTAGTACAACCACTTCACTTTTCAGATCAGAGATAATAGATAAATGCTCTACCTTTTCAGCTTTTAGATGAGAAATAACTCTCTTTTGTTCTTCTCTCTGCTGACATACTTCTTCACTTTTAATGCATAAATTCTTATAGGAAGCAGCCAGCTCTTCAAAAGTAATTTCTTCACTGACTGACTCTTCATCAGACTCACACACACCTGTTAATGCTGTAACCAGCTTTCCAGACTTCTCATCAGTTTCAGTTTCAAAGTCATCTTCTGACCATGAAACTGATAACCCCTTCTTTTGCCTCTTGAGATAAGTGGGACATTCAGATTTTATGTGCCCAAAACCTTCACATTCATGACACTGAGCTCCTTTCCCTTGGTTGAAATTTTCTTCAGTTCTGGAACTTCTCCCAGCATTCTGGTTTTGCTGATGTCGAATGACTTGTCCCTAACATTTGATCTTGACTTCCAATCCATCCTTCTGAACACTTTGTTGAATTGTTTTCCAAGTAACACCAGGTCTTCTGAAAGGCCTTCATCTCCGTCCAGATTACTTTCATCTTTTGATTCACCTGCCTTTGACATAAAGCCTATACTCTTCTTCTTTTTAGATTTTTCACTGATCCCCAATTCAAATGTTTGAAGTGATCCCACAAGTTCATCCACTTTCATCTTATCTATGTCCTGAGCTTCCTCTATAGCAGACACTTTCATATCAAACCTCTTAGGTTGAGATCTGAGGATTTTTCTGACCAGTTTGCTATCAGACATCTTTTCACCTAGGGCACTTGAGGCATTAGCTATCTCAATAATGTTCATGTGAAAATCATAAATACTCTCATCTTCCTGCATCATCAAATTCTCAAACTTGGTAGTGAGAAGCTGAACTTTTGACATCTTTACCTTTGAAGTTCCTTCATGAGCAACCTTCAAAACCTGCCAAGCCTCTTTGGCAATGGTGCAATGTTCAATCAACCTGAAAATATTTTTGTTAGCACCATTAAACAAGGCATTCATGGCTTTGGAATTTCCCAAAGACCCTTTGTAGTCTGCATCATCCCAGTCTTCCTCTTCCTTCACCACATCAGTAGGATTACCTTCTCCATCTCTAACCTTTGGGGGTTCCCATCCTTTGATAACAGTTTTCCATGCTTGATCATCCATGGATCTGATGAATGCTATCATCATTGGTTTCCAATAGTCATAGTTAAAACCATCAAGCAAAGGTGGTTTGTTCAAAAATCCTTCATCCTTGTCCATTGCACCAGAAAGTACCTTCCCTGAATCTCACCCAGAAATAAACTAGGGTGCAAGCTCTGATACCAATTGAAATTCTGGCACAGATATCAGATGTCCTACACAGATGTTGAGACACAGATATCCAACACAATGAACAAGATAACAATAAAAATAACAATGCAGAAAGTAAAGAACACGGTGATATGTTTACCCAGTTCGGATCAACAATCCTACTCTGGGGGCTACCAAGCCAGGGACGAAATCAATATACGATAATATCAATTCACAGATCACACAGCAACCACACCCGGTTACAATCTGCTCACTTAATCACTACCCTTCCTATGACTTCTACCTAAGACTCACCTAGGTATGAGGCCCTCCTCAAATCCCTCTTCAATCACAAACCGTGACTGGTTCCTTTCCGCACAAGTAACAACACGAAAGACACACTTTCAAAAACACATAATTCTCAATACTTCAAAGCTTATGAGAACTGACACACAAGAAACTCAATGCTTAAAAGCTTATGAGTAACTGACAGAACGTACAACACAAAACCAGTCCTTATACTGTCATCAGAATGATACCAGTTAGGCTCACAATTAACAATCAAAAACCCTAACAAAACACACGTAAGTTCCACACCTAAACTAGGTTTACACCAGTCAATATATAGCATTAAATCTGGCCTGGGTTGGGCTTCAAAATGCAGCAGAGAGACTGCACATAATTCTGCAAAATAAACTCCCAGAAAATAGGTCTTCAATCTAAAGTTTCCTAATATGTCTCCATATTTAGAAAGTAGTGAAAATCCGAAAACCAACACAAAACTCAACTCAATTTACTTTGGACGCCACATAGGATAACTAAATATTCACAGAATATTCAGTAACAAATAACAACTAACAGAATATTCCTTTTAAACCAAAATCAGACGCGATGTCCTATGAGCCAGGATGGGACATCTTTATCCAACATGTTGAATGCAGTAAGTTAGAACATCTTGCTGCTAGAATAGTTTTAGAAAAATAAAGGCCAACCACATAATCAAAGAAATAACACTTTATCTTTGGTGTCCTGTTTTGTCTGCATTTTCGCATTATCATGACATTATATCATCATACGAGAGTTCATGGAATGTCAGCATATGCATGTCTGGTGCCTGTCCTTAGCATCTGCATTCCATCTAAGGGCAAAATTTTTTGTTTGCTATATTTAAATACCTTTCACCTTGATGACCCGATGATTTACATTCCTCGAGCCATCCGGTAAAGCTATTCAAATAGGGGCAACTGTTGTACCCCAAATTTTACCCCTTAGATGTTATATTATCTTGCACTTACATTTAGATTTCAATCATGTGTGCATTATTAACTAACCACTTCATTGTACAAGTTGTCTATTTTTATTGTGGAAGTTAAGGTTTACATAAAGAGGACAAGGTCCCCCTAAGACATCTTTGGCCCCAAATTCAACCATTTGAATCTACATGCATCCAAGAATTCTTTTTCAACAAGAAATCAAATGTTTTATCAAGACAAGTCAACCATTTCCTTTCATGTTAAGCAAAGTGTGATCCCAAGTTTTGAGACATCATTCCATGTGTTAATGAACTTCCTTGGAGTCCACCTATGAGTCTTAAAAGACTTTTTCTTGAGCGCAAGAATTTTTTTCATTTGGATAAATATTTACCAAGGTGCAAAATCTCAAAATTAGTGTCATGGAAGATTAAATTTTGTAACTTAGAATTTTCTGAGTTTGTTCCTGTGACATTTTCTTTCTTCATGGACATGTGATTTATTTCAAAATTCCATTGGTTCCGAAATTCTATCATTTGAATCAAATGTCATAAAGTTGAGAATTTTAAGTGGTGTTCACATATTGGTTTAGTAACAAGGCATTGTGTACTTAATTCATTTCATGTGCCTCTTGTTATTATTTGAAAAATCTGAAGATACCTTGCTTGTAAGGCAATTTTTGTGAAGTCACTAAATAGTACCTCTTTGAGCTCACTCTCTCCTGACATATCCAAGAGATTTCTTGGACACCATATTGGATTAATGAAATAAAATGGCTCAACATAAGAGATTTGTATTCATGCTCAGGAATCCGTAATCCTCAATTCCAACTATTACCTCTTTTCACTCTCTCTCTCATGACACAATAAAAAGAGTTTTTAGGAATAGATATTGAAGGATGAAAGTAACAGACCTGCACCATATCCTCCGCTGCATTGTTCAGCATAGTGATCTCCAAGGTTGACTGAATTCATAGGCTAAAGGAAGTTCCATACAAACCCTAATTTTTCCCCTATGGATAAATCATTTGTCCACTGTATCTCCAAGGCACGGACCAATTTGTTTTGCCTATAAAAGGAGGCCACTTCTCCTTTGTTCAACACAACAAATAAACACCGAGAAAGATACAAGAAAACTCTCTCAAAATCTCTCCACCTCTCCATTTTTTAGTCCTGCAAGTAATCTTCAAAACTTGCAAGGAATTTACCATTTTCATTCCCTCTGTAAACATTTTAAACCATCAAACACCCAATATCTTAACCACTGGTAACTTGTGACTCTTTCCGGGAAACTAAAGGAAAGAAGGGCTAACTCTGTAGCAGTTGATCTTTGAAGGAGGGGGAGCTCATCCACCATTTCCAAAAACTTGTACCCGTGAAGAAGCAGTGGTCATTCTCCGCTAGGCATCACACTCTGTTTTATTCCTTTTTTTTTACCATGATCATTTTGCTTCATATCGTTATCATGTTGTCATATTTGTTATCTGGTTATTATCTTGTTGTTGTCTGATTTTGTGATAAATGTTGCCAATCATAAATCATAAATGTGTAGATTTGTCTGAGGAATTATGAAATGGATTTGTGTTTGTATAAAAGAAAACTGAACAAAAAAGACTTATAGTGGCACTCGCCATGCAGAAAAATAACATGTTTAGGTGGCGCTCGCCACACCATTAACACACACAAAAATATAGCACACACTACAAAAAACCACATGGCGCCTACCATGGGTGAGTGTGGCGCAAGCCACTAGTGATATGATGAGTGTGGCGCAAGCCACTAGTGGTGTGGTGACTATGGCGCATGCCACACTAGAAGAATAGTGATGGCCACATGAAAAAAGCCAACTAGAGGAACTTGCCATGTAGTTTGTAATTCTTTTTTTTTTCTCTTCTTTTTTATTCTACTTGTTTTATTTCACAAATATTTTATTTTCTAAGGATTTCAAAAACAATAAAATGTGCATAACTTATTTTTAATTCTTAGACGTTTCTGTAAATAAATCAACTATTTTTCTTAAAGACTTTAAAGTGATTTTCTTTGGAGTATGTTGTGACTTATGAAACTTTGTTTCCTGACTTTGAGTAAGGCCTCATCATGAGAATGTTGTCTGTATTTTTTGACCTCTGTTGCTAAGTTGCATGACTCTAAATCTAAATGTCTTTGTTTTCAAACTGTGAGAATGTTTTCTCTGCCATACTTGTCATATTTATATGACCACTTATTATTGTTGTTTGCCATGTTCTCACTTGAAAGTTTATTTCATATGTTGATTAATGCTTACTGTTTTGGGAATTTTTGAACTCATATGTTTCATTATATTTCGACCTCACTGTAACTCTTGTTCACAAGATGTTATCTTCCCCCTTCCTTCCAAAGGAAAGTTTTTCTATTGACCTCAAAGTCATAGAAAGCTCATTACTACCTTTGGCCTCATAGTTATAGGCATCTATTTTCCTTGACCTCATAGTCATAGGATTCCCTCTTGACCTCATAGTCATAGAGTAATCTCTTCAACCTTGACCTCATAGTCATAGGTAAAGCTTTGACCTCATAGTCATAGCTCTTTCCCCTCGGCCTCATAGCCATCCCATTTTGACCTCATAGTCAAAGTCTCTCTATTGAACTCATGGTCATAGATAGCTCATTATCACCTTGGCCTTATAGCCATCCCCCTTTGACCTCATAGTCAAAGTCTCTCTTTTGACCTCATAGTCAAAGTCTCTCTATTGACCTCATGGTCATAGATAGCTCATTATCACCTTGGCCTCATAGCCATCCCCCTTTTACCTCATAGTCAAAGTCTCTCCTTTGACCTCATGGTCATAGATAGCTCATTATCACCTTGGCCTCATATTCATTCAACCTTATAACTTAGAATTAGGTTAGAGTTTTAAACTCTATATGAGACTATTCACTTTAAGTACTCACTTACTCCCCTACAACTTAGACTTAGAGAGTTTCTTAAACTCTATATAAGCTCATACTAATTCCCCTTGGAACTTTGGCCATAGTCATTGGTTCCTCTCTCACCCTTAGTTAGGTAAACTACAGCTGCTCTGATTCTTTAGTCAGATACGTAGGCACAAGATACAACGTCTTGGCGAGCAAATTTAGTGTATATACCCCTAGGTTTTTTACCTTTACCTTTAGCAGATTCCCTTAGAAAACATAACATAACACAAACTAAACAAGAGGTTCCTGTATAATACTACAGATATTAAGGGTGATAATACCTTCCCTTAGTATAACCAACCCCCGAACCTTAGATCTCCCCCCTTTAGGTTTTCTCGATCTTGAAACTTTCCTTTGGATAAATCAAAGTCGGTGGTGAATTCAAAGAAATGCGATGCAAGTTAATTAATAGCTTGTTATCTGATTCTCACCGCAACAATTACATTGCCGAGGCCACTGATGGTGTCAATCACGAAGCTACTGAGGGCTTCGCTAGAATCAACAACGAAGCTACTGAGGGCTTCGCCAGAATCAACAACGAAACCACTGAGGGTTTTGCCAAAATCAACAACAAAACTACTGATGGTTTCGTCTAAATCGATAACAGGATCACCGATGGTTTCGTCCAGGTTAACAAAGGGACTACTGAGGGTTCCTACAAATAGGTTGTTGTTGGCCTCCTTCGGAGAACCATGGAGGATCCAAAGGAGAAGGTTATCGAATTCGTCAGCCAACAGGTTACCAAGGGTCTGCCTCCGAAGGTACCAACAAAGGAAACCACTGAGGGTTTCAACCGTATCAAGATGGATCATGAGGTCAATGAAGGCCTCAGTCTGGAGTTGAACAAATTGAGCAATGCCACAAAGACAGCTGCCAATGTGAACATGGTAGAGGTGTCTCAGAATGTTTCAATGCAAGTCGATGAGGAGTGTCAACGTGAGGAGTACCACAAATTAGCATACCCCAAAGAAGAGGAAAACTTGGCAGATTTCATCCAAAGATGCCAGTGAAAGAGGTCATAAGTAATGCTTTGTCCATGTTGTAGTGCTGTCTTCGACAAAAAGGCAGCACAGAACCTAGAAGGAGTGGAAAGAGCAAAAAGAAGGGGAAATTGGAAGCCTTCTCAACCAGCAGGAGGAGAAAGATTTGACCCCAGGAAAGGAGACCAAAACAGGCAGAAGTTAGGAGGAAGGTACCCAAACACTTTCAAGCCTACGAATAAGGCTCCAAATGACAAATGGGTCAATCCAATCCGACAAGCCCAAGGCCAAGGGAAGTGGAAAGATTTCGAAGTACAAAGGGGATCTTCCTTATCATATAGGAGAGAATTCCAAAAGTCTAAGAAGATGACTTACCCATCTGAAAACTACAAGGGTAAGAACCCTATGATGAAATCACAATGGAGAAGGTATCAACATCGAAAGAAAGCAAAGAAGGAGGCTGCAGGAATGGCTAAACCAGAAACCAGCAGTAATGTTCAAACGCCAAACCAGAAAGAGGAATTGAAGGATAGAAAGTCATTCGTTTCTCCAGAACCAGCGCCTCCGAAGGAGGACGTAACTATAGATGATGAAATGACTGATGATTTCAACTCAGGGTCGGAAGCATCTTTCGACGTGATGTGCAACATTGTGTCGGTACTCCCCAGGGAGTATGACCAGATAATGGAAGTCAAAGATGAGGAAGAGGCTATGGAAGTCGAAACGGCCAGACACAGGCCTGTTTGTTATTATATCATGAATAATGGATGCGTGGAAAAACAAAACGCATTTTTTAAAAGGCAAGATGATTCGATGAGAAGTCACTTAAAGCCCCTGTTCATTAAAGGAAAGGTGGGCAACATAGGGGTAAACAAGATTCTAGTTGATGGAGGTGCGGAAGTCAATTTGATTCTACATTACATGCTCAAAAAGATTGGAAAAGATGATTCCGACACCAAACCTCATAACATGGTGCTGTCGAATTACGAGGGTAAAGTGGGAACCACCATGGGTGTGATATAAGTAGACCTAACAGTCGGAACTATCACAAGGCCGACAATGTTTATGGTAGTTTCCTCGAAGGCAAATTACAACCTGCTGTTAGGTAGGGAATGGATACACGGCATATGTGTCGTCCCTTCGTCGATGCATCAAAGAATAACAATTTGGCGTGCCGACGAGATTGTCGAAAATATAGAGGCTGGCCAAAGTTACTTTTTGGCCGAAGTAAACCAGGTTGACAGGCGAAGCTTTGACAGAAATCTGGCTCATATTGCTCCTTGTAGTCCTGCAAAGTTCGACATGACGCCAACCGACAACGCCTTCTGCTCACTATACCTTCATCCCACTCACGGATTTCAGTGGGATAGAGAGGTAGTTGGCGAAGAAAATTATATTTTTGGAATCTCACACATCCAGCCAACTGGCTGGGGCAGCGAATTTAGTGACAATGAGTGAGTCACTAGTTCTGAAGAAGATTGCGGCTTATATAGCCGAGAATAAACTCAAAGCGGCCTTAGAGGCCGAAGTAAAGTACATGGTTGTCAAAGCCAATGAGATTGAAGCAGATCAACAAGGTCCTGGAAAAGACTTTGATACAGATCCACCTGACAAAGATCTGGGAGATTTACAAATCCAGAGTCTCGACACGATATATGACGATGAGCCTTTGGGCTTTGAGAAGGATCCATTAGCAGCAGACATCAAGATGATGGCACATGATCCACTCGAAGAAATCGACTTGGGGTCGGGGCAGAAAAAAGACCAACCTACATCAGTGCAAAAGTCATCCCCTAACTCAAGGTCGAAATAGTCCAGTTGCTGAAGGAATTCAAGGATTATTTCGCATGGGACTATGACGAAATGCCCGGTCTGAATAGGAATCTGGTCGAACTAAAGCTACCAATAAAACCTTGGAGGAAACCTATTAAGCAAACTCCAAGGCGATTTACACTAAAGATCCTTTCAAAGATTAAATAAGAAGTTGAAAGGCTCCTCAGATGCAAGTTCATCAGCCCGACCAGGTATGCCGAATGGATTGCCAATATAGCTCCAGTAATAAAGAAAAATGGAAAACTAAGGGTATGCATTGATTTTTGAGACTTGAACTCTGCTACCCCAAAGGATGAATATCCTATGCCAGTTGCGGAAATGCTTGTCGATTCTGCCGCAGGCCATGAGTACCTTAGTATGCTTGATGGGTACTCTAGTTACAATCAAATTTTTATTGTTGAGGAAGATGTTCCTAAAACAGCATTTCGATGCCCTGGAGCCTTAGGCACATACAAATGGGTGGTGATGCCTTTTAGCTTAAAGAATGCTGGGGCAACATACCAGCGAGTAATGAATTCGATTTTTCATGATTTCATTGAGACTTTCATGCAGATTTATATTGACGATATTGTTGTTAAGTCAGTTTCAGGAAAAAGTCACATAGACCATCTTCGACAGTCCTTTGAAAGGATGAGTAAGTTTGGCTTAAAGATGAACCCTCTCAAATGTGCATTTTGTGTGTAGGCGGGAGATTTCCTAGGCTTTGTGATCCACAAGAAAGGGATCGAGATCAATCAAAACAAGGCCAAGGCGATAATGGAAGCGAAAATGCCACCTTCGAAGAAGGAATTGTAGTCTCTACTTGGCAGGATCAACTTTCTCAGAAGGTTCATCTCCAACCTTAGTGGCAAGACGCAAGCCTTTTCCCCTCTACTTCGACTGCAAAAAGAAGACTTCAAATGAGGGCAAGCACAGCAGGATGCCTTCGACAAGATTAAGGAGTACCTGACCCATCCTCCAATTTTGATGTCACCTTGTAGAAGTAGGAGTATGAGGCTATACATATCTACGTCGGACAAGCCATTAGGGAGCATGTTGGCTCAAGAGGATGAGAATGGTGTCAAAAGAGCCATTTACTACCTCAGTAGGGTTTTGAACGATCTAGAAACTAGATATAGTATAGTCGAAAAATTGTGTTTATGTGTATACTTTTCATGTATGAAATTGAAGCACTATATAAAACCAGTGGATGCTTTTGTTTCTTCCCATTTTGATGTTATTAAATATATGTTATCCAAACCAATTTTACATAGTCGAATTGGAAAGTGGGCGTTAGCATTAATTCAGTATTCTTTGACATACTTGCCTCTAAAAGCTGTCAAAGGACAAGTAGTGGCTGATTTCATAGCCGACCACGCTATAAATGAAGAGTCTTTGGATTACATTGAACTAGAACCATGGAAGTTATACTTCGACGGATCTAGTCATAAAAATGGAACTGGTATAGGAGTTTTAATTATTTCTCCTAACAAAATTCCAACAAAATTCAACTATAAAGTCGAAGGCTTATATTCAAATAACGAGGCCGAATATGAGGCTTTAATAGTCGGACTTGAAATTTTATTGGAATTGGGGGCAACTCGAGTTGAAATAATGGACGACTCAGAGTTATTCATAAAGCAAATAACAAAGGAGTACAAATGTGTTAAAGAAAATTTGATCATGTACTTTGTAATAGCCAATCGACTCTTGAAAAGATTTGATATGGTAACTATTCGACGTATCCCTCGAATAGAAAACCAGGAGGCAAATGAATTGGCGCAAATTGCTTCTGGCTACAAAATATCAAAGGAAAGTCTGCAAAAAGCCATTGAGATTAGGGGAAGAGTCGTGTCAGCAAGATTATCCCCATCAGATTTGGAGACAATAAAGCTAGGATACGCTGATGAAGGAAATTTTGAAATCTTTAACATAAATAGTTTGATAATTGAAGACTAGAGGAAGCCTATAATAGAGTATCTGCAAAATCCGACAGGAACAGTCGAACGGAAAATCAGGTATCGAGCTTTGAGTTATGCTATTTTGGGTAATGAATTATTTAAGAAAACTCCCGAGGGGATATTACTCAAGTGCCTGAGTGAATCTTAGGCATACATAGCCCTGTCAAATGTACATAGTGGGGCATACGGCGCGTACCACGTAGGCCATAAAATGAAGTGGATGTTGTTCCGACAAGGAATGTATTGGCCTACCATGTTGAAAGATTATGTCGAATTCGCGAAAGGATGTCAAGAATGCCAGATACACGCACGGATACAACACATTCCTGTAAGTGAGTTGCATTCTATAGTAAAACCTTAGCCCTTTAGGGGTTGGGCTTTAGATTTGATTGGAGAAATTCAACCAGCATCATCCAAAAATCAGAAGTTTATTTTAGTGGGTGTTGATTATTTCACAAAATGGATCGAAGCCATACCTTTAGTAAATGTGGATCAAGAAGCTGTGATCAAATTTATTCAAAAACACATTATTTATAGGTTCGGGATCCCAGAGACTATAACAACAGATCATGGATCTGTTTTCACTGGTAAAAAGATGCAAGCTTTTGCGAAAGAAATGGGGTTCAAACTTCTTACATCAACACCTTACTATGCTCAAGCCAATGAGCAAGTCGAAGCAGCGAATAAGGTTATAATTGGTTTGATAAAGAAACATGTAGGAAAGAAACCAAAGAATTGGCACAAGACTTTGGACCAAATTCTGTGGGCCTGTCGAACCTCTCCTAAGGAAGCTACAAACTCTACGCCTTTTCGATTAACATAGGATCATGATGCAGTTTTACCGGTCGAGATATATTTACAATCGACAAGAGTCCAAAGACATCATGAAATTCCATTAGATTCATATTGGAATATGATGATATACGAACTGGTGGATTTAGACGAAGAAAGTTAAATGCGCTAGGGTTATTAAAAAGGCAGAAAGAAAGGGTGGAAAATCCTATAATAAAAGAGTAAAAAGCAAGGTATTTTCGATTAGAAAGTTATTCTTCCCATGGATCGAAAAGGCAGATTTATGGGAAAATGGCCCCCTAAATGGGAAGGGCCCTTTCAAATTATTAAAGTTTTTTTGAACGGCGCATATGAAGTTGAGGAATTAGATAAAGATAAGCGAGTACTAAAAATAAACGGGAAATATTTGAAGAAAACAACTGACTTGGTAAATTAAAATTCTATTTGCCAAACATATGGCTTAAAGTCATTACAAAATAAGGCCTCAAAGGTCCAAATGAAATTACAAGTTTCGAACTGGGAAAGATTGCTTCAGTTTCTCAAATTTGGACCTCTGAATCTGAAGGCGACGTTCGCAGAGGGCCTTGCTAGTCGAAAGTTCTTCGATTTTTTTGCCAAGCTTTTGAGCTCTTTCGACATGATGCACCCCAACTTCAAGCTCTTTATCTATCTCCTCTTGGTTGATTTGTTGCAGTTCTTCTTTGCACTTTATGGCCTGAGAAATTTTATCTTGAAGAGCGGTGATTTGTTTCTCCCATTTGCGAATGTTTTCATCACAATTCGCTGCCTCTTTCTTGTTTTGTTCAGAGGTCTTCTCCAGTTCAGTCACCTTGATGGTAGAATTTGAGGTGGCATCCCATTCAGCAAGTTGAGTTCCCGACTTATTTTCAAGTTTTTTCGACTAATCTCGAAGTCGGTTAAAATCTGCCACCACAAGGTCAATCAGCGTGGTCAGATCCACAACAACGTCAGTCACTTCAGGGGGAACTTCCAGAACATTGATTTGTTTTAGGATCTTTTTTAAGTTGAATTGAGCAGAGGAGTCCTTCTCTAGGAGTTGAAACAAATCTATGTTGAGGATTTTCTCTCGAATCTGGGTTAGCACTTCATCCATGGATTTTTCGCCAGAAAGAGTCCCTGAGGTGGTCGAACCACTGGTGGTGGTGTCACATAAATTGTAGCGCGTACTGAGCATAACCTTCAGATACTCCAATGGTCTTTGCACCTTCAGATTTTCGAGTTCCTCATGAGAGAGACTGGTCGAAGTAGTGTTTGTAGAAGCAGCTTTGGGATGATCATTAAGGTTTTCTTCGTCCTTTCTTCCTTCTTCACCAACAGCGGTCTCTGGAAGTGTTTGCTTTTCTCCATCTTCTTCTTCTTCCTTTTCGTCATCAGCTTCAACATCCCCATCCCTCTCTTCATTATCATCTTTTGGGTTGATAGGGTAGTTGTCTTCAGGATCTTCTTCCATGGTGAGTTTTGCATTGGACATCACAGTGTCCCCACCAACGTCAACTAAAATATCTTCCTCAGGACCAGCTTTCTCTTTGATCACGTTAGGAGATGGGTTCGTGGTGATGATCTTGGGAAGTTTCCCAAAAGCATTGGTGGGCTGATTCACTTCAGTGGCAGACTCTTTGGTCGAATCCTTTGGGGAAGGTTTGGAGAGGCTTGTTAGTTTATAAGTTGGATCGCTGCTTGTTTTGGGAAGAACTTGGCCAAGAGGATGTCCATGAGTATCAACAAGAACCTGAAAGGTTAATAAGTCAAGAGATTAGCATAAGGGAAAGTGGTTATAAATGTCGAAGTTCGAAAAGAACATACCTTTGGAATTTCAGTCTTGAGACTAGAATTTTCACTTTCTGTTGGAGCTGGAGTGGCTTGTTCGACAGACTTTTTCTGAGAAGTCCTTTCCAATATTCTCGAAGCAGAAGGTTTGGGCTGCTGAATTTTCGATGGTTTCTTCTTCTTTTTTGAAGTTTTAGCTTAGTCAGGCGATTCTTCACCATCGTCAGATTCAATAACATGAACAACAAGTTCCACTTCTTTTCTTTTCTTTGGTGTCAAAGGCGGTTTTCGACTTCCCTGTAAAAAAAGATTTCGTTAGTACGTGTTAGATGGCGAAAAAAAATATAATTATAAAATATAACAATTAGGGAAAAGGAAAGACCATACCATCGCCACGGGTTTCTTGGTTGTGTCCTTTTGGTCCTCTTCGCCTTCTACTGTTGACCCTTCGACAGTAGCCAATTTCTTAGCAGGAATTTTTACAGCTAAGAGAAAAGAGGAAAAATTAAAATATGAGCTAAGAAGAAGGAAACATATATAAACAGAAGGATTTAGTGTCGAATATCTTCCCATTCCACACCTTCATATAAAGGAGATTCCACGCGAACGTGCTCTATGCCAATATGAAGGTGGCCTTTGCAATTGTCCAAGGTGTACTTAGTCGGAACCACTCGCTTAGCCCGTTTTTGGTAGTCTTGGCAAAGATTTTTCATAGAATTCCCACAGATGAACCAGTCTAGAAATAGAGGGCTAAAAGCTACACCAAATTCAGCAGACGGTAGAGGAGGGAACTTTGGAGGATAGGGATTAAAAGCTAACTTATAACGTTGATCTGGTCGAATGTATGAAGGTAGCTTTAACTCATCCAATTTCCTCGCAAATTTTTCTTTCAAAGTAACGGCTGCTTCACTTATGGTTCAACTAAGTTCGTTGGGTCTATAGGTAGTTTCAAAGTACTTCTGGAATGCTTGGATTTCTTTGATGTGTCTTGAAGTACCTTTCTTTGATTTGTCCTGTACAAGGGCGAAAGCTTTGGTCAGTTGAATGGTAAAAGAGGGCACGTCGAAGAATTTTGAATTATAGTAATCCCTCCACCAGTCATCAAACTCTTGAGTACAGAGGAAGCTGGGTTTAAAAGGTACTAGTTAAATTTCAACCAAGTTTGAGTATTTCGCCAGCAATTTGGCACACTCAGCTTCGTTATGAGTCATGTTGTAGTGTATCAGAGAACCTTTCTTTGAAAAAATAGGTTTGGGTATTATCTGAATTAATCCAAACTGTCGAGAGACCAGATTGGGTTGGTAGTTTACAAGCGAGATCTTTAGTTTGGATGGGTTGATCCTGGAGGCTAAAAGCCTAGGGGTTAGAAAAGATTCCCAGACATTGAGAAATTCCGCCTCTTGTGCTTTCGAATCTAGGGGAAACTTCCTGGTAAACCATTCTGGTCCAATTTTTCTGTTTGCAAAATGGGTCATATTAGAAGTAAAGTGATAACGTTTAGCAAACATCATAACATAGCCAGTGAATGTTTGCTAAAGGCTCAAACCTTTGTCATTGGGCGTCAATAGTGCCAGCCTAGTTCTTTCGACCCTTCTATCCTTCAAGGCAGCTTCGTCCACAGGGTTTTTATTGGAAAGAGAAGCTTCAAATGTGGCATTTAGCCACAGTTGTAGGAGCCAGAATGGTCCCGACAACAGAAGATTTCCCTTATCCTTAATATTTTTCACTAAAGTAACTCATTCGCCAAGGGATTCATACAAATTGGATCGAATGATTTCACTAAGGCACAGTTTGTGTCCAACATGAAGTTGATTCGTCATAGTGATATATCTTTTCGCCACCTGGAGAGACCTAGAGCAGAAGACGCATCTCAACAGCCAGAGAGCTAGGAAAGCCATGTGCTCTTGGTCAGAGACTTCAGTAGTTTCCTTGTCATAATAGTTCGTGATGTAGGAGGTAAAGGTAGCCTTATTGGTATCGAAACCTATGGAATCGTCTGATAAGAGGTTGGGATCATAATCCACCCCGAGTGGGCTAAGACCAGTTATGGCAGTTATGTCAAAAAGAATGGGGGTGATCATTCCACAAGGAAGATGGAAATTGTTGTAGGTACTGTCCCAAAAGTAAAGGGAAGCCAAAAGCATAGATAGACAATATCCAGGTCCTACTTTCGACAGCTGGATAAGGTCGAAAATGCCCATAGTTTTCCAAGCCTCAGATTTGGCTGCCTCTATTTTTGCTAGCCAAGATAAGTAGTCGGATGGGTCTTTCGACAGAGGGCAAGACCTAAAAATCCTAAAGTTATTCATATACTCTAGGTTTATGACATCCCTAAAAGAAGGTGACCTTTGACCATCTACGTTAAATTTTTCATCTATGGCTATTTCTTGCTCAGCCCTAGGCCTAACTCCATTAGCTTTTGGTTTGTAACGATGATAAGCTGGGAAAAATTCCTTTACTTTTGAAGGATCTAACTTTAAATCAGGCAAGAGTCCTAAGATTGCATGGGATTTACCAGAGATGAGAATGTGGATTAATACCTGTGACTGATAAATGCGTCTTTTCTCTTCTTCATTGGGAGGTTCTGGTACGTATTGTTGGTTCCCCACAACGCTGGGACCAAGGATTCTGTGAACAGGTGGCAAAACTTTGGATTTATGAGAATCTTTGTTCTTGGTGTTGGTTCCTTGAGGAGCTGTGGAAGAAGACATGATTAATTGTAGAAAGTTCAGAGAGGAAATGAAGAAGATGAAGTTACGTGGAGTAAGTTTTTAGAAAGAAATGGGAAAAGTAAGTTAAGGAAAGTTTTCACTTATTTATAAGTGGTAAAAGGGAGACTGAAGCGGTTACTATTCAAAGAGGTTTCCATTTAATGAGAAAGAATCGTGGGACACGTGTTAGCCATGAATGGACTGATTGGACGGTGACAGTTATTTTCGACCCACGATCTCTTAGGGACTAGGACCGTGATGATTAAAGAGGATCTCAGAACGTGGGCTGAGGAGATGTTTTAGAAAAGTGTAATGATGATTCTGGCGTCACAAAATGCCAAGTCATATGAACAGTCGTTTCGTCGAATTACTCAAGGCGTCGAATTATGTTGTCAAAAAATGCTTTTTCTCCTTTGTCGAAATATGCATTTTTTAGGGGGCAATTTGTAGGCTCCTAATTTCGACGCCTGAATTTCATTTAGGAGATAAAAGTTTTAAACTTGCCAGAGCATTTCGAAAACAATTTGTTTCCTATAAAGAAGATCTGTCGAAAATGAGGGGTACGTTGGAATAGAAGAGCTGGAGATTTTTTCTAAGTGTTAGAATTATTTCGACATAATTCTACGAAGACCTCGTTTCGACGGATATTTTAAAATTCAAATAGAGGAGGGAATTTTGATTTGAAAGCAAGACGCGTAGAATGCATCTAAGAGGCGAAGGCATGCAGGATGCAATTTGTCGTCATTAGGAGAAATGACAGTTGTTGACGGTTATTTCGACTGTATGTAAATAGGGAGTCGTAGTGTTAGATTTCCGTGGGCGTATTCAAAATTTGTACAAGTTACTAAAAAATTCTCAAAGTACCGTGTGAGAGAAAAGAGTTAACATTGAGAAAATGTACGTTTGGAAAAACACCAGTTTCATTCTTTACATTTCAATGAAGTTTTAAGTTATTTATTTGCAATTCATTCTACATTTCTGCAATTTCATTCCAGCATTTTTATTACGTTTTCGCTATTTCTTTTAAGAACCAAACTTTATCATTTATGTCCAAACCACATCAATTTATGAAAAACAATGATGAACATAACGAGTAAAAGGTTTGATTTCTATACAAATTGTCGAAACTCTTAAAGCACATTGTCCTAGGATTTGTATGGTCGATCCTGCAAGTAAACTAATTTTCACAAATTAGGAGACCAGCGGTTGTTTGCTCATTTTCAAGGCAAACACAGGGCAGTTGATCTAGGGCGAAGACCACGTGCTAGTCTTCCCTACGCCACGTAAGCCCTGGCAGTTACTCATATTGGGCCTTGCGATCCAATCCAATGCAAAGTAACCATTGGCCCTGCGCTAGGGGCACATTATAAATACCCTCTTTAACTAGAGGTTTATGTATTATATTCTTTACACCTTTTCTCTGTAATTGCTTCACTTACTCCGTCTCTGACTTTAGCATCGGAGTACCTTGCAGGTACACCCCCCTTCTCTTCACCACCACCGACGAATAAAGGAGCTCACAACGTGTTGCTGACTACTGATTCATTTCTGATATGGTAAGATCAAAAACTAATAAATGTTTTAATTCCGAATAGTAGTATTTTTAAAATAAGGGTAAAAAAAATTCTAATTTATTATATTTCATTTATTTTCAAACAATGGAATAATTTTTTGTTTCGTTCAATAATACAACATTTAAACAATAAAAAACTATTTTATTCCCATTTAATCTATTTAAATCCATTCTAATTATTTATTCTTCCGGTTAAAAGGAGGATTAATGAAGTGGTTCTTTGGGCCATTATTTCACTACTGTTGAGTATATTACTAATACGATAGTTTTTAGGCCCGTTATGCATTGATCCCTCCTTTTTATGGATGCTTTTATTTTGATTAAATTACATTTTTAGATGTTAGTATTTCATTGTATGATTGATTGTTCAGATAAAAAATTTATTTTGTTTAATAGTTTAATGACTAAAATTTTATTCTTAAAAGGTAAGTAAATGAAATGTTTCAAATTCAAACTTGTATCATTACAATCGAATATTTTTACATAACTCTAAAATTTAACAGAATTAACATAACCCTTTATTTATTTTCGACAACTAATTCAAATTAAAAACAACCATAAAATTAGTATATAATGTTCTTTTCTTTCTTAAAATTGTAACTTTTCATGTTGGCACGTTTATTTCTTGTAATATGCATGTGTGATATCAATTTTATTTTAATTTTGGATGTTGATAATCTAAATTATTATTTTAACTGGGAATATCTTGACTACAATTGGTTTAGTCATACGAGTTATGAATTTTTTACACAACAATCTATTTGATAACAGAATGGTTTTGATAGAACATATGATTCTTGAGACTCTGTTTTAAAATATCTTAAAGTAATCTTGGCATTGATTACTTGATCTCTAAAAAATAGTGAAATTCGGTTTTAATGTGCTTGCCCCTTCCATAAATTATGAAATTCTTTGTAAGATTAATTATTGAGCATTGGCTAACATTAGTTTTACTTCTTTCTCTTTGCTTATCTTCAACTCAATAAACAATAATTGCAGCCACACTCTTTGACAAGATACATTGTAGAATAAGATATACTCAGTTTCACAAGAAGACATAGTCACGAGTGTTTGCTTCTCAGAGCACCATGATATTTGAGAATAGAACAACTTAACTACATATTCCATTTTTTCTTTGCACTTTGTCTTCACATTAATGTGAGTCATAAAAAGAGTAAGCTTATCCTGTTGACCATTATGTTTTAGAAGTAAGATTCCATGATCTATTGTGCCTTTAAGATATTTCATGATCCCCTTGACTATTTGTATATATGACATTTTAGGTTATGCATAACATTTCTCACCACACTTACTCGATGACATATATTAACTCTATAATTGCAAGCATACCTCAAGAAACCCATCACTTTCTTGTACAGAGTGCTATCAACAACCTTTCCATATTCAGTAAGAGTATTTGATGAGTTGCAATTCATCATATTAAGTATCTCCAAGATGCCACTAATTTACTTCCTCTGGTTAATTACCAAGTCTTTCATGGTCGCATCAAATTCAAGGCCAAGCCTCCTAAGTCAGTCATGTCAAATTCAATGTTCATGTTGAGTTTAAGATTCTTAATCTCATTGTGATTGCTTCCTGTGATGAATAGATCATCCACATATATACACATTATGATGAGATTGTCCACATTTATGCCTTTCACATATATTCCATGTTCAAATGTACACTTCACTACTACGAAAAACCCATTTAGCAACGGTTGGGAATGACATATAATGACGCGGGCGAAGGAGTTGTTATGTAGATTGTTGTTGTAAGTTCGATGTTTCTACAATGGTCTGGAAACCGTTGTTGTATTCTGGAAGCGCGCGTTATATTGCAACGGTTAGGTATTTCAACCGTTGTAATATAAATTAACTATCACAACGGTTATGAATATCAACCGTTGTCATATATATTAACTATCACAACGGTTATATGTCTCAACCATTGTGGAATGTACCCTTAGTTTATTAAATACAAATGTATATTGCTTGTTTTACCATACACCTAATTAAAGAAATACAACCATTAAAATTGGTAAAGAACTATATAATCTAAAAATTAAACTGTTCTTGAAAACCAACTTAAACACACCACTGTTTTCTGAATTGCATCCATTTCATTCGGCACATTTTATGTTCCTTAACATAAAATTTATGGTTCAATGGTCGGTTTCCTTCAATCCATCGATATCTTTTATTATAGTTTACCTCATCATCGCGATTTTATCATCATAACAATCATGATCTTAACAACCACGATGATTAGTGACAACGATGAGGTAAACTATAAGAAAAGATATCGATGAATTGAAGCAAACTGATTATTGGACCATAAATTTTATGCTAAGGAACATTAAATGTGCTGAATGAAATGGATGCAATTCGGAAAACATTGACATGATAAAGGTTAGTTTTTAAATACATCCTAATTTTCAGATTATAGGTTTCTATATCAATTTAACTGATTGCATTTTCAATAAAAGGATTGTGAAACAAACAATATACATAGTATATAATAAACTAAATTTCATATACAATATCAGAATGAATTCATATATATGTACCTTATCAGAATGAATTCATATGTATGTACCATCATCATCATCACCATGTGAAACAAACCCTAAGAAGTGGGAAGCAATGAAGAAAATTAGTTAGTATTCAATTTAACTATATACAATATACATAGTATATATATATAATAAACTAATGTTCTATATCAATTTAACTGATTGCATTTTCAATTAAAGGACAGTGAAACAAACAATATACATAGTATATAATAAACTAAATTTCATATACAATATAAGAATGAATTCATATATATATATATATATACCTTATCATAATGAATTCATATATATATATATATATATATATATATATATATATATATATATATATATATATATATATATATGTACCACCATCATCATCACCATGTGAAACAAACCCTAAAAAGTGGGAAGCAATGAAGAAAATTAGTTAGTATTCAAAACAAAACAACCAAAAGTTGAAATAAAACCCTAAGAAGTGGGACTGTACCATTACAATGAAGTTCACCTTGCTTGTGAAGCATTGAAGTCGAATCTGCACAAAATGAGAACAATCAACAAAAACAACATGAAGCAAACGAGATAATAAGAACTATCTAACAAAAAGATTGAAGTAGAAGACTACCTTATTTTCCATAAACAATATGTACATTACGCTTGCTACTGCCAGCATCATCATCATGTTCATCTAGTTTTAGATTCTGCAAGAAGAATTACAAGGAGGAAGAAGCTTAAATCAAAAGCTTCATACTTCTTGTATTTCTTTTCGCGGATTCTATAAAAAGATGAAGTTTACTGCCAAAAATGGGTGCTAGGGATTCGTGTGAAGGAAACGGCGTTACTGTAAAAAATAGAAAGTTAATTCCTTTATATAGGTAAATATTTCACAACGGTTTTCTAAAATAACTGTAATGATAAGTATATATATTATTTTAATAATATCACAACGGTTAGTTATATTAATCATAGCGATACCCCTTCTAATTGGTACAAGGTTCGACTCCAGGCAACAACATTTTCTATAATTACGTAAAATAGAAAAATGTTGTTGCCTGGAGTTGAACCTTCTACCAAGTATAAGGGGTTTTGCTACGGTTATTATTACTAACCATTGTAATATTATAACCATTGCTCTTCCCGGAGTAGAGAACACTCTGGCCATAATGATTTAAAATTTTCTCCATTTTTTAAAAAAATATCGTTCCAGAATATCAACCATTTACAAGTTATCTTCATTGCAAGCATTAAACTATCAGACTTTTCATCTTCAACCTCATCTATAAATAGACAACTTTACATTTCTTCATAATATATTCTTCGTAACAATGAGTTCTACAAATGAGAATGCTAAAATCACCAATGAGGAACGTTAGGCGCCAATTGAGGAGGTCCAACCAGCGGCCAGGGATGCCTTAAGTGTGAGGAAGGATAAGAAGAAGAAGAAGGCTGAAAAAGAAAAAGATAAAGAAGAAAAGGAGAACTGTTTATTATGATTCCGATGAGGGGAGTGAGGAGAGATGTCTAGATTATGAAGATGCATTTGCAGCAATGGGCTCTGACATTGATAAATATATGTAATATGATTATCAATGTACTCTTCTTAATGGAATCTTAATAAAATGTTATTTTATATATCCTCATCTCTTACAGTTTTATTTTTAAAGTTATATATATTATTCTCTTACACTTAAAAACACTAACAAAAGAAATAAAATATATGTTTAAAAGAAAAACAATGATGAATTTTGAGTTTTGAGGTTAAATCCCAGTAACACTAACAAAAGAAATAAAATATATATTTAAAATACAAAAATATGACAAAATATATAGTTGCTGGGAATCGAAGCTTGTTACATGCATTACAACGGTGTTTTAATACAACCGTGTTTAAAATGTAAAAATATGGAAAAAAATGTAGTAGTTGGGAATCGAAGCTTGTTACACAGCTTGTATTACAACGGTTCTTTAGTACAACCGTCGTTAAATATGCGTTATAAATTTTTTAACGTATTACAACGTTGGGATACGAATCTGTGGTAAACCTGGCGTCGTTAAATGGGTTTTTCGTAGTAGTGCTTGTAATACCCAATCTACTTTAAGAACTCAACAGTCCTCTTGGAGCTTGTTTAAATCCATAGAGTTTTTATTAAGCTTTAAGACTATATCTTCTTCACCTTTCCAACACTATATAAATGGAAAGCAAACTCTCTCTCTCTCTCTCTCTCTATATATATATATATATATATATATATATATATATATATATATATATATATATATATATATAAACTAATATATAAAAAATATACAATTATTCTACTTTTTATTTTTAGGGTTAATACCTATTTTCACCACTGCCATATAGGCGACATTTGAAAAATCCCTCTAGAAAAAAAACTTGCATAAAATACCCTGACATTTCTAAATAATTTCATGGAAGACCTTTAACACGCCACATCACCCAAAATACTTATGTGTCATTATTTTTTCATCTTTTCTTTTAATTTTAATTGCCACATGGGTTAATGATGAGACACAATGACCAAAATACCCCTAAGTGAAAAAACATAGATGAATAACCAAGTAACTGATGATGCACCAACTAATCAAACACCAAACCCTTGCTTTTAAGAAAACACAAGAATTGAGTCATGGTATACTGATAATCAACGCATTAGTAAGAGAGGGACATGATTCAAAACAGCATCCATAATGAGAAGCTCGGTCAACAATCATTTCAAAGTAAAACGAGAAACACGGTCAAGAGAACACAAGGAAACGACCATGGAAGATCAAAATAGACTCGGTGTATATCATCTCACGCCGCCCTTTCTGATCCAACTTCGACCTTCGCCCTCTCACATCATGATGTCGCTTGTTTTGCGCTGACGTTCACGGATTTGATTCGTTCCAGGTTTGCTTGATTTGTTCGCTCTCGATTCGTTCACCTTCTCTTCATCTTAATCTCTTCTTCTCCTCATCATTTGTTTCTGGATTTTGAAGTTTAGGTATGATGCAGGTTTTGATTTGGTGGTGATTTGGGTGTTCGATTGATTTACTCTTCTTCTTCTCACTTCAATTTCTGGGTTGGCTCTGCTTCATGATTGAAACGGAATTGGGGTTGTTCGATTTGAGAGGTTTGAGTTGTCTGGAATGAGAAGGTTGAGAGTGGGTTAAAGGATGAACAGAGTTTATGGTTTTGATTTGAGGATTTTTCAGGTTTTATGTGGTGATGAGTCTAAAATGATATGGAGGTTTTGATGTTACTTCGTTGGCCGGAAAATGGAGGGTTAAAGGTTGTTATTGATGTCGATGGTTAGTGGCGAATGGAGGAAGAAATGGTCACGATTTGTTATTGCGTCGTGGTCGAAGAAGATTGAGGGCGATTTGGAGGGCGGAGGTGGAGGAGAAGGTCGATGAGTGGTTGTTTGGTGTTGTGCGTGGAGTTGAAGGTGAGTTTCAGGAGGTGGTTTGAAGGGTGTTGGGTTTCTGTTTGAAGGTTGTGGTGGTTTTGGTTGCTATTGAAATAAGGTTAAGTGTTGTGCAAATCTGATGAGTCACGAGACAGGGTTGAAGGTTTTTTTGAAGTGTGTAGCGGCAAAATCATGAGTGTAAGCTATCGATTAACTTAACTCGAAAAGCAAGAGTCGCCACCGCACTTTTATTTTATCCAAAAAGGAAAGGAAAAAGAGCGAACAAAACCTACACAAGCTCTACAACAAGAACAAGTGAAGAGAGACTTGATAAGGGGGGTTGGTTACGCAATGGGAAGGTGTTAACACCCAAAACGTCTATAGTACTCTATAGGAGCCCTTTGAAATATCTACCGATTTTGGTCTGAAAAAGTTTTCTTGAAAAGTGATTGAGGAGATGAGAAGAGAAATTGTTTTTATGATTTTTGTGTTTGGAGAGACTTGTCGTCTCATGCCTACGTACCCACGATGTGCAATGTAGGATCAAAACCCCGTAGTTCGTGGTACAAAGAATGAAAATTTGTTTGTTTTGGTTGTTTTTAAATGTAAAGACAAGTCGTCATTTCCAAGCGAATAATTCCGCTTAAAGAAATGAATCATGTCTAAACTTATGAAAAAGTTAAAGGAAAAAGTGCACGAGGGCACAAAAAGAGAGTGATGAGTTTGATGTTTTTTAAAGTCTTTTGAAAAAAAGTGTCAATATGCTTATGTAGTTTAGCATTTTGTTAAGAAATGAAAGGAAAAGAGTCAAAATCACTTGACAAAGTCAAGGTTTGATTATGAAAGAGGTGGTTGTTTGAAAATAAGAAGGTTTTGAAAAAGAGAGAGAGTTTTGAAAATTGAAGAATGGGGAGGAGAAGAAGTGACTATCCTAAAGAATAAAGTAAAAGCTAAGGATAAGAAAGATCTAACCACAAATGTAGTTGTTTTCACCATAAACCATGCAAAAACACAAGTCTTCAAAGTCTTCGAACCATAATTCCAAAGAAAAGGGAGAAAGGTCCTAATTCTAAGTCCAAGGTTCCAAGAATTGCATTGGATGTCCAAGGTCTAAGTTCAAGGATTCAAGAATAGCATTGAAGTCCAAGGTCTAGGTGCAAAACTCCATGTCCATGGCAAAGGATAGTGAAATTCTGGCACAGAAATCAGATGTCCTACGCAGATGTTGAGACACTGATATCCAACACAATGAACAAGATAACAATAAAAATAGCAGTGCAGAAATTAAATAACACAGTGATAAGTTTACCCAGTTCGGATCAACAATCCTACTCTGGGGGCTACCAAGCTAGGGACGAAACCAATATACGATAGTATCAATTCACAGATCATACAAACACCGAATAATCTGATCACTTAATCACTACCCTTCCTATGACTTCTACCTAAGACTCACCTAGGCATGAGGCCCTCCTCAAATCCCTCTACAACCATAACCCGTGATTAGTACCTTTCCACACAAGAAACAAAACCGAAAGTCACACTTTCAAAACACACAATTCTCAATACTTCACAACTTATGAGAATTGACACACAAGAAACACAATCCTTAAAAGCTTATGAGTAACTTGACAGAACTTACAACACAAAAATCAGTCCTTATACTGTTATCAGAATTATACCAGTTAGGCTCACAAAATACACTCCAAAACCCTAAAAAACACAAGTAAGTTCCACACCTAAAACTAGGTTTACATCAGTCAATATATAGCAATTAATCTGGACTGAATTGGGCTTCAAAAATGCAGCAAATAGACTGCTCACAAATCTGCAAAATTAACTCCAACAAATAAGGTCTTCAATCCAAAGTTTCCTATTTTGTCTCCATAATTAGAAACAACAGCAAATCCGAAAAACCAACAAATAACCACAATCCAAAAATGCTTTGGATGCCACATAGGATAACCAAATATTCACAGAATATTCAGTAACAATTCATAGTAACAGAATCTGCATTAAAACTGAATCCACAACGCGATGTCCTATGAGCTGGCATGGAACATCTTCATTCGACATGTTGAAAGCAGCCACTTAGAACATTAAGATTCAACATCTTGCTGCTATAATAGTTTTAGCAAAATAAATGCCAACCACAAAAGCACATAAATAACAATCTCCCCCTTTGGCTTATTTTGGCTAAAACTACACACACACAAAAACTTTCAAAGAAGCACAAACAGCAAAAAATAACCATATATCAGACAGCAGCGAAAACACCAACATCACACAACAAAAAAAACATCCAGCATAGCAGCACTGCCCTTTAGCTGCATACAACACTCAGTACACAACTCATCATAGCAAAACTCCCCCTCAACTACTGCAGCAACACATTCCACATTCTCCCCCTCAACTACTGCAGCAACACAAGCACACAAGCACTCCCCACACAAACATACTACTCCCCCTTTTTAGCCATAAATATGGCAAAGGCAAGTAGAACAACTTAAAGTAAAAAAGAGACTAGATTAAACTGCATCAAAGAGTAGATGCACACCACATCACATGCCCAAATGTCATGCACAAACTTCAGCATTTTTCCTTCATTCACACACTGCACTACCAGAACCTCCTTTAGTCTTTTCAATCTGGCAGCCAGAAGGAACATTGATTGCTATAGTTCTTCATGAATGCACACCCCAAGTCTGCTCCTCAGGTTTTCAAACTGAACTGCATCCAGAGCCTTGGTAAATATGTCAGCAAGCTGATTTTTTGTGCTCACATGCTCAAGAGTTATGACTTTGTCCTCCACAAGTTCTCTGATGAAGTTATGCCTGATATCAATGTGCTTAGTCCTACTATGTTGAATGGGATTTTTGGAAATATTAATAGCACTCAGGTTGTCACAAAATAGTGTCATGACATCTTGTGTGACATTATACTCAGATAACATCTGCTTCATCCATACCAGTTGAGCACAACTACTACCAGCTGCTATATACTCAGCTTCAGCAGTAGAAAGGGATACTGAATTTTGCTTCTTGCTAAACCATGAAATAAGATTATTTCCCAAAAAGAAACATCCTCCAGAGGTACTCTTCCTATCATCAGCACTTCCAGCCCAATCGGCATCACAGTAACCTAATAAAATGGGACTTAAGTCATGGGAGTAAAGCAACCCATAATCACATGTACCACTCACATACTTTAGAATTCTCTTCACTTGATTGATGTAACTGACCTTGGGTTCTGCTTGATATCTTGCACACACACCAATAACAAAAGTTATGTCTGGCCTACTTACTGTAAGATACAGTAGACTGCCAATCATACTTCTATACAGACTTTGTTCAACATTCACTCCCTTTTCATCTTTGGATAACTTCAAGTGAGTAGGAGCATGAGTCCTCTTATGCTTGGAATTATCCAGTCTAAACTTCTTCACAATGTTCCTCGCATATTTGCTCTGACAAATAAAAATGGAGTCTTCCATTTGCTTGACTTGTAATCCAAGGAAGTAGGTCAATTCACCCACCAAGCTCATCTCAAATTCAGACTACATTTGAGTGACAAAATGTTGGACCATTTCATCCGACATCCCGCTAAACGCAATATCATCTACATAAATCTGAGCAATCATTAGTTTCCCATCCTTTTCCTTGACAAAAAGTGTTTTATCAATACCACCCTTCCTGTACCCATTGTTAACTAAGAACTCAGTCAGCCTTTCATACCAAGCTCGTGGAGCTTGTTTCAGCCCATACAAAGCCTTCTTCAGCTTGTAAACATGATCAGGAAAGTTTGGATCCACAAACCCTTTAGGCTGCTCAACATAGACTTCCTCATTAAGATACCCATTCAGAAAGGCACTCTTGACATCCATTTGAAACAATCTGAATTTCAACAAACATGCCACTCCTAGCAGTAATCTAATGGATTCCAATCGAGCCACAGGCGCAAATGTTTCATCAAAGTCTACTCCTTCAATCTGTGTGTATCCTTGAGCAACTAATCTGGCTTTGTTCCTGGTAACAACTCCTTGCTCATCAGACTTATTCTTATAAACCCATTTTGTTCCAATCACATTTGTTCCTGCTGGTCTTGGTACTAGTTCCCAGACTTCATTCCTCTTGAACTGACAAAGTTCATCTTGCATAGCACTTATCCAGAACTCATCTGTCAATGCTTCTTTGACACTCTTTGGTTCAATCTTTGACACAAAGCATGCATTTGACACAGTCTCCCTTGTTCTGGTTCTTACACCTTCATTCAGATCTCCAATAATTAATTCCTTAGGGTGATCCTTCTGAATCCTTATAGAGGGTCCCCTGTTAGCATCATCTACCTCTTCATTCTCAGGTATAGTGTTGGTTTCTTGAGCACTATCTTCTATAGACTCAATGTCTTGGGAGATTTCATTGTTCATGGGCAGACATGCTCCAACATCATCTGGGACATCTTCGTCTTTGCCAGAGTCATCAACCACCACATTTATGGATTCCATCATCACCTTAGTTTTGGAATTAAATACCCTAAATGCTTTACTGTTTGTAGAGTATCCCAAAAATATTCCTTCCTCACTCTTAGGATCCATCTTTCGCCTCTGCTCACGATCCGCTAAGATATAGCACTTACTACCAAACACATGGAAATACTTCACATTTGGCTTTCTACCTTTCCATAGCTCATAAAGAGTGATAGAAGTACCTAATCTGATAGTCACCCTATTGTGTATATAGCAAGCAGTATTCATGGCTCAGCCCAAAAATGATATGGAAGCTTTTTGGCATGAATCATGACTCTTGCACACTCTTGTATAGTCCTGTTCTTGCGTTCCACTACATCATTCTACCGAGGAGTGATCGGTGATGTGAATTCATGAGTGATACCCTCAGATAAGCAGAACTCTTCAAACCTGTTATTTTCGAATTCTTTCCCATGGTCACTTCTGATTCGAACAACACCACAATCCTTTTCCCATTGAATCCTTTGACACAACTCTTTGAAGGCTGCAAATACTTCAGACTTTTCTCTGATGAAACTTATCCAAGTGAACCTGGAGTAATCATCTACTACAACATAGGCATACTTCTTCCCACCAAGACTTTCAACCTGCATAGGTCCCATTAAGTCCATGTGAAGAAGTTCCAGAACTCTAGAAGTTGTGGTAAGATGTTGAAGCCTCTTGTGTGACACCCTTGTTTGCTTCCCAACTTGACATTCACCATATATTTTATCCTCATCAATCTTCAGCTTGGGAATACCTCTAACAGCTTCACTTGTCATAACTTTCTTCATCCCTTTCAGGTGTAAGTGACCTAGTTTCTGATGCCACAGTTTGGTTTCATCTTCCTTTGATATCAAACAAGTAGACAAACTTTCAGGTTCTTGAGGATTCCACAGATAGCAGTTATCCTTAGACCTGGTTCCCTTCATAACAACTTCATTTTTCTCATTGGTAACTAGACATTCAGATTTGGTGAAATTTACTTTGAGGCCTACATCACACAGTTGGCTTATACTAATTAAATTTACGGTTAGCCCTTTGACAAATAGAACACGATCCAGATTTGGTTGTCCTGTGTAGTCCAGCTTTCCAACCCCTTTTATTTCACCCTTTGATCCATCCCCAAAGGTGACATAATTGGTGGAGTGAGGCCTGATATCTGACAAGAACTTCTTCACACCAGTCATGTGTCTTGAACAACCACTGTCAAAGTACCAATCTTCTCTTGCAGATGCTCTAAGAGAGGTATGTGCTATGAGACTAGCCATTATTTGTCTAGGAATCCATCTTCTCTTCACTTTACCCCAACTCTGTCCTTTATTTTGTTGCTGAGCAGTTTTGGGATAGCCGTGCAACTTGTAGAAAAAGGACTTCAAGTGACCAATCTTTCCACAGTAATGGCATCTCCATGGTTTATACTTTGATCTACAAACTCTTTTCTGATGCTTCATCTGATGTTGAAACATGTGATTTGACATCCCCACTTCTTGCTTTATTTTCTGAGGAACAAACTTCAGTACAGGCTTCTTGGAAGTCTCTGCTTGATTGTTAAAACCAAGGCCTTGCACTTTTCCAGCTTCTTTCCCATTCTGAAGGATCTCATCCAGCTGCGTGGTACCATTGTTCAACATTCTTATAGATTTGGTCATATTGTCAAGTTTTGACTTTTGCCATTCAACCTCCTCCTTCAGATCAGCAATGGTTGATAGATGTTCTTCCTTCTCAGCTTCTAGTTGAGCTATCAGAATCTTCTGTTCTAATATTATCTGGCACCTTTCTTCATTCTTGATACACAATTCTGAAAACCCTGTGAATACTTCTTCCTTAGTGAGTTCTCCAACATAGGATTCTTTGTCAGAGTCAGACTCACAAGTAGCTTCTCCATCAGCCTTATAGATCCCAGTCAAAGCTGTCACTAATTTTGTTGATTCTTCTTCAACATCACTCTCAGACTCTCATTCTGACCAAGACACTGATAGGCCCTTCTTCTGCCTTTTGAGATACGTGGGACACTCAGTCTTTATGTACCCATATCCCTCACATTCAAAGCACTGAACTCTCTTCCCTTGATTGGAGTCTTCTTCAATTCTGGATCTTCTGCCTCCATCCTGGTTCTTACTGATGTCGAGTGACTTGTTCTGAGAATTTTCTCTCGAATTCCAGTCAATCCTTTTCAACACTTTGCTAAATTGTTTTCCAAGTAATACCAGATCTTTAGACACCCCTTCATCTCTGACCAGGTCACCTTCATCTTCTGAGTCACCAGTATTTGACACAAAAGCTATGCTCTTCTTCTTTTCAGACTTTTCACTGATCCCTAATTCGAATGTTTGAAGAGATCCCACCAGTTCATCCACTTTCATCTTGTCTATATCCTGAGCCTCCTCTATAGCAGTCACTTTCATGTCAAATCTCTTAGGTAGAGATCTGAGGATCTTTCTGACCAGTTTGCTGTCAGACATCTTTTCACCTAGAGCACTAGAGGCATTAGCTATCTCAATAATGTTCATATGAAAATCATGAATGCTCTCATCCTCTTTCATCTTCAAACTCTCAAACTTGCTAGTGAGAAGCTAAAGTTTTGACATCTTCACCTTTGAAGTCCCTTCATGAGCAACCTTCAAGACCTTCAACGCCTCTTTAGCAATGGTGCAGTGTTCAATCAACCTGAAGATATTCTTGTTAACACCATTGAACAATGCATTCATGGCTTTAGAATTCCCTACGGACCCTTTGTAATCTGCATCATCCCAGTCTTCCTCTTCCTTCACCACATCAGTAGGGGTACCTTTTTCATCTTTAACCTTAGGGAGCTCCCATCCTTTTATAACAGCTTTCCATGCTTGATCATCCATGGATTTGATGAAATCTATCATCCTTGGTTTCCAATAGTCATAGTTGGAACCATCAAGCAGAGGTGGTTTGTTCAGAAATCCTCCATCCTTGTCCATTGTACCAGAAAGTACCTTCCCTGAATCTCATCCAGAACCAAATAAGGGTGCAAGCTCTTGATGCCAATTGAAATTCTGGCACAAATATCAGATGTCCTACGCTGATGTTGAGACACTGATATCCAACACAATGAACAAGATAACAATAAAAATAGCAGTGCAGAAATTAAATAACACAGTGATAAGTTTACCCAGTTCGGATCAACAATCCTACTCTAGGGGCTACCAAGCCAGGGACGAAACCAATATACGATAGTATCAATTCACAGATCATACAAACACCGAATAATCTGATCACTTAATCACTACTCTTCCTATGACTTCTACCTAAGACTCACCTAGGTATGAGGCCCTCCTTAAATCCCTATACAACCACAACCCGTGATTGGTACCTTTCCACACAAGAAACAAAACCGAAAGTCACACTTTCAAAACACACAATTCTCAATACTTCACAGCTTATGAGAATTGACACACAAGAAACTCAATGCTTAAAAGCTTATAAGTAACTTGACAGAACTTACAACACAAAAATCAGTCCTTATACTGTTATCAGAATGATACCAGTTAGGCTCACAAAATACACTCCAAAACCCTAAAAAACACAAGTAAGTTCCACACCTAAAACTAGGTTTACATCAGTTAATATATAGCAATTAATCTGGACTGAATTGGGCTTCAAAAACGCAGCAAATAGACTGCTCACAAATCTGCAAAATTAACTCCAACAAAATAGGTCTTCAATCCAAAGTTTCCTATTTTGTCTCCATAATTAGAAACAGCAGCAAATCCGAAAAACCAACAAATAACCACAATCCAAAAATGCTTTGGATGCCACATAGGATAATCAAATATTCACAGAATATTCAGTAACAATTCATAGTAACAGAATCTGCATTAAAACTGAATCCACAACGCGATGTCCTATGAGCTGGCATGGAACATCTTCATTCGACATGTTGAAAGCAGCCACTTAGAACATTAAGATTCAACATCTTGCTGCTATAATAGTTTTAGCAAAATAAATGCCAACCACAAAAGCACAGAAATAACAGATAGTAACCATAGTCCGAGATTAGAAGCACAAGTTTTTTTAGAGGTTTTGGCATTTATTAATGTTTTTGGTCCAAGTGGACAAAGAGAAAAAGGCATAAGCATAAACATGTGTCCAACGGACAAAGTGAAAATTACGGAAGCATAAACATGTGTCCAACGGACAAAGGAAAAATATGCGGAAGCATAAACATGTGTCCAACGAACAAAGGAAAAAATTGCATAAAAGTAAAATAGAGATAGGGAGCAAGAAGGAAATGTAAAGAAGTTAGAAGTTAGTAATTAGTAATTAGTTGTTAGAGTAAGTGATCAATAATGATTGAATAGTGTACTTAGGTCAAGGTTAATGAAGACTTGTTAGAAGATTGATAGAATCAAAGCCTCTACAACAACAAGCTTCATAGATTTTGAACCTTATACAAAAATTGGGGGTTTGGAATTTGGTTTGGAAATGAAAATTAGGCTTGGAATTCAAATTTGGAGGGAAATTCATAAAAGAGTGGTGATTAATGAAGGTGTATGGTAGGAAATGATCAAAGTGATGTAAGGGAATTAAAATGAGATGGTCTAGAATATTCCAAATGTGATCAAGGGTTGAGATTGGTGCAAAATTGCTGAATTTGAATTTACTGAATTTTTTCAAATTTTCACGAGGGTAACCGGTTACTCACCACAGGGTAACCGGTTATTCAGTGCAAAATTTGTGAAAAATGAGCATTTTGTTGCACAGTTGTGGTTCCAGCTCGATTCTCTTGCTTGTCAAAGAAGGCATGGAAATAAACACATGAACCTTGGAATTCCTTGAATAATAATCAATTAAATCTTGGAAAATCTTGATAAGATGAATTTTGAATTGTTTGCAGATCAACTTTGACTTTGTTCAGATGAAATTCATTCGAGCTGTGGGACTGTTATTTTGGCATTTTTAACCTGTTCTTCCCCTGAAAATGTCAGTAAAGAGAAAACAAAATATTTTTGGATTTTGGTTAGTAAAATATAAACAAATAAAGCAATAAAGTGAATAAGAAACACACAGATGCTCGGTAAACCCTACAAGGCATAAACCCAAAGATGAGAGGGACGAGGGAACCAATGCGTGATCCTGTTTGTGGTAAAGATGCAAAAATGAGATACGAATGATATGTTGAATCTTAGGGGTCAAAAATTAGGGTCTTACAACTGCCCCTATTTAAGTCTCTTATATCAGGAGATATAAAGATACTTAAATACAAAAAAAGCTATATTTTTTAGCCCTAAGATACCACAAGATGATATGAATGCAAACAAAAAGACACACCCTGCGGGGGGAACTTGAAACAAAGGTTTTAGGGTACATTGAGAGATGAAAATGATAAAAAAGACACGCCGGGGAACACAAGCTATTTCTGGAGATCTATCAAGGTGACAAGAAGTATCCATCAATAGTTGGAAAGAGAGGGACAAGTGTCGCTCCTGAGATTTTCATCCTAGTACAAACGCGAAAGTGGCACCGAAACAGAGTCGCCAACAATGTATATTTATCCCAAGAGAGGGAAAGGAAACACCGCACAAACCTGAAGAGAGGAAAAGAGCATGGTCTTGCGACCAAGAGAAATGGGTAAGGGAGTCGGTTACGCGAGAGGAAGGTATTAGCACCCCCTCGCGTCCATCGTACCCGATGGGATCCACGCTTGCTGCTTCAATCAAAGGGTGATAGAAAACTGGAGCTTCGCTTCTACTGGAAAGGAAAAGGAACAGGAAAAGGGAAAAGAGAAAGGAGAGAGAGAACAAGAAACAAATGTAGGGAAAATAAAAGAAGTGCTCGAATGGGCCCTACCCTACTGCCTACGTATCTCATTGGGAGCATGAGAATCAGAGTGACGTAGTTCCCCTCAACGAGGGTCGCTTTGTTTGTGTTTTTTAGTGGAAACGTTAGAGCGCGCGTTCCAGCAGTTTAGGTGTTGCAGCTCGCTGTAGGGAGACTTATGCGTTACCTGTTTCCGGTTGGACGGACTTGACGAATCCTTAAGGAATAGAATGAAGGAGATGAGAAGAGAATTGTTGTTTGTTTTTGTCTTTTAAGAAAGAAATGTTTTGATTACTTTATATTTTGTAACGCACATTGTATTTAAGTCTCTCATGTAAGATCGAATGCTTCGCATATTGACCCGAGATGGGACATACGCTAAACATTTTAAGAAAATGAGAGAAGATCCCTCACTATCTCATTCTTACATGAAAGGCTCAAATACAATATTTGTTTTTCCTTTATTAGGTGTTTTTTACTTTTGTTTTAAGATGAGAAGAAGAGACTCAAATGGAGGAGTAAAGGTGAAAACTAAAGAGGGAGACTAAGACTCAATCTTAATGTTATCACACATGGTGATCTTATGGTTAATGAGGTTTAAGAAACCTAATCCTAAGAGAAAGGAGAAGAAAAAGAAAGAAAAGAACTTACTTCCAAAATGGAAGTTAAGTTGTTTCTAAGAGGGAAGAAAGAAGATTATGAAAACAAAGCATTATTAAATGCTTAAACAACACAACTTGAATGATTAAAAGATGAGGGAAGAAATTAGAATGTGGATGCATATCCACACTCAAGTGACTTACCATTGGCCCCTGAAATGGTTAATGCAAACATTTACAAATGAAGAAACCAATTAAGATGAACAAGTAAGGCTTACACAAATTCAATAACCAAAGTAAAAGCATCTTAAAGGTCAAGGAAAGCATAAAGTCAGAATGCACATCATAAGAATGTCCTCTAATGATATGAGAGCAAACACAAATCAAATGCACACAAATGATGCCTTAAACCACAAAGAAATGCATTGTGAAAGAAGTAGATGAAGAATGAGTGGATATGCAAAGTGATCATGCAATAATGCTTCAAGTAATGTCAAAGTCAGAATGTGGATGACCTAAAAATGTGCCTAAACATGATGTACAAATGTCATATGAGGCATACAATCAAGCATCCAAGCATTAAGAGTGATTAGGAGAAGAAGTGAGAAGATATGAACATGAATTTAACATGGAAAGAAGTTACTTAAGGCATAAGTCAAACCTAAAAAAAGTTCAAGATGAAACTCAAGTATAAAAGTCAGAAGTGATATGACATGTTAGGATGAAGATAAGATAAACAAACCAATCACTTTCAAGAAATTACAGGTCATTTAGAAGCTAGAAGAAATAGAAACATGCATTTGGATGAAACATGTTCAAGTGTGCAAAGTAAGACATGAATGGCATATGGGATGAATGCAATGCTTTAAAGTCAGAGGTATACATCATATGAAATACAAATAGATGGTATGACATGGCATAAACAAACCAATTACAAGTCAAGTTGGAACTTAGATGAAAAAAGAATGAGGAATTAGGTCAAAAGGAGACTTGTGAAACAAGTATTGAACATGTACACAAAGAAAGCATCAAATTCAAACCAATGACCTATAACTTCATTCAAAAGACCTATAATGATCTAAAAATGGCTCAAAAAGTCAAAAAAGTGATCTTATACAATGGCACAAGTGCCTTCTCAAGCAAGTAAACAAAACAGGACCAAAGAAGTTCACAAAAAGGGACCTCAAACAAGTATCATCAAAAAAATACCAAACATGATTCAAAAATCATCAAATTAGGTCTCAAGAGACCTCAACCATAGGCAAATATCATACCAAAATCTCATGCAAAGAATCACAAAGAAACTCAATCAAACAAGCATGGCAAAGTAATTAGGGTTTCACATGATCATGCACAAAGAAATGGCTCAAAGAGGATGCAAAGATGATCTTAAAAATATGACAAAATGTTTTTAAATGCTTCAAAGTGTCCTCTGAAATATGCAAAATGAATGAGGATCAAACTATGTACCAATGATGAGAAATAAAATCAGCAATGTAAAGTGTTCACAAATGAAACATTTCAAAAAGAAATTCAAATAACAATTAATTCATCTTGACTCACACACACCCTCAGATTGATCCAGCGTATGATATTCAGTCAATCACAACACAAAGTAAGCAATATCAATGGTCAGGATCACGCGCACACTAAAACACACATAGGGAGGCACACAAATAGATTAAAATGAAAAAAACAAGGCACGTGAGAGGCACCCTCTCATTTTAATGTGTTGGCACAATAATAGCCATCAGATCAAAACCACGAACGGTCATGATTTCATCTTCCTAAAAAGAACTCAGATCACCTGCAACAAAACTAGACGCCGGAGCCCTAGCTCCGGTCGTCTTCTCCAGTAGATCCAAATGGAGATCCAACAATAATTTTCCAGAAATCAAAAACTCCACCACAGTCTCACTCAAAATTTCATGCTGATCTCAAATATCACATCAATTTCATCATAACATGTATAATTTGTGCAAATCGAAGACAAAAAGCTTGGATCTAAAAAATTCAGATTCACAATACTCTCATGATACACGTCCAAATTTAAATCTAAACATATCAGCATGATCACAAGCACACAGAGAACACAATGCACACAAGAAAATCAAGTTATAGAAGCACGAAAAGTGAACCAACCTGAGACTTGCAGAGCTGAAATTACACCAAGAAAACCTTCTGGAAGCTGCAGATCAACTCCTTGGAACCTCTAATTGCAAACTAAATGCAATTAGAGCTTGGAATCGTGCTAGATCTTAAGATTTGAAATGGAGCTTTCCAAAATTGAATCTGATGAAATCCTTTGTATGAGCTTCAAACAATGGATGATTTGTGTTCTATGAAGTTCACTGATCAAGAAAATGTGAAGAGAACTCAATGAAACCCTAGGAGAGTGGAGTTTCGAAGAGAAGAATGTTGAGAGAAAAATTTCAAATCTGAGCAAATGAGAGTGCATGAGTGTGAAATGAACGTGTAAAGCTCTTTATATATCCTTGGTTAGGCTTCTGATCATGGTTAGGGTTTAGCTAAACCCTTGGTTAAAGCTCTTGGAGGTGTTTTGAAAATTTGCAACTTGGTGTGTACACCCTCATCCACACGTGTAAGGGTCATGAAATGAGCATGCTTCACTCTCATTTTCCTTGCTGAATGCATGTGTGATCCCATCTCGGAGGGAAAGTCAAGGGATTTTTAATTTTGAATCATTTTACAATTTTACAACTTGTGAAAATAGTGAGAAATACTTCATGTAATGACATGATTCCAAGACCAATTCTGCACTAAATGAAGAGTACTTTGAGTTTATGAACTGAATTTGTCAACTTGAAACCAATACAAGTCATTTGGAAGCTTTTTACACAAAGTGGAAAAAATGAACCATGTGAAAACCCTAAAAACCACCCTAGAGTCTTTTGATCATAACTTGAGCTTCACACATGCTATGGAAATGATCTAGTACTTTTTGGAAAGGGGAGAGAGAGATCTTCAACTTTTATGTTTGAGTTAAAATCATTTGAAGCATTTTTTATGATGAAAAGTCAAGTTGAAGATGGTTTGAAAAGTTGCCAAAAATGGAAATTTCACATTATAGGTCATTTTTCAAAAATAGTAACTTTTGCCCTACTTCTTGATTCTTGATGAATGACATGAATCTTAACATTTGAGGACCATATGAAGGTCTATGGACTTGGGAGACATGATTTGAACCTTTGAAAACCCATGGTGGACTTTTCTTTTAAACTGTTGACTTTTTCCCCAATTTCTTGATTATCAAGCAACTGATCAATTGGACCTCTTCTGAAATGAATCAATGGCCAATCTTCCATCCTTAGACACTTAATATCATGTAGGAAACATTGAGATCAAGTTTGAATCAAAATTTCATCTGGAGACCACTTGAATCCAAAACCCTAATTTTGACTATTTTTTGTGATAGGAGGTGATGCACTGTCCAAACTTCTTGATGGATTCCCATCTTCCAATGACTTGTGAAATCAAATGGGGATGATATATGATGTAAGAGACCTTTGAGTCTTGTGAGAAACCATTGGCTCTTATTCTCTTGCTTTGGATAATCCACACCTTTGAGGAACAACTAATCACATGCCCTTGTGCAAGATGCAATGCTAAATGTTTTATTTTTCTATGCTTGAATGCAATGCAATGCAATGAAAGCTCATGCTAAATGATATGAAGAAAAGAGAGGGAAAATTTAGGGGTATTACAGCTGCCCCTATTCAATCACTGTAGACCTGAATGGATGATAGCGATTGTTGTCAGACTTTCAAGGTATGGAGGGATTGAATACCAAAAATAACCAGAAAATTTGCACTCTGTGGAGAAGAAGAAAAGGGATATAAACCCAACCAAGTGAACTCTGCTTGAATAAAACTCTGATGGGAAGAAAAACACCAAAGGGATGTCTTTTTGTACAACGCCATACGACTACTAGCTTGCCACACTACGGGTGGACTTTAGCAATATCTTTTGGAATAATGCCAGACGACTGCTGGCCTGCCACACTACGGGTGGAATTTAACAATGTCTTTTAGCACAACACCAGACGACTACTGGCCTGCCATGCTACGGGTGGACTTTAACAATGTCATTTGTACAACGCCAGACGACTACTGGCCTGCCACGCTACGGGTGGACTTTAACAATGTCTTTTGTACAACGCCAGACGACTACTGGCCTGCCACGGTACGGGTGGACTTTAACAATGTCTTTTTGCACAACGTCAGACGACTACTGGCCTGCCACACTACGGGTGGACTGTCCTTTTGAATGGAGTCAGAAGACTACTGACTTGCCACACTGCGGGTGGACTTTCGCCAATCTACGGTTGGACTTTACAGCTGAAATGCAACACTGCGGGTGGACTTTTGCCAATCTACAGTTGGACTTGCTGATTTGCCACCCTTGGATGAACTTTTGCCAATCTACGGTTGCACTTAGCTGCTGTCTTTTGAATGGAGTCAGACGACTACTGACTTGCCACACTGCGGGTGGACTTTTGCCAATCTACGGTTGGACTTTACTTTGCTTTGCCACCCTTGGATGGACTTTTACCAATCTACGGTTGGACTTTAATAACGTCTTTTAAACAATGCCAGACGACTAATGGCTTACCACACTATGGGTGGACTTCTGTAAAATTCCAATACTGAATTATGCTCTGCATGTATGTCAGACGTCCCTACTGACTCTGCTGAGGAAGAGTGATCAATAATTAGACTTTAGAGACTCCTGAAAGGATGATATCTCTGCTGGAGAATGAATGAACAATCTGTTTGCTTCGAATTGTCACGTTTGCCAAAAATAAATTGGACTGTGAAATATAAGAGAGTGATGACTCTGCCAGATATTACTTCATCTGCCTGGGGACGAATTCTGGTCATAGTAACTCCGCCGGGGATGAGAATTTTCTGACTTGGCTGGGGAAAGAATATACTAACACTCTGCTGAAGAAGACAAGTCCTTAAAACTCTGCTTGGGGATCTATCAAATCCGAGGAGAATATGCTGACACTCTGCTGAAGAAGATTCTGTTGACCTGCTAAACTTCTGCGGGTAAGAAAAACAACCTAGTTGGGGAGTATTATTGACAAGGTTCAATGCTGAACTCTGTGGGGATATAACTACCAGAGATACGACCTTGCTGGGGACCAGAATTACTCTGTCAGGGATACATAAATCTGGGTTAGGAGACATTCTGTTGTGACTTGCTGGGAAAGAGTCCTTAGATCTGCTGGGAGAACACACAGGAAATTCATTGTGATCTGTTGAGGAACAAAGCTGTCAAGCTTAGAATAAGTGCCACAATGTTCCATGCTAGGCAAATCTTCTGCTTGACGACTCCACTGGGGATAATGAGTTGACAATACCCTGCTGGGGAGAACCACTTCAAAGCGTCTTTCGCTGGGGAATGTCTCTTAAGAGGGTTTTACAGAAGACCACGCATCTTCAAACTTAGATTAATGCTGAGGCTTGAGAGGTTACTCTACTGGTGATAATAGATCTGGAACGCATTCTGCTGGGGAATCTTATGATGCCCCACGCTTGGGAGTGTCACCAACTCACTTTTGCCCCAGATTGCACGGTGTATTTGAAGAAAATGTCCCAAGAGGATTTTACAGAAGATTCGGCGTCTTCAAACTCCTGGACACTCGTTGAGTCTTGAACATTAACAACGAGGCAACTCTACTGGGGAATTTACAACCGTTATCGACACAGAAAAGCTTGTAGTTATTGGAAGTTATGAATAGGAGAATCGACTTAATAAGATATAACACTACCCATTTAGAATAGACTTGTTGAGATCGAATCGTCGTGAGCGACCGACGGCCGAAGATGGACTCAATCAGTAAACGTTGCAACAAAAGGGTGACGTGGGAACCCTTTCCTGAATATTGTTGCCCCGGTATGTTTCGAATGCAGCCCAGAGAATCCATTGTTGCATTACAGAAGAGATTTGTTCATTTGACTAACCACTTAATGGCACTGGGTAAAACATTCTCAAATGATGAATTAAATCTCAAAATTCTAAGATCATTGACTAGAGAATGGCAACCAAAAGTAACGGCAATATCGGAAAAGAAAAGCCTCTCTACAATGACTTTCGCATCTCTATTTGGTAAACTTCAAGAGCATGAGTTAGAACTTGAAAGATTGGAAAAGCATGAAATACAAGTAAAAGATTCAAAAGACGTTGCCTTAAAGACAAAAGTAAAAAATTATGATAGCAATCAAGAGGATGAATTCGATAGTGATGAAGATGATGAACTTATAAAGAAATTTGAAAAGTTTCTAAGAAAAGAAAGGAAAAAGGAAATTATTAAGGAAGAAGCACCAACAAGAAAGATTAAATGTTTTGAATGTGGTGAAAAAGGTCATGTTAAAAGTGAATGCCCTACACTTTAAAAGAGGGATAAATACTTCAAAAGAAAGAAGGACAAAAGGCCAAAGAAAGCATATGTTGCATGGAATGACAATGAAATAAGTTCGTCTTCAGATGAAGATCATGCAAACAAGGCATTGATGGCTTCACTTCATTCAAGTGATGAAGAACATGAGGTTAGTGATTCCGAAACTAATGATATTCCATCTTATGATGAATTACAAAGTGCCTTTCATGAATTACATGATGAACTTTTGAAATATTCTAAAAAATGTTCAAGTCAAAAGAAACAAATAACATCCTTGGAAGATAAAATTGTTAATATGGAAAATGATGCTAAGGATGTAAAAGAAAAGATTATACGTGAAGAAAGATAGAATTTTGTATGTAAGAATTGTGAATCTCTCTCATTTCAAATTGTCCAACTCAAAAGAGTCATTGATAGATATGAGAAAGGACAAATTGGCTTGGAAGAAATCCTAAGGCAACAAAGGTATTCAAACGATAAAAGCGGACTTGGTTATTCAAAGTTTTCTAAACCAAAGTCTAATAAAACCATCTTTGTTAGGCCTAAGGATCAAACTCCTAGTGAGAAGATAAACAATCCTAAAGTTGTGCATCAAAAAGCTAGAAGGAAAAGGTTACCAAATAAAAGGAAATCTTATGTTTCAAGATATAAGAGCAACTTTGAACCTACTTGTTTTTATTGTGGTATTGTTGGCCATACACCTAATGCTTGCTATGTAAGAAACTTTAGTGTTGCAAGTGGGCATTATGTGTGGGTTAAGAAAGGAACTAACTATGATGGACCCAAAGCACATTGGGTACCAAATCAAACTTAATTTGTTTTGTAGGTTTGCTTGAGGACCACTTTAAATCTATGATGTTTTGATAAGTGGTGGTTCTAAGCTTTTGATGGGAGGCATAAACTAACTTTCAAATCTAGTTCCAAAGTCCAAGGGTTATTTCACATATGAGGATTCCCTTAAAGAAAGAATTCTTGGCATTGGCAAAGTTGAAGCACTAACTTTCACATCCATTGAAGATGTACTTTAAGTTGACAAACTAAAGCATAATCTTCCTAGTATAAATCAACTTTGTGACAAAGACTTCAAAATCATGTTCCGGCTAGGATAAATGTTTGATGAAGTCTTTCATGAGGTAAAACTCATAGGTAAAAATTCTTTTTCATTTTTCAAGATTTCTTTATATATTTCAAGTCTTTTCCCATCCTTTTTGCTAATGACAAAGGGGGAGAAGATGTATGTGTTTGTGTTTGTTTTTCTCTAACAAAATGCAGCTAGCAAAGACTCTCTAAATCATGAATTTAGGGGGAGCATTGATCAAGGGGGAGCCTTTTGTGTTAGAGAAACAAGATTAAAGCAAATTTTCAAAATTGGGTTGTCATCATAAAAAAGGGGGAGAATGTGAAGGCAAGCTTCTCAATGGTTTTGATGAAGACACCATTATTCATTCAAGATGTTATGCTTGCTCAAAAAGAATGGATCAAGACATTGAAGCTAGCACAAAGTTTTTAATTTTTACAAGTCTTGAAGAATTCTCAAGTATAATCAAGGTATAACTCTCACTTATCAATATGGTTGCATACAAGTGTTCAAAAGTGTCTCAAGCATGCAATATATATTGATAAAATAGTTCTCAAAATAATCTTCAAAATTCACTTGCATACATGGTTCATGTGGTTGAAAATATATCATTTTTTATCATACATTTGAAACTTTATTTACTTTATTTATTTATTTATTTTTTTTTCATATTTGAACCATGTTAAATCACTTTCAAATATAATCTATTGACTTGGATAAATCAATAGATGTTGCATAAAATTGGTTCAAATATTTAGACAAAATTTTAATTTTTCAATTTATTTAAACATTCAGTTTTTAGTTAATTACGGCGTTTTGAACCGACGTAATTAACCAAAATAACCGCCACAATTTACAACGTGTTTTAATTTTGAATATTTTTAAACGTTGAAGGAGCGTAACCGATTAACACATTTGTTGTTAATCGATTACCACTGTTCTTGCAGCGAAAATATGTATCTTTTCATGAAAATGATCATTGGTTTTATATTTTAAAGCATGGCATTGTTTCATATTATAATACCTTTATGTAGAGGTGTTTTGTGCATTTTTTAAACATCATTTTTCAGATTTAGAAACACCTCCTTGCTAAAAATTTCAAACAATCATTCTTTTATCAAAGTGTTCTTAACAAACTTTCTAAGAGTGAAACATTTGCATAAAATATTTACATATACTGCATTTGTTTCATTTCAATTGTGTTGAACACTTGTATAATATCATTAAGAGTGATTGTTACAAAAGGGAGAAGATCAATCTTTGGATTAATATATTGAAGAATCAAAGTTTCAACTACTTACTAAAAATTTAGAATTATTATTCCTTGTTGTCCAAGATTGTTGGAAACAAGAGAGTAGAAAGGAAAGGATTGTTTTCTTGTTCTACTTGGGTGGTTTTCCTTGTTATCCGGATTGTGGATACAAGAGGTCCATTGTAAGATTTGTTCTTGGTTGAACTTTAAACTTGTAAAATCCAAGAGGGTGTTCTTGGTGTGGATTGTTAGAGTCTTGTATAGGAAGACTAGGTGTGTCTTGTCCTAAGATCTAACATTAGTGAAATTCTCTTTCATGTTGAAAGGGGAGTGGAGTACTCTCGGTCTGTGAGGGGAACCACTATAATTCTCGGTGTTCATTTACTTTCCGCATTTACCGCATTTTAACACTTAGAATTTTTTAGAAAAGTAAAATTCAAAAACCGTCAAAAATCCGGATAAATCTCTAAGAACCTAATTCACCCCCCCTCTTAGGCTCACATATAACTTACACGGTATTCTGTCTTAGGGACAAGTGGTTACTTGTCTAGAAGAAGTGACCCATGCTCTTGAAAAGGCTTGAATATTGTTTTTTAGCCTTAACCCGAGGCTGCTGCCTGCCAGCAAAAGAATATGCACATATGCCCCGTGCTGGATATGACTTCTACAACTGAGAAAATCTAACTCTGAACCACCACTTGTTGGGGAGAAAGGTTTCGATGCATCTCTTGTTGTGAACATTATTAATGAAGCCTGCTGAAGACGGGGGACCACAAATGCCTTGGGTTGGAATGCCCCTTCATTTCAAACCTTTTGACTGATTGACTGTATATGCGTGAGCAACGCCTCAATGTCTTCAAACTCTTTGAGAGATTAGTCAGATCTCAAAGCAACTGCCTCAGACTGTATGGTCTACCGAGGAATTCGCCTCGAGAAGGTTCATGACCAATCTCCTATCACCGTGAGATATTCTGCCCCAATACTCTGAACCCTGGATAGGCTGATCAGCCGTCTAGATAGACTAACTTCTCGTGCTCTTGGGATGGCCTGCCCCAGTATGAACCTTGAAGTAGTTTTGCCCCTGACTACTGATCTTCGAAGGAAGACCAAGAATACCTGCATTTGGAGGGATTTGAGTCTCGAAGTAATTACCCTAGTTTGGCTGAACTCTGAAGAGATTTCTCGATGTGATTGGCCCAAATTGGCTACACCTTAAAGAGATGATTCGACGTGATTGCCCCAGATCGACTACATCTTAACACAACTTGTTGGGAAAGCTCCCGCTCAACAAAGTTTCCTGAGGCAGTACCACGGGATGTGGCTGTCCTTCGGGAGTTTCAGGGTTCTCAACTCGGCAAGATTAAGCTTCTGGACTAAATTTCTATATGTAAACTTATTTTGATATCAAACAAATGTATGCAAGCAGAAAATGTTTTATTCTGAGAATGAAAATTCTAATGCAACACACATGTTAATCTTGAAGTCTTTATTGAAAAGATGTCGCAGTTCTGTGAACGAATTACTGCTTAGGATACGACATTGATTTTTTGAATAAAATAAAGCATGCACGTGCAATACCAACAAGATCTTTTAGCATCACTCATAGGAGTCAGGAACGCTATCTCATCGGAGTACGCTCTCGAAATAAACCCTGCTTCAATTAGGACTTTTAAGGGTTGTAACGTGGCTTGGTTCACGGTTTTGAGACAAAAGGATTTAAGGCTCAAAGTTTATCGGTGCCCACCTACTCTTCGTGATGTTCTCCAGTCCTACGTTCAACTAATTTGCACAAGCGCTCGCCTCTTAAAAGGATTTTGTGATCTTTAAGGAATCCATGCACTGATGATTTGAGACCCAATGAGGTTTTAGAGTAACAGTCACCCCTTTTGTCTTTTGTTCGTAGTCACACGACTTTGTTCTTGCTCGAGGATTTTCTCTTTTGAGCATTTCCTTCACATTCTTTTTTTGCTTATGCCTAACTTTTGCCTGGACAGATTCTTTTGAATCTTTATATTTTAAAGTCCAACGGGATGCCCTGACTTTTTCCTAAGTCGCTTGTTTTCAAGTTTCGACTTAGTGGGCTTTTTCATTTCCTTTTTTCCTTTCTTTCTTGAACACGTCGTGTGACACTGGCTTGTCTTGACTTTGTTGAAAGGGTTGTGACTGCCTCACTCCTTAATTGTTGATGGATAACCATTGTAGTTTCACATCTCTTGACCTATTGGCGGTGGAATAGAAGATAATGGATCCTCAAATGCACACTCCTTTTGAAATTTGAACTCTCGGTCAAATTAACTGACGCCTACCCTGCCCCTGGGTTAAATGTGAGGGTTTTTTCATACGAAAAGAAACTCCTACTTCAAGGCTCAAAGGGGTTAACGAGGGTCTATCTCCTTTATATCTCCAGTGTTTAGGGATTTGAAACAATGCCTGTACATCTTCAACATGGTTTTATCCGAGAGCACACAATTAGAGATTTTTGCGTTTTCAGCTCATCATCCTCCCTTAGAGAGTTTAAGCAAGAAAATTGGTATTGCAGTGCACATTAACATTAAATGAGTGAATACGAATGAAATTCTTCAAGAAAACATATTCATTGCATTAAAATCATCATACCAAATACAATCAAGTTTTAACATGCAAACAATGTCTGAACAAACAAATAAAAGCTACATATGAAAATGCAGTAAAGAAACGAAGACTGCCATTGTTAAGGAAGCTTGGCTCCGTCTGGACTGACTGCTTCTGGTGATTTTTTTGTAGCCTCGAGTGCTCACTCTGATAAAGAAGCTTCACCTTGTGGGGGTACCGTCTGGGGTGATGACCTTTGAGTCAATAAAATCTAGCACCTTGTGCTGGAACACATTACAGTTATCAAGTGTGTGCCCAAACGTTCCTGAATGGAACTCACAGCTAGCGTTTATGTCATAGTCCGGCGGAATAGGGTATGGCACTGGCATGGCATTCCTCAGCTGGATCAGCGAACTCTTGAGCAAGCGAGCCAACAACTGACTGTAAGGAACAGGAATAGGATCAAATATCCTCTTGGGCTTTCTTGGTCTGAGTTGCCTCCACTGCTGATAATTATGCCGCTGCTGATTCGGCCCACCAGTCTGCCCCTGCACTTTCCTTTCTGCATTCGTTTGAGGCACAAACAAGGGTTGCTGACATAGGTCTTCTGCAACATAGAGTTGTGGAAGAGATCCCTGACGCGAGGTGGATCCTTTGGAAAAGGAGGGAGTCCTCAGTTCCTTTGCAACAATGGGAGTAAAGTCACCTTGTTTACCAGTGCCAACTGATGTAAACTTGATTGCCTCTGAATCAATGAGCTCTTGGTCTTTATGCTTGAACCTTGTACAATTCTCAACATTGTGACCAGGTGCCCCAGAGTGGAACTCACATCTAGCATTAGCATTAGATCCCAGAGGAAGCTTCGTGGGCAGCGGTCCCAAACTAACACGTTCAACCAGTTTGAACTCGAGCAAATAAGAAAGCAATTGCGCATACGGAATTGGAATGGGATCAAACTTCCTCTTAGGCCCCTCTGACTTAGGATCCTCTTGAGGAGCAGGAGGTGACTGCTAATGAGAGAGCTCTGAACCTTTAGTTTGCGGAGGGGGTTCACGAAGCAATCCATGATCTAGGGAAAACCCCAAAGAGATGGGAGGGGTAAAGACCTCTGTTGTGGAAGCGAGCACATGATCGTTTTCCTTTTTTAACACCTTATTCAAGATTTCCATGACCAGGCCCATTTGAGTCTTCATCTGGTTGACTTCTTCCTTCAGCATTTTCTGGTCCTGAATTAAAGCTCACATGTCCCTCATAAACTGCCCCATTTGGCTTCGCATCTCCCTCAATTCCGCTTGCACTTGATCCATGTTTATTTGAGTTGAGTACCGATGAACGTGGTTATCAGCTATAATGCCTGAAACCAAATAAAGGTTAGAGACCCTGCAACGAGTACCTGAAAAAGCAAGCAACAAAATGCAAAATGATATGCAATGCAATGCAATGTTTATTCATTTTGGGGCATTCCTTCCTTCAATTCCAGTTTGACCGTAAGGGAACCACGCATACTCCTGCAACTGTTAATGGTGACAGAATCATCAGAGGTGCATATTAATAATTCAAAATACCCATCATATACGTCCCAGTGAGTGTGTGGATCATGATATAATTTGATGAAGAATCCACCTCAATAATACCAAACGAAGCATCATTAACATAAATGAGACCCACAACCAGGTGTGGAACAGTCAAATATAAATTGGTTCTGAATAGATACAACCGAATAGCATGAATACAAGCAAAGGAAAACCCATCAACAAGCCTGATGGTAAATTTCCAGAATAACAACAACTCAAACATTGAGCCCAAACAAATCCTCCCGGACATCCTTGAGGAGTGCTTCAGTAACTGGATCATTAGGATGCTTCGTAAGACTTCTGATCAGCTGACTTCTTATCTTGACAGCTTCCTCCAGCTTTCTGATTTGATCTTTAACGTCTAACTCTTTGACTCTCTTTATTCCGGCGCGAGCTTTCAGATCTTCAATCTCGCGGTGGGATGAACTAAGCTGTTGGAGGAATTCACCTTCTTTACTCTTCAAGTTCTTTCTCAACTCATCATTCTCATCCCTGATTCTCGCTTCGATCTCCCTTCGACACTCGGAGAACTCATCCCATCTCTGATGCCCTTTGGCAAGTGCATTTTCCGATTTTGACAACTGCTCGTTGATACGCTTGCACGCCTCTTTTAATGCCATCTCATTTTGCTTGAACTTGCGAATATAGATAGTGTCCTCGACAATTCTTTTCTCATTAGCCTCATGACGCTCAATCAGCTTTTGCAGTTCATACTCAACATTACGCTTTTCACAAAGTATCTTTCGGAGTCCTTCACTCAACTTCTCATTCATTTTAACTGTCTTATCCATTTCCGCCTTAAGCTTGTTATATTCAGCAACACTTATCATGGTCACCGGTTCCACAGCAACTGGATCTGACGGTCTTTCCTGAGAAAACGGCAAAAGAGTGATCTGAACTCTTTTTTTCAACCAGGCATCATATTGAGAAGAAGACACATTGTTACACTTGCCGAAGACGGCTTTACCCTTCGTTTGCAGATTGCCCCAAGCTCCAGCCGCTTGCCTTACCAACAAAGGATTATCTTTCACAGAGAAAAAGAAAGATTCTTCCAAATCACTGTCCTTCGGAGGCTCTATTAAAGCAAATCCTAACAGTCTCCTGAGAATAACAGGATTATAATTGATGTAACCCTTTATTTACAAGAGTGGCACATTAGGATGTCTTCCACAGCTACTGACAAAATCTCCACCCATCGTCCTTTGATTGAACCAACGAATGTCCTTTGCTGTCAACTGAATCATCCTCTTAGCCCAATTCTTTGCATAATGAGGATCCAAAAAAGCCTCTGAATTTGGTAAATGACTCATGAGCCACTTATGGAACAGAGGTGCGCAACATCTAACCAAACCTCCTAGTTTCTTCTCATTTTTAAAATGCACAGAGTAGTACAAATCACCCAGGAGTGTAGGTATGGGATTCTTCATCACAAAAATATGGATTGCACTCATGTCCACAAACTTAGGTTCATCAGCAAACAGCATAATTCCATAGATGCTCAAAGCCAGGATTGCACAAACAGTTTCCCACTGAGCCTTAGCAGCACACTCTTCAGCTTTGGCAAACAAGAAGTCCAAATGAAAACCAGATAAACCTCCTTTGGTGGCGAGGTTATCTGCTACCACAGGTATGCTCAGATGGTAGGCCTTAGCTATCTCTTTAATCTTTGGAGGGCGTATCTCAGAGTTAAAAGGAATCTGGTACTTGAGAGGCACACCTAGAAGATGGGCATACTCTTCTAGCATCGGGGCCAACTGAAAGTCTGAGAAAGTGAAGCACCTTAGCTGTGGGTCATAAAACTGTAAGTACGTATGGATGACACTCCTCTCTGAAGCATTCAAATCATCAACCATAGTCAGAATCTCCCCATAAGCCTTTCGGAACAAACCTAAATGATCTGGAGTAATAAGAGAACCCATCTTTTGTAACTGTCCCACCTTGGTGTCAAAGAAAGTATAATGCACATTGTTCTTCCTGGGAATCTCCATAGCTGCAAAAGGGAACTGTCAACCAGAATCGAAAGGAAATATACCCTGCAAATGAATAAACATGAGGGTTAAATGCAAAACTGCTAATGATGATATGTATGCAAGGGCATGTGATCAACGCTGCACAAATAAAGCTGAATCCACTATACTGCAGTCTGAATTTGGTGAGATACACAAAACCAGGATAATAAGTCCAGTAACAAATCCAGAACAAATAGGAAACAGTCAGGATCAAAAGTTCAGTAACCAATCTAGAACTCATAAGAAAACCGGGTATTCTGAAGGTCAAGGGTTCCTGCACACCTGTAAACAATCCCCCCAATCTCACATGTATGTACTAGAAAGTGAGGATCCTCAAATTCGAATCTCGGAATGAGAAGCAATAGCACATTCAGCCCGAAGGATACAATGCTATCGCCAAACAAAGAGATCGTCCTTTGATTCACCTTAAAATAAAGAGGGGTCATCCTAAAAGGTCATCCAGACTTAACAGCTCTTCCAGATAGCTCTGCCATTGTGGAAGACCCACAACGCAGAATTCTCTAGAGAGAACCACATCCAGATTGTGTTTCATATTCCCTCCTCAAACCGAGATGGAACGCGAGAGGACATGAAACACACTAAACATAAGTGCACGCAGGCCTGTGTATTGGGCCTATCTCTCAGAATACCCCATCCCGCCAAACAGAAAACAACACAGTCCAGTATAGCATAATATATGAAATGAAAATGCTAAAATGCAGTAAATATAGTAATATATAGTAAAATGGTAATACAGTAAATAGAAATATAGTAAGACAGTAAATACAACACAACAGCATCAAAGTAAACACCCAATGAACGAAAACAAACAAGCGCTAGGATCGACTCGCGAAAGGGGATGGACCAGCAAGAGGTCAATCTGTCCCCAGTAGAGTCGCCAGCTGTCGCTCTCAGAATTTTCATCCTAGTACAAACGCCAAAGTGGCACCGAAACAGAGTCGCCAGCAATGTATATTTATCCCAAGGGGGGGAAAGGAAACACCGCACAAACCTGAAGAGAGGAAAAGAGCATGGTCTTGCGACCAAGAGAAATGGGTAAGGGAGTCGGTTACGCGAGAGGAAGGTATTAGCACCCCCTCGCGTCCATCGTACCCGATGGGATCCACGCTTGCTGCTTCAATCAAAGGGTGATAGAAAATTGGAGCTTCGCTGCTACTGGAAAGGAAATGGAACAGGAAAAGGAAAAAAAGAAAGGAGAGAGAGAACAAGAAACAAATGTAGGCAAAATAAAAGAAGTGCTCGAATGGGCCCTACCCCACTGCCTACGTATCTCATCGGGAGCATGAGAATCAGAGCGACGTAGTTCCCCTCAACGAGGGTCGCTTTGTTTGTGTTTTTTAGTGGAAACGTTAGAGCGTGCGTTCCAGCAGTTTAGGTGTTGTAGGTCGCTGTAGGGAGACTTATGCGTTACCTGTTTGCGGTGGAACGGACTTGACGAATCCTTAAGGAATAGAATGAAGGAGATGAGAAGAGAATTGTTGTTTGTTTTTGTCTTTTAAGAAAGAAATGTTTTGATTACTTTATATTTTGTAACGCACATTGTATTTAAGTCTCTCATGTAAGATCAAATGCTTCGCATATCGACCCGAGATGGGACGTACGTTAAACATTCTAATAAAATGAGAGAAGATCCCTCACTATCTCATTCTTACATGAAAGGCTCAAATACAATATTTGTTTTGCCTTTATTAGGTGTTTTTAACTTTTGTTTTAAGATGAGAAGAAGAGACTCAAATGGAGGAGTAAAGGTGAAAACTAAAGAGGGAGACTAAGACTCAATCTTAATGTTATCATATATGGTGATCTTATGGTTAATGAGGTTTAAGAAACCTAATCCTAAGAGAAAGGAGAAGAGAAAGAAAGAAAACAACTTACTTCCAAGATGGAAGTTAAGTTGTTTCTAAGAGGGAAGAAAGAAGATTATGAAAACAAAGCATTATTAAATGCTTAAACAACACAACTTGAATGATTAAAAGATGAGGGAAGAAATTAGAATGTGGATGCATATCCACACTCAAGTGACTTACCATTGGCCCCTGAAATGGTTAATGCAAACATTTACAAATGAAGAAACCAATTAAGATGAACAAGTAAGGCTTACACAAATTCTATAACCAAAGTAAAAGCATCTTAAAGGCCAAGGAAAGCATAAAGTCAGAATGCACATCATAAGAATGTCCTCTAATGATATGAGAGCAAACACAAATCAAATGCACACAAACGATGCCTTAAACCACAAAGAAATGCATTGTGAAAGAAGTAGATGAAGAATGAGTGGATATGCAAAGTGATCATGCAATAATGCTTCAAGTAATGTCAAAGTCAGAATGTGGATAACCTAAACATGTGCCTAAACATGATGTACAAATGTCATATGAGGCATACAATCAAGCATCCAAGCATTAAGAGTGATTAAGAGAAGAAGTGAGAAGATATGAACATGAATTTAACATGGAAAGAAGTTACTTAAGGCATAAGTCAAACCTAAAAAAAGTTCAAGATGAAACTCCAGTATCAAAGTCAGAAGTGATATGACATGTTAGGATGAAGATAAGATGCACAAACCAATCACTTTCAAGCAATTACAAGTCATTTAGAAGCTAGAAGAAATAGAAACATGCATTTGGATGAAACATGTTCAAGTGTGCAAAGTAAGACATGAATGGCATATGGGATGAATGCAATGCTTTAAAGTCAGAGGCATACATCATATGAAATGTAAATGGATGGTATGGTATGGCATAAACAAACCAATTACAAGTCAAGTTGGAACTTAGATGAAAAAAGAATGAGGAATTAGGTCAAAAGGAGACATGTGAAACAAGTATTGAACATGTACACAAAGAAAGCATCAACTTCAAACCAATGACCTATAACTTCATTCAAAAGACCTATAATGATCTAAAAATGGCTCAAGAAGTCAAAAAAGTGATCTCATACAATGGCACAAGTGCCTTCTCAAGCAAGTAAACAAAACATGACCAAAGAAGTTCACAAAAAGGGACCTCAAACAAGAATCATCAAATAAATACCAAACATGATTCAAAAATCATCAAATTAGGTCTCAAGAGACCTCAACTAGAGTTAAATATCATACCAAAAGCGCATGTAAAGAATCACAAAGAAACTCAATCAAACAAGCATGGCAAAGTAATTAGAGTTTCACATGATCATGCACAAAGAAATGGCTCAAAGAGGATGCAAAGATGATCTTAAAAATATGACGAAATGTTTTTAAATGATTCAAAGTGTCCTCTAAAATATCCAAAAAGAATGAGGATCAAACTATGTACCAATGATGAGAAATAAAATCAGCAATGCAAAGTGTTCACAAATGAAACATTTCAAAAAGAAATTCAAACAACAATTAATTCAGATGCAAAAAATAATAGAAAAATGGAAAATAAAATTTGTAAAAATTTTATAAAACTATGAAGATGATTCATGATTTTTTTTTTATGATTTTTAAATGCATTAAACTAATTTTAAAAATTAAAAATGAAAATGATATGCAAAATAAAAATAAAATGACATAGCTTGGGCCAAGGGTGCAATCATAGTAATTCTCACGTTCAAAATAAGCATTGGGCTCAGTATGGGGGTACGAAAAGTAATGAAATCCAGTCCAATCCAAAGCGCAGGTCAACATATTCATCTTGACTCACACACACCCTCAGATTAATCCAGCGTATGATATTCAGTCAATCACAACACAAAGTAAGCAATATCAACGGTCAGGATCACACACACACTACAACACACATAGGGAGGCACACAAACAGATTAAAATGAAAAAAACAAGGCACATGAGAGGCACCCTCTCATTTTAATGTGTTGGCACAATAATAGCCATCAGATCAAAATCACGAACGGTCATGATTTCATCTTCCTAAAAAGAACTCAGATCACCTGCAACAAAACTAGACGCCGGAGCCCTAGCTCCGGTAGTCTTCTCAGGTAGATCCAAACGGAGATCCAAAAATAATTTTCCAAAAATCAAAAACTCCACCACCGCCTCACTCCAAATTTTATGCTGATCTCAAATATCACATCAATTTCATCATAACATGTATAATTTGTGCAAATCGAAGACAAAAAGCTTGGATCTAAAAAATTCAGATCCACAATACTCTCATGTTACACGTCCAAATTTAAATCTAAACATATCAGCATGATCACAAGCACACAGAGAACACAATGCACACAAGAAAATCAAGTTATAGAAGCACGAAAAGTGAACCAACCTGAGACTTGCAGAGCTGAAATTACACCAAGAAAACCTTCTGGAAGCTGCAGATCAACTCCTTGGAACCTCTAATTGCAAAATAAATGCAATTAGAGCTTGGAATCGTGCTAGATCTTAAGATTTGAAATGGAGCTTTCCAAAATTGGATCTGATGAAATCCTTTGTATGAGCTTCAAACAATGGATGATTTGTGTTCTATGAAGTTCACTGATCAAGAAAATGTGAAGAGAACTCAATGAAACCCTAGGAGAGTGGAGTTTCGAAGAGAAGAATGTTGAGAGCAAAATTTCAAATCTGAGTAAATGAGAGTGCATGAGTGTGAAATGGACGTGTAAATCTCTTTACATATCCTTGGTTAGGCTTCTGATCATGGTTAGGGTTTAGCTAAACCCTTGGTTAAAGCTCTTGGTGGTGTTTTGTAAATTTGCAACTTGGTGTGTACACCCTCATCCACACGTGCAAGGGTCATGAAATAAGCATGCTTCACTCTCATTTTCCTTGCTGAATGCGTGTGTGATCCCATCTTGGAGGGAAAGTCAAGGGATTTTGAGTTTTGAATCATTTTACAATTTTGCAACTTGTGAAAATAGTGAGAAATACTTCATGTAATGACATGATTCCAAGACCAATTCTGCACTAAATGAAGTGTACTTTGAGTTTATGAACTGAATTTGTCAACTTGAAACCATTACAAGTCATTTGGACGCTTTTTGCACAAAGTGGAAAAAATGAACCATGTGAAAACCCTAAAAACCACCCTTGAGTCTTTTGATCATAACTTGAGCTTCACACATGCTATGGAGATGATCTAGTACTTTTTGGAAAGGGGAGAGAGAGACTTCAACTTTCATGTTTGAGTTAAAATCATTTGAAGCATTTTTTATGATGAAAAGTCAAGTTGAAGATGGTTTGAAAAGTTGCCAAAAATGGAAATTTCACATTATAGGTCATTTTCCAAAAATAGTAACTTTTGCCCTACTTCTTGATTCTTGATGAATGACATGAATCTTAACATTTGAGGACCATATGAAGGTCTATGGACTTGGGAGACATGATTTGAACCTTTGAAAACCCATGGTGGACTTTTCTTTTGAACTGTTGACTTTTTCCCCAATTTCTTGATTATCAAGCAACTGATCAATTGGACCTCTTCTGAAATGAATCAATGGCCAATCTTCCATCCTTAGACACTTAATATCATTTAGGAAACATTGAGATCAAGTTTGAATCAAAATTTCATCAGGAAACCACTTGAATCCAAAACCCTAATTTTGACTGTTTTTTGTTATAGGAGGTGATGCACTGTCCAAACTTCTTGATGGATTCCCATCTTCCAATGACTTGTGAGATCAAATGGGGATGATATATGATGTAAGAGACCTTTGAGGCTTGTGAGAAACCCTTGGCTCTTATTCTCTTGCTTTGGATAATCCACACCTTTGAGGAACAACTGATCACATGCCCTTGTGCAAGATGCAATGCTAAATGTTTTATTTTTCTATGCTTGAATGCAATGCAATGCAATGAAAGCTCATGCTAAATGATATGAAGAAAAGAGAGGGCAAATTTTGGGGTATTACAACAAGACCCTGGGAAGACGAATAGTGACATCCAAGAATAGCATTGGATGGAAACGACAAACGAGACAAAATTATACCAATAGATGTCCAAGAATGGCATTGGACAGCAACAAGAAAGTTTCTGGCAATAAATAACAACGTCATCCAAGAATAGCATTGGATGGAGGTGAAAAAACACTCTATTGGGGATAAGATGTCCAAGAATGGCATTGGATAAAGGGAACTACAACATTCAAGAATGGCTTTGAATGGGGCAACAACAAACATCAGATACATCCAAGAATAGCATTGAATATAAACAAAATTCCATTTGAAAACTTCATTGGGGACATCTAAGAATGGCATTGGATGGCAAGGTTAAACATCAGAGATATCCAAGAATAGCATTGGACTTGGCTGGGAAAAAGGTGTCCAAGAATGGCATTGGACAAAAACAATCTCAACATCCAAGAATGGCATTGGATGAAGTGAGAAAAGTTCTGGAAAATATATTAGAAGTATCCAAGAATGGCATTGGAATCTGTTGAGGAAAAGATATCCAAGAATGGCATTGGATAAAGAGAGTAGGGACTTTCAGGAATGGCACTGAAAGGTAAAGGTAAACTCATCCAGGAATGGTACTGAATGAATAGATAAAACTTTCAGGAATGACACTGAAAGATATCCAAGAGAAATATAATGGGGATTACAGAACAGAGGCAAAACTTCCAGGAATAGCACTGGGAGAAACAAGAGGAACAAGATATCCAGGAATGGCACTAGAGATCAAAAGAAGACAGACATCCAGGAATGACACTGAAGTGAAAGAAAAAACAAAGATCCAGGAATGGCACTGGAATGAAAGGAGACAAACATCTAACAACAGGACAAGATACACAGGGAAACGATAATATCTAGGAATGACACTGGAAAGAAAGAAGACAGGCAGGATATCCAGGAATAACACTGGATGCACAAGGAAACAACAACATCCAGGAATAGCACTGAATGAAAAGACATGTAACTGTTTGGTAGGTGCCAAGTAAGTTGGACTTTGACCACAAGGTAAGGTGTTGATAACAACAGGACCTCAGGATAAATGTACATGAGCGCGAAGCACGCTTCGAGCTATGAAAATCTTTCTATGTATGAAATATGAATGATTTATGTATGCAATGCAAATGATAGAGACAACTGAGATAGACTCTTTTGTGAGGGAAGAATGGAACTCTAATTCCTCAACACATGGAACACTGCCCACTCTGCTTGGAGAGAAGATGTTGAACACATCTCTGTCACACTTATGAATTGTATCAAGCTGATGGTCTCTTGAGGAAAGACATCTTGAGGATTCTTGAAGAAGATTGCCCTAGATTGATTGACTGATGAAAATAAACTGATTATAGTTTTAGTTTGACTGATGCAGGGGAAAATGAACTGATCATGGCTTCAATTCTGAAATGAATGCTGAGGATAAACTGATCATGGCTTCAGTTGGACTATTTTTGGGGATGAACTGATCATGGCTTCAGTTCTTGAAATGAATGTTGAGAAGGCTAAACTCAGTATGAATCTTGGAAGAGATCTTCTGATTAACCAAATCTGAGAATAACTTGCATTGAGCAACAAATCTTGAACTAATTCACAACAGGATCTGGAAGTAATGTGCCCCTAATAGGATCACTGACCAAGTTTCTCAACTGTTTGAAAATTCTTAATGAGGAAAGTTTGCCTACAAATAGGATTATTCAAATAAACATGGTAATTTTAATGCAAAGCTCAATGCAATTTTGAAATAAATTTTTTTTGGAATGATATTATTGATGCAAAGCAAAATGAATCACTTGTCAAAACACGGTGGTTTAAACATGCAAAGTGAAAGAGAAAGCAAAGGTAAGACATCAAAGCAAATGATTGGCAACAAACATAGGAGTCAGTTTACACAACCTTATTGTAGTATGCTTTCAAAAGAAACCTGGCTTCAATTAGGTCTTTTGAAGGTTGTAACGTGGTCTGGTTCACGGTTTTTTGAAACAAAGGATATAGGCTCAAAGTTTATTTGTACCCAACCCATTCGTCGTGATGATCTCCACTCCTATGCTCAGTTAATTCAAACTATGCATTTAGGTTCCAAGAGATTTTGGAATTGCAACACTGTTATGATGATGGCTCAAGGGCCAAAGATTTTTGAGATGGCAGTCACTTCTCTTACAGCATTTTGTTGTTTTCGATGAGGACCTTGGTCGACTTATTTTGTCTATGAGGATTTTGGTAACCTCTTGATTTTTCTTTTGTTATCCCTAACTTTTTCCTGAACTGTGTCATTTGAGTTTACAGTCAGCGGGATGCCCCAATTTTTGCCTAAGTCTCCTTCATAGGTTTTAGCTTAGCGGGCTTTCCTTTTGATTTTTTTTTCATTCATTTTTTTTGAAAGGTGGTGACTGCCTGGCTTAATGATTTCGGTGAACCATCATTGGCTTTTGATTTGAAAGACATCTTCGACACTTCTTTGATGTGTACGAAGGAAAACTTTTGATTGCAACCTTTATTGGAAGGCGTCTTGAATGCACAGTCAAATTAACTGAGAATTACCCATCCCCAGGTTAAGATTGCGGGTTTTTTTGTATAGAAAGAAACTCCAACTTCTAGGCTCGAAGGGGTTGACAAAGGATTAACTTCCTTATTTCTCCAGTGTTTGGGAGTTGAAACAATGTATGTACATCATCAGCCAAGTTTTAATTGAAAGCATACAGTCCAACAATTTTAGGTATTTCGTTTTCATCATCCTCCCTCCAATCTTTGCATAAACAAAAGCTTGATAAAGAAAGTGAACATGAGATATATTTTTTGTTTTGTGAAAAAAAGAAAGCATAAAGATGCACACAGTGGATATAAATGAATTGAATCAAACATTGCAATGCTCATTTCATTGAAATTACCATGAAAGTACAAATAAAGTTTGAAAGCAAACAGTCAATACAATTAAAGAAAAATGCAAACAACAACAAGGATGAGTTGTTCTGTCTGAAACACTGGCTTTAGGAGATGATCCGTCTGAACTGACTCAAACTTCACTTGGCATGCTCTGGCATGGGATTGTGGACAACATTGGGATTCTCATCAAGAAAAGTCATAATCTTTGAGTTTACCAATTCTTGTACTCTAGATTTCAATGCATAGCAACCTTCCAAGTTATGGCCTACCCCACCTCGATGGAACTCACAGTGAAGATCAACCCTATAGCCGGCTGGGAGAGGATTTGGAGGAGAAGGTAGATCCCTCGTTGTAATCAAACCTTTCTGAATAAGACATGGATACAGCTCTGTGTAGGACATCAGGATAGGATCAAAGTTAACCCTATTGCGATTCTGATTTTGTCTAATAGTCTGACGAGGAGCTTGAACTGGTTGAGCATTGACAACAGGAGCAACTGCAGCTACATATTGTTATTGTCTGCGACGAGGTTTCCCTTCAACTGAAACAGCATGGGTATCACCATCCTTTTTATTTTGAAAATTCCCAGCATACTTTTTAGCACCACTAAAGGCTTCAGCATTGGCAATCTTTCCCTTCTTGATACCTTCTTCTAGTCTTTCTCCAATAGTGACTAGGTCAACAAAACCAGATGATATATTGCCTATCATCTTTTCCCAAAAGAGTGGCTGAAGAGTGTCCATGAACAATCCAGTCAATTCTTTTTCAGCCAAGGGTGGCTCCACTTGAGCAGCTAGCTCTCTCCAGCGCTGAGCATACTCCTTAAAGGATTCTTTTTCTTTCTTAGACATGTTTTGCAATTGACGACGGTCAGGTGCCATGTCCAGATTGTACTTATATTGCTTTAAGAAAGCATCAGACAAGTCCATCCAGCTTTGGATACGGTTCTTCTCAAGTCCCATATACCATTTCATTGAAGCCCCACTCAAGCTGTCTTGGAAACAGTGAATGAACATTTTGTCATTTTTGGCATGGGCAGCCATCTTGCGGCAGTACATCATCAAGTGAGTTCTGGGACACGTGTGCCCCTTGTATTTCTCAAAATCAGGAGTCTTGACCAAGTCGGAAGCCAAGCACATGTCCATTGCGGCAGCATTAAAGACATCACTTCCTTCCACGGCTCTGATCCTTTTGTCCAGAGTTTGCCATTGCTCTCTAACTTCTTCAATGAATCCAGGTTCTCCCTGACTTTCAGATTTGGGACCAGCAGCATAGTACACGAAAGGAGGATTCTCAGGAATAACTTGAGCAACAAAATGCACAACAGGTTGAGGTTCAATGAACAACGGAGCTGAAGATACTGGCAGCACAGATGGGACAAACACAGGAGTAGTTGCAAAGGGTGGCGAGTAATTCAGAGGTAAGCCAAATTCTCGCCAAGTAAAAGCTGGTTGATGAGTCAGTGGAGGGTCAACAACAGCAGGTAAGATTTCAGAGATCACAGTCCTCTGATGTGGTTCACCTCTAGCAATCAGAACTTGCAGCATTTCTGCGAGTTTGGTCATGCCGGCCTTCAACTCATCAATTTCCATTCTGACTTCGGCGTTGTGTTGTTCTTGGTTTTTCATTCTCAATCTGACAGCAGCTCTAGTTTCGTAGTTGTGTTGAGGAAACAGCTTGACGGTAAACAGATTACTGGAGAAGGAGACAGTTGAAATGAGTTTCTGAGACAACTCGGAAGAATGCATATGTATGCTCATGGATACAAGAGTGCATGGATGCAACAGTCACAAACAAGATCACTTAAAGCACACAGGTTCAAAGGTTCGAGTCACGAGCATGGAGTCGAGGTTAAGAACTAACCCACAAAGGTATGTGCTAAGGGTATAACACCTGCCGAATAAGGTTCTAAAGAAGTTTCCAGAGTCTAAAACCCATCTTTCGGATATTATCAATTTCCCAACTGCTTGGTAGTCAATAATATTCTCAAGAGAGTCTCGTCTGAGTGTGGTATCGCATAACAATTGATTCAAGTTTGCACCAGAATAGCCATCGCACCACGTCCTAATAAGGCCAAGATGGGTTAAAGGATTCTAAAGTTCTCAGCTTCGGGTCCTCGGATCAAGAAGCATAACGGGTTTTCCATTTCTGGTATGCCATTATTGCCTCTTGGGAGGAGTGCCTCTACTGAGTCCTCGGGAATGGTCACCAGAGTCGACAGCTTTCTAGATCAACACCCCGAAATGCGCAAGACACGCACGTCAGAATATCTCCCTAGAAAACCTCGTCTGGATGTGAATTTTGTGAACACCAAATGTACCAAGACGGCGCGTAGGTCCCACTACTTTCCACCCTAGTCTTAGGTGTACACTCAAGCCTGTGTATTGGGCTTATCTCACCACACAGAAGAATTCCCAAACAGAACAAGCAAGTAACAAGCAAATCAGGCAAAAAGCAGTAAATAAATCAAAGTAGGCTAAACCCCTCAAGGGATGGACCAGCAAGAGGTCAATCTTTCCCCAGCAGAGTCGCCACTTTTCTGTAGCGGCAAAATCGTGGCTGTAAGGTATCGATTAACTTAACTCGAAAAGCAAGAGTCGCCCCCGCACTTTTATTTTATCCAAAATGGAAAGGAAAAAGAGCGAACAAAACCTACACAAGCTCTATAACAAGAACAAGTGAAGAGAGACTGGATAAGGGGGGTTAGTTACACAATGGGAATGTGTTAGCATCCAAAACGTCTATAGTACTCTATAGGATCCCTTTGAAATATATACCGCTTTTGGTCTGAAAAAGTTTGCTTGAAAAGTGATTGAGGAGATGAGAAGAGAAATTGTTTTTATGATTTTTGTGTTTGGAGAGACTTGTCATCTCATGCCTATGTACCCACGATGTGCAATGTAGGATCAAAACCCCGTAGTTCGTGGTACAAAGAATAAAAATTTGTTTGTTTTGGTTGTTTTTAAATATAAAGACAAGTCGTCATTTCCAAGCGAATAATTCTGCTTAAAGAAATGAATCATGTCTAAACTTATGAAAAAGTTAAAGGAAAAAGTGCACGAGGGCACAAAAAGAGAGTGATGAGTTTGATGTTTTTTAAATTCTTTTGAAAAAAAAGTGTCAATATGCTTATGTAGTTTAGCATTTTGTTAAGAAATGAAAGGAAAAGAGTCAAAATCACTTGACAAAGTCAAGGTTTGATTATGAAAGAGGTGATCGTTTGAAAATAAGAAGGTTTTGAAAAAGAGAGAGAGTTTTGAAAATTGAAGAATGGGGAGGAGAAAAAGTGACTATCCTAAAGCATAAAGTAAAAGCTAAGGATAAGAAAGATCTAACCACAAATGTAGTTGTTTTCACCATAAACCATGCAAAAACACAAGTCTTCAAAGTCTTCAAACCACAATTCCAAAGCAAAGGGAGAAAGGTCCTAATTCTAAGTCCAAGGTTCCAAGAACTGCATTGGATGTCCAAGGTCTAAGTTCAAGGATTCAATAATAGCATTGAAGTCCAAGGTCTAGGTGCAAAACTCCATGTCCATTGCAAAGGATAGTAACCATAGTCCGAGATTAGAAGCACAAGTTTTTTTAGAGGTTTTGGCCTTTATTAATGTTTTTGGTCCAAGTGGACAAAGAGAAAAAGGCATAAGGATAAACATGTGTCCAACGGACAAAGTGAAAATTGCGGAAGCATAAACATGTGTCCAATTGACAAAGGAAAAATATGCGGAAGCATAAACATGTGTCCAACGGACAAAGGAAAAAATTACATAAAAGTAAAAGAGAGATAGGGAGCGAGAAGGAAATGTAAAGAAGTTAGAAGTTAGTAATTAGTAATTAGTTGTTAGAGTAAGTGATCAATAATGATTGAATAGTGTACTTAGGTCAAGGTTAATGAAGACTTGTTAGAATATTGATAGAATCAAAGCCTCTACAACAACAAGCTTCATAGATTTTGAACCTTATACAAAAAGATCAATCAACATTGAGTTGTTTTCCGATGCGGGACATATGTTGCGCTATGTTAAGCAATCGTCGAGTAATTTACGGAGTAATTACCCTACAATGAGGCCGGTCAATAGCTATTTGTGCTAATACATGCTAGATGAACGATATGTAGATCGTCATCCGAAAGCAATACCGCACGAAAAGAAAAGAAAGTAACGATCTCGTCTTGATCAAAATTCAACAAAGGAATTCTATGATCCTTAAGACTTTCATCGATCAAAAGAAATGAGAAATAGATGAAGAGAAAGCCAAATTAAACCACACAATTATGTGATCTAAGGCTAAGAACAAGAGGAAAGGGGAGAAAATGGAAAAGGAACCAAAACAGTCCCAAAAACAAGCCAAAATGTGCATTCTATTTTGAAGTAACCGGTTACTCACCAGGTGTTAACCGGTTACTTAGTTCAAAATAAACGCAGTTTTTCAAAATTAACACAGGGTAACCGGTTACTCACCAGACGTTAACCGATTACTCTGCACCAGAATGCAGAAATTTGTGCAAAATTCAGCATGATCCATTTTCAAAACTTTTTACAAACACTTTGTGATCATGGAACTGAAATCGCACGAAATTTAAAGTAAAATAACAGTGAAAAATAGCAAATAAACACAATTACAAGATCCAAAGGATCAAGTAACAAAGATCACCAAAGATCTACATTATGGAAGATGAAGATGAAGCTTCAACAATGGTGGAAGATGAATTACCACTTCAAATCAGAAAATTCCTTCAAATTGCTTCAAGATCTAAACTCCAAAGCCTTGATCTATGAGAATTGATGAAGAAAACAAGTTTGGATGAAGGTTTAGCTCAAAGTTGAACAAGATTCAATGTGAATTCTTGTTAACTTTCAAAAGAAGAAAAGTGAGCTTTGGCGAATTTTGGTGGTTGAGGAGAGAATTTGCAAGAGGTTTTTTGGCTCTCAAAAGCTTGAATGAAATTTTAGCAAGGTGAATTTGGCTCTCAAAAGCTTGTGAAATGAATGAAATGAAGCCTCTATTTATAGAATGTAGGCTTGGAAAAATTTGTGGTTTGAAATTTGGTTTGGAAATGAAAATTAGGCTTGGAATTCAAATTTGGAGGGAAATTCATAAAAGAGTGGTGATTAGTGAAGGTGTATGGTAGGAAATGATCAAAGTGATGTAGGGGAATTAAAATGAGATGGTCTAGAATATTCCAAATGTAATCAAGGGTTGAGATTGGTGCAAAATTGTTGAATTTAAATTTGCTGAATTTTTTCAAATTTTCACGAGGGTAACCGGTTACTCACCACAGGGTAACTGGTTACTCAATGCAAAATTTGTGAAAAATGAGCATTTTGTTGCACTGTTGTGGTTCCGACCCGATTCTTTTGCTTGTCAAAGAAGGCATGGAAATAAACACATGAACCTTGGAATTCCTTGAATAATAATCAATTAAATCTTGGAAACTCTTGATCGGATGAATTTTGAATTGTTTGCAGATCAACTTTGACTTTGTTCAGATGAAATTCATTCGAGCTGTGGGACTATTATTTTGGCATTTTTAACCCGTTCTTCCCCTGAAAATGTTAGTAAAGAGAAAACAAAATATTTTTAGATTTTGGTTAGTAAAATATAAACAAATAAAGTAATAAAGTGAATAAGAAACACACAGATGCTAGGTAAACCCTGCAAGGCATAAACCCAAAGATGAGAGGGATGAGGGAAACAATGCGTGATCCTATTTGTGGTAAAGATGCAAAAATGAGACGCGAATGATATGTGGAATCTTAGGGGTCAAAATTTAGGGTCTTACAAAGTGTTCCCTTGGAGAGAAGGCAAATCTGATGAGTCATGAGACAGGGGTATTTTGGTCATTCCGTCTCATCATTAACCCATGTGGCAATTCAAAATAAAAGAAAATATGAAAAAATAATGACACATAAGCATTTTGGGTGATGTGGCGTGTTAAAGGTCTTCCATGAAATTATTTAGAAATATCAGGGTATTTTATACAATTTCTTTTTTTATAGGGGGCTTTTTCAAATGTCGCCTATATGGAAGCGGTGAAAATGGGTATTAACCCTTATTTTTATTAGTTTTAATGATAAGAAATAATTATAATATAAATAATAACAATGATGAGTTTTAGAAGAAAAAAATCACAGATCTAAGAATTTCAAATTCAATAAACTTAAACCGTCAATTAAAAAATTAAAATATATAACAAACATTTTTAATATGTTTATTAAATTATAATATTAAAGTATTAATAAATAATATAATGATTAAGTAGTCATATAAATATTCAACATCATGAAACTTATAAATATTCTGATTCACAATATTTATAAGTTTCATGATGTTGAATATTTATATGACTACTTAATCATTATATTATTTATTAATAATTCAATATTATACTTTAATAAATATATTAAAAATGTTTGTTACATAGATGTTTTTATGATATAAATATTTATAATAAAACAAGAGAAAACTACATTATAAAAACATCTCTATAATCATTCTAATTTTTATATTTATTAGTTTGAATGATAAGAGAAAAATTAAAATATAAGAAACAATAATGATAAGTTTGAAAATTTCATATTTAATAAACATAAACTGTAATTCAAAAATAAAAATATGTAACAAAGTTTTTCCAAAATATTTATTAAGTTTTAACCATTAAATTATTAATAATTAGTATAATGATTAGGTAACCACTTAAATATTTAAAATTATGAAATTCTCTTTTACTAATACTGATCGTACCTGATCAGAAAAAGGTCGGTGGCCAGCAACACGTCGTGAGCTCCGTTATTCCGGTGGTGGTGAGAAGGTGGAGGGTATACCTGCAAGGTACTTCGATGCTAAAGTCAGAGACATAGCAAGCAAGTACAGAAAGGTAGTGAGAGTGAGAATTAGAATACCTGACCCTCTAGTGAAAGAGGGTATTTATAGTGTGTCCCCGGCGCTGGGCCAACGGTCATCTGCACTGGGTTGGATCACTAGGCCCAATGCTGACAACTGTCAGGGCTTACGTGGCATAGGGAAGACTAGCACGTGGTCTTTGCCTTGGAGTAATTGCCCCGTGATCTTCGAAAAGTGGGTTGACCAACTCTTCCGGAGGTGGGTAGTTACCTGATGACGTGTCTCCGCGTGGGGAGCACGTGGAGTCCATAGCGGCAGATGCGAGGTCTCTCCCCGAGCCATGTAGTGCCCTGCTAGATGATGGTGGGATCTGGATGTGCCCGACAATGGAGAGGATTGGGCTTTACTGGGCTGCTTAGCGTAACATTGGATTGGGCCTGCCCAACTAGTGGGCAGGCGCCGACCCAGTCCAGAACAGGAGCCCCCCAAGTCGTTGCTCCGAGGAGTCTGAGTAATCACTTAAGGGTCAGCCCATTCGCCGGGGGCCCCGTTTAGTAAGGGCAGCGTGCCCGAAATGCCGAGTTGGTGGAAGATGTAGGCGGTTAGGAGCAGGGGATGTTCGACGGGCAGGAGTCTCGGGTACTGACGTCCGTCCAGTGTCCTATAAGCCATTTCTGCCCGATGATATAGGGAGACGAAAGGAAACGGACGCGTTCATCACGCGGGCACAAAGGGAAATGAGAAGACGCACGCGGGGTTTTGAGCGCCACGTGTCACTCGCCATTAATGCCTAGGGGGGCTAGGAGTAGGGCACTCAAGTGCCTAGGGACGCCTCGAATCCCGTGACTATCCTATAAATAGGAGTTGAGTTCGTGCCATTTGCACGTTTTTACTTTCCTGCTCAGACATTTTTCTCTCTCTCTTCAACTTCCACCATCGTTTGCCCACCGCATGCCGCCATACCTTCGATCCACAACCACCATTCCAAGTAAGTTTTTGCCCCCTTCTCTTTGTTTAATTCATTCTACAGTGGTTCCTCCGGTGAACCGATGAAGTACCCAGGGAGACCACTGAGTTTCTGGCGAAAACGAAGGGGCTCCTTTAAACTTCCGATGAAGGTCCCGAGGGGAGCTGGAATGAATGACCCGAGGACCTGATGAAGGTCCCTAGGACACGGGATGAATCTCCCGAGGTTATTGGATGAAGAACTCGAGGATCTGATGAATGTCCCGAGGATGATGGATGAATATCCCGAGGACGTGGAATGAAGGCCTCGAGGACGTCACGTGGGGGTCTCGAGGACCTTAGCTGATGGCCTCGAGTGGGTCGTTCCCTTCTATCTAGCTAATGCATCGACGACCTCGGCCAGGAGGTCTCTCCGTGATTTCTTGGCCGCGAAAAAGTGTGGTCGGGGGGAGTATGTGTCGAGGAGAATTTTTGATTATGCGCGGGTAGAGTCTTGTCGCACTTTTTTCGCCCCCTCGCCTCCTTTCCTCGCCCTTTCACTTGATTTGCGGTGGAAGGGTGGATTTGATCTGGAATGTCGAATTCATTGTTTTTCTCTGATTTTCAGGTAAAAAATAGTTGCGATGAGGATTAAGGGGGTCATCAGAACTGATGACGATCCTGACTCACCAGTAGCGCAGACCAGTGGTGCTCGGAGACGAACGTCCAAGGATTGGGCCGGGGAGGAGCCCCTGAGCGTCCCCTCTATATTTTCCACAAATGACTCTGACGCCTATGCCACCGTTGAGGACCTTTGCGAAGGCTCCCCGCGGAGCTGGCAGGCGTACAAGCCCCTGGAGCACCACCAAATATGTTCCACATTCAAAGGAACGAGGTTCCCTATGTACGAGTTCGCCTTCCTAGAAGCGGGCTTGCGTCTGCCCTTTAGTGACTTCCAGCGGGAGGTGTTTTCCTGGTTGCGTCTGGCGCCCTCGCAACTTTATCCAAATACAATCGCGTTCGTGCGGGCATACGAGCTCGTATGTAAATACCTTGGCATCGGGGCCACGATACCCCTTTTCTTCCATATCTTCCATATGCAGAGACAGACGGCCGAGGGTCGGCATAGTTGGGTGTCCTTTAAGCACCCGAGGAGGCTGTTTCGGGCCTATCTGGATTCTGTCCGGAATTTCAAACATCAGTGGTTCGTCATCAAACCCCTCACCCGTGCGGCCACCAGAACATTATATGATCGTGTGTTCAGGGAGACGGAAGATGGACAGTAGGAGGAGGTCCTCGAATCAAGGTGTCCCTTGAAGTGGACGGAGGAGCACTTCAAAAGGGGCATAGAGAGTTATATTATCAGTCCTGGTGCATTGGGCGAGGAGGACCGGCTGGCCTACCAGAAGTTGGTCACGTTTGTCGTCGGTTTCTCTCGCGCAAAGTTGGTGACTCCGGACGGGAACTTCAAGCGCAATGATTGTAACACCCCAAATTTAATTGAATATTTATTTAATTATTTAAATATAATATTTGTGAATTTTCAGTGAATTTTTGGTGGTTGGTGTCGATGTCTGTATTTTGGTGGAGTTTTGGTTATTTTAATTAATTAATAGTATATAATATGAATATATTAGTATTATTATTAATTTAAAATAAGGGTAATGCCAACTTGTGCCCTTGGGGCACATGTTAAAAAACCCAAAAATAGAAAATTTGTATTGAATAAAACAATAAAATCATTAATTATAAAATTGTATTAAATTCAGTACACAATTTCCAATAAAATTTTACTATATTTATCTCTTAACTTGTGCCCTTGGGGCACAAGTTAGCATTACCCTTAAAATAATACTTGAGGAATTAAGGGTAAGATGGACTTTTGAGGAGGATTAGTGAGGGTATTGTTGGGAAAGTCATTTTTAGAAGCCCAAAGATTTAACAAAAGAGAATTTTGAGATTAGGTTTCATTTGTTGGTCAGAACGTGAAAAGAAGGAAAGAAGGGAGAGCTCTGAGGAAAACGGAAAAGGCGAGGATTCGTGAAGGATTCCAAAATACTCAGTAGAGAAAGCTCCGGAACGACAATCTAAGGTATGAGGAGTATTGCCTTTCATTGTTTTCAATATAGAACGTGATGTGTTGAATGTGGAATTTGGGGATTTTGGGGGTTTTTGAAGGGTTTATGAGTTATCCATGATGTAGAGGTATTTTTGAGATTGATGATGGATTATTAAGAGTTGAATTGATTCGGGTAAAAATAAGCCTTCAAGGCTAAACCCTCTTTGATGATATGTGGGATCTTGTATGAGGAAGGGATGTATGGGGTTTATGGGAACCTTGGGAATTTGTGGAGGTTTAGGTGATTTCGAGTCAGAATAGTGAAATTAATCGACCTAATAGTTATAGGTTTTGTGTCCTTAATGGTTATAATGCATTAGGAACGTGGCCAGGATGTTTTTGGGTCATTTGGGGATGAAATCGCAGGTACCTTTGGAGTTGTGGTGCTACTGGTGCATAGCAACGATTTTCTGTAATCGCAGGTTCGCAAAGCAAACCAATCCTTCGCACGGCAAATGTTCGCCTGGACTCGCAAAGCGAGTAGCGCAGCGAATGCGCGATAACTGTGATGATTTTGGGAAAATTTTCTGAGATGTGGTGTCGTGGGTTCGCACAGCGAATGAAGTGGCGAGGAGAGGCAGAATTTGGGATTGTTGGGATTCTGTGATTCATTAGAGCTTCGCAAAGCGAAGGTCCCAGCGAATGTGTTCGCACAGCGAACTGCTGCTGTTTGTGAAATTTGTTTATGATGCTGTGATGTTCTGAGGTTTTGGTGCTATGATATTTTTGATGATTTACTATGATGTTATTGATGATATTGATGATGATGATTTGTGATGTTTTGATGAATATATAATGACATGATTAACATGACGTTTTGGTGAATGATGATGCACATAATGATGTTTTGACAATGATGATTATTGACGTGGTGTATCATGCATTCATAGCATTTCTGTGACAATGTTAGGACTTCGGTACAGTGATGATGATGTTAGACTTCGGTCTATTTGTGGCTTACATCCCATTGTGTGGATGTGAAGTGGATTATGACGTGCTCCGGTTCTTGTGTAGAATCGATCCTATTTTACAGGGATCTTTGGAGGGTGATGGCCTAAGTGTCCATCGATTATGACGATTGGTACCACATGCATGAGTCCTGTTGTGCATTGCATTTGTGTGGCATTTGTTGTGATTTATGATGATGTCTTTTGATGTTTGCCTTATGATGACTCTGATGATGTTGTATATGATGATGACGCCATTTCTATGCATATCTTATTTTATATTGATTATAATGAATTGTGTTACTCACCCTGCCTGTTTGAATATTGCCTCCACGTGGGTAACGTGCAGATGATCAGGATTAGCTGTGGACGCTTTTTGAGGACTTTTGAAGTTATTTGCTTTTGGTCGACTTAGAGGGTCTTTGCTCTGATAGTGTAACATCGGGTTGGGGTCGTTGAGTCGAACCATGTTGAATTTTATTTGGCTGTTATTTTATTGATTATTTAATGACTATGATTTATTTTAATAAACCCTTTTGTGGGATTTTTGTGGTTATGGTGTTTTTGCTGCCCTTTGAAGGTATTTTGAGTTTTTTTGAGGAAAACCCGTTGTTTATGGAGTAAATGTTTTATTTTGAACTTATTGGGAAATATGCACCCTTCGAGGTGAATTCTGATTTATTATGATTTTATGTGTATTCCGCTGCGATATTTTGTAGGGTAGAAAAAGGTGGTACAATGATCGCGGGGAGATCTTAACGGAGGCCCGACTGATAAACACAAAAGCTCTCCTCGAGTGCGAGACCGACGAGGAGGCTGTCCAGTTCTTAGGTAGCGGGCATCCCTCCTGATATTTGGGCCCAACAATGTTTCTATCGCTGGTTTACTGATGTTTATTTTCCCTTTTACAGGTACAATGTCGAGCTTCGAAGAACGCGTCAAGAAGCTGGCTGCTGCCCAAGGCTCGAAGAAAGGTGGAAAGGGGCGAGTCGATCAGGTCTGACAGTAAATGCAATGCCCCAACTCAACACCCGGGGACTCGTTCAGCTCCCCACAGTGTAGCCAATCTCTAACTTCATAGGGGTCCCCGAAGAGGCAGCGAACCGTTGAACCTGTGCATGTCGACCTCACTGAAAGCCCACCAGATGAGAAGTTTGTGCTCTAGCCCTGTTACCTCTAGCCTAACTTCTTCTCAGGGACTAACTCTCCGACTGTTAGTGCTGCCGAGTCCCAGGCTATCTTAGGCGCTGATAGGACTGCGAGGAGGAAAGTCTTGTCTGAAGACATGGCCGCGATGATGTGGGTCTTTGCCACGGCTTTGATCCTGAACGACGAGACCTTCCCATCGGATGAGCTGACCAAACTGCAGAACAGCCTCGCCTCCGTCGAGCTGAGATGAAGAAGCTGACCAAAGACCTTGATGAGTGCAAGAAATAGAATGAGGCTCAGGTCGAACTCCACGGGGAGATGGAGAAGAAGATGAGGGATGCTGGTGAGGAGAGGAAGACTCGATTGGCTAGGATTATCGAGCTAGAGGTGGCTTCCAGGCCCGCCGAAGGTGAGACCAATGAGGACAAGCTTCTGACTTCTCGAGTCGAATTGATATCGAGGATCAGGCTGCTCGAGCAGGATATCCTGCGGGCTGTCGAGGTGGGCTTTGCTGCCGCTGTGAATCAGCTCCAGCTCGTGAACCCAGGTGTTCAGCTCATCACCGAGGGGACCGGTCCTTACCATCAGCTGGTTCAAGGTCGGGTTGTCACGCCGGAGACTGAGGAGGAGGAGGACGACCAGACCATGGCGGACGGGCAACCTGAGGAGACCGGAACTATTTAGTTTTCTTTCTTTTATCTAGTTTGTTTGGTATGCGCGCCAGTTTTTTGACTTTGTACTTACTTTTGCCAGGCCTGCATTCCAGGGGCTAGGATTTCGTTTTTGTACCTTTTGAACAATGGGCTTCTGCCCGATTTGAAAGCATTGTCTTTTCTTATCTTGTGTGTGATGCTTGTATGTTGATTATATTTGTTACTTTCATATTTGTCTATGTATTTGAGGCCTTTGCTCGACTTTGTTAATCCTCGACAGTGTAGGAAACTGGTCGAGTGGTCAGAGCTGTATTCTGACCTTCGACGAAGCTAAGAGCTGGTTGAGGTCTTAGCTTTGTGGCGGGAACTTCCCATCGCAACCTGAGTGTCCTGCCTAGTTGGTACAACGACGGTGGAGCTCGATCGAGGTATCCCCGTCGGATCAAGGGTCCTCGTGCACACACAACATGGGCCCATGTCTTCTTTTCTCGAGGTGGGGAGTCGCGCTTGTACCTTAGTGCGCTCCGGTGGGCGCGACGCGTATGGGTCACAAACAGTGTTTAACTGTAGTGTTGTTTAAGTTTTTCGGCGTTCCATGGTCTAGCAAGTTCCTCCCCGTGGAGATTTTCGAAGTAGTAGGTTCCCGTCCCTGTTTTTGTGCGGACGCGGCATGGGCCCTCCCAGTTCGCGGCGAGCTTGCCCTCGCGCGAATCTTTCTGGTTCCTTCGCAGAACGAGGGTGCCTACCTGAAATTTGCGTTTGATAACTTTGTTGTTATGTTGTAGAGTTATCTTCTGTTTGAGCGAGGCTTCGCGGAGGGAAGCTCCCAACCGTATCTCTTCAACCAGACCTAGCTCCTCCCTGAGGGACTCATCGTTCATCTCCTCGTCAAGGGGAGACTCGGTCCTTCTCGAGGGTTCCCTTATTTCCACCGAGATTACAACCTCAATTTCGTAGGTCAGTCGGAAGGGGGTCTCCCCGGTAGTGGAATGGGGGGTTATCCTGTAGGCCCAGAGGACGCTGTGCAGCTCTTAGACCCACCTTTTCTTGGCGTCGTCCAGTCTCGGTTTAAGACCTCGTAGGATCACCCTATTTGCGGCTTTGGCCCGCCCGTTAGTTTGTAGGTGCTCGACCGACGTAAAGTGTTGCTTCGTGCCCAGCTTGGTGTCGAAGTCCTGAAAGTTCTTATCGGTGAATTGTGTCCTGTTGTCGGTGACAATTTCCTGGGGCACGCCGAACCGGGCAAGTATATTCCTCTTATAGAATCGTAGTATGTTATGGGCCGTGATTTTGGCCAAGGCTTCGGCCTCGATCCACTTGGTGAAGTAGTCGACGTCGATGATCAGGTACTTATTTTGGTACGACCCTACGGGAAGGGTTCGAGGATGTCCATCCCCCACCAGGCAAATGGCCACGGGGAGGAAAATGTTTTGAGCTCACTGGGAGGCGCCGGATGCATGTCCCCGTGTCGTTGGCATCTGTCGCACTTCTTGACGCGCTCCTTGGTGTCCTGCTGCATGGTGGCCAAGTAGTATCTTGCTCGCAACGCTTTACGGGCAAGGGACCGTCCGCCAAGGTGTTGCGTGTTGATCCCCTCATGGATCTCTTGGAGTATGTCGGGGAACTTAGACTCCCCAACGCACCTGAGGAGGGGGATCGAGAAGCCGCGTCGATATAGCTTGTCCTCGACAATCGTATATGAGCAGGCACGTCGGTAACTTCTCTGGTGTCCTTGGGGTCGTTGAGTAGCTTTCCCGTGCTAAGGTACTCGTATATCGTGGTCATCCAGCAGTGGCTATCTCCAATGGCATGCACATCAGCCATGGGGATGGGTTTCTCAATGCTCGGACGTGGAAGCACTTCTTGAATGACGGACTTAATCCCGCCTTTTTTCTTTGTGCTCGCGAGTTTCGATAGGACGTCTGCTCGAGTATTGTGTTCGCGCGGGACGTGACTTACTTCTGCCGAGGTGAACTTTTTCATCATTTCTTTCACCAGAGCCAAGTACTCGTTGAGGTTGTCGTTCTTGGCTTTGTATTATCCTCGTACCTGGGAGGCCACGAGCTGGGAGTCGGTGAATATTTTTACTTCCTTGGCCCCGAGATCCCCGACTAGTCGTAACTCGGCGAGGAAAGAATCGTATTCGGCCTGGTTGTTTGACATCGGGAAGGATAACGTGAGGGAAACCTCGATCAGGATACCTTCCTCGTTTTCTAGGATGATGCCCGCTCCTCTCCCTATCGAGCTGGATGCCCCGTCGACGTAGATCGTCCATTTTTGGGATTTGTCGGTCGAAAGTTTTGGGATGGTCATCTCCGCCACGAAGTCGGCCAGCACTTGAGCTTTTAAAGCCTTTCTCCCCTCGTATTGGACATTAAACTCAGCGAGTTCGAGCGACCACCTGAGCATCCTACCCGCCATGTCTGGCCGCCCGAGGAGTTGTCTCACGGGTTGCTCGGTCCTCACCTCGATTGTGTGGGTCAAGAAGTAGTGTCGCAGTCTTCTGGCCGCGGTGATGAGGGCCATAGCGACTTTCTCGATCTATTGGCATCTAAGTTCAGGACCCTGAAGGGCTTTGCTGGTGAAGTATATCGGGTTTTGTTCGTCGGGGTTTCTCGTATTAGAACCGCACTGACCGCTTCACTCGTGACGACGAGGTATAGGAACAGCGTATCCCCGTCTTCTGTTCGAGAGAGGACCGGGGGTTGCGAGAGAACTTGTTTGAGGTGGAGGAGTGCCTGTTCACACTCCTCGATCCATTCGAACGCGGCCTCCTTTCCTAGGAGTTTGAAAAATAGAAGTGCGTATTGCGCTAATTTGGCCACGAAGCGGGAAAGTGAGGTGAGCATCCCATTTAGCGATTGTATCGATTTCTTTGAGTTCGGTGTCGGGAGTTCGGAGAAGCCCTGCACTTGTCGGGATTCACTTCAATCCCTCGTTCTCTGAGGTAGAAACCGAGGAACTTGCCTGCCCAGACGCCGAAGGTACATTTCTCTAGGTTAAACCTTATATTGCATTTCCCGACGCGCTCCACGCGAACAAGTCAGCATTCTCCCAGAGGCTGGCCTTCAACTGGTTCCTCGCCAGGTCGGGGAGCCTGGTACCAAACATCACATTCCTGTCTGGATTATCCCCGATAGTGATGAGCTCGAAGTCTCCGTCTGGAATGGGGCGCGTTGGGTGGAGAGGCTGCCCATTGACATCGACTGGAAGGTCGTTACCCGCTACTTCTCCTTGTTCCTGCTCGCTGGGGAAGTGGTTGTTGAGGTCCACCGCATTGATGCGCGGAAGTGGCTTCTGCTCTGCGTCTGGGGCTGGCTTCTCTACGGTCTTGGACTTGATGTTGATCGAGTTCAAACCCTTGGTCGCAGCTTCAAAGCATCTCCTAGTAGCTTCAATATCCCCGTGGAGGGTGACGACCCGACCTCTGGTCGTGTAGTACTTCATCTTCAGATGGACTATAGATGGTACAGCTGTGAGCTCGGCCAGAGTCAGTCTCCCCAGGATGCACTAGTACAGGGAATGGCACTCCACCACCAAGAAGCGGGTCTTGACCTGTCGGGCAGTGTCGTCGCTCCCGAAAGTAACCATCAACTCGACATAGCCCCACGGTCTGGTGGTGGTGCCGTTGAAACCCTGGAGGTCTGAGCCCACGTAGGGGGTCATATGGATTTCATTGAGCTGGAGGGTCTCGAAGAGATGAGCTTACATGATGTCCACCGAACTCCCTTGGTCGACCAGGATCCGGCAGACATCGAAGTTCGCCATCTGTGCCCTGATCAGGATAGGAATGGTGGAGTTGGGGGCACCACTCGACAATTTCTCGAGGTAGAAGGTGATGGGGTTCGACCTTCCTTGGACCTTTTCGAAGGTGGCACTCTGCGCCGAGCTCGCGTCGATCAGCTTGTCGAACTTCTGTTTGATTGACCCCATGAAGACCTTGTTGAACCCCCCGCTGGATATAACCATTGCGGCAGGGAAACTTTCCCACGGGTTGCGAGCGATTATAAGGATCTCGGGCTCATCGGGGAAGTAGAAGTCCTCTGGTCGGGTGACACACAGAGCGGCCTGCAATCCATTCTCTCTGGAGGAAGGGATCTCCTCCTCGACCCTTCGCGTCTCCCGGGCATCCTGTCTGGGGGCATCGTTCCTATTCGTGTACTGCTTGAGGTGCCCCTCCTTGATCAGGATTTTTATCGCATCCTTGAGGTGGATGCAGTCCTCTGTGACATGCTCATGGATCATATAGAACCTACAGTACTTGGACTTGTCAATGTTTGGTTTGGGTGGTGTCGGCTTCGAAAAGCGGACACCTCCTTTCTGGAATTTCGAGTTGATGTACTCGGCCAGAATTCGCTCGCGGGGAGCAGTGAGTAGTGTGTACTTTGTGAACCGCCCAGTTAGTCCTCTCGGCTCACGAGAGTCTCTGGGACGGTCTTCTCTTCTTCTTTCTCCCCCTCGTCAGGGGCCGGTGGAGTCCTCGTGCCTAGAGCTTCGGGGGCCCTCTTGATTCTGCGAGTTGCGGGCACAATGGGCGGCCTCTATCTCCTCATACTGGATGTATGTTTGGGTGTGAAGGAGCTCTTCCAAGGTGTGGGGCCTTTGAATGCCCACAACCTTGGCGAACTCGGTGCGAGGCCGTTGTCCTCGCTCAATCAGAAACTTCTTCATGTCGTCCATGGTGGAGAACTGGACTGCTTCTCGATTGAATCTCTCGATGTAATCTCGAAGAGATTCGTCTTTTTCCTGGATGATGACTTCCAGGGAGGCTTCCGTCTTCGGGTGGCATTGGGAAGCAGTGAAATGCCTGGAGAACTGTCTTTTCAATTTCTTCTAGGTGGTGATGGACTCTGGTGCGAGGCTCTTATACCACGCCATGGAACTCTTCCGGAGGGTGGTCGGAAAGAGCCTGCACTTGATAGCTCCTCGGACGTTCCTGTAGTCGAGCATTGCATCGAAACTCTCGACGTGGTCGTCCGGGTCGGCGGGTACCGTCGTACGCCGCCAAGGGTGGAGGCTTTTCCATCCCGATGGGCAAAGGGGTATCCATGATTTCCTTGGACAGTGGGGTACGCTGGTCTTCCTCGTCACTCCTGATGGGTGATTGTGACGGGGACTGGTAACCCCGTCCACGCCTGCTTCGTCGGGGGGGAGGGGGGACTTCTGGGCCGGCTCTTTAGCTTCTCGTCGTGGACGTCAGGCTTACTCCTCTTCTGGATTGGGGAACGTCGTTCCTTCCGAGGAGGGGACCGGTCTCGCTTCTGGGTGACCACGGGTTTGGGTCGTTCCAGACGCGGGCGGCGCCTAGGTCTCCGGGGAGAAGGGCTCCTAGAGTCATCGTGTCCTATCCTCCGCGGGGGAGGAGAGGGGCTGTGAGAGATGGGGCGACGATGTCTCCACAGGGGAGACCGATGTTGTCGTTCCCTCTCGAGCACTCCTATCCGCTCGTTCTGCTGAAAGATCATCAGATTTGTCTGATTGATCACTGCAAACAGAGCCACCGCATTCGGATCAGCGTTAGGTGGCGCGGGGATCGGCTGGTAGACGGTCGAGCTATCAGCGTGTCGGGCTGCGTTGAAGGCCACATCGTCAGAGGAGGGGGAGGCGGTGTGCCCCTTCCTTGGGTCGCCTTCTTCGACGTGGACGACCACGTTGGGATCATGGTCGTCTACATTGTTGAACGGGACGAAGGCATTGTCCGGAGTGTTGGCGTCAGTTCGAGGGCTGGCCATGATTGTCAGAGATTGGAGGTTGCTTTGGTTTTTACGGGAGGAAAAACGAGGAAGCAAAGGGTTCCCGCAGACGACGCCACTGATCGTACCTGATCAGAAAAAGGTCGGTGGTCAGCAACACGTCGTGAGCTTCGTTACTCCGGTGCTGGTGAGAAGGTGGGGGTGTACCTGCAAGGTACTCCGATGCTAAAGTCAGAGACGGAGCAAGCAAGTACAGAAAGGTAGTGAGAGTGAGAATTAGAATACCCGACCCTTTAGTGAAAGAGGATATTTATAGTGTGCCCGCAGCGCTGGGCCAACGGTCATCTGCACTGGGTTGGATCACTAGACCCAATGCAGACAACTGCCAGGGCTTATGTGGCGTAGGGAAGATCAGCACGTGGTCTTCGCCCTTGAGTAATTGCCCCATGATCTCCGGAATGTGGGTTGATCAGCTCTTCCGGAGGTGGGTAGTTACATGATGACGTGTCCCCGCGTGGGGAGCACGTGGAGTCCGTAGCGGCAGATGCGAGGTCTCTCCCCGAGCCATGTAGTGCCCTGTTCGACGATGGTAAAATCTGGATGTGCCCGACAATGGAGAGGATTGGGCCTTAATAGGCTGCTTAGCATAACATTGGGTTGGGCCTGCCCGACTGGTGGACAGACGCCGACCCAGTCCAGAACAAATACTAATTGATCGTACTTCCATAAAACCTATAAATATTACAATATAATACTTATAACAAAATAAGAGAAAAACTACAATACAAAAAGTATGATAATTATACTTTTATTTTTGTTAGTTTGAATAAAAAGAGGAAAATTATAATATAATAAACAACAAGGAAGGATATGAGAATAAAAATTCACTCGTCTGAGAATTTCATATCTGATAAAAAAAATACGTCAATTCAAAAATAAAAATATATAATTAAGTTTTTTTCCTCCATATATTTATTAAGTTTTAACTATTAAGTTGTTACTAATTAATATGATGATTAGATAACCACGCAAATATTCTAAAATCATGAAATTATATTTTTTTAATTTTAACTTATTGTGCTTCCATAAAATCTATAAATATTAACAATGTAAATACTCATAATAAAATATGAGAAAAAGTACAATATAAAAAAACATAATCATTTTACTTTTTATTTCTATTAGTTTAAATAATAAAAGAAAAATTACAATGTAAGAAACAACAATGACAGATAATTAAAAACTTTCCTTATAGTTGATGGATAATATAAATGAAAAATTAACACATAAATATGAAAATAAAATGTTTTATTTCACATGTCACTATCAGTACAATATCAATTTTATTTTAATTAACAATTATTTTTATTTGAGAGACATAAAATTTATTTTCAAATGTCAAAATTTTCTGTTTTTTTTTTAATTTTTATCTTACAGGTTCTTTTCTTTATATGATTATTTAATACAATAGAGTTTATATGATAATTGTTTATTTTAAAGTTAACTAATTCATTTCAAAGTTACATACACATCTAAATATATTTTATTCCATATCAAATAAAATTACTCGTGCGGACGCACATGTATCTTACTAGTTATATCATGTAACATTACTCAGACATCTTCATCACAAATTTTTATTAGATAATATTTTTGATTTCTCATTTATGCAACATCAACATAAACTAACATTTGACAATAAATTACATAACTTAAACATAACTTAAAAAATAATAATAAATAAGAAAACATAGACGCTACCAGATGATTATGGACGTTTCATCATCTTAATTATGTCGTCGGCAGACCTTGAAATCTTAACATCTAACTTGATCGACCCCTTTGTTAACCTACGGCGAAATGATCTTGACATATCTTTCACATCTTCATTGATCTTCAACTCAATAAAGTTGTATTTGACCATTCTGTTAGTATCAATCCAATCTTCACAAAACTTAATGTTTCTTACTTTTCTATTTTCGGTATTAGGCAACAATTCATTCAACTTGGACATCAAGACGGCGAGAGGTGTGGTGTCATCCTGATGCCAAAACTTTACAGGAGGTGAAACTCCGTTGAAATACATTTCTGTCTTAATCAAAAATTGAGGAAGAGATATTTTTTGAGATGTTACTATCAAACAACAGGTGACCCCCTATCTATACAATCTTACATTTATTCAAGACCACACAAAATTGTTGGTGCAATCATAGCCGTCCAAAATTGTCACCAAAATCTTGAGCGTTTAAAATTTTAAATAAATAACACTACCGAAAATTTACGTTTGATTGAAATTTTCGATATAAAATGGTAATTTTAGAATTTCTGATATTTGTAAATTCACAAAAATTTCATAAATTTCGATATATCAGAAATATAAAATATACTACCGAAAATTTAATTTGTACTAAAAAATTTCAGTTTTATCAACCGAAAAATTTGAACAAAAATTTAATTCAATGTTTTGTCAAAAACAGTTTTAAAATTTTGAAACTACGAAGGATGACAAGATAAATTCTCAAATTTCTTCCTTTTGTAATAGTAATCAAAACAAAATTTTGTCTGCAATAATGATCCATCACCACTCAACTTTCATGAAAGCAAAATCGTGCTAAATGAGAAAAAACGAAAGTAAACATAATTTTTGAAAAAAGACATACTATTTAAATTTTTTTGAAAAAAAGACTTACCATTTAAAAATAGAGTTGCTTGTTGACTGTATAGACATTAGATATAGTGTTATTATATAAATTAATAAATGTTTTAATTACAAATAGTAGTATTTTTATAATTAGGGTAAAAAAATTCTAATTATTATATTTCATTTATTTTCAAACAATAAATTTTTTAGTATTATTCTTCCTGTTAAAAGGAGAATTAATGAAGTAGTTCTTTGGGCCATTAATTTCACTACTGTTGAGGATATTATTAATGAAATAGTTTTTAGGCCCGTTATGCATTTTTTTTTTTTAAAAGCCAATTGAATTAAAAGGGAATACTAGGAGTATTCCAATCCTTACAAAAAAATAGAGGGAAGATTTCCCCACCAACTCAACCTACAATCTATAAGGGATTTAAACAAAAATCGTAAAAAGAAGAGTTGGATTTAGAAGTCCTCCAACAATTACCCCATTTCCAAGCCAACAATTTAGCGCTCCAACATATGTCATCTATACAACAATTTCCTTCCTTGAAAATACAATCATTCCTCTCAATCCAGATAGCCCAAACAACCCCCATCCAAATAGCAAATCGAACAATCCGACTCTTCAAAGCAGAACCTTCCCCACTCCAAACCAGAAAATGCTCTGCAACATCTCCTCTAAAAGGAACAAAAATACCACTCCATACCATAATAATATCCCACACTCTCATAGCTGCACTACAAGAAAAAAACAGATGAGATAAAGTCTCATTAAGAATATTACAGTTCACACAAGAAGAATCAATTACAACTCCTCTTTTAATTAACTGATCTCTAGTAGGAATTCTATTCCATAAAAATTTCCATCCAAACAACTTAATTTTCGCCGGGATTTTGATCTTCCAAAGCCACTCAAAAGCTGACTTGATACGTTCCTCCCTCTCAAGGTTGCCTGCAAACGGTTGAGCACCAACCATATCTTCATAAACTCCTTTGACCAAGAAAGAATCAACTCGATCCCTTCCCCAAAAAAACCGATCAGCTCTGTCCTTAACAGGAGCACTACCGCCATCAGTTACACCACCTGCAATAAATAACAGCAACTCCTGGTATTCTTCCTACATAACATCCACCTGCGAAATCTGCACTCCTAAATCACTTCACTGCCAAACATTATTAATCCACTGACCCATATCTTTCACCGACGCAAACTTCGCCTTGCTAATCCTATAAATATTTGGAAACTGTACCGCCAAAGGAACATGATTTCTCCAGGCAGCGTCCCAAAACGGAACGTTTTCTCCATTACCCAAAACAATTCCAACAGAAGCATTAAAATTAAAGTTACCTGCATAAGAAAAAAACGTTAGTTTTCAAAATATCCGACCACCAATACGACTGAGATCTCCTTTTGCTCAATTCCTCCTTCAAGATCCAGGAATTAACGTTACCGTATCTGGCCTCCAACACTTGTTTCCACAGCCCCTGCGTAGAGATTAATATCCTCCACTTCCATTTAACAAGCAGTGCAAGATTGAACTCTTTAATTGATTTAATCCTCAAACCGCCGTCACTTTTCCGTCTACAAACCGAAGCCCAATCCAGCCAATGAATCTTAGATTTCTCTTCAGTGCTGCCCCATAAGAAATCTCTCCTTATCTTATCTATCTTCTTCCAAACCGCAACCGGAGCTTTGTAAAACGAGAATAAGAAAACCGGTAAGCTGGAAAGAGTAGAGTTAATTAAAACAACCTTACCAGCTAGAGAAAGAAAACTGCTTTTCCACTTGGACAATTTGACCTTGAACCTCTCAATCAAAGGTTTCCAAGTCTCAACTCTCCTCGGATTACAGCCTAAAGGAATTCCCAGAAAATTAAAGCCTCCATATTCTACTTTACACGCCAAAAAAGAAGCAGCTGCCAACATGAAGTGTTTGCTTACATTAACTCCATTCAACCGACTCTTATGATAATTGATTTTCAAACCAGAAACAATCTCGAAACCTCTCAGAATAGATTTAATACCCAAATATTCCTCCATCCTCCACTGCACATCAATAGAGTATCATCGGCAAATTGAACAACCTCGACTTTCAAACCTTCTTTAACCTCGAAACCACCATACTCACCTCCTACTTTTTATGGATGCTTTTATTTTGATTAAATTACATTTTTAGATGCTAGTATTTCATTGTATGATGTATTGTTCAGAATTTTTTTTTTTAATTATTTTATAGTTTAGTGACTAAAATTTTATTCTTTAAAAATAAGTAAATGAAATGTTATGAATTCAGACTCTATCATTACAATAGAATGTCTTTACATAACACTAAATTTTAGAGAGATAACATAACACTTTATTTATTTTCGACAACTAATTCAAATTAAAAACTACCATAAAATTAGTATATAATGTTTTTTTCTTTTTTTAAAATTGCAACTTTTCATGTTGATAAGTGTATTTTCTTGTAATATGCATATGTGACATCAATTTTATTTTAATTTTGGATGTTGATAATTTAAATTATTATTTTAACTTGGAATGTTATAATTGCTATTGGTTTAGGGCTAGTTTGTTTAATCTTTAAAAAAAATTGATTTTTTTTTTGTACTTTGGAAAATAGATTCTACAAAAACGCAATTTAAGATATCACAAATTTTTTTAATTTTTTTTTTTATAAATTAAAAGACTAAATTTGTTATTATGTAATATAAACATACATTGTTGAAGATTAAAACATAGTCAAAATCACAACTTTTTCAAAAAGTTGTACTTCAAAAATAATTTTTATGAAAAACTATTTGAAATAGCTTCAAAATTAAGTAATTTTTTGAAATTTTAATATCCAAAAAAAGTTTCGATAAAATGATGAAATACCTAAAATAAAATTTTAAGAATAACTATTCAAACCAAATTTTCATTTGAAACTTTTATGAAAAGTTTCTTTGTAAATTTTTTTACACCAAAATATATAACACTATAAAATTATTAAAACAAAAAACTAAAACAAACGAGCCCTTAGTCATACGAGTTATGAATTTTTTACAAAACAATCTATTTGATAACATGATGGTTTTGATAGAACATATGATTCTTGATTCTCAGTTCTACAATATCCTAAAGTAATCTTGGCATTGCTTACTTGATCTCTAAAAAAAAGTGAAACTTAATTTTAATGTACTCGTGTCTTCCATGAGCTATGAGATTCTTTGTAAGATTAATTATTGATCGTTGGCTAACATTAGTTCTACTTCTTCCTCTTTACTTATCTTCAACTCAATAAACAAGAATTGCAGCCAAACTCATTGACAAGATACATAGTAAACTAAGATATACACTATGCCAAAGAAGGGCTTAGACAGCGCTTTTTTTGGGCTTAGACAGCGCTTAAAAGCGCTGTCTATTCGGCCGCTACTATAAGTAAAGACAGCACTTTAGTTAATGAGAAAGCGCTGCTAAATGTCTGATTTAGCTAGCGCTTTTACTTTGAAAGCGCTTTCTGTTTGTGACTTTAGCCAGCGCGTTGTCTTTAAAAGCGTTGTCTAAAGAACCCCTTTAGGCAACACTTTGACTTTAGACAGCGCTTTTGGTTATCTTTAGGCATTGCTTTAGACGGCGCTTTTCTTTAAAAGCGCTGTCTATTCTCTACTTTAAGCAGCGCTTTTTATTTAAAGCGTTGTCTAATCCCCACTTTAGGCAGCGCTTTTTTCTTTGAAGCGCTGTCTAATGTCCACGAAATTTTTTATATATAAAACTTATAAAAAGCGCTGTCTGATATATACAATAAATATTTACCAGATTATCACCATATTTTGCACCAGGTTTTCACCACATTTTGCACCAGAATATGCATTTAAAATTTGCACCAAATTTTCATAAATTAGACAGTCAATCCAATAAATATGCACCAAATTTGTCTATTTATATATACATCTTTAATTCAATAATTTATATATACAAAAAATTAATGATATTCAAGCTAAAAAACAACAACAATTCATATATCTTGTTAGCTACAAAAAATCTGATATTCAAGCTAAAAAACAACAACAATGAACTTGTTAGCTCTATCTTCTACATCTGCACATATAACCTGAAACAAAACAACAACAACATTAGACAAAATATAGAAGAAAACAAAGAAGGCATTGTTCTTATCTGATATTCAAGCTGCAAACATTGCGAAAAATGTCAACAAATGATCATGAGTTATTGAATATTGCCAAGTGCCTATGAAAATCAGTATATGATTTCAACCTTCTTTGTCCAAGATATCAATCAATATTTGGCAGCACCAACACAATTTATGATTCCGACCTTCTATACAAACAACAACAACAACATTGCAACACAATTTAATATACTAATGACGACATATTATCTCATCAAAACTCAAACTTATATATACTCAAAATTCTCATCAATGAAAGAAAGACAATATACCTTATTGTGAGCAAGCCTTTAAGTTTTTGTATGATTGCAAATTGTGTGATATGCATGATATAAGATTTGTATGCATGATTAGTTCGTACATACATATGATTTCATACCTACTATGATTTAAAAGACAATGCAAATTGATTCATATCATCATTGTAATCATAAAAACGTTTTTCCCTAGGTATGCATCGATTCATACGTGGCTTGTATCGACACATACCTTTGATAAACTCACAAAAAAAAAACCGTTTTGCTTCAGTATGTATCGATTCATACGACACTTGTATCGATACATGATCCTTTGTAACTAGGGTATGTATCGACGCATACGCATCATGTATCGATGCATGATTTACTTCACATTCTGAAATAATTTTGCTTCAGTATGTATCGATTCATACGATACTTGTATCGACACATGTTCCTTTGTAATTGAGCTATGTATCGACGCATGTGCATCATGTATCGATGCATGATTTATTTTACATTCTGAAAATTAACAGGTACAGTATGCATCGATGCATACAACCATGTGTCGACTCATGCATGTGTTATACTCACTATGAATCGACGCATACGACTCTTGTATCGATACAGAGAGCTGTTTATTGCTTTTAACCGTTTCTGTTTTCATATATAAGTGTCATGACAGTTCAGTTTGGATAGAGAATTCAGGTTAGAGTGAAAAAGTGCAATTAAAGCAAAAGACAAGTTTGGTGTGCATGATTTTTCAAGAGCAGTGTTAGAAACCTGAAAGAGACTTTGTCTTCATCATCTTCTCAATCTCGTTAATTCAAGAACATCAACACATAATCATTTTTGTTCTTCGGATTAAGGGATCTTTGAGATAACGTTCAGTGGTACGATCATTGATCTAGCTGAGTTGAAGATACAAAGGGGGTTTCGAGGAAAAACCATTTGGTTTGTCCTTCAAGAACGGGTGTGTTCTTGAGGGTTTGTTAGTCACGATTGCAGAACAGATTCAGCCGCAGCGTAGGGTTTGGAAATCTGGAGATTTCGCAAACAGGTCATGGAACCGGTGAATTGTCTGTATTTCTTGCAGGAAAATTCTTGATCAAGCTCAGATCAAGTGAAGGTTCATACAATAGGAAGATCTTGGGGTTTAGATTTCTGGATTTGTATTGTAACCTTGTAAAGAACGAATTCAGCATTATTGATATAACAGGTCTCAATTTCATTTTGAAATTGAGAGGGAGACGTACCCACACACGAGGACGGAAGTGGGGAACTTCCTTACCAAATCTCTGCGTATCGTATTCTATCTTTATCTCTTTACGCTTTCAACAATTTTGTGATTCGTTTGGTGTGTTGCGTATTAAAGTTTCAAGATACAATAGTGGTACGAAAATCTTTGTCAAAATCACCATTATTGTTAATCGTTGAATGCATACACGCCAAGTGTTTGACAAAATTGTTTGCTGTGTTTTTGTTCATTGGAAACAGTCTTTGTATGATAAGTGCATTTGAGTCGATTCATATCTGGTGTTAATATATTTTTGTCATCCTAATAAATCCAGCATAAACTCGTGTGTCCGGTTTTCTAGTAGCTGGTTCAGAATAGACGGAAGTCGATTCAGGATCATAATTTTTCCGCTAACTTGAAAGACTCTGATAAACTTTTTTAAATCCTTGAGTTTCAAGGAGGTGATATATTCACCCCCCTCTCGATCACTAGCCACACCGTCTAACAAGTGGTATCAGAGCGCCGGTTCGCTGGTGCTTTGTGGCTGCTTGTAACGATATGGATTCTGAACCAAAGGGGGCGTATAATAGAGCGCCTGTTTTCAATGGTGAAAATTATGGCTACTGGAAAGACTGCATGCGAGTTCATATAAATTCTGTGGATAGGAATGTGTGGGCTGCCATTCAAAATGGTCCTTTTCAAATTACTATGAGAAATGAGGCTGGCGCCATAGTTCCTAAACCAGAAGATGATTACGATGAGAAAGATGAGAAAAAGTGGTCGAGTGATTGGAGAGCTCGAAATATGCTAATTTCAGCACTTAGTGCTGATGAGTATTATCGGGTATCCCATTGCTCGACAGCTAAAGAAATGTGGGATGCTTTAGAAATTGCCCATGAGGGTACTACTGAAGTAAAACAGTCCCGTATTAACACACTTAATCAAGAGTTCGAGCTCTTTCGCATGAAACAAGGAGAATCTATCTCTGACATGCAAAAGAGATTCGTTCATCTCATAAATCGGTTGAATGCACTTGGAAAACCTGTTTCCAATGAAATAGCCACTAATAAAATTCTGAGGTGTCTTAGCAGGGAATGGCAACCTAAAGTAACAGCTATTAAGGAAGCCAACGACCTCACGACGCTTACTATTACAACTTTATTCGGCAAGCTGGAAGAACATCAGCAAGAACTGGAAAGTCTCGAAATATTTGAGAAAAAGAGTAAAAAGGAAAAGAATAAAGACAAAGAGAGTGAGAAGAAACCAATAGCTCTTGTGGCCTCTAACTCAAAGTCCTCACAAAAAGAGCAAAGCGACAATGATTCAAGTAGTGACGAAGATTCGGGTGATGAAGAAATGGGACTTTTTGTTAAGAGATATAATAGATTCATTCGAAAGAATGGAATCCAGCATTCCGACAAAAATCTCATTAAGTTTCGAAGACAATCTGTAGAGTCAAAACAGGAAGAGAATAAGAAGCATAGAGTAAAAGGATCGTGTTTTAATTGTGGTAAATCTGGACATTATAAAACAGAATGCCCTATGAAGAAAAAGGACAAAGGAAAAGCTCAACCAAGAAGGTCAAATAAACAAAGAAGAGCTTACATAGCATGGGAAAGTGATAGTGACTCATCAAGCTCACAAAGTTCAAATGATAGTGATGAGACAGCAAATCTGTGTCTTATGGCTCACACCAAAAATCAGTCATACCACAAGAAGAAAATCAACGATAAGAAAGTAAGACAAGCCTACTATAGTAATGTCTCCTCTATGTCTTTTTCTGAACTGAAAATCGCTTTTGAAAAACTGCATAACGAAGCTGTAGATGCTTTCAAAAGATTATCTTCCGATAAACAAAATTTTTCATTCTTGGAAGGTAAAGTATACAAAGCTGAAAAAGATTTAGAAAGCTTGAAAGCTAGTATTGCAGAAAATTCAAAAGATATTAATGTTAACAGATGTAGTAAAGTTAGGTATTGTGAAGCTTGTCATATTTGGCAACAAGAGGTTAAAACTCTTAAAGTCAAATTGGAAAAAGCTTTACAACCCAAGGTGACTTACGCCGTTGATTCTAGGGTGTTTAAGAAGTCATTAAATCCACCATATGCAAAATACTCCTTTATTCCAAAGGGTTTAATGATAAAAAATAAACAAATACATCATCGTGGCTTATGTCACTATTGTTGTCATACTGGTCATACCATTGAAAAATGCAAGTTTAGGAGATTTCTTGTTCCTAAAGGCATTTATCAATGGAGGCCTAAAGGCAACCATGTTACAACTTACCCACATGGACCCAATGAAAATTGGGTACCTGTTTCTCTCTTTTGATATTGTAGGATGAGTGTCTTGCATCCGTAGATAGAAGATGGTTTCTAGACAGCGGGTGCTCAAGGCACATGACGGGTGACATATCGCTTTTTATAGACTTCAAAGCAAAGAAGAAGGGATATGTTACTTATGGAGACAATAACAAAGGAGCTATACTTGGCAAAGGTAGTGTAGGTAATCCCTCTACCACTACTATTTCTGATGTCCATCTAGTTGAGGGGCTTAAACACAATTTGTTAAGTATTAGTCAATTGTGCGACAAGGGTTACAAGGTTTCTTTCACAAAAACTTGCTGCACAATTGAACATACTGAACAGAATATTGTGTTTAAGGGTGTAAGAGTAAACAATATCTATATGCTTGATCTTTTTGATGTACCTTTAACAAGCTCTAAGTGTCTAGTTGCCTTGAATGATGATTCTTGGCTTTGGCACAGACGCTTAGCGCATGTTAATTTCGATTTGCTTAATAAGGTTGTATCTAAGGATCTAGTAGTCGGTCTTCCAAAGATAAAATTTTCAAAAGACCATCTATGTGACGCGTGCCAAATGGGAAAGCAAACAAGGGTATCTTTTAAATCCAAAAATGTAATTTCAACTTCACGACCCCTTGAGCTTCTCCATATGGATCTCTTTGGACCTTCTAGGACAAAGAGTCTAGGCGGAAACTATTATGGTTTAGTAATCGTTGATGACTATTCTAGATTTACTTGGACTATATTCCTTCATAGCAAAGATGAAACGTTTTCCGCTTTTAAGAGTTTTGCAAAACTGTCCCAAAATAAAATGAATTCTAAAATAGTTACAATTCGAACGATCATGGAGGAGAATTTCAAAACTATCTCTTTGATAAGTACTGTGATAAGTATGGTATTGAGCATAACTTTTCAGCTCCTCGAACTCCACAACAGAATGGCGTTGTGGAGCGCAAAAATCGCGTTTTAGAAGAGCTGGCAAGAACAATGCTAAATGAGGGTGGATTGCCAAAATATTTTTGGGCTGATGCAGTTAGCACAGCCTGTTATGTTCTAAACAGGATTCTAATTCGCCCTATTTTAAATAAAACCCCTTATGAGCTTTTAAAAGGAAGAAAGCCAAACTTATCACATCTTCACGTATTCGGTTGTAAGTGTTTTGTTTTGAATAATGGTAAGGAAAAACTTGGGAAGTTTGATGCAAAAGCGGATGAAGGTATTTTTCTTGGTTATTCACAATCAAGTAAAGCATATAGAGTGTATAATAAGCGTTTACTTTCCGTTGAAGAATCTGTTCATGTCTCTTTTGATGAGTCTTATCCGAAAAATGTCGGAAAAGGTATTTCTTTTGATGACACAGGTATATCTACAGAAGACATACTCAAAGAAGTTGTTTTGGAAACTGATCAGTCCAAAACAGAAGACAATGAGGAGGAGGAAGATACCAGTCATGTAAAAGATAAGGAAGAAGGACAAACTGAAGTGAATGTCCTTCCACCAACTTGGAGATCTTCAAAAGATCATCCTATTGACAACATCTTGGGAGACATTTCAAAGGGAGTCATGACTCGTTCTAGGATAAGTAATTTCTGCTCTCACTTCGCTTTTGTTTCACAAGTAGAACCTAAAAATGCCAAAGAGGCCTTGATTGATGAATTTTGGCTAATGGCCATGCAAGAAGAGCTTAATCAATTTAAAAGAAATGACGTTTGGGAACTTGTTCCTCGTCCGCGAGATCATCATATCATAGGTACTAAATGGGTTTTTAGAAATAAGCTTGATGAAAACGGAGTGATAACTAGGAATAAGGCACGTTTAGTGGCACAAGGGTATAACCAAGAGGAGGGCATAGACTATGAGGAAACTTATGCTCCAGTTGCCCGCCTCGAAGCTATACGTCTCTTGCTTGCTTATGCGTGATCTAGAGATTTTAAGCTTTACCAAATGGACGTAAAGAGTGCGTTTCTAAATGGTGTCCTAAATGAAGAGGTATACGTCTCACAACCTCCTGGTTTTGAGAATGCTGAATATCCAGATTATGTTTACAAATTAAAACGAGCTTTGTACGGTCTTAAGCAAGCCCCTCGGGTTTGGTATGAAAGACTTAGCAAATTTCTACTTGATCATGGATATTCAAGAGGTAAAGTGGATACCACCCTCTTCATTAAACACAAGGGAAAACACATTCTTTTAGTTCAAGTTTATGTAGACGATATAATTTTTGGTTCAACTAACATACACTCGGTCGAAGAGTTTTCAAAAGTTATGCAGGGTGAATTTGAAATGAGTCTTATGGGGGAGCTTAATTTCTTCCTCGGTCTCCAAATAAAGCAGCTTGATGAGGGTACAGCTGTGAGTCAAACAAAATACTGCAGAGAGCTGCTCAAGCGCTTTGGAATGAACGACTCAAAATCAATAGACACACCTATGCCTACCAACGGAAATCTAGATAAAGATGAACACGGTAAGAGTGTAGATGTCAAACAGTATAGAGGTATGATTGGGTCTCTCTTGTATCTTACTGCGTCTAGACCTGACATCATGTTTAGTGTCTGCATGTGTGCACGATATCAATCGAATCCTAAAGAGTCACACTTGAAAGCTGTCAAGCGCATATTTAGATATCTTCATGGAACATCTAAGTATGGGCTCTGGTATTCAAAAGGAAGCGATTGTAGCTTAGTAGGTTACTCCGATTCTGATTTTGCTGGCTGCAAATCAGATAGGAAAAGTACTAGTGGTACATGTCACTTATTTTCAAACTCTTTGGTCAGTTGGCATAGCAAGAAACAGGTGTCTGTCGCATTATCAACTGCTGAGGCTGAGTACGTTGCAGCCGGTAGCTGTTGCGCTCAAATCTTGTGGCTGAAGCAACAACTACAAGATTTCGATATTCAACTCAAACGCATTCCAATAAAGTGTGACAACACCAGTGCTATAAATCTTACTAAGAATCCTGTTTTACACTCACGCACTAAACACATAGAGATTAGGCATCACTTTCTTCGCGATCATGTTGAAAAAGAGGACGTTGTATTTGAGCATGTTGATACTAAAAACCAACTTGCTGACATTTTTACTAAACCATTAGCAACGGAACCGTTCTTCAACATTCGTCGTGAATTAGGGATTTTAGATCTCTCCTCATCGATGTCTTAAGCATGTTGGTCCTTATTTATATATATCTCACTTTGGCTGTTAAGCTTTGTTTTTAGACATCACTCAGACTCCATAAGGTTTCATCAACAGAGGTAATATCATTCCTTTCTAAAATCTCTTTGGAACTTTGTGATTAGTGTATGGTAGAACAAATTCGTTAAGATCGTTTATATGTATTTCATTGCATATGTTGTTTGAACATTAACGTTTGATTCATGAATTGTACTTGAGCATCATTATCATGACATCATCTATACTGCATTGACTCAAGAGCTGTTCACAGGTTTCTAACTCAACAGGTAGTCACAAATCAGTTAAAACATGTTTTAGCATCAAGTATGTATCGATACAACAAGAACATGTGTCGACACATTAGAGTTTCCGATCGATACATTCGTGATATGTGTCGATTCATGTCTTTTCATTTTCAATTTTTTTAAAACTTGTTTTAGTATGTGTCGATGCATCCGTGCTTTGTGTCGACACATAGGACACTTTCAAAAACAAAAATTTCGCGATATGAATCGATCCATACCCTTTGTATCGATACATACTGTTTCTTTTACAATAAATGCATGTTCAAATCAGTTGTGGATCGACACATCAGCTAATTTTAAAGGGATAATTCACTCTAACCTCTCTTCTCCTCTCATACCCACACGGCTAACCCTAACCTTCTCAAACATCTTCATCTCCAAAACCCTAATTCACATCTTAACCCCTCTACAATTCATCACCATGCCTCCCAGAATTATACCGGCTAGACAAAGAGGAAAAGGAAAGGAACCCATTGGGACGTCTGGTCAGTCTCCACAACCTCCAGAAATCCCTCCCAGTGCTCTCACTCTTCTTCATCCTGCCATCGCTGAGGAGTTTGAGACCTCTTTCAAGACAAGGTTAGTTATGAAACCTCATGTCTTTGATAAAACTGATGCATCTGCCCTCCATCTCAACGATGTCGTTGATTTATTGAAGGCACAAACCCTTGGTACATTTTTTGCCATAAATGATGCCTATCATGAGGATTTTATTCGTATATTTTATGCTGGTCTGCAAACTGGTAGAGGCTATATGTTCAGATGCTCAATTGGCACCAAAACTTACACTTTTGAAGCCACTGATTGGGAGAAAGTGTTTCAAATTCTGCTTGGGGTGCCTGGACTGAAAAAATGGCATGACCAAAGTTATGATACGGAGTTTAAAATAAGGGACTATGTTGCATCTATTTCCAAATTGGATAGACCTCTCGGAGAGGATGAACCCATCACTTCTGGTATGATTACAAGCATACCTAGAATACTTCACTGGATTGTCTCGCACATCTTGCGTCCAAAGTCTGGTGGTCATTCTAGGTTGGATCGATCAGACATTCATCTTGTGTACCTTCTTCATAAAAAGGTCCCACTTAATTGGCCAAACTACTTTGTGAAACGCATGTTTCTTATGCGTAACAGTATGAAGAATATCACACTTGGATATGCTGCCCAAATTATGCAAATCATCAAATACTGGAATGTAACCATCCCTTTAGTACCCCTTACATCTTCCTCTTCCGCCCAAGAGTTCAACACTGCTACTTTATCTCATATGGGATACCGGTGGGACAAGAAGCGTCAATGTTTTTATTTTCTGGACAGAGGATCCAAAACAAGGGTGTACAATTTTGATGTGCCATCTGAACAAGTGTTTGTGCCTGAAGACCAACTGGATGAAGAAATGCATGAGGCCAATGACGAGAATCAGCCTGAAGCAGATGCTAATGTTGGCTGGGGTGATTGGGTGCCACAAAGGTGGTCTCCAACAAATTATGAACCAGGTCCACGTGTTCCTCCGTTCTCTGGCGCTGCCTCCTCTTCAACTGCCCCTGAGTACTTGACTCAAATGTTTCAGCAAATGGAGCTTGCAAATCAAGCCCGTCATGAACAGGCGCTTGCTTGGCATGTGCAGCAAAATGAGTGGCATAAGGAGCATCGTGAGTGGCATGATGAACACACAAGGATGTATCATAATCAGCATGCTTGGCACACGGAATTGGTTAAATGGCATCAAGTCTTTTACAATGAAATGTCTGGTTTTATGGACGATTGTCGTGCACATCCTGGTATCATGGACAGATTCAGAAGTGTTGAAGTTCAGAACCGGTTCCGGCGATACAATTTCATGGGCCATAATCCTGATGAGATGCCTCCTCCGCCGCCTCCACCAAGCTTCAGAGATCCTGATAGAGAGGATGAGGAGTCCTGTGGAGGCCATAACCCTTTTTAGGCTAGCATCATGTCATTTCATTACATTTCATTTCATCATCATGTTGTTTCAGTTTCCTTGCTTCATTGTTCAAACTTCATTTGTTTTGGTTCTGCTTATGTAAACTCCAAGTACTTTCTTAAAATTTTAATGCTTATTTCTTTTAGTTCTGTTTACTTGTGTTAGCCTTTCCCTGTCTTATCATTCTCTGTGAATGATTCTGTTATGTTAAGCTTCATTCTTGGTGATTGTGAGCTTCTATATCAATATTGTTGTCTATTATTACATCAATTTTGCTGTCTAAGCCTTGGGACTATTTCACCAGACTGTCTATCTCTTCTTTTTGATGTTGACAAAGGGGGAGAAGAAAGACAACAAGATGTTGACAGCCATGCACAAACTCAGGGGGAGTGCTCTATCACATCTTGCAAATTTGCCATCATCAAAAAGGGGGAGTTTGTGATCAAGCCTTTAAGTTTTTGTATGATTGCAAATTGTGTGATATGCATGATATAAGATTTGTATGCATGATTAGTTTGTACATACATATGATTTCATACCTACTATGATTTAAAAGACAATGCAAATTGATTCATATCATCATTGTAATCATAAAAACGTTTTTCCCTATGTATGCATCGATTCATACGTGGCTTGTATCGACACATACCTTTGATAAACTCACAAAAAAAAACCGTTTTGCTTCAGTATGTATTGATTCATACGACACTTGTATCGATACATGATCCTTTGTAACTAAGGTATGTATCGACGCATACGCATCATGTATCGATGCATGATTTACTTCACATTCTGAAATAATTTTGCTTCAGTATGTATCGATTCATACGATACTTGTATCGACACATGTTCCTTTGTAATTGAGCTATGTATCGACGCATGTGCATCATGTATCGATGCATGATTTATTTTACATTCTGAAAATTAACAGGTACAGTATGCATCGATGCATACAACCATGTGTCGACTCATGCATGTGTTATACTCACTATGTATCGACGCATACGACTCTTGTATCGATACATAGAGCTGTTTGTTGCTTTTAACCATTTCTGTTTTCATATATAAGTGTCATGACAGTTCAGTTTGGATAGAGAATTCAGGTTAGAGTGAAAAAGTGCAATCAAAGCAAAAGACAAGTTTGGTGTGCATGATTTTTCAAGAGCAGTGTTAGAAACCTGAAAGAGACTTTGTCTTCATCATCTTCTCAATCTCGTTAATTCAAGAACATCAACACATAATCATTTTTGTTCTTCGGATTAAGGGATCTTTGAGATAACGTTCAGTGGTACGATCATTGATCTAGCTGAGTTGAAGATACAAAGGGGGTTTCGAGGAAAAACCATTTGGTTTGTCCTTCAAGAACGGGTGTGTTCTTGAGGGTTTGTTAGTCACGATTGCAGAACAGATTCAGCCGCAGCGTAGGGTTTGGAAATCTGGAGATTTCGCAAACAGGTCGTGGAACCGGTGAATTGTCTGTATTTCTTGCAGGAAAATTCTTGATCAAGCTCAGATCAAGTGAAGGTTCATACAATAGGAAGATCTTGGGGTTTAGATTTCTGGATTTGTATTGTAACCTTGTAAAGAACGAATTCAGCATTATTGATATAACAGGTCTCAATTTCATTTTGAAATTGAGAGGGAGACGTACCCACACGCGAGGACGGAAGTGGGGAACTTCCTTACCAAATCTCTGCGTATCGTATTCTATCTTTATCTCTTTACGCTTTCAACAATTTTGTGATTCGTTTGGTGTGTTGCGTATTAAAGTTTCAAGATACAATAGTGGTACGAAAATTCTTTGTCAAAATCACCATTATTGTTAATCGTTGAATGCATACACGCCAAGTGTTTGACAAAATTGTTTGCTGTGTTTTTGTTCATTGGAAACAGTCTTTGTATGATAAGTGCATTTGAGTCGATTCATATCTGGTGTTAATATATCTTTGTCATCCTAATAAATCCAGCATAAACTCGTGTGTCCGGTTTTCTAGTAGCTGGTTCAGAATAGACGGAAGTCGATTCAGGATCATAATTTTTCCGCTAACTTGAAAGACTCTGATAAACTTTTTTAAATCCTTGAGTTTCAAGGAGGTGATCTATTCACCCCCCTCTCGATCACTAGCCACACCGTCTAACACTTATAAAACTCTCAGCTCAATAATGAATTGACACCATTCCTCCTTAAGTTCATCCAATTGATCTTTTGAGTAATGAACACATTTGAATTCATCAAAGTACTACATAATAATATAACATAGTATCATTTAGCTAAAACTATTTAATTATATGAGACATATGTGGTAAATATTAAAATAATTCCTAAGTTAGAAATCCATACCTTGGATGGAATATCTATTTGATCCAAAAGAAGAGTTTATTTCATAAACCTCAACATGAAATATCCGCAATCTATTCCATTACGCTGACGAGGACACTACACATGGAAAGAAAATACAGATATATATCAGGATATACCCCTTAACTAGTTTTATCAAGTATCATCACTAATATAATCAAAATTGTGAAAATATACCTCCACTCTAATCCATGTAATGTTGTTGGCTTTTCTCTTTGGAACTTGAATATCTTTTTGTGATCGAAAAACTTGTATAACGCTAATAAAATATAAACGAATATTTAGAACATGTCACATAAATAAATAAATATACACACGAATATTTAGAACAATCTCACTTACGTATCAATCAACTTCTTCATATCTGGGTATGTTGCTTGATCATTGTGTAAAGAATCCAGATAATATACAATTTCTCTTATCGGATTAATTGCCACCAACAACCAATGTCCACTATAAGATTAAACAAAGGTTAGATGGAAACTTTCTACACAACTTCAAAACACAAAAAATTATAATAGATGAAGTTAGAATGAAAATCTAACCCGTTTCCAGTATTATATGGTAAAAAAAACAACTTTTTTGTATCTTTGCTGGCCATAAATAAACCGAGTACATACTGTATGACTTCATCTGGTTTCTGTACGATTAACCATGAGTTGATAGTCATGGGAGATAAGAAAGCGAATCTTTGTTCCAATCCACGCGGGCGCATCAATTTGTCATACAAAAACCTTAAATAAAAACATCATTAACATATTAGAGTATTCATTTGAAATGTGTAAATAAATTGTTCAATTAATTAAACAAAGTTGATCGGAGTATACCTAATGTATGTATCGACAACACCGATGCCTATTTCCAAATGTTTAAAAACTTGCTCCATATCCTCTCTACCAATTGTTTCCGAATATTCAAAACCAAAAATACCTCCCTCCATAGGTATAAGCCGAGTACCACCATCCGGAATATCTGTTACAAGTAAACATGTCTGAAGGCACGACCTATACTGAGAAGTAGGTTTTTTTCTAGCCGCGGTCTTCTTAGCAACACCCTTTGTTTGTGTGGGAATGTTGCTAATTTCATGCATCTTACCCCTACTGACTTGTTCAATCTCTTTAGCCTGAATCTAAATATCATATAATTAGTTAGGTGAAGTATAAGATCATGAATTAACATTTTCTACGCATAAATATCATATAATTGTGTTGTACCTCTTTTCTCGATGCAACTGACTCGGTTTCCCGCATAATCCCCTTATCATTTGATTTGGATTTTGTTGGAGTCTAACATTACCATGTAAAAAAAATGTACGTAAAATGCCCATAAAAAATTTGAATACCCAAAGATTCATAATGGTTTTAAGCTTACCTTATCATATAGGCAAATGAGGCTTGACGGCCATGCAACAAACGATCCTATTGCATCTCCCAACAATGGTGCATCCGAAACATCGTCAGGTAGTGGTAATAAGGCATCCCCCTCTAAAACAATATCAATCGATACTTTCAAAAATCCAGTGGGGAGCGGTTTATGGTGAAGTATTTCTCCCAAAGTGTTATGCACTTTTCCCTTGCCAACCATCCGATAAGTCGGTGACGATAAATAGAGTTGACAACGGGAAATGCCCTAAAACCAATAATAAATATGACATTGTTAATGTGTATATATGTCAATTAAATAAATTAAGCTAATTTAATTTCATAATAATATATATAATTACCTCGGGAATATTCGGTTGAAAATTACAATTGATACTATCTTTCTCACTAGTATCTTTAAAAGCTGAAGCTTGATCTCTTTCTTTTTTATCTCTTTCTTTTTCCTTTTTCAATTCACGAACTTCAGATTCTAATGCTTCCAACTTTGCCTGCAGTTCTTTATTGCTAGCCGTTTTTTCTTTGGTTCTTTCAAGGATGTTGGAGTGATCTCATATCCCCTACCCCTCACACGACCAGAATACTCACGAACATATAATGCTCGACTAAGTAGCCTCCTGCAATCATTGTCTTCATCTGGAGATATAGACTGAGATAGAGTCTCCTGAAATTCATATGAATATCGAAAATTTGACTTAATTATATGTTAATAAACTTTTGATTTAATTCAAGCAATAATGTTATACTTACACATTTCTCAAAAATTTGTTGAACATCTTCTTTAACAACTCCATCCTTACCCACACGGGCTTCCTTCCACAAAACATGGTCCGGACGAGATGTTTCAGAACTTTTCTCCTTTGTTAACTACACATTAAGCCAAATAACATGATAAAAAATAACTCATGATGAACAAGTATATCATTGCAATTTATAGATACTTACTATAGATTGTTGTAAGCGTGCATATCCCATACGCCCTTTTTTGTATGGATACGCGGGACTTGATGCTCGTTGTCAATTTATGTCACTTACACTCTCAAATTCTGGGGTTTTTCGTTTGGATTTAAAAGTTTCCCATTCATGAGGTGTAATCAAATCTGCATATTTCTGGGAAGCTCTGCATCAATAAATTTTTTATCCGCATCCTTAAGAAACTTGTTTGATAAAATAGATCTAAACCCTCTATGTATTTTTCCGGCAAATCCGAGTATATAATCTTTTCTGGTATCATCAATGTTGAAAGACCTCTACGAAAATCATACACAGAGTGCGTTAGTATAAGTAATTTAAATACATAATCGTCATTAAAAACAAATAACATCACATATGGTACCTGTATCTCAATCCATATTTTGTCTTTAGCGTCTTTCAACGCTTTGTTTCTCCAATCATCACAAGTAATTGGAACTTCTCTCCTTGCAACTGAACCAAGATAACTTGTCAACGTTGAACCGTTAGGCTCAATTAGTTGGTTATCTTGACTCCAATGCACATCATGTTTTATGCCTCCGTCTCTATCACGAATAAGTCGCTTCATAATTGTAATTCCTTGTCTAATTTCCCTTTCCACTGCATTACTGGTCTCATCTCCATCATGAATAGAATCATCATGTGGGTGATCCTCGTTAATAGCCATCTAACCTGTAATAAGAGATTGTAATAGTTACAATTCCAACGAAAACTCATAAACATTTTTACTGAAACACTGAATTAGCCAACACTCTTACTGAGTTCTACTATTTTGTTTTGTTTTCTTTCCACAATCAACAGAACAGAACAGAGATTGTAATATGTAGTGTATAAATATACTTGTTACATTTCATTTACAAAATAATGTAATATCACAATATTCTCACAATTCTATTATCTATTGGCAGTTCGTTGTTAATTAGTATTAAATATGTTAATTAATATAGATATGTTGTGATGTTGTTATGTTGTTGATCATGCTGCAGATAGAATGGAGAGATAAGAGAAATGAATTCAAAAAGAAAGTAATTCGCTGTGTAAGGAAGACTCAAGAAATGTAATGAATTACAAGACGAGTTTGTTTGAATTTCCTATATTTGCTGAGAGGATTTGTTACAGTTCTTGTACTATTTTTCAGAATGTAGTTAAAATATTAAATGGTATTCAAATGTACATGTTTGCTACTGTTTTATATCATCATGTTTTTGAGCTTCTGTTAATATGAAGATATTAAACTCTTACACTAAACAATTGCATGAATTTACTAGAAACAAATGTAAAAGAAATGTTTTTTACACCTTTAACAATTGCACCACACATTTACTTATTTCAAATTTTCGTAAAAGCTTGTTCACATAATTTGAACAAATTTACACTAAAAATTTGGGAACTATTGAGTGCAACGTACCCCATGCCAATATTCAAAGTATAGGATTAGACATAGTTGAGAAATTTGATACACAAAATCATACACAGAGTGAGTTCCTAAATTGATACACAGAATCATACACAGAGTGAGTTCCTAAATTGATGAACACTAAACTAAGCATAGAAATTAAGAACCAAAGCAATCAAAGAAAAAGTATACCGTGAAAAAGCTTCCTCTGATTGTGGAACCCAGGAGCCTCGCCGGAGAGGACGGAGGTGCGTGAGAGGACGGAGGTGCGTGAGAGAAAAAGAGAAGATTTTTTCTGGGTTTAGGGTTTTTCGCGAGAGAAGAGAAACAGTTCTGAGAATAGAAAGAATGAATAGAATCTGTTTTTTAATTTTAATTTTAAACGACTTTAGCCAGCGCTTTTGTGAAGCGCTGTCTAATGGGTGCTTTTAGCAGAGCTTTCGCTTTGTAGTTGGCCTTTAGCTGCGCTTTGAGTAAAACGCTTTCTAATATGGGCCTTTAGCAGCGCTTCGTACATGGGCTTTTAGCAACGCTTTTAAGAAGTGCTGTCTAAGGTGGGACTTTTAGCAGCGCTTTTTTAAAGCGCTGTCTAATATAGGCCTTTTAGCAGTGCTTTTGAATAGCGCTGTCTAAGGTGGGCCTTTTAGCAGCGCTTTTACACAATTTCGTACATACTTTCCGTGTTTTATTTTTTATTTAACTTATAGCAGCGCTTTTAGAAAAAAGCGCTGTCTAAGGTGCGCTGCCTAAAATCATTTTTGGCGTAGTGATACTCAGCTTCACAAGAAGACATAGTCACGTCTGTTTGCTTCTCAGAGCACCAAGAAATTTGTGAATAGAACAACTTAAGCACATATCCCATTTTTTATTTGCACTTTGTCTTCATGTTAATGTGAGTCATAAAAAGAGTAAGCTTATTTTGTTGACCATTATGTTTTGGAAGTAAGATTCCATGATCTATTGTACTTTTAAGATATTTCATGATCCTCTTGACTATTTGCATATATGACAGTTTAGGTTATGCGTAACATTTCTCGCCACACTTACTCGATGACATATATCACTTCTATAATTGCAAGCATACCTCAAGAAACCCATCATTTTCTTGTACAAAGTGCTATCAACAACCTTTCCATATTCAATAAGAGTATTTGATGAGTTACAATTCATCATATTAAATATCTCCAAGATGCCACTAATTTACTTCCTCTAGTGAATTACCAAGTCTTTCATGGTCGCATCAAATTCAATGTCAGGCCTCCTAAGTCAGTCATATCAAATTCAATGACTCATCATTATTGGCCATAAAACTTTTCCTTTATTGTGCCAACCTATAACCTATAATTAGAGGTCCCTTCCCACATTTTTTAACATTCATAAATGTGAGCTCTCATTACTTAATTCTCACTCTCTTTAAAATTCTTTTTGTTTACTTTCTTTCACTAAAGTTTAGTCGTAGCACTAGTGAGGAATTTGTAATTTTGGAAGGGTAGTTTTGAAGGTTCACCAAGAATGTTTTGTTTTTACCTTGGTTGAATAATTTATCCATTTAGGGATTATTTGTTTGGGTTATAAGTTAAACCCGTGAAAATATTGGTTTGGAAATTGTGTGATCAAGCCCCTATTTTGTTTCGAGATTAGACCACTATTAAAATCTCATAGGTTCTTAGTAAGCCTAGTGTAAAATCAAGATTTAGTTAAAGCTCAGCCCGATGTTCAAAGCTTGTTTCACTTTGAGATCAGCCCGGTGGTAAAATCTCACAGGTTCTTGGTTATCCCGGTATAAAACCATGTTTTGGCTTACGAGTTCAACACGGTGTTAAAAGATCTCCAAGATCCAAGATCAACCCGTGTAAAATGTTAGTTTTAAGCTTGAAGACTAAACGCTTCAAGATTCTTGTGGAAAGGAGACTAACCATTTCAATCCACTGTTTGGAAGGAAGACTCACCACTTTTGTCCTTATTTGTAGTTTGGTTGGAAGTTAGCCACAAAATTCATTTTTCTTGTTCAAGAGGGTTCGAGAGTTCAACCTACGCTCTTAAGCTTAATTAGATACTATCAAGATCAATTATTAGGGACAAGGCTAAGTCATTTTTTATTGAACCTATATAATTCCTAGTGTTATTCTCTCTTTGCTTAAAATCTTTATATTTCTGCATTTTACCTTCTGCAATTTTATTTCTAGCTTCTCATCTCTTAAATTTCTCTAAAATGTTTTCAAACTTTGATTTTAATCCTAAAATTCTTTTAAACTCAAATTTTTATGAAACATGCAATTCACCCACTATTGTGTGTGAAGTCATATGTCTAACAAAAGGTATTAGAGCCTAACTCCTGTTTACGGACTAAGCGTCTCATGAGGAAGATGATTTCAAACAAGAGATCTTTTCTAAACACACCACCATTTTAAAAAACATTAGATTTGATATTTGGCAAGCTATGTTTAGAAGTTTTATTCAAAGTATAAATCATGAATTATGGGAAACTATAACCAATGGTCCGTTTATCCCAACTTACTAAGTAAATGGAAAAGTAGTAGATAAACCAAATTCCATTTGGACCAAAGAGGAAAAGAGAAAATTTGAAATAGATTTAAATACAAAGAGTTTTATAGTAATGTCTCTAGATGACACAATAATCTTTTATGTACAAAATTGAAAAACTGAAAGGAAATGTGGGATACTCTTCAAATGATATATGGAGTTTCTCCAGGTATTGAACAAGAGGAGATGAACACATGAGGCGAAGAAGATGAATATGTCACTTTCAATTTTTCTTTAAAGTTTAGAAATATTAAAAATTATATTGGGTTGTTTGTCACTAACCAATATCTAAGAGTTAAGAATTGGAAGCTTAATCCAATTCTTAAATAGAAAGATGGGGGCCTTCATGAATTTCTGGGAAATTCAAGAAAGAAGCAAATCATAGATAAATTGAATGAACTAGTTCAATTACTCAAATATTAAGAAATAAAAACCGAAGAATCATCAACTTCATCAAACTCCTATCAAATGACTCCGATGGAATCCTTCAAAAGAAAAAACTCAATAGTTGAACATTCTTAGGAAAATTCAACAACAAATGAAGGAACATCATGTTTAATGAAACCGTGAAGAAGAAGCATCTTCTAGTGGAATATTTGAAAGAAGAAAAGGAGGAGAGACGTCTAACTTGAGGAGAACTATAAAAGAATCTTCTTCTAATGAAGAAGATGAATTTTTTTAAGGGCATCATATAATGAAGATAATGTTACAGTAACTAAACTACCCTATGAGCAATTGTTTAGAATTAGTTCTAAAATGGTTAAAGAGAATAATAAGCTTAGAAAGCTCAATCTAGACCTTAAAGAGCATGTAATATTCTTGAAGATAGTATCAAATCATTTAAGATAGAAATATATAAAATTAAAAACTCAAAAGAAACTTGTGAAACTTGTGTCTCTTGCAGTTAGTGGAATAATCACGCGAACCATCACTCACCATCGCGCGCGAGATAGGGATGTATTAATTACATCGTGCGCGAAACATCTGTTATAATGAGTTATTTCGTGAGGGATCGGTTATAATGGCTTTGTTAATTTACCGTGATATTATAAGGATAAGATCATTCAAACAATGCATCATACATCAACTAGAGAGAATAAAGGGATTTGATACACAACTTGATCATCTTAGTATTTCTGTTTAAGAACTCTTATTTTGTTTTTCGTTCTACAACTTAAAGCCTTCTTAATGTTTTCTTTTATATCGCACAAATATTGTCTTGCTCGAGCACAGCCCCTGTGGATTCGATTTTTATTACTTGACATTATCGGTACATTTACTGAGAAGTCATCAAGTTTTTGGCGCTGTTGTAGGGGACTGTTAATTGCAACAGTGCAACGCTTGTGCAATGTTTTATTTTTAGTTTTCAGTTTTCAGGTTTTATTGCTTTTTGCTTTTTTTTTATTGTTTATCATAGTGCTACTGAGGTATTTTTTGTTTGTGTGTATGCAACTCAAGTGTAGAAACGCTTACCTTGGCAAAACAAATAACACAAACTATGGGGGACTATTGTGGCCTACTGACGCATCACAGGTTTCTTTGGGTTTATCCTAGCAGCTCCTGTGATTTTCAACATCTAATACTCTGTACTTTCAGATTTGCAAAATAAGCAATTTAACGGGAACACAAATAGTGACCTGTGGGAACATCTAGCAAGATTCTACGAGATTTCGTTGACGTGTCAATTGGAAGGTATTACATAGGATCAAGTTAAATTAAAATTATTCAGCTTCTCGTTGATTGGAAGAGAAAAGGATTGGCTATTATGTCTTCTGAATAGAGTAAAAAGATCTTGGAGAGAATTGGAAGACAAATTTGTTGAAAGATTCTTCACTATAACACAATTCACAAAAATAAAAGCTAAAATAACACGGTTCGAACAGGAAAAGAATGAATCTCTCTATGATGTTTGGGAGAGGTTAAAAATGTTATTACGCTGGTGTCCAAATCACAACATGAGTAGTATGGAACATATGCAAATTTTTGTTAAGGGTCTACAAATGCAAGCATAAATGCTTTTAGATGCATCGGCTGGAGGAACAATGAAAATACTGACCAAACCACAAGTGAAGTATTTGATAGAGAAGATGAGTCTAAATGAATATAATTTTGAAAATACTAAAGGAATACAAATTGTGAAAACAAAAGATAAATATCACAATAAGCTTACTTTAGGAATATACGAAGAGCTTCTCACAAAGTTGGAAATGCTAAGCCAAAAGTTGACTGGAGCAAGGACAACTCCAGAATTTTTAAATGATGTAGTATTTGTTTTATATGCTAACTGTGATAAGGAACACTTTGTAGGTAATTGCGTTAAGGAGCAACTTACAGGGGAAGTACAAGTTATAGCTACTAGCGCTCCTCAGAAAGCATAACAAACTGATACGGAATGCAAGCTTTCGTCGTTGAAAGAAACATTGACTCAATTTATGTTGGTAACTCAAAATGAATTCTTGAGGATTGCTAGATCACATAATTTATTAAGCGAAAAACATGAGGATTCTATGAGAAGAATGGTAGGGAAAATATCTAACCTTTCATAACAGATCACATTATTAATCCAAGAAAGAGGAAACTGTGACACGATAGAATTGAGAAATTGTACAATTCCCTCAGCCCTTAGTGGAAACACACAGAAAAAATATTTGAAAAGAACAATGACAAGGTGGAGGAGCCAAAATCAATGCCAATTAAAGAAGAGGTTTCAAGCGAGAATCTTGATAAGGGAGAGACTCTTGATAAATTCATTGATAAAGATTCACCTTTTAGGAGAACAAAAAACCAGATATTAAATGAACCAAACCCTGATTTACCGGATTACATCCAACCACCTTACGATTTTAATAAAAAGAAACCAAAAAGGTAGATGGAAGTGGGGAAGTTTAAAAAGTTCATGGAGATGCTCACAACATTACAGGTGAACATTCCCTTTTGTGATGCTATGGAATAAATGCCTGTCTATGCTAAATTCATGAAGGAAATTTTGAATGGTAAGCGCAAATTGAAGGATGATCAAAATGTAGCTTTAGCGGAAGAATGTAGTGCCATCATTCAATGCAAATTACGACCTAAATTTACATATCCAAAAAGGTTTACTATTCTTATTTCAATAGGTCCATTAAAGATTGGCAAGGCCCTCTGTGATTTAGGAGCAAGCATAAAATTAACGTTGTTGTCGATGATGAGGAAATTAAATTGTGGAGAACCAAAACCTATAAAAATGACTCTGACTCTAGACGACCGGCCTGTCACTTATACCTATGGAATTCTGAAAGACGTATTAGTAAAGATTGATGATTTAATATTTCCTGTCGACTTCTTCGTACTAGATATGCCAGAAGATGCTGAAACACAATTATTGTTGGGAATACCTTTTCTTGCAACGGGAAGACCGTTAATTGACGTGGAAAGAGGAAAGTTGATTCTCTAGTTTAATAAAGAGAAGGTAGTATTTAATGTTTTTGAAGCTATGAAACAAGCTCAAGAAGATTTGCAATGCGGCCAAATTGATATAATTGAAGAATTGATAGAAAATTTTTTGAAAGAAAAGGGCCCGTCATCTCTAACGGAAAATTTCTAGTACAATCTATTGAAGAAATCATTTCGGACGATGAGCATGAGGAGGTGAATGAGGTAGTACTACAATTACAAGCAATGTAGTTGGATCGTACTTACAGAAAATTTAAAGAGTTAGGAGGAGGTAATGAGGAAAAACCATCGGACCCAGAACTCAAAGAACTCCCAGAAGATTTGAAGTATGTTTTTATGAGTCAAGAAAATAAGCACCCTGCAATTATTAGTAGCAGTTTGTCAAAAGTCGAAGAAGAAAAGATTTTACGAGTACTAAGAGAAATAAAGAAGCATTGGGGGTGGAGAGTGTCAGACTTGAAGGGAATTAGTCCATCTTACTGCACGCATAAAATCAAGCTAGAGGAAGAATTCAAGCCAGTGGTTCAACCTCAACGATTTTCATTTATGGACCAAATGCTTGAAAGACTAGCTGGACAAGCCTACTATTTCTTTTTAGATAGATATTTAGGTTGCAACCAAATAGCCGTAGATCTCGCGGATCAAGAGAAAATCGGTTTCACATGCCCATTTGGAAATTTTGCATATAGATGGATGCCTTTCGGATTATGTAACGCGCCGACAATGTTTCAAACGTGTCTGCTCTCTATTTTCTCTGACATGATTAAAATTTCAATAGAGGTATTTATGGATGACTTTTCTGTATTTGGTAAATCAATTGACGGTTGTCTTGATCGATTGAACAATGTCCTTAAAAGATCTACCAAGACAAACTTAGTGTTAAATTGGGAGAAGTGTCATTTTATGGTCACTGAAGGTATTGTTCTTAGCCACAAAGTCTCTGCTAAAGGTATATAGATCGATTAAGCAAAAATTGAGGTAATAGAAAAACTTCCACCTCCGATATATGTCATAGGAGTAATGAGTTTTCTAGGTCATGCAGGTTTTTACAGGAGGTTTATTAAAAACTTTTCAAAAATTTCAAAACCATTGTGCAACCTGTTGGTCAAAGAAAACAAATTTAACTTTGATAAAGATTGCCTACACTATTTTTGTGTAATAAAACATAAATTGATAACTGCTCCAGTCATTGTATCACCAAACTAGGAGCTCCCTTTTGAAATTATGTGTAATGCTATTGATTATGTTGTTGGCGCAGTACTTGGCCAAAGGCATGGAAAAATTTGCCATGCCATTTACTATGCCAGTAAAGTTTTAAATGAAAATCAAGTTAATTACACCACAATGGAAAAAGAATTACTAGCAATAGTATTTGTTTGGAAAAATTTCGTCCTTATTTAATTGGTTCCAATGTTATCATTTATATAGATCATGCAACTTTGAAGTATTTGTTCAACAAAAGTGACTTCAAACCAAGCTTGCTGTGATGGGTGCTGATATTTCAAGAGTTTGATATGGTGATTAAGGATAAAAAGGGAGTAGAGATTGTGGTGGTAAATCACCTTTCGATATTGGAAAATGAATAGGTGACAAAAAATAAGCACAACATAACATAGACATTTCTGGATGAGCAGTTAATGACTATTAGTGAAAGACCTTGGATTGCAGACATGGCAAATTATAAGGCGACAAATGTTGTACCAGATGAGTACACGTGGAAACAAAGGAAGCGCTTCTATGAAGAAGAAATTTTTTATCTTTGGGATGACCCATACTTGTTTAAGAGAAGTCCTGATGGTTTACTTCGCAGGTTTGTTGCGGGTAAGGAAGCTGACAACATTATGTGGCACTATCATAGTTCAGTATATGGAGGACACCATATTGGTGAGAGAATGGTGGAAAAAATTCTACAAAGTGGGTTTTGGTGGCCTACCCTATTTAATGATTGTAAGTTATATGTTTCTACTTGTCTTGAATGCAATAGGACTGGTAACATCTCAAAATGAGACAAGATGCACTTAAACATTATGCTTGAGGTAGAACCTTTTGATTGTTGGGGAATTGATTTCATGGGTCCATTTCCCCAATCAATTACATATCTTTATATTCTTGTGTGTGTCGATTATGTTATCAAATGAGTGGAAGCAATTAAAGTATATTCTGCAGAAGACGGTGGCAATTTCAAGAAAAGATTGATCAACCAAATTGGATGAGGTCCTATGGGTATACAAAACAACTTTTAAGACACATTTAGGTTTCTCTCCATATCAACTTGTGCATGGGAAAGCATGTCATCTACCCGTTGAATTGGAACATAAAGCATATTGGGCAGTAAAATTTCTAAATTTCGGCGAGACATAAGTTGGAAGAAAGAGATTATTGAAATTGGATGAATTGGAGGAGATGTGACTATCTGCGTATGAAAATGCTCTAATTCACAAGGAACGGACAAAAAGATACCATGACAAAAAGCTTGTAAGGAAGAATTTCCAGGTTGGTCAACAAGTACCATTGTTCAATTTAAGATTGTGATTGTTTTTGGGCAAGTTGAAATCTAAGTGGTCAGGACCGTTTGTGGTCACAGAAGTTTGTCAAAGCAGTGCCATTGAAATTCAAGATCCTGGTGAAATGAGAAAATTTAAAGTAATCGGACAACGACTAAAGCATTATTATGGAGGGGTGATTCAGGATGAAAACACCTCTCTTATATTATTGGACCCCTGATTGTTGATGTCAAGCTAATGACACAAAAAGAGAGTTTCATGGGAGGCAACCCATGTGTTATAACTAGTATTTGTTTTGCAAAACTTATTTCATTTCTGTAGCAAGACCCAACTAGAGCCATAGTTACTACAAGTGCTTTTCCCCTCCCATTGTATTATCAAAAAATTATTCTTAATAAACAAGTTTGTAGTTGTTTCCTTGTTTTTAGATTTACAAGTTCTAACTTTAGCATTGAAAAAATGATCCAAGAAAAAAAACAAAGGGACTTGATCATGATGAAAGCAACTAGAAACTTGAAGGCAAAGGAAGAGAAAAGGATCAAAAGCCAAGTCCTTCTTTGTTATTAGAAAAATTTTGACGGCTAAGAACATCCTCCAATCCAATTTGTCCTTTTTCATATCTTTCAAGGACTTTTTTTAATTGAACAATTTGGAAGGAAAATGATTCACACTCTTTGCATGCAAGACTTTGTTTTTCTTTTTAAAAATAATTTTGTTTCTCAATGTCAAAATCTTTTTGCATGGTGTCAACTTTCTCTTCAAGAGTTGAAATAATTTTCTTTTGAGTGGACACAATTTTATACAAAGTTTTACATTCACCGAGTAGCATTTTTATATCATCTTAAGCATTATCATCATAAGAAGGTGTTTTGGAACATACCTCTTCTTCTTCATCATCGGATTGGTGTGTTGTTATAAGAGAAAGATTAGAATATTCTTCTCTTTCCGATTTCGATGAAGAATTTATTTCATTGTCGTCCCATGTGAAGATGGCTGGTTTCTACTTGAGTGAATCGCACACTCAAAGATACAACAGAGTCGCCACCGAACTTTATTTAGTCCCAAAGGACAGGGAAAATATCGATAAAACCCAAGGGGAAGAGAAACGGGAACGGGGGGTCGGTTATGCGAAAGGAAGGTATTAGCACCTAACGCATCCGTCATACTCGACGGGAACCATTTCGCTTGCTTCTAGGCTTGGATGGGTTATCTATCTAAAGGCTTCTAGCTAAAAGAAAGAGGAGAGAGAAGAAAGGGGAAAAAGAAAGAAAGGAAAGAAAGTGCTCACGGAGGAAAGAAGTCCTCGTGCCTACGTACCCTCATAGTGTAATGAGGAAGTCAGAGCGCCGTAGTTCTTGGAACCAGGGGACGAAGAAGGAAGAAAGAAAAGGAGAAGGAACGAAAGGTGGAAGACGATGTAAGTGTGCTCGCCGAGACATTGCGTCTCGTGCCTACGTATCATACATCCAAAAGAATGCAGAATCAGAGCTTCTGTAGTTCGGGGAACTGAACGGAAAAGGAAAACAAGAAAGAAACAAGGAGACGAAAGAAGTGGTGTCAAAACCAAGAACAAGAGTGAAAGAAAAACTCTACTGGCAAATACCCCGCAGTAAGAGCGTTTGCACAAAAGAATAGGAAAATAAATGGTGTCAAAACCAAGAATGAAAGAAACTCCACTGGGGGATAGCAAAGAGAATTGGTGTCGAAACCAAGAAAAGATTCGGTATATTAACTGGCTGGCAGTGGTTAACCGAAGAAAGAGAGTAGAACCCTGGCGGGGAAAAGAAGCTGGTGTCAACAGACGAACTGTGATAAACCAAGAGAGAGAGTGCTGAACTGAGAGAAGGTGTTTGACTCTAAAGGGGCCTCGGTATATTAACTGGTAACCAGTGATCAACCGAGGAAAGAAAGGACTGCAACTCTATGGGGGTAGAGAAGCATTGGTTTTAACAGAGAAAACTGTGATTAACCAGAAAAGCGGGTGTAGGACCGAATAAAGATCATAACCCAAAGGACGGGTATAGGATCGAGCAAAGGTCGTGACCCAAAGGGGTTCGGTAAACTGACTGAACAAACAGTACTCAACCGAAGAAAGGGTATTTTAACCAAAGAAAGGTTACTAACCCAAGGGTGCAAGTATTCGAACCAAGAGGAGGTTGCCAACTGCGGGGGATTCGGTATTTACAGACGGACTGCGACCAACCAAAGAGAAAAGCGAGTGATTAACCAAGAGAAGGTGATTAACTCGAAAGGGTTCAGTATTTTAACAGCCGAACTGTGGTTAACTGTAGAGACGGGAGATCAAACAAGAAGAGGTGATTAACCCAAGAGGTGCTCAGTGATTAACAGATGGACTGTGATTAACTGAAGAGATGGGTGATTAACCAAGAGAAGGTGGTTAACCCAAGGGGTGCTCAGTGATTAACAGACGGGCTGTGATTAACTGAAGAAACGAGTGATTAACCAAGAAGAGGTGATTAACCCAAGAGGTGCTCAGGGATTAACAGACGGACTGTGATTAACTGAAGAAACGGGTGATTAACCAAGAAGAGGTGATTAACCCAACAAAGGAGAAGAACGAAGAGAAGATTGCGAACTCTGGGGGAAAATTAGTCGTGACAGGAAAACTGTGTTGGACCAAAGAGAGTAAATTAAAACTCTTAAGGGGAATCAAGAAGCAATGATGGACCGCAAGAAAAGCATAGGGTGTTGAAACGAAGAAAGCTTGCTAACCCAAGGAACACAAGATCGTAACCAAGAAGAATGGTGATAGATCAAGAGAGAGATTGAAAGGGATAGGAGTGATCAAGGATCGAAAGGGATCGCAAAGAGAGAAGAGTGATCAAGGATCAACTCGGCTGGGGAAAGAAAGCACATTACCGCCTGGAGATAGAGACGACTAAGCCAAGCACAGGGTCATTCGTCCCCTACATGAAGTAGCCAGAATGAGAGTAGGAATTCTCCCTTCTCATCCCTTCCCTAACACACACAGGGTGTAATGCGGAAGTTGAACCGAACAGCACAACAGCTCCAAGTTGTACAGTGCTCCTACGCAGAGAAACGGACAGCATAACGACGTCAATTTGTACAGTGCTCCGATGCAAGGCGTAGCGCGAAACTCCAACTCCAAGGGGGGGGGGGATGAGAGAAAAAGCTCTAAAGGAGGCCTAAAGAGAGGAAAAGGGAAGATCGATTAATCGAAACAAAGTTTCGATCAATTAATCAAGGGATAAACGTGCTAACAACTTTCCAAAGAGGATGAAAAGTCATTAAAGCAACAAGGAGTGAATTATTGATTACACAAGATTAAGGTTATCCATGAAGAATAAACTTAATGCAAACTGAAATGGAAAGTGCAAAACAGTGCCAAATGATCATCAAAATTCCACACAAAGTCATGTATCATGTGAGCAAAGATAGTGCAAGAATTGCTATGTTCATACGATGCTAAGAACATGAAACAAATGAATAATCGAAAATGTGCATCGAAAGTTCATGAACATGCTTCAACCAGAAGTGAAATGACATTAAAAACACCCATAAAATCAAGCATGACAATCAATGGAAGTTAAAATGAAGAAAGCATGGCAAACATACTTGAAAATGCAAGAAAATGGCCTTCTGGTTCGGTGTTAATCGATTAACATAATTGCACTGCAAAGTGTTAATCGATTAACACTTGAAAAAGTGAAAAAAAAAAACACTGGTTAATCGATTAACACAATTGCACTGCAATGTGTTAATCGATTAACACTGTACAGGGAGCAGAAAATCAGTTTTGAAAAGTGCTTTTGGCCAACTTTTTTATTGTGCAATCACTCCAATGCTAGGGCAAACAATTATGCACGAAAAATAAAGCTTAGAAACAGCAAATGATCAACAATAGAATCAATTAACCATCAAGATCACTGATCAAGCAAAAGTATAATCAATTCACATGCAAGAATATCGAAATTACATCGCAAACGATACGAAAACGATCGAAATGATAAAATGAATGAAATCCACCAACCTACAAGGTTGAGATGTGCCTTGGTAAATGTTGCAATGTGATCTTGGTGTAGAAGATTAAAGAAAACCAGAGGATTCTTGAATTGTAGACGAAACGCTTCGAAACCAATCAAAATCGCGAAAATGCACCGAAATCGAACTTGCACCAAAATAAATGGTGTGAAACTCTTGGATTGAAGTAGAATGAGATGTAATTCCAGAAATCCAACCTGAAATTCTGGTACCAGACGTGTGATGTTAAGGTACGATGTCACAACAACACACTCTGCAATGGACAACAATAACAGAAGCGAAATAACACAAGGAATTGTTCACCCAGTTCGGTCTAACTACCTACGTCTGGGGGCTACCAAGCCAGGGATGAATTTCACTACTTGTAGATATAATTTACAGACTCAACACACCAGTTGACAATCTCCTAAACTTATACTCTACTAGTGACTTTCTACCTAAGAAACCACTTAGATATGAGAACACTACTCAATCCCCTAAAACACTCAAAGAACACCCTCTTTGAGTTTCCTTGATCTTGCTTCCTAGCTTCGATCAAACACCTACTCTCTATTGCTTCACAGCTTCTAGAGAGGACAGAAAATACAACACCTATTCAAACCCTAGAATAGTGTAAATACAAGCACTCTAAACAAACTCTAGACACTAAGCCTCCAGCTCTTGATCTTCAATCTGTTTTCTGTACCTTCTTCCTTGGTCTTGTGCGCTTTATATAGCTCCTTGAATTTGGATTGGATTTGTCACAATATTTGATTAGATTTGTTAATTAAAAACTGAATCTTTTAAAACAGATTTTATCCCCAAAATCTTTTTAAATCTTCCACCTTTTAATTCTCCAACAAACCTGCAATCAAATCTCCCATGTAACAGAAAATATCTAGCCCAAGATATTCTCATCCAACGAGTCAACACTCTCCACAATTCCAGCTAATACGTGACCCTAATAACAACAAGCCCATGCTGTCATTAGGTTCAATTCTGCAGGTCTGATGTTACAACATCACCTATGTGACATCAGACATCCACTTCAGCAACTAGCAACCTTAGCACAGCCCAGTGTTAAGTGCAATGTTATGACATCAAGCCCATGACATCAAACATAGTTAACCTTCACAACTTAGTACAGCCCAGTACTAAGACTCAATGCTGCAACATCAACACCATGACATCAGCATTGAACACCTTGTTGTTTTACCAAAATTCCAGCCAATCCAGGAACTTACAATCTCCCCCTTTGGCTAATTTTGGCTAAAACAATCTCTGCATCTTCAGAGACTTCAGCAGCGGAATATCTTCAATATTTTGAAACTTTAACTTGCAGCAGTTTGACAATCTTCATATAGTCTTCATTACTTGATCTGCTGCAGCACCATCTTCATTATTGACAACAGCCAATTGGTGCTCCCCCTCAAAAACTTGAACCAGCATCACAGCTGTTCAGTAGCTCATAATGTGCAGCACATCTCCCCCTTGATGTCTACTTTGCTTCACTCTGCACTCTTCAAATATCTTCATTAGCAGCTCTATCTATACTACCAACACTCCCCCTCAACAGCTGCATCAACACTTTTCAACTAAACACCTTGTTCTTTTTGCAGCATCAACATCTTCTCTTTATGGCATTTATTAACTCTCCCCCTTTTTAGCCATAATTTGACAAACCTCAACAAGTACAGCCTATGACACCCTGTACAAAACCATACTTCTTCTGTCAGCAATATCCACATATTGAAAATCCAGACATATTCTTCATCCATCCAGTTATGAAGGCTTCACACAGTCATCCACAAGATCTGAAGCACACAATGCCTGCCACTGAACTCTAAGTCAACTCCTCACACTTAGAATGACACACACCAAGACAAGTGTACAATCTATTCAAGGCCATGATTCAATCTTGTCTTCAGACATCTCCTCAGAAGCATGTGCGCACAAGATTCACACAATTTGCTTCATATGACTATAACCATTTAAGGCAAACCATCTACTTCATCATTCTCCCGTATGACTATATAGATTCTCCTTAGCTATAATGTAAGCACTAAGCTTCAGATCCAGAACAAAGACATCCTTCACCAAGGATACTCTTGACACTCTTGACACCAGGGTATTACATATGCTCCACTACTAGATTTACTATCAGCAAAATAATCCAATCTCAACACTGTGTCACAAATCCTCAGCTTACTTATAAGCTTTACTGAGATCCAGTCTCTTCAAGAGATCACAATTCCTCTATCCTTACATCCCCCAGTAGATGTTGAAACTGGTGAAGTCTTCAAATACAGTAGTCATGCTAAACTTCACAATCTAAACCACATAATCAGAAACACTTCTTCCACATGTCCAATCTTAATCATCTTCCAGATATAACCACCAGCAAACATGATGTTATAACATCTTTTGGGACATCAGCTTCTCATCACCATTCAAAGGACTCATTGCACAAAAAAGTCCTTCAAGAAGCTCCCAATAAGACACAGTCAGAGCAACTTATTCATACACACTTGAATACCATAAGTTCCCACACCCTCTCTGAACCATATCTTAGCCAATTCAACCATATCCAGAATGTCTTTGACAAATTATTTCTCCAGATCATACTTCCACCATTTTATGAAAAGCACAGGAATGTTATCTAGTATGGCCTTTTGAATTTTCTCAGAAGTTCTAACAACAACGGCTTCCTTCATTTGAGAGATATCCTGGACACTATCATCAGACTTATCTCTGATCTTCCTATTTCTGGAAGAGATGAACACTTTACTCCTGGATTTTGTAGTACCATCCACATAGATCTTCTGCTTATCAGTTCTCATATTTGGAGGTGACTCAATAGCTTTCCTCTTCCTTGATTTCAGTCGTTTAGCAACCCCAGAAACCACTTTTGCAATTAGTTCATCATCACTCTTCTTTATTTTAAGGTTAGAAGTACCTTTCTTGACTTGAGATGTTTTAACATCAGCTCTAACATCTGCATCTTCCAACCTAAGGATTGTCAACTTGTGAAATTTTTCTTCTGAACTATAGGAGTCATTAGTCAGGTTGTCATCTTTCTTGGCCTTGCAAGTATTCAGCTCCCAACACTTCGTAAGGTCACAGCTTTTGATCCTTCCATCAGCATTGTTGACTTCTTCATCTTGCTCACATAACTGACTACTCAATTTGGCTTTTAACGCATCATCCATCTCACACGTTATTAACCTAGATTGACTTTTCACCATACTTTCACACTTGATGTCACCATCTGATGTTACAACATCAACTTTAACATCACTAGATAAGCTGTCCACTTGAGGTATCCACTGATAGCAATTATCTTTGGATCTTACTCCCTTCATCACTACCTCATTCTGCTCATCAGCTACCACACATTCATCTTTGGTGTAGCTTACCTTGTAACCTTCATCACAAAGTTGATTTATGCTAATTAAATTAGCACTCAACCCTTGAACAAGGAGCACATTATCAAGAGTAAGACCATCATGATTCTTCACTCTTCCAACTCCTTCTACTACTCCTTTTTCACCATTGCCAAAAATAACATCGTTTGTATGGCAAGGATTGAACTCTACCAAATGCTTCTTGGATCCAGTCATGTGCTTTGAACATCCACTGTCAAAGTACCATGCATCCATAGCAAAATGTTCATCTGATGTGTGAGCCAATAGACACTTCACCTTCTCCTTAGGTACCCATTGTTTAACAACTTTGGGCCTGTACTCTCTCCATCTGTTTTGAGGCTGAGGGTATCCATGCAACTTGTAGCAAGAGTACTGCATATGTCCAAACCTTCCACAATAAAAGCATCTCACCCTTTCATCTCTGAATCTTCTGCCATGATGAGATTGCTTAGGCTGCCATCCATAATGTGGTCTCCTCCTACCATAACTGGCCTGCCTTCTATTATGCTGGTATCTTCGTCCATAAGGAGGCTGAGAATGCTGTTTCCTGGATTGTCTCCCATGATGGTGTGGCTTTCTTCTTCCATAGTAATGAGGCACAACATTATTATATCCATACCAGTTACCCTGATGTTGAGACATCTGATGGAATATGTTCTGTTTGAACCTTGCAGCCTTCATGCTCTTGTGGTATTGTGGGGGCATACACTTACTAGCTCCTTGTGGCTGCTTTCTCTTCTGATTAGGACCGGTCTTCTTCTCAATCTTCTTAGGTTGTGAAACATCAGCTTTCTTGGGTGTAGGATCCTGCTTCTTTGGCTGATGTTGAGACAAAGGTTGTGATACTTCCTTCTTTAAACCTGAAGTACTTGCTTCTCAGGTTCCTTTGTCTCCAGTCACATAACCTATCCCAGCTTTGTCACCCGCAAATTTTTTTTCCTGTAGAATCTTGTCAAGATTGGCTGTCCCACTGTTCAACATTCTAACAGATTTCGTCATATGATCAAGATGAGCTTTGACACATAAGACTTCTTTCTCCAATTCAGCTTTGTCATTCTCAAGCTGATCAATCAGTCTCTTCTGTTGATCCCTCTCCTGACATAGTTCAACACTCTTTATACACAGCTCTTTGTAGGTTGAAGCTAGCTCATCATAAGTGACTTCTCCATCACTGTCATCATCAGATTCAATAATTCCTGTCAAAGCTGTAACATGCTTTGCTGACTCGCTTTCACTTTCGCTGTCAGAGTCAGACCAGGAAATTGTCAAGCCCTTATTCTGCCTTTTCAAGAATGTGGGACACTCTTTCTTGACATGTCCATACCCTTCACATTCAAAGCACTGAACTCCTTTATCTTGGGCAGTCTTCTCTTCATCTTTCTCTTTTGTCTTGCTGATGTCAGAGGAGATGTTCTTGACATTAGGCCTGTAGTTATAGTTCATCTTCTTGAACACTTTATTGAACTGTCTTCCTAACATAACTATGGCCTGAGGCAGATCCTCTTGGGACTCAGAACTCCTTCTCTTTTCTTCTTGATCATTTGACACCAGGGCTATGCTCTTTGGCTTCTTCTCTGGTTTTTCCTCGATCAAACCAAGTTCAAAAGTTTGAAGAGACCCAATGAGCTCATCAACTCTCATCTTGCTAATGTCTTGAGATTCTTCAATGGCAGTCACCTTCATCTTATACTTCTTAGGAAGGGACCTGAGGATCTTTCTAACCAGCTTTTCTTCTGTCATCTTCTCACCAAAAGCACTGGATGCATTTGACAGCTCAAGAACACTCATGTGGAAGTCATGAATAGTCTCATCTTCCTTCATCTTCAAGCTTTCAAACTTAGATGTTAGAAGCTGAAGTCTAGACATCTTAACTCTAGATGTACCTTCATGAGTAGCCTTCAAAATATCCCAAGCAGCCTTGGCCGTTTCACATGAGTTGATTAACCTGAATATGTTATTGTCAACTCCATTGAAGATAGCATTTAGGGCCTTTGAATTTCCAAGGGCAAGCTCATCTTCTTCCTTGGTCCATTCTTCTTCAGCCTTTAGCTTAGAGGTGCCTTCTTTATCTTTGTCAGCATCATCTTTTTCAAACACCACAGGAGCTTTCCATTCTTTAATGACAGCTTTCCAAGCTCTGCTGTCCAATGACTTTAAGAAAGTAGTCATTCTAGGCTTCCAATACTCATAGTTTGAGCCATCCAATATAGGGGGTCTGTTGACAAATCCTCCAACCTCTTTGTCCATCTTCACACCAGAAAGTATCTTCCCCAGATCTCACCCAGAGCCAGACAGGATGCCTGCTCTGATACCAATTGAAATTCTGGTACCAGACGTGTGATGTTTAGGTGCGATGTCACAACAACACACTCTGCAATGGACAGCAATAACAGAAGTGAAATAACACAAGGAATTGTTCACCCAGTTCGGTCTAACTACCTACGTCTGGGGGCTACCAAGCCAGGGATGAATTTCACTACTTGTAGATATAATTTACAGACTCAACACACCAGTTGACAATCTCCTAAACTTATACTCTACTAGTGACTTTCTACCTAAGAAACCACTTAGATATGAGAACACTACTCAATCCCCTAAAACACTCAAAGAACACCCTCTTTGAGTTTCCTTGATCTTGCTTCCTAGCTTCGATCAAACACCTACTCTCTATTGCTTCACAGCTTCTAGAGAGGACAGAAAATACAACACCTATTTAAACCCTAGAATAGTGTAAATATAAGCACTCTAAACAAACTCTAGACACTAAGCCTCCAGCTCTTGATCTTCAATCTGTTTTCTGTACCTTCTTCCTTGGTCTTGTGCGCTTTATATAGCTCCTTGAATTTGGATTGGATTTATCACAATATTTGATCAGATTTGTTAATTAAAAACTGAATCTTTTAAAAAATATTTTATCCCAAAATCTTTTTAAATCTTCCACCTTTTAATTCTCCAACAAACCTGCAATCAAATCTCCCATGTAACAGAAAATATCTAGCCCAAGATATTCTCATCCAACGAGTCAACACTCTCCACAATTCCAGCTAATACGCGACCCTAATAACAACAAGCCCATGCTGTCATTAGCTTCAGTTCTGCAGGTCTGATGTTACAACATCACCTATGTGACATCAGACATCCACTTCAGCAACTAGCAACCTTAGCACAACCCAGTGTTAAGTGCAATGTTATGACATCAAGCCCATGACATCAAACATAGTTAACCTTCACAACTTAGTACAGCCCAGTACTAAGACTCAATGCTGCAACATCAACACCATGACATCAGCATTGAACACCTTGTTGTTTTACCAAAATTCCAGCCAATCCAGGAACTTACACAACCAAAGAATGCCAAATGATGAAGGTTAAGCTCAAGAATTAATCACTTTCAATGTGAAAAATGATTATCCTTCAAGAATAAGAGCTTTTGGTGAGGTTTGATGGAGAAGAATTGAGATGAAGATGAAGAATGAGTATAGAAATCAGAGAAAAAGTGAGAGAATTGAGAGTGAAATGTGAGAAGTTTGGTGAAAAATGGTAGAGAATGGTTGAGGAATTGAAAAGTGAGTGGAGGTGTGTTTATATAGGCTTTAGGTTTGGAATATGAGATGGTTTGGAATTTGGTTTGGAATTAGCTTTGGGTTTGGAGCTAGGTTAGGAGTTAGTTGGACTTGACTCACCGAGTCAAGGCGGTTAACTCGGTTAGTTAGAACCAACTCGGTAACCATCCCAAGGTGAATTCCAACATCCAAAGATCCACATTACTCGGAGAACAAGGAACATGGTGCACTTGATTTGAAGTGAAGTATCATAGTAAATGCACTTGGAATGAATTGAGTAGCTTGGAAATGTTTAGAGGTGTCTAGAATATTCCATATGCTGCTAGAATCCAAGACCAAAATGTGTGCAAAGGTGCTGTCATGAAAAAGCAGCAAATTGTGCCTATTTTTCCTGTGTTAATCGATTAACACAATTGCACTGCAAATGGTTAATCGATTAACCAGGCCAAAATATGCCCAATTTGCCTAAAAAAGGGTGTTGTGGTCCCGGTTTCGATTTTCCACCTCTTGTATTGAGGAATAGGTATGGAAACCTTCATTTTGTGCCTGTTTTGATGAGGTGATGACCTTGTGAGGATATGATTAATCGGGCTTGGAAAACCTGAATATCCTGCAATCAAAACACCAAAGGAAAAAATGCAAACGTGTATGCCAGTGATGCGAATGCTTATGCTTATGCAAAAGGCAAAAGAAGGAGGTCAAATTTCGTGTTACGAAACCATGCCATAAATGCTTTTCTAGATTTTGATTCCTTTTTACCTTTGAAATTTATTTTCTTTGATAGTTTAGGGAAATCCGTCTTGATCTGTTCTGGTTTCCCACATTCAAAACATGTAACTTTCCTGGTTAGCGCTTCTTTCTGAATGATCTCCTTTTTCCTTTCTTTTCTTAAGAACTTTTAAAAAAAAATTGATAAGATCATCATCATCATCATAAGTGGATTCCTCCTCTTGATTGCTATCATGAAATTTGACTCTTGTTTTTAATAAAACATCTTTTGAATCTTTTACTTGTATTTCATGCTTCTCCAATCTTTCAAGTTATATTTCATGCTCTTGAAGCTTTCCAAACAACGATGCAGATGTCATGGTAGAAAGACTCTTCTTTTCCGATATTGCCGTAACTTTGGGTTGTCGTTCCCTGGTTAAGGACCTAAGAACTTTAAGATTAAGTTGGTCATTTGTAAAAGTCTTACCAAGAGCAATCAAATTATTTTTCAAGTGTACAAATCTCATTTGTAGATCAAGGATTGATTCTCAGGGCTGCATTCTAAATAACTCATATTCTTGACTTAAAGTATTTAATCTAGATCTCGTCACTTCAGCGGTTCCTTCATCAGTTTCTACCAATGTATCCCATATTTTCTTTGCGGTTGTACATTGAGAAACACGGAAGAATTCATTCATGCTAAGTGCACTTTAAAGTATATTGATTGCTTTCTTTTCATTAAGAATTTATTTCTTATCATCTTCATCCCAAGAGCTTTTATCCTTTGGAGTACCAGCACCATTAACAACACTTGTAGGTTGATGTGGACCATTTTGGACAAATTCCCATATTCCTTCTACTTGTGCTTCCAAAAGAGTCTTCATACAAATTTTCTAGAAATCAAAATATTCACAAGAAAAAATAGAGGTTTATTGCTACTACCACCATATTTGAAAATAGGATTCGTGGAAGCCATTCTGGATCTTTAGGAACAAGTTACCTATAACCTACTATGATGCCAATTGTAAGTTTATAGAGTGCACCTAAGAGAGAGAGAGAGAGAGAGAGAGAGAGAGAGAGAGGGGGATTTGGGGGAATAAAAATTTCTTCGATTTTAGAGATGCCTTTCCTTCATCCAATTTAAGTTTATGCGATGAAAGCAATCAAATGCGGAAAAGTAAAGAATACAGTGATGTATCCTGACTCCCTTCACAATCCGAGAGTACTCCAGCCCACTTTCAATATGAAAGAGATTTCATTATAGTTAGATCCATATGAACAATATAACACTTGTCTTTCTATACAAGATCCTAACTAAACCACCAAAAACAGTCCTCTTGGATTTTTCGACAAACCCTATAAGAAGAAACAATCCTCCTTCTTATAGTACAGACATAATTCCAAACAATCCTTGGAACTTAGAAATTTTTACAACATTTTCAATAAAATGAATATATGAAGATTTGTAGTATAAATAAGACTTAATCAAATGATTATAATCTTCTTCTCTTTCAATATGAAATCACAATAAACAATACTCTCTAATGCTCAAGATACTTTGATGAATATTATATGAAAAATAATGATTCACAATGTATCTTTTATGAAAATTTTGTTTTGAAAATATAGAGAGTTTTTACAAAGTTTGAAAGAGGAAATTGAAAAATATAACTTTAAAATCAATTTATAGAGATGATAACCACCATTCAAAAACATGGCAATGGTTGATAAAAAATTAGAATATTTATCCTTGAAACGATGTAGTGTTTTCCATGAGAAGAGATGATGAATGAATGCAATGAAATAAATAATTTTTCAATTCTGCTACAGGACTTGTTAATTCGGTTAAATATATACTTGACTTAACAAGTTTCCAATGTTTTTCAATGCAAGATAAAAATTATTTTGAGCACTAAGAAATCTATATGATGTGGAATTCATATACTTAAGATGATGAAAATTATTTGAGTATGATAAAATGTATGTTAATGATTCTTCAGAACTAATATATGTATATGTTTATGAAATTCATATACCTTGAATCTTTAAAGACATTAGCAATACACTATGAAAGGATCCTCTTGAAACCTTCTTATTGATATGCAATACCTTAGATAATTTGTCTTCATCGAAATTATCTTGGAAGCTTGACTTTGCATCAAGAGCTCCGGTTAATTTTGTGCTTAAAATTTACTTTTTAGAAGAATGGTTACCGAACCTAAAGGAGCGTACAATAGAGCACCACTTTTCACCGGGAAAAATTATGGTTATTGGAAAGCTTGTATGCGTATTCATGCCAACTCCGTTCACAAGGGTATATGGGACACCATAAAAAATGGTTCGAATGAAATTACTGTGACCAATGCTGAGGGTGTTACCATACCTAAATCGGAAGTACAATGGAATGCTAATGATTTGAAATTGTGGTCACATGATTGGAAAGCAAAAAATATTCTCACATCCGCTTTAGGTGTTGCTGAGTATTATCGCGTTTCTCATTGTGAAACCGCCAAGGCTATGTGGGGCGTATTAAAAGTTTACTATAAGGGTAATAATGATGTCAAAAAAGCCATGATCAACACATTAAATCAAGAGTTTGAGCTATTTCATATGGAGCATGGTGAAACCATTACGGACATGAGAAAATGGTTCACACATCTTATCAATCGATTAAATGCGCTAGGTAAGCCTATTTTTAATGAGATTGCTACTAACAAAGTGTTGAGATGTTTAAATAGGGAATGTCAACCCAATGTCATTGCTATCAAAGAGGCGAATGATCTTAAAGTACTTAATCTCACGGATTTGTTTGGAAAATTGGAAGAGCATGAGCTAGAACTCTTGCTTGGAAAAACATGAAAAAGAGTATGAACAGAAATTGAAGAAGAAGAAAGGTAAAGACAAGGGAGTAGAGAAGAATTCCATTGCTCTAAAGACTTCAAGCTCAAGGTCTTAACATAATTAGCAAAGTGATTATGAGACTAAAAATGATGAAGATTTCGATGAAGAAGATATGGGTCTGTTTATCAAAAAGTATAATAGATTCATGAGGAAATATTGAAATAAATACTCTAGCAAGAACCATGGCAAGTCTAGAAGGCTAACATACTCTTCAAGGAATGATGATGATAGGAAAGGTAAACTTAGAAGATCTTGCTATCATTGTGGAAAATCAAACCACTATAAGCCAGAGTGTCCTACAATAAAGAAAGACAAAGAAAAAGGCTATGATAAAAGATCTAGCAAGTCTAGAAGAGATTATGTCGCTTGGGAGAGCGAAGGTGATTCTTCAAGTGGTGATATCTCCAATTCAAGTGTTGAATCATCCAAGCTTTGCTACATGGAAAACAAAAAGAAGAAAAAGGATGTAATTCACTCTAAACTTCAAACTTCTGATGACTTAGCTTTTTCTCAATTACAATAATCTTTTGAAAATCTACAAAGACAAGCCATAGATGCTTTCAAAAGATTAGCTTCAAATAAAAGAATAAACTCTCACTTGGAAGCTAAAAGTTTGGAAAATAAAAAGAATATGGAAGCTATAAGGAATTATATGCTAGATATTCTAAAGGATCAAAATGAGGATACTAAACCTTCATGGTTTGGTTGTGAAACTTGTCAAAATGAGGCTTTGAAACCTAAGGTTACTTTTACCATATACACTTCTAAGTATGACATGCCTTCTTATAATCCTTATAGAAGGTATAGTTACATTAAAAAGGAACCAAATAGCAAAAAGTTATCTTCTCTTAATTTGTATTGTCATTATTGTTGCAAAAAGAGTCACACCATTGCAAAGTGAAAGTTTAGGAAACTCATTATTCCTAAAGGTGCCTTTCAATGGTTGCCTAGATGCAACCTGTCATACCCCAAATTTTGACCACTAAGATCTCCCATCATTGTGAAAATCATCATCATAATATGGATGTACCTTTATGCCTCATTAATCTCCTCAAGGAATTGTTGAACATTCACTACTATCAATAATTAGGCTTTCAAGCCCTCTCTGAGCCTTAGACAAATGATCAATCAAGGAATGACATGATCTTCAACTTGTCTAACCTCTCAAACATCCACAATGGATCAAGAGGACTCCCACATTAAGGATCAAGCATAAGGCTGCAACCTTCCAAGTGGATCAAGCCTCAAGATCGACAGTGTCACCAAATTAGGGTTTTGGTCGACCAGGGCCTCCAGATGAAAATTTTCTTCTGGGAATGAGCCAATGCTTCAAAGTATAACCTAAAATGATCCATGTAACCTCATAGACCCAATCATCAAGTCAATTTAACCTCAGGGGATGCATTCATCAAAAATCAGGAATTAGGGTTTGTTAACCTAATTCACCCCTAAGTTGACTTTTGGAACAAAACATGAGCCAAGACCTCAAGGCATGATTTGAGGGTCTCTAATACACCACATTGATCCATTTGCACCAATGGATTAATCCAATAAGCTTGATTCCCAAGTTTCAAGTTCATCAGAACCACAATTAGGGTTTCGCGAAAAAAGTCAACTGTATCTTTGACTTTTGACCAAGACATGCTCCCAAACCCTAGGACATGATTCAATACACCCTATAACACCTATGAAATCAATCCATCCAGATTTATTTAGGTTAAGGACTTGATTTCATAGAGGATCTCATAGTGTGGAATTCATCTGATAAAAAGTCAATTGTGCCCAAAAGTCAAAGTTTGACTTTTTGAGATTTTCACAATTATGGTTCCCTAACCCTAAAATGATGTTAATGTGTGATTTGAATCAACATTCATCAAGAAAATCAAGAAAAGTGGGATAACTTGTAAAAGGGGTAACCATAAAAACTTAGAAATTTTCTAAGTTATGGAACAAAGTGGCTAGGGTAACAACTTCCAAGGATCATAACTTAAGATCCAAGCAACCATTTTGGCTGATCCAAAGATGGATTTGTAGCTCTCATGGCATACTTTAAAAGTGTCAACTACACCTCATTCCAATTCCTCTTGGATTTCAAGTTATGGAGTGACCAAAATCACAAAAAGTGAAAATGTCACTTTTTTCCAACACTTAGTGAAATTTTCACTAAGTCAGAATCTGCCTTGTCTTTTTTCCAAATGTAGGGGCATTTTTCACTTAGATCCAAAATGTATCAAGACAAACTATGATCACACATGTGTTGTATCATATGAGAGCTTTCCAAAATGGCCAAGAACTCCATCAAATTCCATTTTAGCCATGAGTTATGATAGTGGCAAAATACCTTGCTGCAAACTGTCAGGGCAAGGCAGATTTGTGCATTTTGCTCGATTTTGGAAATTTGTGCAAATGACAAATAAGTCTATCCATCTGAACACCTCAGGGGGAGACCAAGGAGGGACAAGCACAGATCCATAAGCCTCCCAAGTCTTTGGAACCAAAAGTAGCATGCCAAACCTAGAAATGCCTAAAAGGGGGACAAGACTCCAATTTTGTTTTGGAGCATTCAATGGATGCACCAAGGTGGCATGGACTGAACAATTTCCAACTGAATGAGTCAAGGATAAGATCTGAACTAGGGAGCCACAGCTCTGTGCTCTAACCTCTAGTCAATGGCTAGATGAGACTTGGATTCCTTTTGATCAACATTGCCCAAACCTCTGCTGCAGTTGCCATTCACTATTGCAGCCAAAACAAACTTGATCTACTATAAATAGAGCTCAATTGTGATCAGTTTGAGTACACCAAATCCATCAAACAGATGCGTTCCTCAAAATCTCCTTCTCACTTCCAATTTTGCCTTCTAAGGAAAGTCAGTACCGGGTTTTGAGTTTGAGAGTTATTCCAACCAAACCAATCACACACACACACCTCATAAACATCATATGGAAGTGATCCAAACACTCACATAAAATCTGTAACACCAAAATCACGTAATCACTTGCCAACTGCTCAAGTTCTTTATAGAGGTGCAGTTGAGGTACCATCTCAAGTTTCAGCTAGTTTCAAACCAATCCAAGCATTCAAACACATCTCTTGGCACCTAAGGAAGCTGTGCAAGTCATTGGAACCAGCTTACAACACCTCTAACACAAAACACGATCACCAGCTGCAAGAGGTAAGCCTGAGCTCTTCTAACTCTATGATCCATGCATATTTTGCAGCACAATAATTTTGCCATATGTTCATAATCATGCATAGAGTGTTTACCCTCAATCAATTGCTTTGTTTGAATCGTGTATGGAATTTCTAAGCCTTCTTGCAAATTTTAGGGTTCTTAAGGTTTCTCTTTGATTTCTTATTCCACACTTAAAATAAATGAAATTAAAGACCATAGACATGATCGTGAGGTGAAAACGAGCAGATTGATATGTGGTTTGTGTGATTTCATCAAGTATTCAGTGAGATTGGAGAGAAAACGCAAATTTGCAGAAACAGAGGGATGACGCGTGTTCTTGGCACCATTTTTTGAAATTTGAATATTTGAATTTTGTGATTTTATTTAATTGATTCAAAAATTAATTTCTCTCTGAGTTTTAATGATTTTGAGTTGATTCTTTTTTTAATAATTCACAAAAATGTTAAAATATTTTATTTTACCAAAAAATCCCAAAAATATTATTTATTTCATATATTTGATATTTTTGTAAAGAATTAATGTTTTATTTGTTTTTTGACATGTAAAATGTTTTTTCCTTCTTGCTTTTCCAAATTTAATTAGTTTCCAATCATTTTGTGGACTAAAACATGATTTTTGAAACATTAATCCAAGATCACAATTTGTTTTTCACACATGTTTAACGATTTTGATCATTTTAATTGAATTTTTATTTAATTAAAATATATTTTGGAAAACAAATTAGGGTTTTGATTAATTCAACCTCATTAAACTTTTTCAAACAATTTGGGCCTCTAATAGGGTATAAGACCCAACCCCTTAGTAAATAAAACAAATTTGGGCCTCAGTCATTGTATAAGACCCACTGCGTTTTCAAAAATCTCGGCGCGGTCGCCATTTCAAAAAGAAAATCATCTGGGCCTACCCTCGTGTTATAAGTCTTATTTCCTTTCTTTAAAACACTTTGGGCCTCTAATAGAGTGTAAGACCCAACCCTTTTGTAAATAAAATAGTTTGGGCCTCAGTGTATTGTATAAGTCCCGATACAGTCAAAAAGTTCGGCACGATCATCTCCTTTTTAACAAAAACCCTGGGCTTCTCCTTGAGCTATAAGAACCATCTTTGGGCCTCTAATAGAGTGTAAGACCCAACCCTTCTTTGTACATAAATAAATTTGGGCCTCAGTCATTGTATAAGTCCCAGTACAGGTTTCAAAATAACGGTACAATCATCGTTAAAACTGGGCCTCTCCTTGAGCTGTAAGCCCTAACAACTTTTCAAAGCACTTTCTCCTTTGATTTTGAATATAATATTGTTATCAAAGTTTTCTTTGTTGAACAACTAACAAAATAGCATGGAAGCTCTACAACGGGTAAGTGTTTATCTGCTTTCATTTACTGCTTTCATATGTATATCACTGTATTGTGGGGCTGTTTCATTGTAAGTATCCTTTCACATCCTTTTATATACTTGTCAAATATCAACAGTGTAATACTAGTATAGTTATTTTAGAGTTTTCCCTGGAAACTATGTCTAGCACTAGGTAAAGCCTTGTTGGTCACTCTTAAATACAAACAAAACTAGATCCCCCGTAGGATTCCAGATACAGTCTTCCCTTCTCTTGGGGTTAAACAATATGGAACAAAGAGAAAGGCAGCATTCTCGGTGAACCCTTTCTCAGACTGTCCCTCTTAGAAATCGTCAAAGAAACTCTACTCCCCAGACTTGATCTATTCTACATGAATAGCATCTATTGAGTTTCTTCCAAATTCTCGAACTTTCCTAGAATGATCTCTTCTCTGTGAATTGCATTTCTTGAACTTCTCTTGGTTTAGGGACCCACAGGCTTCCTAAAAGCATCCCCGCCTCCTCTTGGGCGTTGTACAAAGACCCTTTGGCTTCTTAGAAGTTCTCATGCCTTCTCTTGGGCTTAATACAAGGACCCTGACGACCTCTTAAAGGTATAAGACAGAACTTAGTCATCCTTTGCTAGAGCAGTCTTTCCAGTGTCAAACCTCTGGCCATTTTCAGGGTTGATACTCATCCCTTAATGCCTGTGCCTCCTCTTGGGCATTGCATAATAGATAAAACTCTAGACTTGGACAATCTAAACCCCCTTGAGTTTCAAAGACATTCTCAAGTTCCTTTCAAACATAGGAAAAACACTGGTCACTCAGAAACCCGACCTCTCTCATGAGGGCTCTCCCACTTGGTCCTGCATATGGATCTAATCCTCAGCAGTAAGATAGCCTCCTCTTAGGCTTTGTATAATGATATTTTCCTCAGGAAAGTTAGCCTCCTCTTGGGCTTTGTACAAATGACTCTCCCAAGTGGAGCTAACCTTTTCATACTCTCTTGTTGAGTCAGTCTCCCTTTTAGCCTCCGTCTTGGTCTTGGTACAAGACATATAAAAACCCACTCTCTTGTTGCGTATAAAAGATTCACTTGTTGAATCAACTTTTAGCCTCCGTCTTGGGCTTCATACAAGACACATATAAAACACTCTCTTGTTGAGTATAAAAGACTCTCTTATTGAGTCAATCCCCTTTTAGCCTTTATCTTGGGCTTCGTACAAGACAATAAAACACTCTCTTGTTTAGTATAAAGGGTTCTCTTGTTGAGTCAATCTCCCTTTAGCCTCTATCTCGGGCTTCGTACGAGACAGCAAAACACTCTCTTGTTGAGTATAAAAGACTCTTTTATTGAGTCAATCACGTGTCAAACAGACTCTCTTGTTGAGTCAACCTTTTTAGCCTCCGCCCTAGGCTTTAAACAAGACAAATAAAAGTACTTTCTTGTTGGGTCAAACCTTTTAGCCTCTGTCTTGGGCATCGTACAAGACACATAAAAAACACTCTCTTGTTGAGTCAGTCACTTGTTAGTACTCTCTTGTTGAGTAAACCCTTTTAGCCTCTATCTCGGGCTTCGTACGAGACAACAAATAAAAGGCACCCTCTTGTTGGGTTAATCGCCTCCTCTTAGGCTTTGTATCAGGAAACCTCGGTTGAGCCAATCAACCTTTTAGCATCAAACTTGTGCTTTGATCAAAAGACACAAGTATCAACAGCTCCTCTTTAGAGATGACAAATTATCTCTCATCCTAAACCCTTTAGCTTCACATCTTGGGCTTTGAATAAGATACAAACCACCTTTAGCTTCATGTCTTGGAATTTGAACAAGACACCAAAACAACCTCTTTCCTCCCATAGAATAGGAGGAACTACGATCGCTCTGATTTCCCTATTTCGTTAAACAGGAATACGTAGGGATAAGATTGAAGAATCTTAGGGAGCACACTAATCAAAAACCCAAAATCCAGTACCTTCATATTCAACCCAAAAGCATCAAATCTAAACACATTACCAAAAACCTCGCAAATAGTCCAAACATTATATTCTTAACAAAATAACCGAAGAGGGGCCCATATCTTAATAGCATCTGTAAACCAACAGTCATCTGTTTAAACTCAGTATGCAAGCAGGGTTAATTGGAGACATCTATTTCCCTTCCTTAATCAGCTTCACAGGATAAAAAATGAGTTGAACTGTAGTACCCAAGCGATAGTGATTCAAGACCACAAAAATCGCGCTACAGAAAAATTGGCGCCCACCGTGGGGCCCTATTCTCTTTCTTACAATCTTCGGTAGAAACCTTAAGTTTAGAAAACGCCACAGAAGAGTGGCGACCACAGTGGAAGGCATTCTTTCTAGCCTCTTTTTAAGGTGAAGTCCTTAAATTCACCAAGTATCACAGAAATGGTGACTCTGCTGGGGAGTCATTGTCTGTATAGGGTCATAAAACTAGAGGTCTAAGATGATTAAGACAAATATATATACTGCTTTTCCTATTTGATATCTGTGTTTATTTTTCTGCTAATAGGAATGCGTGTGATGCCGCATGTGGAAATATTGAGTATACACCTAAGATAGGTGATGGAAAAATGGGTAATCTTACGGGGAGTGAATCCCAGTTAAGAGTCTTTGGTCGACCATCAAACTCAGTGGAGACTCTCTTTGCAGATACATTGCCTATACGACTTCGATTGTTGAAAGTAGTGTGGTCGACTGGGTTATCTGAGAAGTTGAGGTTTTTAGTAGAATGAAACCATTTTGTAGTGCGGAAGCTATCAGAAATAGTTCTCACGTGATACTACCCTCATTTGAGATCACTCTAAGATACATCAGCTCGCTGGCGATCCGCTTGCTATTGTCATCCCAAGAGGGGTCAATGATTTTGCGCACAGGTACAAAAATCACCAGTATAAACCTTTGGGGGGAGGAGGGTAGAGCCTTGACTTCATGACACCGACCCTTTGACCCCATGTTTTTTCTATGTTTTTGTGTGCTGCATCCATACATACAATTCAAAAACATTTGAACAAAGAAAATTTTCTCTTATAGTCTCTCTTTTTCAAATTAAACTAAGACAATGTTTGCAAATATCAGAGAAAGAGATTGCGTTATGGATTTCGGTATAAGAAAGACTCATAAGTTACCTTCAAGGTTCCAAAGTTAGAGGATTTAAGAGGTTTGGCGAGGATGATCACCAACCCTGAGGCTTTCAGAGCCAAGTATGGAGGACTACTGTCTCTATTAAGGGTCCATGTAATTGAAGGAATCCTGTCTACACTCATTTAGTTCTATGATCCAGTCTATCACTGTTTCACATTCCCGGATTAACAGCTAGCACCAACGCTAGAGGAGTATTCTCACCTGACTGATCTGGATATCACTGATCAAGCTCCCTTTTCTGGACTGGAAGAAATTTCAAAAGATCAAACCATTGCAAGAGCAATTTATTTGGACGAGTCAGAAGTCGGGACTCACATGACCACAAAGGGCGACATCCAAGGTTTGCCAGGCCAATTCTTCATAAAGAAAGCCATGTACTTTGCCAGTATAGGGAACGTGGCCGCTTTCAAGAGCATCTTTGTGTTGCTTACCTACGGGTTATTTTTGTTTCCCAACATCGATAACTTTGTAGATATCAATGCCATTAAGATATGTCTGATTGGAAATCCCGTACCAACCTTACTCGCAGATGCATATCATTCGGTACACTTAAGGAATTTATACAGTGGAGGAATGATCACATGCTATGTACCCTTGCTATACAAATGGTTCATTTCCCATTTGCCCAAGTCTGCTGCATTTTAGGATCAAAAGAATACTTTACGTTGGTCGCAGAGAATCATGTCTCTTACCAACTCAGACATCGATTAGTACAATTGAATCTATAACGGGATCAGAATCATTGACCGTTGTGAAAATTTCCCAAAGGTACCCCTTATAGGAACTAAGGGAGGAATCAATTATCATCCGGTGTTAGTTCGTCGTCAATTCGGATACCCGGTGAGGCATGTCCCGCGGAGTGCTCATCTCGAAGGTCTTTTCTTCAAGGAAGGAGAAAACGACAGAGCACTAAAGACAAAAATAGTGCATGCCTGGAAACACGTTCATTGGAAAGGAAGAGAGTCTCTAGGAAAACCGGACTGTGTCTCGGTGGAGCCTTATCTCCACTGGGTACAAACTAGAGCTCTCAAGCTGAGGATGCCTTACCCTCGTCAGGAAGTTCTTCCATTAAGGGACTCCGTCCTTTATTTTATGTCTGATATGGAAAAACTTCAGGTTACTCTCAACAAAGTTCAACAGGAGAGGAGGTCTTGGAGGAACAAGTACCGCATTCTCAATGTGGAGTGTAAGAAAATACAACAACTGTTAAAAGATAAAGATGCTCTGATTGAGATTTTAGAGCAACATACTGTAGAAAATCAGGATGACCAAAGACATTTGCTCAATCCTTTCACTTGGCAAAGGAATGACAACCCGACAACGGCTGAAGAGCCCCAGTCAAAGAAAAGGAAAGCACCAGAACCAACACCTGAGCTCTCTTCAGAGAGGACTCATGATCCATTAGCTTAGATTTCCTTTTGCAGCACTTTGTAATCTACTGTATTTCCATTTCCACAATCTTTGAATTCAATAAAACGGGGTCTTCCCTACTGTTTGATATTTGCAATCTAATTGTCGTAGTTTATTTTTGAAAACAAAAACAATTAATATATTCATTGTATATCATTCATCATTCTCGCATAAATGCATTCTTCTTCCCTACGAATTTCACGTTTGTGTCTCGATTCTAGAGTCAAACTCTCTCATTCGTATAATACTCGGGCCAATCGACAAAAGAAAATGGATGATCTCAAGGAAGAGAACAGAGAGTTGAGAGAAGAGATCGACACTCTGAAAGAAGATCTGAGAAAGCTTCAGAATGACATGCAAGCTCTGGCAGCAGCTCAGATGCAACAACAACGGACTATGATCTCAGAGATCACATCTTCGCCCATAGTGGAGAAGTTTGATCCTAGGTATAAAATGCCGAAAGATCGTCCCTGGGGCATGCCACTCAGCTATATCCTGGAAGGATATATTCCGCTGATCATGGAAGATCCGCAAACTATAGTAGGAACCGCTGGGCCCGAAGGTTACAAACTTCGGGAAAGCGAAGATGCAAGGGGCATGACAGCAACTCCTGAAGGTTACAAACTTCGGGAGGCACCAAGAGTCTCTGCCGTAATGACTGTACCACCACCCGTGGTACACACTGTCCCAGAAGGACAGATTTCCCAGATACCCTCTGGTGGAAACGAAAGTATGTTCAACAGAAGGAATGAGTTCCAGGAACAGTTCTTGGAGATGCAGAAAGAACTGCAAGCCATTCGCGGTCAGGATCTATTTGGAAAGGACGCCGCAGACCTTTGTTTGGTCCCCAATGTGAAAGTTCCGCTCAAATTCAGAGTGCCGGAATTTGAGAAATACAAGGGTAACTCTTGCCATCAAAGTCACTTAGTGATGTACGCGCGGAGGATGTCAACTCAGGCAGAGAATCACCAGCTACTGATCCATTACTTCCAGGATAGTTTAATCGGTGCCGCACTCAAATGGTACATGGGTTTAAACCGCATTAAGATCGTTACTTTTAGGGATCTTGGCACTGCTTTCTTTTAGCGTTATATGTATAATCTGGACATGGCACCAGACAGAGATCAACTCAGATCGATGTCACAAAAGGACAAGGAAACCTTTAATGAGTACGCTCAGAGATGGGGTGAAATCGCCGCCCAAATTTGTCCACCTCTTGAGGAAAAAGAGATGACAAAGATCTTCTTGAAAACCTTAAGCTCATTTTACTATGACAGAATGGTCGCCAGTGCGCCAAGTGACTTCACCGAGATGGTGGGCATGGGAGTTCGTCTTGAGGAAGCCGCCCGAGAAGGATGTTTAGTTAAAGACGCTGGACCATCAAGTAGTACAAAACGATACGGTAGTACTTTCCCTAAGAAAAAAGTGCAGGATATTGGGAATATCTCTCTTGGAAAGAAAAGGCAATGATACCAACCAGTATCAGCTGTTGTAGCGAGCGATTTTGGACGCGGTTCTTAAGCGTTGGTCGCTCTCTGCGGTTGAGCTTAAACTACAGGTCGATTCATTTTTATCCTATTGTGAGCTGAATAAGGAAGGGAAATAGATGTCTCCAATTAACCCTGCTTTGCATACTGAGTTTAAACAGCAGTCTGTTAGGTTACGGATGCTATCAATGTGGGGGGGGGGGGGTCTTTGTACTGGTTATTTGTATTTTCGCCAATACGGTTTTCTTTCTTTCTAGGACTTTCTAGCGGGGAACAGGGGTTAGGATGTTATGACTGATACTTTTTGATAGGTATGTGAGAGTATGGGATTTTGGTTTTTTGTTGATTGTGCTCGCTAAGATCTTTTCTTTCGATCTTATGCCTACGTATTCCCGTTTACCGAAACAGGGAAATCAGAGCGTTCGTAGTTCCTCCTATTCTATGGGAGGAAATGGTTGTTTTGGTGTCTTGTTCAAAGCCCAAGACGTGAAGCGAAAGGTAGTTTGTATCTTGTTCAAAGCCCAAGACGTGAAGCTGAAAAGTCTATTTGTGTCTTGTTCAAAGCCCAAGACATGAAGCTAAAGGTTTCGTCTTTAGAGAGAATTTATCGTCTCTAAAGAAGGGGTTGTATGTCACAACTGTTTATAAAGGAGAATTACTTTAACCGAGATACACGGATCCTAGCAATGCCATAATTTCCTTTAAAGGGGATTTTAACCTGAAGGAGAAGACTTTAACTCAGTGTAAAGCAATGCTATCTTTCCTTAGGAATTTCTCATGCTAAAAGAGGGACAGTGGCGTGGATGTAGATGATCCAGAGGCTTGCCGCTTACAGCGATTAGATGAAGGGGAAAGGAGTTGTTGATGTTTGTGTACTGTGAACGAGGCACAGCTTTGATGCTAAAAGGTTAATTGGATTAACCAGTGGTTTTCTTATACAAAGCCTAAGAGGAGGCTATTTGTATCTCGTACAAAGCCCGAGAGAGAGGCGAAAAGGTTTTGACCCGACGATGGAGTCTTTTGGTATCTCGTATAAAGCCCAAGATGGAGGCTAAAAGTTTGATTGGCTCAACAAGAGAGCCTTTTTTGTATCTCGTACGAAGCCCGAGATGGAGGCTAAAAATGTTTGACTCAACAAGAGAGTCTTTGTATCTCGTACGAAGCCCGAGATGGAGGCGAAAGGGGTGATTGACTCAACGAGGGAGTCTTTTATGTGTCTCGTACAAAGCCCGAGAGAGAGGCTAAACGTTGTTTGACTCCACTGGGGAGAATTTTGGTATCTCGTACGAAGCCCGAGATGGAGGCTAAACATTTGCTTCGCTGGGAAGAATCATTGAACAAAGCCCAATAGGAGGCTATGGTAACTGTTTCAGTTAAGTGATAGGTCCAGTATACTGATTTTTAAGAGAAAATCAGTTCTTATATGAGCAACACTGTACTCAGGGATTTTGATTCAAGGATCCGGGTTATTCCTGTTCTTTAAGGAAGCGGGAAATCTGAAGGGTATTGAGACTGTCAGAGTCTACGGGTTTCCTTCCTATTCTTGAAGGGGTCACTTGAGAATGTCTTTGAGACTCAAGGAAGTTAGATTGTCCGTGTCTAGGGTTTTATCTTTGTACTATGTTTGGAGAAACAGTAGTAGACTCTTTGAAAGGACTGTTCTATGAATATGACTAAGTTCTATACCTATACCTCTAGGAGGTCGTCGGGACAATTTATACGAAGCCCAAGAGGAGGCTGGAAACTTTTAAGAAGCCAGCGGGTCCTTGTACTAAGCCCAAGAGGAGGCTATCATTCCCGGAGGAAGAGATCATTATACGAAGCCTAAGAGGAGGCTGTGAATACTTCTATGAAGCCGTAGGGTCCTTGTACTAAGCCCAAGAGGAGACGAGGGTTGCTTTTAGGAAGCCTGTGGGTCCTTGTACGATGCCCAAGAGGAGGCCGATGCTTTTAAGAAGCCCGTGGGTCCCCAAACCCCGAGAAATTCAAGGCAAGCTATTCACGAGGAATAGATCAAGTCAGGAAAGTCCGAGAATTTGGAAGAAACTCAAAGATGCCATTCACGGAGAATACATTCATCTTTGGGAGTAGAGTTTCTTGACGATTCCTAATAAGGACAGTCGAAGAGAAGACTGTATCTGGTGATCCTATTGGGGATCTATTTGTCTATTTCTAAACAAAACGACGTCACTTAGTTCTAGACGTAGTTGCCGGGGAAACTCTGAATATCTATACTATTATTACACAGTTGATATGAGTTTATGAAAGGAGACTTACAGTGAAACAGCCCCACAATACAGTTATATATATATGAAAGCGGTAAATGAAAGCAATAACCACTTACTCGGTTGTAGAGCTTCCATGTTGTTTGGTTAGTTGTTCAACAAAGAAAGATTGGAAACAACAGTATATTCAAAATCATAGGAGAAAGTGCTTTGGAAAAAAGAAAGATTTGGGGCTTACAGCTCAAGGAGAGGCCCAGGGTTTTATCAGTGAGCGCACTGTCGAATTTGTACAGAGGGACTTATACAAATGACTGAGGCCCAAAAATTGTTTCTGTACAAAGGGATGGGTCTTACACTTGTAGCGAGCGATTTTGGACGCGGTTCTTAAGCGCTGGTCGCTCTCTGCGGTTTGAGCTTAAAACTACAGGTCGATTCATTTTTTATCCTATTGTGAGCTGAATAAGGAAGGGAAATAGATGTCTCCAATTAACCCTGCTTTGCATACTGAGTTTAAACAGCTGTCTGTTAGGTTACGGATGCTATCAATGTGGGGGGCCTTTGTACTGGTTATTTGTATTTTCGCCAATACTGTTTTCTTTCTTTCTAGGACTTTCTAGCGGGGAACAAGGATCAGGATGTTAGGACTGATGCTTTTGAGTTACTGCTTTTGATTGACTGAGATATGGGATTTGGGTTTTTTGTTGATTGCGCTCGCTAAGATCTTTTCTTTCGATCTTATGCCTACGTATTCCCGTTTACCGAAACAGGGAAATCAGAGCGTTCGTAGTTCCTCCTATTCTATGGGAGGAAATTGGTTTTTGGTGTCTTGTTCAAAGCCCAATACGTGAAGCAAAAGGTGATTTGTATCCTGTTTAAACCCCAAGATGTGAAGCTGAAAGGTCTATTTGTGTCTTGTTCAAAGCCCAAGATGTGAAGCTGAATGACCTCGACTTTAGAGAGAATTTGTCATCTCTAAAGAGGGGAGAAGGAGAATTACTTTAACTGGGATACGCGGATCCGAGCAATGCCATAATTTCCGAAGAAAGGGTTTTAACCTGAAGGAGAAGACTTTAACTCAGTATAGAGCAATGCCATCTTTCCTTAGGAATTTCTCATGCTAAAAGAGGGACAGTGGCATGGATGTAGATGATCCAGAGGCTTGCCGCTTACAGCGATTAGATGAAGGGAAAGGAGTTGTTGATGTTAGTACACTGTGAACGAGGCACAACTTTGATGCTAAAAGGTTAATTGGATTAACCAGTGGTTTTCTTATACAAAGCCTAAGAGGAGGCTAATTTCCGCTAGGAAAATCATTATACAAAGCCTAAGAGGAGGCTATTTTATGTCTCGTACAAAGCCCGAGAGAGAGAGGCTAAAAGGGTTCGACTCAGTGGGGCATATCGTTATACAAAGCCTAAGAGGAGGCTAGCAAAGAGTTGACTCAGTTGGAGAATCTTTTATACTCAGTAAGAGAGTGTTTTTGTATCTCGTACAAAGCCCGAGGGAGAGGCGAAAAGGTTGTTTTGACTCCACTGGGGAGAATTTTGGTATCTCGTACGAAGCCCGAGATGGAGGCTATTGTAACTGTTTCAGTTGAGTGACAGATCCAATATACTGATTTTAAAAGAGAAAATCAGTTCTTATATGAGTAATACTGTACCCAGGGGTTTGATTTGAGGATCAGGGATATTTCCTTCTCTTTGAGGAAACAGGAAATCCAAAGGGGTGTCGAGACTGTCCGAGTCTGCGGGTTTCCTTCCTATTTAACGAAGGGTGCTTGAGAATGTCTTTGAGACTCAAGGAAGTTAGACTGTCCGTGTCTAGAGTTTTATCTTTTGTACTATGCTGTGAGAAACAGTAGTAGACTCTATGAAAGGACTGTTCTATGAGGATGACTAGGTTCTGTTCTTATACCTCTAGGAGGTCGTCGGGACAATTTGTACGAAGCCCAAGAGGAGGCTGGAAACTTTTAAGAAGCCGACGGGTCCTTGTACGAAGCCCAAGAGGAGGCTATCATTCCCGGAGGAAGAGATCATTATACGAAGCCTAAGAGGAGGCTGAGAATACTTCTAAGAAGCCGTAGTGTCCTTGAATAATGCCCAAGAGGAGGCCGATGCTTTTAAGAAGCCCGTGGGTCTTATCATCTCCTTTCCATTAGGAGAGATAACTCTTTTAAAGATAAAAACCACTGGTAAATGTGCGAGGTTTACTATCCAGCGACTTTTAACCTTTGAAGAGGGTTCCTTATTTAAGGTCCAAGATTATGACCGTAATGGGTACCCAAACCCCGAGACATTCAAGGCAAGCTATCCACAAGGAATAGATCAAGTCAAGAAAGTTCGAGAATTTGGGAGAAACTCAAAGATGCCATTCACGGAGAATACATTCATCTTGGGGAGTAGAGCTTCTTGACGATTCCTAAGGAGGACAGCCGAAGAGAAGACTGTGTCTGGTGCTCCTATTGGGGATCTAGGCGTCTATTTCTACGAATAAATGAAACGGCGTCACCTAGTTCTAGACGTAGTTGTCGGGGAAACTCGAAATATCTATACTATTATTACACAGTAGATATGAGTTTATGAAAGGAGACTTACAGTGAGCAGCCCCACAATACAGTTTATAATATGAAAGCAGTAAATGAAAGCGATAACCACTTACTCGGTTGGAGTGCTTCCATGCTGTTTGGTTAGTTGTTCAATAAAGAAAGATTAAAAACAACAGTATATTCAAAATCAAAGGAGAAAGTGCTTTGAAAAAGAAAGATTTGGGGCTTACAGCTCAAGGAGAGGCCCAGGGTTTTATCATTGAGCGCACTGTTTGACTTTGTACAGCGGGACTTATACAAGTGACTGGGGCCCAAAATGGTTTTCTGTACAAAGGGATGGGTCTTACACTCTCTCAAGAGGCCCAAAAAGGTTTAAAGAAAAGAGTGGGGCTTATAACACGAGGGTAGGCCCAAATGATTTTTCGTTTAAAAATGGCGATCGCGCCGAGGTTTTCTTTTAACGCAGAGGGACTTATACAATAAGTGAGGCCCAAAATGTTTTGGTTAAAAGGAGGATTGGGTCTTACACTCTAATAGAGGCCCAAAGTGTTTTGAATGGGTCTTATAGCTCAAGGAGAGGCCCAAATGATTTTTATTTTTAAACGGGCGACGATCGCGCCGTTTACTTGTACAGAGGGACTTATACAATGAGTGAGGCCCAAAAAGTTTTTGTACAAGGGGGGATGGGTCTTACACTCTCTCAAGAGGCCCAAAAAGTTTTGAAAATGATTTATGAAGGTTGAATTAATCCAAAACCCTAATTTGTTTTCAAAATGTATTTAATTGAATAAAAATTCAATTAAAATGATAAAAAATTATTTAACACATGGAAAACAAATTGTGATCTTGGATTAATGCTTCAAAAATTAAGTATTGACCTACAAAATAATTAGAAAGCATTAAAAATTGCAAAATCAATGTAGAAAAAATATTTAAAATGCCAAAAACAATGAAAATATTAATTCTTTACAAAAATATCAATTATATGAAATAAATAATATTTTTGGGATTTTTTGATAAAATAAAATATTTTAACATTTTTGTGAATTATTAAAAAAAGAATCAACTCAAAATCATTAAAACTCAGAGAGAAATTAATTTTTGAATCAATTAAACAAAATCACAAAATTCAAATATTTGAATTTATGAAAATGGCGCCAAGAGCAACACCAAGAACACGCGCGTTTTTCTGGGTTTCTCAGATTTGCATTTTCTATCCAATCTCCATGAATACGTAATCATATCATTATGCTCGTTTCAACCTCACGATCATGTCTATGTACTTTAATTTCATTTAAATTAAACATACAACAAGAAATCACGAAGAGACCTCAAGAACCCTAATTTCTGCATGAAGGCTAGGATTTTTGATACACGATTCAAACAATGCAATTAATTGAGGGAAAACATTCCATGCATGATTATGAACATATGGCCAAATTATTGTGCGAGGAAATATGCATAGATTGAGGGATGCCCAAGTTTAGGCTTACCTCCAAGTCGTGACAGCAAGAGCAGATGTGATTTTGAGTTGGAGGTGTTACAAACAAGTTGTGATGATCTGGACAGCTTCCCTACACCATATGGAGTGTGTTTGAACACTTGGATTGAATTGAAATGGGCTGGATCAGTTTATGGCATCTCAGCTGCAACTTCACTTCAAACTTGTGTGGATGGCAAGTGATTTTGAGATTTTGATGCTCCAGATGTTATGTGAGTGTTTTATCAGCTCATATGTGATGTATGTGAGGTGTGTGAGTGATTGGTTTGTGCAGAATTGCTCTCAAACTCAAAACCCGATAGCTACCTTGCTAAGAAAGGCATTTTTGCCAAGAGAAAGAGATTTTGAGGAAAGCATCTGTTAGATGGCTTTGGTGTACTCAAACTGACCACAATTGAGCTCTATTTATAGTAGAGCAAGTTTGTTTTGCAAGGAATAGTGCATGGCAGCTGGTAAGTAGGTTTGGCCAATGTTGGCAAATGAAAATCCAAGTCTCCTCTAGCCATTGATTAGAGGTTAGGGCACAGAGCTTTGGTTCCCTTGGTCTTGGATAAGTCTTGACTGATTTCAGATGAGAATGGCTCAGTCCATGCCACCTTGATGGTTCCATTGAATGCCTCATTCCAAATTTGAAGTCTTGTCCCTATTTTGGCCATTCTAGGTTCAACATGCTATTTCTTGTTCCATGGACTTTGGAGGCTTGGCTCAGTGATTGTCCCCTTTAGATTCAATCCTCTGAGGTGTCCAAGTGGATAGGAGCAATTGAATTTGGCTGATTTTGGCAAATCGACCAAAGTTGCAAATTCTGCCTTGCCTTGACAGATTTCAGCAAGGCAACTTGGCAATGTTGTATCTCATGGTGTAGGTTGAATTTGGCAATGTTCTTGGCCATTTTGGAAAGCTCTTACATGATACAACAACTATTTGAACAAGTTTGGTTTTGATCTCTTTTGATTCCAAGTGAAAAATCCCCCTACATTTGGCAAAAAGTGAGGCAGAATCTGACTTAGTGAAAATTTCACTAAGTGTTGGAAAAAGTGACATTTTCACTTTTTAGCCACTTTGATCACTCCATAACTCAAAATCCTTAATGAATTGGAATGACTTGTAGTTGAAGTTTTTGTAGGTGATAATGAGGGCTACAAATCCATCTTTGGATGAGAAAAAATGGCCTTGTGGTTTAGGAGTTATGGTCCTCCAAAGTTGGTACCTTTGCCACTTTATTTTTAACTTAGAAAATTTTCTAAGTTTTATGGTTACCCCTTTTACAAGTTATCTCACTTTTCTTGATTTTTCTTGATGAATGATGATTCAAATTATACATTAACATCATTTTAGGGTTAAAAATCCATTTTGGTGAAAAATCTCAAAAAGTCAAAGTTGACTTTTTGTGCACAGTTGACTTTTTATCAGATGAATTCCAAACTGTGCAATTCTTCAGGAAATCATGTCCTTGACCTAAATCAAACTTGATGGACATGTTCCATGGGTGTCATAGGGTATATTCAATCATGTATTAGGGTTTGGGAGCATGTCCTGGTCAAAAGTCAAAGTTACAGTTGACTTTTCCCTTAAAACCCTAATTGTGGTGCAGATGAAAATGAGACTTGTTGCTCAAGCTTCTTGGATCAATCCATTGTTCCAAATGGAACAATATGGTATATTAGAGACCCTAAAATCATCGCTTGAGGTCTTGGCTCATGGTTTGTCCCAAAAGTCAACTTAGGGGTGAATTAGGTCAAGAAACCCTAATTCCTGATTTTTGATGAATGCATCCCCTGAGGCAAAATTGACTTGATGCATGGGTTCATGAGGTTCCATGAAGCATATTAGGTTATGTTTTGGATCATTGCCTTGTGCCCAGATGAAAATTTCCATCTGGAGGCCCTGGTCGACCAAAACCATAATTTGGTGATACTGTCGATCTTGAGACTTGATCCACCTAGAAGGGAGCAGCCTTGTGCTTAATCCTTGAAGTGGGAGCCCTTTGGGATCCATTGTGGATGTTTGAGAGATTAGACAAGTTGAAGATCATGTTATTTCTTGATTGATCCTTTGTCTAAGCACTCAGAGAGGGCTTGAAACCCTAATTTTGATTGTATTGGATGCTCACCCATCTTTGGGGAGACTGATGAAGCATGATGGTTCATCCATATAGTGATGATGATTTTCACAATGATGGGAAATCTAAGTGGTCAAAATTTGGGGTATTACAGATGCCCCTATTTAATCTTCTTGGACCCGAAGGTGTGAATGACGAAGGGATTCGAGCATTCGGGGTGCAAGAGGATTAAATATCGAAATATCCGAAATTTTGATGGTGGTTATGAATGGTAGCTTACGCATTCATCTTCTTTAGCTAAGCAATGATGCTTAGAAAAGGTAAACTACCCCTCGATCCTGGTCTTCAGCCAAGGAACTGGTCTCAGTTTTCTTTTGAAATAAACCTCCCCTCGTTCTTGGTTTCCTACCAAGGAACTGGTCTCAGTCTCTGATTTAAACTTCCCCTCGATCCTGGTTTCCTACCAAGGAACTGGTCTTAGTTTCTGATTTAAACTTCCCCTCGATCCTGGTTTCCTACCAAGGAACTGGTCTTAGTTTCTGATTTAAACTTCCCCTCGATCCTGGTTTCCTACCAAGGAACTGGTCTTAGTTTCTGATTTAAACTTCCCCTCGATCCTGGTTTCCTACCAAGGAACTGGTCTTAGTTTCTGATTTAAACTTCCCCTCGATCCTGGTTTCCTACCAAGGAACTGGTCTTAGTTTCTGATTTAAACTTCCCCTCGATCCTGGTTTCCTACCAAGGAATTGGTCTTAGTTTCTTTTGTCAATAAACTTTACTGACAAGGGACGCTATTCGTAGCGGTTTTCCTTCAAACTTCTCGCCAAATTTTCCTGGAGAGATGCCATTTCTCGATTTTACTAGGGAAAGCGAGTCTCTTGGGAGACTGTTTTCGTTTGGGGTTACATCATACTTTTCTCGGGATCTTCCCGGAGAAATGCCATATGATTGGATCCAATTTTGAGGTGCCAATGACCTTCTCATCAGTGGTTTTTCGGAGCAAAACTGGCGTGCTGCCGAATCTCTGATCACGAGGCTTTCTCTGTGGATTTTCCTTAATCCGGGAAAGAAAGGATATCATCTTCAATGGCGAAGAGTGATGTTTATTGAAAGTTTTCTCTGGCTTTTCAGAGGTTCAAGTTATCAAAGTGGTCGAGTGCCGACTCTGATCTAACGATACACTGGTGGCGAGATTGTTTTGACACAACATTTCCTGACGAGGAAAGAGCTGACAAACTCGATTGAGAAAATTGTTATCACCAGGGGACAAGACCGACTAGAGTGATAGTGATGAAATATGAAATGCGAACGCAAATAAAAATGCATGATGCATGTATGTATATGCTGACAAAACAGACGCGACATACAGACTAATGGATGAACACAATTGGACACTCGGCCATCGCGGGGCGAAGAAGTACCGTTGATTCAAAATAGCAATTCCACCTTGCTTAGGAGAGATAGTCCCGTTAAGAGCTATGTTGATCGGGCTTAGGAGATGAGAACTCGGCCGAGGCGTGTCAGACGAAACAAGGTCTCTGACACAGTTGATCCCTTCATTTAGGCATACTGGCTTAGAAGGAGTACTTTGATTCTGCACTTTGAAGTTCGCTTACTTCGGGAGAAGCGATCGATGTTCTTCTGATGTTCAACAGTCAAAAGAAATGCCATCTCTATTTTAAAAGCAGAAAAAGTTTTAACAAATAAATTCATTTTTTTGTTTTATTTCAAGAATCGCTGATTAAGTTTAAACAACGTCGTTCTGTAAAGCTAAAACAAGTAAAGAATTACAAATAAAAGCACAATGGCTCAAATTTTATTGATAAGATGGAGATCAGCCAAACGCGTGATTCCAAAGAGTACATACAAAGTTAGAAAGTGGTAATTTACAGGGAAAAGGGCTACGTTGAAACATAACGACCACAATCCTTCTACCAACTTTGAGTTCGGGACATCCTGAGCTTCCGTCGAAGATGACCTTGACTAGAGATTTCCTCCGATAGATGATGTAACTACTGCTGAGGGACTTGCCTCTGTTGAACATAGTTACGTGCCATTATCCCTAATTTTTGCCTGGATTGTACTATGAGATTTCCAATCCATCGGGATGATGATTTTTTTTTCATGTCTCTAACTTTTGCCTGGACCGCCCTTTCGAGTTTTCAATCCACCGAGACGTTTTTTTTAGTTTAGGCGAAGTATTTCTTGACTACATCAACATTCGTGGGGTAGGCAAATTCTTCTCCGTCCATGGTTGCAAGTCTCAAGGCGCCGCTTGAGAAAGCTTTCGTGACCACATAGGGGCCATCATAATTTGGGGTCCATTTGCCCCGAGAATCAGTGAGAAATGATTGTATCTTCTTGAGCACAAGGTCTCCTTTCCTGAAAACACGCGGTCGGACCTTTTTGTCGAACGCCCTCTTCATTCTCTGTTGGTACAACTAACCGTGGCATAGTGCCGTGATTCGTTTTTCCTCGATCAGATTCAATTCGTCATGTCAACTTTGACACCATTCAGCTTCGGTGAGCTTAGCTTCCATCAATACCCGGATTGATGGGATCTCTACTTCTATGGGGAGAACTGCCTCCATGCCGTATACTAGAGAGAAAGGGGTTGCCCCTGTTGAAGTATGGACAGATGTGCGATAACCATGAAGAGCAAAGGGTAGCATCTCGTGCCGATCTTTGTAGGTTACAACCATCTTTTGAACGATCTTCTTGATGTTCTTGTTAGCCGCTTCTATCGCTTCGTTCATCTTGGGTCGGTAGGGAGATGAGTTATGGTGTTCGATCTTGAACTCTGCACACAACTCTTTCATCATCTTATTGTTCAAGTTAGATCCATTATCAGTAATGATCTCGCTTGGAACACCATAACGGCAGATGATATTGTTTTTGATAAATCGGACCACCACTTGTCGGGTTACATTGGCGAATGACGCTGCTTCGACCCACTTGGTGAAATAGTCAATGGCTACCAGGATGAACCGATGTCCGTTTGAAGCCTTGGGCTCAATCAAACCAATCATGTCGATTCCCCATATAGAAAAAGGCCATGGGGAAGAGAGAACTTTGAGATGTGATGGCGGTACATGAATTTTGTTGGAGTATATCTGACACTTGTGACACCTCCTCATGTACTTGTAGCAGTCGGATTCCATTGTCAACCAATAATACCCGGCCCTGAGAATTTTTATCGTCATTGTGTGTCCGTTGGCATGAGTGCCAAAGGATCCTTCATGAATTTCTTTCATAAGCATGTCTGCTTCGGGTCTGTCGACGCATCGGAGCAAGACCATGTCAAAATTTCTCTTATAGAGAGTGTCACCGCTCAGGAAGAAGTTTCCAGCCAATCTTCTGAGGGTTTTCCTGTCTTTTCTGAGTGCCTCAGATGGGTACTCTTGTTTCTGAAGGAAGCATTTGATATCGTGATACCAAGGTCTGTCGTCTATGACTGCTTCAATCGCGAAGATGTAAGCGGGCCGTTCAAGGCGCATTATGTCGATCTTAGGTATGTCATTCCATCGACCTACACTGATCATGGAAGAGAGAGTGGCTAATGCATCAGCCATGTGATTCTTATCACGAGGGATGTGATGAAAGTCGACTCTGTTGAAGAAGGGTAACAACCTTCTTGCATAGTCTTTGTAAGGAATCAATCCTGATTGGTATGTGTTCCAATCTCCTTTTATCTGGTTAATAACCAAGGCTGAGTCACCATATACGTCCAAGTTTTTGATCCTTAAATCAATCGCGTCTTCGAGACCCATGATACATGCTTCGTATTCGGCCTCGTTGTTCGTACATTTGAACGTAAGTCTGGCAGTGAAAGGAATGTGGGAACCCTGAGGGGTAACAATGATTGCCCCAATTCTGTTTCCATAATGATTGACTGCTCCGTCAAAGATAAGTCCCCACTGGGAACCTGGTTCTGGCCCTTCACTGGGTAGCGGTTCATCGCAATCTTTCATCTTTAGATACATGACATCTTCGTCTGGGAAGTCAAACCCGATTGATTCTTGATCGTCAACCAGTTGATGAGCCAAATGATCGGCTAAAATACTTCCTTTAACGGCTTTTTGAGCGTGGTACTCTATGTCATATTCTGATAGTAACATCTGCCAATGGGCAATCCTTCCCGTGAGAGCAGGTTTTTCGAAAACGTACTTGATTGGATCCATTTCGGAGACCAACCAAGTAGTATGACGAATCATGTACTGGCGAAGACGTTTGGCTGCCCAAGCCAAAGCGCAACAAGTTTTCTCAAGCATTGTGTACCGAGTTTCGCAGTCGGTGAATTTCTTGCTTAGATAGTAAATGGCAGACTCTTTCCGTTTAGTTTCGTCTTGTTGGCCAAGTACACATCCCATTGAGTCCTCTAGGACTGTGAGGTAAATGATTAGTGGTCTTCCTTCCACTGGAGGTGATAGAATCGGAGGATTCAACAGATATTCCTTGATACTGTCGAAGGCGATTTGGCAATCATCTAACCAAATGCAATCCTGGTTCTTTTAGAGTAATTTGAAAATCGGCGCGCATGTGGCGGTCATTGGGAATATGAATCTGGAGATGTAGTTCAAACGTCCCAGGAATCCTCTGACTTGTTTTTCAGTTTTCGGAGAAGGCATTTCTTGAATGGCCTTGACCTTGTCAGGATCAACTTCAATTCCTTTCTGGCTAACGACGAACCCTAGTAGTTTCCCTGAACGGACACCGAAGGTGCACTTGTTGGGATTCAAGCGGAGCTTGAATTTTCTTAGACGTTTGAACAATTTTGACAGATGTTCAACGTGCTCATCCTCTGTTCTTGATTTTGCAATCAAATCATCGACATATACCTCGATTTCCTTGTGTATCATGTCATGAAACAGAGTAGTCATGGCCCTTTGATAGGTTGCCCCGGCGTTCTTCAAACCGAACGGCATTACCTTGTAACAAAAGGTACCCCATGGGGTAATGAACGAAGTTTTCTCCATGTCTTTCGGCGCCATTTTGATCTGGTTATAGCCCGAGAATCCATCCATAAAGGAGAATACTTTGAACTTTGTTGTACTGTCAACCAGCATGTCAATGTGTGGTAAAGGAAAGTCGTCCTTTGGACTTGCCTTGTTCAGATCTCTGTAATCGACACACATTCTGACCCTTCCGTCCTTTTTGGGAACGGGTACGATGTTGGCTAACCATTGAGGATATTCAGATGTAGCAAGGAAACCCGTGTCGATCTGTTTCTGTACCTCCTCTTTGATTTTGATGGCCATGTCCGGGTGAGTCCGTCTCAACCTTTGCTTTACTGGCGGACATTCCGATCTCAACGGTAAGTGATGTTCCACGATGCTGGTATCCAACCCTGGCATATCCTGATAGGACCAAGCGAATACATCGGGGAATTCTTTGAGAAGCTTTATCAAACCCTCTCTGGCAGTTGGACTGAGCAATGCTCCGATCCTGATTTCTTTTCTCTCTTTTTTTGAACCCAAGTTTACCGTTTCCAACGGCTCTCTGTGAGGTTCGATGGACCTTTCCTCTTGTCTGAGTAGTCGGGAGATCTCTTCTGGAATTTGGTCGTCATTTTCTTCTTCAGCCTCGAATACCGGGAACTCAAAGTTGGAAGAAGGCATCGGATCGTATGTTCCAACGGGGTATAAAACAAGCAATCTGCATGACGTGATGATTCGTGTTTAAAAGAGATAGAGAAAATGTAAGTGTGTGCAGTGTTTTGATTTTACTGCTTGTTTTTATTATTGAATGTTTTTTAGGATTACCATTTTCTGAAAAAGCAAAAAGAGAAAACAGCAATTAATGCGGAAATTACAGAACGACGTTATTTTATTAATGAACAAGTCGAATCTTGAAACTACAGCCCTATAAAACAAAACTCTGTCGCTTCGGGCAAAGCGAAGAGGGAAATTTACAGAAAGCGAGCCCTATCAAAATATCCGTTTCACCTGGGCAGGGTGAAAGGTTAAAGATGGCAATTACTTTGACTGACGAACGACCTTCGGAACATCGACGGCAACCCATTGGCGGCGAACTCCTTGGTGAATCACAAAGTCTGGCACCTTCCTTGATTTGTCTTCAGAAATGACGCTGATTTCTGGTGGAGCAGGATCATTGGAATCTGTCTCCCAGGCAGAATTGTCGTAGGAGGATTCCTCTGTTGCATTTTGCATAGCATTTGTGCTCTCAGCTGTATCTCCCCATCCAGTCGGATGGATGTCTTCGAGCCTGATACGAGAACTTTCGGGAGCAGTGTACCTGACCATATAGTCGTATTTTCCACTTGGTTGTCCCAGGGTGTCCCACACTTCTGTGGAACTGGAGGAATCATCCCTCTTGATGACGTTGACCTCGGGAAAAGCATAGTTGATGAATTCATGTCCTGCAAACGTTGCGAATTCATCTTCATGTTGAGTAGTTTCTGAATGACCTGAGTGTTGATCCCATGACATAGTGGGGACACAGGTATTCTGTTCAATAACGCTCAGCTGAGCTTCATTACTCGGCTGACTTTCTTGCCCCAAGTTTCCTGGGTAAGGCTGCCACATTGGCAGGCCATCCATCGGGCCATAGTAATTGTGATCAAAGCCGTCTTTCATCGAAGTGTCTTCCTCTAATGAATTTGGCGGAGCACGGCATCCTTCCGGATCACAATCTCTATAGATCATTTCGACATCTGATCTTGGTATAAATCTCGGACTTTCTGTAGGAAAGCAAAAAGGCATAGGCACCTCTTCCTGAGACATATAACCGTCCTTGTTAAGGAAGGACTTCCATTCTTCATCTGTGTCAGAGGGATCTTCCTCATTGATAGCATGAACTGTCTGAGACACTGGGTGAAGAAAACCTCCACTGTGGAAGAAGTTTTGAAGGGGATGAAGACTTTCATCGTTGGCGGCTGTCTGGGTACAGGTTGCAGAAAAACCAAGACCCTTCTTTGTTTTATTGTCAATGGGAATGACAAGTCGTCCCCATCCTGTCGTATCGGTACTCTCGACCGCTTTGATAGCATCTTTGTATGAGGAAATCGAGGTTCCTCCTTTGAAATGATTATCCTTGCTCACAGACAGTGCTTGGAACTGAGTTCCAATAACCTCCTCGGGTTCCACACAAGTAGATGATGATAAGTTTCTCACAAGCAAGGCTTGTTCCCCACAAACCGTGACAAGTTGATCATTCTTGACGAACTTTAGCTTTTGTTGAAGGGTTGAAGTAACCGCTCCAGCCTGATGTATCCAAGGTCTTCCTAATAAACAACTGTATGTTGCCCGGATGTCCATGACCTGGAAAGTGATTTGGAAAGTGTGAGGACCAATAGTTATGGGAAGATCCACTTCACCGATAACTGTTTTTCTAGATCCGTCGAATGCTTTGACGACGACCTCGCTGACTCTCATCGGAGGGCCCTTAAATGATAATTGCATCAAAGTGGACTTCGGCATAACATTCAGGGCTGACCCTGTGTCTACCAGTACGTTGGCTAAAGCATCGCCCTGGCAGTTAACTGTAATGTTGAGCGCCATGTTATGACGGCGACCCTCTTCAGGTAATTCTTCATCATTAAATCCCAAATTATTGCAGGAAGTGATGTTAGAGACAATACTATCGAACTGTCTGATTGTTACATCCTGTTCCACAAAGGCTTGCTCCAAGACTTTCTGTAGAGCCTCCCTGTGGGCTTCTGAACTGAGTAATAGTGATAATACTGAGATCTTTGAAGGAGTCTGTAACAGTTGATCAACAATGTTATATTCACTCCTTTGGATGAGCTTTAGCATCTCATCTTTGTCTTTTGAAAAGTCTGGATTACTAGATTGACCGACTGGTGGATCAGGAATTTCTGCCTAAAGTTCCTTTTCTTTGTTGGATTCTCCAACCCCTCGGTTGAAGATTCGACCACTCCGTGTTACACGACTGATGTCTGCAATATTCACGACGGAGGGTAATGGAATTTCCTTTCCATTCTCGATTATTGTTGCACCGTATTTGTAAGGGATTGCCTTAGCTGATTCATACGGTAGTGGCCCCGGTAGATAGATGACTATGGGAACCTTCTGATTTTTCTGACCATCATAAGTAATCTCGATCCGTTCCCGGTTGGGAACTCTAGATTCGTCAAGTAGAGGGATGATGGCAAAAACATCCCTGGTCTGGTGACGACCAGAGATGGTGACAACATCCTCAACTTGATCGGCAAGGTAATTCGGCGACCAAATGATGGGTTCTGAACCTGGATATGGACGAATTTCTCCGTGATCGACCTGATCCTGAAGAGCGGCTTTCACAAGGTAACACCCTTGGTTACTTTCCGAACAGACGCTGCAACTATCATAGTTGTGTGGTGGCACCTGGCCACGCCCACTTTGAATGCAATGTAACCTCACTAGGTTACCTTCCATTGATCGGACATCCTGACTTTGACGACGAGTATGATTCCTGTTATTGATACTAATCTGCTGAGTATCTTCGTCCATATAGATTGGCATCCACCTGTGATTTAACAAGTGCTGAAGTGCCTCCTGGACAAGGGTACAACCTCGATCGTTTTCGCAACCCGCTTTACAGCTTTGATAATCATGTGATATTAAGAATCCAAGTCGGACCTGCTCAGCATGTAACTCTACCAGGTTGGTATTCATCACGCGAATGTCAAAGATCTGAATCATGTTGATTTGATAGGAGTTCCTATCATGGTAGTCTTGGATCCATCCAAGATCCATCTGACGCTGGAGGGTCTCTTGTATGAAAGAGCATCCCTGTTTGTTTACCGAGCAAATCAGACAGGAACTGTAATCGTGCCGCGGCAGATTATGATACTGGCTTTGCCTTGAGTGCATCGCCACCAAGTTGACATTCATCACACGGATGTCGTGGTTTTGAATGACGTTGGAATTCGTGTAAACCATGTTAACTCCACGAACTCGGTGCTCTTGGATCCATCCAAGATCCATCTGTTCCTGTAGAGCTGCTTGCACTACAGAACATCCCTGGTTGTCTTTAGAACAGATATCACACTGGTGATAATTATGAGGTGGCACATGGCCATATCCACTCTGTCTACAATGCATCTTGACCAGATTGGTCTCCAATAAGAGTACATCATGAATTTGATAGACATTGTTAGTCTCTTTCTCAATCAGGTTGACTGCAGCTTTCCTATGTTGAGGCAGCGGGTTCGTAAGAACATTAGGATTCGTATCTTTGAAAGATAAGAGCCCGCTCCTAACAAGCTTTTGCACGTCGGATTTGAAATTGAGGCAAGTCTCAATGTTATGCCCTGAACCTCCTTGATGATAAGGGCATGTCTGTTCCGCTTTAAACCAAAAAGGCGGATTTTCTGGAACTGAAAGGGGAGACTTAGTCTGAATGTGCCCCTTAGCCAGCAGTAACGGAAACAGCTCTGCGTACGTTACGGGTATAGGATCAAATCCTGGTGGCCGTGTTGTACGGTTGTTGTTATATGGAGGACGAGCCTGCTGAAGAGGCTGTTGTGTCCTTTGTTGGTCAGGTTGGCTCTGCGCAACTTGAGGTTGATACATAGGAACAGGCGCGGGGCCGATAGCAGGAGTTACAGCTGCTACTGGCTGATAACTTCACCTTTGCTTTTCGAGAGAGATATTCCCAATATCTTGCTCTTTTTTCTTAGGGAGAGCACTACCATATTTTTTAGTACCGCTCGTCGATCCAGTGTCTTTTACCAAGCGTCCTTCTCGGACGGCTTCCTCAAGACGTACGCCCATGCCGACCATCTCGGTGAAATCACTGGGCGCACTGGCAACCATTCGGTCATAGTAAAATGAGATTAAGGTCTTTAAGAAGATTTTTGTCATCTCTTTTTCCTCAAGAGGTGGACAAATTTGAGCGGCAATTTCACGCCACCTTTGAGCATACTCCTTAAAGGTTTCCTTGTCCTTTTGCGACATTGATCTGAGTTGATCTCTGTCGGGTGCCATGTCCAAATTGTACTTGTATTGTTGGACGAAGGCAGTACCAAGATCTCTGAATGTACTGATCGTAGTATGGTTTAAACCCATGTACCATTTGAGTGCGGCACTGGTTAAACTATCCTGAAAGTAATGAATCAGCAGGTCCTGATTCTCCGTCTGAGCTGACATCCGTCGAGCGTACATCACCAGATGGCTCTGAGGGCAAGAGTTACCCTTGTATTTTTCAAAGTCGGGCACTTGGAATTTGTGCGGGACTTTCACATTTGGGACCAAGCAGAGGTCTGCGGCGTCCTTTCCAAATATATCCTGACCGAGAATGGCTTGCAGCTCTTTCTGCATTTCCAAGAACTGCTCCTGGAATTCCTCCATTCTGTCAAACATAGTTTCCTTCTTACCAGAAGGTGTCTGTGGAATCTGTCCTTCCGGGACAGTGTGCACCACAGGGGGGTGGTACCGTGACTACGGCAGTAAGTCTTGGCGCCTTTCGAAGTTTGTAACCTTCAGGAGTCTTGAGTATGCCCCTGGCATCTTCGCTTTCCCGAAGTTTGTAACCTTCAGGCCCAACGGCTTCTGCTGCGATTCCCTGATCTTCAGTGATCGGCGGAACATATCCTTCCGGGATATAGTTAACAGACATGCCCCAAGGACGATCTTTCGGCATTTGATACCTAGGATCATACTTTTCTATGATGGGCGTTGAGGTGATCTCTGAGATCACGGTTCTTTGTAGCTGAGCTTCTGCCATGGCTTGCATGTCGTTACGAAGCTTTCTCATATCCTCTCTCAGAGCGTCGATCTCTTCTTTCAACCCTCTGTTTTCTTCCTCAAGATCATCCATCCTTTTCTGACGATTGGCCCGAGTATTATACGAATGAGACAGTTTGACTCTAGAACTGAGACACAAACGTGAGATTCGTAGGTAAGGAGAATACGCGATGTGAGAATGATGAATGCAATGATTATATTAATTGTTTTTAGGTTTAATCAAAATAAACTTCGACAATTAGATTTCAAATATCAAACAGTGGGGAAACCCCTTTTTATTGAATTCCAAAGGATTACAGAAATGGGAATACAGTAGATTACAAAGTGCAGAAATAGAAACCTAAACTAATGGGTCCCGAGTCCTCTTCTTTGACCGGGGCGCTTGGGCCGTTGTCGGGTTGTCATTCCTTTGCCAGGTGAAAGGAGCGAGCAAATTCCTTTGGTCATCTTGATTCTCTATAGCATGCTGCTCCAAAATTTCAATCAGAGCATCTTTCTCTTTTAGTAGTTGCTGTATTTGGATACACTCTCCGTCGAGGGTGCGGTACTTGTTCTTCCAAGACCTTCTTTCCTTTTGAACTTTGTTGAGAGTAACCCGAAGCTTTTCAGTTTCCGTCATGAAGTACATGACAGTTTCCCTCGGCGGAAGAATTCCGTAACGAGGATAAGGCATCCTTAGCTTGAGAGCTCTAGTTTGTACCCAGTGGAGATAAGGCTCCACCGAGACACAGTCCGGTTTTCCCAGAGACTCTCGTCCTATCTTATGAACATGTTTCCAAGCTTGCACTATTTCCATCTTTAGTGCTCTGTCGTTTTCTCCTTCCTTGAAGAAAAGACCTTCCAGATGAACACCCAGTGGGATGTGTCTCATCGGGTATCCAAATTGACGAAGAACTAATATCGGATGATAGTTGATTCCTCCTTTAATTCCTATGAGGGGTACGCTGGGGAAGTTTCCACAACGATCAATGATTCTAATTTCCTCATAAATCCTATTACACCAATCTATATTGGAATTGGTGAGAGACATGATCTTCTGCGACCAACGTAAGACACTCTTGCAATCACAAAAAGCAGCAGACTTGGGCAAGTGAGAGATAAACCATTTGTAAAGCAAAGGTACACAACATGTGATCTCCCCTCCGCTGTACAAATTTCCCAAGTGTACAGAATGATACGCATCTGCGAGCAAAGTCGGCACAGGGTTTCCAATGAGAAAAACCTTAATAACGTTGATATCGATGAAGTTATTAATGTTAGGAAACAAAAATAACCCGTAGGTGAGCAAGACAAAGATGCTTTCAAAAGCAGTCGTGATCCCTATACTAGCGAAGTACAAGGCTTTCTTTGTCAAGAACTGGGCTGGCAAACCTTGGATGCCACCCTTAGTGGTCATGTGAGTCCTGACCTCAGACTCGTCCAAATGAATTGCTATTGCAATAGTCTGATTCTTTGGAATTTCTCCCAGTCCAGAAAATGGAGCTCGATCAGTGATATGTAAATCAGTCAGATGAGAATACTCCTCCAGCGTTGGTGCAAGCTGGTAATCCGGGAATGTGAAACGGTGATAAACCGGATCGTAGAATTGAATGAGCACGTCCATGATCCCCTTAATCACATGGACTCTTAACAGTGGTAGCAAACCACCGTGCTTGGCTCTGAAAGCCTCTGGGTTAACGATCATCCTTGCTAACTTTCTCAAATCCCCTAATTTTGGAACCTTGAAGGTATACTGGTGAGTTCTTCTTCTACCGAAATCCATTAGCGTAATCCTCTTCTCTGATATTTGCAATCACAGTCTTAGTTTAATTTGAAAAATAGAGAGACTAGAAGAGAAAGTTTTTTGAATGTTTTAATGTTTTTTAGATGAATGCATGAATGCAACACACAAAAACATAGAAAAAACATGGGGTCAGAGGGTCGTTGTCATGAAGTCAAGGCTCTACCCATCCCCAAAGGTTTACACTAAGGTGATTTTTGTACCTGTACTCATTACCATCAGCTCCTCCCAGGAAGGCAAGACAACAAGCGGATCGCCAACGAGTTGTGTGCAATCTTAGAGTAAGTGCTATTCACCGAGAATAGATCACCAGCCTCAAATGAGGGTAGTATCGCGTAACAACTATTTCCGATAGCTTCCGCACTACGAAAGGGTTTGGCTTTTCTAGGTGTATACTCATTCTCACCACATGCGGCATCACACGCATTCCCATTAGCAGAAAAATAAACACGTATAGCAATTAGGAAAAGTAGTATATATATTTGTCCTAATCATCCTAGACTTTTAAAGCTAAGAATCCTAAGTTCCTGACAGAAATGGGTTCCCCGGCGGAAGCCCCAATCTGTGGTTCCCTGCCTAAGAGATGGACCAGTATAGGTCAATCTTTCTCTTTGATAGAGTTCCCATTTTCCGTAGAAAACGGGGATGATGCCCTAAGGCAGAAAAGGAGACTCCCCAGCAGAGTCGCCATTTGTGTAATTTTTCACACAAGAGAAGTAGAAAGAAAGGAACGGGCCCCACGGTGGGCGCCACTTTTCTGTAGCGAGCGATTTTGGACGCGGTTCTTAAGCGCTGGTCGCTCTCTGCGGTTTGAGCTTAAAACTACAGGTCGATTCATTTTTTATCCTATTGTGAGCTGAATAAGGAAGGGAAATAGATGTCTCCAATTAACCCTGCTTTGCATACTGAGTTTAAACAGCGGTCTGTTAGGTTACGAATGCTATCAATGTGGGGGGCCTTTGTACTGGTTATTTGTATTTTCGCCAATACTATTTTCTTTCTTTCTAGGAATTTCTAGCGGGGAACAAGGATCAGGATGTTAGGACTGATGCTTTTGAGTTACTGCTTTTGATTGACTGAGATATGGGATTTGGGTTTTTTGTTGATTGCGCTCGCTAAGATCTTTTCTTTCGATCTTATGCCTACGTATTCCCGTTTACCGAAACAGGGAAATCAGAGCGTTCGTAGTTCCTCCTATTCTATGGGAGGAAATTGGTTTTTGGTGTCTTGTTCAAAGCCCAAGACGTGAAGCGAAAGGTGATTTGTATCCTGTTTAAAGCCCAAGATGTGAAGCTGAAAGATCTATTTGTGTCTTGTTCAAAGCCCAAGACGTGAAGCTGAATGACCTCGACTTTAGAGAGAATTTGTCATCTCTAATGAGGGGAGAAGGAGAATTACTTTAACTGGGATACGCGGATCCGTGCAATGCCATAATTTCCAAAGAAAGGGTTTTAACCTGAAGGAGAAGACTTTAACTCAGTATAGAGAAATGCCATCTTTCCTTAGGAATTTCTCATGCTAAAAGAGGGACAGTGGCATGGATGTAGATGATCCAGAGGCTTGCCGCTTACAGTGATTAGATGAAGGGAAAGGAGTTGTTGATGTTTGTACACTGTGAACGAGGCACAGCTTTGATGCTAAAAGGTTAATTGGATTAACCAGTGGTTTTCTTATACAAAGCCTAAGAGGAGGCTAATTTCCGCTAGGAAAATCATTATACAAAGCCTAAGAGGAGGCTATTTTATGTCTCGTACAAAGCCCGAGAGAGAGGCTAAAAGGGTTCGACTCAGTGGGGCATATCGTTATACAAAGCCTAAGAGGAGGCTAGCAAAGAGTTGACTCAGTTGGAGAATCTTTTATACTCAGTAAGAGAGTGTTTTTGTATCTCGTACAAAGCCCGAGAGAGACGCGAAAAGGTTGTTTTGACTCAACTGGGGAGAATTTTGGTATCTCGTACGAAGCCCGAGATGGAGGCTATTGTAACTGTTTCAGTTGAGTGACAGATCCAATATACTGATTTTAAAAGAGAAAATCAGTTCTTATATGAGTAATACTGTACCCAGGGGTTTGATTTGAGGATCAGGGATATTTCCTTCTCTTTGAGGAAACAGGAAATCCAAAGGGGTGTCGAGACTGTCCGAGTCTGCAGGTTTCCTTCCTATTTAACGAAGGGGGCTTGAGAATGTCTTTGAGACTCAAGGAAGTTAGACTGTCCGTGTCTAGAGTTTTATCTTTTGTACTATGCTGTGAGAAACAGTAGTAGACTCTATGAAAGGACTGTTCTATGAGGATGACTAGGTTCTATTCTTATACCTCTAGGAGGTCGTCGGGACAATTTGTACGAAGCCCAAGAGGAGGCTGGAAACTTTTAAGAAGTCGACGGGTCCTTGTACGAAGCCCAAGAGGAGGCTATCATTCCCGGAGGAAGAGATCATTATACGAAGCCTAAGAGGAGGCTGAGAATACTTCTAAGAAGCCGTAGTGTCCTTGAATAATGCCCAAGAGGAGGCCGATGCTTTTAAGAAGCCCGTGGGTCTTATCATCTCCTTTCCATTAGGAGAGATAACTCTTTTAAAGATAAAAACCACTGGTAAACGTGCAAGGTTTACTATCCAGCGACTTTTAACCTTTGAAGAGGGTTCCTTAGTTAAGGTCCAAGATTATGACCGTAATGGGTACCCAAACCCCGAGACATTCAAGGCAAGCTATCCACAAGGAATAGATCAAGTCAGGAAAGTTCGAGAATTTGGGAGAAACTCAAAGATGCCATTCACGGAGAATACATTCATCTTGGGGAGTAGAGCTTCTTGACGATTCCTAAGGAGGACAGCCGAAGAGAAGACTGTGTCTGGTGCTCCTATTGGGGATCTAGGCGTCTATTTCTACGAATAAATGAAACGGCGTCACCTAGTTCTAGACGTAGTTGCCGGGGAAACTCGAAATATCTATACTATTATTACACAGTAGATATGAGTTTATGAAAGGAGACTTACAGTGAGCAGCCCCACAATACAGTTTATAATATGAAAGCAGTAAATAAAAGCGATAACCACTTACTCAGTTGGAGTGCTTCCATGCTGTTTGGTTAGTTGTTCAACAAAGAAAGATTAAAAACATCAGTATATTCAAAATCAAAGGAGAAATTGCTTTGAAAAAGAAAGATTTGGGGCTTACAGCTCAAGGAGAGGCCCAGGGTTTTATCAGTGAGCGCACTGTTTGACTTTGTACAGCGGGACTTATACAAGTGACTGGGGCCCAAAATGGTTTTCTGTACAAAGGGATGGGTCTTACACTCTCTCAAGAGGCCCAAAAAGGTTTAAAGAAAGAGTGGGGCTTATAACACGAGGGTAGGCCCAAATGATTTTTCGTTTAAAAATGGCGATCGCGCCGAGGTTTTCTTTTAACGCAGAGGGACTTATACAATAAGTGAGGCCCAAAATGTTTTGGTTAAAAGGGGGATTGGGTCTTACACTCTAATAGAGGCCCAAAGTGTTTTGAATGGGTCTTATAGCTCAAGGAGAGGCCCAAATGATTTTTATTTTTAAACGGGCGACGATCGCGCCGTTTACTTGTACAGAGGGACTTATACAATGAGTGAGGCCCAAAAAGTTTTTGTACAAGGGGGGATGGGTCTTACACTCTCTCAAGAGGCCCAAAAAGTTTTGAAAATGATTTATGAAGGTTGAATTAATCCAAAACCCTAATTTGTTTTCAAAATGTATTTAATTGAATAAAAATTCAATTAAAATGATCAAAAATTGTTTAACACATGGAAAACAAATTGTGATCTTGGATTAATGCTTCAAAAATTAAGTATTGACCTACAAAATAATTAGAAAGCATTAAAAATTGCAAAATCAATGTAGAAAAAATATTTAAAATGCCAAAAACAATGAAAATATTAATTCTTTACAAAAATATCAATTATATGAAATAAATAATATTTTTGGGATTTTTTTATAAAATAAAATATTTTAACATTTTTGTGAATTATTAAAAAAAGAATCAACTCAAAATCATTAAAACTCAGAGAGAAATTAATTTTTGAATCAATTAAACAAAATCACAATATTAAAATATTTGAATTTATGAAAATGGCGCCAAGAACAACACCAAGAACACGCGCGTTTTTCTGGGTTTCTCAGATTTTCACTTTCTATCCAATTTCCATGAATACGTAATCATATCATGCAATCCACATATCATTATGCTCGTTTCAACCTCACGATCATGTCTATGTACTTTAATTTCATTTAAATTAAACATACAACAAGAAATCACGAAGAGACCTCAAGAACCCTAATTTCTGCATGAAGGCTAGGATTTTTGATACACGATTCAAACAATGCAATTAATTGAGGGAAAACATTCCATGCATGATTATGAACATATGGCCAAATTATTGTGCGCGGAAATATGCATAGATTGAGGGATGCCCAAGTTTAGGCTTACCTCCAAGTCGTGACAGCAAGAGCAGATGTGATTTTGAGTTGGAGGTGTTACAGACAAGTTGTGATGATCTGGACAGCTTCCCTACACCATATGAAGTGTGTTTGAACACTTGGATTGAATTGAAATGGACTGGATCAGTTTATGGCATCTCAGCTGCAACTTCACTTCAAACTTGTGTGGATGGCAAGTGATTTTGAGATTTTGATGCTCCAGATGTTATGTGAGTGTTTGATCAGCTCATATGTGATGTATGTGAGGTGTGTGAGTGATTGGTTTGTGCAGAATTGCTCTCAAACTCAAAACCCGATAGCTACCTTGCCAAGAAAGGCATTTTTGCCAAGAGAAAGAGATTTTGAGGAAAGCATCTGTTAGATGGCTTTGGTGTACTCAAACTGACCACAATTGAGCTCTATTTATAGTAGAGTAAGTTTGTTTTGCAAGGAATAGTGCATGGCAGCTGGTAAGTAGGTTTGGCCAATGTTAGCAAATGAAAATCCAAGTCTCCTCTAGCCATTGACTAGAGGTTAGGGCACAGAGCTTTGGTCCCCTTCGTCTTGGATAAGTCTTGACTGATTTCAGATGAGAATGGCTCAGTTCATGCCACCTTGATGGTTCCATTGAATGCCTCATTCCAAATTTGAAGTCTTGTCCCTATTTTGGCCATTCTAGGTTCAACATGCTATTTCTTGTTCCATGGACTTTGGAGGCTTGGCTCAGTGATTGTCCCCTTTAGATTCAATCCTCTGAGGTGTCCAAGTGGATAGGAGCAATTGAATTTGGCTGATTTTGGCAAATCGACTAAAGTTGCAAATTCTGCCTTGCCTTGACAGATTTCAGCAAGGCAACTTGGCAATGTTGTATCTCATGGTATAGGTTGAATTTGGCAATGTTCTTGGCCATTTTGAAAGCTCTTACATGATATAACAACTGTTTGAATAAGTTTGGTTTTGATCTCTTTTGATTCCAAGTGAAAAATCCCCCTACATTTGGCAAAAAGTGAGGCAGAATCTGACTTAGTGAAAATTTCACTAAGTGTTGGAAAAAGTGACATTTTCACTTTTTAGCCACTTTGATCACTCCATAACTCAAAATCCTTAATGAATTGGAATGACTTGTAGTTGAAGTTTTTGTAGGTGATAATGAGGCTACAAATACATCTTTGGATGAGAAAAAATGGCCTTGTGGTTTAGGAGTTATGGTCCTCCAAAGTTGGTACCTTTGCCACTTTATTTTTAACTTAGAAAATTTTCTAAGTTTTATGGTTACCCCTTTTACAAGTTATCTCACTTTTCTTGATTTTTCTTGATGAATGATGATTCAAATCATACATTAACATCATTTTAGGGTTAAAAATCCATTTTCGTGAAAAATCTCAAAAAGTCAAAGTTGACTTTTAGTGCACAGTTGACTTTTTATCAGATGAATTCCAAACTGTGCAATTCTTCAGGAAATCATGTCCTTGACCTAAATCAAACTTGATGGACATGTTCCATGGGTGTCATAGGGTATATTCAATCATGTATTAGGGTTTGGGAGCATGTCCTGGTCAAAAGTCAACTTAGGGGTGAATTAGGTCAAGAAACCCTAATTCCTGATTTTTGATGAATGCATCCCCTGAGGCAAAATTGACTTGATGCATGGGTTCATGAGGTTCCATGAAGCATATTAGGTTATGTTTTGGATCATTGCCTTGTGCCCAGATGAAAATTTCCATCTGGAGGCCCTGGTCGACCAAAACCCTAATTTGGTGATACAGTCGATCTTGAGACTTGATCCACCTAGAAGGGAGCAACTTTGTGCTTAATCCTTGAAGTGGGAGCCCTTTTTGATCCATTGTGGATATTTGAGAGATTAGAAAAGTTGAAGATCATGTTATTTCTTGATTGATCCTTTGTCTAAGCACTCAGAGAGGGCTTGAAACCCTAATTTTGATTGTATTGGATGCTCACCCATCTTTGGGGAGACTGATGAAGCATGATGGTTCATCCATATTGTGATGATGATTTTCACAATGATGGGAAATCTAAGTGGTCAAAATTTGGGGTATTACAACACTCTCTAAAGAGGCCCAAAAAGTTTTAAAGAAAAAGAGTGGGGCTTATAACACGAGGGTAGGCCCAATTGATTTCTCGTTAAAAATGGCGATCGCGCCGAGATTTTCCTTTTAACGCAGAGGGACTTATACAATAAGTGAGGCCCAAATGATTTTGGTTAAAAGGGGGTTAGGTCTTACACTCTAATAGAGGCCCAAAAAGTTTTGAATGGGTCTTATAGCTCAAGGAGAGGCCCAGGGTTATTTTGAAAAGGCGACGATCGCGCCGTTTATTTTTTACGGTATCGGGACTTATACAATGCACTGAGGCCCAAAAATTGTTTGGTCAAAAAAAGATTGGGTCTTACACTCTATTAGAGGCCCAAAATGTTTTGAAAATGATTTATGAGGGTTGAATTAATCCAAAAACCCTAATTTGTTTTCAAAAATGTATTTAATTGAATAAAAATTCAATTAAAAATGATCAAAATTGTTTAACACATGGAAAACAAATTGTGATCTTGGATTAATGCTTCAAAAATTAAGTATTGACCTACAAAATAATTAGAAGGTATTAAAAGTTGCAAAATCAATGTAGAGAAAATATTTAAAATGTCAAAAACAATTAAAATATTAATTCTTTGCAAAAATATCAATTATATGAAATAAATAATATTTTTGGGATTTTTTGATAAAATAGAATATTTTAACATTTTTGTGAATTATTAAAAAAAGAATCAACTCAAAATCATTAAAACTCAGAGAGAAATTAATTTTTGAATCAATTAAACAAAATCACAAAATTCAAATATTCAAATTTGGAAAAATGGCGGCAAGAACAAGCTGAAGAACATGCGCGTGTTCTGAGATTCTCAAATTTGCATTTTCTCTCCAATCTCACTGAATACTTAATCATATCATGTAATCCACATATCATTATGCTCGTCTCAACCTCACGATCATGTCTATAACACTTAATTTCATTTAAATTAAACATAAAACATGAAATCACGAAGAAACCTCAAGAACCCTAATTTCTGCATGAAGGCTAGGATTTTTGATACATGATTCAAATAATGCAATTAATTGAGGGAAAACATTCCATGCATGATTATGAACATATGGCCAAATTATTGTGCGAGGAAATATGCATAGATTGAGAGATGACCAAGTATATGCTTACCTCTAATCCGTGACAGCAAGTGCAATGTGATTTTTGATTTGGAGGTGTTACAGATGAGTGGTGATGATCTGGACAGCTTCCCTACACCCTATGGAGTGTGTTTGAATGCTTGGACTTGATTGAAATTGGCTGGATCACTTCATGGCATCTCAACTGCTCTTTGGTTAAAACCTTGAGTAATTGACTGGTGATTCTGAGAAATCAGTGTTCCAGTTGTTGTTTAAGTGTTTGATCAGCTCATATATGATGTATATGAGGTGTGTGTGTGATTGGTTTGAGTGGAATTGCCCACTAGCTCAAAATCCGATGGCTACCTTGCTAAGAAAGGCATTTTTGCCAAGAGAAAGAGATTTTGAGAAAGGCAAGTGTTGTAGGCCTTTGGTGTACTTAAACTGAACACCATTGAGCTCTATTTATAGTAGAGCAAGTTTGTTTTGCAAGGAATAGTGAATGGCAGCTGGTAAGTAGGTTTGGCCAATGTTGTCCAATTTAAAATGCAAGTCTCCTCTAGCCATTGACTAGAGGTTAGGGCACAGAGCTTTGGTTCCCTTGGTCTTGGATAAGTCTTGACTTATTTCATATGAGAATGGCTCAGTCCATGCCACCTTGATGCTTCCAATGAATGCCTCAATCCAAATTTGGAGTCTTGTCCCTAGTTTGGCCATTCTAGGTTCAACATGTTATTTCTTGTTCCATGGACTTTGGAGGCTTGGCTCAGTGATTGTCCCCTTTAGATTCAATCCCTAGATGTGTCCAAGTGGATAGGAGCATTTGAATTTGGCTGATTTTGGTAAATCGAGCCAAAATGCAAAATCTGCTTTGCCTTTGACAGATTTCAGCAAGGCAACTTGACAATGTCATATCTCATGGTGTAAGTTGAATTTGGCAATGTTCTTAGCCATTTTGGATAGCCCTTACATGATATAACAGCTGTTTGAACATGTTTGATTTTGATCTCTTCTGATTCCAAGTGAAAAATGTCCCTACATTTGGCAAAAGTGAAGGCAGATTCTAACTTAGTGAAAATTTCACTAAGTGTTGGAAAAAGTGACATTTTCACTTTTCAGCCATTTTGATCACTTCATAACTGAAAATCCTTAATGAATTGGACTTAGGTCTAGTTGAAGTTTTTGTAGAGGGTAATGAGGGCTACAAATCCATCTTTGGATGAGAAAAAATGGCCTTGTGGTTTAGGAGTTATGATCCTTCAAAGTTGGTACCCTTGCCACTTTATTTTTAACTTAGAAAATTTTCTAAGTTTTTATGGTTACCCCTTTTACAAGTTATCCAACTTTTCTTGATTTTCCTTGATGAATGATGATTCAAATCATACATTAACATCATTTTAGGGTTAAAAAACCATTTTGGTGAAAAATCTCAAAAAGTCAAAGTTGACTTTTGTGCATAGTTGACTTTTTATCAGATGAATTCCAAACTGTGCAATTCTTCATGAAATCATGTCCTTGACCTAAATCAAACTTGATGGACATGTTCCATGGGTGTCATGGGGTATATTGAATCATGTCCTAGGGCTTGGGAGCATGTCCTAGTCAAAAGTCAAAGTTACAGTTGACTTTTTCCTTAAAACCCTAATTGTGGTGCAGATGAAATTGAGACTTGTTGCTCAAGCTTCTTGGATTAATCCATTGTTACAAATGGATCAATATAGCCCATTAGAGACCCTCAAATCCTCTCTCGAGGTCTTGGCTCTTGATTTTCCCTAAAAGTTAACTTAGGGGTGAATTAGGTCAAGAAACCCTAATTCTTGATTTTTGATGTATGCATCCCCTGAGGCAAATTTGACTTGATGAATGGGTCCATGAGGTTCCATGGAGCATATTAGGTTACGTTTTGGATCCTTAGCTTGTGCCCAGATGAAATTTTCCATCTGGAGGCCCTGGTCGACCAAAACCTTAATTTGGTGATACTGGCGATCTTGAGACTTAATCCACCTAGAAGGGAGCAGCCTTGTGCTTAATCCTTTAAGTGGGAGTCCTCTTGATCCTTTGTGGATATGTTAGAGGCTAGACAAGTTGAAGATCATGTCATTCCTCGATTGATCATCTGTCTAAGAGCTCTGAGAGGGCCTAAAACCCTAATCTTTGATAGTAGTGAATGCTCAACAACCCTTGAGGTATTTGATGAGGCATGAGGGTTCATCCATATTTTGATGATGATTTGCACAATGATGGGACATCTTAGTGGTCAAAATTTGGGGTATGACTGATGCCCCTATTTAATCTTCTTGGACCCGAAGGTGAGAATGACGAAGGTATTCGGGCATTCGGGGTGCAAGAGGATTAAATATCGGAATACCCAAAATTTTGATGGTAGTTATGAATGGTAGCTTGCGCATTCAACTTCTTCTGCTAAGCAAGGATGCTTAGAAAAGGTAAACTTCCCCTCGATCTTGGTCTTCGGCCAAGGAACTGGTCTTAGTTGCGGAAACAAACTTCCCCTCGATCCTGGTTTCCTACCAAGGAACTGGTCTCAGTTTCTGATTTAAACTTCCCCTCGATCCTGGTTTCCTACCAAGGAACTGGTCTTAGTTTCTGATTTAAACTTCCCCTCGATCTTGGTTTCCTACTAAGGAACTGGTCTTAGTTTCTTTTGTCAATAAACTTTATTGACAAGGGACGCTATTTGTAGCGGATTTTCTTCAAACTTCTCGCCGAATTTTCCTGGTGAGATGCCATTTGCTTCTACTGGGGAAAGTGACTCTCTTGAGAGACTGCTTCCGCTTGGGGTCTTTACATCATACTTTTCTCGGAGATCTTCTCGGAGAAATGCCATATGATGTGATCCAATTTTGAGGTGTCGATGACCTCTTCATCAACGGATTTTCGGAGAAATACTGATGTACTGCCGAACCTTTGCTTAAGAGGCTTCCTCTGGGGATTTTTCTTAATTCGGGAAAGCAAGGATATCATCTTCAATGGCGAAGAGTGACATCTGTTGAAGGTTCTCTGGCTTTTCAGAGGTTCAAGTTATCAAAATGGTCGAGTGCCGACTCTGATCTAAAGATACACTGGTGGCGATGTTGTTCAGACACAACGTTTCCTGACGAGGAAAGAACTGACAACTCGATTGAGAGAACTCCTATCACTAAGGGACAAGACCGGCTAAAGTGATAGCGATGCAATATGAAATGTAAATGTAAATCAAATGCATGATGTATGTATGTATATGCTGACAAAACTGACGCGACATACAAACCAAAAGATGAACATGACTGGATACTCGGCCATCGCGGGGCGTGTAGAGATATCGTTGGTTCAAGATAGCAATTCCACCTTGCTTAGGAGAGATAGTCCCTGCGGGGAATACCATTGATCGGGCTTAGGAGATAAGAACTCGGCCGAGATGTGTCAGACGAAACAAGGTCTCTGACACAGTTGATCCTTCATTCCGACGTACTGGGTTAGAAGGAGTACTTTAATCCTGCACTTTGAGGTTCGAACGTCTTTGGAGACGCAATCGACATTCTTTCAATGTTCAACAGTCAAAAGAAATGCCATCTTTATTTTTAAAAGCAGACAAAGTTTAACAAGTAAATTCATTTTGTTTTATTTCAAGAATCATTAATCATGTTAACAACGTCGTTCTGTAAAGCTAAAACAAATAAGAATTACAAACAAAAGCACACGGGCTCAAATTTTATTGATAAGATGGAGATCAGCCAAACGCATGATTCCAAAGAGTATATACAAAGTTTGAAAATGGTAATTTACAGGGAAAAGGGCTACGTTGAAACATAACGACCACTATCCTTCTACCAACTTTGAATTCGGGACACCCTGGGCTTTTGTCGAAGATGACCTTGACTGGAATTTTCCTTCAATGGATGGTGTAACTGCCGCTGAGGGACTTGCCTCTGTTGAACATAGTTACTTGCCATTATCCCTAATTTTTGTCTGGATTGTACTTTGATGTTTCCAATCCACCGGGATGATTTTTTTCATGTCTCTAACTTTTTCCTGGACTGGCCCTTCGGGTTTTCAATCCACCGAGACTTTTTTTTTTTTTTTTTAGTTTAGGCGTAGTATTTCTTGACTACATCAACATTCGTGGGGTAGGCAAATTCCTCTCCGTCCATGGTTTCAAGTCTCAAGGCGCCGCCTGAGAAAGCTTTCGTGACCACATAGGGGCCATCATAATTTGGAGCCCACTTGCCCCGAGAGTCAGTGAGAAATGATTGTATCTTCTTGAGCACAAGGTCTCCTTTCCTGAAGATACGGGGTCGGACCTTTTTGTCGAACGCCCTCTTCATTCTCTGTTGATACAACTGACCGTGGCATACTGTCGTGATTCATTTCTCTTCGATCAGGTTTAATTCGTCGTGTCGACTTTGACACCATTCAGCTTCGGTGAGCTTAGCTTCCATCAGTACTCGGATTGATGGGATCTCTACTTCTATGGGGAGAACTGCCTCCATACCATATACTAGAGAGAAAGGGGTTGCCCCTGTCGAAGTGCGGACAGATGTGCGATAACCGTGAAGAGCAACGGGTAGCATCTCGTGCTAGTCTTTGTAGGTTACAACCATCTTCTGAACAATCCTCTTTATGTTCTTGTTAGCCGCTTCTACCGCTCCGTCCATCTTGTATCGGTAGGGAGTTGAGTTATGGTGTTCAATCTTGAACTCTGCGCACAACTCCTTCATCATCTTATTGTTTAAGTTAGATCCATTATCAGTAATGATCTCACTTGGAACACCATAACGGAAGATGATATTGTTTTTGATAAATCGGACCACCACTTGCCGGGTTACATTAGCGTACGACGCTGCTTCGACCCACTTGGTGAAATAGTCAATGGCTACCAGAATGAACTGATGTCCGTTTGAAGCCTTGGGCTCAATCATGCCAATCATGTCGATTCCCCATATGGAAAATGGCCACAGGGAAGAAAGAACTTTGAGATGTGATGGCGGTACATGAATTTTGTCGGAGTATATCTGACACTTGTGACACTTCCTCATGTACTTGTAGCAGTCGGATTCCATGGTCAACCAGTAGTACCCTGCTCTTAGAATTTTTCTCGCCATTGTGTGTCCGTTGGCATGAGTGCCAAAGGATCCTTCATAAATTTCTTTCATCAGCATTTCTGCTTCAGGTCTGTCGACGCATCGGAGCAAGACCATGTCAAAATTTCTCTTATAGAGAGTGTCACCACTCAGGAAGAAGTTTCCAGCCAATCTTCTGTGGGTCTTCCTATCTTTTCTGAGAGCCCCATGTGGGTACTCTTGTTTCTGAAGGAAGCATTTGATATTGTGATACCAAGGTTCGTCATCTATGACTGCTTCGATCGCGAAGATGTAAGCGGGCCGTTCAAGGCGCATTATGTCGATCTTAGGTATGTCATTCCATTGACCTACACTAATCATGGAAGAGAGAGTGGCTAATGCATCAGCCATGTGATTTTCATCACGAGGGATGTGATGAAACTCAACTCTGTTGAAGAAAGGTAGCAACCTTCTTGTGTAGTCTTTGTAAGGAATCAATCCTGATTGGTATGTGTTCCAATCTCCTTTGATCTGATTGATAACCAAAGCTGAATCACCATATACGTCCAAGTTTTTGATCCTTAAATCAATTGCTTCCTCGAGACCCATAATACAAGCTTCGTATTCGGCCTCGTTGTTCGTACACTTGAATGTAAGTTTGGCAGTGAAAGGAATGTGGGTACCCTGAGGGGTAACCATGATTGCCCCAATTCCGTTTCCATAATGATTAACAACTCCGTCAAAGATTAGTCCCCATTGGGAACCTGGTTCTGGCCCTTCACTGGGTAGCGGTTCCTCACAATCTTTCATTTTTAGATACATGACATCTTCGTCTGGGAAGTCAAACCTGATTGATTCTTGATCGTCAATCGGTTGATGAGCCAAATGATCGGCTAAAATACTTCCCTTAACCGCTTTCTGAGTGTGGTACTCTATGTCATATTCTGATAACAGCATCTGCCAACGGGCAATCCTTCCCGTAAGAGCAGGTTTTTCGAAAACATACTTGATTGGATTCATCTCGGAGATTAACCAAGTAGTGTGACGAATCATGTATTGGCGAAGACATTTGGCTTCCCAAGCCAAAGCACAGCAAGTTTTCTCAAGCATCGTGTACCGAGTTTCACATTCGGTGAATTTCTTGCTCAGATAGTAAATGGCACACTCCTTCTGTTTAATTTCGTCTTGTTGGCCAAGTACATATCCCATTGAGTCCTCTAGGACTGTGAGGTAAATGATCAGTGGTCTTCCTTCCACTGGAGGTGATAGAATCGGTGGATTCAATAAGTATTCCTTAATATTGTCGAAGGCAGTTTGGCAATCTTCTGACCAAACCCAATCCTGGTTCTTTTTGAGTAATCTTGAAAATCGGCGCACAAGTGGCGGTCATAAGGAATATGAATCTGGAGATGTAGTTCAACCGTCCCAGGAATCCTCTGACTTGTTTTTCAGTTTTCGGAGAAGGCATTTCTTGAATGGCCTTGACCTTGTCAGGATCAACTTCAATTCCTTTCTGGCTGACGATGAACCCTAAGAGTTTCCCTGAACGGACACCGAAGGTACATTTGTTGGGATTCAAGTGGAGTTTGTACTTTCTCAACCGCTCGAATAGTTTTGACAGGTGGGTCACATGCTCCTCTTCTGTTCTATATTTAGCAATCATATCATCGACATATACCTCGATTTCTTTGTGTATCATGTCATGAAACAGAGTAGTCATGGCCCTTTGATAGGTTGCCCCGGCATTCTTCAAACTGAACGGCATTACCTTGTAACAAAAGGTACCCCATGGGGTAATGAATGAAGTTTTCTCCATGTCTTTCTGGGCCATTTTGATCTAGTTATAGCCCAAGAATCCATCCATGAAGGAGAAAATTTTGAACTTTGTTGTGCTGTCTACCAGCACGTCAATGTGTGGTAAAGGAAAGTCGTCCTTTGGACTTGCCTTGTTCAGATCCCTGTAATCAACACACATTCTGACCTTTCCGTCCTTTTTGGGAACGGGTACGATGTTGGCTAACCATTGAGGATATTCAGACGTAGCGAGAAAACCCGCGTCAATCTGTTTCTGCACCTCCTCTTTGATTTTGATGGCCATGTCCGGGTGAGTCCGTCTCAACCTTTGCTTTACTGGCGGACATTCCGATCTTAACGGTAAGTGATGTTCCACGATGCTGGTATCCAACCCTGGCATATCCTGATAGGACCAAGCGAATACATCGGGGAATTCTTTGAGAAGCTTTATCAAACTCTCTCTGGCAGTTGGACTGAGCAGTGCCCCAATCCTGATTTCTTTTCTCTCTTGCTCTGAACCCAAGTTTACCGTTTCCAATGGTTCTTTGTAAGGTTCAATGGACATTTCCTCTTGTCTGAGTAGTCGGGAGATCTCTTCTAGAATTTTGTTGTCATTTTCTTCTTCAACCTCGAATACCGAGAACTCAAAGTTAGGAGAAGACATTGGATCGTATGTTTCAACGGGGTGTAAAACAAGCAATCTGCATGACGTTATGATTCGTGTTTAGAAGAGATGGAGAAAATGCAAGTGTGTGTAGTGTTTTATTTTTTACTGCTTGTTTTTATTTGAATTGTTTTTTAGGATTACCATTTTCTGAAAAAGCAAAAAGAGAAAACAGCAATTAATGCGGAAATTACAGAACGACGTTATTTTATTATGAACAAGTCGACTCTTGAAACTACAGCCCTATAAAACAAAACTCAATCGCTTCGGGCAAAGCGAAGAGGGAAAATTTATAGAAAGCGAGCCCTATCAAAACACTCGTTTCACCTGGGCAGGGTGAAAGGTTAAAGATGGCAATTACTTTGACTGACGAACGATCTTCGGAACCTTGACGGCAACCCAATGGCGGCGAAATCCTCGGTGATTCACAAAGTCTGGCACCTTCCTTGATTTGTCTTCAGAAATGACACTGATTTCTGGTGGAGCAGGATCATTGGAATCTGTCTCCCAGGCAGAATTGTCGTAGGAGAATTCCTCTGTTGCATTCTGCAGAGTATTGGTGCTCTCAGCTGTATCTCCCCATCCAGTTGGCTGGATATCTTCGAGCCTGATACGAGAGCTTTTGGGAGCGGTGTACTTGACCATATAGTCGTATTTTCCACTTGGTTCTCCCAGAGTGTCCCAAACCTCTTTGGAACTGGAGGAGTCATCCCTCTCGATGACGTTGACCTCAGGAAAAGCAAAGTTGATAAACTCAAGTCCTGCAAATGTTGCGAATTCATCTTCGTGTTGAGTAGTTTCTGAATGACCTGAGTGTTGATCCCATGACATGGTGGGGACACAGGTATTCTGTTCAATGACGGTCAGCTGATTTTCATTGTTCGGCTGACTCTCTTGCCCCAAGTTTCCTGGGTAAGGCTGCCACATTGGCAGACCATCCATTGGGCCATAGTAATTGTGGTCAAAGTTGTCTTTCATCGGAGTGTCTTCCTCTAATGAATTAGGCGGAGCACGGCATCCTTCCGGATCACAATCCCCGTAGATCATTTCAACATCTGATCTTGGTATAAATCTCAGACTTTCTGTAGGAAAGCAAAAAGGCATAGGCACCTCTTCCTGAGACATATAACCGTCCTTGTTAAGGTAGGACTTCCATTCTTCATCTGTGTCAGAGGGATCTTCCTCATTGATAGCATGAACTGTCTGAGACACTGGGTGAAGAAAACCTCCACTGTGAAAGAAGTTTTGAATAGGATGAAGACTTTCATCGTTGGCAGCTGTCTGGGTATAGGTTGTAGAAAAACCAAGACCCTTCCTTGTTTTATTGTCAATGGGAATGACAAGTTGTCCCCATCCTGTCGTATCGGTACTCCCGACCGCTTTGATAGCATTGTTGTATGAGGAAATCGAGGTTCCTCCTTTGAAATGATTGTCCTTGCTCACCGACAGTGCTTGGAACTGAGTTCCAATAACCTCCTCGGGTTCTATACCAATAGATGATGATAAGTTGCTTACAAGAAAGGCTTGTTCTCCACAGACTGTGACAAGTTGATCGTTCTGAACGAATTTTAGCTTTTGGTGGAGGGTCGAAGTAACCGCTCCAGCCTGATGTATCCAAGGTCTTCCTAATAAACAACTGTACGTTGCCCGGATGTCCATGACCTGGAAAGTGACTTGGAAAGTGTGAGGACCAATAGTTATGGGAAGATCAACTTCGCTGATAACTATTTTTCTGGATCCGTCAAATGCTTTGATGACGACCACACTGACTCTCATCGGAGGGCCTTTGAATGATAATTGCATCAAAGTGGACTTCGGCATAACATTCAGGGCTGACCCTGTGTCTACCAGTACGCTGGCTAAAGCATCGTCCTGGCAGTTAACTGTAATATTGAGCGCCATGTTATGACGGCGACCCTCTTCGGGTAATTCCTCATCACTAAATCCCAAATTATTGCAGGAAGTGATGTTAGAGACAATGCTATCGAATTGTCTGATTGTTACATCCTGTTCCACAAAGGCTTGCTCCAAGACTTTCTGTAGAGCCTCCCTATGCACTTCTGAACTGAGTAACAGTGATAATACCAAGATCTTTGAAGGAGTCTGTAACAGTTGATCGACAATGTTGTATTCACTCCTTTGGATGAGCTTCAGCATCACATCATTGTTTTTTGAAAGGTCGGGATTACTGGATTGACCGATTGGTGGATCAGGAGTTTCTGTCTAAAGTTCCTTTTCCACGGTTGAAGATTCTACCACTCCGTGTTACTCGACTGATGTCTGCAATGTTCACAACGGAGGGTAATGGAATTTCCTTTCCATTTTCAACTGTCGTTGCACCGTATTTGTAAGGGATAGCCTTAGTTGATTCATACGGTAGTGGTCCCGGTAGATAGATGACTATGGGAACCTTCTGATTTTTCTAACCATCGTAAGTAATCTCGAACCGTTCCCAGTTGGGAACTTTAGATTCGTCAAGTAGAGGGATGATGGAAAAAACATCCCTGGTCTGGTGACGACCAGAGATGGTGACAACATCCTCAACTTGATCGGCAAGGTAATTCGGCGTCCAGTTGATGGGCCCAGAACCCGGATATGGACGAATTTCTCCACGATCCACCTGACCCTGAAGAGCTGCTCTCACAAGGTAACACCCTTGGTTACTTTCCGAACAGACGCTACAACGATCGTAATTATGTGGTGGCACCTGGCCACGCCCACTTTGAATACAATGTAACCTCACTAGGTTACCTTCCACTGATCGTACATCCTGACTTTGACGACGAGTAGGATTCCTGTTACTGATACTAATTTTCTGAGTATCTTCGTCCATGTAGATTGGCATCCACCAATGATTTAACAAGTGCTGAAGTGCCTCCTGGACAAGGGTACAACCTCGATCGTTTTTGCAACCTGCTTTACAGTTTTGATAGTCATGTGATATTAAGAATCCGAGTCAGACCTGCTCAGCATGTAACTCTACCGGGTTGGTATTCATCACGCAAATATCGAAGATCTGAACCATGTTGATTTGATAGGAGTTCCTATCATGGTAGTCTTGGATCCATCCAAGATCCATTGACGCTGGAGGGCCTCTTGTATGAAAGAGCATCCCTGTTTGTTTACCGAGCAAGTCAGACAGGAACTGTAATCGTGCCGCGGCAGATTATGATATTGGCTTTGGCTTGAGTGCATCGCCACTAAGTTGACATTCATTGCACGGATGTCGTGGTTCTGAATGACGTTAGAGTTCGTGTATACCATGTTAACTCCACGAACTCGGTGCTCTTGGATCCATCTGAGATCCATTTGTTCTTGTAGAGCTGATTGCACCACAGAACACCCCTGGTTGTCTTTAGAGCAGATATCACACTGATGATAATTATGAGGTGGCACATGGCCATATCCACTCTGTCTACAATGCATCTTAACCAGATTGGTATTTAACAAGAGTACATCGTGAATTTGATAGACATTGTTAGTCTCTTTCTCAATCAGATTGACAGCAGCCTTCTCATGTTGAGGCAGCGGGTTCGTAAGGACATTAGGATTCGTATCTTTGAAAGATAAGACCCCGCTCCTAACAAGTTTTTGCACGTCGGACTTGAAATTAAGGCAAGTTTCTATGTTATGCCCTGACCCTCCTTGATGGTAAGGGCAAGTTTGATCCACCTTAAACCAAAAAGGCGGATTTTTTGGTACTGTAAGAGGAGACTTAGTCTGAATGTGCCCCTTAGCCAGTAGTAACGGAAATAATTCTGCGTATAACATGGGTATAGGATCAAACCCTGGTGGTCGTGTTGTACGGTTGTTGTTATATAGAGGATGAGCCTGCTGAAGAGGCTGTTGTGTCCTTTGCTGATCAGGTTGGCTCTGCGCAACCTGAGGCTGATACGTAGGAATGGGTGCAGGGTTGATAGCAGGAGTTACTGCCGCTACCGGCTGATAACGTCGCCTTTGCTTTTCGAGAGAGATATTCCTAATATCTTGTTCTTTTTTCTTAGGGAGAGCACTACCGTATTTTTTAGTACCGCTCGTTGATCCAGTGTCTTTTACCAAACGTCCTTCTCGGACGGCTTCCTCAAGACGTACGCCCATACCGACCATCTCAGTGAAATCACTGGGCGCACTGGTAACCATTCGGTCATAGTAAAATGAGCTTAAGGTTTTTAAGAAGATCTTTGTCATCTCTTTTTCTTCAAGAGGTGGACAAATTTGAGCGGCAATTTCATGCCATCTTTGAGCATACTCCTTAAAGGTTTCCTTGTCCTTTTGTGACATTGATCTGAGTTGATCTCTGTCGGGTGCCATATCCAAATTGTATTTGTATTGTTGGACGAAGGCAGTGCCAAGATCTCTGAATGTGCTAATCGTAGCACGGTTTAAACCCATGTACCATTTTAATGCGGCACCGGTTAAACTATCCTGAAAGTAGTGAATCAGTAAATCCTGATTCTCCGTCTGAGCTGACATGCGCCGAGCGTACATCACCAGATAGCTTTGAGGGCAAGAGTTACCCTTGTACTTTTCAAAGTCGGGCACTTGAAATTTGTGCGGGACCTTCACATTAGGGACCAAGCAGAGGTCTGCGGCGTCCTTTCCAAATAGATCCTGAACGCGAATGGCTTGCAATTCTTTCTGCATTTCCAGGAACTGCTCCTGGAATTCATCCATTCTATCGAACATAGTTTCCTTTTTACCAGAAGGTGTCTGTGGAATCTGTCCTTCCGGGACAGTGTGCACCACAGGGGGTCGTACCGTGACTACGGCAGTGAGTCTTGGCGCTTCCCGAAGTTTGTAACCTTCAGGAGTCTTCATCATGCCCCTGACATCTTCGCTTTCCCGAAATTTGTAACCTTCAGGCCCAACGACTTCTGTTGTGATTCCCTGATCTTCAGTGATCGGCGGAACATATCCTTCCGGGATATAGTTAATAGGCATGCCCCAAGGACGAACTTACGGTATCTGATACCTAGGATCATACCTCTCCACTATAGGCGTTGAGGTGATCTCTGAGATCACAGTTCGTTGTAGCTGAGCTTCTGCCAAGGCTTGCATGTCATTACGAAGCTTTCTCATATCCTCTCTCAAAGCATCGATCTCTTCTTTCAACTCTCTATTTTCTTCCTCAAGATCATCCATCCTTTTCTGACAATTGGCCCGAGTATTATATGAATGAGACAGTTTGACTCTAGAACCGAGACACAAACGTGAGATTCGTAGGAAAGAAGAATACGCGGTGTGAGAATGATGAATGCAATGATTATATTAATTGTTTAATGGTTTAAGCAAAATAAACTTCGACAATTAGATTGCAAATATCAAGCAGTGGGGAAACCCCTTTTTATTGAAATTTAAAGGATTACAGAAATGGAAATACGGTAGATTACAAAGTGCAGAAACAGAAACCTAAGCTAATGGGTCTTGAGTTCTCTCTGAAGAGAAATCAGGCGTTGATTCTGGTATCTTCCTTTTCTTTGACCGGGGCTCTTGGGCCGTTGTTGGGTTGTCATTCCTTTGCCAGGTGAAAGGAGTGAGCAAATTCCTTTGGTTGTCTTGATTCTCTACAGCATGCTGCTCCAAAATTTTAATCAGAGCCTCTTTTTCTTTCAGTAATTGCTGTATTTTGACGCACTCTATGTCGAGGGTGCGGTACTTATTCTTCCAAGACCTCCTCTCCTTTTGAACTTTGTTGAGAGTAACCTGAAGCTTTTCAGTTTCCGTCATGAAGTACATGACAGATTCCCTTGGCGGAAGGATTCTGTAACGAGGATAAGGCATCTTTAGCTTAAGAGCTCTAGTCTGTACCCAATGGAGATAAGGCTCCACCGAGACACAGTCTGGTTTTCCTAGAGACTCTCGTCCTTTCTTATGAACGTGCTTCCAAGCGTGCACTATTTCCATCTTAAGTGCTTTGTCATTTTCTCCTTCCTTGAAGAAAAGACCTTCCAGATGAACACCCAGTGGGATGTGTCTCATCGGGTATCCAAATTGACGGCGAACCAATACCAGATGGTAGTTGATTCCTCCTTTAGTTCCTATGAGGGGTACGTTGGGGAAGCTTCCAAAACGATCAATGATCCTAATTCCCTCATAAATCCTATTGCACCAATCTATATCAGAGTTGGTGAGGGACATGATCTTCTGCGACCAACGTAAGGCACTCTTACAATCCCAAAAAGCAGCAGACTTGGGCAAGTGGGAGATAAACCATTTATAAAGCAGAGGTACACAACATGTGATCTCCCCTCCGCTGTACAAATTCCCCAAGTTTACAGAATGATACGCCTCTGCGAGCAAAGTCGGCACAGGGTTTCCAATGAGAAAAACCTTAATGGAGTTAATATCGACGAAGTTATTGATGTTGGGGAACAAAAATAACCCGTAGGTGAGCAAGACAAAGATGCTTTCAAAAGCAGTCACGTTTCCTATACTGGCGAAATACAGGGCCTTCTTTGTCAAGAACTGGGCTGGTAAACCTTGTATACCACCCTTAGTGGTCATGTGAGTCCTGACCTCAGACTCGTCCAAATGAATTGCTCTTGCAATGATCTGATTCTTTGGAATTTCTTCCAGTCCAGAAAATGGAGCTCGATCTGTAATGTGTAGATCGATCAGATGAGAATACTCCTCCAGCGTTGGTGCAAGCTGGTAATCCAAGAATGTGAAACAGTGATAAACCGGATCATAAAACTGAATGAGCGCATCCATGATTCCCTCAATCACATAGACTCTTAACAGTGGTAGCAGACCCCCGTGCTTGGCTCTAAAAGCCTCAGGGTTAGTGATCATCCCTGCCAACCTTCTCAAATCCCCTATTTTTGGAACCTTGAAGGTATACTGGTGAGTTCTCCTTCTACCGAAATCCATTAGCGTAATCCTCTTCTCTGATATTTGCAATCACAGTCTTAGTTTAATTTGAAAAACAGAGAGACTAGAAGAGAAGTTTTTTGAATGTTTTAATGTTTTATTAAATGAATGCATGAATGCAACACACAAAAACATAGAAAAAACATGGGGTCAGAGGGTCGTTGTCATGAAGTCAAGGCTCTACCCATCCCCAAAGGTTTATACTAGGGTGATATTTTGTACCTGTACTCATTATCATCAGCTCCTTCCAGGAAAGCAAAACAACAAGCGGATCGCCAGCGAGTTGTAAAGCAATCTTAGAGTAAGTGCCATTCACCGAGAATATATCACCAGCCTCAAATGAGGGTAGTATCGCGTAACAACTATTTCCGATAGTTTCCGCACTACGAAAGGGTTTGGCTCCTCACCTTCACGGACTTAACAACCGGCCCATTGTCTAGGTGAGAGAATGGGTTGCGTTGGTCAGCCTCCACTGAGGTTGATGGTCGACCTCATCACCATCACTTATCTTAAGTGTATACTCAATCTTTCCACATACGGCATCACCCGCATTCCCATTAGCTGAAAAATAAACACGTATAGCAATTAGGAAAAGCGGTATATATATTTGTCCTAAACATCCTAGACCTTTAAAGCTAAGGATCCTAAGTTCCTGACAGAAAATGGGTTCCCCGGCGGAAGCCCCAATATGTGGTTTTCACATAAGTGAAGAGAAGGAAGACCGTGCATAGATCTAACTTTTACAGGCCCCACGGTGGGCGCCATTTTTCTGTAGCGAGCGATTTTGGACGTGGTTCTTAAGCGCTGGTCGCTCTCTGTGGTTGAGCTTAAACTACAGGTCGATTCATTTTTTATCCTATTGTGAGCTGAATAAGGAAGGGAAATAGATGTCTCTCTGAGGTTACGGATGCTATCAATGTGGGGGGGGCATTGTACTGGTTATTTGTATTTTCGCCAATACGGTTTTCTTTCTTTCTAGGACTTTCTAGCGGGGAACAAGGGTTAGGATGTTATGACTGATACTTTTTGATAGGTATGTGAGAGTATGGGATTTTGGTTTTTTGTTGATTGTGCTCACTAAGATCTTTTCTTTCGATCTTATGCTTACGTATTCCCGTTTACCGAAATAGGGAAATCAGAGCGTTCGTAGTTCCTCCTATTCTATGGGAGGAAATGGTTGTTTTGGTGTCTTGTTCAAAGCCCAAGACGTGAAGCGAAAGGTAGTTTGTATCTTGTTCAAAGCCCAAGATGTGAAGCTGAAAAGTCTATTTGTGTCTTGTTCAAAGCCCAAGACGAAGCTAAAGGTTTCGTCTTTAGAGAGAATTTGTCATCTCTAAAGAAAGGGTTGTATGTCACAACTGTTTATAAAGGAGAATTACTTTAATCGGGATACGCGGATCCTAGCAATGCCATAATTTCCTTTAAAGGGGATTTTAACCTGAAGGAGAAGACTTTAACTTAGTGTAGAGCAATGCTATCTTTCCTTAGGAATTTCTCATGCTAAAAGAGGGACAGTGGTGTGGATGTAGATGATCCAGAGGCTTGCCGCTTACAGCGATTAGATGAAGGGGAAAAGAGTTGTTGATGTTTGTGTACTGTGAACGAGGCACGGCTTTGATGCTAAAAGGTTAATTGGATTAACTAGTGGTTTTCTTATACAAAGCCTAAGAGGAGGCGATTTGTATCTCGTACAAAGCCCGAGAGAGAGGCGAAAAGGTTTTGACCCGACGATGGAGTCTTTTGGTATCTCGTATAAAGCCCGAGATGGAGGCTAAAAGTTTGATTGGCTCAACAAGAGAGCCTTTTTTGTATCTCGTACGAAGCCCGAGATGGAGGCTAAAAATGTTTGACTCAACAAGAGAGTCTTTGTATCTCGTACGAAGCCCGAGATGGAGGCGAAAGGGGTGATTTACTCAACGAGGGAGTCTTTTATGTGTCTCGTACAAAGCCCGAGAGAGAGGCTAAACGTTGTTTGACTCCACTGGGGAGAATTTTGGTATCTCTTACGAAGCCCGAGATGGAGGCTAAACGTTTGCTTTGCTGGGAAGAATCATTGAACAAAGCCCAAGAGGAGGCTATGGTTACTGTTTCAGTTAAGTGATAGGTCCAGTATACTGATTTTTAAGAGAAAATCAGTTCTTATATGAGCAATACTGTACTCAGGGATTTTGATTCAAGGATCCGGGTTATTCCTCTTCTTTAAGGAAGCGGGAAATCTGAAGGGTATTGAGACTGTCCGAGTCTACGGGTTTCCTTCCTATTCTTGAAGGGGTCACTTGAGAATGTCTTTGAGACTCAAGGAAGTTAGAATGTCCGTGTCTAGGGTTTTATCTTTCTACTATGTTTGGAGAAACAGTAGTAGACTCTTTGAAAGGACTGTTCTATGAATATGACTAAGTTTTGTTCCTATACCTCTAGGAGGTCGTCGGGACAATTTGTACGAAGCCCAAGAGGAGGCTGGAAACTTTTAAGAAGTCGGCGGGTCCTTGTACTAAGCCCAAGTGGAGGCTATTATTCCCGGAGGAAGAGATCATTATACGAAGCCTAAGAGGAGGCTGTGAATACTTCTATGAAGCCGTAGGGTCCTTGTACTAAGCCTAAGAGGAGGCGAGGGTTGCTTTTAGGAAGCCTGTGGGTCCTTGTACGATGCCCAAGAGGAGGCCGATGCTTTTAAGAAGCCCGTGGGTCCCCAAACCCCAAGAAATTCAAGGCAAGCTATTCACGAGGAATAGATCAAGTCAGGAAAGTCCGAGAATTTAGAAGAAACTCAAAGATGCCATTCACGGAGAATACATTCATCTTTGGGAGTAGAGTTTCTTGACGATTCCTAATAAGGACAGCCGAAGAGAAGACTGTATCTGGTGATCCTATTGGGGATCTAGTTGTCTATATCTAAACGAAACGACGTCACTTAATTCTAGACGTAGTTGCCGGGGAAACTCTAAATATCTATACTATTATTACACAGTTGATATGAGTTTATGAAAGGAGACTTACAGTGAAACAGCCCCACAATACAGTTATATATATATGAAAGCGGTAAATGAAAGCAATAACCACTTACTCGGTTGTAGAGCTTCCATGCTGTTTGGTTAGTTGTTCAACAAAGAAAGATTGGAAACAACAGTATATTCAAAATCAAAGGAGAAAGTGCTTTGAAAAAAGAAAGATTTGGGGCTTACAGCTCAAGGAGAGGCCCAGGGTTTTATCAGTGAGCGCACTGTTGAATTTGTACAGAGGGACTTATACAAGTGACTGAGGCCCAAAAATTATTTCTGTACAAAGGGATGGGTCTTACACTCTCTCAAGAGGCCCAAAAAGTTTTAAAGAAAAGGAGTGGGGCTTATAACACGAGGGTAGGCCCAATTGATTTCTCGTTAAAAATGGCGATCGCGCCGAGATTTTCCTTTTAACGCAGAGGGACTTATACAATAAGTGAGGCCCAAATGATTTTGGTTAAAAGGGGGTTGGGTCTTACAATCTAATAGAGGCCCAAAAAGTTTTGAATGGGTCTTATAGCTCAAGGAGAGGCCCAGGGTTATTTTAAAAAGACGACGATCGCGCCGTTTGTTTTTGACGGTATCGGGACTTATACAATGCACTGAGGCCCAAAAATTGTTTGGTCAAAAAAAGATTGGGTCTTACACTCTATTAGAGGCCCAAAATGTTTTGAAAATGATTTATGAGGGTTGAATTAATCCAAAAACCCTAATTTGTTTTCAAAAATGTATTTAATTGAATTAAAATTCAATTAAAAATGATCAAAATTGTTTAACACATGGAAAACAAATTGTGATCTTGGATTAATGCTTCAAAAATTAAGCATTGACCTACAAAATAATTAGAAGGTATTAAAAGTTGCAAAATCAATGTAGAAAAAATATTTAAAATGTCAAAAACAATTAAAATATTAATTCTTTGAAAAAATATCAATTATATGAAATAAATAATATTTTTGGGATTTTTTGATAAAATAAAATACTTTAACATTTTTGTGAATTATTAAAAAAAGAATCAACTCAAAATCATTAAAACTCAGAGAGAAATTAATTTTTGAATCAATTAAACAAAATCACAAAATTCAAATATTCAAATTTGGAAAAATGGCGCCAAGAACAAGCTGAAGAACACGCGCGTGTTCTGAGATTCTCAGATTTGCATTTTCTCTCAAATCTCACTGAATACTTAATCATATCATGTAATCCACATATCATTATGCTCGTCTCAACCTCACGATCATGTCTATAACACTTAATTTCATTTAAATTAAACATAAAACATGAAATCACAAAGAAACCTCAAGAACCCTAATTTCTGCATGAAGGCTAGGATTTTTGATACACGATTCAAACAATGCAATTAATTGAGGGAAAACATTCCATGCATGATTATGAACATATGGCCAAATTATTGTGCGAGGAAATATGCATAGATTGAGAAATGACCAAGTATATGCTTACCTCTAAACCGTGACAGCAAGTGCAATGTGATTTTTGATTTGGAGGTGTTACAGATGAGTGGTGATGATCTGAACAGCTTCCCTACACCGTATGGAGTGTGTTTGAATGCTTGGACTTGATTGAAATTGGCTGGATCACTTCATGGCATCTCAACTGCACTTTGGTTAAAACCTTGAGCAATTGACTGGTGATTCTGAGAAATCAGTGTTCCAGTTGTTGTTTAAGTGTTTGATCAGCTCATATGTGATGTATATGAGGTGTGTGTGTGATTGGTTTGAGTGGAATTGCCCTCTAGCTCAAAATCCGATAGCTACCTTGCTAAGAAAGGCATTTTTGCCAAGAGAAAGAGATTTTGAGAAAGGCAAGTGTTGTAGGCCTTTGGTGTACTTAAACTGAACACCATTGAGCTCTATTTATAGTAGAGCAAGTTTGTTTTGCAAGGAATAGTGAATGGCAGCTGGTAAGTAGGTTTGGCCATTGTTGTCCAATGGAAATGCAAGTCTCCTCTAGCCATTGACTAGAGGTTAGGGCAAGGAGCTTTGGTTCCCTTGGTCTTGGATAAGTCTTGACTAATTTCAGATGAGAATGGCTCAGTCTATGCCACCTTGATGCTTCCATTGAATGCCTCAATCCAAATTTGGAGTCTTGTCCCTATTTTGGCCATTCTAGGTTCAACATGCTATTTCTTGTTCCATGGACTTTGGAGGCTTGGCTCAGTGATTGTCCCCTTTAGATTCAATCCTCAGATGTGTCCAAGTGGATAGGAGCATTTGAATTTGGATGATTTTGGTAAATCGAGCCAAAATGCAAAATCTGCTTTGCCTTTGACAAATTTCAGCAAAGCAACTTGACAATGTCATATCTCATGGTGTAAGTTGAATTTGGCAATGTTCTTGGCCATTTTGGAAAGCCCTTACATGATACAACAACTGTTTGAACATGTTTGATTTTGATCTCTTCTGATTCCAAGTGAAAAATGTCCCTACATTTGGCAAAAGTGAAGGCATATTCTAACTTAGTGAAAATTTCACTAAGTGTTGGAAAAAGTGACATTTTCACTTTTTAGCCATTTTGATCACTTCATAACTCAAAATCCTTAATGAATTGGACTTAGGTCTAGTTGAAGTTTTTGTAGAGGGTAATGAGGGCTACAAATCCATCTTTGGATGAGAAAAAATGGCCTTGTGGTTTAGGAGTTATGATCCTTCAAAGTTGGTACCCTTGCCACTTTATTTTTAACTTAGAAAATTTTCTAAGTTTTTATGGTTACCCCTTTTACAAGTTATCCAAATTTTCTTGATTTTCCTTGATGAATGATGATTCAAATCATACATTAACATCATTTTAGGGTTAAAAACCATTTTGGTGAAAAATCTCAAAAAGTCAAAGTTGACTTTTGTGCATAGTTGACTTTTTATCAGATGAATTCAAAACTGTGCAATTCTTCATGAAATCATGTCCTTAACCTAAATCAAACTTGATGGACATGTTCCATGGGTGTCACGGGGTATATTGAATCATGTCCTAGGGCTTGGGAGCATGTCCTGGTCAAAAGTCAAAGTTACAGTTGACTTTTTCCTTAAAACCCTAATTGTGGTGCAGATGAAATTGAGACTTGTTGCTCAAGCTTCTTGGATTAATACATTGTTACAAATGGATCAATATAGCCCATTAGAGACCCTCAAATCCTATCTTGAGGTCTTGGCTCTTGATTTGCCCTAAAAGTCAACTTAGGGGTGAATTAGGTCAAGAAACCCTAATTCTTGATTTTTGATGTATGCATCCCCTGAGGCAAAATTGACTTGATGAATGGGTCCATGAAGTTCCATGGAGCATATTAGGTTATGTTTTGGATCCTTGGCTTGTGCCCAGATGAAATTTTCCATCTGGAGGCCCTGGTCGACCAAAACCCTAATTTGGTGATACTGGCGATCTTGAGACTTGATCCACCTAGAAGGGAGCAGCCTTGTGCTTAATCCTTTAAGTGGGAGTCCTCTTGATCCTTTGTGGATATGTTAGAGGCTAGACAAGTTGAAGATCATGTCATTTCTCGATTGATCATTTGTCTAAGAGCTCTGAGAGGGCCTAAAACCCTAATCTTTGATAGTAGTGAATGCTCAACAACCGTTGAGGTATTTGATGAGGCATGTGGGTTCATCCATATTGTGATGATGATTTGCACAATGATGGGACATCTTAGTGGTCAAATTTTGGGGTATGACAGCTATAAATCCTGCTATCAACCCTGCGTATGTTCATACGTATCAATCTCAGGTTGCACAAAGCCAACCGAATCAACAGCAGTATCAGCAAAGGACACAATAACCTCTTCAACAGGCTCGTCCTCAATACAGCAACAACCGTACAATGCGACCGCCAGGGTTTGACCCTATACCCATGTTGTACAGAAAACTATTTCCACTCTTACTGGTCAAGGGGCACGTCCAAACCAGATCTCCTCTTACAATACCTGAAAATCTGCCTTTTTGGTTCAAGGAGGATCAGACTTGTCATTACCATCAAGGAGGACCAGGGAATAACAGAGAAACTGTATCAGTTTCAAATCCGACGTACAAAAGCTTGTTAGGAGCGGGGTCTTATCTTTTAAAGATACGAATCCGAATATTCTCACAAACTCGTTACCTCAACACGAGAAAGTTGCATTCAATTTAATAGAGGGATAGTCTAACGACAGCTATCAAATTCATGATGTACTCTTATTGAGGACCAATCTGGTCAAGATGCATCGCAGACAGAGCGGGTACGGTAATGTACCACCTCATAACTATCATCAGTGTGATATCTGCTCTAAAGACAATCAAGGATGTTCGGTGGTGCAGTCAGCGCTATAGGAACAATTGGATCTCAGATGGATCCAAGAGCATCGAGTTCGTGGGGTCAACATAACTTACACGAATTCCAACATCATTCATAGCCACGACATCCGTGCGATGAATGTCAACCTGGTGGCAATGCACTCAAGGCAAATCCAGTATCATAATCTACCGTGGCACGATTATAATTCCTGTCTGATTTGCTCGGTAAATAATCAGGGATGCTCTTTTGTACAAGAGGCCCTCTAGTGTCAGATGGATCTTGGGTGGATCTATGACTACCATGATAAAAATATTTATCAGATCAACATGATTCAAATCTTCGATATTTGCTTGATGAATACCAGCTTGGTAGAATTACATGCTAAGCAAGTCTAGCTCGATTTTCTGACTTCGCATAATTATCAGAACTGTCAAGGATGTTGTGAGAGTGACCAGGGATGTGCTCTCATTCAAAGAACTTTGCAACACTTATTAAATCATTGGTGGCTTCTGATCTATCTAGATGAAGACACGCAACAAGTGAGTATGATCGGGGGGAACCCTACTAGGCATTATAGTCAGGATGTATGATCAATGGAAACAGACCTAGTGAGGTTACACTATATTCAAAGCGGGCGTGGTCAGGTGCCACCACATAACTACGAGCGCTGTAGAGTCTGCTCAGAGAATAATCAAGGATGCTACCTCGTGCGAGCAGCCCTTCAGAGCCAATTGGACCGTAAAGAGATTCAACCATGTCCAGTTTCGGGGTCCATCAACTTGATGCCCGATTACTTCACTGATCAAATCAAGGATGTTGTTGTAATCTCTGATCACGAGAGGACCAAAGATGTTTGTGCCATCATCCCTTTACTTAACGAATCGAAAGTTCCTAACCAGGAACTGATTGAAGTTACTTACGATAGTCAGAGAAATCAGAAGGCTCCTATAGTTATCTATCTACCAGGACCATTACCGTATGAATCAGCTAAGGCAATCCCTTACAAATACGGTGCAACAATAATTGAGAATGGAAAAGAAATTCCATTACCCTCCGTCGTGAATATTGCAAACATCAGTCGAGTAACACGGAGTGGTCGAATCTTCAACCGAGGAGTTGGAGAACCTAGCAAAGAAAAGGAACCTCAAATAGAAGTTCCTAATCAATCGGTCGGTCATTCCAGTGGTCCCGACCTTTCAAAAAACAACGATGAGATGCTGAAGCTCATCCAAAGGAGTGAATATAACATTATTGATCAACTGTTACAAACTACTTCAAAGATCTCCGTGCTATCACTTTTACTCAGTTCCAAAACCCACAGAGAGGCTCTACAGAAAGTCTTAGAGCAGGCCTTTGTGGAACAGGATGTGTCAATACGACAGTTCGATAGCATCGTCTCTAACATCACTTCCTGTAATAACTTGGGGTTTAGTGATGGGGAATGGCCAGAGGAAGACCAAAGTCACAACATGGCGCTCAATATTACAGTCAACTGCCAGGACGTTGCCTTAGCCAGCGTGCTGGTAGATACTAGATCAACCATCAACGTTATGCCAAAGTCCACCTTAATGCAACTATCATTCAAAGGATCCCCGATGAGGGGCAGTGAGGTCATCGTCAAGGCATTTGACGGGTCTCAGAAAGCAGCTATCGGCGAAGTCGACCTTCCCATAACTATTGGTCCTCATACTTTCCTAATCACTTTCCAGGTCATGGACATCCGGGCAGCGTACAACTGTTTATTAGGAAGACCTTGGATACACCAGGCTGGGGCAGTCACTTTGACACTGCACCAGAAACTGAAGTTCGTCAAGAACGATCAACTCGTCACGGTCTGTGGAGAACAAGCCTTGATCGTGAGTAACCTTTCATTATCCGCTTGTGTAGAACCAGAGGAGGTTGTTGGAACTCAATTCCAAGCACTTTCGATGAGCAATGAGAATCAATCAGAGAAAGGAACCTCGATTTCCTCGTACAGAGATGCTCTCGAAGTGATCAAAAGTAACAGTGTAAAAGGATGGGAACGGCTTGTCATTCCTACTGATAACAAAATAAAGGGTCTTGGTTTTTCTGTAACCTGTACCCAGACTGCTACTAACGATGAAAGTTTTCATCCCATTCAGGACTTCTTCCATAGTGGAGGTTTCCTTCACCCAATGTCTCAAGAAGTACATACCATCAACGAGGGAGTTTCCTCCAATACAGATGAAGAGTGGAAGTCCTATCTTAACGAGAAAGGTTATATCTCTCAGGAAGAGGTGGCTATGCGATTTTACTATCCCGCACAAAGTCCGAGATTTATACCCAGGTCAGATGTCAAAATGATATATAGAGATTATGATCCGGAAGGATGCCGTGCTCCACCAAACTCATTAGAGGAGGACACTCTAATGAAAGACAACTTTGACCACGACTATTATGGCCAAATGGATGGCCTGCCTATCTTACAACCGTATCCAGGAGACTCGGGGCAAGAAAATCAATCGAACAATGAAAATCAGCTGAGCATCATTGAACAGAATACCGACAACCCCACCTTGTCATGGGATCAACACTCAGGTCATTCAGAAAATATCCAGTATGACGATGAATTAGCAAAGCTTGCCTGACTAGAATTCATCAACTATGCTTTTCCCGAGGTCAACGTCATCGAAAGAGATGACTCCTCCAGTTCCAAAGAGGTGTGGGACACCCTGGGACAACCGAGTGGCAAGTTTGACTACTTTGTCAAATACACCGCTCCCGAAAGCTCTTGTATCAGGTTTGAAGACATCCAGCCAACTGGATGGGGAGATTTACCTTAGAGCACAAATACCATGCAAGATACAACAGAAGAGTTCGTCCACGACAACTCTTCCGGGGAGACAGATTCCAATGATCCTGCTCTGCCAGAAATCAGCGTTATTTCTGAAGATAAATCCAGGAAGGTACCAGACTTTGTGATTCACCGAGGAGTTCGCCGCCAATGGGTTGATGTCGATGTTCCAAAGATTGTTCATAAGTCAAAGTAATTGTCGTCTTTAACCTTTCACCCTGCCCAGGTGAAACGGGTGTTTCGATAGGGCTCACTTTCTATAAATATCCCTCTTCGCTTTGCCCAAAGCGACAGAGTTTTGTTTTATAGGGCTGTAGTTTCAAGAATCGACTTGTTTATAAATAAAATAACGTCGTTCTATAATTTTCGCATTTATTGTTGTTTTCTCTTTTCATTTTTTTAGAAAATGATAATCCTAAAAAACAATTCAATAATAAAAACAAGAAGTTTTAAAAAAAATTACACTGCACACACTCTTGCATTCTCTCTATCTCTTCTAAAAACAATCATCACGTCATGCAGATTGCTTGTTTTAAACCCCGTTGAAACATACGATCTGATGCCTTCTCCCAACTTTGAATTTCTGGTATTTGGGGCTGAAGAAGAAGTTGACGACGAAATTCTCGAAGAGATCTCCTGCTTACTCAGACAGGAGGAAAGGTCCATTGAACCTCACAAGGAGCCGTTGAAAACAATCAATTTAGGTTTGAAAAAAGAGAGAAAAGAAGTCAGGATTGGGGCACTGCTCAGTCCAAATGTCAAAGAAACTTTGACAAAGCTTCTCAAAGAATTTCCCGATGTGTTCGCTTGGTCCAATCAGGACATGCCCGGGTTGGATACCAGCATCGTGGAACATCACTTACCATTAAGATCGGAATGTTCGCCAGTAAAACAGAGGTTGAGACGGACTCACCCGGACATGGCCATCAAAATCAAAGAGGAGGTACAGAAACAGATTGACGCGGGTTTCCTCGCTACATCAGAATATCCTCAATGGTTAGCCAACATCATAACCGTTCCAAAAAAGGACGAAAAGGTCAGAATGTGTGTCGATTACAGAGATCTAAACAAGGCTAGTCCGAAGGACGACTTTCCTTTACCACACGTTGACATGCTGGTTGACAGTACAGTAAAATTCAAAGTGTTCTCCTTCATGCATGGATTCTTGGGCTATAATCAAATCAAAATGGCACCGAAAGACATGGAGAAAACTTCATTTATTACCCCATGGGGTACCTTTTGTTTCAAGGTAATGTTGTTCGGTTTGAAGAATGTCGGGGCAACCTATCAAAGGGCCATGACAACTCTTTTTCATGACATGATACACAAAGAAATCGAGGTATATGTCGATGATATGATTGCCAAATCTAAGACAGAAGAGGAGCATGTGGCCCACCTGTCAAAGCTATTCGAGCGGTTGAGAAAGTAGAAACTCTGCTTGAATCCTAACAAGTGCACCTTCGGTGTCCGTTCAGGGAAACTTTTAAGGTTCATCGTCAGCCAGAAGGGAATTGAGGTTGATCTTGACAAGGTCAAGGCCATTCAAGAAATGCCTTCTCCGAAAATTGAAAAACAAGTCAGAGGATTCCTGGGACGTTTAAACTACATTTCCCGATTCATATTCCTCATGACCACGACATGCGCGCCGATTTTCAAATTACTCAAAAAGAACCACGACTGCGTTTGGACAGAAGATTACCAAACCGCCTTCGACAGTATCAAGGAATACCTATTGAACCCACCGATTCTATCACCTCCAGTAGAAGGAAGACCACTGATCATCTACTTAATAGTCTTGGAAGACTCAATGGGTTGTGTACTTGGCCAACAAGACGAAACTAAAAGGAAAGAGTCTGCCATTTACTATTTAAGCAAGAAGTTCACCGACTACGAGACTCGGTACACTATGCTTGAGAAAACCTGTTGTGCTCTGGCTTGGGAAGCCAAACATCTTCGCCAGTATATGATTCGTCACACTACTTGGTTAGTCTTCGAAATAGATCCAATCAAGTATGTATTTGAAAAACCTGCTCTCACGGGAAGAATCGCCCGTTGGCAGATGTTGTTATCAGAATACGACATCGAATACCACGCTCAGAAAGCCGTTAAGGGAAGTGTTTTAGCCGATCATTTGGATCATCAACCGATTGACGATCAGGAATCAGTCAGGTTTGACTTCCCAGACGAAGATGTCATGTATTTGAAAATAAAAGACTGCGATGAACTGCTACCCAATGAAGGGCCAGGACCAGGTTCCCAATGGGGACTAATCTTTGATGGAGCTGTCAATCATTATGGAAATAGAATTAGGGCAATCATCATAACCCCTCAGGGTACCCACATTCCTTTCACCGCCAGACTTACATTCAAGTGCACAAACAACGAGGTCGAATATGAAGCTTGTATCATGGGTCTTGAAGAAGTCATTGACTTGAGAATTAAGAACTTGGATGTATATGGCGACTCAGTCCTGGTTATCAATCAGATTAAAGGAGATTGGAATATATACTAATCAGGATTGATTCCTTACATAGATTACGCAAGAAGGTTATTACCCTTCTTCAATAGAATCGAGTTTCATCATATCCCTCGTGAAGAGAATCACATGGCTGATGCATTAGCCACTCTCTCTTTCATGATTAGTGTAGGTCAATGGAACGACTTACCTAAGATCGACATAATGTGCCTTGAACGGCCCGCTTACACCTTCACAATTGAAGCAGTCATCGACGACAAACCTTGGTATCATGATATCAAATAATTCCTTCAGAAACAAGAGTACCCACCTGGGGCACTAAGGAAAGACAGAAAAACTCTCAGAAGGCTGGCAGGCAGCTTCTTCCTCAGCGATGATACACTTTATAAGAGAAACTTTGACATGGTCTTGCTCCGATGCGTAGACAGACCAGAAGCAAACATGCTGATGAAATAAATTCATGAAGGATCATTTGGCACTCATGCCAACGAACACGCAACGGCGAGAAAAATTCTGAGGGCAGGGTACTACTGGTTGACCATGGAATTCTACTGCTACAAGTACATGAGGAAGTGTCACAAGTGTGAGATATACTCCGACAAAATCCATGTACCGCCTACACATCTCAAAGTTATTTCTTCCCCATGGGCTTTTTCTATATGGGGAATCGACATGATTGGCATGATTGAACCCAAGGCTTCAAACGGACATCGGTTTATCCTGGTAACCATTGATTACTTCACCAAGTGGGTCAAAGAAGCGTCGTAGGCTAATGTAACCCGACAGGTGGTGGTCCGATTTATCAAAAATAATCTCATCTGTCGTTATGGTGTTCCAAGCCAGATCGTTATGGATAATGGATCTAACTTGAATAATAAGATGATGAAAGAGTTGTGCGCTCAGTTCAAGATCGAACACCATAACTCATCTCCCTACTAACCCAAGATGAACGGAGCGGTAGAAACGGATAACAAGAACATCAAGAGAATTGTTCAAAAGATGGTTGTAACCTACAAAGACTGGCACGAGATGTTACCATTTGCTCTTCACGGTTATCGAACATAAGTCTGCACTTCAACAGGGGCAACCCCTTTCTCTCTAGTATATGGCATGGAAGCAGTGCTCCCCATCGAAGTAGAGATCCCATCAATCTGGGTACTGATGGAAGCTAAGCTTACAGAAGCTGAATGGTGTCAAAGTCGACACGACGAACTGAATCTGATTGAAGAAAAGAGAATAACGGCACTATGCCACGGTAAGTTATATCAGCAAAGAATAAAGAAGGTGTTCAACAAAAAGGTCCGACCTCGCGCCTTAAGGAAAGGAGACCTTGTGCTAAAAAAGATACAATCATTTCTCACTGATTCTCGGGGCAAGTGGACTCCGAATTATGACGGCCCCTATGTGGTCAAGAAAGCTTTCTCAGGCGGTGCCTTGAGACTTGCAACCATGGATGGAGGAGAATTCGCCTACCCCACGAATGTTGATGTAGTCAAGAAATACTTCGCCTAAATAATAAAGAAAAAAAAAAGAGAAAAAAAAAACGTCTCGGTGGATTGAAAACTCGAAAGGGCACTCCAGGCAAAAATTAGAGACATAAAGAAAAAATCATCCGGGTGGATTGGAAATCTCAAAGTACGATCCAAGCAAAAGTTAGGGATAATGGCAAGTAACTACATCCAACAGGTAAATCCTCAGTGGCAGTCATGCCATCCATCAGAAAACTCCAGTCAAGGTCATCTTCGACAGAAGTTCAGAATGTCCCGAATTTAAAGTTGGTAGAAGGATAATGGTCGTTATATTTCAATGTAGCCCTTTTCCCTTAAATTACCATTTTCTAACTTTGTAAATACTCTATGGAATCACGCGTTTGGCTGATTTCCGTCCTATAAATAAAATTTGAGCCCTTGTGCTTTTGTTTGCAACTCTTATTTGTTTTAGCTATACAGAACGACGTTTTAATATGATTAACGATTCTTAAAACGAAACAAAAATGAATTTACTTGTTAAAACTCTTCTGCTTTTAAAATAAAGATGGCAATTCTTTTGACTGTTGAACATCAAAATGACATTGATCGCCTCTCCGAAGGTGGTTGAGCTTCAAAGTGCAGAATCAAAGTACTCCTTCTAAACCAGCACGCCTAATTGAAGGATCGGCTGTGTCAGAGACCGTGTTTCATCTGACACCCCCCAACAGAGTTATTATCTCCTAAGCCCGACCAACGGTTGTTCCCCACAAGGACTATCTCTCCTAAGCAAGGCAGAATTGCTATCATGAACCAGTGATACTTTTCATCTTCCACTGTGGCTGAGTATCCAATCGTGTTCATCTACTAGTCTGTGTGTCGCGTTAGTTTTGTCAGCATAAACATACATACATCATGCATTAGTGATTTACATTCACATTCATATTGCATCATTATCACTCTGATCAGTCTTATCCCCTAGTGATAAAAGTCCTCTTGTCAATCGCATTGTCGGTTCTTTCCTCGTCAGGAAATGTTGCGTCTGAACTATCTCTCTCCTCCAGTTTATTTCTGGATTAGAGTTGGCCCTTGACCACTTTGATAACTTGAACCTCTGAAAGACAAGAAGACCGTCAACGAGCATCACTCTTCGCCATTGAAGATGATATTTTTGCTTTCCCGGATTAAGGAAAAATCCCCAGAGAAAACCTCACAACCAAAGGCTCTCAGCAACACATAGATTTTTCTCTCCAGTAGAGTCAATGTTAATGAAGTCACCAGACCTCAAAATTGGGGTACACTGTATGGCATTTCTCTGAGAAGATCTTGAAGAAAAGTATGATGTAATATCCCCAAGCCGGAAGCAGTCTCTCAAGAGACTCGTTTTCCCAGTTGAATCAATAAATGTCATCTCCAACAGAGAAGTTCGTACACCTCTACAGCTCATACGAATGGGTTCCCCAGCAAGTCTGACATCAAAACTTTTTCCGTCAAATGGCATCTCCCCAGGAAAATTCAGCGAGAAGTTTGAGGAAAACCGCTACGAATAGCATCCCCTGTAAAGAAAGTTTATTGACAAAAGAAACTAAGACCAGTTCCTTGGTAGGAAACCAGGATCGAGGGGGAGTTTACATCAGAAACTTAGACCAGTTCCTTGGTAGGAAACCAGGATCGAGGGGAAGTTTATTTCAGAAAAACTGAGACCAGTTCCTAGGTTTTTACCTAGGATCGAGGGGAAGTTTACCTTTTCTAAGCATCATTGCTTAGCAAAAGATGAAGGATGCGTGAACTACCATTCCTAACCATCATCAAAATTTTGGGTATTCCGATATTTAATCCTCTTGCACCCCGAATGCCCGAATACCTTCGCCATTCACACCTCCGGGTCCAAGAAGATTAAATAGGGGCATTTGTCATACCCCAAATTTTGACCACTAAGATCTCTCATCATTGGGCAAATCAGTACCACAATATGGATGTACCTTTATGCCTCATCAATCTCCTCAAGGAATTGTTGAACATTCACTACTATCAATAATTAGGGTTTCAAGCCCTCTCTGAGCCTTAGACAAAGGATCAATCAAGGAATGAAATGATCTTCAACTTGTCTAACCTCTCAAACATCCACAATGGGTCAAGAGGACTCCCACATCAAGGATCAAGCACAAGGCTACAACCTTCTAAGTGGATCAAGCCTCAAGATCGACAGTGTCACCAAATTAGGGTTTTGGTCGACCAGGGCCTCCAGATGGAAATTTTCTTCTGGGCATGAGCCAATGCTTCAAAGCAAAACCTAAAATGCTCCATGGAACCTCATGGACCCAATCATCAAGTTAATTTAACCTCAGGGGATGCATTCATCAAAAATCATGAATTAGGGTTTCTTGACCTAATTTATCCCTAAGTTGACTTTTGGAACAAAACATGAGCCAACACCTCAAGGCATAATTTGAGGGTCTCTAATACACCACATTGATCCATTTGCACCAATGTATTGATCCAAGAAGCTTGATTCCCAAGTTTCAAGTTCATCAGAACCACAGTTAGGGTTTTACAGAAAAAGTCAACTGTATCTTTGACTTTTGAACGAGACATGCTCCCAAACCCTAGGACATGATTCAATACACCCTATAACACATATTAAATCAATCCATCAAGTTTGATTTAGGTCAAGGACTTGATTTCATAGAGGATCGCACAATTTGGAATTCATCTGATAAAAAGTCAATTGTGCCCGAAAGTCAAAGTTTGACTTTTTGAGATTTTTCACAATTATGGTTCCCTAACCCTAAAATGATGTTAATGTGTGATTTGAATCAACATTCATCAAGAAAAATCAAGAAAAGTGGGATAACTTGTAAAAGGGGTAACCATAAAAACATAGAAATTTTCTAAGTTATGGAACAAAGTGGCCAGGGTACCAACTTCCAAGGATCATAACTTGAGATCCAAGCAACCATTTTGGCTGATATAATGATGCATTTGTAGCTCTCATGGAATACTTTAAAAGTGTCAACTACACCTTATTCCAATTCCTCACGGATTTCAAGTTATGGAGTGACCAAAATCACAAAATATGAAAATGTCATTTTTTTCCAACACTTAGTGAAATTTTCACTAAGTCAGAATCTGCCTTGTCTTTTTTCCAAATGTAGAGGCATTTTTCACTCAGATCCAAAAGGTATCAAGACAAACTATGATCACACATGTGTTGTATCATATGAGAGCTTTCCAAAATTGGCAAGAACTCCATCAAATTCCATTTGAGCCATGAGTTATGATAGTGGCAAAATGCCTTGCTGCAAACTGTCATGGCAAGGCAAATTTGTGCATTTTGTTTGATTTGGGCAATTTGTGCAAATGACAAACAAGTCTATCCATCTGAACACCTCAGGGGGAGACCAAGGAGGGACAAGCACTGATCCATAAGCCTCCCAAGTCTTTGGAACCAAAAGTAGCACGCCAAACCTATAAATGCCTAAAAGGGGGACAAGACTCCAATTTTGTTTTGGAGCATTCAATGGATGCACCAAGGTGGCATGGACTGAACCATTTCCAACTGAATGAGTCAGGGATAAGATCTGAACTAGGGAACCACAGCTCTGTGCTTTAACCTCTAGTCAATGGCTAGAGGAGACTTGAATTCCTATTGATCAACATTGGCTAAACCTCTGTTGCAGTTGCCATTCACTATTGCAGGAAAAAAACACTTGCTTTACTATAAATAGAGTTCAATTGTGATCAATTTAGTACACCAAAGCCATCAAACAAATGCTTTCCTCAAAATCCCCTTCTCACTTCCAATTTTGCCTTCTAAGGCAAGTCACTATCGGGTTTTGAGTTTGAAAGCCAAACCAATCATACACACACCTCATAAACATCATATGGAAGTGATCCAAACACTCACATAACATCTGTAACACCAAAATCACGAAATCACTTGCCAACTGCTCAAGTTCTTGACAGAGGTGCAGTTGAGGTACCATCTCAAGTTTCAGCTTGTTTCAAACCACTCCAAGCATTCAGACACATCACTTGGCACCTAAGGAAGCTGTGCAAATCATTGGAACTAGCTTGCAACACCTCTAACACAAAACACGATCACCAGTTGCAAGAGGTAAGCCTGAGCTCTTCTAACTCTATGATCCATGCATATTTTGCAGCACAATAATTTTGCCATATGTTCATAATCATGCATAGAGTGTTTACCCTCAATCAATTGCTTTGTTTGAATCGTGTATGGAATTTCTAAGCCTTCTTGCAAATTTTAGGGTTCTTAAGGTTTCTCTTTGATTTCTTATTCCACACTTAAAATAAATGAAATTAAAGACCATAGACATGATCGTGAGGTGAAAACGAGCAGATTGATATGTGGTTTGTGTGATTTCATCAAGTATTCAGTGAGATTGGAGAGAAAACACAAAACTGCAGAAACAGAGGGATGGGGTGTGTTCTTGGCATGTTTTTGGCGCCATTTTTTGAAATTTGAATATTTGAATTTTGTGATTTTATTTAATTGATTCAAAAATTAATTTTTCTCTGACTTTTAATGATTTTGAGTTGATTCTTTTTTTAATAATTCACAAAAATATTAAAATATTTTATTTTACCAAAAAATCCCAAAAATATTATTTATTTCATATATTTGATATTTTTACAAAGAATTAATGTTTTATTTGTTTTTTAACATGTAAAATGTTTTTTTCCTTCTTGATTTTCCAAATTTAATTGGTTTCCAATCATTTTATGGACTAAAACATGATTTTTGAAACATTAATCCAAGATCACAATTTATTTTTCACACATGTTTAACAATTTTGATCATTTTATTTGAATTTTAATTCAATTAAAATATATTTTGGAAAACTAATTAAGGTTTTGATTAATTCAACCCTCATCAAACTTTTTCAAATAATTTGGGCGTCTAATAGAGTGTAAGACCCAACCCCTTAGTAAATAAAACAAATTTGGGCCTCAGTCATTGTATAAAACCCACTGCGTTTTTAAAAATCTCGGCGCCATCGCCATTTCAAAACGAAAATCATCTGGGCCTACCCTCGTGTTATAAGTCATATTTCCTTTCTTTAAAACACTTTGGGCCTCTAATAGAGTGTAAGACCTAACCCTTTTGTAAATAAAATAGTTTGGGCCTCAGTGTATTGTAAACGTCCCGATACAGTGAAAAAGTTCGGCACGATCGTCGCCTTTTTAACAAAAAACCTAGGCTTCTCCTTGAGCTATAAGACCCATCTTTGGGCCTCTAATAGATTATAAGACCCAACCCCCTTTGTACATAAATAAATTTGGGCCCCAGTCATTGTATAAGTCCCAGTACAGTTTTCAAAATAACGGTACAATCATCGTTAAAACTGGGCCTCTCCTTGAGCTGTAAGCCCCAACAACTTCTCAAAGCACTTTCTCCTTTGATTTTGAATATAATATTGTTATCAAAGTATTCTTTGTTGAACAACTAACAAAATAGCATGGAAGCTCTACAACGGGTAAGTGTTTATCCGCTTTCATTTACTACTTTCATATGTATATAACTGTATTATGGGGTTGTTTCACTGTAAGTCTCCTTTCACATCCTTTTATATACTTGTCAAATATCAACTGTGTAATACTAGTATAGTTATTTTAGAGTTTTCCCAGGCAACTACGTCTAGCACTAGGTAAAGCCTTGTTGGTCACTCTTAAATACAAACAAAACTAGATCCCCCGTAGGGTTCTAGATACAGTCTTCCCTTCTCTTGGGGTTAAATAATATGGAACAAAGAGTAAGGCAGCATTCTCGGTGAACCCTTTCTCAGACTGTCACTCTTAGAAATCGTCAAAGAAAATCTACTCCCCATAGTTGATCTATTCTCCGTGAATAGCATCTCTTGAGTTTCTTCCAAATTCTCGAACTTTCCTGGAATGATCTCTTCTCTGTGAGTTGCATTTCTTGAACTTCTCTTGGTTTAGGGACCCACAGGCTTCCTAAAAACATCCCCGCCTCCTCTTGGGCGTTGTACAAGGACCCTTCGGCTTCTTAGAAGTTCTCATGCCTTCTCTTGGACTTAATACAAGCACCCTGACGACCTCTTAAAGGTATAAGACTGAACTTAGTCATCCTTTGCTAGAGCAGTCTTTCCAGTGTCAAACCTCTGGCCCTTTTCAGGGTTGATACTCATCCCTTAATGCCCGTGCCTCCTCTTGGGCATTGTATAAGAGATTAAACTCTAGACTTGGATAGTCTAAACCCCCTTGAGTCTCAAAGAAATTATCAAGTTCCTTTCAAACATAGGAAAAACACTGGTCACTCAGAAACCCGGCCTCTCTCATAAGGGCTCTCCTACTTGGTCCTGCCTATGGATCTAATCCTCAGCAGTAAGATAGCCTCCTCTTAGGCTTTGTGATCAGTGGTTTTCATATGTTATTTCGCTATGTGATTTAATTACTATTTTGTTATTGTTTATTAGTTTTACATCTCTTTTACCGCATTTTATGCCTTGGTTGTGTTCTTTAGTGTTTTCAGGTTCACAAAAACATTCAGGAAGAATCGGAGCGAAAAATTGAGAAAAATCGCAAAATTTGGAATGAAATTGGAATGAGGACAGTGGACTGACACGGGTGCCCGTGTCGCCTGACACGGCCCATGTCAACAGGTATGGAGCGACACGCATTTGCAAAGAAGGAGTGACCAAGAGTCAGAGAGCTGACACGGGTGCCCGTGTCAGCTGACACCGCCCGTGTCAGCAGGCCTGGAGTAAAAGAAGTTGCGCACATGAGTCAGTGGGCTGACACGGGTGCCCGTGTCACCTGACACGGCCCGTGTCAGCAAGCCTGGGAGTACCAAATTTGTAATTTTTTCTCATTTGTTAAGTTTAGTGACCTGAGGGGTATTCTGGGAATTTCGCGCTGTTTTAGTTGATTTGGAACTACTTAGGCTGTGTGGAGAGAGGAAATAAACACTTTTTGTTATTTTTGTGCTTTTGTGGTTGGCATTTATTTTGTTAAAACTATTATAGCAGCAAGATGTTGAATCATGATGTTCTAAGTGGCTGCATTCAACATGTCGAATGAAGATGTCCCATACCTGCTCATAGGACATCGCGTTTGGATTCAGTTTTGAAAGAAGATTCTGTTGCTGTGAATTGTTACTAAATATTTACTGAATATTTAGTTATCCTATGTGGCATCCAAAGCATTTTTGGATTGTGATTATTTGTTGGTTTTTCGGATTTGCTGCTGTTTCTAATTATGGAGACATAATAGGAAACTTTGGATTGAAGACCTATTTTTGTGGAGTTAATTTTGCAGATTTGTGAGCAGTCTATTTGCTGCGTTTTTGAAGCCCAATTCAGTCCAGATTAAATGCTATATATTGACTGATGTAAACCTAGTTTAGGTGTGGAACTTACTTGTGTTTTGTTAGGGTTTCGAGTGTATTTTGTGAGCCTAACTGGTATCATTCTGATAACAGTATAAGGACTGGTTTCTTTGTGTTGTAAGTTCTGTCAGTTACTCATAAGCTTTTAAGCATTGAGTTTCTTGTGTGTCAATTCTCATAAGCTTTAAAGTATTGAGAATTGTGTGTTTTGAAAGTGTGACTTTCGGTTTGTTACTTGTGTGGAAAGATACCAATCACGGGTTGTGGTTGTAGAGGGATTTGAGGAAGGCCTCATACCTAGGTGAGTCTTAGGTAGAAGTCATAGGAAGAGTAGTGATTAAGTGAGCAGATTATTCGGTGTTTGTATGATCTGTGAATTGATACTATCGTATATTGGTTTCGTCCCTGGCTTGGTAGCCCCCAGAGCAGGATTGTTGACCCGAACTGGGTAAACATATCACTGTGTTATTTACTTTCTGCACTATTACTTTTATTGTTATCTTGTTAATTGTGTTGGATATCAGTGTCTCAACATCTGTGTAGGACATCTGATATCTGTGCCAGAATTTCAATTGGTATCAGAGCTTGCACCCTTAATTGGTTTTGGGTGAGATTCAGGGAAGGTACTTTCTGGTACAATGGACAAGGATGGAGGATTTCTGAACAAACCACATCTGCTTGATGGTTCCAACTATGACTATTGGAAACCAAGGATGATAGCATTCATCAAATCCATGGATGATCAAGCATGGAAAGCTGTTATAAAAGGACGGGAGCCCCCAAAGGTTAAAGATGAAAAAGGTACCCCTACTGATGTGGTGAAGGAAGAGGAAGACTGGGATGATGCAGATTACAAAGGGTCCGTGGGAAATTCCAAAGCCATGAATGCATTGTTTAATGGTGTCAACAAGAATATCTTCAGGTTGATTGAACATTGCACCATTGCAAAAAAGGTGTGGGAGGTCTTGAAGGTTGCTCATGAAGGGACCTCAAAGGTGAAGATGTCAAAACTTCAGCTTCTCACTAGCAAGTTTGAGATTTTGAAGATGAAAGAGGATGAGAGCATTCATGATTTTCACATGAACATTATTAAGATAGCTAATGCCTCTAGTGCCCTAGGTGAAAAGATGTCTGACAACAAACTGGTCAGGAAAATCCTCAGATCTCTACCTAAGAGGTTTGACATGAAAGCGACTGCTATAGAGGAAGCTCAGGATATAGACAAGATGAAAGTGGATGAATTGGTGGGATCTCTTCAAACATTTGAATTAGGGATCAGTGAAAAGTCTGAAAAGAAGAAGAGCATAGCTTTTGTGTTAAATGCTGGTGACTCAGAAGATGAAGGTTACTTGGTCAAAGATGAAGGGATGTCTAAAGATCTGGTATTGCTTGGAAAAAAATTTAACAAAGTGTTGAAAAGGATTGACTGGAAGTCGAGAGCAAATGCTCAGAACAAGTCACTCGACATCAGTAAGAACCAGGATGGAGGCAGAAGATCCAGAACTGAAGAAGACTCCAATCAAGGGAAGAGAGTTCAGTGTTTTGAATGTGAGGGATATGGGCACATAAAGACTGAGTGTCCCACGTATCTCAAAAGGCAGAAGAAGGGCTTATCAGTTTCTTGGTCAGAAGGAAAGTCTGAGAGTGATCTTGAAGAAGAATCAGCAAAATTGGTGACAGCCTTGACTGGGATCTGTAAGGCTGATGGAGAAACTACTTGTGAGTCTGACTCTGACAAAGAATCCTATATTGGAGAACTCGCTAAGGAAGAAGTCTTCACAGGTTTTTCTGAGTTGTGTATCAAGAATGAAGATAGGTGCCAGATAATATTGGAACAGAAGGTTCTGATAGCTCAACTAGAAGCTGAGAAGGAAGAACATCTATCAACCATTACTGATCTGAAAGAGGAGGTTGAATGGCAAAAGTCAAAACTTGACAACATGACCAAATCTATAAGAATGCTGAACAATGGCACCACGCAGGTGGATGAGATTCTTCAGACTGGGAAAGAAGCTGGAAATGTGCAAGGCCTTGGTTTTAACAATCAAGCAGAGACTTAAAAGAAGCCTGTATTGAAATTTGTTCCTCATAAAATAAAGCAAGAAAAAGGGATGTCAAATCACATGTTTCAACATCAGATAAAGCATCAGAAAAGAGTTTGTAGATCAAAGTATAAATCATGGAGACGCCATTACTGTGGAAAGATTGGTCACTTAAAGTCCTTTTGCTACAAGCTGCACGGCTATCCTAAAACTGCTCAGCAACAAAATAAAGGACAGAGTTGGGGTAAAGTGAAGAGAAGATGGATTCCTAGACAAATGATGGCTGGACTCATAGCACATGCCTCTCTTAGAGCATCTGCAAGAGAAGATTGGTACTTTGACAGTGGTTGTTCAAGACACATGACTGGTGTGAAGAAATTCTTGTCAGATATCAAGCCTCACTCCACCAATTATGTCACTTTTGGAGATGGATCAAAGGGTGAAATAAAAGGTGTTGGAAAGCTGGACTACACAGGACAACCAAATCTGGATCGTGTTCTATTTGTCAAAGGGTTGACCGCAAATTTAATCAGTATAAGCCAACTGTGTGATGTAGGTCTCAAAGTAAATTTCACCAAATCTGAATGTCTAGTAACCAATGAGAAAGATGAAGTTGTTATGAAGGGAACCAGGTCTAAGGATAACTGCTATCTGTGGAATCCTCAAGAACCTGAAAGTCTGCCTACTTGTTTGATGTCAAAGGAAGATGAAACCAAACTCTGGCATCAGAAATTGGGTCACTTACACCTGAAAGGGATGAAGAAAGTTATGTCAAGTGAAGTTGTTAGAGGTATTCCCAAGCTGAAGATTGATGAGGATAAAATATATGGTGAATGTCAAGTTGGAAAACAAACAAGGGTGTCACACAAGAGGCTTCAACATCTTACCACAACTTCTAGAGTTCTAGAACTTCTTCACATGGACTTAATGGGACCTATGCAGGTTGAAAGCCTTGGTGGGAAGAAGTATGCCTATGTTGTCGTAGATAACTACTCCAGATTCACTTGGATAAGTTTTATCAAAGAAAAGTCTGAAGTATTTGCAGCCTTCAAAGAGTTGTGTCAAAGGATTCAACGGGAAAAGGATTGTGGTGTTATTCGAATCAGAAGTGATCATGGGAAAGAATTCGAAAATAGCAGGTTTGAAGAGTTCTGCTTATCTGAAGGAATCACTCATGAATTCTCATCACCGATCACTCCTCAGCAGAATGGTGTGGTGGAATGCAAGAACATGACAATACAAGAGTGTGCAAGAGTCATAATTCATGCCAAAAAGCTTCCATATCATTTTTGGGCTGAAGCCATGAATACTGCTTGCTATATACACAATAGGGTGACTGTCAGATCAGGTACTTCTGTCACTCTTTATGAGCTATGGAAAGGTAGAAAGCCAAATGTGAAATATTTCCATGTGTTTGGGAGTAAGTTCTATATCTTGGCGGATCGTGAGCAGGGGCGAAAGATGGATCCTAAGAGTGAGGAAGGAATATTTTTAGGATACTCTACAAACAGTAAACATATAGGGTATTTAATTCCAGAACTAAGGTGATGATGGAATCCATAAATGTGGTAGTTGATGACTCTGGCAAAAACGAATATGTCCCAGATGATGTTGGAGCATATCTGCCCATGAACAATGAAACCTCCCAAGACATTGAGTCTGTAAAAGATAGTGCTCAAGAAACCAACACTAGACCTGAGAATGAAGAGGTAGAGGATGCTAACAGGGGACCCTTTATAAGGATTCAGAAGGATCACCCTAAGGAATTGATTATTGGAGATCTGAATGAAGGTGTAAGAACCAGAACGAGGGAGACTGTGTCAAATGCATGCTTTGTTTCAAAGATTGAACCAAAGAATGTCAAAGAAGCATTGACAGATGAGTTTTGGATAAGTGTTATGCAAGATGAACTTTTTCAATTCAAGAGGAATGAAGTCTGGGAACTGGTACCACAACCAGCAGGAACAAATGTGATTGGAACAAAATGGGTTTATAAGAATAAGTCTGATGAACAAGGAGTTGTTACCAGGAACAAAGCCAGATTAGTTGCTCAAGGATACACACAGATTGAAGGAGTAGACTTCGATGAAACATTTACTCCTGTGGCTCGATTGGAATCCATCAGATTGCTGCTAGGTGTGGCATGTTTGTTGAAATTCAGATTGTTTCAAATGGATGTCAAGAGTGCCTTTCTGAATGGTTACCTTAATGAGGAAGTCTATGTTGAGCAGCCTAAAGGGTTTGTGGATCCAAATTTTCCTGATCATGTTTTCAAGCTGAAGAAGGCTTTGTATGGGCTGAAACAAGCTCCACGAGCTTGGTATGAAAGACTGACTGAGTTCTTAGTCAACCATGGATACAGGAAGGGTGGCATTGATGAAATTCTTTTTGTCAAGGAGAAGGATGGGAAACTAATGATTGCTCAGATTTATGTAGATGATATTGTGTTTGGAGGGATGTCGGATGAAATGGTCCAACATTTTGTCAATCAAATGCAATCTGAATTTGAGATGAGCTTGGTAGGTGAATTGACCTACTTCCTTGGATTACAAGTCAAGCAGATGGAAGACTCCATTTTTATCTGTCAGAGCAAATATGCGAGGAATATTGTGAAGAAGTTTGGACTGGATAATGCCAAGCATAAGAGGACTCCTGCTCCTACTCACTTGAAGTTATCCAAAGATGAAAAGGGAGTGAATGTTGAACAAAGTTTGTATAGAAGTATGATTGGCAGTCTGTTGTATCTTACAGCAAGCAGGCCAAACATAACATTTGTTGTTGGTGTGTGCGCAAGATATCAAGCAGAACCCAAGGTCAGTCACATCAATCAAGTAAAGAGAATTCTTAAGTATGTGAGTGGTGCATGTGATTATGGGTTGTTGTACTCTCATGATTCAAGTCCCATTTTAGTAGGTTATTGTGATGTTGATTGGGTTGGAAGTGCTGATGATAGGAAGAGTACCTCTGGAGGATGTTTCTTTTTAGGAAATAATTTTATTTCATGGTTTAGTAAGAAGCAAAATTTTGTATCTCTTTCTACTGCTGAAGCTGAGTACATAGCGGCTGGAAGTAGTTGTGCTCAACTGGTATGGATGAAGAAGATGTTATCTGAGTATAATGTCACACAAGATGTCATGATATTGTTTTGTGACAACCTGAGCGCTATTAATATTTCCAAAAATCTCATTCAACATAGCAGGACGAAGCACATTGATATCAGGCATCACTTCATCAGAGAACTTGTGGAGGACAAAGTCATAACTCTTGAGCATGTGAGCACAGAAAATCAGCTTGCTGGCATATTTACCAAGGCTCTGGATGCAGTTAATTTTGAAAACTTGAGGAGCAGACTTGGGGTTTGCATTTATGAAGAACTATAACAATTAATGTTCCCTCTTGCTGCCAGATTGGAAAGAGTAAAGGAGGTTCTGGTAGTGCAGTGTGTGAATGAAGGGAAAATGCTGAAGTTTGTGCATGACATTTGGGCATGTGATGTGGTGTGTATCTACTCTCTGATGCAGTTTACTCTGGTTTATTTTTTCTTATAACTTATTCTACTTGCCTTTGTCATATTTATGGCTAAAAAGGGGGAGTAGTATGTTTGTGTGTGGTGTGCTTGTGCTGCTGCAGTAGTTGAGGGGGAGATTATGGTATGTTTGTGTGTGGTGTGCTTGTGCTGCTGCAGTAGTTGAGGGGGAGATTATGGTATGTTGCTGCAGTTGAGGGAGAGTTTTACTATGCTGCTATGATGTGTTATTTGCTGTGTTGTATGCAGTTGAAGGGGAGTGCTGCTATGATGGATGTTTCTGCTGTGATGTTTTTTTTCGCTGCTGTCTGATATGGATACTGTTTGTGCTTCTTTACAAGTTTTTGTGTGTGTGTGAAGTTTTAGCCAAAATAAGCCAAAGGGGGAGATTGTTATTTCTGTGCTTTTGTGGTTGGAATTTATTTTGCTAAAACTATTATAGCAGCAAGATGTTGAATCATGATGTTCTAAGTGGCTGCATTCAACATGTCGAATGAAGATGTCCCATACCTGCTCATAGGACATCGCGTTTGGATTCAGTTTTGAAAGCAGATTCTGTTGCTGTGAATTGTTACTAAATATTTACTGAATACTTAGTTATCCTATGTGGCATCCAAAGTATTTTTGGATTGTGATTATTTGTTGGATTTTTGGATTTGCTGTTGTTTCTAATTATGGAGACATAATAGGAATCTTTGGATTGAAGACCTATTTTTGTGGAGTTAATTTTGCAGATTTGTGAGCAGTCTATTTGCTGCGTTTTTGAAGCCCAATTCAGTCCATATTAAATTCTATATATTGACTGATGTAAACCTAGTTTAGGTGTGGAACTTACTTGTGTTTTGTTAGGATTTCGAGTGTATTTTGTGAGCCTAACTGGTATCATTTTGATAACAGTATAAGGACTGGTTTCTTTGTGTTGTAAGTTCTGTCAGTTACTCATAAGCTTTTAAGCATTGAGTTTCTTGTGTGTCAATTCTCATAAGCTTTGAAGTATTGAGAATTGTGTGTTTTGAAAGTGTGACTTTCGGTTTGTTACTTGTGTGGAAAGATACCAATCACGGGTTGTGGTTGTAGAGGGATTTGAGGAGGGCCTCATACCTAGGTGAGTCTTAGGTAGAAGTCATAGGAAGGGTAGTGATTAAGTGAGCAGATTATTCTGTGTTTGTATGATCTATGAATTGATATTATTGTATATTGGTTTCGTCCCTGGCTTGGTATCCCCCAGAGTAGGATTGTTGATCCGAACTGGGTAAACATATCACTGTGTTACTTACTTTCTGCACTATTACTTTTATTGTTATCTTGTTCATTGTGTTGGATATCAGTGTCTCAACAACTGTGTAGGACATCTGATATCTGTGCCAGAATTTCACTTTTTACTTTACGAACAAAGTTACGATCGTTGGAGGCGAAAAAGGAGATTTGGAGAAAAAGGTCGTTCATGCGCGAAAGCAATTGAAGGATCTTTTTCATTCCGATCAAATTTTAATGTCTACTTTTAATCCTATTATTGTTTTTATTTTGAATATTATGAGAGGCTAAACCCCCCAATTCTAGGGGGTGTCCCTGAATTGTTATGTAATGAACATCTTCTAAATTATTCAATGAGATTTTGCTTTCTTACCTTAATCTTTTATTATGCAAACTATTTCATACTTTTTTTATCGTACAAATTAGGAACGATTTACGATTAGGGATTTGGCCTGAAAAGCCAATCTATTATTTTGCATAATACATTACGGTAGATATTGCCTAGGAATAGGGATACCCCGTAGTGACTAAAAGACCTTGTCAGAACTATTGCTTGATGTTCTCTCTTGACTGCTAAGGAATTAGGGACAAGGGGGAATATCAAAGGTTTTTCGGTTAAGGAATTTAAGAAAAATATTTGAGGGTCAGTAAAATTAAGGTTTGGAGGCATATCTCTTTGATGATAATTTAGGGTTCTTGCTGAGCAATTCATACACCTTTCCCTAGCATGTTTCATCATATTCGTAAAAAGAACTTTTTATTGTTCTGCTTATGTTATTTTGTTATTATAATTTTCTCAACCAAACAAACCCCAAAGTCAATTTTTCTCTAATTGAAATAACATCTGCACTTACAAATTACACGCAGTCCTCGAGAGATCGATTCTGGGGATAACCCCACTTATTACTACATCGTTAAAATATTACACTTGCTATTTTATCGATCAAGTTTTTGGCGCTGTTGCCGGGGACTGCCAAATTTTAAGTGTTTGTTAATTCAATTGGAATTTTGTCACTCTGTGACTAAAATTTTATTTTTTCTGTTATTTTTATTTTCATTTTTTTACTTTTGGATTATTACTGTTGCTACTAATCTGCGTCTAACATTTTTATGCGAGGGAATCCCTCAGCAGAATTTTCTTTTGACGCAGAACCCAAAAGATCATTGCACGCTAGACGTCGTCAAGCCAAGCGAGAAAAATTGGCAGAGTCAATTTCAAGAACAGTAATTTCAAATCAAGAAAAAGAAGAAAGAATTTAGGTTCATTCAGAGCAATCAGATTCAGGTTCAGAAACAGGTACAGACTCAGAGTCGGAAACAAGTATTATGGCTAACAATCCACCAAGCAGAAAGACTTCTGGGCGATTACGGTGGGGCAAATGCACCAGCTGGTAGGTTAATAATTGTGACCCAACCGGTGAATGTGCCGAATTTCCAGCTGCATCCTAACACCATCACTCAACTTGAGAGGAGACCTTTCACCAGAAAGGTTAATGAAGATGCCAACAAACATCTACAAAGATTTCTGACTATGAGCACCACTCTCAAGATTGAGGGGCACACGGAGGAAGCAAAGAAGTTAAGAATGTTTCCTTTCACTCTGGCGGAAGAGGATGATGAGTGGTTCTACTATTTACCTGCTGGGAGTATTACCACTTGGGAAGAGATGGGAAGGCATTTCTGAATGAGTATTTTCCGGCCTCTGTTTATATCTGAAAAAGATATGATATTGTGAACTTTAAACAGAAGGACGGAGAATCTCTCGGATATGCATACAAGAGATTCAAGAAAGTTTTGGTAGCCTGTCCGACTCACAACATGGATCAAACTAAGCAGATGCAGGTGTTCGTCAATGGCCTCCAGATAAAGACTAAGCAACTAATTGATACAACTGCAGGTGGCTCATCTGATTTTACAACAGCCACTGGTGTCAAAAAGATCATCGAAGCCATAGCCGCTAACGAACATTTAGAGTTATATGATCGAAGTGTGAGTAAATCTGAGGGTGTGATTGACTTGAAGTTGAATAATCAGGTTGTGAAGGTGGAAGATCAGATTGCTGCAGAAGTTGAAAGAAGGTTAAAGGCTATGAATGTGGGTACTCAACGTGTGGCACAAGTTCAAACTGGTCAACCCATGAGTTGTGAGATTTGTAGTGGACCCCATTATACTGCATATTGTGTTGCGACTCCGCAACAAATTGAAGAGATAAAATTCCTAAAGCAGAATAACCCCTACGCTCAGACTTATAATCCAGGGTGGAAGAATCATCCTAACTTCTCCTGGAAAGAGCAGAATTAACACCAATATCCACAGCAGTAACAGGCTCCCCAAAAAGCACAATGGGAGATTGCCATTGAGAAGATGGCAGCTCATAACATGAAATTTCAGGAAGAGACCCGGAATAGCTATGGGAATACCACAGCCTCTATAAAGAATCTGGAGGTTCAATTGGGTCAGATAGCTCAACAAGTTGCAAATTCTCAAGCACCAGGCGTCCTCCCAAGCGCCACCATACCAAATCCGAAGAGTCATGAGAATGTCAATGTTGTTACAACAAAGAGCCAGGAAGTTGCAGAAGAAGAATCCAGTTCAACCGAAGAGAAAAGAAAAGAAGCGGTTAAACCTAAGATCAAGTTACCGTACCCCTCAAGAGTGACAAAGAAGGAGACACTAGATAAAGATTTTGAGACATTCAGCTCTTTGGTAAAAAAGTTAGAGATTAATATGCCCTTCTTTGAAGCACTTGAGCAAATGCCTCTGTACAAGAAATTCATGAAGGAGGTCATTGGGAAAAAGAAACCTAGTGGAGAGGAGGTAAAGAGTCTAATTGAGGAGAGTAGTGGGGGATCACTAAGTAGGAGAATTCCAGTCAAACGGAAAGATCCTGGTTCTGTATCAATTCCCTGTACCATAAAGGACCGAATTTTTAAGAAAGTCTTGATTGATTCGGGTGCTAGTGTGAATCTCATGCCCCTCTCAATTTTCAAAAAGCTGGGCATAAAGAAAATAAGTGAAACGGGAACAAATCTGAAGTTTGCCGACCTCACAACCAAACGGTCATACGGCTTAGTAGAAGATGTGCTTGTGACTTTTGAAAACTTCACCTATCCAGTAGACTTTGAGATCATTTATCTACTCGACCCGAGGATGAGGAGATGACTATCATACTGGGTCGACCATTTTTTATGACTAGTCAGTGCAGTATGGATAATGAGATTGGTACTCTAACCTTGAAATATTTTGAGGAGGAAATAACCTTAAAAGTGTTGGAGCTCGAGAAGCAAGGTCAAGAGGAAAGTAATCACCCCTCAGTTGTAATGATCTGAACAGTGGAAAAAGGGAAAAGCTCAAAACCACTTCTTGAAAAAGTCTCTGGAATAATCCATCAGGTTGCAGTATCTGAGTCATCTATTACACCTAGTAAAACTCCAACATCCAGTCAAAAATTCAATAAGAGGAAGAAATATCAGAGAAAGAAGAGAAAAAGACATCAAAGGAAAAATGTGGAAGCTGGATGTGAGTTGAATCACAAGGTAGCTCTTAGTCTGGAATTTGACCGGTGCTCTGTTGCGGAAAGGTCAATCAACAAAAGCAACAAAACGTGTAAGCTGAAGTACCCCCCATAGCATTGGGGAGTAACCCGTCGAGCCATGCAACATTAAACAAAGCGCTACGTGGGAGACAACCCACGCTTGTCTGATTAATTACTTTCTATTTGCTGTTTGTTTTTGTTTTGGTTGCAGGAAATAATCTGAATCCTTCATGTGCAAACGATAATGTAGTAGTGGCGTGGCATTACCGTCAGCATCCTGAATTAGGATCTATGTAAGTGACCTCTCTTGCTCTTGTTCTAGCACATTGGGGTCAATGTGTATTTCAAGTTTGGGGGAGGATTTACTGCTTTGAGTTTTTCCTCTTTGTACGGGTCATGTCTGTTTTGTGTGTTGTTTTATGAAAACCTCTCTGATTTCTCCCCGAATTAGAACCGTCAAAAAGTTTTTTCTTATGGATACTGTGATTTTGAGATGGTCAAGAAAGTATGTAGAGTTTGAGGGAAGAGGAGTTAGAACTAGGGACATTGGGATAGTTTGAAAACTTAGGAATGATCCGAACACCCTAGATTCCCCTGAGTAAGAAAACGAGTCCAACGTGTAGATTTGTGCCATAGTACTTGGATTTGAGAAGTATTCCCCGATTAGTTCATAGTGATAGTCTGGCATGACTAGAAAAAATTGCATGTATAACGTTCATTGATAGAATGACTTAAGGCACCAAAAAAGTGAATAATGGAAATAAAGACAACTTGTCCTTCTAAGTTGGGTAACCCTCACCCGGTTACTTAGCCTACCGGCAGTTGAGTCTTAATTGTCGTCCCAAAGTGGACTAATAAATGCCAATGTGCGAGAAAAAAAAAGAAGAGATAATGGTGCCTAGAAAAACTTTCGATCAATTTTGTACAGGTGAGGAAAAACGAAAAATGCCATAATCTGATTATCCAAATGAAAGGGGTAGAAAATAAAAGAAATGACTTAAGCCCAAAGCATAGTTGGAGAGGTAACCGAAAAGGGGGATGTAGGTTCGTGGTTTTACTACGATTTGTGTTTGTGTAATACCTTCGTTAACAGACGATTACCAAGAGAACTAGTTTTCGCCGATCGGAACAAAGGCTCACGTATAAGTACAGATACACCTCACCTTCACGAGTCTTTCATTTGATATGTACCATTTGATCTGAAATTTTTATGCAAGCTTGTTGCTTGAGGTCAAGCAACGGTTTAAGTTTGGGGGAGTTTAATCATTGGTTTTCATACGTTATTTCGCTATGTGTTTTAAAAACTATTTTGTTATTGTTTATTTGTTTCACATCTCTTTTACCGCATTTTATGCCTTAGTTGTGTTCTTTAGTGTTTTCAGGTTCACATAAACATTCAGGAAGAATCGGAGCAAAGAAATGAGAAAAATCGCAAAATTTGGAATGAAATTGGAATGAGGACAGTGGGCTGACACGGGTGTCCGTGTCGCCTGACACGGCCCGTGTCAGCAGGTCTGGAGCGACACGCATTTGCAAAGAAGGAGTGCCAAGAGTCAGAGAGCTGACACGGCCTGTGTCAGCAAGCCTGGAGTAAAAGAAGTTGCGCACAAGAGTCAGTGGGCTGACACGGGTGGCAGTGTCACCTGACACGGCCTGTGTCAGCAAGCCTGGGAGTACCAAATTTGTGATTTTTTCTAATTTATTGAGTTTAGTGACCTGAGGGGTATTCTGGGAATCTCGCGCTGTTTTAGTTGATTTGGAACTACTTAGGCTGTGTGGAAAGAGGAAATAAACACTTTTTACTTTACGAACAAAGTTACGATAGTTGGAGGCGAAAAAGGAGATTTGGAGAAAAAGACCGTTCATGCGCGGAAGCAATTGAAGGATCTTTTTCATTCCGATCAAATTGTAATGGTTACTTTTAATCTTATTATTGTTTTTGTTTTGAATATTATGAGAGGCTAAACCCCCCAATGCTAGGGAGGTGTCCCTGAATTGTTATGTAATGAACATCTTCTTAATTATTCAATGAGATTTTGCTTTCTTACCTTAATCTTTTATTATGCAAACTATTTCATACCTTTTTTTTTTATCATACAAATTGGGAACGATTTACGATTAAGGATTTAGCCTGAAAAACCAATCTATTGTTTTGCATAATACATTACGGTAGATATTGCCTATGAATAGGGATACCCCGTAGTGACTAAAAGACCTTGTCAGAACTATTGCTTGATGTTCTCTCTTGACTGCTAAGGAATTAGGGTCAAGGGGGAATATCAAAGGTTTTTCGGTTAAGGAATTTAAGAAAAATATTTGAGGGTCAGTAAAATTAAGGTTTGGAGGCATATCTCTTTTATGATAATTTAGGGTTCTTGCTGAGAAATTCATACACCTTTCCCTAGCATGTTTCATCATATTCGTAAAAAGCACTTTTTATTGTTCTGCTTATGTTATTTTGTTATTATAATTTTCTCAACCAAACAAACCCCAAAGTCAATTTTTGTCTAATTGAAATAACATCTGCACTTACAAATTACACGTAGTCCTTGAGAGATCGATTCTGGGGATAACCCCGCTTATTACTACATCTTTAAAATAGTACACTTGCTATTTTATCGATCACTTTGTATAATGATCCTTTCCTCAGGAAAGTTAGCCTCCTCTTGGGCTTTGTACAAATGACTCTCCCCAGCAGAGCTAACCTTTTCAGACTCTCTTATTGAGTCAGTCTCCCTTTTAGCCTCCGTCTTGGGCTTGGTACAAGACATATAAAAACCCACTCTCTTGTTGAGCATAAAAGATTCTCTTGTTGAATAAACTTTTAGCCTCCGTCTTGGGCATCATACAAGACACATATAGAATACTCTCTTGTTGAGTATAAAAGACTCTTTTGTTGAGTCAATCCCCTTTTAGCCTTTATCTTGGGCTTCATACGAGACAGTAAAACACTCTCTTGTTGAGTATAAAGGACTCTCTTATTGAGTCAATCTCCCTTTAGCCTCTATCTCGGGCTTCGTACGAGATAGCAAAACACTCGCTTGTTGAGTATAAAAGACTCTCTTGTTGAGTCAATCACCTGTCAAACAAACTCTCTTGTTGAGTCAACCTTTTTAGCCTCCACCCTGGGCTTTAAACAGGACAAATAATAGTACTCTCTTGTTGAGTCAAACCTTTTAGCCTCTGTCTTGGGCCTCGTACAAGACACATAAAAAGCACTCTCTTGTTGAGTCAGTCACTTGTTAGTACTCTCTTGTTAAGTCAACCCTTTTAGCCTCTATCTCGGGCTTCGTACGAGACAACAAATAAAAGGTACCCTCTTGTTGGGTCAATCGCCTCCTCTTAGGCTTTGTATAAGGAAACCTCGGTTGAGCCAATCAATCTTTTAGCATCAAACTTGTGCTTTGATCAAAAGACACAAGTATCAACAGCTCCTCTTTAGAGATGACAAATTCTCTCTCATCCTAAACCCTTTAGCTTCACATCTTGGGCTTTGAACAAGATATAAACCACCTTTAGCTTTATGTCTTGGGCTTTGAACAAGACACCAAAACAACCTTTTTCCTCCCATAGAATAGGAGGAACTATGATCGCTCTGATTTCCCTGTTTCGTTAAACGGAAATACGTAGGCATACAATTGAAGAATCTTAGCAAGCACACTAATCAAAAACCCAAAATACAGTACCTTCATATGTCAACCCAAAAGCATCAAATCTAAACACATTACCAAAAACCTCGCAAATAGTCCAAACATTCTATTCTTAACAAAATAACCGAAGAGGGGCCCACATCTTAATAGCATCTATAAACCAACAGTCATCTGTTTAAACTCAGTATGCAAGCAGGGTTAATTGGAGACATCTATTTCCCTTCCTTAATCAGCTTCACAGGATAAAAAATGAATCGAACTGTAGTACCCAAGCAATAGTGATTCAAGACCACAAAAATCGCGCTACACAACCAAGGTTTTATTAATTTCCAAGGACCCAATGAAGATTGGGTACCTAGCACTATTTGTTAATCATGTAGGGAAAATGTCTTGACTCTATGAAGAGAGTATGAGATCTCGTTTATGGAGGCTCAAGGCATAACAAGATGACATGTTCTTATTGAGTTGACTATGTGGCAAGCAAGGTGGATTGTGTTACCGAAAAGGTTAACGCTTAATGTTTCTTTAATTGGTAAAAGTGTGTTGATTGTTACTAATGTTTCTATATGAGAAGTGTCAAAAAGGTATTATGTTTAATAATGTAGATGTATCTTCAACAGGACATACTCAAGTACATCAAATTGGGATTAATCAACCTAAGATGATGAAATATGAGGAGGAACAAGACAATCATCATGATTGAACAAGAATGAAAGTCCAACAAAAAGTATGTTCATCAAGATAATTACCTCTTAGATACATTATTAATCACACTTTCAAATACTTGTACAAGGATAAAATTGGTAAGAGCGGTTTGGTTTTGTTTGTGTTTGTGTCACGATTTGCATTTATTCCAACTTTGATTCGAGAATTCCTTGTGGAATGCAAGTGCATCCTCCGTCATTCGTACGGTGAGGTAATATCGTTTAAATACTTTTCTTATTTTGTAAGTAAAAATTTATTTTACTGTTTATTCCTTGAAGGTATGTGATGCATTATGTGTATGATGTTTGTGATATGTGTTCACTTCTGAAAATTTCAAATGTGGCAATTGTGTGTTACATTTTATATGTTTATAGTGGCTATGTTCTAAATGTCTTCATATTGGATCTATATGTTGTATCATTTCATGCTTGTATGTACATGTTTGCATGGTATTAGCTAACAAACCATGAATTAATATCATATGCATGTGTCTCTCATCAAATAATCATCCATGAGTCAAGTTGTGTCTTGCAAATTCATTACAAATTCATAATTTTCAAATATTTGAGTTTTTGGATGCTCTGTATCAACACAAAATTTGTATAGGTCGACACATAAAATTGAATTTTTGAATTTGTCAAAATTCCTATAGTATGTGTCGACACATGTTGTAGATAGGCCGGCCTATGTAATATATATATATATATATATATATTTTTTTTTTTTTTTTTAATTTCTAGTTATATTCGCTTCAGTATGTGCCAACCTGAGACCTTGATAGGTCGACACATATGCTCACAGGTCGACTCATAAGTGCAGAATTAAGTCATTTGTCTTCATTTTCTTCACTCTCTTTCATGTACCAAATCTCCCAACCTCATAAACTTCATCTTGCACCTTGAAAATCATCATATCTTTATTACATCTTTTCTGTTCATCCATTTCACATCATTTGCACTCAACATTTCCAACAAATTTCTCTCATTTCCATCAAATTACTCTCTTTTTCCTTCAAAACCCCATTTCACCCAAACTCATCAAAAATCCAAAATTCTCACTTGTTTGTAGTTTATTTTCAATTCCTTGTGTATTATTGTGATTGTCTATCTTGTTTAAGTGTGTGGGTATTCAAAAATCTCTCATACTCACCCATTCTTCATTTAAATTTTTCATCAAACACTTGGTGTGCACACATCATTTCAACATTTCCCATGGCTTCAAAGTCCAAGAGTAATACAAAAGGTAAGAACAAGGATATTACCTCCACAATTGTTGCTGCGAATCCATTTACTTTAGTTTCCAAGAAGTATGCCAAAGATTTTGGGTTAAAGCATCAAACTCGTCTTGTAGTGAAACAATTTATATGGAAGCCGACTACGGATTACAATGAGGATCTTATTTGTGTTTTCTACTCAGGGCTACATGAAATTCAAGGCTCTTGCTTTAAGTTTTTGATAGGTAACAAAATTTATCATTTTACTAATGAGTTATGGAAAACCTTATTTGGTATTACTGTGGGTGATGCTGATGAGGATAATGAGGCTAATCCATTGGTAACCAATTCTCACACTCATGTAAATTTAGATTAGGATCTTCATGCGAATGAGCTACTCAAGGCTTCCTGTGCCAAAGAATGTTATGCTCCTATTTGACTGGCCAATCGAAGATGGTACCAAGAATTCTATTGTGGATTGTATCTCATATCTTGCGCCTAAAGAATGGTGGGTTTTCGAGAATTGATTTTACGGAGATTCATTTGGTGTACATTCTGCTGTATAAGGTCATAATTAATTGGCCTCATTACTTCGTATCTCACATATTCTCCGTTAAAACATGAAACTGAGGATCATCTTTATGATATCCCTCTATGATTGTTAAGATTTTGAACTACTTCGACATTGGCATGTCAAATCTTATCTACAAATCTCCTGGCTCATCTCAAGAATTTTCTCAACGTACTCTAACAAATATGAACTACTTTTGGGATATCAAGCGTCAGGCATATTATCTTCGTTTAGGTAGGCATGACATAAAGATTTACAAGTTTGATGATCATGCTGAATTTGGTGATGATGCAGAGGAAGATCACATGGATAATGAGAAGCCTATGCATGCTCCTCATGATGTTGATAAGGGAGATGCTACTATGAAAGATGCTCACCATGGAGTTGATCATCGTGTTGGTTTTGGTACTAGTTCTACTGCTACCTCCTCTATTATGACAATGCTTCAGAAAATATGCAAATGAAGCAAGATGACAGGTATGTGGAGGAGTGTAAATAGAGGGAGAACTTTGAAGCTGCACAAATAAAGCAGTTTCATTTGATGCAACAACATTTGTCTACAAAAGATTCCAAATTTGAGGTCTTTTCTTCATTTGTGACAGAGAGTCTAGTGTCTTTGCGAACTAATATGAATGAAAATTATGTCGGTGTTCTCGGTAGAATTAATCACACGATTCAGGCTCAAGAAGAGGATTCCGGCCATTATGATCGGTTTTACCGTGAGATGTGTGATTTCTTGGAATCTCACTATAATAATGAAGGACATGGATGGTATAGCGGAGAAAGACCAATGCCTAGGGGATGTGGTAGACGCCGAGGAATTTTGATGTTGTGATGTGTGTCATTGGGTTTTGAGTCTTCTTGTGCTTTGTCTTTTAACTCTTGTTTGAAGTCTTCATGCATTTTCATTTGGTTTGGTTTGTTGTTTGCTTTCATGTATGTATGAACAATATTACTAATATGTTTGAATGGTTGTACTATGTGTTTGACTTGAATAACTATTATGAATGTTGTTATGTTTATTAATTTTGTGTATTTACATGTATGATAAATGTATGTGAGTGCACCTTTTATCTTTGCAAATTGCCTCTGTACAATATATTTTAATATGTGTATTATGTATCTATGTGATATTACTAATAGATTGTTTGTCTCTTTTTGATGTTGTCAAAGGGGGGCATATGAAGGATGTGATGCACACATTCAGGGGGAGTTTTTCATGTATCAAGAATCTCATCATCTCAAATCTCAATTTTTGCCATCATACAAAGAGGATTCCAATATCAACCAAGACTTAAAATAACATCTTTATGTTTAGTTATGTTTGGAATGATATCAAAACTAGGAGAAACTTTAGCGTTTTTGTACATAGGACGGTATCAACCAATTCTAGGTGTGCATTGTTCATTTTAGCATTAGGTTGCATATAAACATATTTGGAAATGATTGGAAATGACTTAGGAAGGGTCCATGCATAAAAAATTAAGTTTCTAGTGTGAAAACTATAGTATAGGTCGACACATACATGTTTAGGTCGACCTATATAAGCTTTTACTTCAGCATAGGTCAACACCCATGCCTCAATATTGAAGCATGTAGCCACTGCCTATGTGTTGCCTCAAATAGGTCGACCTAAGACCTTTATGGCTTGACACATTTGCCTTTATAAGTCGACCTATATAACTTAAATTTTGATTTTTTTTGTTTTCTTTTCATTTCCTCATGCATGCCCTTTGATTCATATCTTACATACATATATATACTGATACAGACATCATTTTCTAGTAAGGTTCTAGAGTAAAACCTACATGAAACCATAATTTCAAAGCACACTCATCATCTTCTACCTCTCTTCTATGCATACACATAATCAAACTGCACATAATCATTTTTCGATTGGGTGACAATCTATATTAGGGTTAACTTCCAATTAGGTTGTTGTACTGAGAATATTGGGTTGAGTTATTTGAGTGTTTAAAATAAGAAAACCAAGATGGGGTTTTCCTTCAAGATCATTGAGAGTTTGAAGGTTTTGGACAAGATTACACAATTCAAATTCGATCGAGTGAAAGCCTTGGGACAAGGGGTGCCTTGCAAGGGATTAGCGTGAGAAGGTGGATCATGTTGGTAAATCATGGGTTTCAACAAGTGTGCACTTGGGATTAATTCAACCGTGTGAAAGCCTTGGGATAAGGTAGTGCCTTGCAAAGAAGTAGCAAGAATTGGTGAATTAAATCGACATTGTTGGTGACTTGATCAATCTTTGATCAAGGGTTTTAGAGGTGGTAGAATAAAAAACAAACCATAGGGTTTGTAGGGTTAAACTTCTTCATCTCTTATATATACAATTTTTGAAAAATAAGGTTAATTACAAGTATCTGAATTTGAATTTGAATTGAAGGCAGACATACCTATAAAGAGGCCGATTGTGGAACTTCCTAAACAAATCCTTGTCTCTTTCTTTCTTTCTATCTCTCTCTCCCTCTGTCTCTGTCTCTCTCTGTCTCTGTCTCTGTCTCTCTCTCTCTCTCTCTCTCTCTCTCCCTCTCCCTCTCTCTCTTTAAATTTTTGTGTTTGCAAATTATTGGGTTCATTATTTGTTTGATCAATTGAATTATGAGGTAAACCCGGTCTAGTTCCTTTTCCGGTTCAAGTAAGAGCTCCGCGAAAGCTTGATGTAAAGGAACGAATTTTTGTCCTCCGTTTTTTAGGGGTTTTGTTGATGGAATCATAATCCGGTTAAATATCATTGGTTTAAGATTTAAAAAAAATCCAAACGATATCGATTGCACACAAGGTGTTCAATAAATTGCATTATTGTGTGTCTGTGATCACTAGAAATAAGCTCTACGTATAGCTTAACATTTAATTATTTGTGATTGATTATTGTTTAACAATTTTTGTTCATTATCATTCGCTTGTGTATTTTTACGCATATCCGAGATTTTCGATAGAGGTTCGGTTAAACGATTCGATTCGGGTTGTTTCCGTCGTGCCATAAAACTTTTGAAAACCATTTTTTCCAAAAGTTTGAAATTTAAATTTGTGATATATTCACCCCCTCTAGATCGAAGCCTATCGTTTAACAATGATAATCACTTAAAATCCTAGAAGATTTTATTAACTAATCGACCGAGGCCATTACCCAATCGATTGGCACACTCAATCTAGAAAGATTTTGATTTTATTTTCAATCAGCATAATCTCCATTGACTTCTTGCCAAAAACACACGATTAAATCCTCAGGAAACACAATTTAAATAGGTATTCATATTTCACTATTTTACATTGCATATTTTTCTTTCTAGTGAGTGTGAGATTGCTCTTTCAATATCATCATGGATTCCAAAAGATTAAACTTTTCCCTAGCCCCTTCTCTGATTTATTCACCACCAAACAACAAGAAGTGATATTTTTTCATGAGTTTAAAGAATGTGAATTCATACCCTAGATCCACAAGACTTTAAAGAATGTGAATTCTTTAAAACCTTTGAAGAACACAACTTTTCCACCTTCCTCTACAAGCCCTCAAGAAAAGTTTATCCATCACTAATTAAGACGTTCTTCTCAAATCTCAACATCACTGATGGAGTAGTTCATTCTGAAGTAAAAAGTCATAGGATATCTCTGTGAGTAGAATATTTTAGAGAGATTATGAATTTTTCTTGTGAAGATATCATCCTCAAGACAGGAGACAAATGATACAATTTCAACCACAAGACTTATACATGTTCCCTTATGAATAATCCATCACTCTTCATACCAAATTCATTCACTACTGGATATATCCACCTTGACAGTCATATGATTCACTGTGTGATTAATCGTGTACTTTTCCCGAGAAAAACAACTTTAGTCTCATAACCCAGTTCAATGTTGAAGTTGTATGGTTAATAGAAAATGAAATCAATGTGAACTGGGAAAAATAAGTAATCAAATATATGATGGAAATCAAGACAGAAGAAGTATGTTTACCATATGGTAACCTGACCACAAATATTCTAGAACATGCTAGATATAACTTTGGAGATAGAGAGTACAAGTAAGAAGTAACTAAAATAAGAAAATTGATTCTACAAATAATAAGATTTTATATCATCAATGGAAAAATGACCAAAAAAAAACATCCCTTCAAATGAGTTGAAAAGAAAGACAAATAATTAAGAAGTACCCATAGAGATAGACAATTTCGAATGCTCTATTCCTACACCTCTTCAACTACCCTCAACTAAAGACCTACTCAAAGTCATAATGGGGAAGATAAATTTGATTAATGACAAGTTTGATTTCATAACTCGGCACTTCGTTCCAGACCAAATGCAACTACCATGAGAGCTATTCTTTGATGATGATTTTAATATGGAATAATCTCACATAGTTGTCTAAGTGTGTTTAATTCCATCCACTTTCTTTGCTTTTTCCGTACTTTTTTTGTTCCCTAATTTCCCTTATGTACTTTGAATTCCTAGCAATTACAATTAATAAAAATAGTGATGTTTTTACCTTTTCCTAAACGTTTATTTGTCAACATGTTTGCATATATAAATTATCGTAATGAATCTTTACCCGCCTTTTTTGATTTTGACAAAGGGGGAGAAGTATACTCTCTAATTAATTGAGGATGAGTTTTACTACTTCAAACAAATATTTTCTATTTATTGAAATTTTGTTCCTCTGGGACTGATGTCGAACACGATGCTCTGACAACAAGTTCGACAAGAAAAACCAGAACCACTACAATAATATTTACTTGATAATGGAGAAGAAAATTAATAAATAACACAATTAATTATTTATCCAGTTCGGTGAAACTACACCTACGTCTGGGGGGCTGAGTCCATAACCCAAGAAAGGAAAATCAATAAATAGTAGTATAGTAAAATTAGTCTTACAAGCAACAACAAACACTTTGTTGTCCAATGCCTTTTCCTAACACTACCCGATGACTTTCTATTTAGAGTCTTCTGTTAAACATGAGAACCTGCTCACTTTCTTCTCTGCCACAAAACTAGCGACAGGGGCAAACAACCACTACACCCTAGTGATCAACTTCAATCTCAACAAGATGAAAGAATATTGAATATTACAACTCAAATAGACAAACTTTATATGTCAAGTTACTGAAACATAGAGGTGTACATAATAATGTTGAATTTATAACTCAACTAGACGAACCTTCTGTGCCAAGTTACTAAAACATAGAGGTGTACATACAAATTACAATGACTCTTGTAAACTCTATCACTCTAAGATCTTCAATGGGAATGCTTGCTTTCTAATGTAGGTTTGAGATCTTATGTGTCAAAATAACTATGGGCATTTTTCCTTAGATAATATTTTTAATTTCGTCCATAATTATTGCAGAATCTGTTGCATATTTGATTTGTTCCTTGAATATCTCCAACAACATATGATTTATTTTAATTTAAATTCAAATTTAAATCTCCATTTAAATCCGAATTAATTTACATCCAGTTGTCAAACAAATAACCTAGTCATATTTTAAAATTAATAACAAAATACATCAACCTACGAAGCATAGTGAATAGGCAAGGTCAGGCCTGACAGCGAGAAAATACATCAACCTTCCCACCATATGCTTGTAGCTTGTGGCATTAACTGACTTGCCATTTTCATCTTTGTTCAACCCGCAAGCTAGCACAATAGGAGTCCAAACCTTATTGCATTGATCCATAATAAATCTAATGAGTATTTCATTGGCATATTTCTGTTAGCAGATGAAGATTCCTGCACTTTCTTGCTTTACTTCCACCACAAGAAAGTATCTTGTATTTCCCATATCTATCATGGAAAACATCTTCCTCATTGATTCCTTGAATCCTTCAAACATTTGTTGATTATTGCATGTGTAGATTAGATCATCTACATACAAGCTGACAATTAATATGTTGTCCTCACTATTCTTCACAAACAATATATGTTTATGGGGACACTATTCAAAATTCTCTTGATCGAAATGTGCTTTATTTTTGCTATACCAAGCCCTTGGAGCCCTCCTAAGGCCATATAGGGCCTTTCTTAGCTTGTAGACCTTGTCTCTTCCTCCTTTCTCATAGCCAAGTGGTTGATCTACATAGACATCTTCCATCAACTCACCATGCAGGAATGAACTCTTGACATCAGGTTTATATACCTATCACTTCTTGCATGCTGCAAGTGCTAAGACAGTCCTGATAGTATCCCATTTTGCCACAGAAGAAAAAACTTCATTGTAATTTATGCCATGTTCTTGTGAGTACCCTTTGGCCATAAGCTTTGATTTGTATTTCTCTACTTCCCCTTTTTCATTGCATTTTATTTTGTATATCCATTTGAAACCAAATTTCATAGCTCTTGGTGGTAGATTAACAAGACTCCAAGTATCATTTTTCTCAATACTTTCAATTTCCAAATCCATAGTTTTCCTCCACTTCTCATGCTTCACAACTTCATCATAATTGAGAGAATTACTACTGCTACAAAACACTCCTAAGTTGTGTAGCTGCTCTTCTCCCCCTTTTGAGTTTGTAACATAGTCATTCATGTACCATGGCCTTTTTCTTTGCCTCTCTACCGTCTCTGCATGCTCTTTCCTTTGAGCATTGTTTTCTTCTTCTGTAGCACTATCCTCACTAGCACTTTCTAAGTTTATTCCCTCGTTCTGAGATCCATCATTTTCAACATGCACTCCATCATTAATCACTTCAACTTCATCACTCTCCATGTCTACTTATTATCTATCAACATAGATGGTTGATTTAGTCTTGTCTTCTTTGTCATGCTTGTTCCATTCCCAACTTTTTGATTCTTCAAAAACCACATCCTTACTAATTAGGATCTTGTTATTCACAGGATCATAAAGCTTGTAAGCCTTTGACTCTTCACTAACTCTTAGGAGAACACACAGTGTACTCTTGACGTCTATATTTTTCTATGCATATTAGGAATGTGTACAAAAGTTATGTATCCAAACACCTTAAAGTGATGCACTGAGGGCTTTACACCACTCCATGCCTCTTCTAGAGTCATGTTCTTCACAGATAATGTTGGACTTCTATTGATTACATATGATGTACATTTAGCTGCTTCAGGCTAAAAGCTCTTAGGAGCATTTCTACTTGTCATCATGCTTCTGATCACATTTATTAGAGTCCTATCTTTGACACTCCATTTTGTTGTGGAGTATAAGTAGTTGTCAATTGCCTTTTAATGCTATGAAGACAGCAAAAGTCACAAAAAACAATGATGTAAACTCCCCTCCTCTATATGTCCCAAGACATTTGATGTAGAGGCCTGACTCTTTTTCTACTAAGGCTTTGAATTGTTTGAAAACATCAAAATCACCATCTTTTTTTCATGCAAAAAGTAAATCCATGTCTTTCTACTAAAGTCGTCTGTGAATGTAATGAAATAACTGCTCCCACCATTTTATGCATGCTTGATAGATCCACACACATCTAAGTGGATTAACTTAAGCTTTTCTTTGAATTTCCACGTGGCTTGCTTTGATATGGCCTCTCTATGTTGTGTTCCCATCAAGAAATCTTAACAAGTCTCCTGCAAGTCCTTCAAACTAGGCATTCCCTTCATAATCTCCTTCTTGATGAGTGTGTTAAGGCCTTTAAAGCTAAGATGGTCATATTTACAATGCCACAAGTGTGTGACATTATCTAAAGAAATCTTCATCCACATGGGAAGAATAACAGGTGTAGACACAACAAACATTATGTTGGATGAAATATTTGTGCTCATGATCAATCCTCTATCAGCATGGTGTACTTTGAAACTTACATCTTTGAACATTATTGTTAGTTCCTTTTACATTAGTTGACCAACACTTAGAATATTATTCTTCAAGCCTGGCAAGTAATACATATAAGTGATCACTTGAGTGATTCCATTCATTGGAAGCTTTGAATTTCTCTTTCCCATTACTTACATCTTGCAATCATCCCCTAAAATGACAAATTCACGAAATCTTTCATCAAAATTGAACAACCATTCTTTTGTTCTAACCATATGATTACTGCATTCTGAGTCAAGAAACAATACTTGATTGTTGGTTTTTGTGTCTTCCTTTTGAGCCATGAGTAACAACTCTTCACTTTCATCAAATTCAGTAAAGTTAGCATCATTCTCTTGCAAACTTGGACATTTATTTTGATATTTCCCTATCTTGTAGTACTTGTAGCATTGGATCTAATCTCTCCTCAGACTTCCTCTGCCACAACCATGAAAGCCACCACATCCCCTACCTCGTTTGTTGTGTCACCACAACCATAACTTGCAATCTTTAACACATGTTCATCTTCCTTTTCTTGAGTGATCCTCACCCTTTGCTCATTCACCAAAAGACTACTTTGTAGCTCATCAATGGGCAAGGCTATGACATCGTTCGATTCTTCTATGGAGCATACCACATAATTGAATTTTGTGGTCATAGACCATAACACCTTCTCAACAAAGGTGGTTTGCTCCATCTTCTCATCCTGAGCTGTCATCTTGTTTGCAATAGCCAAAGTTCTTGGAAAATATTCATCAACTATTGTGTTATCCTTTATGAAAAAACTTTAAACTCTCGGCGTAAATCCTATAATTGAGCTCTCTTCACTTTCGTGGACCTTGATACTTCATGCGCACGGAATCCCGTATATATTTGGTTATGTTACGATTCATAATTGTTTCAAGAATCGTTCAATTAATTGCTTGAAACAAATAGTTCTTGGCCTTGAGATATTTGAGCTTGCTTTATTCTGCAAGTTTTCTTTGTTCTGGCGTTGCATCTGGTCACTACTACAAAACGCATAAACAACAATGCCATGGTCACCACGGTTCTCCCCTACACCGTGGTGACATCTCTAAACTAAGGCGCTATCATTTTATTTTTGTTTTTTGATTAAAAATTATTTGTATATAACAACGGTTGAAGAGCCAACCGTGGTGATACCATCAAGCTTTCATGGGTTTGAACCTCAGCTCCATCATATATATTATTCCTTTAATGTTAAGGCGCGCATTTTCTTTTTTATTTATTTATAAATAAAAAACTTAAAGGGTTATGACTACGGTTGTTGAGTTCCACCGTCATGATATATTTTTTTTAATTTAAAATTTTTAATTGTAAATTTAACTCTGGCGCTTCTTTATGAAATTTCACTATGAAAGTAATATATCATAACGGTGGCTGGTATTGGCCGTCGTGGTAGCTTTATAGTAATATACACTCCTAGTTAGCTTGTCTCTTCAGTATCCATTGATAATAGAAACTAGCTTACAAAACAATACACGATTTCAACCCTAAACCCTAACATTCAATGCTCTGAAACAATACACCATTTCAACCAAAACACCATTGTTCTTCAGTATCCATTCTTCAGTATCCTGTCATTTTTGTCATCATCGTCAAGGAGTTTGACAAGACCATCACGATCATGACGTCAAGAAGGAATAGTACACCGTCGAGAAGAAAGACAACAGCAACATCGTCGTTTCTTTAAGGAAGCAAGACAACACCAAGATCATTTACCTAGTCATCATGTTTAGGGTACGTAAAATATTTTCGCCATGCATCTACAGTAAACTTCATTTGCCATTGTTGTTGTTGTTGTTGTTTTTGTTGTTGTGGTTGTTGTTTATGTTCTTGTTGTTCATGTTTTTGTTGTTGTTTTTGAACATAGATGTCGACCTTGTCGAGGTCAATATCTGATACTAGCAAAGAAACTCAAACATATGAGAGTTGTGCGAATGAAACTCAGACAAATGATACTCTATCGAAAAGATCACAAAGAGGTGTTACAATGATGCCTCAATTCACATCAGTTTGCAACTCATCAGGTGAAAAAATTCTGATCGAGTTTGATTTATTCTACAGAATAGTGGATGTTGAACATTACTCTACTTTTAAGAGTTATGTTGCGTTCCTTGCACGTAGCAAAGTGAGTATACTGATAGATGATTGGAAACAAGTGGATGATAAAGTCAAGAAAAACATATGGATAGATGTTAAGGTATTACATACTATAATTTTCATATATTTGATATCACTACCTATAATTTCTAATACATACTTATATATTGATTTAAATGTATGTAGTTAAATTTTGAGTTTACCGATGACTCAAAGTTGAAAAAAATGGATATCTTATGTCGCTACTTGTTGGAGGGGATTTAAGTCCCAGCTCACGGCTGGCTACATTAGGAAGCCTAAGAGCGGTCTTGCTCGTCCATGGATTAGATATAGTTTTATATCGAAGAAGCAATGGAACAAGTTTGCGAGGATACGTCGTTCTAAGGAATTCAAGGTTAGTACTAGTCTTGTGTAACCTTTAATGTTATGCTAATGAGTTATAGATACTAATCATTATATTTTTTACTATGTTAATAACAGGTTAAAAGCTACGTAGGAATCCAAAACAAGGCCAAGAACATATACCCCCATAGATTTACTCGTGGGGGTTATAGGAAACTTGAGAAAATAATCATGCTCAAAAAACAAACACAAACAGGAGATGATTGCATCCCATCTCCACCTTCAAGACATGAGAAATGGAAGATGGCTAGATTAAGACCTAATGGAGAGTACACCTCTGAGGCGTCAAGAGTAGTTGCTGAGAAAATTGTAAGTATGATTTGTTTTGCTTATGTTATTTGTTATTTAAATGCGTTGGTAACAAATATGTAAGTTGCTCATGTTGTGTAGGATAAGTTGGTTGAGGCATCCCGTGAAGGCACATTTGTTCCTGAACCACAACATGACATATTAGTAGAAGCTATTGGAACAGATGAGCATGATGGGCGTGTCCGTGGTGTTGAAGAAGATGTCGGCTTGAGGACATTCTTTGGGTCTCAAAGAAAAAGTACCGAAAACCCGAAATTCATTGCACAAAGACAAAAGATTGAAAATGTTGTGAAGCAATTGGAAGAACAATGGAGGATGTTAGAAGAGGAGAAGGAAAAAAGGGAGAAAGATATGGAAAGGTTTCAAGAGTTGTATTCGGTATGTGCTTTATTTGAGATGTTAGTGTTTTATTGGAAATGTGTGATATATATTGTGCTTATTTTTGTTTATGTTCTAATGGAATATTATGATGTAGAGGTTAAGTGAAAACCTCGAACAACGTACAAATGAAGATCATCTTTATGTTGATGGTGATGATGATGATGATCAAACTCCAAGTAGAAGTGTTGTACGTCGTGCTTCTACCAAAGGAAGTAATTGTTCAGCCCCTCCAGATAACCACAATGACATAATGGACTCTAACGTTAGTGAAATCACCACGCTATTCTTGAGCGTTGCGGTGGTAAATGATACACAGCCTCTCCCGCTAGAACATTGTCCATGTTTAGAGTTATTCTATTACAGTCCTGAGGATGTAAGGGATTTTCTCGGTGGGTATAAGTGGTTGGACGTAGGGATATTGCAAGTGTGGTGCATGTATGTATATAGTTGAATGTACATGTCAGTATACAAGATTATCATTTTTTGTATTTCCTCCTATAATTTATTCATTTTCTTTATCCATTTAGGTACATTCACCGTGTTTGTATAGAGTTGATTAAATCAAGTCTTTATCGAATCTTGGATCCGCTCTTTATTCGATGGGCGTTTAATCAACCAAGAGACATTCTAGATTACTTGAAAAAATGGTTAAATGAGGGAGGAAAAGAATGTTACTTAGCACCATTTCTGTGTTCGTAAGTATTTTTATAATTGATGTTTACGCATTCTATATTTAGTTTTGTATTAGTAAATACTAATAATATATATGCTTATGTTTATTTAGTGGTCATTGGCAATTGATCATCATATCATTTAGGACGAATACAGTAACTGTACTGTGTTCCTTGCATGATCCACTCAAAAAGAAAATGAAAGAGATTATTAATTCGTAAGTGTGTACATGTTTAATACATTTTTTTGACATTATAATTAGTTTTTCATATAATATGTAAAATTCATTTTCAATGTACAGTGTTGTGGAGCAAGTGAATATGATGAACAATGTTAGAAGAAAGCCCTCATGGATCTTTCCTAAAGTAAGTGGCCCGATTACCTGTTTCTTTCATTTATATTCATGAGTGGTTATATTCATGTAATTTTGCTTAAATTTGTAGACGAGGAGACAACCCGGGACTTACGAGTGTGGGTATTATGTCATGAAACACATGTTAAACATTGTCCTTGCAGGCATTGTTGTTTCATGGGATAAGGGATATATGTCATAAAATGTTAACATATATTAATATATAAGTTGTTGATTCATGCATGATATTCAATTTTTTACTCTTTCTTATGTAGATGTTTAATGACGAAACCTCATTATCAGTCGAGGACTTTGTAGATCTTCGTAAACGTTGGGCGTATATCCACAATGTGCTTAAGGGTCCTGGTGATTGATCTATTGCTAATGCCTTAGTTTCTGTATTGATGATGTGAATATATTGTACAATTTGATGTAAATATTAATTTTGGCTTTTGATGCACAATGTTAGTTGTTTTTATGCTCTTTATGATCTATTGAGATGCACTCTTTATGCATGGTTAACAAGATTATATGGTTATAATAGGTACAGGATAAAAAAAAGGGAAGAATTTGAAAAGCAGAAAAATTTCATATTTAAGACAGACGAAGTTTTGACAACAGTTATAAAACCTAACTGTGGTTGTATATTGAACACTGACCAGAATAATATAAAATACAATAGTTCTATCACAATGGTTGGTTTAACCAAACGTTGCCATTTAGCGCACGCTTTCTATAATACAACAACGGTTCCAGGACCGTGATTGTAAGTACCTCATATACAACGACACTCTACATAACATTGTCTGGTCCCACGTAGTTATATATCTTTCCCAACTGTTATTAAATGTCTTTTCCGTAGTAGTGGGTGGTGCAACTGTAACACCATTGTTGCACCCCAAATTTTACCCTCATTTTTTTGCTAATTGTTGTTCTATTATCTTTCTCCATATTTTTAATTTAATAATTATTGTAACTTTTTTATTTGTTTTTTATGATTAGGTTAATTTCAAATATGGCCCATTTTATTTTATTTATATTTAAGTTGTTTTATTTTATTGATTTAAATTAATCTTAATTTAAGTCAATTTTAATTAATTAAGTTAATTATTCATTTAGTTTTTTCTAACCAATTCTTAATCTAGAATATTAAGTATGTTTGCTATTGTTTTTAATAACCATATTATTAATTCAATTGAGAAAGCATTCCCAACATGTGTTCAATAAGTCTACCGTGGCCAAGTTCATATTGCAATTTTGGATTCTCATTTCATTACCATGGACCAATAAGAGTTAAGCATGGTGGTGTTTGACTTTTCAACTCTTCCATCAACCAATGAGAGCACGGCATGTAGGAAACCAAAGCGAACCACGTTTGTCTCTTCCCTCTCGTTCTTGCTGAGGAAATTCTGAATGATGAAGAGAAATTCAAAGCATTCTAAATCCATTCAATTCATTGAATTCGTTTCAACCACAATACCGTTGGCGTGATTTCTCCAATTTGAACTCTCCAAGTCTATTCCTTTTCAAGCTCGACTGTGTGGTGCACAAAAAGTGGTTCAGAGAAGTTACCAATTCCAGCATACGACCTGCTCCATCTGCGAATCTGTCCACGCTATCTCCAACCTTTGCTCTATTTGATACCCTTCTCAACAGCATCAATGGAAGAGCTCTGAATCCTTTCACAAAGTGTTGAGTTTGACCCTGCACATCTGAAAATGCCACAGCGTGTTTATCTCCTAGAATTGGACCAATTTGAAATTCAAACGAAAACCCTAGTTGCTAACATATGCCCACCATATGTTTGAGGAGTTAACCCGGCCCATAATGCTTCACATCAACCCATTACCTTGCCTATTTAAAGAGGTTCAATTTCACTTCTTCATCACCAACAATCTCTACAAAAACACTCCAAATATCTGAGTTCAAAAGAGGGAAGAGAACGAGGTTTGGGATCAAGAATTTGTGGTCAATCCCAAAGAGAAGCAAGTTCAGTTGGTAACTTTCTTTTCCTTTAACTCTAATCCTATTCATTTGTTCATAGTATAATTGTTTTAATTTTGTTATGATGGCTGTTAGATGTTTGTCATAGTATGCTTCTCATTTCTTTGAGCGTGTAATGTATGTATGGACTTTATTGTCATCCAAAGTTGTTTATGTTACTAATATGGAGTAAATATTGCGCACATGGTCTTGGTGTTGATACATAGGTTCTTGACTCCCTTGAATATATGTGATTCCATGCTTGGTATGTCTTTTGGAAATGTTGTTTTTACCATAACCGTGGTTGTGCTATTTTAAGTCTTGTATTAACAGTTGTTATGAATTTGTAAATTTTCTCCCTTGATTTTATTTGTTGTTGTAAAAGGTTTCTCTGTTTATCATGTCAACTGTCTATGAGAATGAAATGACTGCTTTTATGCTAGCTAAGTTACCATTGCTGGTCTTGTTTACTTGACATGTTAAAATGATGTTTGAACCTTTGCTGTGATATAACCGTGTTTTGTTGTATTCATGTTATCTATGAAACCAACTCTGGGTACCATTCTCTTCTGATATAAATTGATGACCATATTATTCTCTGCATTACTTCTTTTGATGATGTTTGATCCTGCCTTATGTGTTTGATTATTCTCTCTTGCTTGTACCTGCCTAGACCATTTTCACTGAGACTATCAACTCAGAAGTTTTTTTTTGGTATCTACCTTTTGTTGTAATGTCAACACCTGAATTTATAATATGTATGTTGACCTTGATGTGTTTTTAACTTGACTCCTAACTATGCCATTGTCTGTTATTAAATGATACCTGAGTAAATATTGATTGATATATGTCATATGCCTTGTTTTTTCCCTAAATATATGTTGTAGTTTAGGAGACCTTTGGATATCAGTTTGTTACTTACATTGCATTTTGGCCTAAACAATGTTTGATATACACTATCTTTGAACCTAGATATGCATCTCAACTTATACTCTTTGTTGTTATATTTGGACACAATCCTGCTTTGCTTTGTGTAAGATACATGTGCCATTTCTTCTGCCACTTTACCATCAGAATGACTTTTGTTTTGCTATGTGTGTGTTATTTGAATCGTGACTGATCTTAGCTGCATCCATTTGATGAATGTACAGTCTCTGTTATGCTCATATACGATTTCCATTTAACTTGAATATTCATTGACTATAATATATGTTTTAGAATGTATAACTGCTCTAATATCATTGGGTCATATGCTTGCTTCTTTCATATGTGCATTGTTGATGTTCTGGTTAGTTACTCATGATGGACTCCATAAGAATAACATGATTCTGTTGAATGATAATACGCATACTTGTTGATTGTGGTGGAGCTTACAACTGCCATATGTTTGGTCTATGTCTCTGTTTTTGTTCCCTATATTGGCACTGTTATTCTCCTTCTATGACTAATCATTTTGGTATGTCCAAGCTCGTGTCTTTAGGTATTCTCTTTCTTGTGTCTAAGGCCTTGCATAAGTGTGATTTTTACCCTTATGTGGAACTATTTTTTGACCCATTTGCTTGAGTTTGGGATATCTTGTTGGTTACTATCTCAGTTTCTTGAGTAGCAGTCCTTTGGCTTAATACTGATCATAATGTTTTATGTCCATGTATTACTGTGCCTCAATGTTCTATTAGTATGTCATGCCATGTTATTTCACATTGTAAAGTTATGTTTTGCGACAGCATATCACTTTTCACATGTGCACAATTCAGTTTGACATACTGCTTGATTGCCATAAGTTTAAGTAAACCTTCCTTGACATTTCATGAAATTTGTGTGATTATGACTTAGTTGTGATTCATGACTCATCACCATGTCTGATACCATTATGTTTGATTGCATTTTTCTTTGACATTGTGTGATAATATGTTTGATTTGCATACTCACAATCTGGCCTTGCTGTATATTGGTGTATGAACTCTTGTTGTAATCTTGCATTAGTTTTGTCTACTATCTTGGTGAAAACTGAATGTTGCTTTGTTTAATAATCAAGATAAATCTTAACTTTATGGATCCTGTTATCTATGCTAGCATTTGTTTGTATCCGATCTTATTAACCCACTTCCTTATGGGATATGTTTATCTTGATAACATGTTGTTACTTTCTACTATCATGAGTAGTTTGTGCTTTCTGATGTTTTTATGTTGATTACTTTGGTTTAATAAGTTTGGTATACATACTGCTATCATGAGCAGTTCGCAATTCTTATTGGTTCAGTGTTATTAGTTTGGATTAATGGCATGCCATACCCACTGTTATCGTGAGCAGTTTGTATCTATTAATGGTTTTATGTTGTTAATTTGGATCAATGGCATGACTCACTTACTGCTATCATGAGCAACTTGCACTTTCTGTTGGATTGTGTGCTTTATTTGGGACGTGCGTACAATGTTACCTTTTATATTTATCAAGTCATATTTATTACTGGATGTATTCCCGCCCCAGCGGATGGACTTGTGTGTGTGTTACTATTCCTCTTTGTCGTGCCTATAAGGACTGGGGTTCGATTCCTACCCAGTCCTTTTGTTTTTTTTTCTCTTTTGGTTTTCGCTTCTTTAAAATATATATGTTCACTTGCACTTTGTATTCACCACATGCGCGCAGCTCAGATGGTTGGGGTTTTGGCCATTGAATCTAAGGGCGTGGGTTCAAACCACACATGTGACATTTCCTTCTTTTTTTTGCTTAAAAATCATTTCTTTCATTTAAAGTTTGTTAACAATGCAAAGACAATTTATTTTATCTTTAAAAAATCTGAGTTTTATTTTAAAACTTCATATTTATTTCACTTAGTAATTTATGTTCTTAATTAGTTATCTAAAAAGATTTACTTTTTAATGTGAATTTCCACTCTCATTATCTTGATTAAATTGTTAAATCTGCATCATGACCTTATTGATATTTTAATGATTAACTCATTTTTAATTTATCTTATTATTTGATTGTTGATCTAATTTGTGATTGGTCTTATCCAACTTGGAATAACATCTCAATTAATCTTTTATTCATGATTATATTTTGACTTATGATTTGTTTCTTATGTGACATATTTCTCAAAGTTTAATATCTTTGGTTTGTCTTTTTTTACTTGATATCTTGATATTTATCTCATGTCTACTCATCATTTTTCATGAAATATATTGCCATACTCATGCTTATTTTGCTTTCATTACATTATCTTTATATCAATGTTTCATCTTTTACTTATTTTATCATTGACCCTTATTCCAAAGGAAGGTGAACATGTTGACTCCTAAAGTCATGACCTCCCACCTTAACTTAAGTAACCTCTTAGGAGAAACTTTATTTCTTGGCCTCATCAGAGCCATAGAAATTATAACTAGCCTTAGGAGAGAGTTCTTAAACTCTTAGTGATATTCATCATAATGAATTTATCACATTCCCCTACTGACTAACCAAAACATAGGTCCATTTCAACTAGATTTAGAGAGTTCTTAAACTCTACAATGAGCTTATACTCATTTCCCCTTTGAATATTGACCATAGTCAATCATTCAGTAGAAGTAGAACTACGCATACTCTGATTCTATTCCCGAGGATACGTAGGCGCAAAGTGCGATGCTTTGTCGAGTATACTTAGATATTAACCCCTAGGGTTTTCAACCTTTAGCAAACATAAGATAGCATACTAACAAGAGGTTCACGTAGAGTACTACGGACGTTTAGGGTGCTAATACCTTCCTTAGGCGTAACCAACCCCCGAACCTTAGATCTTTTCCCTTAGGTTTTTCTAACGATCTTGAACCTTTCCTTTGGATAAATCAAAGTCGGTTGTAAAAGAAATATGATGCAAATTAATTAATAATTTGTTATCTGATTTTCACCGCAACAGAAATGGCGACTTCACTGGGGACAGTTAGACCTATTGCTGGTCCTTTCCTAAGAGGGTTAAGCCTATCTTGTTTTATGTTATTCATGTTTGCTTATCTACTTGTATGATTGCATGTATGCTTGTATGCTTGTATATCTGTTCTATGTTTGATATTATCCTGTTTGGTTTGGGTTAACATGATATCAACGAGTGAGATAAGTCTTAACCCAGACTTGAGAGAACACATATGTTTAGGAACCGTGGACATAGTCAAGGGAACTTCGAGGGAGAAATCCCAAAGGAGGGAACTTGAAGTCCACACTCAGTTGAGGCCCTCTCAAAAGTGGTATATGTTGAACGAGCAATCGTGAATGCGTTACTACTTTCGACCTAGGAGCCAGAGATACTGATGACCTTTAGTTACCCTTTACCCCACTTGGTCTGTTTAGGACGTAATGCGAGGACTGTGAGGGAGCAATCCCAAATGGTTGCTACGCGATGCTACACTCAGATGAGACTCTCTTGAGAATTTTATTGATCACCAAGCAATTGGAAAGTCGATAAAATCCGAAAGATGGGTTGTCGACTCTGGGAACTTTTTTAGAACCCTGTCTTGCAGGTGAAAGCCATAGTACATACCTTTGGGATGGGTAGACCTTTAACTTCATGCTCGTGACTTTTAACCTAGGTTGCTCTGTGTTCTTTGTGCTTACCTGTCTATGTGTGTTTGTTGCATTCATCCTTGCATCATGTGCATTGTGTATTCAAGGAACTCAGTGTTGTTTTGCAAACTTTATAGGATGGATCTTGAAAAAAGGAAAACGAAGAAGTACTCCTTCATTAGTCCAAAATTGGAAGATCTAAAGAATCTGGGGAAGCCAATCAATGAATCATCAACATTCCAAGACAAGTATGGGAAAAATTTCTCTCTAATGAAGACCAAGATGGTAGAAGGATTGCTCCCTACTCTCATACAGTTTTATGACCCTAGGTACCATTGTTTCACTTTTCTGAATTACCAGTTAATGCCTACGCTCGAGGAGTATGCTATTCTAGTTGGTATTCCCATTACCCCAAACCTACCTTACTCGGGTCTGGAAAGGGCGCCTAAAGAAAAGGAAATTGCAGAAGCGGCTCATCTCAAGTTGTCAAAAGTTAAGGCTAACTTGGTTGTCAAGGGAGGACTTTTTGGGTTACCTGCCAAGTTTTTAATGGAGAAGGCCCGTCAGTATGCTAGCATGAAGAATATGGTGGACTTTGAAGCTGTTATGGCCCTACTTATTTATGGGTTATTCTTGTTTCCCAACATTGAGAACTTTGTTGATATGAATGCAATCAAGATCTTCATCATTGGAAATCCAGTTCCAACCCTACTTGCAGACGCCTACCACTCAGTACACTTGAGGACTGCTCATAAGGGAGGGATGGTAACATGTTGTGCCACACTATTATATAGATGGTTTATCTCCCATTTACCCCGTTCTAAGACCTTTTGGGATCTCCAGGATGGACTTCTTTGGTCAGAGAAGATCATGTCTCTCACCAACACTGATCTTGAGTGGTACCACCCATCGCTTAAAGGCAAGGATATGATTGTTAGCTGTAGAGGATTTACTAATGTACCGCTTCTTAGCACAAAATGAGGCATAAGCTACAATCATGCTTTGGCTTGTCGTCAACATGGTTATTCTATGGGAGCTAAACCTAATAACATTTACTTGGAAGGTTTGTTCTTTGAAGAAGATAAAGACCCTGTACTTAAGGAAAATATGTCTCACGCTTGGCGACATGTTCACACCAAAGGTATCTCTGCCTTGGGGGAACCTGAGTGTTTGACTTTAGAATCTTACACTCAATGGGTGCAAAAGAGGGTTGTTGAGTTGAAGATGCCATATGATCGGCATGATCCTATCCCACTAGCTCCCAGAGATCCTGTTCTTTACTTCACTAGCAATGAAGATGAATTAAAGATTCGATTGGCTCAAGCAGAGCGAGAAAGGAATGCTTGGATGAACTAGTATCAGGTCCTTAACTTTGAAATGAATGAACTGCAGAAGAGTCTCAGGAGAAAGGAAGAAGAATCTGTCAAAAGAAGGAAGATGCAAGAGGACTTATTTTCTCCTAGCACATCATCTCCGCCCGAACCATGGAAGTCACGGTTAGTTGAACTCATTGACAAGAACGAAAGGCTACAGAAGGAGAACCAGAAACTCGCCATGAGATTGAGGGGAGAAGACTGATTGATGGCTTAGGACCTAATTTTCTTTATTTCATATTCTATTTTGGTTTTTGAAGATGTATTTGTCTTATGTTGTAATTCAAAACTTTATTATCAATGAAATGAGTTTTCCTCTAAGAAAAATGCTCCTTAAAATTTGCAAGGATACAATGCTGAGTTCTCTTGAATCACACCCCTCATTTTGCATTGCATCAGCATTTTTTTGCTAACTATCAAGAAACTAATGATATTTTTGCAGACTTTGTTGATATGGAATCTAAAAAGCAAGTTTGGCCTTATTACTTCGAGCTCCCGGAACTTCAACAACTGATTTGGATGTGCGACATGATCGAGGATCCTTCAAACTTTGCTGACAAATATGGAAACCTCTCACAACTACTAAGGGTTTCAGTGGCTGAGGGACCATTGGAAGTGTTGGTACAATTATATCACCCCAATTATCGTTGCTTCTTATTCCCTGAGTTCCAATTGGTTCCAACCTTAGAGGAATTTTCTGCTATAATTGGGATTCCCGTCAAAGATGCCCCAATTTTCTCCAGTTTAGAATCAATGCCATCAGCTAGAGATATTGCAACGACTACCGGAATCAGATTTGCTGATATCCAGGCAAATTTAGTTGTTAAAGAAGGACGACTTTGACAACCTTCACTATTCTTGTTTGAGAAGGCAATGTACTTCAAGAATAGAGGAAAGGAGGAATTGTATGAGGCAACACTTGCCTTAATGATCTATGGGCTGGTGCTGTTTCCAGGCGCGAAGCAGTTCGTTGATACTCAGGCAATACAAATTTTTAGAATCCATAACCCAGTCCCTACCTTACTGGCTGATATGTATCATACGGTTCAAACCAAATACAACAAAGGATGTGGAGAAATTGTGTGTTGTGTACCTCTTTTATATAAGTGGTTCACAGCCTACTTGCCAAAAACCCCGGCTTTCTGGGAGGTAGAACATTGTCAAGTATGGATTGAAAAACTGATGAGTTTGAAGCACACCGATGTCAAAAGGCATAACCCAACAGAAGAAGGGATTGTCATAATTACCAGCTGCGGGGATTGCCCTAATGTACCCCTGTTGGGAAGAAACGGCTGCATCAACTACAATCCCGTGCTCGCCCGTCGACAACTGGGTTATATGGGGAAGGGAGCCATAATCAAGGAAGATTTACACATGATGTATTATGGGGAAAGAGACGGCTACGAAATGAAAATGCTTCTTGAGCAAGCGTGGTGTTAAATCAATAGGCAGTTGTGGAAGGCGGAATGCTCCGTCAATGAGACGCATCTGGAATGGTCTCGTGAGATAGCCAGTGTGATGAGCAGACCCTATTCTCGTCACAAGCCGCTCAGAACTAGACAAGGACTGAAGGAAACATTGACAGGGTTGTTACTCGAAAAGAAAAGGATTAAGGGACGCATTGAAAAACTGATAAGGGATATGGACGAGGAAGGGGAAACATCCACCAGCGGATCTAACTTTTAAAGATCTTGTTGCTGGTTTCCCATGTTATTTATTTCCATTGTTGTTGTTATCTTTTCAGTTATGGGAATAACCCACCTTTGTACTAAGAGCATGAAGATACTCTGCTCCAAATGTAATGAATGCCAAACTTGCTTAATGAATAAGAATTTTTGAAATACCATTGTCAAAAGCCTTGCAATTTTCTGTGCTTCTTGATAGATTAGCTTTGCATCTGCATATCATATTGCATCATTTTGTATTGTTTTGCTAAACTGTCGAGATACTAAATTTTGTTTTGCAGACTTTGTGGAAAATGGACGCTGCTAAGAACATAAACTAGCCCGTCACTTTCCTGATCCCTAATGTTGAGCATTTGATAGAGATTGGAGGAAGAATTGAAGATCCGCCAAGCTTTATTGACAAGTATGGGGACCTGTTATCATTAATGAAATTGCAAGTAAAAGAAGGACTGCTAGAAACCTTGGTACAGCGGTATCATCGAGCATACCGATGTTTCATCTTTCTAAACTTCCAATTAGTCCCAACTATAGAAGAATATTCACATATGCTAGGACTACCCGTTCAGCATCATCCCCCTTTTTCCGGTGTGGAAGAGGAATTCATTAATCAAGAGATTGTCGTATGATTGGGGATCCGAAAGAGACACATCCGAGAAAACATAACCACCAGGGAGGGGTATCGTGGGCTACCTGCCCAATTTCTATTTGAGACAGCTCTCCACTTTCAGGAAAGCGGAAACTCTGTAATGTTTGAGTCAATGTTTGCTTTGTTGGTGTACGGGTTATTCCTATTTCCCAATGTTAAAAATTTTGTCGATGTCCAAGCAATCAGAATCTTTATGGGTCAGAACCCTGTCCCCACTTTACTGGCTGACATGTACTTCTCGGTCACCACACAGACTATGAGGAGTAAAGATGTGATTGTTTGCTGTGCTCCACTACTATATAAGTGGTTCATTTCATACCTACCTACGACACCAACGTTTTGGGAAGTGAATGACAACACTCTTTGGGTCAAGAAACTAATGGAACTACAGCATTCTGACATCAAGTGGTACGATACAGATCCTGAAGGAACCATAATGATTGTTAGTTGTGGAGACTATCCCAATGTGTCACTCATGGGTCGACTTGGTTGTATAAACTATAACCCTGTGCTCGCGCGTTGCCAGTTGGGTCATCCAATTGAAGAGGAGCCTAGACCAGAAGAATTGGAGCTGATGTACTATGGATACGGAGAAGGATTTGAAGAAAAACTCAAGATGGGGGAAGCATGGCTTTTCATTAATTACCAAAAATGGATCACCGACGGTCCTGTCACTGAAGCTCATCTGAAATGGGCACGAGGGATTTCACTCAGCATGAGAAAGCCCACTCCGTATTATGAGGCATCCACCAGTGCTGAACAGAGAAGGATGGAGCTATTAGGGGAGCTGACTTTGGAGAAAGCCAAAACCAAGCGACTTATCAAAGAAATCATGGAAGGGATCAGGGAAGGCGAAGGGCTGCCCTATTTTCCATAGTTGTAATCTATTGTTGTAATCCTATTTTTAAAAGTTGTACTTCTTTTTAATGTGATCCAAACAATGATTGTAACATTTCCTTTCTGTAAGCACTTATCTTATTTTCAATGGAAAGTTATGTTATTAGTAATCCTGTTATTTACACTATTTGCAAACTCTTTTTAGTTCTTGATGGTTTAGTCTGCATGTGCATCTCATCTACATTTTCACATGTGTATGTGCATTTCTTCTGTGTCTCATTGTCATTTTATCTTCTTTAGTTGTTGTTGTTGTTGAACCGTCACCCTGAGTTCTCTACATCGCTACAACATTAGGGCGCAGACTTGAAGAGGAAGAATGTCTGAGAATTGCGAGAATTTGGATCAAGTTAACGACGAGCTCAGTGAATTGAGAGTAGGAATGAGGCAGATCATGGAAGCCTTGAGTGTTATATGAGCAAAGATGGATACACAGGCCATTGTATTCTCAGAGGTCGTTGCTACAACTGTAGAGCCACCAGTTATGCCTGTTGTGAACCCTACTCTAGGGATGCCATTTGAGTTTATACGAGCCATGACTCCTCAATCTACGCAACAAGCGGTGCCGTTGTTCAATGAGAATCAACAAGCTATTCCAACTTATGCTCCGCCTGTGGTACAGACCCAATTCCAACCTGTTTTCCAGAACCAGCATCATTTTGATAATGACAACACATCCGTAGAAGAGGATGACAATCATGAGAAATTGAGAGCCAATATGGAGATTATGCAGAGAAAGCTGAAGGCCATGGAGGGAAACAATGTCTTTAGTTCTGACCTTAAGGATATGTGTCTGGTCACTGATCTAGTAATTCCACCAAAATTCAAGTTACCAAGCTTTGAATTATACTCTGGTGCTACGTGTCCTAAGGCACACTCGGTCATGTATCTCCGAAGAATTGCGACATATATGGATAATGATAAGTTAATGATCCATTGTTTCCAAGATAGCCTGAAGGGCACTGCCGCAAAGTGGTACTTAAGCTTAGACCAATCTCAGATTAAATGTTTCCAAGATGTTATGGACGTCTTCATAAGGCACTATAAGTATAACTTGGATTTAGCTCCTGATCGTAGACAACTATTGACCATGACTCAGAAGAACACAGAGTCATTCAAAGAATATGCTCAAAGGTGGAGAGAGACTGCATCACAGGTTGAACCACCATTGACTGAGAAGGAATTAGCTGATTGGTTTGTAGACACTATAAAGCCAGAATTCTATGAGAAAATGATTAGTAATATTGGCGCCAATTTTTCTGATATCATTGCAATTGGCATGAAAGTGGAGGCAGGTCTAAAAAGTGGAAAGGTAGCCAGTTCACCTAACAGTTCCACTAGCGCCAGTGTCAAGAAGTCTCCGGGTAATTTTCATAAGAAGAAGGAAGGGGAGACTAACGCTATTATGACATGGAAGAGGCAGAATACTAAACGATCTCTATTCCAACCACAACCAGGTCCCAGTTTTCCTCAACAGCCAGTTTACCCTATGCAGTTCGCACAACAACCATATGTGGCATCTATTATGCCCACTTTTAATCATCAGATAATGCAACAAGTTCCTGTTTCCCAGCCACAAAACCAGCAGCAGTGGCCGAAGAATCAACATCAGCATTACCAACAACCGAGGCGGCCAGCGCCACAGCAAAATACCCCTCCCAGAAGACAGCGGTAACACCAAATTTTCCACCCATACCAATGACGTATACAGCATTGTATCCTTCTCTGGTGGAGCAAGGATGAATTGTTACTAGGCCATTGGGGCCACCATCTGAGAAATCTCTGCAGTTCTTCAACCCTAATGCAACACGTGCTTTCCATCAAGGAGGAGTAGGCCATGATTTAGAAGGGTGTTTGGCACTAAAGAATCTGGTGAAAAGTTTGATAGAAAAAGAACATTCTGTCTTTTGCTAATAACCAGCCAAATGTGAAGAGTAACCCCTTACCAACTCATGGGTCAACTAATGCTGTCGAAGACGAGGATGATGAAGTATTGATCTCAGATGCAGCAAAGATTAAAACTCCCCTGAGAACGTTTCATGCCAAGCTGATCGGCGGCAGATTGGTCAAAGTTTGCCATGATGTTTGTGGAAAATGTGATGGTAGTAGTGAAGGGTGTCAGTTGGTTCAAGATGATATTCAGCAACTGGTTGATGAAGGTTTCTTACAGGTTTTCAGAAAAGAAATCAGAATAGCAGTGATTGAACCAGTGTTCAATCTGCCAAAGCAAGTGCCAGTGTTTGATGACGAAGAGTGCACATCAGTAGTCCTTGTGTTCAACAATCCTGGGGCAAACACTGTGAGTCCAGTGTTTAAGCAATCAGTTCTAAGATTCAACAAATCTGAAGTTGTTTCCCCTGTTAATCACGCCAGGCAAAATAATTTCCCCAGGCCAGTCCCATTTAGGTTCAGAGGAACCAAAGCGTTACCGTGGATCTACGAAGACATTACAGGTGGTAAGAAGAAGGAGGAAATGATCCCAAAGAAAGAGGTGGGGGTCGTTATAGAAGAATCGGTCCCAAGGAAAGAGGTTGGGGCTGATGAGAAGAACGTGTCCAATATAGTAGGAACAGGAAGAATGACGAGGAGTGGGAGGATTTATACCCCTATGAACAAAGAAGTGTCTGTAAAGAAGGTGAGGTGCGTATACCTACCAATGACAAGGGCAAAGAAGTGATCTCCAAGGAGGATGACGAAGAGTTTCTTAGGATAATAAAAAGAAGTGACTACATGGTCGTGGATCAGCTCCACCAGACTCTGTCTAAGATTTCTATTTTATCCCTGTTGATTAATTCACCAATCCACCGATCAGCACTGTAGAAAGTATTGGCTAAGACTCATGTAGCTCAGGACATTACCGCCGGACAGTTTGATCATGTTATCGCTAACATTACTGCATGCAATACGCTCAGCTTCAGTGATGAAGAACTGACCCAATCAGGTCGAAAACACAATCTTGCTCTGCATATATCAATGAAGTGTCAGGAGGACACATTGGCTAGAGTTCTTGTGGACACAGGATCCTCCCTGAAAGTTTTACCGAAGAGGGCCCTCGATAAGCTGGCATACAAAGGAGGGATCATGAGACCCACATCGTTAATTGTCAAGGCTTTCGATGGCTCACGAAGATCCGTGATGGGGGAAATTGAGCTACCGGTTTTGATTGGACCCCAGGAATTCAATATTCTATTTCAAGTTTTGGACATTAACCCTGCCTATAGCTGCCTACTTGGAAGACCCTGGATCCATGAGGCGGGCGCTGTTACTTCAACCCTACATCAGAAGATGAAATTTGTGGTCGATGACAAGCTGGTCATCGTGCATGGGGAAGAAGACTTGATGGTTAGTAACTTGTCATCATTCCGTTATATTGAGGCTGACAAAGATGCATTGGAAACTTCTTTCCAAGCCCTGGAAATAGCTAATGCAGTTATGATCGACAATGAGAAGCCAGTGGTACCAGGATTTCCATCATTTACTTCGTATAAGAGTATCCAGTCTGCCCTTCAAGAAGGCGTGCCCGCAGGTTGGGGCGAAGTTGTTGAGGTTGAGAAGAGGATCTGACAACAAGGGTTGGGTTACAGACCAACTCCAGAGGAGGAGGCTGCTTCAGGTACAAGAGGAAGAGGAATGAAGATAAAGACTGTGCATGAGACATTTATCAGAGGTGGACATCAGGTCCATGCAATCATAGGAAGTGCTGAAGAAGACGAAGACATTGATCGTTTGATTTTTCGCCAAGAAGGCGCATTAGGCAATTAGGAGTCTGTTGAGATCCCAACTTTGTACCCGGAGCCAGAGTAACTTGTTTAGATTTGTTATTTTCATCTCCCTAGTCTTGCCCAAAGCTAGTGGATTGTTTTGTACGGGCCTCCATTTTCAAACTTTAAATCAATGAAATGACTCTTTTACTAAATTTTTGTCATCTTACTTTATTGCATTATGTTTCTAAAAATGGAAATCTTTTCAAACAAAAGCATCTTCATCTCGCATGTTCTTGAATTGTTGTGCATTTTAATAATATAAGTCATTCTACCATGCAGAATGAATCATAAACCTATTGTATTCAATGACCTTGCTCTTACCATTGACTTTGACTCCCCTGTCTATCAAGCTGAGGAGGAGGAGGATTATGAGGTGCCCAAGGATCTAGCGGATATATGTGACTATCAGTATACGGATCTCCATCCTCATGAAGAGCAGGTGGATGTCATCAATCTTGGCACTGAGGATGAGAAGAAAGAGGTCAAGATTGGGGCATCACTGAAACCAGAAATTAGACAACGGTTGATTTCGCTCCTTAAAGAGTATGTGGACGTGTTTGCTTGGTCCTACCAAGACATGCCCGGTTAAAATACGGATATTGTGGTCCACAAGTTACCCCTCAAGCCTGAGTGCCCGCCAGTAAAACAAAAGCTTTGCAGAAGTCATCCCGACATGGCTCTCAAGATTCGAGATGAAGTTAAGAGACAGTTGGATGCCGGATTTCTGGCAGTTTCCAAGTACCCAGAGTGGGTAGCTAATATTGTTCCTGTTATGAAGAAGAATGGAAAGGTACGAATGTGTGTGGACTACAGGGATCTTAACAAAGCTAGTCCCAAGGATGATTTCCCTCTACCCCATATTGACACGCTGGCAAATAACACGGCTCGTTTCACCATGTTCTCATTTATGGATGGTTTTTCAGGTTACAATCAGATTAAAATGGATCCAGGTGATATGGATAAAACCACTTTCATTACCCCGTGGGGTACTTATTGTTATAAGGTTATGCCTTTTTGATTAAAGAACGCCGGGGCAACATACCAAAGGGCTATGGTGACTTTGTTTCACGATATGATCCATAAAGAGATAGAGGTGTACGTGGACGATATGATAGCTAAATCTCGAAATGAAGAGGAACACGTAGATCACTTGTTGAAATTGTTCAAGAGACTTCGAAAGTATCAGTTGAGGTTAAACCCTGCAAAATGCACCTTTGGAGTCAGGTCAGGGAAGTTATTGGGTTTCATTGTTAGCCAGAAGGGCATTGAAGTAGATCCTGATAAAGTGCGAGCAATTCGAGAAATGCCAGCTCCTCAAACCGAGTCTCAGGTCATAGGATTTTTGGGCCGTTTGAATTACATCTCCAAGTTCATCTGCAACATGACTCCGATATGTGCTCCAATTTTCAAATTACTCCGTAAGAATCAGCCAGTAGAATGGAATGTTGACTGTCAACAAGCTTTCGAGAAACTCAAAAGTTATCTCCAAGAACCTCCTATTCTAATTCCTCCGATTCCCGGTAGACCTCTCTTCATGTATTTGACTGTTTTGGAAGAGTCTATGGGTTGTGTTTTGGGACAGCATGACGAGACTGGCCGAAAAGAGCATGCAATTTATTATCTGAGTAAGAAGTTTGCAGACAGTGAAAGCCGTTACTCGCTACTTGAAAAGACTTGTTGCGCTCTGGCTTGGGCTGCCAAACGTCTAAGACAGTACCTGATTTGTCATACTACCTTATTGATTTCCAAGATGGATCCGATAAAGTACATTTTTGAGAAACCTGCCCAAACAGGTATACTTGCCCGTTGGCACATGTTATTATATGAATATGACATTCAGTATGTCACTCAAAAGGCCATTAAAGGAAGTATTCTTTCAGAATATCTTGCCGATCAACCAGTCGAAGACTATGAACCGCTCAAGTTTGATTTCCCTGACGAGGATATTATGGCAGTAAAATATTGTGAAGAGTCAAGCTCTGAAGAAGATCCCAAGGCTGAGTATAGGTGGAAGATGATGTTCGACAGTTCGTCCAATTATAAGGGACATGGAGTAGGTGTTGTTATAATTAATCCTGAAGGTGGCTACACCCCTTTTACAACCAGGCTGGATTTTGGATGTACAAATAATATTGCTGAGTATGAAGCGTGCATTCTGGGTCTGGAAGCTGCAATCGATCTTGGAATCTGTTTTCTTAAAGTTATGGGTGACTCTGCTCTAGTCATTTATCAAATCAGAGGCGAGTGGGAAACAAAAGATGAGAAGCTTATCCCTTATCAGACATATGCTTTGGAGTTGATTAAGTGTTTTGATGAGATAACATTTCGTCATGTGCCACGTACTGAGAATCATGTGGCTGATGCTTTAGCGACACTGGCTTCAATGTGGCAAGTTAGATTTATCAATGAAGATCCAGTAATTAGTATTGAAAGGAGGACTGAGCTTGCCAATTGTCAGTCCATTGAAGAAGAATCAGACGGCAAACCTTGGTTCCATGATATTTTGAACTTTCTAAGGAATCAAGAATATCCAGCCAACGCCTCTGTTCTTGATAAGAAGACTCTACGAAGACTATCAACCAAGTTCTTCATCAACAATGGTGTACTATACAAAAGGAATCATGATATGGTTTTGCTAAGATGTGTCGATAAGAGAGAAGCAGATTTGTTGATCCGTGATATCCATGAAGGAGCTTTTGGCACCCATGCCAATGGACACGCCATGGTTAGAAATATTTTGAGGGCTGGATACTATTGGTTAACTATGGAAACTGACTGCATTCAGTATGTTAGAGAATACCATAAATGTCATATTTATGCGGACAAAATGCACGTTCCTCCTACTCTATTGAACGTGTTATCATCACCCTGGCCGTTCTCTGTGTGGGGCATTGATATGATTGGGGCAATCGAGCCTAAAGCGTCTAATGGACATCGTTTTATTTTGGTGGCTATTGATTACTTCACTAAGTGGGTGGAAGCCGCTTCATATGCCAATGTGACTAAGCAAGTAGTTGCACGCTTCATTAAGAACAACATCATTTATCGTTATGGGATCGCCAGCAGGATCATAACTGACAACGGAACCAATCTGAACAACAAAACCATGAAGGAACTGTGCGACAGCTTCAAAATTGAACATCATAACTCTTCACCGTATCGTCTGAAGATGAACGGAGCGGTCGAAGCTGCGAATAAGAATATCAAGAAAATTCTTCAGAAGATGGTCAAAACATACAAGGATTGGCACGAGATGTTGCCATATGAACTACATGGGTACTAAACATCAGTTAGAACTTCAACAGGGGCAACCCCCTTTTCTCTGGTATATGGGATGGATGATGTCCTCCCTATAGAGGTTGAAATACCCTCATTAAGAATATTAATGGAAACCAAGCTGGATGAAGCAGAATGGGTTCGAGAAAGATATGATCAACTAAACCTAATTGATGAGAAGCGTCTGACGGCCACGTGCCATGGTCATTTATACCAAAAGAGGGTGAAGAGAGCGTTTGATAAGAAGGTCCGCGTTCGAGAATTTAGAGAAGGAGAGTTGGTACTTAAAAAGATTCTACCTTCACAAAGAGATGCCCGCAGAAAATGGGCACCCAATTATGAAGGTCCATTTGTAGTCAAGACGGTCTTTTCAGGAGGATCTTTGTTTCTTACAACTATGGATGGTGAACAGCTTGCGCACCCTGTGAATGCAGATTCAGTACGAAAGTATTATGCTTGAAAGACGTCTCACCTATATCCGGGAGTCCCCAGAGAAGTCAGCTGTTGGAGTTTTAGTCCATAGAGTTTGTTACTGGTCATTGAATACAATGTAACCTTTGCCAAATTGCCATTTTGTTGCATTTGTAATATTTCATGGGACTTTGCTATTTGGCAAGTCATCATTTTTCAATGAATATCAGCTATTGATCCATTTTCTTGTTTATTGTCATCTTTATTTTGCAAAACTTTGTCATTCTCACTTGATTTTTGAAAACGAAATGTTGCAATTTCTAAGAAAACACAAAAATAAACTAAGTTTTACTCTGGAATTAAGATTTTTTTGGAATTAAGTTGGTGTTGGAAAAGTTAGCAGTACCGTACTTTTGGCGTGGATCTACCATCTCTAGAGGAAAGAAGATTGCCCCAGTTATCCTTGATGTTTGGGTTCCAGGGTGTTGGCTTGTGTTGTCCTTTCTTCTTTCCTGTTTTGCGTCGTTCGCGTCGTTCCTAGCATATAGCTAAGCATATGCATCATACCCTAGCATCTTCACATCCTTGTGCTTTGTTTTGCTTGTGGTCTTTTTGTTGGCGTCTGTATTTATTTCCCTAGTGAAGTAAAGACATTCCCGGTTGGCTTTGTGTCGTGCTTGTTCGGTCTTAACCTTTGCGAGACAGGTTGGAATCTTTAAACCTTTTACTGCTCCCCGAGAAGTTTAACATTAAAGATTTTTACAACCTGTTCTTGTTTGAATCATGTCAAACTTGAACTTGGACTTTGTTTGAATCGTGTCAAGCATCGCCTACTTGTTTTAAAAGTTGTTCTCGTTTGAATCGTGTCAGACTTGAACTTAGACTTTGTTTGAATCATGTCAAGCATTGTCTGCCCATTTTAAAACTATTCTCGTTTGAATCGTGTCAAACTTGAACTTGGACTTTGTTTGAATCGTGTCAAGCATCGTCTCGTGCTTTAAAACTTATTCTCGTTTGAATCGTGTCAGACTTGAACTTAGACTTTGTTTGAATCGTGTCAAGCATTGTCTGCCCGTTTTAAAACTGTTCTCGTTTGAATCGTGTCAAACTTGAACTTGGACTTTGTTTGAATCGTGTCAAGCATTGTCTCGTGTTTTAAAACATGTTCTCGTTTGAATCGTGTCAGACTTGAACTTGGACTTTGTTGAATCGTGTCAAGCATTGTCCTTTTATTTTAAGGTTGTTCTCGTTTGAATCGTGTCGAACCTGAATTTGAACTTTGTTTGAATCGTGTCGAGCATTGTCTGGTGCTTTAAAACCTGTTCTTGTTTGAATCGTATCAAACCTAAACAGAGTCTTTGTTCGAATCGTGTCGGACACTGCCTCTTGTTTTAAAGCTGTTCTTGTTTGAATCGTGCCAAACTTGAACTCGGACTTTGTTTGAACCGCGTCAAGCATTGTTTTCTAGTCTTAAAACCGTTCTTGTTTGAATCGTGTCGGACATTGAACCCTTACCTTGGATTTTTGAAAATCGCTTTAAGCTAAGCTCCTTGGAACAAATTTCTTCAACCCTTAAGACTCCTGTCTGGTGCGCAGGGTTTGTCTCTGTCTTCCTGGCTTTTCTTGAAGATTCCATTTTGAACTCTTCAGTTTAAGATCCCCAGGAAGTATTTGCTTGGTTGTCTATTTTTTTGACTGATCCCCAGTGATCAGGTTTTTCTTCTTGGTTTCATGCCCAGGAAGAATGTGGGTTTGTTTTGTCCCCAGTAGTCTATCTCCCCGGATCCTTTCCCAGTGAGATTGTCTGTGGTCTTTTGTTCCCAGTGTTTCTTTGGAGTCTCCCCGGCGGGTCTCTTTTGTTGGTTAGCTTGTATCCCTAGTGAGGTGTTTCTTATGCATACTAACCTTCGCCTTTCCCCGGTGAAGCTCTTTGGTCCTTTTGCTTCTTGTTTTCCCCTTGGTGCCTCGTTGTGTCTGCATTTTCTTGCATCTTCTTGGCATCATGTTTGCTGCATTGCATGTGTGTGCATCTGAGGGCAAAATTTTCGGTTATCTGTATTTAAATATCTTTCACTATTGATTACATGAGGATCTTTATCTCTCATGTCATCAGGTGAAGATATTTAAATAGGGGCAACTGTTGCACCCCAAATTTTACCCTCATTTTTCTGCTAATTGTTGTTCTATTATCTTTCTCCATATTTTTAATTTGATAATTATTGTAGCTTTTTTATTTGTTTTTTATGATTAGGTTAATTTCAAATATGGCCCATTTTATTTTATTTATATTTAAGTTGTTTTATTTTATTGATTTAAATTAATCTTAATTTAGGTCAATTTTAATTAATTAAGTTAATTATTCATTTAGTTTTTTCTAACCAATTCTTAATCTAGAATATTAAGTATGTTTGTTATTGTTTTTAATAACCATATTATTAATTCAATTGAGAAAGCATTCCCAACATGTGTTCAATAAGCCTACCGTGGCCAAGTTCATATTGTAATTTTGGATTCTCATTTCATTACCATGGACCAATAAGAGTTAAGCTTGGTGGTGTTTGACTTTTCAACTCTTCCATCAACCAATGAGAGCACGGCATGTAGGAAACCAAAGAGAACCAAGTTTGTTTCTTCCCTCTCGTTCTTGCTGAGGAAATTCTGAATGATGAAGAGGAATTCAAAGCATTCTGAATTCATTCAATTCATTGAATTCGTTTCAACCACAATACTGTTGGCGCGATTTCTCCAATTTGAACTCTCCAAGTCCATTCCTTTTCAAGATCGACTGTGTGGTGCACAAAAAGTGGTTCAGAGAAGTTACCAATTCCAGCATACGACCTGCTCCATCTGCGAATCTGTCCATGCTATCTCGAACCTTTGCTCCATTTGATACCCTTCTCAATAGCATCAATGGAAGAGCTCTGAATCCATTCACAAAGTGATGAGTTTGACCCTGCACATATGAAAATGCCACAGCGTGTTTATCTCCAAGAATTAGAGCAATTTGAAATTCAAACGAAAACCCTAGTTGCTAACATATGCCCACCAGATTTTTGAGGAGTTAACCCGGCCCATAATGCTTCACATCAACCCATTACCTTGCCTATTTAAAGAGGTTCAATTTCAGTTCTTCATCACCAACAATCTCTACAAAAACACTCCAAATATCTGAGTTCAAAAGAGGGAAGAGAACGAGGGTTGGCATCAAGAATTTGTGGTCAATCCCAAAGAGAAGCAAGTTCAGTTGGTATCTTTCTTTTCCTTTAACTCTAATCCTATTCATTTGTTCATAGTATGATTGTTTTAATTTTGTTATGATGGCTGTTAAATGTTTGTCATAGTATGCTTCTCATTTCTTTGAGCGTGTAATGTATGTATGGACTTTATTGTCATCCAAAGTTGTTTATGTTACTAATATGGACTAAATATTGCGCACATGGTCTTGGTGTTGATACATAGGTTCTTGACTCCCTTGAATATATGTGATTCCATGCTTGGTATGTCTTTTGGAAATCTTGTTTTTACCATAATCGTGGCTGTGCTATTTTAAGTCTTGTATTAACAGTTGTTATGAATTTGTAAATTTTCTCCCTTGATTTTATTTGTTGTTGAAAAAGGTTTCTCTGTTTATCATGTCAACTGTCTATGAGAATGAAATGACTGCTTTTATGCTAGCTAAGTTACCATTGCTGGTCTTGTTTGCTTGACATGTTAAAATGATGTTTGAACCTTTGCTTTGATATAACCGTGTTTTGTTGTATTCATGTTATCTATGAAACCAACTCTGGGTAGCATTCTCTTCTGATTTAAATTGATGACCATATTATTCTCTGCATTACTTCTATTGATGATGTTTGATCCTGCCTTATGTGTTTGATTATTCTCTCTTGCTTGTACATGCCTAGACCATTTTCACTGAGACTATCAATTCAGAAGTTTTTTTTTGGTATCTAGCTTTTATTTTAATGTCAACACCTGAATTTATAATATGTATGTTGACCTTAATGTGTTTTTAACTTGACTCCTAACTATGCCATTGTCTGTTATTAAATGATACTTGAGTAAATATTGATTGCTATATGTCATATGCCTTATTTTTTCCCTAAATATATGTTGTAGTTTAGGAGACCTTTGGATATCAGTTTGTTACTTACATTGCATTCTGGCTTAAACAATGTTTGATATACACTATCTTTGAACCTAGATATGCATCTCAACTTATACTCTTTGTTGTTATATTTGAACACAATCCTGCTTTGCTTTGTGTAAGATACATGTGCCATTTCTTCTGCCACTTTACCATCAGAATGACTTTTGTTTTGCTATGTGTGTGTTATTTGAATCGTAACTGATCTTAGCTGCATCCATTTGATGAATGTACAGTCTCTGTTATGCTCATATATGATTGCCATTTAACTTGAATATTCATTGACTATAATATATGTTTTAGAATATATAACTACTCTAATATCATTGGGTCATATGCTTGCTTCTTTCATATGTGCATTGTTGATGTTCTGGTTAGTTACTCATGATGGACTCCATAAGAATAACATGATCCTGTTGAATGATAATACGCATACTTGTTGATTGTGGTGGAGCTTACAACTGCCATATGTTTGGTCTATGTCTCTGTTTTTGTTCCCTATATTGGCACTGTTATTCTCCTTGTATGACTAATCATTTTGGTATGTCCAAGCTCGTGTCTTTAGGTATTCTCCTTCTTGTGTCTAAGGCCTTGCATAAGTGTGATATTTACCCTTATGTGGAACTATTTTTTGAACCATTTGCTTGAGTTTGGGTTATCTTGTTGGTTATTGTCTCAGTTTCTTGAGTAGCAGTCCTTTGGCTTAATATTGATCATAATGTTTTATGTCCATGTATTGTTGTGCCTCAATGTTCTATTAGTATGTCATGCCATGTTATTTCACATTGTAAAGTTATGTTTTGCGACAGCATATCACTTTTCACATGTGCACAATTCAGTTTGACATACTGCTTGATTGCCATAAGTTTAAGTAAACCTTCCTTAACATTTCATGAAATTTGTGTGATTATGACTTAGTTGTGATTCATGACTCATCACCATGTCTGATACCATTATGTTTGATTGCATTTTTCTTTGACATTGTGTGATAATATGTTTGATTTGCATACTCACAATATGGCCTTGCTGTATATTGGTGTATGAACTCTTGTTGTAATCTTGCATTAGTTTTGTCTACTATCTTGGTGAAAACTGAATGTTGCTTTGTTTAATAATCAAGATAAATCTTAACTTTATGGATCCTGTTATCTATGCTAGCATTTGTTTGTATCTGATCTTATTAACCCACTGCCTTATGGGATATGTTTATCTTGATAACATGTTGTTACTTGCTGCTATCATGAGTAGTTTGTGCTTTCTGATGTTTTTATGTTGATTAATTTGGTTTAATAAGTTTGGTATACATACTACTATCATGAGCAGTTCGCAATTCTTATTGGTTCAGTGTTATTAGTTTGGATTAATGGCATGCCATACCTACTGTTATCGTGAGCAGTTTGTATCTGTTAATGGTTTTATATTGTTAATTTGGTTCAATGGCATGACTCACTTGCTGCTATCGTGAGCAACTTGCACTTTCTGTTGGATTGTGTGCTTTATTTGGGATGTGCGTACAATGTTACCTTTTATATTTATCAAGTCATATTTATTACTGGATGTATTCCCGCCCCAGCGGATGGACTTGTGTGTGTTACTATTCCTCTTTGTCGTGCCTATAAGGACTGGGGTTCGATCCCTACCCAGTCCTTTTGTTTTTTTTTCTCTTTTGGTTTTCGCTTCTTTAAAATATATATGTTCACTTGCACTTTGTATTCACCACACGCGCGCAACTCAGATGGTTGGGGTTTTGGCCATTGAATCTAAGGGCGTGGGTTCAAACCACACATGTGACATTTCCTTCTTTTTTTTTGCTTAAAAATCATTTCTTTCATTTAAAGTTTGTTAACAATGCAAAGACAATTTATTTTATCTTTAAAAAATATGAGTTTTATTTTAAAACTTCATATTTATTTCACTTAGTAATTTATGTTCTTAATTAGTTATCTAAAAAGATTTACTTTTTAATGTGAATTTCCACTCTCATTATCTTGATTAAATTGTTAAATCTTCATCATGACCTTATTGATATTTTAATGATTAACTCATTTTTAATTTATCTTATATTTGATTGTTGATCTAATTTGTGATTGGTCTTATCCAACTTGGAATAACATCTCAATTAATCTTTTATTCATGATTATATTTTGACTTATGATTTGTTTCTTATGTAACATATTTCTCAAAGTTTAATATCTTTGGTTTGTCTTTGTTTACTTGATATCTTGATATTTATCTCATGTCGACTCATCATTTGTCATGAAATATATTGCCATACTCATGCTTATTTTGCTTTCATTACATTATCTTTATATCAATGTTTCATCTTTTACTTCTTTTATCATTGACCCTTATTCCAAAGGAAGGTGAACATGTTGACTCCTAAAGTCATGACCTCCCACCTTAACTTAAGTAACCTCTTAGGAGAAACTTTATTTCTTGGCCTCATCAGAGCCATAGAAATTATAACTAGCCTTAGGAGAGAGTTCTTAAACTCTTAGTGATATTCATCATAATGAATTTATCACTTTCCCCTACTGACTAACCAAAACATAGGTCAATTTCAACTAGATTTAGAGAGTTCTTAAACTCTACAATGAGCTTATACTCAATTCCCCTCTGAATATTGACCATAGTCAATCATTCAGTAGAAGTAGAACTACGCATACTCTGATTCTATTCCCGATGATACGTAGGCGCAAAGTGCGATGCTTTGTCAAGTATACTTAGATACTAACCCCTAGGGTTTTCAACCTTTAGCATAGAACCTTTAGCAAACATAAGATAGCATACTAACAAGAGGTTCACGTAGAGTACTACGGACGTTTAGGGTGCTAATACCTTCCTTAGGCGTAACCAACCCCCGAACCTTAGATCTTTTCCCTTAGGTTTTTCTAACGATCTTGAACCTTTCCTTTGGATAAATCAAAGTCGGTTGTAAAAGAAATATGATGCAAATTAATTAATAATTTGTTATCCGATTTTCACCGCAACAACCATTTTCTACCAATTTCTAATACTCATTGGATCTAAGAAGAATCTCCATAAGCATGGCCCAATGATCGTAGAATCTGTTGAATTTGGGAATTGCTGATGTCAAGATTTTTGATGAATCAACCATGGAGATGCTTCAGATGAGGGAATGGTACGAGAGGATAACAGAAATAACGAATTTCTCTCACCGTGATATCGAAACTGTGTTTCTTGAATTAAAGAGACACGCCTAGATCATCAACCAGACTCTAATACCACTTGTTAGAATGTGAGAGAAGGTTATTATTCAATAATGCAGCTTCAAGCTCTATGTGTACATGAATGATCAATTACTTATATAGCAAGGAATTACACTCATAACTACTACCTTATAACTAACTTCTAGTTAGTTATTCTATTAACCAACTATATTTTAACAGTTTCACGTTGAACACAATACTACAACAGTTTATGTGATATTCCAACAGCCTGATGATTTAGAGGGAAGCCCAAGTTATATCAAAGTCATATACAAGGCCCAATTAATACAACTTTTTTGTTTTTGTAAAAAAAAGGTTTTGTTTGAGAATTGTTTTGAAACTTACAATATAAAATCACTTTAAATTGAAATATTGGGTTGGTTTATTTGCAGCAAGCAACAACACCATGCGCTCAGTCATCAAACTGTTTACTCAAAAACTAGCATGCATTTTTTAAGTACAACATGCCCCATGCCTTCATCTGAAAATCAGAGAGTTGAAGGAATTAAAATTAAAGAAGGAAGAACAATTTATCTGCAGCTTTATGCTCACTTTAATTATATATTTCAAACACCATGCTATCACTGATATCATGTTCCGTTCTTTTGACTAATAAAAGAATATTGATCAACTATACATTACTCTATATCACTGTTTCTTGGTGTACTACTGTCTTCTGATGATTTGAAAAAGTCTCCAATAAATTTCCAAACATGGGATACAAAGACAGAAACAATAAAAAAACAAAATTCCAGAAAGTGAAACGATTCTATCATATAATTGTAAAGCAAAAGATGTGATTTAGAGAAAGGTTACAAGGAAGAAATTCTTTTTCTGGCTATGTGGGGGTACAATGATATGAATAATAAAAAAATAAAGAAGAAAAGTTTAATTCAAAAAGGTTTGGTAGTACTCCCTCCGTCCCACAATGAGTGATTCAGTTGACTTTTCACACAGATTAAGAAAAAATGAATAATTGAATGAGAGAAAATGATATTTTTATTAAAGTACCCTTATGATGTATTGAGAATGATGAAAGTAATATTAATTAGAGGGTAAAATAAAAAAAATTGCATTAAAAATTAAAATGAATCATATATTTTGAGACACTATTTTATTTTAAATGGGTCACTCATTATGTGACGAAGGGAGTACATATAAAGAATATAAATAGAGAGATGGATAATTATATTAGTGGAGATGGCAGAGTAAGGTTAAAGAAAGAAAGAAAAGTGATAAAAAGCAAAGGTAAGCTGCCCATACTCTGACCTCATATTTTTCTCCATCATCTTTTCGTCTGATGTGAACTGTTGTGGGGCTGACTAAAAATGTTTATATCACTGCCTTTACCGAATGAAGACAGTTATATATTATATTTAATATGTTAAAAAATATATATAAATATTCTTATTTAACTCTTCTTTGATTTTCATCCAGTTTAAATCTCAGCCATCAAAACAACTCATATAATATTTATATGTTTTATCAATCCTTTTTTAAAGGTCATGATTTCATTGGAGGGATTCTCACTTGAGAGAGAATCTAATAAGTTTACTCCAAAACTAAGATTTATAAAGTTATAAAACATAAACAAAATATGCTACGGTAGTTTATTGAGTTCAATTGACTATACGAATGAAATATTTTTTTCCCATAACTGTAGAGATTATATTTAAAAAATGTATTTTTTTTAAGATAGAATTCAAATCTAAATTTTTTTAATTAAATTAGAAGAGATTTATATAATGTTATTTCTCTTAGAAATTATAATTCGATGTTATGTTGAAAATTGTCATTTGATTATCTCAAAGTAGCTAGTCGAGATGCAGTAACCACATGACTGGTAATAGAGACTAGTTCACCAAGCTAGATGAATCAATTGAAAAAGTGATAAAGTTTGCAGATGGCAGGCACATCACATCAGGTGGAAAAGGAGACATCTCTGTTGTCAGAAAATATGGTCGAAAAGCCAACATCACTGATGTGTTGTATATACCTTCAATGACAAGTAACTTGATAAGCATAAGTTAATTACTTGCAATAGGGTACAACATGAAGATAGAAAAGAATCATACAAAGGTGTATCATAGTGATGGAAGGATGATTCTGAAGGCATCATTGGAAGACAACATGACATTTAAAGTAGAGATCAACCCAATTGATTACAAGTGTTTTACTTCGATTGCAGAAGAAAACAAGAGCTAGCTATGGCGTCACAGGTACGAACATCTAAACTTTAGAAGTTTAGGTATGCTAAACCAGAAGAAGATGGTGTATGACTTGCCTCATGTGAAAGAGCCAAGTCATATGTGTGAGGAATGTAGCAAAACAAAGCAGGCTAGGAAAGCATTCAAGCATGACCTGCCAACGAGGTCAAAGAAAAAACTAGAGTTATTTCACTTTGATGTGTGTGGACCATTTGAAGTAAGGTCGAATAGAGGTAACTACTACTTTCTAACCTTCATAGATGAATTCACTAAATACATGTGGATTCACATTATTGAAGGAAGAGTGAGGTATTCACACAGTTCAAGAAGTTCTAACTCGATTCAATCATATGGTATGGTGGGAGAGATCAGTCTGGTGGATAATGGGGAGCTGATTTGAGATCTTGGGTGGAGTAGACATTTCTTTATTAGAGAGTTACTTGTGTTTGAAAATCTTCTCTTCTTGTTCTGTGACGTTATTTTATCTTAGGATAGAGTTAAGTTGATTTGGAAGCATACAAGAGAAGATTTTTTCTCTATTGCCTCTACTTATCATGTTCAGTTAGTTGGGTCATTGATGTGTCTTAAAGATGAGAAATTAATCCTTCCACTTTTTCAGGTTAGTTGTGATAAGTCCAAGCTTTTGAGATTGGCATTAATTTTAGTAAAACTAACTTGACAGCAAGATGTTAGACAAGATGTCCTAACATGAAGAACAAAATGAAGAACAAGATGTTGGACAAGATGTCCTATCATGATAATTCGACATCTTTGCCTGTTACTTTGTAGTTTTGATACAGCTGATTTATTTCCAGATTTCAGAATATTGTGGGAATATTTGTTTATCCTAGGCGGCGTTCAAGATTGAGGAATCAGAGATTCTGTTTGAATTTGAAGATGTCATTTTCTAAGTGTGGAGGCATTTTAGGAAACTTTGGATTGAAGAAACTATTCTTGAGGAGAATAAGTTGCAGATTCTGTGTAATAGAATTGCTGCGTTTTTAAAGCCCAAATCCAATCTAGTTTATGATTATAAATAGGATGGATTTAACCTAATCAAAGTGGGAAAATACATTGTTACTTAGTGAGTTTTAGGGTTTGTGTATTTGTGAGCCTCTCTTGTATCGTGTTGATACTAGAGCTGGACTGTTTGCATTAAGTTGTAATATCTGTCACTGTTGTGATTGAAAGGGAATTAAGAAGGGTCTCATATCTAGGAGAGTCTTAGCTAGAAATTAAGCACGGGTAGTGATTAAGTGATAAGTTGTAAACCGGAGGTTGTTTAGCTTAGAATAAATATTATCTAATGGATTTCATTCCTGGCTTGGTTGTCCCCAGATATAGGAGTTGTTGTACACCGAACTAGGTTAACAATTACTGTGTGTTCGTTTACTTTCTGCAATTTTTATTGTGCTCCTTCTTGTCATTGTGTTTAAAGCAGAGATCAAGTGTCTCGACATCTCTTAGGACATCTGAGATCTTCATACCAGAATTTCAATTGGTATCATAGTAGGCATCCTACTCTGTATCTGGGTGAGATTCAGGGAAGTTACTTTCTGGTGCAATGGACAGGGAATGAGGAATATTGAACAGACCACCCATCCTTGATGGATCCAATTATGAATATTGAAAGTGCGCATGGTGGCCTTTATTAAATCCATAGATGGTAAAGCTTGGAAATCTGTGGTCAAAGGATGGGATCCACCAAAGGCTAAAGATTAGGAAGGTAAGATTAATGATATGATAAAGCCTGAGGAAGACTGGGATGATGAAGATGACAAGCTAGCTCAGGGTAATTCCAAAGCCTTGAATGCCTTATTCAATGGAGTGGACAAGAACATCTTCAGATTGATAAAGAATTGTACTGTTGCCAAAGATGCTTGGGAGATTTTGAAGACTGCTCATGAAGGAACTTTTAGGGTGAAATCATCAAGACTTCAACTTCTTACAACCAAGTTTGAGAACTTGAAGATGAAGGAGGATGAAAGTATTCAAGACTTTCACATGAACATTGTTGATATAGCCAATACTTCAAGTGATCTAGGAGAAAAGATTCCAAAAGCTAAGTTGGTCCAAAAAATCCTAAGATCTCTTCCAAATAAATTTGACATGAAGGTGACTGCTATTGAAGAAGCCCAAGACATAAACACCATGAAGGTGGATGAACTCGTGGGATCTCTTCAGAATTTTGAATTGACAATCAGTGAGAAATATGAAAAGAAGAAAAGCATAGCCTTGGTGTCTAATCAAGGTGAATGTGAACCAAATTCCAATGAAGAATTATCTAAGGTTGTTGTGCTTCTTGAAATACAGTATAACCAACTATTGAAAAAGATGGACGAAAAGTCAAGATCAAATGTTAAGACTCAGTCATCCCACATCAACAGAAGGAAGGATTTTGGAAGAAGAACCAACAATGATAAGAAATCTAACAAAGGCAAGGGAATCCAATGCTATGAATGCGAAGGATTTGGACACATCAAATCTGAGTGTCCTACCTTTCTCAAGAAGGAGAAGAAAGGCTTGTCTGCATCTTGGTCTGAAGATAATTCTTCAAGTGAAAGAGAATCTGCTAAACAGGTTTCTGCTCTTACTGGATTATATGATTCTGATAAAGAATCAGATGGTGAAGAACTCACTTTTGATGAGCTGGCTACCTCGTATAAGGAGCTGTGCATTAGAAGTGTAGAAGTATGTCAACTAGGAAATGATCAACAAAATCTTATTGTTCAACTTCATGATGAAAGATTGAAGCACGTGGATACCATCTCTGACCTGAAGGAGGAAGTTGTATTGCTCAACTATAAACTTGACAATATGACTAAAATTGCAAGAATGCTCAATATCAGTTCTGATGTGCTGGATAAGATTCTTCAATTTGGGAGGAATGTTGGAAATGTTAAAGGGCTTGGTTATAATGATCAAGTTGTGATGAATAAAGGAAAAGAGCCAGTATTGAATTCTGCTCATCCTAAATGAAAGCAAAATTGAGAGATGTCAAGTAAGATGTCTCAACATCAACAAAGACATCAGAAGAATTCCTCAGGAAGAAAGAACCAAGACTGGAAATGTCATAAAACCTTACTGCTACAAGCTACATGGTTATCCCAAATTAGCGACTCAATCCAGAAGGAAAAAGGCTGTTGTTAAAACAAAGAAGAAGTGGATTCCCAAGAATGGCCTTGCTGGTCTCATAGCACACACCTCTCTAAGAGCTTCTGCTAGAGAAGACTGGTATTTTGATAGTGGTTGTTCTAGACACATGACTAGTGTCAAGAAATTTTTGGTGGATATTGAATCACATGCCACTAGCTATGTCACTTTTGGAGATGGATCCAAAGGTGAAATAAAGGGTGTTGGAAAGCTGGATTATATTGGGCAGCCTAGTCTTGATAATGTGTTGCTTGTTAGAGGACTAACTGCAAATTTGATAAGTATCAGTCAACTATGTGACCAAGGTCTCAAGGTTAACTTTACTAAATCTGAGTGTCTGGTAACAAATGATAAAGATGAAGTTATCATGAAGGGAACCAGATCTAAGAATAATTACTATGTGTGGATTACTCTAGAGACAGAGTGTTCATCCACATGCTTGATGTCAAAAGGAGATGAAGTGAAGCATCAGAAACTTGGTCATCTACAGAAGATGAAGAAAGTATTTTCAAATACAGCAGTCAGAGATACCCCTAAACTGAATATTGATGGAGGAAGAATCTGTGGTGAATGTCAGATTGGTAAGCAAACCAAGATGTCACACAAGAAGCTACAACATCTGACTACTTCAAGGATTATGGAACTACTTCATAAGGACTTGATGGGACCTATGCAGGTTGAAAATCATGGAGGAAAGAGGTGTGCCTATGTTGTTGTTGATGACTCAACCACAGAAGTTGATGTCACAGACAATGTTGGAACATCTTATGATGTTTCTGAAGAAATTGTAGACTCAAGTGGTAATCCTAAACCCGCAGAGACTGCGACAGTTGACAAGAGACATTCCATCAGAATTCAGAAAGATCGTCCTAAGAAGCTTATCATAGGATATCTGAATAATGGAATAATGACCAAATCAAGAAAAGTTATTGCTGGTACTTGCTTTGTCTCAAAATTTGAACCCAAAAGTGTCAAGGAGGCCTTGACTCATGAGTTCTGGATCAATGCTATGCAAGATGAACTGGGGAAGTTCAAGAGGCATGAGGTTTAGGACCTGGTGCCAAGACCTGTAGGGTCAAATATAAATGATACATGTGACTATGGTCTGTTGTACACTCATAATTCTAATTCCATGTTGATGGGATACTGTGATGTTGACAGTGCTCATGGCAGGAAGAGCACCTCTAGAGGATATTTCTTTTTGGGAAATAATTTGATCTCTTGGTTTAGCAAGAAACAAAATTATGTGTCCTCGTCTACTACTGAAGCTGAATACATAGCAACAGGGAGTATTTGCTCTCAACTCATATGGATGAAACAAATGGTGACTAAGTATAATCTCACACAAGATATCGTGAGATTATTCTGTGATAACTTGAGTGCCATCAATTTTTCCAAAAATCAATTTGAGGTGTTAAGGGGCAAATTAGGGATTTTCCTGTCTGGGGATTTATAGCAGTTAATTTGTTGTGGGAATACTATTCAAGTGTATGTGTGTTCCCAACAAATAAAGAAAGAGTTTCAAAGTCAATCATTTCAAATATACCCAAACCGCTCTCACGCACGCTTCTTCCATACCGTGTCATTCTTCACAAACTGCTTCATCTTCTATTTCAAAGAAAGACCCAATCTTGCTTACCTTTCTCCAACTCTCAAGTGTTCAAAGATGTCTCACCAACAATCTTCAAAAGGTGTATTCAGGAAGGAAAATGTTTCGTCATCTACATCCAGGGGTAAGTCTGCGAAGGTGTCTATTGAAGACGCGATTGATGTTGCTCCCTTGGCCATGGTTCCTTGCAAGCCTGGCAAACTTCCAGTGAGAAGATCCAAGAACCTTCATGCAGGTAATGTCTCAAAGACCTCTGATTCTTTCTTTAACCCTAGGACTGAGAGAGAAAAATTTGACTCTGATAAGAGAATCAGAAAATTGGCAGATAGAAATTTAAATGAAGGGAGTCATCTTAATATTGCTGGGATTACTAGACCCCTTGCTCAAATTCTCCCTACTACCATTGTACCTGATACTGAACCAGAGGTAGAGATTGAGAAAATGTTGATGTTGAGATTGAAGTTGAAAAGGATAGGGTTGAGGTGCCTAATCATGAAGGGTCAGAAGGAAATCTGCACACTCTTGTTGATTCTGTAGTAGGAGATATTGAAATAGATGTTGGAACATCCCCTGTGTTAAAAGAATCTCATTCAAAGGGTTAAGCCTCTGAGGGTATTGCTGAAGACAGTGGGAAGAATGATGACCAGGTTATCAATGTAGATGACTTGCCCTATGATAATGAGGTTATTGCCAAGAGTCTTCACCCTGGTGTTGCCAAGAAGCTGAAAAGCAGAAAAGGTAAGGTTGTGGATGTGGAGAACACCCCTACCAAGAGCATTAAAAAACTTGTTGTTGGTCCTCCTAAAGCTTGAAGCAAGGTTGTGACTGTGTCCAAGAAGAGAAATGTTGTGTCTGACAATGATTCAGACTATGATGTCGAAGAAGATGTCCAGGACATCATTAATGTCAAGAAATATGCTTCTAAGAAGAAGCCTGCTGCTATTCCTAAGGCTCCTCTGGACAATGTGTCCTTTCATGCTACTGAAAATGTGGAAAGATGTCAATACGTGTAGGGAGTTAGGGAAGAATTCCCTACAATGCAAAGATGTGATAAAGCTGATTGAAGTTGTTGGCTTAATGAAGACTGTCACAAAATTTGGTCCTTGTTATGAGAAGCTAGTCAAGGAATTTGTGGTGAACATTCCTGAAGGTTGTGCTGATGTAAACAATGAAGACTACAAGAAGGTGTATGTCAGAGGAAATATTGTGACATTTTCTTCCACAGTGATAAAAAGTTTTTGTTAAGATCAGAAGATCCTCAACCTGAGCTTGAAGATTCTGATGATCAGGTGTGTCAGGAGATCACCTGTAATACAGTGAAGCATTGGCCCAGCAAAGTAAAGCTTTCAGCTGGAAAGCTTTGTGTGATATATGCAATTATTCATAGAATTGGTACTATCAACTGGGTTCCTACCAACCATATCTCAACCATCTCCGCTGGGCTTGGGAAGTTCATATATATAGTTGGTAAAGAGAGGAAGTTTGATTTTGGTGCTTATATTTTTGACCAAATTATGAAGCAAGCATCATCAACTGCCATTAAGATGCTTATCTGTTTTCCTTCTCTCACCTGTGGTATAATCTTGGATCAACATCCTGGTATCTTGGTGTCTGCTGATTATGCAATGAAAATGGAATCTCCTTTGACTTTGCACCATAAGCTGTTTGTTGGGGATCATGTCCCAGATATTGTTTCGACATCTGTTCAAACATCTGCTCCTGCAACCTCAAAGGATGATACTATTGCTCAACTGAAGGAAACTTGTAAGGATCTAGATGTCATCATCAAGTCCAGCACAGCTAGGAAGGCAAAGCTTAAACAGTTGATACAGGTCTTGACAGCAGAATAGGACAAGGGAACTGAAGCTGTTGGTGGTACAGATAATGCTGAAAAGGATGCAACAGAAGATGATGAGGCCAATGCTAAAGATGTTGGGTCAGATGATGATGATCTTGATGGAGAAGAAGAAAAGGAAAAGGATGATGAGGCTACTGAAGACGATGTCTGTTAGTAGTATTCATTTTTTTGTGGTTATGTTTTGTAAGGGCTAAATGCCCAGGATATTTTTGGCACTTCATGTGCTTGATCTATACTTTAAACTCTTGTTCTGCTTGTGTTAATGTTTGGTTGTTTATTTATTTAACTACCTTTGTCATATTATGGCAAAAAAGGGGGAGTAATACTAACTTAACTAACCAATGGTGGTTGCTGCTGTTGAGGGGAGAGTGTTAATAACTTACTGCAAAAGAAGGAACTGATTGAGGGGGAGGCTATATTATTTCCGCCGCTGTTCTAATTTTTGCCTCTGACTTTTTGTGTATTTGTATGCAAGGGTTATTTAGTTAGTTTTAGCCAAAATCTGCCAAAGGGAGAGATTGATAAGTCTAAGCTTTTGAGATTGACATTAATTTTGGTAAAACTAACTTGACAACAAGATGTTGGACAAGATGTCGTAACATGAAGAACAAACTGAAGAACAAGATGTCCTATCATGATGATTCGACATCTTTGTCTGTTACTTTGCAGTTTTGATACTGCTAATTTATTTCCAGATTTTAGGATATTGTGAGAATATTTATTTATCCTAGGTGGTGTTCAAGATTAAGGAATCAGAGATTCTGTTTGAATTTGAAGATGCAGTTTTCTAAGTGTGGAGACATTTTAGGAAACTTTGGATTGAAGAAACTATTCTTGAGGAGAATAAGTCGCAGATTCTGTTTAACAGAATTGCTGCGTTTTTGAAGCCCAAATCTAGTCTAGTTTATGGTTATAAATAGGATGGATTTAACCTAATCAAAGTGTGAAAAATACATTGTTGCTTAGTGAGTTTTAGGGTTTGTGTATTTGTGAGCCTCTCTTGTATCGTGTTGATACTAGAGCTGGAATGTTTGCATTGAGTTGTAATTTCTGTCACTGTTGTGATTGAAAGGGAATCGAGAAGGGTCTCATACCTAGGAGAGTCTTAGGTAGAAATTAAGCACGGGTAGTGATTAAGTGATAAGTTGTAAATTGGATGTTGTTTAGCTTAGAATTAATATTATCTAGTGGATTTCATTCCTGGCTTGGTTGCCCCTAGACGTAGGTGTTGTTGTACACCGAACTGGGTTAACAATTACTGTGTGTTCGTTTACTTTCTGCAATTTTTATTGTGCTCCTTCTTGTCATTGTGTTTAAAGCAGAGATCAAGTGTCTTGACATCTCTTAGGACATCTGAGATCTGAATGCCCGAATTTCAATAGGTGATCCTCCTAAAGAGTTGACTTCTCCTGAAATGTAAGGATTTGGTTGAGTCAGATTCTCATATTTTTGTCACTTGTGAGTTAGCCCTATCTGTATGGAATAAGATCTTCTAGTGGTTGGGTTGGAAGGTGGTTCTTCCTAGTGACCGTATAATTCTTTTTGAGTTTTTTGTTTATTTAGGTGGTAGGGCCAAGTCTATGCGTGATTTTGTTATGATCTAACACATTGTAGTCTAGACCATTTGGAGAGCCCGTAATGATGTCATATTTAATGGTGTTTCAAAAACTGTGAAATAGGTGGAGAAGACGAGTATCTTTTTGGCATGGAAATGATTTCTAGGTAGATCAAGGGTGAACTTATACACTTACTGTTACAGGCTTTAGAACCTTAACTCTACCTTAACCAAAAATAGATCGAGTGTTTTCCTTTATGAAGCAGGAACTGGTTTGTTGTTTTGTTTTCTTGGTGGATTTTGATATGTTAATGGTGATTCTAACGGTATGAGCTATAACTTGAATCATGTGAGGTTGGTCTTTAGTTGTTTGAGCGTTTTTCTTTACCTTTTTTTGTTGGTTATGGTGTGTTTATTCTTGTTGGATTTTTATTTGTACCTTTAGTAATCCTTTAGGCGCTTCTTGTGTTTTAGAATCATTTATACTTTGGTGGTTATCACGTATCTATTAATATATTATTTTGTCATTAAAAAAAAGATGAATGTCGATTGTACCCATTTGATATTGTTTATCCACACTCAATATATTCAATACATAGATAAATGAACGAAGAAAAACTATCTATGATGTCTTATCACTTTTTAAATATAGATGTGTCACTATGTCTAAAATACGCCGATGTCCGATACTTATATGACATTTGTACGAGGCATGTCAGAAAATTTCATACAAGTCTTTTAAAAATAAGTTTATTCTTTATTTGACAGCGAAAACGAATGTTTCAAAAAATAATATGATTTTTCCTTTATTTCATCACAACTAATGTATTTTTGGACAAATGACTTACTTATTTTAAAGGGTTAAACATATACTGAAACAAAATTGACCAACTATAAAGCACGAACGTCCCAAAAACGATCCGAATATTAACATGGTGACACTGATAATATTTTAAAAAATAAAATTAAACGTAACTACAAATGTCTGTGCAAGACACACCTTTTTTTTTAAAGATGTCGGTGTTACATAGTTGACCAATGAATAATTAAAAATATTGAATTTGATTAGAATATTTTTGAATGTTGTTCTGTTCTGTGTATGTGTCATTCTGCGTTCGGATGTCTATGTCAAATTATTTGCTTCATAGACAATTAATCAAAGATTTTTTTTTAGAAAAGCTATTAGCAAATAAAACCATGCTTTAGACAATTAATCAAAGAAAGTTATCTATATGAGGTAACGTGGTCCGAAAAAATGTGTTCATTGATTTGAACTAAAGTTGCATGCACTCTAGGATGATGTGATATGCGAATCAATATGTGTTTTGATGTGTGTTTGTACTTTGATATGGTCCGCAGATTCTATATGTGGCTATGGGTTTGTGGAAGAGAAACAAATCTGCGTATGACTGAATCTCTTTATTCATTGATTAAACAAGCGCCAAAAGTAGAAAAGGCCATATTGACCAAATTAAAGTTGCGTTGAAATAACTTTTATTTTCTCTTAAAATCAACAAGGACAAAAACAGAAATTTTAATCATTAACTTTTAAGAAAAAGAGGCCTAAGTCTTAATCTGATCATATTTTATCTAACTAAATTACAAATCAAATGAGTTAAGATGTTTTAGATTAGGTTGGATAATCAATTCTCTTCATTTTCATGGAACAACCACTTGCGACATGTGATCAAAGAAATGATAAAATTGAAATAATAAATAGGATGTTTGGATACGAAGTTTGACTAAATATATGTATATGTCCTGCTACAGAGAAGTAGCTCACTCGTTTCTACTCACATGAAATTTCATGAGTCATGTTCAATAATATCTACCTTAATGAATATCAACCTCTATGATATGAAATAAAACTCATATTTAACACTAAGAAAAACATGTAACAAATTCAAAAACAATATCTTAATTTGTTATTGGTAATATATATTCAAATAAAAATAACATTATATCAGTGTAATTTGACATGTTGTGATACACTTGATTATTTGTCAAATAAATGACATTTAAAATGTCGCAATGCAAGTTAACTTTTTCTTTTTGGAATAGTGAAAATTATATTACCAAAAAATAATAAGTGTACAAACCGATCCGATGATCCAGGTATCCAGACGACAAAAGACTACAAAACACAATGAAGCCTCATTTGAGCCTATTACAAAACACCACTAGTTTGTCATTCAAAGCAACCATATGTCGGATCCTCTCTATTATTTCTTTGCTATCGAGGCTATCCACTTTCTTGTTCTGGAAGACAATCAAATTCCTATCATACCATGTAGATAGTTTCCGCAAGAGCCATCTTCAAAAGTTTTTTAATGCACCCTTTCACCTGAGATAATTTGCAAATAGCTGGAAGCTCCTCACGCCAATTCCTTGGATTGTGGTTAATCTGAATCCAACCAAGAACTTGCTGCCAAGTCCCTTTTGTTACCTTACACTCAAAGAAGAGGTGGTTGCAACTTTCTGGAAGACCACAATAAACACATTTACCGTCCATGATCGTCCCAAATTTGCTCAAGTGGTCCTTCGTAGGCAACCACTCCTGACAAACAATCCATAGAATGAATATTGCTCTAGGTGTTAACTTTTAATTGCTTAACACCTAGCTTTTTGCTAAACTTGAAAGTCGTAAAGCATTTTTGACAATCTAAGCTCCTACCATGTACCCTGCTTCAATTGTAAACATTAGTTATGATAGATTAATTGATGATTTTCGACAAATAGTTCATCATGCAAGAGTAAATATATAAAGTTTAGATCTTTTATCATTCATGTTACAAATATATAGTTTGAATCAACCTATTCTATAATCGAAGGATCACCAGGTCCACTTTCAAACATGACAACTTGACATTTTGTAGCAATCGCCTACCTAAAAATCCATTAGTTTGCTTCCTAACGATGCTTATCTAGTTTGTACAACATAAAAGATTAAAGAAATGAAAGTAAACGACAATGAACACAATCTATTTTTGTTAACATAGTTCGGCCAATAGTGTCTACCTCTGGGACTATATAGCAAATATAGTTCCATTTTCATTTTGTGATAAAATTAAGGTCATAATTTTATAAGTAATTTATATAATACTACAAGTCAGTTTAAAATATATTTTTTTGGATTGTACATGTAGTGTCTACATATATATGATTCATATTCAACAATCTCCATTTTGGAAAATATCAAACTCATATGAAGACTTTTTGTATGAGAATCACATTCTAAAAATTAGGGAGGTATACCTTCTACTTAACATTGAGAAACATGTAACAAATCCAAGCAATGCTTGAACTTGTCATTGATGACTGATTTGGTCAACATATCAATTGCACTCTCTGAAGTATGAAACTTTTCAATAAATATTTATCTAGATGCAACTAACTCAACGATCTTATGAAATCTCACATCAATATGTTTGGTTCTGCCATGATACACCTAATTTTTTCCAAATAAATGATACTCAGACTATCACAATGCAACCGAAATGTACCTTACTCAACACCTAAGTCTCTCACAAACCCTATAACCCATAAGACTCATTTGCCAACTTCAACTCTCGCCATGTAATCTACTTTAACTATCAACATGACCCTATAGATAGAACGAATGATTTTCAACAAATAGGTCATACATCTAATATAAAGAATATCATGTTAAAAACCTTATATCATAAGTACCTGAAAATCCACTTGTCTGCTTCCCAAAGACACTAGCCCAATTATGACATAAACTTACATACTTGTTTCAAATATATTCTAGTGCATACCATACCATACATTAAACAACCAACTACACTGACATTAGGAACCTCTGACTTATACTTAGCTTATGCATCTGTCTTTGAACACTGATCAAAAGACATCTTTAATTGATTCGTCAATAGAGCACTCACAACCTTCAAGTTACTCATGTCAAACTTGCCTAGAACCTTTTTAATATAACTTTTCTGAGAGAGCCATAATTTTTTGTTAATCATGTCCATGTGAATTTCTATACCAATAATCTTCTTAGCATCATCTAAGTCTTCGATTTTGAGTTCATATATGTCATGTAAATGACTAGCAGGAATCAACATATCATCATAATAGAGTAACAAGAAAATAAAAGAAACATCATCAAGGCTTCTAACATAAACACAAAAGTCATACTCACACCTTATGTAGCCAATCTGAAGCATGTATAAATCAAAACGCTTGTACCATTGCATTGGAGACTGATTTAAACCATGGAAAGACCTATAATTAAATTTAGGGTTAAATACACAACACCCCCTGTAAAGTTAGCGAGATTCAGTTTCGCCCCCTGTAAAAGGTTTTTTTTAATCCCCCTCGTAATACCCAGATCCCGTCACTTCGGTCCCCGATTGCCACATTTCACCCAAGATTCCCTCAACTTGCCAGCGTGGAACCTATTCAGCGTGACACCATGGCATTATTCTTTTAATTTGGGTTTAATATTTCACAAAGTAAATATTTATTTACCCCCTGTAATAGTTAGGGTTACCATTCCCAAATATTACCAAATTCAGCTCAGGTGAAGGAGGACGACGACGGCGATTGCGATTGCAGACGGAGTAGTGGTCGATGGTTCGATTACAGATGAAGAGGAAGGAGACGACATTGAAGCTACTATGTCTGAAGTTAGTAATTTCGACCCTTATTGTGAACTGTAACCGTGGTTTTATACGAACTTGAACCCTAAGTGATTTAGGTTTGCTTTCATACGAAATAGAACTTGAATGTAATTCAAACCTTTATTCACAGGATATGCAACATTTCAATGTTAGTTTTCACCATGGGGGTAAATTTATTATTGTCAAGCAAAACGAGATTATTTACAGAGGGGGTGTTGATACGAATGTATCTGGGCAACACATTTAGAACTGGACAATGGAAACCATTTGCAAGTTGGTGAATAGGTGAGGGTATGAGGAAGGTACTTATAGGTTGTGGACTAAAATATTGGAAATTGATGTTGATTTCTTTCAAATAAGAAAGGATGATGATGCATACAATTTTGCAGCTTATGCTTGTGCAAATCAAGTTGATGGAGATATATTTGTGAGGGTTATTCTTCTATCTACTTTGTTTTAATGATGTCAACAAATATGTGAGAAATTAGATTGTAATTTGAGCGGTATCACTTCACGTGTCGGGCATATTGCGTCTAATCATTATCGTTCATGTGTCTAGATGCATAGGACCTTGTCTTTCCCATAAATAAATGTCCATTATCATTTTAGTAGTGTCTAGTATGTGTTTCTGAACTTGGTCAGGTGAAAATGCGCAGAAAATTGAATTTCCTGAAAAAAAAATGCAATTCATGCGCTAACCCTCCCAGTTCATGCGCTAACCTAGAAAATCCTGCGGGAAAGCGCATAACTTTAAATGGCACAAAAATTTGCATCTGTGCGTCGACGTATGGGGGTTGTAGGTCGACGCATGATTTCCTGAATCTGTGTTTTTCACTTAATTTTTTTTCTTCTGTTATTTCTATTATTATTTTGTGTGGGTCATTTCATTTCCTATAAATAGTTTGGTCATCTCATTATTCAAACTAACAAGAAACGTGAAAGATATATGCCATTTCTCTCTTCATCTTCATCTTCTTCATTGTGTAAACAAACAATCACACATAATAATCTTTGTTTGTGTCGCCCATTGATCGAAGTGATAACGTTCAGAATTTAGGAAGTGTGATCTTCATCTTCTGGGTTGAGAGATTGGTAGGTGTTTCTTGAATAAAATCAGTTGGTTTTGTCCTCTAAGAATCGGGAAGATTGTGGGGGTTTTTGCACAAACCGTTTTGTTCTACAGGGATTCAGCCAGGTGAAGGTAACCGAAGATTAGAGTAATTGTTCAGTTTAGTAGCTGTAATCGGAGGATCGTAGAAGAGAGGTTGGGTTTAAATTTTTGGTAGATCGCAATTGATCGAGTGAAGGTAACCGAAGAACGGTGGTTTCTTTCGGTTTAGTAGCGTGAGACGGTAATTGGATCAACCATATTCGAAGCACTTGATTCGTCTTGAATCAAGGGAAGAGAAAATTCTGCATCAACGATCGAAGACGTTCGAGGGTTTGGATGTTCATAGTTTTCTCTTGTAATAAACAATTTGCAACAGCTACATATATATATATATATATATATATATATATATATATATATATATATATATATATATATCTCAATTCTAATTATGGAATTGGGGGCAGAGGTACCCAAAGCGAGGACGATTGGGGAACTGCCTAATCAAATCTTGTTTGTTCTCTCTTTCCCTTAACTCTTTTACATTTCAGTTTGTTCGAATATGTGAAGTCGCAATTTATCGAAATTTCGGTCGTAGTGTTATTTTGAGCTGAGAAACTATTTGTTAAATTGATACAATTCCTTGAATTGTATCTTGGAGCAGCTTTACATTACACTCCATAGAAATTCTACACTTAGTGTGTTTATGCACACTAGGTGTTTGATAATTTGTTTCAAAGCAAAATTCGAACAAGTTGCCTTTAATTGCTTATCACTTTACCTCATTGGTTTGGATTAAACATAAAGCAAGCAATATTTTGTTGACTGCATTTTTTAAGTGTAGTAATCAAACTGAATTTTTCTCCTCCATACTCATTCTCGATATATTCGTGCATATCCGATCCTTTTAGTAGAAGGTTCGTTGTAGACTTTCATCTAGTGGTAGCTTCCGTTCAAACATTTTTAAACTAAATTTTTCGTAACCATTTGCGTGTAAAACTCGAAGGATCTATTCAACCCCCCTTCTAGATCCATAGCCATAGTCTAACAAGTGGTATCACGAGCTCCGGTTAATTTTGGTGCTTCGGTAAAACTTCTTGGATCACGGTGAACGAACCTAAAGGGGCTTATAATAGAGCTCCGGTGTTTACAGGTGAAAATTACAGCTACTGGAAGGATTGTATGCGCGTTCACATAAATTCCATGGTTCGGAAGGTTTGGAACGTTATTTTAAACGATCCCATGGAAATTACTATGACAAATGCGGAAGGCATTTTCGTTCCTAAACCTGAAGCTCAATGGAATGAGGAGGACGAGAAAAAGTACAACTATGATTGGAAGGCTCGTAATATGATCATCTCCTCCTTGGGAGTTGACGAGTATTATCGAGTCTCCCATTGTGAAACAGCCAAAGCCATGTGGGATGCTTTACAAGTAGCCCACGAAGGCACTAATGATGTTAAGATGGCTCGTATTAATACACTAACGCAAGAGTTTGATTTGTTTTACATGAAGCAAGGGGAAACCATTACGGATATGCAAAAACGATTTACTCACATTATCAACAAATTGCATGTTCTTGGTAAAGCAATTCCAAATGAGGTTGCTACTAACAAGATTTTCAGGTGTTTAAACAGGGAATGGCAACCGAAGGTCACCGCTATCAAGGAGGCCAACAATCTTGCTACACTAGACCTCACAACACTTTTTGGTAAACTCGATGAGCATGAGCAGGTGCTCATTGGCTTGGATAAACATGAAAAGAGCATAAAGAAAGAGAAGACAAAAGATACTGAGAAGAAATCGATTGCTCTTAAGACTTTTTGTACTAAGTCCACACACCAAGAGCTTAGTGATAGTGAAACCAACAACGACGAAGATGATGAATCCGGTGAAGACATGGGCCTATTTGTGAAGAGATACAATAGGTATATACGGAAAAACGAGATCCAACACTCGGATAAGAATCTAGTCAAGTTTAGAAAGCAATCTAGAAACGAAGGAAACAAGAGTAGCAAAGCCAAAGGATCTTGCTTCAATTGTGGGAAATCCGGGCACTACAAGCCGGACTGCCCATTGCTTAAGAAGGATAAGGACAAGGATAAGGACAAGGGTCATCAAAATAAGAAGTCAAATAAGTCAAGACGAGCTTACATCGCTTGGGAAAGCGATAGTGAATCCGAAAAAGGGGACAACTCAAGTGACGAGAGCGAGTCCGTAAATCTATGTCTTATGGCTCAACGAAGCAAGAAAAAGGAGGTAAAGCACTCTAAATATGAAAATTCTCATAATATGTCTCATGCTGAATTAAAAAGAGCTTTTGATACATTGCACCATGAGGCTAAGGAAGCCTTTCAACGCTTAGCCTCAAACAAAAAGATTTTTAAATACTTAGAGAAAAAGGTTGCCGATTCCGAAAGGAATTTGGAAGATCTTAAAAACTCCATGGTGGATGTATCAAAAACTAAGATTGATGAGAATAAACCTCCATGGTTCAAGTTTTGGGGCTGTGATACTTGTCGTATTTGGAAAGAGGTGAGAACCCTCAACGCCAAGTTAGACAAGGCTCTTAAGCCTAAAATTACGTTTGCTATTGATCAATCACATTTTCGTGAAACAATGAATAATTCATATTAAAAATATACGTATGTGATTCGAGATAGTGATAGCAAAGGTGAATTACAAATGAACCGTGATTGCTTATATTGTTGTAAGCCTAATCATGCCATTGCTAAATGCCGTTTTAGAAGATTTCTTGTTCCTAAAGGCATCTATCAATGGTTGCCCAAGGGCGATCCTGATTTCACTTACCGCAAAGGACCCAATGAGAATTGGGTACCTACTCTCCCTTGATTGTTTGTGTAGGTACAAAGTATTGAGACCACCAAAGGAAGATGGGTTCTGGATAGTGGTTGCTCAAGACATATGACCGACGACATAACTCTTTTCATCGACTTTGTGGCGAAGAAAAAGGGGTTTGTCACCTACGGAGATAACAACAAGGGACAAATTCTCGGCAAAGGTAGTTTAGGTAACCCCTCATCTACTACTATCTCTGATGTGCTCCTTGTGGAAGGCCTTAGACACAACCTTTTAAGCATTAGTCAACTATGTGACAAAGATTATAAAGTATCTTTTTCAAAAGATTGTTGCATAGTTGAAGATAGTGACAAAAAAAATTTGTTTAAGGGTTTGAGGGTGAACAATGTCTATTTGCTAGACTTGAACGAGGTATCGTTGGATGGAGACAAGTGTCTAGTCACTATGAATGAAGATTCATGGTTATGGCATAGACGCTTGGCTCATATCAACTTTGATTTGCTTAACAAAATAGTCTCTAAAGACCTAGTCATCGGTTTGTCCAAAATCAAATTCACAAAGGATCACCTTTGTGATGCGTGCCAAATGGGGAAGCAAACAAGGATCTCTTTTAAATCTAAAAACATCGTTTCAACTATGAGACCCCTTGAGCTCCTCCATATGGACCTCTTTGGACCATCTAGGGTTAAAAGCCTAGGTGGTAACTATTATGGTTTTGTAATAGTCGATGACTTTTCTAGGTTTTGTTGGACCATTTTCTTGGCAAATAAAAATGACACCTTTTCGGTTTTTGAGAGATTTGCTAAGTTGTCTCAAAATAAGCTAAACACGAACATTATGGCGATTAGAAGTGATCATGGGGGTGAGTTTGAAAACCATTTATTTGAAGCATTTTGTGAATCCCATGGAATTGATCATAATTTTTCCGCACCACGTACCCCTCAACAAAACGGGGTTGTGGAACGTAAAAATAGAATTTTGGAAGAATTAGGAAGGACTATGATCAATGAGAGTGGACTTCCAAAATACTTTTGGGCCGACGCCATAAGTACGGCTTGTTACGTTTTGAATAGAGTGCTCATCCGGCCTATTCTAAACAAGACATCGTATGAGCTTTTAAAAGGGCGTAAGCCAAATATCTCTCACCTTCACATTTTTGGTTGCAAGTGTTTCGTGTTGAACAATGGTAAAGAGACGCTTGGTAAGTTTGATGCCAAGGCCGACGAGGGTATTTTCCTTGGATACTCTCAATCAAGTAAAGCTTATAGAATATATAATAAAAGGTTACGTATTATTGAAGAGTCAGTGCACGTTACTTTTGATGAGTCTTATCCGAGAAATGTCGAAAAAGGTAGTTCTTTTCATGGTGCAGGTGTATCTTCTGAAGACATACTCAAGGACACTGATAAGGGAGCTGATCAGCCTGAAGCAGTGCGTATTGAGGAGGAAAAGGATCACCAACCAATGAAGAGTGAGGAGGATCATCCAACTAATGAAGATGACCTACCTCCAGCATGGAAGTCTTCCAAAGACCATCTAATCGACAATATCATTGGTGATATCTCTAAGGGAGTAACCACTCGCTCTAAACTTAGTAATTTTTGTTATTACTATGCTTTTGTATCCCAAGTTGAACCTAAAAACGCAAAGGATGCATTACTCGATGAGCATTGGTTTCTATCAATGCAAGATGAGTTAAACCAATTCAGGAGAAATGAGGTTTGGGACCTTGTCCCCCCCTCCGCGAGATCATCGAGTAATCGGCACCCGATGGGTGTTTAGGAATAAACTTGATGAAAATGGAGTAATAACACGAAATAAAGCACGGCTTGTAGCGCAAGGCTATAACCAAGAGGAAGGAATCGACTATGAGGAAACTTATACGCCGATTGCCCGACTCGAGGATATACGTCTTCTACTTGCCTATGCTTGCACAAAGAACTTCAAATTATTCCAAATGGATGTTAAAAGTGCGTTCCTTAATGGATATATAAATGAAAAGGTTTATGTTGCCCAACCTCCAGGTTTTAAATCCCATGAATATCCTGATCATGTCTACAAACTTAAACGTGCTTTGTACGGACTTAAACAAGCCCCTAGGGCTTGGTATGAACGTCTAAGCAAATTTCTACTTGATCAAGGGTATTTAAGAGGAAAGGTTGACACAACCCTCTTTATTAAACGCCAAGGAAAACACTTAATCTTGGTACAAATTTATGTTGACGATATTATATTTGGGTCTACTAACATGACCTTGGTCAAGGAGTTTTCTAATTTGATGCTGGGGGAGTTTGAAATGAGCATGATGGGGGAGCTCAACTATTTCCTCAGATTGCAAATCAAACAACTTGAAGAGGGCACATTTGTGAGTCAAACGAAATATTGTCTTGATTTACTTAAACGTTTTGATATGCTAAACTGCAAAGCAATAAACACTCTTATGCCTACAAGTGCCAATCTTGATCGTGACGAAAAGGGTAAGGATGTTGAGGTAAAGAAGTATCGAGGTATGATTGGATCTCTTCTTTATCTTATCGAATCACGTCCCGATATAATATTTAGTGTATGCATATGTGCGAGGTATCAGGCACATCCAAAGGAATCCTATCTAAAGGCAGTTAAGTGCATACTTCGATACCTTTCTGGTACTCCAAAGTATGGGTTGTGGTATTCCAAAGGTAGTGTTTGTTCCTTAGTTGGTTATTCCGATTTTGACTTTGCCGGGTGCAAGTTGGATAGGAAAAGTACTAGTGGCACATGTCACCTTTTCGCAAACTCCTTAGTCAGTTGGCAGAGCAAGAAATAGGTTTCCGTCGCTTTGTCAACAGCCGAGGCGGAATACGTTGCTGCCGATAGTTGTTGTGTTCAAGTCATATGGCTTAAACAACAATTACTTGATTTCAATTTAAAACTTGAGCGTATTCCAATTTTGTGCGATAACACTAGTGCGATTAACCTAACTAAGAACCCCGTATTGCATTCATGCACCAAGCATGTCGAAATACGCCATCATTTTCTTAGGGATCATGTAGAGAAAGGTGATGTTATTTTTGAGCATGTTGACACTAAAAATCAACTTGCTGACATCTTTACAAAACCATTAGCCATAGAGCCTTTCTTTCACATCCGTAGGGAACTTGGCATTCTCGATATCTCGGATCGTGGTTATTAAATAGTGTTCTTCACATATATACATGCTTGTTTATTCTTTTAATTAACAATGCAAAGAGATATTTAGCTATATGTGAGGGCTCTTATCGTCATGGTGATCAAGGTAATATCGTTCCGACTCATAGATGTTTAACATATTTTGTGCCATATTAAGTACCTTAATCTTGATGTTTATTGTATTTTGAGCACATATCATTCATGTGGATGTTTTGTTCTATATATGTGCATGTTTATTTATCTTTTGGAACTTAAATTGCAAAAATTTCATTTCTGTTTCGAGTTTGCATGTGCATGCGTCGACGCATGATTTATGCGCTGACCTAGTAAAAACTTTTGGGATAGCGCATAACCAAATGTTCAAATTTTTGAAGAAAATTCATGAATCATGCGCCGACGTACGAGGTCAATAGGTCGACGCATAAATGCAGAATTCAGAATCTCTGCTTTATTGGAAAGCGTGCGCCGACCTAGTGCTGCCTATTTTCACTACATATTTTCATTGCACATTGATGTATGTTCATTGCATGTCATCTCATCAGATTTTGTGGTATGTCTCTCCTTATCTTCCTCCATTAAACCTCATCAATACCCATTATTCTCCATTAAATCCTCATAAAAAACCCTAAAAATCAAAAACCCACAAAGAGTGAATTCTCTATATTACTAATACAAGGGTTTCTAAGGGTTGCACATATCTCCTCTTCACTTTCTGCGAAAATCAAGTGTTCATCATCTTCTTTCAACTCTTCATCAACCATGGCTTCAAGAAGAAATCCTAGTAGAAGGGGAACAAGAGGTTCATCTTCACAACCAGCAACAACCAGAACATCATCTTCACAACGGGTAACCTTTAAGTCTTTAATTTCTGAAAGGCTAGCTAATCCTTTTGAGACACTGTTCTGTAACCGTGCGGTTATAAGACAACATGGTTTTTATCCTCTAATGGGTCCAGATTTTCACATTTCTGAGATTTCTGAACTTCTGAATTTCCAAATCTTAGTGAATTTCTAGAATGTGATGATAGGTATAGTGAAGATTTGACTCGGTTGTTCTACTGTGGAATCAAGGGTAAATTTTAGGGGGCTGAATTTAAATTTTCTATGAATAATGTACAATATGAAGTGACCAATGATGTATGGTCTACACTGTTTGTATTGGACACTGATGACACTCTCCCAAAGGTCACTGATAAAACTCTTGTTCAGAACTATGAGTTCAAAACTGCTATGAATTCGATGTTACGGGAACCATATCCAGATGATGTTGTGGCAAATGGATTATTTCCGAAAAATGTCACTACCAGCCATTTGAAATTTGAAGACTGAATTCTTCAATGGACTGTTGCTCGCATCTTGAGGCCTAAGAAAGGAGGGTACTCAAGAGTTGAGCAGGCAGAGGTTCATCTCATCTATATCCTGAAGAATCAGATTAAGATCAACTGGCCATACTATTTTGCTTATCGGATGTTCGTTACCCGAAGCTCCTCAAAATTTCCGGCACTTGGTTATGCATCCGTTGTTGCAAACTTTTTGAATCACTTTGATATTCCTGTTCCAAAGATTCGTCACATTCATATTACAGCTGAACAATAATTTCTTGCCAAAACCCTTACCATGATAGGTTACTTTTGGGATTCACGTGAGAACAAGTTTACTTATCGACCTCGATCCACCCATCCTGAACCTGATGAACCTGTTCACCTTGAAGGAAATGATGATGAGGATGTTCCAGAAAATTCTAATCAAGATGTTAATGATGAAGATGTGGTTATGCAAGAAGAGGACAATGAGGCATGAATGGGCTATCAACCTGAATAACCTTCTGAAAATCAATGGCAACAAAATTGCTGGACTGTTCTTGGAAACGTCTATGTTTCTCCAACCTATGGTGAGGACTATGAATGGAAGCAACCTGACAATTCTGCTCCTTGAACTCCACCGTCTCAGCATGATCCGTAGGCTTCTAAAGAAATTCTGGCTAGGTTGAACGAATTAACTCTTCAACATCAAGAATTCCAAGCTTTGCAAGACACTCGCTACACTGCTCAGGAAGAACGGTTCACCAATCTGTCTAATCAAGTTTCATCTCACATTACCAACTTCAACAATTTTGCTAACGCCGCTATGAATCGTTTCAATCAGATGGACCCCAACTTGACTCAACAAAACCAGAACCTGGCAAATAGTCTTGGCACCCTAAACAGCACGTTGATTGAACTCAACCTACATCTAGAGGATTTTCCACCACCAAGCCAACACAATAGGGGAAGAGGTCATCCATTTAGGGGGAGAAGGCCATAGAGTTTAAGGCATCATATTTCATCTGTGCTTGCATTTATGTTTTATGGTTTGGTTTTTCATGTTTTTCTACTGTTGCTTAACTTTGACTTTTACTTCAGTTTGTTTGAACTCTTCCGGATTGAATGTATTGCTTTTATGTTTTTTGTTCCGTATTTATCCATTCCTAATTTTACATTAGCTGTATCATATGTGGATGCATGTTAATGTTTGTATGTTGCAAATCTGTGATGATTCCTTACGTTTTATAGTGTTTTATTTTGACCACCTTCTTTTTTTCTTTTTGATGTTGTCAAAGGGGGAGAAGAATAACAACAAGTAGAAAATTTAACAGGGATTAACCAAGTGTTAAAGACATGGGGAGCTTTGTTCACTCTCAAATTACAAATCTCGTGACAGTTAAGAAAGTGTTGCCATCATAAAAAAGGGGGAGTATGTGAGGGTTATTCTTCTATCTACTTTGTTTTAATGATGTCAACAAATATGTGAGAAATTAGATTGTAATTTGAGCGGTATCACTTCACGTGTCGGGCATATTGCGTCTAATCATTATCGTTCATGTGTCTAGATACATAGGACCTTGTCTTTCCCATAAATAAATGTCCATTATCATTTTAGTAGTGTCTAGTATGTGTTTCTGAACTTGGTCAGGTGAAAATGCGCAGAAAATTGAATTTCCTAAAAAAAAATGCAGTTCATGCGCTAACCCTCCCAGTTCATGCGCTAACCTCCCAGTTCATGCGCTAACCTAGAAAATTCTGCGGGAAAGCGCATAACTTTAAATGGTACAAAAATTTGCATCTGTGCATCGACGCATGGGGGTTGTAGGTCGACGCATGATTTCCTAAATCTGTGTTTTTCACTTAATTTTTTTTCTTCTGTTATTTCTATTATTATTTTGTGTGGGTCATTTCATTTCCTATAAATAGTTTGGTCATCTCATTATTCAAACTAACAAGAAACATGAAAGATATATGCCATTTCTCTCTTCATCTTCATCTTCTTCATTGTGTAAATAAACAATCACACATAATAATCTTTGTTTGTGTTGCCCATTGATCGAAGTGATAACATTCAGAATTTAGGAAGTGTGATCTTTATCTTCTGGGTTGAGAGATTGGTAGGTGTTTCTTGAATAAAATCAGTTGGTTTTGTCCTCCAAGAATCGGGAAGATTGTGGGGGTTTTTGCATAAACCGTTTCGTTCTACAGGGATTCAGTCGGGCGAAGGCAACCGAAGATTGGAGTAATTGTTCGGTTTAGTAGCTGTAATTGGAGGATCGTAGAAGAGAGGCTTGGGTTCGAATTTTTGGTAGATCGTAATTGATCGAGTGAAGGTAACCGAAGAACGGTGGTTTCTTTCGGTTTAGTAGCGTGAGACGGTAATTGGATCAACCATATTCGGAGCACTTGATTCGTCTTGAATCAAGGGAAGAGAAAATTCTGCATCAACGATCGAAGACGTTCGAGGGTTTGGATGTTCATAGTTTTCTCTTGTAATAAACAATTTGCAACAGCTACATATATATATATATATATATATCTCAATTCCAATTGTGGAATTGGGGGCAGAGGTACCCAAAGCGAGGACGATTGGGGAACTGCCTAATCAAATCTCGTTTGTTCTCTCTTTCCCTTAACTCTTTTACATTTCAGTTTGTTCGAATCTGTGAAGTCGCAATTTATCGAAATTTATTTCGTAGTGTAATTTTGAGCTGAGAAACTATTTGTTAAATTGATACAATTCCTTGAATTGTATCTTGGAGCAGCTTTACATTACATTCCATAGAAATTCTGCACTTAGTGTGTTTACGCACACTAGGTGTTTGATAATTTGTTTCAAAGCAAAATTCGAACAAGTTGCCTTTAATTGCTTATCACTTTACCTCATTGATTTGGATTAAACATCAAGCAAGCAATATTTTGTTGACTGCGTTTTTTAAGTGTAGTAATCAAACTGAATTTTTCTCCTCCATACTCATTCTCGATATATTCGTGCATTTCTGATCCTTTTAGTAGAAGGTTCGTTGTAGACTTTCATCCAGTGGTAGCTTCCATTCAAACATTTTTAAACTAAATTTTTGGTAACCATTTGCGTGTAAAACTCAAATGATCTATTCAACCCCCCTTCTAGATCCATAGCCATAGTCTAACAATATTTATTGAACATGATGTTGAGAACATGGAACTTAGGGTAAGGGTTCCTAAGTGTGTTAATGGGGTAACAGAAATGGAAGGATTAGAAGATGAGGTGGTTGAAGGTCTAGATGATAGTGTGGATGAAAGAGTTACTGCTCTTGTAGATGGATTTAATGGAGTTAATGTAACTCTACCTATACATGTAGAGGAGAGAGTTGTGGGATTCTTAGGTAGGCCCAACAAGAAAATTGAAGAAGATAATTATTATTATAGTGATGAATTAGACAGTTCAGATCCAGATGAATCTGGTGATGAAAGTCCCAAGTTTGAGAAGTTCAGGAAAGAGCAACTCAATAAGGACTACAAGTTTAAGTGGGGTATGGAATTTAATTCTCTAGTTGATTTTAGAGAGGCAATTCGTGAATGGACAATGTTAAATGGTAGGGAAATTATATTTGTGAAAAATGAGAGATATAGGGTAAGGGTAGAATGCAAGTCTAAATGTGGTTTTTTAGTGTTATGCTTAAAAGTGGGCAACAAGCACACGTATGTTATAAAAACATTAGTGGATACCTACACATGTGCCAAGGTTTTGAATAATAGATCTGCAAGCTCAAAGTGGGTGGCGAAAGCTGTGGTCAAGAGAATGCAAACAAGTGAAACAGTTAGGATCTGTGATATTATGCAAGACATCAGACAAATTTTCTCAGTGGGTATAAGTGTTGCTAGAGCATGGAGGGCAAAGCAGATTGCAAAGAAAATAATTGAAGGTGATGCTGATAAACAATATGCATATATATGGAGGTATGCAGCTGAATTGACAAGGGTTAATCCCGAGAATATTGTGAAGATTAATGTTGACAGACCAATGCCCTCGATACAACCAATGTTTGGCTCATTTTACTTTTGTTTTGATGGCTGTAAGAAAGGATTTATAAATGGTTGCAGACCATTTGTTGGGGTTGATGGATGTCACTTAAAGACCAAATATGGAGGACAATTGCTAATTAATGTGGGTAGGGATACCAATGATCAATACTTCCCTTTGGCATTTTGTGTTGTTAAAACTGAGACGAAGGAGGGTTGGAGGTGGTTTCTACAGCTATTGATGAAAGATATTGGGCAAGAAAGAAGATATATGTTTATCTTTGATCAACAGAATGTATGGCATTAAAATCATATTTTTATGTAATTCATCATCTATATCATATGACTATACCATTTCTACTTTGCATATGTTAAATTTTTGATTCAGGGATTGGTGGCTGTTTTTGAGGAAATGTTTGATAGGATTGAGCATAGGTTGTGTCTAAGACACTTGTATGCAAATTTCAAAAAAAGATTTGGTGGTGGAACCCTTATAAGGGACTTGATGAAGGGAACTGCTAAGGCCACTTATTATCAAGGTTGGGTCCAAAAGATGAATGAGCTGAAGAAGGTAGATGTCAAGGCTTGGATTTGGTTAATAGCAGTTCCTACAAAATGTTGGTGTAAGCATGCATTTAGTTTTTACCCTAAATGTGATGTTTTGATGAATAATATATCTGAATCTTTTAATGCCACTATTTTAGTTGCTAGGGATACTCCTATTTTAACCATGTGTGAGTGGATTAGAAAATATCTTATGAATAGGTTAGTAACCTCTGCCACCAAGCTTGATAAGTGGCAACATAGAGTTATGCTAATGCCTAGGAAAAGGTTAGATAATGAAGTTTTCAATATTGGGCATTGGCTGCCAACATGGTCCATGACTGAACAATTCTAGGTTACACATGCTTTCAACACTCAGGATTTCATTGTTGACATTGCTAAAAGGTTGTGTAGCTGTAACTTTTGGGAATTGGTAGGAATTACATGTAGGCATGTTATGGTTGCATTGGGTTATAGGAAACAAACCCCTGATGATTTTGTTGATGAGTGTTATACAAGAGATAAGTATGCATTATGTTATGGTTTTTCTGTGAGCCTATCAATGGTCAGGATATGTGGCCAGATGTATAAACTAAGGAATTACTACCTCCTGCATACAAAATTGAACCTGGTAGGCCAAGCAAAGTTAGGATAAGAGAATGAGGTGAGGAAGGTTCAAGAAAGAGAAGAATTGGGGTGGCCTATAGGTGCACCAAATGTGACAAGTTTGGACACAATGCCTTATCATGCAAGAGCAAGACACAAGACACAAATGCACTAAAAGGAAAGGTAAAATGTTTTATTGTTAGATATGTGTTGTGATATTTTGTGAACTTTATGTGAAATTTGTTGTTTTAACACATGTGACTTTTGATTGTATAGAAAACCCAAGGATGAGACCAAGCAAAAGACTGTGCCAACTGATGTGAAACAAACTGATGTGCCAACTGATGTGCAACAAACTAATGTGCCAACTGATGTGCAACAAACTGACTTACCAACTGATGTGCCAATGGAAGAGCAAGAAACTGATGTGCTTGGTGTACTAACTATGGAGCAACCAACTGATGTCGAACCTGTGCATGCCACTAAATTAGAAGCTAATCACATTGATGCAAGTCAAAGTGGCTCATGTGTGGTAGACACAACTCAGCTGGCTAAAGTCAGACACAAGCAAAGTAAAAGAAAAGGAAAAACATGTCATCAAGTTGAGAAAGAGGTAGTGTGAAAGCATCAAGTTGAAGTGTTTTCAAAATCCAATTATAGGCCAAGGTTCAACTAGTTACCAGCCTATAACCTTGATAGAACCTGAAGAAATGACAACTGCACACGGACATGATTCTAGGCTTGGAGTGTCAACCAGGTCATTGAAGTATTGGAAGAAGAAGAAATGACAACTTATTTAGTTATGATGCACATTGTGTGCCACTTTTAATGTTATGCTTGTAATGTTGACCAGTTTTTGTGAAATTTTAATATGCTTGTACTTTTGTATCAGACATCTGCACTATATGTGCCATTTTGTGTCAGACATATGCATTATATGTGCCATTTTGTATCAGATTTTATTTCTCAATTGTGCATTCTACCATTATGCCATTTATGCACTATGCAATATTGTTTCTCAATTGTGCACTATACCATTAGTGTAAATAAATTTTAAACAACCATTTATATCAGACAAAATATTGACACAACATTGATACAAAATCTTTCTCAACCTTAACTTTTCCATTAGATAAAATATTGATACAATATTTTGATACAACCTTAACTAAAACAATTGATTACATTAACTTAATAACTATTGAAAACAACATCCATGATATAACAAGGGCAATGTTCAGCCAATAGCTTCTGCTCTTCTCCATGACCAGCTTTTTCTTTAACTTTTCAATCTTCTTTGAACTGGTTACTACACCACACTGCTTGACAACTTCACGGCATTTTGTCATATCACATTCACAACATTTAGTGGGAAGCATCTGACTCCTTTGATCCTCACACACCTCATCATCCCAAATGAAAAATTCACAACCACTCTGTAAATATGTTTAGCACAGATAAATATCATTTAATGTCAATAGAAATACAAAGAGAAACATGAAAATACATTTACCACTAGATTTATACATTTCCAGAATTTTCAATTTTGGTTAGCAATGGTGTTTGATACCCACATCTTCATGGGTTGATTACATCCACATCTTGGCAAGCTCAGTCCACTTGAGATGCCAACAGATGATGTTTTGCTTCCCCCATGATTCAAATCACGATGAATAAATGTGAAAAATGAAGAAACAATGATAAACTAGCAGACGAAAAAGACGAAGAAATGTGAAAAATGTATTGGCCTGTTAGAAACTCTAGCAGATATAACAGATGAAGAAAGGGGAAGAAATGTTAAAGGGGAAGAAATGAAACCCTAATAAATTGAAATTGTGAAGAAATGTCATGGTGGCACAAGAAATCTATAGAAAAAAAAAGAATAATGCCATGATGTCACGCTGAATAGGTTCCACGCTGGCAAGTTAAGGGAATCTTGGGTGAAATGTGGCAATCGGGGGCCTAAGTGACGGGATCTGGGTATTATGAGGGAGGAAAAAAAAAAGCTTTTACAGGAGGAAAAACTGAATCTTACTAACTTTGCAAGAGGTGTTGTGTATTTAACCCTTAAATTTATGATTTTCAACAAATAGTTCATCTCATAAGAGTAAATATTTAAATTGTAGATCTTCTAGCATCCATATTACAAACGTAATTTCAATCAACATATTACACAATCGAATGATCTCCGTGTCCACTTGCAAACATGATTCCACGACATTTTGTACCATTCACATTCCTAAAATCCCATTTATCGCCTACCTAACGACGATTACCTAGTTTGGACATAAAAAACAAACTTGACTTACAATTCGTTCTAAAATTGACCTAGCATAAACTATAAATCACATTGAAAGCCCAACACATTATTTGCATAATAAACCATTGATTTATACTCAATTTTTTCATCTGACTTTGGACATTGATCAAATAAGATTAAAGTAAACAATAGAGTATTCACAACCTAACATTACTCATTTTAAATTAGTTTAACACCATTTTAAAATAACTTATTAGAAAGTCATAATTTTTTAGAATTCATATATATATATATATATATATATATATATATATATATATATATATATATATATATATATTGTTCTAGACTGGACAAACGGCTAGACATGGCCCAATCCACTTCTGCTCCCAGAACGACCCAGCCTAAATCCAATTCACAAGGGGAAAATGTAACACCCCCAATCTATACCCCCAATTAAATAAAGCAGTAAAAAAAAATTTAAAATTTCATCAGAGTATATCTAGAAATTCACAGCATAGACCGAGGGGTCACATCAAATTGAAACAAGACATACAACACCTGCCCATAAAGATATGCAACACTCGCAGGTAGCAAATAAATAGAGGAACTTAGTTCCTACTACCCACAATTCAAATACAGAATAAAGCGAAAAATCAGTACTGAATCTCATATATACATATATATCATAAAAAGTTTGTCATACATCAAGTCATACGTGCTCAAGCCAAAAGATATATATACATATACACATCAAACTACAAAACGATCCCCCTGACTACCCGGTGCCACATATCAGAGCCGACCGACAAAAGAATGAAGACCTAAGCTTCACAAAAAGACCTCCAGCATCTAATCTGCAATGCCTCGTAGAGCATTATAAAACAGCAGAAGGGTGAGAAACATAATCATCATATAATTGCATACAATTATATATAACAACAAGAATACACATATATATTGTTCTCACCACAGCTCACCAGTATTCAAACACAAGGCAACACAATGTATAATTCATATTTCCATCACCAAGGTATACCAACCATGCACAATACAAATATCACCAACACATACCCATATATCAATTTATCAATTTCATCCACAATTCCACACATAAACAAACCATTAATGATTTATGCAAATGCAAGAGACCGACACAACGACTCTTATGCATATGCACATGCGGTACCGACTTCCATCAATTCTCAACACCAGTTCACTCGGAACTATTGGAACCATCGCTCGTTACTTAGTGTAACTCCCCGTCGGGCATACGATGTTCCCCGTCGCTTTAGGTCCTCTTATTTTTTTAAGGCACACGACGTTTATGGATCGCTTTAGGTCCTCTTTGTATAAGGCACACGATCCGATCACTTTAGGTCCTCTTTGTATAAGGCACACGATCGTCTATAATCATCGCTCACACCCCACACGGGCACACGACGTTATAGCGGATTCCCTCTGGAACCAAACCGTCACTCAGGACGTCACAAGAATGCATATCATGATGCTCAGCATACAATGACCCATGACATTCAAATGCACACATATATGCAACCATTTCACTTAACATAAATCATGCTTTGCATTTCAAGCCCAAAACAATGCATTTATACCACACAACAACACGCAAGTCATACCATATCCATATCAACAACACATTGCATGATACACACAAATTACGCACAATTAAAACGGCAAAAGTCGACAAAACGACACTATTCCAAATTACCGACATAATTAAATCAGCTAACAATCACAAAATTATTATAATGAGAAAGTACAGTTCAATAGCTACTCAACGATACCAAGAATGTTAAAAACGGATAAACGGAACACAAGTTACAGACTAAACAGGAAAAGACATCGCGAAAAAACTACATTTTGCAATTTTCCTGACAATACGCGTATTGCCTTGAGCCATACGCGTATTGCCCTGATTCCTCGCCCATTCCATACGCGTATTACCCAAGGTCATATGCGTATGCGCAGAGACCATTTTTCCCTAAAATTCCCATTAAAATTCCAATACGCGTAGTGCCTTCCATCATACGCGTATGGCCCTAAACGTTACGCGTACCATACGCAAATGGGCAGATGGCCGAGAAAATGAAGCTTCCATACGCGTATTGCCCAGTTTTCTTCAATGCCATACGCGTATTGCCTTGACCAATACACGTATTGCCTTGAGTGATACGCGTATGGGCAGTGGAAATCCAGAATTTTTTTCTGCATAATGTTTCTGCGTTTTTCCACCCCAATATCCATCCAATTTCACCTAAACATCAGAAAATTGCCAATAGATTGCACAATAACATATATCCAACATGTATCATCAATAAGGAACACCAAAACATGATTTTCTACACAATCGGAATCAATCAACCCATAATGGTTTTTACTCTACAATCCAATTTTAATCCACAATCAACCAAAAACATACATACATAATCATACACAAGCATATAATAATCAAGTTTCGCACCCTTACCCGATTTAATCGTGTTTAGAAAAGTCGGGAGATTGATTTCTTGATTTCCAAGCTTTTTCTCTCTTTTTCTTCTCTTCTTCTCTTTTCTTTCCCTTTTCCTTCTTCTCTCTTTCTTTCTCTCTATTTTTCTCTCTTTCTACTTTCTATTTTCTAACTTAAAGAAAAATAAGATGAAATGACCAAAATACCCCCACACTCAAATATCTCGCAAACGTTCCCAAAATGCGATAAAATATATTCACGACGAAAAATAACATATTTTCACATAAAAGTCGAAAATAAAATAAAATAATAATAAAATAATCAAAACGACTCGATTAAATAAAAACTGACAAAACTGGGGCGTTACAACTCTCCCCCACTTAGAAATTTTCGTCCTCGAAAATATACCTGAGACGAACAACTCTGGATACGACTCCCGCATCCGACTCTCCAACTCCCAAGTCAAATTGCCCTCAGCAGCGCCTCCCCACGCTACTTTCACAAGTGTAATATCCTTGCCTCTCAACCGCTTCACCTCGCGATCCAAAACCCTAACTGGTAATGCCTCCACCGTAAGGTTCTCCCTTACCTCAACCTCGTCCATCAGAATCACATGCGACGGATCCGGAACATACTTCCGAAGCTGTGAAACATGGAACACATCATGCAAATTCAACAGATTCAGCAGCAACGCCACCCTATAAGCCACAGCACCCACTCTCGCGGATATCTGGTAAGGACCAATAAACCGAGAAGTAAGTTTCTTCGATTTCAATGCACGACCAACACGCGTTACCGGCGTAACCCTAAAAAATACACGATCGCCCTCTTGAAACTCAAGATCTTTTCTTCTCCGATCATGATAACTCTTTTGTCTACTCTGAGAAGCCTTCATTTTCTCACGAATAAGTTTCACTTTCTCCGTAGTCTGTTGCACCAACTCTGGTCCAACCACCGAACTCTCACCAGATTCGTGCCAACACAACGGCGTTCGACATCTTCGTCCATACAGTGCTTCAAACGGTGCCATCCCAATACTCGAATGGAAAATGTTATTATACGTAAATTCAATTAATGCAAGATAACTATCCCACGCGCCACCTTGTTCAAGAACACACGCTCGCAACAAATCTTCCAACGACTGAATCGTTCTCTCCGTCTGTCCATCCGTCTGCGGATGATAAGCCGAACTCAATCTCAATTTAGAACCCAACGCACTCTGTAAACTTTACCAAAATCTCGAAGTAAACCTAGGATCTCGATCCGAAACAATACTCAACGGAACCCCATGCAACTTCACAATCACACTGATGTAAATCTCCGCCAACCTCTCCAAAGAAAAAATGATGTCAATCGGAATGAAATGAGCCGATTTAGTCAGCCTATCAACAACCACCCAAATAGCATTATGCCCTCATTGTGTATTCGGCAACCCTGTTACAAAATCCATGGAAATGCTATCCCACTTCCATTCAGGAATATCCAACGGTTGCAACAAACCACTAGGCCTCAGATGTCCCACCTTCGACTTCTGGCACGTCAAACATGCATACACAAACTGAGCCACATCTCTTTTCAATCCAGACCACCAGAAAATCTTCTTCAAATCTTGGTACATCTTATTCGCTCCCGGATGTATACTCAAATTACTCCGGTGTCCTTCCTCCAAAATCATCTTTTTCAACTCCGCATCATCAGGAATACAAAATCCGGCCTTGGAATCTCAAAACACCATTTATATCCACTTTAAAATCACTATTCGTATTTTTTCTCCTACCAACATCAAATCCACAAATTTTACATCCAGCTTCTGTTTCTCGCTAACAGTAATCAGAAAATCATTAGTAATCGTTAGCATTCCAAGCCTCACGCTATCCGACGTCACTTCACATACCAAACTCAAGTCTCTAAATGATTCCAAAAGCTCCCACTCTTTAACCATTAAAGCGGACATATGTAAAGATTTTCGGCTCAATGCGTCAGCTACCACATTAGCTTTACCAGGATGGTAATTCAAGCCAAAGTCGTAGTCCTTCAAAAATTCCAACCATCTATGCTGCCTCATATTCAATTCTTTCTGATCAAATAAATATTTCAAACTTTTATGATCACTAAAGACTTCAAACCTTGCACCAAAAAGATAATGCCTCCAAATCTTCAACACAAAAACCACAGCCGCTAATTCAAGATCATGAGTAGGATAATTTTTCTCATGCACTCTCAATTGCCTTGAAGCATAAGCCACAACCTTACCCTCTTGCATCAGAACACCACCTAGACCAATCAAAGAAGCATCACAGTACACCACAAATGGTTCATTAGGATTCGGCAAAATCAAAATCGGAGCTGTCGTCAATCTTCTCTTCAGCTCATTAAAACTTTCCTCGCACCGAATATCCCAAATGAACGCTTGTCCCTTACAAGTCAACTGGGTCAAAGGAAGTGCTAGCTTAGAAAAACCCTCAATGAACCTTCGATAATATCCGGCCAAACCCAAAAAGCTTCGAATTTCAGTAACAGATCTCGGAGCCTCCCATTCTAGAACTGCTTCTACTTTAGATGGATCCACCGAAATACCATTACCTGAAATCACGTGCCCAAGAAAACTCACCTCCGACAACCAGAACTCACACTTGGACAATTTGGTAAAAAGCTTTCTTTCTTTCAAAACCTGCAAAACAATACGCAAATGCTCCGCGTGCTCCTCCCGAGACTTAGAATAAATCAAAATGTCATCAATAAACACAACAACAAATCGATCTAAATGCTCGTGAAAAATACAATTCATGTACTCCATGAACACACCTGGCGCATTAGAGACCCCGAACGGCATCACATAATATTCATAATGACCGTAACGTGTCCTAAAAGCCGTCTTCTGAATATCTTCCTCTTTCACCCTTATCTGATGATACCCTGACCTCAAGTCAATCTTACTAAACACACACGCACCAACTAACTGATCCATCAGATCATCAATCCTCGGAAGAGGATACTTATTCTTAATCGTCACCTTATTCAACTGGAGATAATCGATACACAATCACATACTTCCATCCTTCTTTTTCACCAATAAAACTGGAGCACCCCAAGGAGAAACGCTTGGCCTCACAAACCTCTTCTCCAACAATTCATTCAATTGTTTCTTTAACTCAACCAACTCAGATGCCGACATACGATAAGGTGCCATAGAAACAGGTCTAGTACCAGGAACTAGATCTATAGAAAACTCCACCTCTCTCTCTGGCGGAAAGTCTGAAATATCCTCGGGAAACACTTCAGGAAAATCAAACACCACAGGGAATACCTCAAGTGAAACTTGGCTATCCACAGTCAATGATGCAAACAACCCGAACAACTGAGCTTCATCCGCCAAAAGTTTCTTCAACTCTTTGGTAGATAAGATACTCGAGTCTTCGTCTTCCTCAAGAGAAGGAAACCTTACCAACTTATGATAACAATCAATATGAACCCAATTGAACTACAACCAATTCATTCCCAGAACCACATCTAAACCCTCCAACGGTAAACACACCAAATCCATCTCAAAGTCTTTACCATAAATGGTCAAAGGACAACTCAAACAAACCAAAGAAGTAATTATTGGCCCCATTACTGGAGTATCAATAACCATCTCACCACCCATCGAAGGCAACACAAGATTCAAATGCTTCGTGCACTCAGACGAAATAAACGAATGAGTCGCTCCATTATCAATAATAGCAACTAAAGGAGTACTATTAATAAAACAAGTACCTCTGATCAGACGGTCTGCACTTGAAGTCTGAGTTCCTGCCAAGGCAAAAACTTTCCCACCAGCTGAAGCTTGCTTTGGTTTCGGACACTTCGTACTAACATGCCCAGGTTCACCACAATTGAAACACTTCACCACATTCCTCTTACAATCAGCTACGATATGTCCCAAACCTCCACAATTCGTACACTTCCTCATATCTTTCCTACATTCAAACTGACGATGTCCTAGGTCGCCACACCTAAAACATCTCGGAGGATTAGACATTCCTCCTCCACTTGACCTTTTCTCAAAATTTCCCCTTTGTTTACCCTTATCAACTGGTGTTACATACGGACCACCATGGAACTGTTGCTTCCCTTTTCTCTCGCTCACACTCTTATAGTGAGTAGAACGAGCCTTACTATCCTCCTCATAAATCCTACAATAATCCACCAAATCAGAAAACCTCTGAATCCTTTGATAACCAATTGCTTGCTTTATCTCAGGACGCAATCCATTCTCAAACTTTACACACTTAGAAAATTCCGCGGTCGCTTCAGCATAATGAGGATAAAACTGCACAAGCTCCACAAACTTAGCAGTATAATCAACAACCGACATATTACCTTGTTTTAACTCCAAGAACTCAATTTCCTTCTTTCCTCTTACATCTTCAGGAAAGTACTTCCTCAGAAACTCAATGCTAAACACAACCCAAGTGATCTCCTCCTCTGCAGCTTCCAACACATGACGTGTACTAACCCACCAATCATCAGCTTCTTCCAGTAACATGTGAGTACCCAATCTCACCTTCTGATCCTCAGCACAATCCATCACTCAGAAAATTCTTTCAATCTCTTTCAGCCAAATCTGTGCACCATCAGGATCATATCTTCCTTTGAAGACAGGCGGTTTGTTCTTCCTTAACTTGTCATTACCTGCAGCATTAGGTGCACCCTGCACAACCCGAGCCATAGCTTGCATAGCAGCAACTAAAGCAGCATCATTCCTACCAGCCATATTCTGTTCATTTCCAATAACAGCAACTATGGTTAAACAAACAGCTCATCCAAACACCAAGACCGACAAGGACTGACACAAACTGACACGGACTGGATCTGATACCACTTAATGTAACACCCCTAATCTATACCCCCAATTAAATAAAGCAGTAAAAGAAAATTCAAAATTTCATCTGAGTATATCTAGAAATTCACAGCATAGACCGAGGGGTCACATCAAATTGAAACAAGACATACAACACCTGCCCATAAAGATATGCAACACTCACAGGTAGCAAATAAACAGAGGAACTTAGTTCCTACTACCCACAATTCAAATACAGAATAAAGCGGAAAATCTGTACTGAATCTCATATATACATATATATCATAAAAAGTTTATCATACATCAAGTCATACATGCACAAGCCAAAAGATATATATACATATACACATCAAACTACAAAACGATCCCCCTGACTACCCGGTGCCACATATCAGAGCCGACCGACAAAAGCATGAAGACCTAAGCTTCACAAAAAGACCTCCAGCATCTAATCTGCAATGCCTCGTAGAGCATTATAAAACAGCAGAAGGGTGAGAAACATAATCATCATATAATTGCATACAATTATATATAACAACAAGAATACACATATATACTGTTCTCACCACAACTCACCAGTATTCAAACACAAGGCAACATAATGTATAATTCATATTTCCATCACCAAGGTATACCAACCATGCACAATACAAATATCACCAACACATACCCAGATATCAATTTATCAATTTCATCCACAATTCCACACATAAACAAACCATTAATGATTTATGCAAATGCAAGAGACCGACACAACGACTCTTATCCATATGCACATGCGGTACCGACTTCCATCAATTCTCAACACCAGTTCACTCAGGAACTATTGGAACCATCGCTCGTTACTTAGTGTAACTCCCCGTCGGGCATACGATGTTCCCCGTCGCTTTAGGTCCTCTTATTTTTTTAAGGCACACGACGTTTATGGATCGCTTTAGGTCCTCTTTGTATAAGGCACACGATCCGATCGCTTTAGGTCCTCTTTGTATTAGGCACACGATCGTCTATAATCATCGCTCACACCCCACACGGGCACACGACGTTATAGCGGATTCCCTCTGGAACCAAACCGTCACTCAGGACGTCACAAGAATGTATATCATGATGCTCAGCATACAATGACCCATGACATTCAAATGCACACATATATGCAACCATTTCACTTAACATAAATCATGCTTTGCATTTCAAGCTCAAAACAATGCATTTATACCACACAATAGCATGCAAGTCATACCATATCCATATCAACAGCACATTGCATGATACACACCAATTACGCACAATTAAAACGGCAAAAGTCGACAAAACAACACTATTCCAAATTACCGACATAATTAAATCGGGTAACAATCACAAAATTATTATAATGAGAAAGTACAGTTCAATAGCTACTCAATGATACCAAGAATGTTAAAAACAGATAAACGGAACACAAGTTACGGACTAAACAGGAAAAGACATCGCGAAAAAACTACATTTTGCAATTTTCCTGACAATACGCGTATTGCCTTGAGCCATACGCGTATTTCCTTGATTCCTCGCCCATTCCATACGCGTATTGCCCAAGGTCATACGCGTATGGGCAGAGACCATTTTCCCCTAAAATTCCCATTAAAACTCCAATACGCGTAGTGCCTTCCATCATACGCGTATGGCCCTAAACGTTACGCGTACCATACGCAAATGGGCAGATGGCCGATAAAATGAAGCTTCCATACGCGTATTGCCCAGTTTTCTTCAATGCCATACGCGTATTGCCTTGACCAATACGCGTATTGCCTTGAGTGATACGCGTATGGGCAGTGGAAATCCAGAATTTTTTTCTGCATAATGTTTCTGCGTTTTTCCACCCCAATATCCATCCAATTTCACCTAAACATCAGAAAATTGCCAATAGATTGCATAATAACATATATCCAACATGTATCATCAATAAGGAACACCAAAACATGATTTTCTACACAATCGGAATCAATTCTAACAATTTCAACCCATAATGGTTTTTACTCTACAATCCAATTTTAATCCACAATCAACCAAAAACATACATACATAATCATACACAAGCATATAATAATCAAGTTTCGCACCCTTACCCGATTTAATCGTGTTTAGAAAAGTTGGGAGATTGATTTCTTGATTTCCAAGCTTTTTCTCTCTTTTTCTTCTCTTCTTCTCTTTTCTTTCCCTTTTCCTTCTTCTCTCTTTCTTTCTCTCTATTTTTCTCTCTTTCTACTTTCTATTTTCTAACTTAAAGAAAAATAAGATGAAATGACCAAAATACCCCCACACTCAAATATCTCGCAAACGTTCCCAAAACGGGATAAAATATATTCACGACGAAAAATAACATATTTTCACATAAAAGTCGAAAATAAAATAATATAATAATAAAATAATCAAAACGACTCGATTAAATAAAAACTGACAAAACTGGGGCGTTACAGCAAAAGTGACCTTTCTGCCCCTCCAACCGGGCAAGGATTGCATAGCCCTCCCCGGAAATGCTGCTCGTTCCGCACGGCATCTTCACTCCCCGAACAGCTAAGGGCATGTGCCCAAAACTATGCCTCTGCCCGACATAACGACTAGTTTTGGGCACCCTGCTCGACATAACGGCTAGTTTGGGCAGTTACCTATTCTTCGGGAAAACGGTTATTTCGCCCCGAAAATAGGACCGTTGGCCACGCTCTGGGGGCTCTATATAAACCCTCTTGCTTAAGAGGGTCAGGTATCCAATATTCACCCTCGAAACTCATACTTTGTATTTGCCCTTTTCTCTGACCCTTTTTTACTTGAGCGTCGGAGTGCCTTGCAGGTACACCCCCTCCTCCTCTTCATACGCCCAGCATCTCCGACGTACTTGGTGGCCCATTTTGACTGGATCTGATCCAGCCTTCCTGATCAGTGCCGTCGTCTGTGAGAACTCTTGTTCTCCCCTTTTTTCTTTCCCTAGAAACCAAAGATCAAAGAAAATTTCCAACATTATCAGTATGGCCGCTCAAGATCACGTCAAAGGTGCTCTTCATTCTGCTGTCATCCCCGTCAACAAGACTGACGTTGACGGTCCTTCATCCTTCCTCGGAGATCCACGCTTCTTGAGAGACGGGGCCACAACCTCTCATTCCCCTACTCCTGCTGACCGTGACAACGACCAACCCGCGTTGGACGTCCAGCCCAGTCTTGCTCCACCCAACGCCGACCCGGCTGTGGTGGCCCTTCTTGAGGCGATCAACAAAACCAACCTCCTGATCATGCAGTAGAACGAAAGGATCAGGGCATTAGAAGAGATCTCCCATCCAAGATCCCCTCCTCCGAGTAAGAACCATCGGCGTTCCAAGAGCCCGCAACCTCGGTCAGATCCAAAGGCCGTCCCCGTTCGCCTTCCCCCCGAAGGAACCGTCGCCACGAGCGGATCCCACGATCACCGTCACCAACCAGCTCCAACAGCGATGATGAGCCTCACGGCCCATTATCCCAAGAAATCTTGGCAACGCGTCTCCCCAAGGGCCTGGAGAAGCCCCCAGCACTGGGCACGTACGACGGTACAACTGACCCCGACGAGCACATCGAGAACATCGATGCGCTATTGGACTACTGTGGCGTCTGGGGTGCCATCAAGTGCTGGTTATTTCCAACCACACTCCAAAAAGGGGCAATGATGTGGTACAAGCAGTTGCCCGAAGAATCCATTACATCGTGGAAGCAATTGGGCAGAATGTTCTCCCGACACTTCACTGTGTCGCGCCGTCACCCCAAAACTGAAGCCTCCCCTGGGGCCATAATCCAAGGAAAGGACGAACCTCTTCGGGCATACATCGAGAGGTTCAACAAAGAAGCTGTGCAGGTCCCTACAACGGACGAGATGAAAAATTTTCTGCTCAAGCAAGGACTCCGCCCGGGTTCGAAATTTTCTAAAGCCGCCGGCCTCGCACCTCTGAGTAACTTGGATGCCCTCCTCCTCAAGGCATAGTCGCACATCCAGTACGAGGAAAAGGAAGCGGCTAACTCCGTCCGAGTTTCCCGCCACCAGGAGAACGCTCGGGCCTCCAAGGGAAAAGAAGCCTCGACATCTCGCCGAGGAGAAAGGAAGCGCGGAGACCGTCCTCAGGACTCCCGCTACAGCAAGGGACCCTTCGGACGATTCCACGACTACACCCCCTGACCGTCTCCAGGGAGAAGATCCTGTCCGAATGCGCGAATTCGGAATTCAAGCAAACAGGGGTCTACTTCCCCAAACAAATACCGGCCAAACCCAACGGCGACAAATCAAAATACTGCCGTTTCCGTAGGAGTCACGACCATACTACCGAAGACTGTATCCATTTGAAGGATGCTATCGAGATATTGATCAGGGACGGCCACCTGAAACAGTTCACCAAGAAGAAAGATGCTCCTCGGCAGGACACCCAGGTGTCCAAGAAGATAGAGGAAGAAGTACCCTCCTCGGAAGAAGCGAACATCCAGCTCAACGCTCCCGCCTACCTCGCGGCCCATAGCCCGTGGGAAGCATTCCCCTGCGCCATGGTCATCTCGGGCGGAGGCTTCAATAAGGTCACGGTGGGCTTCGTGAAAAGAAAATTCGAGCACCTAATCAGCACGAGCTCCAGCAAGGTGACCACGCTCGACCAAGCCCAGAAGGGCTCTGTCCCCATCTCCTTCTATCGGGAAGAGCTCCTCGGTGGATCTCCAAACTCGAGCATACCCCTGCTCGTCAAAGCTCGAATGGTAAACTTCGATGTTCGCAGAATCCTCGTCGATCAAGGAAGCTCAGTCAACATCATGTACTCCCAGCTATTTTCAACACACCTCACCCCGTATGTGGGGTCCGATTTGCAAGGATTCAACGGATCGGTAACCAAACCCTGGGGGTACGTCGAACTGATCATAACCTTTGGGGCAGCTGAGACGGCCAGATCCGTCAAAGTACAATTTCTAGAGATCGATTGCCCGTCACTGTACCAATGTATCTTCGAAAGACCAACATTGGCCAAATTGGTAGCTGTGCCTTCAACCGTCCACCTCAAGATGAAGTATTACACTTCAAAGGGGATGGTCGCCACCCTCCACAGCGACATCGAAGCTGCCCGACGATGTTTCGAAGCAGCTACAAAGGGGCTCAATGCCATCGCGTCCAAGCCAAAGGTCTCGAACAAGCTAGCCTTGCCCAGTAGTTCCGAGGAAGCCAAACCTCTGCCTCAGGTTGACTCCATTGACCTCGAAAGCCGCTTTCCCGAGGAGGACCAGCAGGAGGACCAAGCAGCTTCGACCAGCACGTCTTCCCCGTCTAACAGCGGCTCCCATCCGATACGCCTAATCCCGGATGGCAACTTCGAGCTCGTTTTGTTCGGCGACGACCCCCAGCGGGGAGTGAAGATTGGAGTGGATCTCCCCGACTTCGCAAAGAAGCAGCTTAAAGCATGCCTCTGTGAGAACGCTGACTTGTTCGCCTGGAGCGCCGCCGAGATGCCCGGTTTGGACCCATCTGTCGCCTGCCATCAACTTACGATTGACCCGGCCGTCAAAGCAGTAGCACAACGTAGGAGAAAGCAGTCTCTGAAGAAAACGGAGGCTACAGAAAAAGCTGTAAAGGACCTCCTCGAGGCCAAATTTATTTCGGAGGCCAAGTACACCACTTGGCTGTCCAACGTTGTACTTGTGAAAAAATCTAATGGCAAATGGAGAATGTGCATTGATTACACCGATCTTAATAAGGCATGCCCGAATGATGCCTACCCCCTCCCCAATATTGATAAACTCGTTAATAATTCTGCCGATTTTAAACTTTTATCATTCATGGACGCCTATTCGGGCTATAATCAAATTCCAATGGCAATGAGCGATAAAAAATACACGGCTTCATGACCGAATCGGGCAACTATTACTACAACGTAATGCCCTTTGGCCTGAAGAACGCCGACGCGACCTATCAAAGGATGATGAACAAAGTCTTCCGGGGAGAGATAGGCGACATGCTCGAAGTCTATATGGACGACATGATCGTTAAATCCCACGAGGAAACCGATCACACTACCCATCTTAGGAAAGTCTTCGAACAGGCCAGAAAGTACAAAATGCGCTTCAATCCGGAGAAGTGCACGTTCGATGTTCGGGCAGGCAAGTTCCTTAGTTTCTACCTAACAGAACGAGGAATCGAAGCCAACCCCGATAAGTGCCGAGCATTCTCCGAGTTTCCAACACCCAAGTCGAAGAAATCCATCCAGTTCCTCAATGGGATGCTTGCATCATTGTCCCATTTTGTGGCCAAGTCTTCCCAACACGCCTTACCATTCTTCAAACTCCTCCTCAAAGAGGCAGCGTTCGAATGGACCGAGGAGTGTGACCAGGCTCTCCTCCATCTGAAATGAGCACTCTCAGAACCACCCGTTCTCTCTTGCCTGGACAATGGCGAAACTTTGTACCTGTATCTCGCTGTAGCAACCGAGGCAGTGAGCGCCGCTCTCATCCGCGAGACCCCTGACGAGCAGAAGCCCATATAATTCACGAGCAAAGCACTGCAGGGGCCAGAGTTGAGATACCAACAGATTGAAAAAGTGGCGCTGGCCCTCATCAACGCAGCTAAAAGACTGAGACACTACTTTTTAGCCCACACGATTGTGGTTCGAACAGATTAACCCGTGAAGCAGCTATTGGGACGACCAGACATGGCCGGTAGAATGGTCAAATGGTTGCTCGAGCTGTCTAAATTGGACATCTAGTATGAGAGCAGGAAAGCCCTCAAAGCCCAGGCCCTAGCCGACTTCGTCGCAGAAATGACATTCGCAGACTCCCCCACTTGCGGGGCACGCAAATGGACCATTTTCGTAGACGAGGCCTCCAGCTCGGTAGGGAGCGGGGCAGGCATCATACTGGAAAGTGATGAGGGAATCATCGTTGAAGTTTCACTCACCCTATTCTTCCCCACCTCTAACAACCAGGCTGAGTACGAAGCCTTCCTCGTCGGGTTACGCTTGGCCGAAGACCTCGGTACAGAAGAAGTCGTCATTTGCACAGATTCACAACTTGTGGCCCTTCAAGTCCGAGGAGAATATCAGGCCAAAAATGACAACCTGACCGAATACTTAGCCCTGGTAAAAAAGAAGATGAAGAAGTTTGCAGCGGTGGAGGTAAGTCATGTTCCCCGCGAACACAACGTCCGAGCAGACGTTTTATCCAAACTAGCCAGCACGAAGAAGAAAGGCAGAAACAAGTCCGTCATACAGGAGGTACTTCCTCGACCCATCATTGAGAAGGCTTCCCTGACCCTAGACGTACAGGTGATCGGCAACAACAATTGCTGGATGACCCCCGTTTACAACTATCTCGCTAAAGACGAACTTTCGTCCGACCCAAACGAGGCCAGCGCGGTTAGGCGAAGAGCTTGCTCCTACGTCCTGGACGAAGATAAACTCTACAGGAGAGGATTCTCCATCCCGCTGCTCAAGTGTGTCGAAGAAGAGATGGTCGCACACATCTTGCGCGAAATCCACGAAGGAATCAACGCTCAACATCTCAGAGGAAGGTCCCTTGCCCGAAAGGCCCTCCGAGCAGGGTACTACTGGTCAACCATACAGCACGACGCAAAAGAACACGTAAAGAAGTGCGATAAATGCCAACGACACGGGGACATGCACCTAGCTCCACCTAACGAGCTCAAAGTTATGTCCTCCCCGTGGCCATTTGCCTGTTGGGGCCTGGACATCCTAGGACCCTTCGTGGTAGGATCAAATCAGAACAAATACTTAATAGTGGGCGTAGACTACTTCACAAAATGGATAGAAGCGGCGGCCCTGGCGAAGATAACTGCCCTTAACATACTGCGTTTCTACAAACGGAACATCCTCGCACGTTTTGGAATTCCCCAAACGATAGTCACAGACAATGGGACATAGTTCACGGACAGGAAGTTCCAAGAATTCGTCGCCCAGCTAGGCACGAAGCAACACTTCGCATCCGTCGAACATCCCCAGACAAACGGGCAAGCTGAAGCGGCGAACTGAGTTATCCTTCGGGGCCTCAAACGAAGGCTGGACGAAACAAAGAAAGCTTAGGTCGAGGAGCTGCACAGTGTCTTGTGGGCGTACCGCACAACTCCACACTCTTCAACCGGGGAGACACCCTTTCGCCTGGCTTACGGGACCGAAGCTGTGATCCCCATCGAAGTTCACGTACCCTCCAGGCAGATAAAGGCGCCCCTAAACTATGAGATGAACGACGAATCATTAAGAGAAGAACTCGACCTCGTCGGAAATCCGATCTGGAGCAGCACTCCGCGAAGCCTTGCTAAAAAAAAAATTACCATCATGCACAATGCCAAGGTGATATGACGAGAGTTCGACGTGGGCAGCCTTGTCCTAAGAAGAAACCACAAAGACTCCCGCGAAGGAAAATTGGCCGCCAACTGGGAAGGACCCTATCGTGTCCGCGCAAAAATGGAGAATGGGGCCTACTACCTAGAACACCTCAACGGGGAAGAACTTGCTCGACCATGGAACGCCGAAAATCTAAAGAAATACTATAGCTAAGGCCTTAACCGTTAATTTGATCCGCCACAACGACGAGCATCACCATCCGACCACATGGGAGCCTAGGTACAAGTGTCGCATGCCAATAAAGCAGAACCCCGCTCAGGAACGAGTTGGGTCTCTGCTCGACAGTGGTCCCTCGATCGAGCACCGTCGTCGTCAAAGTACCACGATAGGCAGAACACCCAGCTCACGATGGGAGGTTCACGCCTTGAACTCAGGCCTCAAACGCGACCTGAACCCCGCATCCCCGCCAGGACATTCCCCGGCAGTTCGACCAGTTCCCATCACTGTCGAACACATCGAGCAATTCCCTAAAACTTAAAGTAAATCAAGCAATCCCTATTATGGGCATACATACACAAACGGGCATAAGTAACAACACTTAGCAAAATTTAAAACAGATATAGCCTTACAAATCACAAAACCGGCCACAAGGACCAGGCACATAATTAAAAAACTGATAAGTGGCCACAAGGGCCACAATTGTGCTTGTTACAAAAACAGAGGGCCACGCCCCCACCCAAAATAAATTACAACAATTACGCGGTATGCAGGCCGGACAAAACTACTACAACAGTGCAAAAATGTTCATTCATCCATCTGGTCAGTCTGCTCGACGTTAGGCTGAGGCTCCTGACTCTCCATGGGCTGGTCCTCGGCATTCTCTTCTAGGAGGGCGGCCGGTCTGATTATCTGACCGTCTTCAACGTGCGCCAGATAGTGAGTACCCTCGATGGAAATATCAAGTTCGGGGTTAACCACCCGCAGTTGGGACACGGCGTTCCTGAAGGATTCGTCCGCGATAGCAATGTTGTCGTCCTCTGCCGCTAACATACGAGCAACTAGCTCAGACCTTGTCCAGATCTCCTTCACGTCCTTGGGTTCATCTTTGCCCAGAGCATTAGCTGACCTCAGCTGCTCAACCAGTTCCTCTGCCGCTTTCTTCTCCGCGGCCAGCGTGGAGACCTCCTTCTTCAACCTGGACACCTTCTCGTCCGCCTTCTTTCGGGCATCCCCAAAATTCCTAGCCTCCTCCTTGGCCTTCCTCGCTGTTTCCTCAAGGGACGCTATGGTGGCCCGAGCATTTCTCAGTTCGGACTCAGTGGCAGAGTCCTCCTCAGCATAAACGGCTGCCATCTCCAACATTCTGACCAGCGCAGAGGCATCCTGGGCCACCAACACCCTCTTGCTCGGGAGATCCATGCTTTCCAGGCGTAGAGATTTGATGCGTCCGCAAGTGCACGGAAATATCGAAGTAATATAAAAGATTGTCAAACCCACAGAGACCAATATCAACCTATCGTTATCTATCATTGCTTTGTAAAGCTAAGGCTAATGAATGATTGATGAAGGGGAAACTAAGACTAAAACTAAAATAAACTTAGAAAATATGAAAGAAAAAGAGAGATATCAGAATGTGGATTCCGTGTACCTCAGGCACTCTGCAATTGGTTGGCGCTAATTTACGTATCTTCCCTAGAAAATATTGGTTTAAAGACTCCGCCTCACACTCTCGCGTTATTGACTAAAGCCACATCCCCTAACCACAGGATTTTGCTCTCCCTCACCCGTTTTAATTAGAAAACGTATTTTGAAAATCAAATTAGATCCTAATCTATACCTAAAGCGCTCTCGCTGTTTTTAGGATCAATGCCCCATTCCCACTATCTGGTTCGACCCCCACGCTCTCGCAGTGCCGGCTCTAATCTTTGAAAAAACAATAAAAGCGGTAGAGTTCCTCCCCCACACTTAAACCAAACATTGTCCTCAATGTTTTGATAAAAGGTGGTAAAGGAAAGATAGAACCTGTATGAATGCCATTGCGTGCCACCATGACCAAATTCACTCTGATTCTTCCCTTGTTATCCCTGTCTTCTCTGACCACTTCTACTCCGACGTCATGTACTACGAGTTATCTGAATTTGCTGAAACATCATTTTCTTGAAGCCGCTCATCATGTTGCATGTTTTCGAAGGAAGTACCTGCAAAAATTGTTAGAAAAAATACGGTGCGGTGTGTGCAGGTGGAACCTAACCAAGCGAAAGGACAAGGAAGGGGTGAGTTACGAATGGGAGAGATATGCCCTATTCTATCATACTCATCATTGGTGGCACCACCACCAGCGACATTCGTAGGAATGTCCGTGGGCACCAACTCATCTTAAGGGATTGTCATCTAGAGATGGTTCGCCTAAATGTAGCTGAGACATGACAAGCGATACAATTCTTTATTTTCTGCAAACACAAACAATAAAAGGAAAACATTAAATTAAAAGCTCGTGGGTTTCCTCCCACACAAGGCTTTTTTTAACGTCGATAGCTCGACGGTTAGGAGTGTTAATCTTCGGTTTCCATGGCCATTTATCAAGCCATCTCACATATCTCTCACCTTTCTTTTTCTTTCTTCTGTGGGGTGGTTAATTCTTTTGAACTTGTGGTGGTGGTTCTAGATCTATGCTAAGTATCAGCTTTTCAAGTTTTGGCTTAGTTATTTCATCCACCACCTCAAAGTTTAACCTTACCCTCTTAACACTAATGATATCCCTAGTTTTATGGTCCTCTAACTTTCTCTTTTTATGCGTGACCGCAAACAAAGATGCATCGGTGTGAATATTTTCCAATACCTCCACATGCGTGTCAGATTGGGAGTCTACAAACCCATGCGGGAAAGGAATCGGTGGGGTATAGGGATGAGGAATAGCCTTAGGTGTTACTTTCTCTACCTCTTTGACGACCTCCCTTTCAAATGGTCTCAATGAATTTTTCTCAATCTCTACTCTCTTCTCACCAGAACTCTCCTCAACCTCATTATCGCTCTCCTCAACCTCGTTATCACTCTCCTTAGGATTTTCGATGTTTGCTTCACTACTGGTTGTTATAACATACGCATTCTCCTTAGGGGAGGGTCCTATAGGTGTCAGTGCGAGTAGTAAGATTTGGGTCTCTAATGCCTCAGTGTGAGTCACGAGGGACTCGACCATAGTGTTCATCTGCCTAAGGGTTTCATGAGTATCGAGATGTTGTCTTCTAAGCTCTTCATTTTGGAGAGTTTGTGTCTCCACAAAGCGCTCCATCATAGATTCTAACCTTGAATTAGCTGTTGTTTCAATGAAGTCCTCCATTAATGTTTCGAGGTTGGAATTAACGGATTCTTGTGGTTCCTCAAAATTTTGGGAGTGGTAGTTTGGGTGGAAATGAGTTAGTGTCACGTTGAAATCCTCCATTAGTATTTCGAGATTGGAATTATGTGATTCTTGCGGTTCCTCGAAATTTTGAGACTGGTAATCATAGGAAAAATTTGGTTGCGGTTCCTCAAAATATTGGGAGTATTGCGGTTGGTAATTGTAGAGAAAATTTGGATGTGGCTCCTCAAGATAGTGTGAGTGGTTATCATAGAGAAAATTTGGGTGATACATAGTTTTTAATTTTTTAATTTTTTTTTATTATATATATTTTTTATGGGAGTGCCTTAGTCTATACGGTGCAACAACGGAATAACACTATTAACTGTTGGTCCCCGGCAACGGCGCCAAAAACTTGATGCGTCCGCAAGTGCACGGAAATATCGAAGTAATATAAAAGATTGTCGAACCCACAGAGAACAATATCAACCTATCGTTATCTATCGTTGCTTTGTAATGCTAAGGCTAATGAATGATTGATGAAGGGGAAACTAAGACTAAAACTAAAATGAACTTAGAAAATATGAAAGAAAAAGAGAGAGACCGAAATGTGGATTCTGTGTACCTCAGGCACTCTGCAATTGGTTGGCGCTAATTTATGTATGTTCCGTAGAAAATATTGGTTTAAAGACTCCGCCTCACACTCTCGTGTTATTGACTAAAGCCACATCCCCTAACCACAGGATTTTGCTCTCGCTCGCCCGTTTTAATTAGAAAACGTATTTTGAAAATCAAATTAGATCCTAATCGATACCTAAAGCGCTCTCGCTGTTTTTAGGATCAATGCCTCGTTCCCACAATTTGGTTCGACCCCCACGCTCTCGCAGTGCCGGCTCTAATCTTTACGTGCTTCTCACTCTCGTGACGGAACAGTGTTAAATAACCTCTCACTCTCGTGACGAAGTTATTTAAATTAAACTTGGAAACAAAGACCAAAGCATAATTTATTATAAGTTAACGCTAATTTAATTACCGAGTCCCGTCGGAAGGACGGTCCTCACATACCGGACTCAAGACGCTTAGCCGAACATGTTACTAATTAAAAACGTATAAATCATTACGGTTACGATAAAAAATGACATGACAATTAGATTTGACAAACAAAGCAATAATAATAAATAACGCGATAAAAAGGAACCTGTAAATAATGTAAAAAGGAAAGCTGGAATTACTTCTGGAATAATGTAAAATAAACTTCGCGTACAATAACTGGAACTGAATTTGAAATAAATGAAACAACACCTAAGACTAATGGTGTGGTAGTTCCTCGATGTGAGAAACTACCACTTTTACGCGGTAAACTTTTATGCCTAAAAACTAAGAATAGTAATCTGCTCTGAACATGAAACTTGGAAGAAAAATCCCCCCTTCTGCCTTCCAAAAATGCCGAATATATAGACCTTTGATATCAGAGAATATATGAGCACTACTTTGGATTCATTACTTGGTTTGAGTCTGAGGGAATTAAGGAGAAAATGTCGAACGTGTGGAAACTGCTCTCTTCATGGCCACGTCTGTCTTTAATGTCACGTTCTTGCTTTAAACTCATGACGACCGTGGGGGCTACGTGACGCTCGTGACAGCTTTTGAATTCATGACGGTCGTGGCACTATGTGTGACGGTCGCCACACTCACAAACTTCCAATTTCTCTGGTTTTTCTGCTGTTTCTCTCTGTTCTTCCCTTGTTCTGCTACCTTTCTGCACTTTGCTCGTTTTTAGCTTGGAAACTGAAATACCTACGAAAACACTTGAATACCTTCGGAATAATCGGAAATTAGACGGAAATGATATAATAATCGAATGTAAATCAAGTCAAATAACCGATACATTTACGTGTTATCAAGATTCTGCCCGCGGCATGACCAAATATGTCCCCTCGAAGAATTTCCTGTCATGTATGCAAGGATGGAGTTCGAACTTCCCTTTCTCTGAGGCCCGGCTGAGATCCACAATGTCATTAACCCTCGGCCGCTTGGGTTGCGCGTTCAAAGGCAGGGGAGATCCCCGGGGAGCAGGAGTAGGGGAAGAGGTCCCCGCAGCAAACTGGGGAGGAGTAGGAGCACGCGCATTGGCAAATCGAGACTTTGGAAGAGCCGTTCCAGGTTTGTTCCTTGCAAGAGCATTTTTCACCATCATTTCGTAAGCCTGAGGCATCTCACCTGCACAAACAAAATACGAACATGTTAGACACAAATAAAAAATAGTTCGGACAAAGTAAAACAACTAAGACTACCGAGCAGCTTTTGAGCTTCCGCGGGAGTCTTGCACTCCAGAAGCGCCTTAGTGTTAATAAAGCGGTATTCAACCCTCTGGCTACCATCCTCCTCGAAGATTGGGACACCCTTATTCATCCAGCATTCAGTGAGCAGGAAGGAGTTAACATACATCAGCAACATCTCGTACGCAACGGCATCCTGCCCCTCTAACTCGTGCGGCTGAAGAACGTAATCGCTGGGCTACTTGGTGAAATGGCCAGGTCCCTAGTGGATGGGGAACTTGTATACTCTCTCCCCGATAAACTTCCTAGCCTCGTCGCGCAGCTCGTTTCCCTCCTCGTCAACCTCGATCTCCCAGAGATAAGTATTATCCTGGGCAGCTTCCAATACAGGCTCGATGATATAGTACCTCTCCTTGAATGTCCATATCAATTCGGAGAAGGGCTTGAACAGCTTGCGAGGCTGCTTTAAAGAAACCCAACCATACTTCCTCCCCGACAGCTGCCGTTGAAGATGGAAGACAATGAAAAATAAAGGAAGAGTAGCTCCTATTTTCAGAAACTCGCACGTTAGCTCGAATACCCGGATGAAGGCCAACGAGTTCGGGTGTAGCTGCGTAGGAGCCAAATTCAGGTGCACGAACACTGACTGCTAGAAATCAGTGAACGGCAACCTCAATCCCAGCTCTTTTAAGGCATATTCATACATGGCGAAGCGATCCCCGTAATCCGTGCAGACCCTATTATTCTTGGAGGGAAAGTGCACCTTCCACTCTCCCTCCGGCCCGACTTCCGTAAAAACATCTCCCAGGTACGTCGCGAAGGTGGACACATGCTCAGCTGGTTCGGCCACCATCCACTCCTCCGTGGAGCCTTCAGCGGTATCCTCCTCCATTTCCTCCTCCTCCCCGGATTCGGTAGGAACGCTCGAAGATTCCGAGCTGCTGCTTTCCGAGGAACTCGCTTCCTCCTCGGACGAATCTATTATTATTTCTCCATCTGGTCCTGTCGCCATATCGATCACCTGAAAAGCAGAGAAAAAAGTGAATTCGACGAAGAATCAAATCCACCCTTCCACCTCTAGTCAAGTGAAAGGGCGCGCAAAGGGCTGAGGACGACGTCCCCGGCCTAAGCCCTAACATCAAACAAAAAAACTCTAAGAGCCTCCCACGAGGAGATGCCCGGAGTAAGCCACTTCCATACGAGGAACTTCCTCTGATAGTTCCTGGATTGGCTGAAATTTTGGTAAAACAAAGGTTATTCAATGTTGATGTCAAGGTGCTGATGTTGTAACATTGAAGTCTTAACACTGGGCTGTGTTAAGTAGTTAAGTGCTGAAGATGGATGTCTGATGTCACACAGGTGATGTTGTAACATCAGACATGCAGAATTAATAACAGCAGGTTATGTTATTAGGGCACGCGTATTAGCTGGAATTGTGGAGAGTGGTTAACTCATTGGATGAGAATATCTTGGGATAGATATTTTCTGTTACATGGGAGATTTGATTGCAGATCTGTTGGAGAATTAAAAGGTTGAAGATTTAAAAAGATTTTGGGGATAAAATCTGTTTTGAAGATTCAGTTTTAATTAACAAATCTGATCAAATATTGTGACAAGTCCAAGCCCAATTCAGGAGCTATATAAAGCGCACAAGACCAAAGGAAAAAGTACATAAAACATTCAGAAGATCAAGAGCAGAAGGCTTAGTGTCTAGAGTTTGTTTAAAGTGCTTGTATTTACACTATTCTAGGGTTTGAATAGGTGTTAAGTTTCTGTCCTCTCTAAAGCTGTGAAGCAAAGAGAGTTGTGTGAATTGATCGAAACTGTGAAGTAAGATCAAGGGTACTCAAAGTGGGTTCTTTGAGTGTTTGTAAGGGATTGAGTGGTGTTCTCATACCTAAGTGGTTTCTTAGGTAGGAAGTCATTAGTAGAGTATAAGTTTAGGAGATTGTCAACGGGTCGTTGAGTCTGTAAATTATATCTACAAATAGTGAATTCCATCCCTGGCTTGGTAGCCCCCAGAGTAGGTTGGTTGTAACCCAAACTGGGTCAACAATTCTTGGTGTTATTTTACTGTTATTGTTGTCCATAGTGCAGAGTGTGTTGTTGTGACATCACACCTTAACATCACAGGTCTGATACCAGAATTTCAATTGGTATCAGAGCAGGCATCCTGTCTGTCTCTGGGTGAGATCTAGAGAAGTTACTTTCTGGTGTAAAGATGGACAAAGAAGTTGGAGGATTCGTCAACAGACCCCCTATTTTGGATGGATCCAATTATGACTATTGGAAGCCAAGGATGACCACCTTCTTAAAATCCTTGGACAGTAGGGCTTGGAAGGCTGTTATTAAAGAGTGGAAAGCACCTGTCATGTGTGAGAAGGATGATGCTGGCAAATATAAAGAAGGCACCTCTAAGCCAAAGCCTGAAGAAGAGTGGACCAAGGAGGAAGATGAGCTTGCCCTTGGAAATTCCAAAGCTCTGAATGCTATCTTCAATGGAGTGGATAAGAACATCTTCAGGTTAATCAATACCTGTGAAGTTGCTAAAGAAGCATGGGATATCTTGCAGGCTACTCATGAAGGAACATCTAGAGTCAAGATGTCAAGACTTCAGATTTTAACATCAAAATTTGAAAGCCTGAAGATGAAGGAAGATGAGACTATTCATGATTTCCACATGAGTGTTCTTGAGCTGGCCAATGCATCCAGTGCTCTTGGAGAGAAGATGTCAGATGAAAAGCTTGTGAGGAAGATCCTTAGGTCCCTACCTAAGAAGTATAAGATGAAGGTTACTGCCATTGAAGAATCACAAGATATCAGCAAGATGAGAGTTGATGAGCTCATTGGATCTCTTCAAACCTTTGAGCTTGGGTTGAATGAGGAAGAACCAGAAAAGAAGCCAAAGAGTATAGCCCTGGTGACAAATGATGAAGAAGAAAAAGGGAAGAAATCTGAATCCCAGGAGGATCTGTCTCAGGCCATAGTGATGTTGGGAAGACAGTTCACCAAAGTATTCAAGAGAATGAATAATAACTCCAGGCCTAATGTCAAGAACATGACTTCTGACATCAGCAAGAAGGATGAGGAGAAAACTGCCCAAGATAAAAGAGTGCAGTGCTTTGAGTGTGAAGGGTATGGACATGTCAAGAATGAATGTCCCACCTTCTTGAAAAAGCAGAAGAAGGGCATGACAGTTTCCTGGTCTGACTCTGATAGTGAGAGTGAAGGCGAGTCAGCAAAGCATGTGAGAGCTTTAACATGAGCCGTTGTTTCTGATGATGATTCGAGTGATGGAGAAGTAACTTATGAGGAGTTGGCTTCCACCTATCAAGAGCTGTGTTTAAAAAGTGCTGAGATTTGTCAAGAAAACAAGTGCCACAAGCAACAGATTGCTCAGCTAGAGAATGATAAGACTGATCTTGAAAATGAAGTGGTGCTAGTTAGAGCTCATCTTGATCAAATGACCAAGTCTGTTAGGATGCTAAGCTGTGGTACAGACACACTTGACAAGATACTTCAGTCAGAAAAAGCTGCTGGAGATAAAGATGGGATAGGTTATGTGGCTGAGGACAAAGGAACTACAGAAGGAAGCACTTCAGGTTCAAAGAAGGAAGTGTCACAACTTTCATCTCAACATCAGCCAAAGAAGCAGGATCCTACCCCTAAGAAAGCTGATGTTTCCCAACCTAAGAAGATTGAGAAGAAGACTGGTCCTTATCAGAAGAGAAAGCAGCCACAGGGAGCTAGTTAGTATATGCCCCCACAATACCATGAGAGCATGCAAGCTGCTAAGATCAAACAGCACATGTCTCATCATATGTCTCAACATCAGGACAACTGGTATGGTTATGGGTATGGATACACCAATGCTGTTCCTTATGTATATGGAAGAAGAAAGCCACACCATCATGGGAGACAATCAAGGAAACTGCATTCTCAGCCGTCCTATGGGAGAAGATATCAACAGAATAGATGGCAGGGCAGTTATGGTAGGAGGAGACCACATCATGGATGGCAGCATAGGCAATCTCATCATGGCAGAAGATTCAGAGATGAAAGGGTGAGATGCTATTATTGTGGAAGATTTGGACATATGCAGTACTCTTGCTACAAGCTGCATGGATACCCTCAGCCTCAAAACAGATGGAGAGAGCACAGACCCAAAATTGTTAAACAATGGGTACCTAAGGAGAAGGTGAAGTGCTTATTGGCTCACTTGGATGACAAAGAGGCTAAAGAAGGAACATGGTATTTTGACAGTGGGTGTTCCAAGCACATGTCTGGATGTAGATCCATGTTTGATGATCTTAGACCTTGTCCCTCTCATGAAGTCATATTTGGCAATGGAGGAAAATGTGTTGTTGCAGGAGTTGGGAAAGTGCAAGGTGATGGTAGACCTGAACTTGACAATGTTATGTTTGTCAATGGCTTAAGTGCAAACTTGATCAGCATAAGTCAGTTGTGTGATGAAGGTCACAGGGTAAACTACACTAAGGATGGGTGTGTGGTTTCTGATGAACATAATCAGGTTATTATGAAGGGTACCAGAACCAAAGACAACTGCTATCAGTGGACCTCTCTTGAAGGGAATTCAACTAATGATGTTGATGTCATAACATCAGACTATGACATCAGGATGCTGAAAGGTCACTCAAAGTTAACAAGTTCAGATGTGAATGTTTTAAAAGGAAAGTCTTTATGGAGGGAGAAAATTAGTAATTGGTCTTTAAATACTGAAAAGCTGGCGCCATACCTCAGAACATCATTCTCTAGTGCAGCAAGGTCACGGTTCATTAAAGAGTATTTCTTCCTTCCAATCGTCGTCCTCCACAAGAAGGATCATCTGACCTCATACTGCCTCAAGGGAACAATGTCAAACCCGATGTCGTCTCCATCAAAGAAATCTGTCGTTCAAAGCTCTTCGCGAGATAAGGCTAGGGTTTCTTCAGAAGAGGGATTTGCAGGAGAAGCTTTGAATATAGAACCTATCTCAGTGATGCTCCCAAAATCAGGTACTTCTAGACCCACTAAACTAACTCCTAAGAGACCTGCTACTATTTTCAAGAATCCTGAAACAAAGAAGGTGGTTACGAGTGTGTTATTTGGGGATAAAACTGTGCCGAAATCATCTACGCCTCAGACTATTGAAGAGAAGTTTGATGTAGACAAAAGGATGGGTAATCTTGCCTCAAAGATTCTAGACAAAGGCATCCCTGTCAAAGGAATTTCAATCCCACTGAATCGGATGCCAGCTGAGAAAGACAACATGCAGGAAGGTAAGTCAAGTCTTCAACAACTTGTAATGACAGCTATTGAGGATGCTGATCAGAGTGAAGACATGCATGAAGAAACAAATGTTGAGGAGAATGTTAGGACATCTGCTGAACCCACTTCTGTTGAAGCAGATGTTGAAGAGGAGGTTAGAACATCGCTTAGCAGGGATGCTGAGACTACTGATGTAATTGATGTTGATGACTTGCCTGATAATGAAGTCATTGGAAGAGCAGTGCCTAGTCTGTCCAAGAGACTAAGAACAAGAAAAGGAAAGATGGTTGAATCGTCTTCAAAGAAAGCTTCTGATGAGAAGAGGAAAAAGACTGTTGGGCCAATAAAAGCATGGAGTAAGGTTGATGTGAATCCCAGAAAAAGGAAGCTACTGGAAGAATCCGAATCAGAGTATGATGTTGAGGATGATGTGCAAGACATCACTCCTGTCAGAAAGACAATCTTGAAGAGAATTGCTGACAAGATCCCTGAGGTTCCGATTGATAACATTTCATTCCATTATGCAAGCAGTGCGTCGATGTGGAAGTTCATCTGTCAAAGAAGACTCGCTCTTGAGAGAGAGATTGGGAAAGAAATTATGGAGAACAAAGAAATCATAGAGGTTATGAAGACGGTTCATGGGTTCTCCAAGTGCTATGACAGCTTGGTTAAGGAATTTGTGGTAAATATTCCTGTAAAGATTTCAGACAAAAGCAGTGTGGACTACATGAAAGTGTTTGTGAGAGGAAAATGTGTTGATTTCTCTCCTGAAGTTATAAACAAGTATCTAGGAAGAAAAGATGGAGTATTTGCTGAGTTAGAAGCCACTGAGAATGATGTCTGCAAGGAATTAACTGCTGGTCAAGTTAAGGTGTGGCCCTTGAAAGGGAAACTGCCAACCAGCAAACTCAGTGTTAAGTATGCTGTCTTACACAGAATTGGAGCCGCAAATTGGGTGCCTACCAATCATAAAACCACAACAGCTGTGGGACTAGGAAGGTTTATTTATGCTGTGGGTACTAAGAAGAAGTTTGACTATGGAGCATATGTGTTTGTGCAGACTGTGAGACATGCCACCACTAATGCCATCAAACTGCCTATAGCATTTCCTTCGCTCATCTGTGGAGTTATGATGAATCAACATCCAGGCATCTTAACAAGTTCAGACACAGCATGTAAGAGGAAATCAGCTTTATCCTTGCATCCCAAACTATTTGCTGGGAGTCATGTTCCAGACATTGTTACAACATCAAGTTCTGGGATTAAGAAGGTCAGTCCAAAATCAGAGCTGATTCAAGAATTAAGGGCAACCTGCAAGGATCTTGATATGGTTATCAAGACCAGCACTGACAGGAAAATAAAGATTGAGAAGATGATTCAAAGTTTGGAACAAGATGATCATACTGAAGATGAAGGACAAGATAGTGCTGATGAAGCAAGCTCAGAAGAAGACTAGCTTATCGTCTCTTACCTGTTATAGTTTTGTTAATAGTTTAGTTTTTTCTATGCTTGGTTGTGTAATTTGAATATTGTGCTGTTTTATGCACTGTTTATGCTTTTAGTTTCCTTCTATGATTTGTTTTGCCTGTTTACTAACTGAGAGGCTAACAATGAGAGCTAGGGTATACTGACTATAGTTAATAGGGCTTCTTATAGAAGCTTGCCTAATTATGGCTAAAAAGGGGGAGAAGTTAGCCAAGATAGTCAAGAGGATTATTGCCATATGCTGCTAATGTGATGCAGAGATTAAGGGGGAGATAGATTGATGCTGCTAAAAGGTGTTTAGTTGAAAAGTGGTAATGCAGTTATTGAGGGGGAGTCTTGAAGATATCATGACATGTGTTGAGTGCAGCCAAGTAGACATCTAGGGGGAGTAAATTGCTGCACATTATGAGCTACTGAACAGCTGTGATGCTGGTTCATGTTTTCAAGGAGGAGCACCAATTGGCTGTTGTCAATAATGAAGATGGTGCTGCAGCAGATCAAGTGATGAAGACTATGCAAAGTGTCAAACTGCTGCTAATGAGTTTCAAATTGATTGAAGATTATTCCGCTGCTGAAATCTCTGAAGGTACAGAGTGCAGAAGTTGTTTGCAGAGTGCAGAGATTGTTTTAGCCAAAATTAGCCAAAGGGGGAGATTGATAGTTCCTGGATTGGCTGAAATTTTGGTAAAACAAAGGTTATTCAATGTTGATGTCAAGGTGCTGATGTTGTAACATTGAAGTCTTAACACTGGGCTGTGTTAAGTAGTTAAGTGCTGAAGATGGATGTCTGATGTCACACATGTGATGTTGTAACATCAGACCTGCAGAATTAATAACAGCAGGTTATGTTATTAGGGCACGCGTATTAGCTGGAATTGTGGAGAGTGGTTAACTCATTGGATGAGAATATCTTGGGATAGATATTTTCTATTACATGGGAGATTTAATTGCAGATTTGTTGGAGAATTAAAAGGTTGAAGATTTAAAAAGATTTTGGGGATAAAATCTGTTTTGAAGATTCAGTTTTAATTAACAAATCTGATCAAATATTGTGACAAGTCCAAGCCCAATTCAGGAGCTATATAAAGCGCACAAGACCAAAGGAAAAAGTACAGAAAACATTCAGAAGATCAAGAGCAGAAGACTTAGTGTTAGAGTTTGTTTAAAGTGCTTGTATTTACACTATTCTATGGTTTGAATAGGTGTTAAGTTTCTGTCCTCTCTAAAGCTGTGAAGCAAAGAGAGTTGTGTGAATTGATTGAAACTATGAAGTAAGATCAAGGGTACTCAAAGTGGGTTCTTTGAGTGTTTGTAAGGGATTGAGTGGTGTTCTCATACCTAAGTGGTTTCTTAGGTAGGAAGTCATTAGTAGAGTATAAGTTTAGGAGATTGTCAACGGGTCGTTGAGTCTGTAAACTATATCTACAAATAGTGAATTCCATCCCTGGCTTGGTAGTCCCTAGAGTAGGTTGGTTGTAACCGAACTGGGTCAACAATTCTTGGTGTTATTTTACTGTTATTGCTGTCCATAGTGCAGAGTGTGTTGTTGTGACATCACACCTTAACATCACACGTCTGATACCAGAATTTCATCCTCGACCCACTTCCCAGTTTCCGTTTGAAGCTCCGCCGAAAACTGCAAAGCTTCACCAGAAACTGCAAAGGCTCGCCGGAAACTTCATCGTTGCCCCGGAACCTGAACAATCACAGCAGTTACACACGCATCATCATCGCAATGACGCCGAAAAATACCCGATTCACCAGAATATCCTAAAACCTAGCGGCCTCATCGGCGGCGGAAAAAGGCACGACCACCGTCCACCACCAACAATCACCGGAAACTAACCTATTTCATCTTTTAAACTTAAACCTAACCGCATGCAAGCTACAAACAATCGTCAAACGGATAAAAGAGCACGAAATAAGCTAACTTACTTGCTTAAGAAGATGAAAAGCGGTTGCTTGGAGGTTGATGCGGTGGCCGGAGTAGCAAACGGCGGTGACAAGCAAAGACTCTGAAGAAGATAAAGAAAAACAAGAACGAAAAGTTCAGAATGAAGCGAGCCTCCCCCTTTTATACAGAGAGGCATGTGCAGTGTAGGTCATGATGGCTGTCGCGGCCGGCTAAAAATTTTTGAGTCGCCACCATATTTTTTTAAGGAAAATAAATGATAAACCTAAGATCCTAATCCTAAAGGTAGAGATTCCTAAGGTTCGGGAGTCGGTTAAGTGAGGGGGAGGTGTTAGGCACCCCTCACTTTCATTGTACTCAATGGGATCCTCCTTAGACTTTAGGGTATGCTAGTTTGTTTGTCTAAATTCACTTATGTACAAAAGAGTCCTAAGTTTTTTTTATTAATTATACTCGCTAGGGTTTACAACCCTATGCCTACGTACCTTCAATTTTGAAGGATCAGAGTAACCATAGTTCACCTCCCCTATTCCTACCCCCTAATCCTATTCCCATTCCTAATCCTAAATCCAATCCACTATTTATACTCTTGGATAAAGAGTTATATCCCTTGATCTATTATTTATACTCCTAGATAAGGAGTTTTATCCCTTATCCATTATTTATACTCTCGGACGAAGAGGTTTATCCCTTGATCTATTGTTTATACTCCTAGATAAGGAGTTCTATCCCTTAATCCATTGATTTATACTCTCGGATATCAAGAGTTTTATCCCTTAATCTATTATTTATACTCCTAGATAAGGAGTTTTATCCCTTATCCATTATTTATACTCTCGGACGGAGGGTTTTATCCCTTGATCTATTGTTTATACTCCTAGATAAGGAGTTCTATCCCTTAGTCCATTGATTTATACTCTCGGATATCAAGAGTTTTATCCCTTATCCATTGTTTATACTCTCGGATGGAGAGTTCTATCCCTTAATCCATTTATTTATACTCTCGGATATCAAAAGTTCTATCCCTAATCCATTTATTTATACTCTCGGATATCAAGAGTTTTATCCCTTTCCCATCCCTTATTTAGGCTCTCGGACCAAGAGCACTATCCCGAGTTTAAATCCCTTTTTGTATCCCTTAAGATGAATTTCCAAAATTCAAGAAAAATAAGCATCCCAAAACTTTATATTGAAAAAAATCCAAACAACCCCTTTATTTCCCCCTTTAAGATGTAATTTACCAAAAAATGTTAAATAGTTAAGTTAATTAATTTAAATAAATAGAACCTAATTTTATAATTAAGTTAAGGAATTAACTTAATTACAACAAAACCCTAAAAAAGATTTAATATTTAATTAAATAATTAAGTTAAGGAATTAACTTAATTATCACAAAAAACCTAAATTTAAAAACCCAATTAAATAATTAAGTTAAGGAATTAACTTAATTATCACAAAAACCTAAATTTAAAAATCCAATTAAATAATTAAGTTAAGGAATTAACTTAATTATCACAAAAACCTAAATTTAAAAATTTGTAACATAATTAAGTTAAGGAATTAACTTAATTATATGAAGAAGAAAAAAACAAAATTAAAACTACATCCTAAAAAAAATTAATTTATTGCTTTATTTAAAAAACAGGGGGTGGTGCATTTCCTTTGAATAAGCACTGGGCTTAAAAACTGGGGGGTGCTGGTAGTGTCTGGGCGCAAGGCCCAATCCCTAAAAAAAATCCAAGTCAGAAACCCAAAAAAAACTCACGGTGGAGATGAACCCACTCGTTTGACTCTCCCTGACCGTCGTATTGATCTAGTGAGATCCACCCAGATCTCATTAGGACTGTCAGATAAACATACCCCATCCCAGTAAACTACACGAACGGCCGTGATGCAAAGTTAACACAGGGAGCACGGTAGACTCAAGATTCCTAGGATCACCTGTTGACTGAGGAGTCAACATGATCCAAACGCTGATGAATGAGCCACATGTCATTCATCCAGCGACACACGGAGGGAATATTTAAACTCACTCTCTCTCAGATTTCTTCATTTTTCACCTTTCTTTCTCTCTCTAATTCTCACTCTCTCTCTCTCTCTCTCTCTATCTAAGCCCATTTCCTTTCGCTTCTCTCTACTTCCTTCCTCCGACCACCGTCCAAAAACCCCTCTGACCACCACATCACCACCCCAAAACCCAGATCTCCGGTTGAAGTTCAATCGGGATCTTCAACCATGTTCATCTGGGTGATGAATATCAATCCAGAAAACCGAGAAACCTATCCCCTCCCAAGAACCCTAACCTAACCCTTCGAATCCTAACCCCTTTTGATGAACCCTAACCTTCCAAACCTAGAGACCCTCCTAGTTCTTCAAGGTTTGTAAAAACCCTAAGAACCCTAACCCAGGATCTATGAACCCCAACCCTACATCCTATGAACCCTGATCAGTGCATTTTAATGCACATTCCTCTATGCTTAAAATTAGGCATTTCTTTGGTTTGGTTTGTTTATTTTTCTATTTTACGATATTTTAATAATTTAATTTATTTTCAGCCTTATTTGATTTTCGTTTGTTATTTTCAGCATTAGCAGCTTTTAATAAAAAAATCATAACTGGAGCTACAGGAATCGGATTGAGGCGTTCTACCAGTCATTGGAAAGCTAAGAGAAAGAGCTACAACTTTCATTTGGAAGCCAGAAGCTGATTCGGACTACAGATGCCTCGGGAAATTCGTTGAAGTTTCAGTCATGAGAAACAATTAATTTTGGACCGTTTTTGGGCCGGTTTTTATCTTATTTTAGACCCAGTTAGGTTATGACCCGATTTCCCTTCTCTTGTATAAGGAGAGAACCGTGTTACTGTTCATTTTTCTCTTCTTTTCATGAATTTTTCTTTGGCTTGTACAATTTGAATGGATAACTAATCCTTAAGGTTGATCTACTGTAATCGCGCCTCCATCATACTTTGAGGTTTTTATGTTTCTCAATTAAATTTATTTTCCTTTCAATTATTCTCTTTGATTTGTTGTTTGCTTAATTCGACTTTTCTTAGAGTTGATTGATTAATTTCGATGATTGTATGTTTCTATAACTTTTAATCGCCGTTTACGTCGCTTTGTCGTTAAATCGCGTTTCTATATCGTGTTTGCTTAATTCGCGATTGTGTTTATCCGTTTGCTTAATTCGGAAATTAGGAATATATATCTTTTAGTATCAATTGCGCTTGTTGATTGATATTGTAGTTGAAAAGGGAATAAAGTCCGCTTAGGGATTGAGAATTATTCGGATCAATGATAAGTAGGAGACCGATACGGTAGATCAGCTTATTTCATAATCACTTTTTATAATCACTTATTTTCTCATTATTTTTCTAAATCAAAACCAAAACCCCCCACTAAACCTTTTCTTTAGTTGGTTGAATCATACAAGAATCCTTGTGAGAACGATACTCGAGTTGTCGTTACCGTTACTACTATTTTAAAAAATACTCGTTTTTGATTCGTGCGCGACGGCGGATCAAATTGGCGCCGTTGCCGGGGATTCTTGTAGATTTGAACTGATTTTAGAATTTGAGTTTATAGTTTTGTTAGATTTTTTTTGTTTTTGTTTTTTGTTTTTTGTTTTTGGTTGTTGATTTTCAGAGTTGCAGTGCAGCGGTAAGCGTTTCAGCCTGTCAGGTAAATTTGGAAGCTACTGTTTCGATTTCCTTCGAATTTTTTCTAGAAAATCAGAAAAAAATCGCTGAACAATACTCATTTAGAATAAAATTCTAAAAGATTTTGACCCTGAAAATCGCAAATTCCTTATTTTTCTATTTTATTTCATTTATTTTCTATTTTCATATTTTCAAAAAAATCCGAAATTTTTTGTAAAGATATATTCTGATTTGATTTGATTTTTAGTAATATTTTCATAATTTTTAGATTTTATTTTATTCGCTTTTTTATTTTTCCTTTCTTTTTCTTAATAGGGACATTGTCGGTATTTTCTTAATTTTCCTTTCTTTTTGATAACATGGCTGAACAAAGAACTAATCAATTTCATTCACTAGAGGACCTTGTCAAGCAAATGGCTATAAATGATCTCCAGTTTCAGCAATGAACCGATTCTACTATTCAGGCTTTGTAGACACAGATTGGAGAGCTTGCCACTTTAGTGAATGCCATGAAGCAAACTCAAGAATCAAACCAACAACCTGCCCAAACAGTAGTGAATCCAAAAGAGTTGTTTTCTGATTTAGTTGATGATACTTATTCTGAATTGTGTTCTGATTTTCCATCATTAGCAGATTTTGATGATACTTACTCTTGTGATTCATGTACTGACACTAACATTTGCTCTGTTTGTGCTGAGATTAATGCTGCCTTGCAGGGTGATGTTTTTCATGCACAAAAAGAATCAATGACATCACACCACAAGTCTTTTGTCAAAGAACATAGAGCAAACTCACAGTTGTAACTAAATAACCAACGAAAAAACATGCAATTTAAATAAAATTTTTTTTATTGAAAAAGAAATAAACAAAAACTAAATGAAAACCATAGGTTCCCTCCCCCACACTTAAAACAAACATTTTCCTCAATGAAAGAACATAATTATAAAGTAAGAGTGAGAGAAAGGAAAGAACACACTCGAGGAGTCAAGGCGGATAAGTGATCACATAAGCAGCCTTTCCCAAAGGGAGCTCTTCAAAAGTCTCTTCTTCCAAAGTGGGGATCTCATAGAGTAACTTTGGGTAGCATCCATTGACCTTGAAATATTGATTAGTGCCTTCTCCTTTTATTCCAGGATCAAAGAAGAATCTCACTGCTTTTCTTCCATCTTCAATCGAGGTACATCCAATTCCCTTCTTATGTTTCTTCAAAACCTGCAAAAGCTTATTTTCTTGATCAAAATCAAGGTTAGAAGAAATTATAATTGGAATATTTTCATCCATCTCTAAATAAGCATCTTTCATATTATTATGAAGTGGTTTAAGCTCTAAGGGAGGAGATTGTTCAATGGATGGTGATGTTGGGGAAGTCGTGATGTCAAGAGCTTTAGTTGCATAAACAACTTCATCTATAACTCAGCAACGAACAAATTCTAGTATTCAGGCCTTGCAAACTCAGATTGGACAACTTGCTACCTCTATAAATGCCATGTTGCAAGCTCAAGGATAAAACCAACAGCCCTTGGAAGAGCATTCTATTTCTCAAATAGATTTGTCTTCTGAAACTGTTAATGATACTTGTACTAATTTATTTGCAGCTGATTTTCCATCATTGTCTAATTTTGATGATGTTTACTCTTGTGATGTTTGTACTAACATTAAAATTTGCTCTGTTTGTGCTGAAATTGAGGTTGCCTTGCAAGTTGATATTGTTACTGCAGATGAGGTTGCAAATGAAGTTGTTCATGTAGATGAAGCTCTCGACACCCCGGATGCCTGGAACAAACCATCCACCGAAAAACCACCCTCCTTAGAGCTGAAACCACTTCCTAATTATTTATTTGAATTTGTGCAGGAAGAGAAATCATTGCAGGAACATAAGAAGGGAATTGGATGGACCTTGGTTGACACTTGTGATATTAGCCCATCCATGAGTATGCATAGGATCTCAATTGAAGATGGAAGAAAAGCAGTGAGGCAGCCCTTTAATTCTTTAATTTTTGATGTTGTGAAAAAACAGATCACATTCACGTGCCCATTCGACACTTTTATTCATCGAAGATTCTTCTTTGATCCTGGAATAAAAGGTGAAGGCACTAATAAATATTCCAAGGTCAATGGATGTTATGCAAAGTTACTTTATGACATCCCCACTTTGGAAGAGGAGCCTACAGAAGATCTCTCTTTGGGAAAGGCTGCTTATGTGATCACCTATCCACCTTGACTCCTCGGGTGTGTCCTTTCCTATCTCTCCTCACTCTTATTTTATATTTCTGTTCTTTCATTGAGGACAATGTATGTTTTAAGTGTGGGGGAGGGAACCTATGGTTTTCATTTTGTTTTCTTTGTTTTTGTTTATTTCTTTTTCAATAAATTTTTTTTTTATTTAAATTGCATGCTTTTTCGTTGGTTATTTAATTACAACTGTGAGTTTGCTCTATGTTCTTTGACAAAAGACTTGTGGTGTGATGTCATTGATTCTTTTTGTGCATTCTTAGTGTAATATGTAGGACTAATCTCTGAATTGTACATCATTGGTGGTAGATCACTTAACCTTGTGAGATTTTGAGCCTAATAATGGATATACATAAAAAATCCATCTCTTTCTTTCTTGTGTGATTTCACTCATGTTTGTTAGTCTCTAGAACTTGAATTGACTCTTGTTGAAACTTTTTATTTACTTGTGCACACTGAAATGATAAAGGCATTTTGTTTTGTTTTATTTTTGACTAGTTAGCCAAAAAGCCAACCTTGATAATATTACCTCTTGTTTTCAAGCCCCTTTGAGCCTATTATCCTTTTTTTTGTTTAAAACTCATTACAAGCCGAAAAGTGAAAAACAATGAAATAACCCTATTCAAAGGGTTAAGAGAGTCTTGGATGGAGTTATGTGGGGTTGAGCATTATTTTTGAATGATTGTTGTAATGTTGTTATGATGTTGGCAGAAAAAAAATGATGAAAAAAAAAATAAAAATAGAGAAGGATGTCAATTCATAATCCTTCCGAAAAAAAAGAAGAATAAAAGGAAAAAGAGAAGAGAAATAAGTTGTGAGGTTGTTGTTTGAAAGCAATTGATGTATCATGTAGTTCAACTCCCGCAATTCTTTCAATTTTCTTTTAACTCTTTGATTTTAGCCTAGTACCCCTTAGGATCTATCCTACCCTTACCTTGGCCACGTTACAACCTTAATAAAAGTCCTTTTGATCTTTGTGTGCATGTAAGTCAATTGTGAATGTTAGAGTCTTTTCAAGCTTATGGTAGTACTAACTCTCATGTTGTGCTTTGAGTGTAAACAGTAACCTAAACACTTGAGAGTTGAGTGGAAACAGTTTATCTTGTGAGGATCTTGATGCTTGTGATGTACTTTTTGGTCATCTGTTTTTCATATATACTTTGAATGTCATAAAAGAGTTAATCACTAATGTCATATTCTTGAAGCTTATAGTTAGAAGTTGCTTGCACCTTGTATCTGATCGCGACTTTACGTGTTTGGTCGGATAGATACAGCAAGCATACAGGGTATCGCGTAGTTTTAAAAGATTGTCGAACCCACAGGGATTGATAGTCAAAAGACAGTGTCCTAAAATTGCGGTGTAAGGCTAAAGCAGGAGGTTGACACGATTAAAAGTATTAAAGAAAAATAACTAAAATAAAAGGTTTTAGAACAAATAAGGAAACTGATACCGTAGAATGGTTTTCGGAGTTCTTAGGGACTCTATAGGTTCCGAGGCCGAAGTGGATGTCGAAGTTGTTCTGAAGGAGATACCGACCTAAAGGCTTAATCTCACACTCTCGCGCTATTGATCGAGCCACGCCTGATAACCCCAAGATTTTCCTCTCGCTCGCTCGGTAATTAAAAGCCGCTTTTTGAAAACAGGCAAGATCGAAAAGAATACCTAAAGCGCTCTCGCTGTGTTTAGGATCCAGTGTTTTGTGCCTACTATCTGACGAGTGCCTCAAACTCTTGCTCTGTTGGACTCGTCTTAGTGCATTCCTCACTCTCGTGACGAAATGCTGTTAAGCAGCCTCTCGCTGTCGCGACTAGTCTACTTAAAGTTAATTTAGACAACAAAAGTAGAATTTTGATCATACGACAGAGTTGGATATCCTACCGAGTCCCGTCGAGACGGCGGTCCTCAAACTACCGGCTCATGCAAAATTAGTTAGACATGGTTAAACATAATATTGCAATGCTAACAGCGCTGAATTTGAAAACATACATATTACTTTACTTAGGGTTTTTTATAAAATTTATGTTCTTTGGTTTTTAAGAAAAGCTTTTTGAGACAACAGTAAATATAATAATAAGTATAATGCAATAAACTATAAATGGAGCAATAGAGCAATAACCTGAAAGTGCGATGAAATAAATAAAAAGAAACTTGTATTAATCTGAAGGTTGATCCAAGTACATCAACGGAGTAAAAAGAAAAAAAACAAAGGTCGTGATAATCACTCAGTGTGAGTAATTATCACTGTGGCTAAATATTTCTAGTTCTGGAGAAAATTTGGCAGAGCTTCCGCAGGGTGTAAAATTGGATGGTGAATGCTGGGCTGGGAAGTCCTATTTATAGACAGAATCTGGCTCCAAAACAGTTGGGAAGATTTGAATTCAAAATGAGTACAAACTACTTCTGGAAAACTGCTCCCGCGATGCATGGTGAACGCCGTATGCCAATGGCGAATGCCATTTGGCTGAAAAGGAAAATCTGCGCACTTTGGGGCAATGGCGAACGCCATTTAGTTCCCCTTAGGGAATGGCGAACGCCATTCTGCTAGAGGGAGGCAGAATGCTCCAGTTCTGCTCTTTTTCAACTCTTTTGCCACACTTCTTGTCCTTTTCCTCAATATGGCTGATACTGGTTCTGAAATCACAAAGTAAAAGAAAACATAAGTACATAATACAAAATACGATAAAGACTCGATAAAAATACGACTAAACATGCACGAAATGAATCGAAATAACCTATAAGAAATCGAGTCATCAAACTCCCCCACACTAAGACTTTTGCTTGTCCTCAAGCAAACTCCTAATGTGAATAAAAATAGGTAAGCACGGTATTTCAACTCGTAGGCACACCGAAAACGATTAAGCATAGGGTTGCTAGGCTAAAGCAGACAGATAGGTACTGAATAGTGCAAACAAGAGTATCGTAACGACACAAATCCACAAAAGCGGACAAAGAATTCCTTCCTATGCAATACCGGTTCAAATCATGATATCATACCTTGACCTACGAACTTCGTTCTTATTCACCTCTCTTTCATTCTCGCGCAATCACATTAAGCCCGTTATCCTTTTGCTTACATGGCAATCGTACCTGTTAGTGTGATCTCTTATTCAACAATTTTTTTTTCTTTTTTTTTTTTTTTTGCTTATGAATTTCAAGGTTCTGATCCTTTGGGCTAAATGATCAGGTGAGGACCACCTAACTTAGTGAGAACAGGCCTTTAATTCACATTTTCTATAAAAGCACATAAATCACAATTTGAGATCAACACATATTTGCATCAGTACGTCACTTAGTTCGCAAACTAGGATGGTGTTGACTGCTAAAATAAACTAGTCAAGAGGCTACTTTTAAAGAAACTAAGAACAAGGTCTCGGCATAAAATGTATTTAAACTAATATTGCATACTTAGGAACTCTAAGGTGCAAAAACGGTACTGATGTTAACAAAACTTTCCCAAGTCCGCCTACTTAGCCTAAATCAAAATATAACAACCTATACTAAGTGTGTCCTGCCCTTGAGTCGATTTTTTTTTTTATTTTTAAAAATGGGGAAATTACAGACTATGCGAAAACATAAGGTAAATAACGACTCAAACGTGCACATGACTCAATAACGAAACAGAAGAAACAACCTAAACTAGGAAAACGAGAAATAACGTAAAGCAATAAATGAAAAGCTATAAATGACTCCTCCCCCACACTTAAATCGAACATTGTCCTCAATGTTTCAATTTAAGGTGAAAAGAAAGGAGCGATAAAACCTGGAAAGAAAAATCAGTGGCGGTGGGCACGGCCTCGGCGCTGATGGGAAACATCTCTGACATCTGTGTCCTCACGTGGATAATGGGCCTGCATGCTACGCATATCCCTGCGCAGACCTAGTACCTCAGAAGTAAGATCTCGAAGGCTAAGCTCGGTCCGGTTCATGAATTCCACTTGCCTATTTTGAAACTCGTAGTACTCCTCTCTACGTTGCTCATCTCGCTCTCTCTGCTGCCGGAGCTCGGACAAAATCTCATCAAGAGATCCTCGCATACCTGCAAAATCATCAGATAAAGGTGCAGCGTATGGTGCGGTACTAGGACCGGGAGTGTCAGAAACACGAGGTTGAGCAGCAGCCTCATCCTCTTGTTCAGAAGCAAGTAACCAATTAGTGTGGTAGCACACATCAATACGATCGGGGGCTGGAAGAGAAAAACTAAGGTGCTCACGGTCACGAATCAAGATGCGGTACCTGCCATCTGGTAAACCTTTGACAAGACGTGTGCTCTTCTAGAAGTCTAGGTCGACGAAAATACTGGGAAAGTACTCATCTGCATCCAATATAATATCAAGATCAAGAGCCTCAGCAATGGTGGTAATCATGCTGCCGATATAGATGGCTCCTCCGACTCTGTTAGAGACACTCACAAGGTGGACAAGGAAGAAAGACACGGGGTCTACAGGGGTTTGGTTTAGAGCACAGTGAAGGAAGTATAGATCTTTTGAATTCACATTTCCTGTGTTCTTTTGACCAAAGATGGTAGAGGCAAGGATACGGTGAAGAACACGAATGGCGGGGTTTTGAATAGAGGTGGCCTTAAGGCTTTCCCAAGTGTCAGTGGTGTTACCCGTAATATCTTTCCAAAAATCAAAGGAACTGCCCTGCCACTCACTCTCCAGGGGTGCAATGGTTGCGGCTCCCGCAACGGGAGCAGGGAAATCAAAGATCGCTCGAATTCTCTCGAAGGTCAGTGAAAAGTCTCGGTTGAGCAGCCTAAAGTGTAAGGTTCCGGAGGTGCGAGTGGTGTCAACGACATAGCGAAGTGTACTAAGGAACTCATAGGTAGCTCTAATAGAAATTGTTTTACTAAGAGTACAGAAATGAGTCATACCTAAGTTCCTCAGCATCCAAGCAACGCTTTGCATGAGACCTAAAGTGCGAAGAGCTTCGGAGTCGGGATACCTCGTAGCTTCGACTTCTCGCTTAGATATGCGGTGGAAATCCTCACGCATGTTGTTTCCGTTTTCACCCTCAGGGAACACAATACCCATGTAGTCAAACTCTTGGTTTGCTGCCATTTTTGGTTAGAGAGAAAAGAGAGATACTTTGAGAAATGAGTTATGAGAGGAAATGGGTTTTTTTTATAATGAGTGGAATGGATGGTGATACGGGGTTTAAATAGAGAGGGAAATGGAATATGAGTGGTTGGAGAATTGATGAAAACGAGTGGGAAATGAGAAAAATGGTGAAAAGAATTCAAAAGGGCGGTCTATCTAAAAGACGCGCGCCTTCTGCCTTCTGAAGGTAAATGGCGAACGCCATTAGGCAATGGCGAACGCCATTGGCCTGCTGTAAAGATTTTTTGTATTTTTTTTATTTTTATTTTTATTTTTATTTTTATTTTTATTTTTATTTATTTTTTATTTTATTTTATTTTTAAGTAAACTGAAACTGAAATGAACTAAAAAGGGAAATAACATAATACTAATTTAAAAAGGAAGAACTTACAGTACGGGAAAGGGAAAAACAGTACAAGGAAAATGCAAACTATCCTAAGAAAAAGCAGGGAAAAAGGTTAACCAAACTAGAATCATCCGCGAAGTCATCCGACTAAAGAGTCGACGGCATTGCGGAGTGAGAACACGATCTGGTAAAGGTGATCAAATTGCTCATTCACGACATCCACAAACTGAATGTGATCTACTCGAAGTGAGGACAAATCAGTACGGAGATCATCTACTCCAACTTGCAATGCGTAAATGGCATCGGGAATAGCTATTGTGGTATGGTAAGTATCAGGTCCAGTAGTGGTAGAACTATTTGTGGCTTCCTGAGGTACGATGGGATCCATGTGTTTATCAGGCTGAGGTGAATCTGGTGGAGTAAATGTTTTGTTCAACACATCCAAGTCATCCAACCAGTTATCCTTGTTGTGCACACTTGTTCTCTCATGATTTGGCAAGGTGAAGGCATGGACAACAACATTATCAATTAGTAACTCAAATTCCATCGGTCCTAAATTGGCTATGATTCCACGGTTAAAACAGAAGTTGATATCCATCGGCCGAATACTACCGAAAATAACAGAACGGTTCAGATGGTATCGCAAGCCAATGGCATCAGCGATCATAGTCACTAACCCTCCAATGATAATGGGGTGAAATGAGTCACGAGCCAGCTTTAGAAAAATAGCTAACATAAACGGGGCAGCATTGACCGGCCTTCCTTGTGAGGCACAAAGCATGATATAAAGCTCATCTTGGGATACAGCATAAACATTCTCTTCCTTCCCGAAAAGAGTGTGAGCAAGGATCTTATGGATATACCTAATTCCAGGATTGTGAATTCTCTCAGAGGACATGGCATTTAGGTCAGGATGGTAGTTACCTGTGATAGTACCCCAAAATTATTCAAGGTCATAACCAGTAAAAGCATCTTCAGGGGTTTTAGTGACAACATCAGGATCATTGGGCAGACCCAACAATTCAGCCATCTCATGGTGAGTGAAGCGGTATTTGTTTCCAAACAAACGGAAGGTAGCCAATCCACGGCCAAATCCATACCCTCGAGTTGGTTCATAGTATAGGGAACTTAGGAACTCCAAGGTCAGGTTATGGTAGGTGCTGAAATTTTTTGTTAAAGCAGAATTAGTCCAACCAAGCTGGTTAAAGAAGTAAACAACACTGTCCCTAATACCAAGAGTAACCATAGCTGCGTCATCAGGATAAATCGACAGAGCAAAATCTCTTTGAGAAAGAGCCTCAAAGCGACTCCTCTGAAGGTCGTTTCTGAACACAATGGCGTGGTTTTCAAAAGTTTGCATGATGGATCTATCCTAAGGATTGCGAACCTGAAAAATCAAGAAAGAAAATAATATATTGTTAGGAAAATACACTACATGCAGGGGTTAGTGCTAATAATAGTCACAACAAACACAATGCAAATGGTAGGGTAATACAGTAATGAAAACACAATTCATGAAAATATTAACTAACAAGCTAATACTAATAATGATAATACTAATAATGAAATGCAATCATGAACTAAATTAATAACAACTATGCATGAGCAAACAAAAAAAAATACTACTATTAAGATTTGTGATCTAAGCTCTCACTGAGCGCTCTGTTTAATGTCGGAAGCTCGACATTAGAAATAGAGAAGAATTTCAGTCGTCTAGAGGAGCGGGAAGCTCTTCCAAATTGCAACTAGAGTAGAATTCTTTGTTCTCCGTCGCATGGTAATGCTTAAGTCTTTGCCCATTTACTATGAATGGTTCACATGAATTTCCTTCGATTTCGACTGCACCGCTGTTTAGAATCCTAGTAACTTTGAATGGTCCAGACCATCTAGAACGTAACTTTCTTGGGAAAAGTTTAAGTCGAGAGTTGAAAAGAAGAACTGTGTCCCCCTCTCTAAACTCTTTTCTTCCTATTCTTTTGTCATGCCACTTCTTGGTTCTTTCTTTGTAAATGCGGGCATTTTCATAGGCATCAAGTCTCAGTTCTTCAAGTTCATGGATGTCTAGAATCCTTTTCTCGCCAGCTGCCATGTAATTGGTGTTTATGGTCCTTATGGCCCAATACGCCTTATGCTCAAGTTCTACGGGCAGATGACACGACTTTCCATAAACCAGTTTAAACGGGGTGGTTCCTATAGGAGTTTTAAAAGCAGTTCTATATGCCCAAAGAGCCTCGTGAAGTTTAATCGACCAATCTTTCCTAGATGTTGCAATGGTTTTCTCAAGTATCTGTTTAATTTCTCTATTGGAAACTTCGACTTGTCCGCTGGTTTGAGGATGGTAAGGTGTCGCTATTCGATGTCGGACCCCATATTTGAGCAATAATTTTCAAATATGTTTGAAATAAAATGAGATCCTCCATCACTTATAACAACTCTTGGCACTCCAAATCTAGGAAAAATAGTGTTTTTAAACAATCTAATAACTACTCGTGCGTCATTGGTGGGAGAAGCTATGGCCTCGATCCATTTCGATACATAATCTACTGCAACGAGTATATACTTGTTTCCACAAGAGGAGGGAAAAGGGCCCATGAAGTCAATACCCCACACGTCAAAAACTTCCACTTTTAGAATACCTTTTTGCGGCATCTCATCGCGTCTAGAAATGTTACCTGTGCGTTGGCACCGGTCGCAGTTTAAGACAACGATATGGACGTCCTTCCAAAGGTTAGGCCAAAATAGCCCTGATTGTAGAATTCTTGCGTAAGTCTTAGAGGTGCTCGCATGCCCTCCGTACGGTGCGGCGTGACAATGAGATATGACATCTTCTATTTCAGATTCAGGACACATCGACGGAATATTCCATCGGCGCCTCTTCTAAAAAGTAAGGGCTCATCCCAATAGTAATTTTTTAGATCGTGAAAGAATTTCTTCTTTTGTTGGTAGGTTAAATCAGGTGGAAGCGCTCCTGCCGCTAGGTAGTTGACAAGATCAGCGTACCAAGGCAGTGGGGCTTCTACACGACATGAAACTTCGTTGGGTTCTTGAAACTCCAAAGGGTCTTCTTGGTTCTCACTTTCTTCCTCCATATGGGCTATAAGTCTATCATACAGAGAATCATCATTGATGGGAACTGGTTCCGGTTCTTGATGTTCTATCCTAGAAAGGTGATCCGCCACTACATTTTCGGCTCCTTTTTTATCCCTTATTTCCAAATCGAACTCTTGTAGAAGCAGGATCCATCTCAAAAGTCTAGGCTTAGCATCCTTCTTATTCAATAAGTATCTAATTGCAGCGTGATCGGTGTAGACAACTATTTTTGCTCCTACCAAATAGGAACGAAATTTATCTAATGCGAAAACAACAACTAGAAGTTCTTTTTCTGTGGTTGCATAGTTCAGTTGTGCACTGTCCAAGGTCCTACTTGCATAGTAGATAGCATGAAGCTTTTTGTCCTTTATTTGACCTAAGACAGCGCCAACGGCAAAATCATTAGCATCGCACATTATTTCTAATGGTTCATTCCAATCTGGTGGCTGCATAATAGGTGCGGTAATTAAGACATTCTTGAGTAGCTCAAAGGCTTTTAAAAAATCATCATCAAATATAAATTCAGCATCTTTCATTAGCAATCCAGTCAGCGGTTTAGTGATCTTAGAGAAGTCTTTAATGAACCGTCGGTAGAAACCGGCATGTCCAAGAAAACTGCGGATTTCTCTAATGGTTTTCGGAGGCTGAAGGTTTTCTATTATTTCTATTTTGGCTTTGTATACTTCAATCCCTCTTTCGGATATAACATGTCCTAACACAATCCCTTCTCGAACCATGAAATGGCATTTTTCCCAATTCAGCACCAGATTGACCCTGACGCATCTCTCGAGAACCAATTCTAAGTTCGATAAACATCCCTCGAAACTTTGCCCACTAACAGAGAAATCGTCCATAAACACCTCCATTATATTATCTATAAAGTCGGCAAATACTGCCATCATACATCTTTGAAATGTTGCAGGGGCATTGCATAGTCCAAACGGCATCCGTCTATTTGCAAATGTTCCATAAGGACAAGTGAATGTAGTTTTTTCTTGATCGTTGGGATGAATAGGAATTTGAAAGAATCCTGAGTATCCATCTAAATAGCAAAAATATGAATGTTTAGCCAGTCGCTCAAGCATTTGATCTATAAAGGGCAAAGGAAAATGATCTTTTCGAGTGGCTTTATTCAGTTTTTGGTAGTCTATGCACATCCTCCATCCAGTTTGAATATGTTTTGCTACAGACTCTCCTTTTTCATTACTGACAACCGTCACTCCTCCTTTCTTAGGTACGGCATGTACTGGACTGACCCAGCTGCTATCTGATATCGGATATATGATACCAGCTTCTAAGAGTTTTTGTACTTCTTTCTTGACTGCATCGCCTATGATATGGTTTATCCTTCTTTGATGTTCCCTAGAAGTCTTACTATCGTCTTCTAGCATAATGCGATGCATACAAATGGATGGGCTTATCCCCTTGAGATCAGAGATATTATATCCCAATGCAGTCGGATACTTCCTTAGAACATGGAGTAACTTCTCAGTTTCTGTCTGTCCTAAGTCAGCGTTAACTATGACTGGTTTTTCAAGCTTTGTATCTAAGAATTTGTACCTTAGATTTTTGGGTAGCGATTTTAATTCTATAGCAGGTTTTTGTTCATCGGATGATGGTTCGGGTGCTAATGCAAGACATTTTTTCGAGTAGTCGTCGACGAATGGTTCGTTACAATTATCATTTTCGAATAGAGAAGATTCGGTGAAATCAGGTGATTTCACTTCCACTTCTTTTACGCATTCGTCAATGATATCTAGCAAACAACACGAGTCATTGATAGCTGGGGCTTTCAAGAATTGAGCTAAAATGAATTCGACTTTTTCTTCTCCTACTTCGAAAGTCAGCTTTCCTTTCTTAACATTAATTATAGCTCCGGCTGTTGCTAAAAATGGTCTTCCTAATATAATCGGGACATTGTAGTCCTCCTTTATGTCCATTATCACAAAATCAGTAGGAATGAAGAATTGACCAATTCGAACAGGGATGTTCTCCAGCATACCTATAGGATATTTGACAGAACGGTCCGCAAGTTGCAGAGACATTTTGGTTGGTCTCAAGTCTCCTAACTCGAGTCTCTTGCACGTAGATAACAGCATCAAACTAACACTAGCCCTTAAATCGCATAGACCGTTGTCTATAGCGTATTTTCCTATTACACAGGGTACTGAGAAACTCTCTGGATCTTTAAGCTTAGGTGGCATGTTATTTTGAAGTATAGCGCTACACTCGGCAGTGAGCATAACCGTTTCGTTATCTTCGAGCCTTTTCTTGTTAGATAGAATTTCCTAGAGAAATTTCGTATATGAAGGCATTTGGGTTATGGCTTCCGTGAATGGTATAGTAACATTTAGTTGTTTCAGAAGTTCCACGAATTTCTTAAATTGCCCTTCATTCTTGTTTTTGGCTAGTCTTTGCGGATAAGGTATAGGTGGTTTATATGGTGGTGGAGGCACATAAGGTGTTTCCTTCTCCGTGACTTCGTTACTCTTATCATCCGCATCATTGGTTTTTGGTTTTTCTTCCTTCTCAGTTCTTTTCATTGGACTTTGATACATGGGTGGTTTTGTAAGTCTCGGGTCAACCGGTCCATCATATTCGGTTCCGCTTCGCAAGGTTACGACATTTGCCTGCCCTTTTGGGTTAGGTTGAGGTTGGCCAGGAAAAGTTCCAGATGGGGCTGGTATTGTTGGTTGTTGTTGGGCTACTTGAGTAATCTGGGTTTCTAACATTTTGTTATGCGTAGCCATTGCATCAAGTTTGCTAGTCATTTGCCTCATCAATTCGCTTGCATGAGCGTTTTGGTTCGCAAATTCCTTATTCTGCTGTATCTGGGCATTCATGAAAATTTCCATCATAATCTCCAGATTTGACTTTCTAGGTGCTTGTGGAGTGGGTGGTCCTACCTTATGAAAACCAGGTGGTACAGCAGGTGTCGAACTTGGTGGTTGCAAAGCATTATTGTTTTTGTAAGAGAAGTTCGGATGACTTCTCCAACCAGGATTATAAGTATTTGAGTATGGGTTTCCTTGGGTATAATTCACTTGGTCGGTGGAAACACCGGTTAACACCTGACATTCGGCGTTTGTATGTCCAGGGGTACCACATACTTCACAGTTAGGAGACACAGCAGCCACGGTAGAGGCTGATTGTGTTATGGCCAAACTTTCGATTTTTTGAGTTAATGCATCCATTTTAGCATTGATGCGGTCTATTGCACTAACTTCGTACATTTCGCCTTTTGAAGTTGGTTTCTCTGTAGAAGCACGTTCTCCTCCCCATTGGAAGTGATTTTGAGCCATGTTCTCTATGAGTTCAACGGCTTCCTCGTATGGTTTATCCATTAAGGCGCCACCAGCAGCAGCGCTTAGGTTCATTTTCGCGTTGTATAGCAGACCATTATAGAAAGTATGGATTATCAGCCATTTTTCGAGTCCGTGATGTGGGCAGAGCCTCATCATGTCCTTATATCTTTCCCACGCGTCAAAAAGAGATTCATTGTCTTTTTGTTTGAATCCGTTAATTTCTACCCTTAGCATAGCTGTCTTACTTGGAGGAAAATAGCGGGTTAAAAAGACTCTTTTTAGATCATCCCATGAAGTAACAAAATTCGCAGGCAGAGACTGGAGCCAAGCTCTAGCTCTATCTCTTAAAGAAAACGGGAAAAGACGGAGTCTAATTGCTTCTTGGCTAACACCATTTTCTTTCACAGTGTCGGCGTATTGCACGAAGACATACAAATGTAGGTTGGGATCGTCCGTAGGACTTCTTGAGAATTAGTTTTGCTGAACGGCTTGTAAGAGCGAAGGCTTCAACTCGAAATCACTTCTTTCAATTTCAGGGGCAGCAATGCTGCTATGCGGCTCATCTTGCGATGGGACAGCGAAATCCTTGAGAGGAATGTTTTGCGGTGGTTGGGCCATGTTTTGTTCTGATTCGGTTTCGGTTTCGGAATTAGAATAAGGAACGATAGGATCTGGAAGGAGATATCTTAAGCAGTAATCGTTGATTCGGCGCCTCAACAAAAGAAAACGCTCGATTTCGGCAATCGGTTCCATTGGCTCTTCGCTTTGTGAGCGAGTGCTGGGCATACGATTGATAAATTAAAAATAAATAAAAATTGCCTTAGTCGTTACTGTGCAACGAAAGAGACACAACAAGACTAATTCAATCCCCGGCAACGGCGCCAAAAACTTGATCGTGACTTTACGTGTTTGGTCGGATAGATACTGCAAGCATACAGGGTATCGCGTAGTTTTAAAAGATTGTCGAACCCACAGGGATTGATAGTCAAAAGACAGTGTCCTAAAATTGCGGTGTAAGGCTAAAGCAGGAGGTTGACACGATTAAAAGTATTAAAGAAAAATAACTAAAATAAAAGGTTTTAGAACAAATAAGGAAACTGATACCGTAGAATGGTTTCCGGAGTTCTTAGGGACTCTATAGGTTCCGAGGCCGAAGTGGATGTCGAAGTTGTTCTGAAGGAGATACCGATCTAAAGGCTTAATCTCACACTCTCGCGCTATTGATCGAGCCACGCCTGATAACCCCAAGATTTTGCTCACGCTCGCTCGGTAATTAAAAGCCGCTTTTTGAAAACAGGCAAGACCAAAAAGAATACCTAAAGCGCTCTCGCTGTGTTTAGGATCCAGTGTTTTGTGCCTACTATCTGACGAGTGCCTCAAACTCTCGCTCTGTTGGACTCGTCTTAGTGCATTCCTCACTCTCGTGATGAAATGCTGTTAAGCAGCCTCTCGCCGTCGCGACTAGTCTACTTAAAGTTAATTTAGACAACAAAACCACAGTTTCGATCATACGACAGTGTTGGATATCCTACAGAGTCCCGTCGAGACGGCGGTCCTCAAACTACGGGCTCATGCAAAATTAGTTTGACATGGTTAAACGTAATATTGCAATGCTAACAACGCTGAATTTGAAAACATACATATTACTTTACTTAGGGTTTTTTATAAAATTTCTGTTCTTTGGTTTTTAAGAAAAGCTTTTTGAGACAACAGTAAATATAATAATAAGTATAATGCAATAAACTATAAATGGAACAATAGAGCAATAACCTGAAAGTGCGATGAAATAAACAAAAAGAAACTTGTATTAATCTGAAGGTTGATCCAAGTACAACAACGGAGTAAAAAGAAAACAAACAAAGGTCGTGATAATCACTCAGTGTGAGCAATTATCACTGTGGCTAAATATTTCTAGTTCTGGAGAAAATTTGGCAAAGCTTCCGCAGGGTGTAAAATTGGATGGTGAATGTTGGGCTGGGAAGTCCTATTTATAGACAGAATCTGGCTCCAAAACAGTTGGGAAGATTTGAATTCAAAATGAGTGCAAACTGCTTCTGGAAAACTGCTCCCGCGATGCATGGCGAACGCCATATGCCAATGGCGAACGCCATTTAGCTGAAAAGGAAAATCTGCGCACTTTGGGGCAATGGCGAACACCATTTAGTTCCCCTTAGGGAATGGTGAACGCCATTCTGCTAGAGGGAGGCAGTATGCTCCAGTTCTGCTCTTTTTCAACTCTTTTACCACACTTCTTGTCCTTTTCCTCAATATGGCTGATACTGGTCCTGAAATCACAAAGTAAAAGAAAACATAAGTACATAATACAAAATACGATAAAGACTCGATAAAAATACGACTAAACATGCACGAAATGAATCGAAATAACCTATACGAAATCGAGTCATCAGTATCCATAGAACCTTTGAGATTGCATGTTCTGTTTGGTTTTGTTTTGAAGTTTTCTGTTTTAAATTCTTGATTTTGCTCGGAGTACAAAAGTTCAAGTGTGGGGGAATTTGATCAGTGCATTTTAATGCAAATTCCTCTATGCTTAGAATTAGGCATTTCTTTGGTTTGGTTTGTTTATTTTTCTATTTTACGATATTTTTATAATTTAATTTATTTTTAGCCTTATTTGATTTTCGTTTGTTATTTTCAGCATTAGCAGCTTTTAATAAAAAAAATCATAACTGGAGCTACAGGAATCGGATTGAGGCGTTCTACCAGTCGTTGGAAAGCTAAGAGAAAGTGCTACAACTTTCATTTGGAAGCCAGAAGCTGATTCGGACTACAGATGCCTCGGGAAATTCGTTGAAGTTTCAGTCATGAGAAACAATTAGTTTTGGACCGTTTTTGGGCTGGTTTTTATCTTATTTTAGACCTAGTTGGGTTATGACCCGATTTCCCTCCTCTTGTATAAGGAGAGAACCGTGTTACTGTTCATTTTTCTCTTCTTTTCATAAATTTTTCTTTGGCTTGTACAATTTGAATGGATAACTAATCCTTAAGGTTGATCTATTGTAATCGCGCCTCCATCATACTTTGAGGTTCTTATGTTTCTCAATTAAATTTATTTTCCTTTCAATTATTCTCTTTGATTTATTGTTTTCTTAATTCGATTTTTCTTAGAGTTGATTGATTAATTTCGATGATTGTATGTTCCTATAACTTTTAATCGCCGTTTACGTCGCTTTGTCGTTAAATCGCGTTTCTATATCGTGTTTGCTTAATTCGCGATTGTGTTTATCCGTTTGCTTAATTCAGAAATTAGGAATATATATCTTTTAGTATCAATTGCGCTTGTTGATTGATATTGTAATTGAAAAGGGAATAAAGTCCGCTTAGGGATTGAGAATTATTCGGATCAATGATAAGTAGGAGACCGATACGGTAGATCAGCTTAATTCATAATCACTTTTTATAATCACTTATTTTCTCATTATTTTTCTAAATCAAAACCAAAACCCCCCACTAAACCTTTTCTTTAGTTGGTTGAATCATACAAGAATCCTTGTGAGAACGATACTCGAGTTGTCGTTACCGTTACTACTATTTTAAAAAATACTCGTTTTTGATCCATGCGCGACAGCGGATCAAACCCTAACCCTAATTTCCCAGAAAAAACCCAGAATCGCAAACAACAACAACAATCAGAAGTACGATCCTAAAAAGCTAAGTTTTTTTTTATTACTTACCGTCCGCACCGTGAAACTGGTCGTATATTTGCTTATCCCTTCCTCTTCTAATCTCCTTTCTTTTCTTATTTGCGGGTTTAAAAGAGGTTTTGCTTAGGGGATTTAGGGTTCTGGTGATGAACCCTAGTCCTCTATGTTATTGAGCTTTGAGTGATGGGTGTGGAAGAATGCGCAGCAGCAACGATGGATCGCTTTTTCCTTAGGGTTCCCTTTTTCTGAAATTTGTTTTCGTTTTTATAGGTAGAAATTAGGTTTAGATTCAATTAGATTAGATTTGTTTTTAGGAATTTTCTGATGTAATTTGATTTGATTTGATTTGTAATCAGATTCAAAAATTAATGAGACAAATTGCTTATGATTTGATTTTTCCTTGATTTGATTTTTTGATCCCAGATTCTGCGCACTATTAGGGTTAGAGGAAGAAGAAGACATGGGTCAACCTTTTGACCCAAAAATAAAATAAGTTAAAAAAAAGTAAAAAATAAAAACAATACTTAATAACCTCAAGTGAATAAATAAACAATTAGTAATTATATTAATAAATAAATAAATAGCAAACGAAAAAAATACTAAAAATCAAATACTAATCGCCCCTGGTCCCTCCTAACTTAAATTCACATTAAAAATTAACTCTAATTAAAATAATAATAACATATAAATAAACTTCTAAAACTTACACCTATTTAAATAAATTCAATTAATTTTAATGACCCTAAAAATAGTAAACTAAACATTTAATAGATTTAAGCAAACCAAACAAATTTCAGAAATAATTTAAAAAAATAATTAACCTTAAAAATAAAACTTATTATCATCTAAAAAGCCCACATCTTTTTCTAATAAAAATCCTAATTAGTTCTACCATAAAAATCTAAAATGATAAATTAAAATGAAATCCCCAATAAATTCTTATAATCAATAAAATCTCAAAATAAAACTTTACCTTAATATAAATGAGCATAAATGAAATAGAAAATAAGTCTAAATCCTAAATGAATGTAAAAACTTTATATAAACCCAAAACCCAAAAATGGGCCCAAAAGTAATAGCACACCCCCAAAACCCAAACGACACCCCCTAGTAACACCAAAAAACCCTAACAAGATGAAAAATTATTGGTCAAAATTTGGGGTACTACAGCTGCCCCTATTTAATCAGCTTCAACCTGGGATGATGATGACGGTGAATCTTCATCTTCGCGAGGAGGAGATGATCGCGGAGTTGATAGGTTCAGCGTCCGTGTGGACCTATTCCAGATGCTCCGTTAGTACCTCAATATCCCTGTGTATAATATCCCTGGTAATAACCCTTGGCAAAATACCCGATTGAACCCCTTTATCCCTGAGCGTAAGCTATAAGCCCTATGCCATGTATGTATGTTCAAAAGTATGTATGCTTTTATGCATGATGCATTATTTGGGCTAACGCCTCTTTTATGATATGCAATGCATGTTTTTACGGAAACCAATATCTCTTGTAACATTCCAACTTCCCGACCCTTGAACCCTTGACTCCTTTGATGATTGTAACAAGTCTCATGCTCTTACTACCTGGAGATGTGTATTATTCCTTTGAAAAAAAACTTCCATAATGATTGAATTGTGACTGTTAACATGTATACCCTGTGTTTAACTTGGAAGAAATATGATCCCTGTACTGTTTCCAAATCTAAGTAAAATACCTTCTCTTTTTTTCGAAAGCTTTTGATTTTGCCCAATGTTTCAATGCATTATTCTATAATTAATCGACATTTTGTAATCAAGCGGAGTAATTGGAAAGAAAAGAAAAGAAAATTTTATTTATCGAAAAGATGGCCCATAAACAGGCAATAGTACATAAGGGAAGTAATCCTCATAAGGAGGAAATACTACGAATTTACAAGATTAAAAGAAATGGCAATACGAAAAGCAAATTTATCTATGTCCCTATTGAATTCAAACACCAGCTAATATCCCTAAGTCTCCGAGGCCATGGCACTTCGCTCCTGAAGATGACGACTGGATTGCTCATCCCTTTCCGAATCCCTGTTGTGTGATCGTAAGTGCTATCAGCCCTATGCCTTTTGGATATCCTTAATTTTTCATGGACCGTTCTTTTTTAGTCTTAGTCCATCAGGATAATATACCACTTTTTTCAACTAGCCGCCCTTTAGGGTTTTCGACTTGTCGGGTATCATTTTTTATTTAAGTCCCTAATTTTTGCCTAAGCCGCCCTTTCGGGTTTTCGACTTAGCGGGATTTTATCCCTTTTTCTAGGCATAGTATTTTTTGACTGAATCTGAATTTACCGGTCGCGGTAAATCCGCTCCATCCATAGTAGTCAACATTAAAGCTCCACCGGAGAAGGCACTCTTTACAACATATGGTCCTTCATAGTTTAGGGCCCATTTGCCACGAAGATCTTTATAGATGGGTAGCACCTTCCTTAATACCAGGTCTCCTTCTTCGAATAGGCGAGGATGAACTTTCTTATCGAATGCCTTCTTGAGTCTCCGCTGATATAACTGACCATGACATACAGCGGCCATGCGCTTCTCCTCTATGAGATTCAGTTGATCAAGTCTATTTTGTACCCACTCCGCTTCTTCCAGCTTGGTCTCCATTATGACCCTAAGTGAAGGAATTTCTACTTCAATAGGGAGTACCGCTTCTGTGCCATATACCAAGGAAAAAGGCGTAGCTCCTGTCGAAGTATGAACTGGGGTTCTGTAGCCATGTAGTGCGAACGGGAGCATTTCGTGCCAATCCTTGTAGGTCTTCACCATTTCCTGGATAATCTTCTTGATGTTCTTATTAGCTGCTTCTACCGCGCCATTCATCTTCGGGCGATAAGGCGACGAGTTATGGTGATCGATTTTGAAACTCTCGTATAGCTCATCCATCACTTTGTTGTTTAGATTGAGCCCATTATCCGTGATGATCTTGTTAGGAACCCCATAGCGACAAATTATCTCTTTCTTGATGAATCGAGCAATTACTTGCCTTGTCACATTAGTGTAGGAAGCAGCTTCTACCCATTTGGTGAAGTAGTCGATAACAACTAGAATAAACCGGTGTCCATTTGATGCCTTTGGCTCTATCATCCCTATTATGTCTATCCCCCACATAGAGAAAGGCCACGGAGCAGTTAACACATTCAGGGGAGTTGGCCGCACATGAATTTTATCCGCATATATTTGACACTTGTGGCACTTCTTTACATATTTGAAGCAGTCGGACTCCATAGTCAACCAATAGTACCCTGCTCGGAGAATCTTCTTAGCCATAGTATGCCCATTTGCATGGGTTCCGAAGGATCCTTCGTGTATTTCCCTAATGAGCATGTCCTGTTCATGTCCATCTAAGTGTTTTCTTATCCCCACTTGAGGCATTTGCAGGATATTCTTGTTTCTGGAGGAACTGTTTGATATCGTAAAACCATGGTTTGTTATCTACTTCGGCCTCCACCACTGCACAGTACGATGGTTCATCTAAGCGGTTAATCCTTATAGTCGGTGCTACGTTATACCATTTGACTTTAAACATGGATGCCAAAGTTGCCAAAGTGTTCGCCAGTTAATTCTCATCTCTGGGGATATGATGGAAGGTGATCTCATCAAAGTATGCTATCCTTTTCCAGACACAATCTCGATATCGAGTCAGCTTGGCATTAAGTGTTCTACACTCTCCTTTGACTTGATTAATGACGAGAGCCGAATCTCCATATACTTCTAAGATCTTGATTCCGAGATTAATGGCTTCCTTAATTCCAAAGATACACGCCTCGTACTCCGCCATATTGTTGGTACACGTGAAGTATATTCTTGCAGTAAAAGGTATGTGGAATCCTGTTGGAGAAGTTATAACAACTCCTACCCCATGTCCTTCTGCATTCGAGGCTCCATCGAATATAAGCTTCCACCGGGATCCGGGCTCAGGTCCTTCGTAAGAATCCAAAATATCATCGTCTCTTACAGCCATCACATCCTCGTCAGGGAAATCAAATTGCGTAGGTTGATAGTCATCTACTGGCTGATGAGCGAGGTGATCGGCTAACACGCTTCCTTTTATGGCCTTTTGGGTAACATACTGGATGTCATATTCAGTCAGTAACATCTGCTACCGAGCCACTCTCCCAGTCACTGCAGGCTTCTCGAATATATACTTGATGGGGTCCATTCTGGATATTAAGAAAGTAGTATGGCACACCATGTATTGTCTTAATCATCGGGCGACCCATTCAAGAACACAACAAGTCTTCTCCAAGAGTGAGTATCTGGATTCACAATCCGTGAATTTCTTACTTAAGTAATAGATTGCATGCTCTTTTCTTCCTGTATCGTCTTGTTGTTCGAGTACACAGCCCATCGAATTGTCAAGCACCGTTAGGTACATTATGAGTGGTCTTCCAGGTACGGGTGGTATCAATATGGGTGGCTCTTGTAAATATTCCTTGATTCGATCGAAGGCCTTTTGACAGTTTTCACCCCACTCGAGGTTTTGACCTTTCCTCAATAGCTTTAAGATTGGTTCGCAAGTAGCAGTAAGGTGTGAGATGAACCTGGCGATGTAATTTAATCTTCCCAGGAACCCACACACTTCTTTTTCAGTCCTTGGTGCTGGCATTTCTTGGATGGCTTTCACTTTGTCAGGATCAACTTCAATACCTCTTTGACTGACTATGAACCCCAACAACTTCCCAGACCTGACCCCAAAAGTACACTTCGCAGGATTTAGTCGTAGCTTGAACTTCCTTAGCCGTTCAAACAACTTCTGTAAATTGACTATGTGCTCTTCCTCAGTTTGTGATTTAGCAATCATATCATCGACGTAAACCTCTATTTCCTTGTGCATCATGTCGTGAAAGAGAGTTACCATTGCCATTTGATAAGTTGCCCCGACATTCTTTAACTCGAAGGGCATTACCTTGTAACAGAAGGTTCCCCATGGAGTAATGAAAGTGGTTTTTTCCGTGTCGGAGGGAGCCATCTTGATCTGATTGTATCCAAAAAACCCATCCATGAATGAGAAGACTGAGAATTGAACTGTGTTATCCATCAGCACGTCGATGTGGGGTAGTGGAAAGTCATCTTTAGGACTTGCTCTGTTGAGATCTCGATAGTCTACGCACATTCTGACTTTTCCATCCTTTTTTGGCACGGGCACAATGTTGTCTACCCATTCTGGATACTTCACTGCGGCTAAGAACCCTACGTCAAACTGCTTTTTAACCTCTTCCTTGATTTTGAGAGTCATATCTGGTCTAGTCCGCCTTAACTTTTGTTTGACCGGTGGACATTCGGGCTTAAGCGGTAGCTTATGTTCAACAATGTCCGTGTCCAAACCGGGCATATCTTGGTAAGACCAAGCGAACACATCCACATACTCTTGTAGTAACTTGATCAACTTCCCCTTGACGTCCTCGTTTAAAGAAGCACCGACTTTAACCTCCTTTTTGTCCACTTCAGTTCCCAGATTGATCACATCCACTAGTTCCTGATGAGGTTGTATCACCTTATCCTCTTGCTTTAACAGTCTGGCTAGTTCTTCAGGGAGCTCACAATCGTCCTCATCACCCTCTTCCTCTTGGTTAATCGGGAACTCGAAGTTGTAAGGAATTATAGCGGTGTCGTTTTCAATAGGTTCATTTTTAAATCTGCATGAGGGAGATTTTTATGCTTATTATTTTTGAATTGGTGCAAATGAAAGTACTGACAAAAAAGTGTATTGCCATTTGAAAAAAGAATAACTAAGAAAGAAAAAAAAAAGATCTTGATTGAAAACAAAATGCGATTTTATTATTAAATAATTTCAAAGAAACAAAAGGTGGCCCTACAAAGCTTGCCCATTTGCCTTGGGCATAGCAAAGGACTTATTATTTTTTTTAGAAAAGTAAATTACTTTGAAATAGAAATCATCTCAGGAATCTCGATGGCCCTCCAGTTGTAGAGAACTGTATTTGGCGAGCAGTGGCACACCTAATCTGGTACCCCTCTATTTTCCTCTTCAATTACAGTCACTTGATCTTCATCTGTGAATCTGGCACTACGGAAAGTTTCTTCAAGAGGAGGAAATGTCATTTGTCGAGACTTCTGAACCCCTTTATTAGTTGGTTTGTAACCCAGCCCGAATTGATCCTTCTTTTCATGTATCTCTATCACTTTGCCCCAGCCCCTAGTATCCCCATTGTGAATCAAGTCTGTGATCCTTTTCGGCCTTTCCTCCTGTCGAACGACCTGCTTACGATTGACCGTCGCAACCTCCAAAGCTTGGAACGGTATTTCAAATGTCTCCCCATCCACTTCTATGTATCTGAATGACGAGAGATGGCTGACGAACATGTCTTCCTCCCCATCAACAATTATTAAATTGTCCCTAGATATGAACTTCAACTTCTGATGAAGTGTGGAGGTAACTGCGCCCGCAGCATGAATCCATGGTCGTCCTAGAAGACAAGTGTATGAGGGATTAATGTCCATGACTTGGAAAGTGATCATGAAGGTATGTGATCCCACCACCGTAGGTATGTATACTTCCCCAATTACCATTCTTTTCTAACCGTCGAAAGCCCTAACAATTAGGGAACTGGTCTTCATAAAGGTCCTTACAAATGTTAATTTCATAAGGGTATCCTTAGGCATGACATTTAGAGCAGACCCTGTATCTACTAGCACCCTTGAGAGAATAGTGTCCTGACATTTGACTGATATATGCAAGGCCTTATTATGTGCTTGCCCCTCGGGAGGTAATTCCTCACTACTGAAACCCAAGCAGGTGCTAGCGGCGATATTAGCGACTACCTCGTCAAACTGAATTACTGATATGTCTTTGGTGACATGGGCTTCATTTAGGACCTTCAGCAGGAATTCCCTATGTGCCTCTGAGCATAACAACAAGGACAGAATAGAGATCTTAGACGGTGTTTGATTTAGTTGGTCCACCACCCTATAATCACTTTTCTTTATGATTCTTAAAAATTCCTCGGCGTCTTCTTGAGATATGCCTTTCTTGGACGGTCCCTCACCTGTACTTGTGGTCTCCTTCCCCTTTGAGATTTCGGGGATATCCTTCTTGGGTTGTTCTGACGAGTATACTCTTCCACTACGCGTCATTCCTCTAATACCAGCTATGTTAGTAACTGTTGGTGACGGCATTATAGTCTTTCCTCCCACTGACGCAGTGATGTCATATTTCCAAGGTACAGTCTTGGAGCTTTCATATGGAAATGGCGTTGGTACATGGAACGTGATAGGACCTTCTGACGTTGCAGGCACCGGAGCTTTGACTGGCGCAGGAACAGGTATTTGAATTGGTGTTTGTGCAGGCACCAGAATTGTTATCTGAATAGGAACCTGTGCAGGCCTCGAAACTGGTATTTGGATAGGCGCCTGTGCCTGCCTGGGAACTGGTATTTGAATAGGCACTTGTGTAGGCCTTGGAACTGGTATTTGAATAGGAGTCGTGACTCCTCTTTTCTGGTATGGAATCTCAGAAGGTACTTGCCCCTGGGAGTCTAAAGCAGCCACCTCATTCATATTCCTTAAGTACCCAATCTATACTATCCCTTGGTCCATTAGTTGTTGGAGGACCTCCTTCATCTTCTTACAGCTATTGGGATCAACCGCGCAATTCTCACAGTCACCGTGCAGCCTTTCAAACTCCTCGTACCCAATTAATATTTCCCTCACTTTCGTCATAGGGGTCTTTACTTGTTCTACCCCTCTAATTAGGACATTCTCTCCCAGTCCCTCAATGGAGTTAACAGTTGGTCCAGCGTGCCCTGGAAAAGGGTTATCTCCTACATTTGGAGTGTCATAACTGAAGTTAATGACCTTCTGATCCAGCAAATCTTGCACCCTAAACTTGAGGGCTAAACACTTTTCAGTCGTATGCCCTGGCGATCCAGCATGGTATTCACATCTAGCATTAGCATCATACCCTCGAGGAGGAGGCGTAGGAGGGGGCCCTAACGGCTTGATTTCTACTAATCCCTTTTGGATTAACATTAGCAGGATCTGAGTATATGTAGTGGGTATAGGGTCAAAGTCCTTCCATTGCCTTCTTTGTTCCCTTCGAGGATACTTCTGTTGTTGCTGATTTTGATGGGGTGGCGCCCTTGGCTGTTGGATCTGGAGCGCAGGAGACGCTTGACCAGAGGCCGTGGCCGCCACGTAAGGGTTATAAGGTACTTGAGTATACCTATCAGCAGAAATGGCATTGGACTCCTTCTTCGAATGGTTTTCGGAGTACCTTTTGTTGTTATGTTGACTGGAAGACGGTGTTCCAATCTTTCCGCTTTTTAATCCGTTCTCGATCCTTTCCCCAATGATAACCAAATCCTCAAATCCTGTTGAGACAGATCCAATCATCTTTTCATAGTATAATCCTTGCAGAGTTCCCATAAATGTATCTACTAGCTCGATTTCCCTCAATGGAGGTTGCACACGAGAGGCTAGCTCCCTCCATCTCTGGGCATACTCCTTAAAAGATTCGTTCCCTTTCTGAGACATGTTCTGTAATTTCATGCGATTAGGGGCCATGTCTACATTATATTGGTATTGCCTTATAAAGGCGTTTTCCAGATCCTCCCAATTCTTGATGTATGCCCTTTCCAGTTGCATGTACCAGTCCAAGGATGCCCCACTGAGGCTGTCTTGGAAAACATGCATCATCAGCTTTTCGTTCTTAGCGTGTGCCCCCATCATTTGGGAAAACATCCGAATGTGGTTTTTGGGACAACTAACCCCTTTGGGAGGCACGACCACGTCGGGTACCAAACACATTTCTAAGGCATCAATCCCAAAGACCTTGGATCCTTCCACAGCCCTTAACCGTTCCTCGATTATCTTGTACTTTTCATCTTCCTTTCTTCCCTCCATGGCAGCTGGTTTGGTTTCACGAACTACTTACCTTGAGTCTTCCTCTCCATATTGGAGGTGCCAGTCATCAGAGACCTCACGAGTGATAGGAATCTGTATAGGTCGTGATTCTCCATTATGCTCGGGTGGAGGAACAGACCCTACAGGAGGTTGAGTGTTAGTCTTCCCTTTACTAACCTCTAATGCTCCACGTTCCAAGTCAGATCCCAAAAGAGGATTACTATCTTCACACTGGGGAGGACGGGTGGGGACACTCCTACGGTTACTAGCCTCGGTGTCTCTTGCTATCATATTCTGAATAGCTCGAGTCAGTTGGTCGATTTTATCCTTCATTTCCTCCACATTTCCCTTGACAACATCCACATCTCCTTTTAGAGCAGCGTGGTTCAACTCCATTTGTTCCATAGCTTTCTTCTGGTGATCACGTGTGTTGGGTCGAGACGTCAGATTGTTGCGATGATTCTGAGAGAAGATAGGGAAAAATGATTTTCGTTTGATGTTTTTTTTAATGTTATGCATGAATGTATGAGTATGCAAAAATTATTTTTATTTCAGGAATCTTAAACCTTCGTTTATTAAGATTAAAGCCAAGGATAATGGAAAACAAATACTTTTATTAATGAAAAGAAAGTACTAGGGTCAACGCCCCATTTATTACATAAGGAAAACCAAACTAGGGATAAACCCTTCAATTATTCATAACTAAAAACCAAACGTAAGACGTCATTACATAGAAAAGCTAAATCCTCCTCCTAATCCTAGCCCTAAACTCCTCTACCATCTCACGACAAAGTGCAAGAAAATCGGCGATCTCTTTGACCGGCTTGAAGATATCTGTCATGTACTCCGCCTCCTTTAAACTTCGAGGGATCTCGTGGATGAGATCGTTGGATAGTAAGACCAACTTTTGATACCTTTCTCGATAATATGCCTCGTCCTCTCGTAACTTTGCCATGATCTCTAAATCCTCCCTAGTAGTTTGCTCTAGCTGTTGGTTATGTTCTTCAACATAAATGGCCCATGCCCTTAGATCTTCGTAGGAATCCTGAAGCTCCCCATATAGCCTTCTAAGTTCCTAGTTCTCCTCTTGAGTTTCTAACCATCCTTCTGGCCATAGGGCAAGAAGTTCTTCGGCTGATCTCAATTGCACAGTTGCATCTAGGGCCTGCCTTTTGCTCTCGAGAAGAGCGCTAGATAAGCTTTGGACTTCAGCTTCAAGGTTGTGGATACGCCTATCATATCCCTCTTTGAATTCTCTTTGCGTTGACGTCATCCAAATGTCCCTCCACTCGTCCCTGTGACGCCAGGCTCTATTTAGTTGCTCTTTGTGGTCTTTGAGGCGTGAACTCACAGCTTGACGGTCGGCGTAAGCTTGTTCCTTCTTCTCTTCCCCCATCTGAGCTATCCCCTTATTGATATTTGATTGCTCCATAACTTCATTGAGACTCCTTCTTAACTGACTACTTTCTCCACTGGCCTGGTAATATTTACCTTCCCACTCTTCTTTTTCTTTTTGTAATTGTGCAATAGTCTCTCTGAGTCTTTCACTTTCCTCTATGGAGATTGCGGCAGGTGGGGGAGCCCTTGGATTAATAGGATGATCCAGAGTAAAAGGCAACTTCACTATACTCACCCTTTCTTTCATCCATTGTAGATATGGTACCCTAGATTCTTCCCTTGGTCTTTTAAAACTGCCATTCCCTTTGATACTTAACTTCCAAGCTTGAGCAATCTTTAGAACATCGGGATGATTTCCAACTACATCTTGTAGGACGAAGCCTTCTAACAACCTATCTTCTGGCTTGTAGGCCAATGGGTGCCCCAATTGCCTCATTGATAAGACCGGATTGTAACTTATGCACCCTCTTGATCCTATCAAGGGTACATTAGGGAAATCTCCACAGCTTAGGACCATGTCGTCTCGAAGGAATATTTGAGGGAACCACAAGATGTCTTTATCACCAAGAGATACCAAATATTGAGACCAATCATAGGCTTTCCTTTTTTTCATATCCTTTAGATCCCTTACTAGATGAGAACACAACCATTTGTACAATAACTGAGAGCAACACAACATAGCCGCTCCCCTTCTTTCAAATTTTTGGTGAAGGGTAAAGTATATACCTGCGAGGAGGGCCGGCGTAGGATCTTCTTCTCCAATGGTCACAGCCAAGAATAAATTAATGGTAGCGACGTCTACAAAGTTCTTCGCGCTCGGGAATAGAACTAACCCAAAGATGAGGAGTACCATGATAGCGTCCATGGCTGCCTAATTTTTGCAAGCAGCAAAATAATTGGCTTTCTTCTCTAAGAACCCTTTAGAGAACCCATGAAAATCTTCTTGAACCTTTAAGTTAGCTTGCAAGTCTTCCTCACGGATATGAAAACCACTTGCCATTTCTTTGAAGGTAGGGCGATACCCTAAAGCCTTGAATGGACCTTTGTTGTTCTTGGGGAGACCCAGCATCCTACGAACTTCCTCTAGAGTGGGGGCTATTTGAAAGTTTTGAAACTGAAAGCACCTTAACTCTGTGTCATAATACTGAGCCAAGGCGGTTAGACACTCTTCTTGAATAGGAGTAGTGACCAGATCTAATATATCCCCATACTTACGAATTTGGGGCTTTCTCCTTTCCTGAGGCAACCCCCTAACATAAGCTTTTAAGCTCCCTATGTCGGACGTTCTTACTTTGATCGTGATAGTTTTCTTTTTCCCGAATTCCACTGTCTTTGACTTTAACCCTTTTTTTGAAAATATTTAAGATTCCTGTGACATGACCATGTAAAAAGAATTTATGAGGATGATGAATGAAAATTTTATGTACTTTGATTAGGGTAAGGTAATATGCAAGCATGCCCTAGTAAAGGTAGGCTCCCTAGAATAAGTTGGATCTATGTTTTGTCTACCCAATCCCCTCACATGTACGATATAAAGTTCGGACAGCATAACGACCCTATAAGGTACAAACTATACCCTTGCTTTACCATGAGAAGGAGCATGCCTTCCTACGGTAATCCTTCGGGATAAGTCTCATTTGGGTAGGACCCTAGTAACAGCCCTTGAGGGTTGAATACGTAGGGTCTCCATGAGTTGGTAAGGGGTAGGCTAAAAGTTCTCAGAGTTTCGGACCACATCCAAATCATCCTCTACGTTAGGGGCTAGCCCTTTCATGAGGACACCTTTGGAAGGATCTATTCTGAGTGTGGCATCAATGAATTGTTGGGGATGTCGCATCCCCCCAAAAACATTTCCGTTCCACGTCCTAATCTAGGGTTATACTCCAAGCTTGGGCTTTAGCTTCACACATCATTTGCCCTAATCCAATGCATGATGACAAAAATAAAAAATAATAGACAAATGTAATAAATAAAAACAAATTAAACATTAAATAAATCATAATAAAAAATAAAAATAAAAACAATAAACACCCAAAACAAACAAGGACCCTAAAACCTAGGGTTAGGAGGGACTCTCTTTAGGGATGCGTCCCCAGCAGAGTCGCCAGCTGTCGCGGCAGGCTAAAAATTTTCGAGTCGCCACCATATTTTTTTAAGGAAAATAAATAATAAACCTAAGATCCTAATCCTAAAGGTAGAGATTCCTAAGGTTCGGGAGTCGGTTAAGTGAGGGGAAGGTGTTAGGCACCCCTCACTTCCATTGTACTCAATGGGATCCTCCTTAGATTTTAGGGTATGCTTGTTTGTTTGTCTAAATTCACTTATGTACAAAAGAGTCCTAAGTTTTTTATTAATTATACTCGCTATGGTTTACAACCCTATGCCTACGTACCTTCAATTTTGAAGGATCAGAGTAACCATAGTTCACCTCCCCTATTCCTACCCCCTAATCCTATTCCCATTCCTAATCCTAAATCCAATCCACTATTTATACTCTTGGATAAAGAGTTCTATCCCTTGATCTATTATTTATACTCCTAGATAAGGAGTTTTATCCCTTATCCATTATTTATACTCTCGGACGGAGAGTTTTATCCCTTGATCTATTGTTTATACTCCTAGATAAGGAGTTCTATCCCTTAATCCATTGATTTATACTCTCGGATATCAAGAGTTTTATCCCTTAATCTATTATTTATACTCCTAGATAAGAAGTTTTATCCCTTATCCATTATTTATACTCTCGGACGGAGAGTTTTATCCCTTGATCTATTGTTTATACTCCTAGATAAGGAGTTCTATCCCTTAATCCATTGATTTATACTCTCGGATATCAGGAGTTTTATCCCTTATTCATTGTTTATACTCTCGGATGGAGAGTTCTATCCCTTAATCCATTTATTTATACTCTCGAATATCAAGAGTTCTATCCCTAATCCATTTATTTATACTCTCGGATATCAAGAGTTTTATCCCTTATCCCATCCCTTATTTAGGCTCTCGGACCAAGAGCACTATCCCGAGTTTAAATCCCTTTTTGTATCCCTTAAGATGAATTTCTAAAATTCAAGAAAAATAAGCATCCCAAAACTTTATATTGAAAAAAAATCCAAACAACCCCTTTATTTCCCCCTTTAAGATGTAATTTACCAAAAAAATGTCAAATAGTTAAGTTAATTAATTTAAACAAATAGAACCTAATTTTATAATTAAGTTAAGGAATTAACTTAATCACAACAAAACCCTAAAAAAAATTTAATATTTAATTAAATAATTAAGTTAAGGAATTAACTTAATTATCACAAAAAACCTAAATTTAAAAACCCAATTAAATAATTAAGTTAAGGAATTAACTTAATTATCACAAAAACCCAAATTTAAAAATCCAATTAAATAATTAAGTTAAGGAATTAACTTAATTATCACATAAACCTAAATTAAAAATTTGTAACATAATTAAGTTAAGGAATTAACTTAATTATATGAAGAAGAAAAAAACAAAATTAAAACTACATCCTAAAAAAAATTAATTTATTGCTTTATTTAAAAAACAGGGGGGTGGTGCATTTCCTTTGAATAAGCACTAGGCTTAAAAACTGGGGGGTGCTGGTAGTGTCTGGGCGCAAGGCCCAATCCCTAAAAAAACAATCAAAGTCAGAAACACAAAAAAAATTCACGGTGGAGATGAACCTACTCGTTTGACTCTCCCTGACCGTCGGATTGATCTAGTGAGATCCACCCAGATCTCATTAGGACCGGTTGAAGTTCAACCGGGATCTTCAACCATGTTCATCTGGGTGATGAACATCAACCCAGAAAACCCAGAAACCTATCCCCTCCCAAGAACCCTAACCTAACCCTTCGAATCCTAACCCCTTTTGATGAACCCTAACCTTCCAAACCCAGAGACCCTCCTAGTTCTTCAGGGTTCGTAAGAACCCTAAGAACCCTAACCCTACATCCTATGAACCCTAACCCTAATTTCCCAGAAAAAACCCAGAATCGCAAACAACAACAACAATCAGAAGCACGATCCTAAAAAGCTAAGTTTTTTTTATTACTTACCGTCCGCGCCGTGAAACTGGTCGTATATTTGCTTATCCCTTCCTCTTCTAATCTCCTTTCTTTTCTTATTCGCAGGTTTAAAAGAGGTTTTGCTCAGGGGATTTAGGGTTCTGGTGATGAACCCTAGTCCTCTATGTTATTGAGCTTTTAGTGATGGGTGTGGAAGAATGCGCAGCAGCAACGATGGATCGCTTTTTCCTTAGGGTTCCCTTTTTCTGAAAATTGTTTTCCTTTTTATAGGTAGAAATTAGGTTTAGATTCAATTAGATTAGATTTGTTTTAGGAATTTTCTGATGTAATTTGATTTAATTTGATTTGTAATCAGATTCAAAAATTAATGAGACAAATTGCTTATGATTTGATTTTTCCTTGATTTGATTTTTTGATCCCAGACTCTGCGCACTATTAGGGTTAGAGGAAGAAGAAGACGTGGGTCAACCTTTTGACCCAAAAATAAAATAAGTTAAAAAATTTAAAAAAATAAAAATAATACTTAATAACCTCAAGTGAATAAATAAACAATTAGTAATTATATTAATAAATAAATAGCAAACGAAAAAATACTAAAAATCAAATACTAATCGCCCCTGGTCCCTCCTAACTTAAATTCACATTAAAAATGAACCCTAATTAAAAAAATAATAACATATAAATAAACTTCTAAAACTTACACCTATTTAAATAAATTCAATTAATTTTAATGACCCTAAAAATAGTAAACTAAACATTTAATAGATTTAAGCAAACCAAACAAATTTCAGAAATAATTTAAAAAAATAATTAACCTTAAAAATAAAACTTATTATCATCTAAAAAGCCCACATATTTTTCTAATAAAAATCCTAATTAGTTCTACCATAAAAATCTAAAATGATAAATTAAAATGAAATCCCCAATAAATTCTTATAATCAATAAAATCTCAAAATAAAACTTTACCTTAAAATAAATGAGCAAAAATGAAATAGAAAATAAGTCTAAATCCTAAATGAATGTAAAAACTTTATATAAACCCAAAACCCAAAAATGGGCCCAAAAGTAATAGCACACCCCCAAAGCCCAAATGACACCCCCTAGTAACACCAAAAAACCCTAACAAGAAGAAAAATTATTGGTCAAAATTTGGGGTACTACAATGGCTATTAACTAGCCATCGTTGCCTAGTAACCGCTGCACAGGGCTCTAGGCACACGTGGCGCCCCAACGTTTTCAATTCCTACCAACCGTCAGTCTCCCCATACGACGGGCAGTCCAGACACGGTCATGAATGTCACGGACACCACTAACTACGGGCACCACGAGACGACCTTCCTCGTCACTAAACGACGACTTCACGCTAGCTCGCCGGAGCAACGAGCTGTCCCTAAGTCATCACTCCTATGCTCGGGAGCAACGACTTGGGGGGCTCCTGTTCTAGACTGGACTAACAGCTAGACATGACCCAATCCACTTCTGCTCCCAGAACGACCCAATTGCCCAAGTCTAATCCACAAGAGGAAAAAGTGACCTTTCTGCCCCTCCAACCGAGCAAGGACTGCATAGCCCTCCCCGAAAATGCTGCTCGTTCCGTACGACATCTTTACTCCCCGAGCAGCTAAGGGCATATGTCCAAAACTATGCCTCTGCCCGACATAACGGCTAGTTTTGGGCACCCTGCCCGACATAACGGCTAGTTTGGGCAGTTACTTATTCTTCGGGAAAACGGTTATTTCGCCCCGAAAATATGACCGTTGGCCACGCGCTGGGGGCTCTATATAAACCCTCTCGCTTGAGAGGGTCAGGTATCCAATATTCACCCTCGAAACTCATAATTTGTATTTGCCCTTTTCTCTGACCATTTCTTACTTGAGCGTCGGAGTGCCTTACAGGTACACCCCCTCCTCCTCTTCATACGCCCAGCATCTCAGACGTACTTGGTGGCCCACTTCGACAGGATCTGATCCAGCCTTCCCGATCATATATATATATATAATCATTCAAATAATCTTCTTAGCATGACTTGGATCTTTTATTTCAAACTCATTTACAAACAAAATCTTCAATTCGTGTACATCATGTAAGTGACTAGTAACAATCCTCATATAATCGATAAACCAAAATAGGAATTTAAAAGAAGATTTATGAAGGCTCGTAAGAAAAATATAATTGGCATACACATATTCGTTGTTGTTAATTTAAAGCATGTAGGAATACAAACACTTGAACTATTATTTTAGTTTTGAATCATACAGATACCTCTAAATTTTACAAACATATTGTCCAATATTAGTAGTACCTTCTTGTTACTCTATATAAATTTGCTCATCCAAATTATCATGAAAAAATGTCATGAATACTCATTTCTTACAAGACAAGAATTAAGCTTTTACATTTTCATTGTTAGGTTTATGATTTTTTCTTCAAAGACTCTATCTCTTCCATTGTAGCATTCGTCCAATTGTATTTCATTTAACTAGAATATATATATATATATATATATATATATATATATATATATATATATATATATATATATATATATATATATGAGTTTAATTGTTATGCATTGACAGTGTAAAAATATTTTACATCTAATATGAATATATCATTCTGCCATGTCATATAATTAGTTTAAAATTTTTAGTATGACTTGACGGGATGCATGGTCGTCATTGGTTGACAGTGTAAAAGAATTTTACACTGTCAGTGCATCTCCCCTTTTCCACACACACACACACACACGCACACACACACATACACACACACACACACACACACACACACACACACACATATATATATTATCAAGTGTTCAGACGGTTGGGATACAAGTGTGAGTTGTGTGGAGAAACAAATGTGAGTTTTAAGTCTCACATTGCTTAGAAAAGTTGAGGGTAAGCACTTTAAAAGTAAGAGGACCCATACACCTATCACCTTAAGGTTTTGGGTGAATATGTGGTGTCTCTCTCACTTATTTGGGCGAGTATTTAATATTTAGGTGAGTGTTTAATCTAATGTGAATGCTTTCTCCTCCTAATGATCCATCAGTGGTATCAGAGTCGTGGTTCGAGTAAGGGATCGACTTCTTGTATCGAAAGTCTTCCTTACATGGTGGTCAGGCGGTGTGTATCGTTGAAGTGCCCATGACGAGATAAGAGTGTCTCTCAATGGCGGTACAAGCATGTGGATGAAAGAGCTTTCGCTTTAGGGAAAGCATAGTGGATGGACTCACACTTGAGGGGAAGATTGTTGGGAAACAATTGTGAGTTGTTGGAGAAAAGATTGTGAGTTCGAAGTCCCACATTGCTTTAAAAAGTGAAGGTTAAACACTTTATAAGTAAGATGACTTATACACATATCACCTTAAGGTTTTGGGTTAATATGTGGTGTCTCTCTCACTTATTTGGGTGAGTCTTTAATCTTTAGGTGAGTGTTTAACTCAATGTGAATGCTTTCTCCTTATGATGACTATTCACAGACCCATATATGTTAGGTGGTTTGATATGGGAGTCCTCTCTATCACATAAAAGTTCATAATCATTTACTCCACTTAAATCTCCAAGTTCCTACTCAAATTTAGTATAAAAACTTAGTTTGACTTGTAGTTCAGGTACCACCTACATATTGCTCATTGGTATTTCAATATCCACCTAAAATACTTTATTGTTTAAATTTCCTTGTACATATGTTGACACATGTACTACTAAAACATGATGTTTCAACACAAACACTTCATCAAAGACAAAATATCTATCAATCACACTCTTCTTTAAAACTAAATCTCATAACTTAAACCCGTCCATATCTTTTACATAATCGACAAAGATACACTTCTTAAAATTTGGATTAGCTTTAGATCGATCTTCTATAGATATATGGATATAAATTATACTCTATCCGTCTCAAATTATAAGACGTTTTGGACATTTCACACGAATTAAAAAGCATAATCATTGTTGTATGAGAAAGAGAAATTAAGCATAACTTTATAATATTGTCATTCATTTATTATAGATGAAAGTAGGGATGCTCATGGATATTTAATTTTCATAACCAATCCATAACCATAAATAATTCATATGTTATATTCAGGCCAGGTTGTTTTAACTTTTAAAAAATGATTTTTTTTCATTGTATTTTTGAAAATGGATTCTACAAAAATATTTTTCAAAATATTACAAGTTTTTCTAAATTTATTTTTATAAATTAAAAAATTAATTTTGACATACTATAACATAAACATACATTATTGAAGATCAAAACATAGTCAAAATCATAGTTTTTTCAAAAAGTTGTATCTCAAAAATGATTCTTATGAAAAACTATTTGAAATAGCTTTAAAATTAATTGATTTTTTAAAATTTTGATATCCAAAATAAATTTCGATAAAATGATGACATACATAAAATAACATTTTAAGAATAATTATTCAAACCAAATTTTCATTTGAAACTTGTATAAAAAGTTTCTTTGTAAAAAATTTTATACACTAAATATATTACACTATAAAAATCATTTTTAACAAAATCCAAAACAAACGGTCACATAACCGGTTATTAAAACCAATTGTCATAACCGGTTTTCCTTTTTGTAAAATGGTTATAAAGAAGTTATTAACGGTTATATCCATAACCATTGTTATAATTAGTGTTGATTTATTCTTTTTGAAAAATTAATTTTTTTTGAAATTTTTTTTAGAAAGAAAAAAAGTTTTTTTTTTTAAATTAAAAAAAAGGTTAACTAATTTGATTTTTATTTTGGATACGATATCCAAATTATGGATTTAGGTAAAACCATATTAATAACATATCTAAAATATGGATTTGGTCAAAATCAAATTAATAATTAAACAGATTTTAATAACCGAATTTGGATATAGACAGAGGCGGAGGTACGTGTGGATAGGGGGCCACGGTCACCCTAATTTTCTTTTATTTTTTTCATATATGTGAAAATACTGAAGTACCTTTAATAAAATTAAATATTTACAACTTTGTCAGTCAACACTAAAACTCTTCTTCTTCCATTTACGACATATTTCCCTCTTTCTCTCTTTTTTTTCCTTTGAAAACGTAAACTCTCTGTTTCTTTTCTATTCCTTTATACTATTGGTATCACCAAAATTTCTTTTCTCATGCAACTGAGTTATTTCTTGTGATCTAAATTCTTTTCTTGAAGTTGCTTGTCTTACGTTTGTTACTTTTTCTCCGAATCTCGAGATTGAGGTTAGTTTCTTTTCTTCAATAACAAATGTATTTATAATTCTTGCTTGTAGTTTTGACACTCATTGTTTTCAATAACATGTTGAAAATTTTAAAATTGCTTAGTTTAGTTGAAAGTGTATGAGTAATTTAAGTTTTGAAATTGTGATTGAAAATTTAAAACAGTAGACAAGAATGTCATGTATAAAATTTTAATTTTGAAACTATAGCAGAGAATGTTTTATTTGGTAGCAGAGGTTGTTTTATTATTTAAGAGTGATTTATTTGTTTATGAATTAAGGTCTAGAAATCCATAAAATATTGAAAATTAACTTAGTTATGGATTTGTTTATGAATTAAGTGTATTTTTTGTATGATTTTGTAGCACAAAATTGATGATGAAGAGTAGAAAAATTGATTCATTTTTCAAGAGGAAAGAAAGAGGTGAAGAAAATAGTTCTTCTATGTCTGAACCTCAAAGAGTTTTAGGGAACCAAGAATTGAAGAAAATGTGAATAGAGTTTTTCCGGTTCCGGATGACATTGAGAAACAATTACAAGAGTTGAATAGCAGATTTAGTGAGCAAGTCATTTATTTGTTAATTCTAAGTTGTGCTTTGTCTCCTAAGGATAACTACAAGGTTTTTAACTTTGATACTATTTGCACTCTAGTTGAAAAATATTATCCTATGGACTTCAATGAGTAAGAGAGGATTAATTTGCAATATCAACTTCGGCATTTTATTATTGACGCTCGTCAAGTATCGAGTTTGAACAATTTATCAACTATTCAAGACTTGTGTTCCTCTTTGGTTGCAACTAGAAAGAATGAAATTTACTATTTGATTGATAGATTGTTCCGCCTTGTCATGACTCTCGTTGCATCTACGACCACTACTGAAAGATCTTTTTTAGCAATAAAAATAATCAAGACAAGATTGAGAAGCAAAACGGAAGCTGATTTTTAGGAGATAACGTGTTGATTCACATTGAAAGAGAAATTGCTGCGAATATTAATTATGAGACTATTATTGATGATTTCAAGCTACTAAAAAACTGCATAGCATTGTTGTAAGGTATTTTTAAATAGTACACTTTAAACATTTCATGTTCAACTTTATGTTTATTACAACTTAAATATTTTATATACATTTGAATATGAATATTTGATATATGAATTATAGTTTAATTTTGTGGTCACCCCAATCTTTATAGTCTGACTCCGCCACTAGATATAGATAATTTAAATAACTGGTTAATTTGAGCACCTTTAGATTTAAGAAAAATCTAAAGAATTGAAATAATAATAATAAATGATAGATGGTATGTTAGGAAAAATATTATTAATGTTGCATTGAAGTTATAAAATAACTTATAATTTAAAATAATTTTTTTTTTTACAAAATTATTTATAATTTGTGACTGGATAAAAAAAATCCTTAAACATTCAAGATCAAGTGTGTTACCTATGATAAAGCATCTTTCCCTACAAGTTAAGATTGTGGTAACCTATGATGAAATAACATGTCATATTAACTTCTTTGGCTAAAAAGATTAGCATTTAACTATAGACATCTTTTTCTTTCAATTAGAAATATCTTCATCCTTTTTGTCACATCAATTTGCTGTGGTGTAATTCAAAATGGAAAAATGTCTCTAAATACTATATTCGGCACAAAATTTTTAAAGTTTAAACATTGCAACTTGTCTCATTATCTATCTACAAATATTTATTTTTTCTGCTACTTAATCCAATACTCTTACTTTCTATAACTTGAACTTACTAAAGGATTCAAATTTCTATTTCAAAAAATACATCTAAACTTTGCAACAAAATAAAATAAAATTTTAGATGTATGTGGTCTCACCGTGAGAGACATGAAATCAAGCACATTAGATTTTCCGTTATATTTGAAATGACCATCCTATCCCTCATGTAGAAGTAATTGCGAGCAGAGGGATAAGGGTATGTGGGGAGCACCCAACCCAATTATACGATTGTATCTCCGAATTATTAAGCACCCAGAAAGCAAGAAACAAGTTGAAGCTCGTTAACAAGGCTTACACAGTATCACATATTTTAATCTTCTTTTAGCCTTATTCATTTTTCTTATGATATATCAACTTTATAGTCCAAGTTCTGTTGACAATTATATATTTCTGTCAACAAAAAGAAGAAGAAAAGATACATTATTTGTAGTCATACTAGAACAACAATTGGATGATGACACGATCCGATCTCTAATAAATTAGTATGTATCCCTTAAGTGGGTTTAGCGTTTTAGTATAAACTATATTAAATCGATAGATTTTAACTTGCTACTTCCAATTATATTTGGTATTCTCAAATTTTCATATTTTTAAAATTGTCTCTGACATAAAATTGGTCTAAATTAAGAAATATATAAAAAAAAATTTGGTCTGCTCTGCTAGGGTTTGACAATCATGGGAAAATGAGGCGTCGGCCGCCCAAAGACTTAGGTGGCGGCGCACCTGAAAGGAGCTGAAAGGATCATCATCACACAAGCCATTATTGAACCATCCACGGAGGAAACTGACCAACATGGAAGCACGAATGATACAAACGCTGCAACAACCATGAACGAAGATGACAGGGCAAAATAACCAGAAGAGCCAGCACAAATAACCAATAACGAAGATACCAATGGAAGCAAGTCACCCCCAAAGACGCCGACGGAAACCCTAACCAAACCTTGGGTTGATGTCATAAAAGGAAATAGGAACCTTCACAGGGGTATGGCTGTTGAATTTGTAGCACCAGAAATAATCAACGGACAACTTGAGATACAAATTGACGACTCAGATGTGGAGGACGAATTGGAATTTTGGAGCAATGCTATGATTTTGTTCGCTTTGGGTGATTCACTATCTATGAATGTTGTTAAGAAATTCATGGAGAACTCATAGAGCTTTGTCACGATGTCGGAACTCTATTATAATGATGAGGGTTTCTTCATTGCCAGGTTTTAAAATGAGCAAGATAGAGAAACAGCTATGTCACAGGGTCCATACTTCATCTATGGCAAACCTGTGTTCATCAGAGTATGGAGTCCTGATTTTGAGATGAAAGAAGACCTTTTGTGTGTCTTGCCATTGTGGGTGACTCTTCCAAATCTTCCTCTGCATCTGTGGGGTGAGAAAAGTCTTTCCAAGATTGCAAGTTCAATTGGAACACCAATCACAACTGACGAGTGCACTGCAAATAAGTTACGCATATCCTACGCTCGAGTCTTAATAGAAGTGGATATCACACAGAGACCAAAAGATACCATTAATATCGGGGATCACAAAGGCAAACTGTTGGAACAACGAGTAGATTATAAGTGGAAGCCATTGTATTGCCAAAGATGCTTGAAGATAGGTCATGATTGTGATCAGACGAAGAAACCTGAAAAGACTGCTAAAATATGGAAACCTGTCACCAACAACGGTCACATGTATAGGGCCTTCAATTGTTCCCTCATAAAATTGATTCCCAAGACCCCAGAAGCTAGAACTATTAAGGAAATGAGGCCTATAGCTTGCTGCAGTACAATCTATAAAATCATTTCCAAGATTCTTACCTTTAGACTTGGTTCAGTTATTGGTCAAATTGTATCAGATTTCCAGTCTGCTTTTGTACCTGGAAGGTTAATTCGTGACAACATTATGCTGGCTCAAGAATTGGTGCGAGGGTATGGTAGGAAGCAATTCTCTCCCAGATGTATGCTTCAATTGGATATCCAGAAGGCATATGACACAGTGGATTGGCAAGCTTTGTGTAGCGTCGGTTTTTTGGTGACGCGACCACCTACCGCTATTTGGTGCTACTTTTTTATTTCTGTATTTATCCTATGAAGCTTAAAAGGAAGGGGAAAATATCTTAAACTAACCCTGCACGCAAGTGTTTTCTTTAACAAATGCTAAGAGATTGGGGATCGGGGTTTGATTATACAAAGGGAAGTTATTAACACCCAAAGTATCTATAGTAATCTATAGGAACCTTCGTTTGCATGTATTTCTACTGTTTGAAATGTTTTCTTGTGTTTATCTGCTATTGATTGGGAAATTTTCTCCTTTGGGAGGGTTAAGAGAAAGTTTTTGTTGTTTTTGGGTTTTCTATTGTTTTTGGGAAGGTACCTGGACCTAGAATTTTTTATTTGTGTGCTCGCTAAGATTTCGCAATCTTATGCCTAGGTATTCCCGTAAAAAGATTTGGGAAATCAGAGCAATTATAGTTCCTCCTATTTTTATGGGAGGAAAGTTTGGTGTCTTGTTCAAAGGCCAAGATTGAAGCTAAAAGGGTGTCTTAGAGAGAGAATTTGTCATCTCTAAAGGGAGAAATCTCACATATATATCACAGATGTTGAGTAATTGGTTATAAGGGAAATTATTTTAACTGGGATATGGGATCCAACAATGCCATAATTTCCTTTATAAGACAGATGTCATGAAGGAAGAAGCTTTAACTCAGTGTAGAGCAATGCCACTTTTTCCTTTATGAATCTTTCATGCTAAGAGAGGGACATTGGCTTGGATGTGTAGAATCCAGAGGCTTGCCACTTATATCAGTTAGATGAAAGATAAATTTTAGCCAGGATAAGGGAATGACTCTAGCTTGGATTTTGAATCAAAAAGTGTGCCACTTACAACAATTATCTAGAAAAAGGTTTTGATTGTTTGTTTTGATATATGATGTATAGAAGAGGCATCTTCCTATAAAGGGGACTCATGGTCTCACCTGTGGGGATGTTGTTGTTTTGTGTGCCTTGTTCAAAGCCCAAGGTTGAAGCTGAAAGAAGATGACTCATCTGAGAAGTGTTATATATGTCTTGTACAAAGCCCAAGATTGAGGTTGTCTGGGAAAATCATTATATAAAGCCTAAGAGGAGGCAGACTCTTGCTGAGGATTATTGAAATCTAGGAGAAGGTCTAAACTGTATTGGGGAATCCAAAAAGAAACTAACTCTTGCTGTTGATTTGAGCATAGTTGATTTGCCAGATGCCGTGAGGCTCTGATTCTTTTGAGGATTTGTTGATGGTAAATTGACCCTGGCTGGGATTTTTTTTAAGGTGAAAGTTAAGCCTTGTTAGAGGTCAGAAGGGATTTAAAGATGAGTTTGAAAACCTTAGAAGTTTTTTTAACTCTTCTAGGGACTGGTGTATTGGTAAAATGACCAGGATCTATCCAAAGATTTTAGGAAGCCCGTGGGTCTTTTTGTTAAGCCCAAGAGGAGACTATGGAGATGAAACTTTCCAAGTCTACTTGTATGAAGCCCAAGAGGAGGCTGAGACTATCCAATTCTCTTAGGAAGAGGTAGACTCTAGTTGGAGAGAAATCTTTGTATGATGCCCAATAGGAGGTTGTGGGTTCTAGGGATGAAGATCAACCCTTGAATGAGGATTAAACTAGCAGAGATGACTGAATTATATCCTATGCTTTTAGGAAGCCTTTGGGTCCTTGTATTAAGCCCAAAAGGAGGCTATGGAAGTTTTAAGAAGCCTGTTGGTCCTTGTACTAAGCCCAAGAGGAGGCTATGGGGAACTTTTAAGAAGCCTGTTGGTCCAAGCCTAAGAAAAGTTCAAGAAAGGTTTCACCGGGAATAAGTCCTTTCTTTGTTGAACAGTTCTAAGGTTTGAAGAAATTCAAAAGAGGTTTCACCAGGAATTAATCCTCTCTGGGGAAATGAATTTCTTTTATATGTTTCTAAGTTTTGACAGTCTTAAGAAAAGTTTCACTGGGAATAATGCGTTTCTTTGTTCCATATTGAATAAAGCCCAAGAGGAGGCAGGTTGTATTGAGGGAAGTTTCCTATGAGGGAACTAGTTATTTACTAAGTTAGAAGTATCCTGCTATTTGAACTAAGGATGAATTAACTGTTGGGGAAACTCTAGACAGATATGCACAAGTATATACAAATAAATGAATCAACAGGTTTATAAACAAGTATGCATTGAATTGAAAAGATGTTGGATTTTATACTCTGAAAAGAGGCCCAAGTGTATTGTGATTGGTTGTATGATTATAATTATATGATCATGGTTTTGAGAAATTGAAGAAAGTTTTGAGAAAACTTTGATTTTGAATTTGAATTAAAATAAAGTTGTTATTTGAAAGAAAAGAAGGTTTGAGACTTATAACTCAAGGAGAGGCCCAAGTGGTCTAAGAGCAGTTTCACCGGGAATAATGCTCCTCTTAGTACCCGTTTAAAAACAGACAGATGATTTTGAAAACAGAGGTATGGGCCTTACAACTCAATGAGAGGCCCATGGAAGTTGTTTATTGTTAAAAACAAAGTTTATGGACAAAAGATTGGGGCTTATACTCAAGGAGAGACCTAGATGACTTATTTGAAAACAGTGATCGCACTGCGATACCAAAAGACGTTGTCAGATTTATTCTGCAGCAGACGCCAAAAATTTATTTATGTACAAAGAGTTTGGATCTTACATTCTATTTGAGGCCCAAAATGATTGTTGAAGGAAAGAAAAGTGGGGCTTATACTCAAGGAGAAGCCCAGATAAAAATCAGTGGATGCACCGTTATTTTGAAAATCGTATTGGGACTTATACTATGACAGAGGCTCAAAAATTATTTATTTACAAAAGGGGTTGGTCTTATACTTTATTAGAGGCCCAAAAGTGTTTAGTGCGAAGTTTGAAAGATTGAATTTTAAAGGAAACCCTAATTCCTAATTTTTTTTTACATTTTTTTAAAAAGAAAAATCAATTAAAAAAATTATTAAAAAATATCAAATAAATCCAATAAACATGCTGTGAATTGTGTTCAAGGTTTGAAAAATGAATTTTTATTCACATGATGATTAAAAATCAAATTGGTTTTGAAAAAGCAAGAAAAAGAAATTATTTAAAAATGTTTAAAAACAAATTAAAATAAAATTCTTTGAAATATTTAAAAATATATCAAAATAAAAGTATTTTATTGTGATTTTTGGTAAATGAAATATTTTTAAATAAGTAATTTTAAATATTAAAACAAATATTTGAAATTAAATAAGAAAAATATGAGAAAAATGGGGAAAATGGCAAAAATGACATAGGTGGAGTTTGAACCCACGACCTCACCCTCCAACTCACAAAACACACCCTTGCCAACTGAGCCAGCGTGTGCTGGTGATAAAAATACCAAACCAACACATAATATATGAAACCTGCGTGGCAAATTCAAATTTCGCGTCAGACTTCATCTTCTTCCTCGAGCCAACTTCTGATTTGCAAAACCTATGTTATCTCTCTCAATACGTAACCATTTAACATGATTTAAACACCAAATTTGGGTGTTTTTTAACAAGGAATTGAATGGTTCTTTTTAATTTCATTTATTTTAAGTGTATCACAAGATATCTGTAAGAGCAAGAGTTGTCTCTGCAAGTCATCTCTAGGTTTTGATGATAACAATGAGTATTTGTGAAAGAACTATTTTATGTTCTAATGTGTGTTGTGTGCAGATCATAATCATAGAAGATATCATATCCAACAAACACCAACAAGATGTGCGTAAATGATCATATGCGAGTTACTATGTATAACACAAGTTGCAAGAAGCAGGTATGCTTCTGTATCTGATCATAATCAGATAGATCCAAGGATGCTGATATTGTTGTTGCAATGCTCTTGTGGATGCTACTCTGAAAGTGGTTATGATTCTGAAGATAGCGAAGCTTTTGAAGAGATAATCTTCTGGAGAACCGAAGTGCTGAAGATTCTAATGACTTGAAGTTCTGAAGGCTGAAGGCTCTGAAGACCAAGTGCAGAAAGACTCTGAAGACTGAATTGTTTTGAAGATTAAGATTCAAATGATCAAGTACTGAAGACTCTGAAGACAACATTCTGAGTGAACAAGGTTCTGAATATTTGAAGAGAAATGTTACCGTTAGCAATGACTGTACACCGTACTAAAAAGATCTATCCCATCACTTCTTCTACAGTAAAAAGAAGATATGGTAGTACAACTTTCATCATTGCATAACGACTTTTTTCAAACAGCCAACAGCTTTTCAACGACTATATTTTACTTGGCTATTTAAAGGAAAGGAGTATGCGCTTCTGAAGGTGTCGATGTGATGATAGTTGCAATGATCAATTATCGTTGTTACACTAAACATTTAAAGTTATCACCATTAACACATGACCATTGTTGTTGAAGCTCAAAGATCATCATTCAACACAACAACAATCAACTGGAACAGAAGCTGTTGATGAACAAGACATCATTGCAAATCAGTCAAGTCATTAACCAACTACATCATCTCTGAAGATTAAAGATCAGTAGCAAGGGAGTTGTTGCTCGAAGCTTGCTCAACAAAGAAGATGAAGAATTCTCAAGATGTTATTCAATTGTCAAATCATGTACATCTTGCTAGAAACATGTAGTTTGCCAGGATTTGTTGCTCATATCTTGCTAGAACACTGTGTGTTCATTTGTACTTAAACTTAGTAGTTATCTGCTTGTTAAGAAGCATCAATGTAACCTCCTGCAACTAATTCTATGTGAATTAGGATTCCTCAAGTGACCACTGTGATCTGAGACTTGAGAAGACAATGGCTTGGTGTCATTGTGGAAATCCTGAAATATGGTCAATGATAGTCATATCTCAAAGAGGACCAATTGTGGGTCTGAATCTTGTGAGATCACTGATGGAACTCATTGAAAATCCTGGAAGAATGGTCAGTAAATGTTATATCCGTTAACTCGGATCCCTGAACGTTTAGTTGTGAAATCCTAATAGTAGATCTTGCGAGATTGGAACCTATTAGGTCAATGTTCGTTATATCCATTAACTTGGATCCCTAAACGGTTCATTGTGGGTTAGTCACAGCTGCGGTTGTGCAAGTTGTTAGTCACCGACGTTAGCCCGTGCATCTGTAATCGGTGTTTGATTATAGTGGATTAAGACCTTGTGTTCAAGGCGAAATCATCTTGGAAGGGTGGACTGGATTAGCTTGAGAGTTGCTCAGGTGAACCAGGATATACCGTGTGTTCTTTACTCTTGCTTATACTTTGATTTATTGTTTATGTTTCTGTATCAATTATCAGAACCTTACATAGCAAGTCAGAACCTTGCAACTCAACTCTGATAAGATTCCGCATTACAAGTCTGATTCAAGCATCGCTAATTCAGATTCTCATTGTCGCTTATGCTTCATGCATCACACAATCTGAATGAGGTTTCAGAGTCTCTCAACGCAACTCTGATATTCTCTTAGCAAATAAAAGTTATTAAGAGTTAAAACACAATTCAAACCCCCATTTCTTGTGTCTTTCTCACACCTTCAATTGGTATCAGAGCTCCGGTTGTGTTATTGATGGATATCAAACACTTAACAGTGTCAGAAAAAGATCCAGCTATGGTGTGTAGAAATACTCTGGGTGAGATTTTAATCCACTTACAATTTCAGTATCAGTTCAGAAGATGACTGTGTACTAAATTGTAATCAAACGGATTACCTAAGCAAGTCACTGATTCTTGAAGTTTTGCAGTTGTCAACAACAGAATCTTCTACATTAAAGCTTAGAAGAAGATTGAAGAATCAATTGATAAGATAGATTCATCAGATAAGAAGTAGTATATGTTGAATTCCTATCTCAGAAATACGATTGGATAAACAACGTATTTGCTCAAGATTAGATCATCAGAAAACAAGAAATCTTGTTTGCTGAAGATTACTTCTTTATGAGTTTTGAGATGTTTTCAAGAAATGGATTAGTCCACCCTTGACTTTATCATATAGAGCTCATTAAGAATTTCTTCATGTAAAGAAGAAAGATTGTTGTTCTATGATTTTGAATATCATAATGAAGTCTGCAGAAGAAACCAGAAAACTGAAGAATTCAAATTCTTTGAAGTAATTTAACATCTGAATCTTAACTGATCAAGTAGTTAAAAGATTCAACGAAGAATTGAATATTGTTTTCTTGAGAAGCCTTGCAGAAAACTGAAGAATATTCAGAAAGAGGAAATATAGTGATTCTTCAAGAATCTGATTCAGAATGAATTCTGAGCAATGATTGAAATTACATAGACGATTGAGTTCTGTTAACTTGAGATTCTATCTCAGTTGAACCAACTGTAATTAGTCAGAACATTATCTGATATTTCTCTCAGAAATTCATGTTGCATAAATTCTGGAATCAGAAGATGCTCGACTAGATGCAAAGACAGAAGTCATCTACTCGAAGCCAACAAGGATTTATGTCACTAATGTTTTTCAGAATGAAAAAATTAGTAGACATTCTTTTCATAAGCAAATATGATGTCAATCCCTTGATGGACTAACTCTAAACAAGCTAGATCAACATTGTAAGAACAAGATTGTCATGCAAACTATGTCATATGTTACACACATGTTTGATGATACTTGTATTTGAACAAGCTCTGCATTTGTTAAAGTGAGAAGATGTTATGAGATGTTAATCAATTCTCTCTAGCACATAACCTTTCAGCAGTCATGTTCAAGCTAAGGAATGACTGATCTTTTAAAAGCAAGCATTTGTTTAGAAGAGACCTTGATGGAAGAAAGATGTTTTGTTGGTCAGAATATCTGTATCTGAAGATTATTCTTAGAAATCAGATGAATTTTGTTGAACAGGAAAAAGGAAAAGATCACTCTGAAGAAAGCAAAAGCTGAAAGATGATGATCAGAAGCTCAGAATCAGAATGGAAAGCACTCAGGTATAGAATCGTTGTAAAAAGACTTCAGAATTGCTAAGGTATGATTTATCCATGACCATCCTTATATTGAACAGTCGCATTATTTATAGTGAAATAAAGAATTATAAATCTTGTCATAATCACTGATCATTCACTGACACATTAGGTTTCGTAAGAATGATTGAAAATAGAGTAAGATTCTCACTCAATTATGATTAGACGAATATTGAGAGTTAAATAAGCATTTATGATTACTCTGTGTCAGCCACTCCCTTACGGTTCATAAGTATACATCGATTTGTATTCTTATTTGTGATCTGTTCTAACAACCACTCTATAGAGTCTATCACATGTCTTCCATTTTGAAACTAACTATATCTATACATTGCCATTACTACTCATAGCTAATCTCGAAATTGATGAACCTTGCGTGTTCCAGTTCATTAAATAGATATTGATCCTAAGTCCTTCTCATATCACTTCCTCTATTTAAAGAAGAGTCACTCTTTAACTTCTCATAGTCTAAATTCCTTCTCTCAAATAAAATCACCTTCGTTCAAGATGTCTTCCCACAACATCAGAGGAGAAATTTCTGACCTTGAACTCTTGAAGGAATACACTCTGAATTTAAGCCATCTGCCTCAACTCAACAAAACAAGTATCCTCTCTGGAATTGAATTTCAGAACTGGGAAAACTATTTCAACATGCTTGTTGGACCCGTCTTCCCTAAGCTTGTAACTGAGTTCTGGGAAAATGCTCGAGTACTAGAGTATGATTATGGAAAAAATGCCATTTTGTCTATGGTTGCTGGCTGTCCAGTCATGATCAACCCTACCATCATTGCCAAAGCCATTGAGTGTAATGAAGATGGTTTGATAGTTGAAAGCCACATCAACAACGCTTGTTTCGACAAACACTTGCATGTGATTTTTGAGACTGAAGGTCATCCCACTCAACCATGTGCCCTCAGTCCCGTAGCTAAAGATTGGTACAAATTAATGGTAACTAATTTAAGACCAAGAGAAAGAGGAGCAGGATGGTTATCTGACAAGGAGAGACTATTTATTTTCTTCTTAGTCTCTAGGATCAAAATAAACTTTCCCCAATCCATGTATAATCATCTGAAGGATGAAATTATCTTGTCTAGGGAAGACACAGTCTATCAAGTTCCCTACTACAGAGTCATTTCCCACATTCTTGATCTTCAAGGAGTAATTAGTCATTGCAGAAGAAATGGAATGGCTGAAAAGACTCTCCCCGAGTTCTGTAAACCTATGACATTATTAGTCTAAAACAGGAAGTTAGATTTCCTAGAATCATAGTTTTTCAAGGTCTTTGTTTGTCTGTCCTTTTGTTTTAAATTCGACTTGTATCTCCTTGATCAATTAATGAAGTAACCCTGTTTGTGAACTGCTTATCCCTATGAATGATTAATCTTATGCTCATCTTATCATGATGCATTGTTTAATCTACACTTCATAAATTCACTATAATTTAGAATAAAATAATTAAGCATTATAATTAATTACATGCTTCTATTGTTAGTCACACGAAAAGCCTTAGGATTATCAAGAAACTGCAATATCTCTTTAGGTCATAAATGTGTGATGATTACTCTCGCCACTCATAAGAGAATAGTTAGGCTTCATGATCGGTTAATTCTCCCTCATTAAAGAAACCAATCATTCACTTTCTTTTCCCACGACCTAGGAAAGATCAACCGTTACCCTCTCAAATTCTTAAGCCTTACTCTCCTCATTATTCTATAAATAGGCTCAACCTTAAATCACTCTTCACAGCCTTCACATCATCTAAATCTTGAGTAAACTCTGTTAGTGTGTTTCACCTTCAACAATGGCCTTCTTCTGTCAAAGTGCATTATGCCCCATCACCACAAAAACACCAGTTGAAAAACTCTTTGTCAAGTCTGAAACAATTGTGAATTTCAAGAGTTTGAAAGCAAACGGATGTGATGTGACTCACTCCCTGAATGATCAAGGGTGGAGCAACTACTTCAAAAAGTTGGAAGGAACAACCTTTGCTTGTCTGGTCAAAGAATTCTGGATCCATGCTACAACCGGCACAACTGTTATAGTATCTTCTGTGTTCGGGAGAAAAATAGTAATTTCTGAAAAGACCCTCTCAGATTTACTAATGCATGATGATACAGGAATAAGAATCATCAAGACTCAACTAAGCAAGGAAAGAGAAGCAAATGTTAGGGCTTTTATTTTTAAAGAAGGAACTGTGGTTGATGCTGAGGATCCAATATTCTCAAGTCTAAAAGATCCTTTACAAGTATGGTTCAGAATCCTACAAGGAAATGTGTTTCATCATCTTCCTTTAGATCAGCTCAATGAGACTCAGAAGTGTGTCCTATACTTCCTTCTCAAAGGAATAAAAACTCATCTTCCTGCGATTCTATTCAAACTTCTGAAAGAATCCATCAAAGGATCCAGAATTGGTTCTAGCTCGGAAATTCGTCATATTCCATATGGGAGACTCGTCTCTGACATTCTTGTGGAATCAGGAATAGTTGACGACATTCTGGTCAATGAAGGAGAGTTAAGCAAACTTCTCAAGAGTGCAGGACAAGTTCTTAGATTCAAGGATCTAGAGAAAAAGGAAGAAGTTGCCGATCTTAATGTTATGTCACTAAGGGAACCGACTATGGCTATAAGAGCTTCTGTTGAAGGATTTCCTAACTTCAACAAAACACATGATCAAGCAGAAGTGGCAAACTATCTGCGAAAATTCAAAGATGAAGACATTGGTGTATGGATTGATGTCAAAAACCGATGACAAAGACTATTAATGAAGTATTAACATCCTTCAAGGATTATACTTTCAATAGAATCCAAAACTTAATAGATATATCTAGTTCCAGCATGGATCCCACTGCTATGGGAAATATCTGGACTGAATTTCATGGATGGATGTCTGAAGAAATTGTGAAGAACAAGCAGTTGGCAATCACACAAGCTGAGGATAAACAGATGCATGCTTCAAAAACTAATGAGTCTGGAAGCTCGTCTTCCACCCCCTCTTTATCCTTAGGCACCTCCTAGACTATCCCCTAGGAATCTGTTTTCATAGCCTATGTTTTGATCGCTCCAAACTACTTAGGGTTAAGAATAATCTATATCTTGTTATAAATGGAATATCTTTTGAATCTATTCGAAAATAGCATATTTTATGATAGATTGTTCATTATTATATTGATCATGTTTAAAATGCATAAATGCTCTAACTTTTTGATGATGTCAAAAAGGGGGAGAAATAGAATATGATTTTGATACATGTTAAAAGAATGCTAAACATTAACTCTGATATAAAATGTGTTTTACCACTAACATTTGTTTGATGTTTAACCGAGGAACTCTGAACAAGTTCACTAGGCATTCTTAGAACATGTTGAATTGAAAGAACTCTGTTAAAAGTTCTTATGAACTGTTGTTCATATAATCGAAATTGTACACTTCGTGAACATGTGTTTAGAATCAGATTAACCCAGTACTGTTCAGAAGTTGAGAACTTTCTGAAATTCAAAGTTATCGTGATTCTTGTTTCACTTTGTTTAGAAGCTGTAAGCTGCTGAGAAAATGATATTCAGAACATAAGAATCAGAAGAAGAAATCTTCCTGAAAGCAGTCAAGACAAAGTCTACATTTCAAGATACTTTTCAGAAGAACTGAGCAAATCAGAAGTCGAAGACTGTCTGAAGATCTGAATGAAAGATCCAAGAAGAAGAAGATCTGTCAGGATAAACTCTGATACTCCAGAAGTATAGTGTTTTGATCTTGAAGAAACAAGGAGAAGAAGTTCTGATAAACCAAGAATTCAATTTAGAAGAAAATGAATTGGTATCAGACTAAATCTACAATTGGTATCAGACTCAATCTACAATAGTATCAATCAGAATCCAGCTGTGAATTGTTCTTAAGTACCTTCATTGGTATCAAACTCAGCAGACTAAGAATCAAGAGTACGTTGGTATCAGATTCAGAATCAAGCTTCGATTGATCACAAAAATATTTCAATCAGATCAAGAATCAAGCTATGATCCACCATCGAGTTTTGATAGAAACATGGTGCTGAGATAAAGACCTGTTGTCTAGTCAAACTCTGAAAAATCAAGATCTTAAATGATGATTAGAACCAGTATGACCAAATAAAAAATCTGAAGATCATCAAGTCTGAAACTCAGGGGGAGTTTCTTATAAGACAATGTCTATTTCTGATAAATAGCGTGGCTATGTTATTAGAAGAGAACTGTTCTATCTCTGTGCTAAAATGATTCTGCTGAAAAGTAGAAATTGCTTCAGAAGACTCTGAAGATTATGAGCTCTGATACGACGACCAAAGGAACCAAGTTCTAAAGATCTGAAGTTAGAGGTTCTATTGAACAAGTCCAGATGCTGAAGACTTTTGTCTCCTTAAGACAGATAGTGAAGTATTCCTTCTCTATTCTATGTTCTGATAACTCAAAATTGTTATTTTGTGAGTCTTTAGATCATATAAGATTCTAGATGATCAGAGATAAAATTTTGGGGTTAACACATTCAGGGGGAGTTGTTGTTCCGGACTCTGAATATGTTTAGTTTAGTGATTACCTTGTATAAAATGTTCAATCAAAATACATGGTTTTGTCATCATCAAAAAGGGGGAGATTATAAGAGCAAGATTTGTCTCTGCAAGTCATCTCTAGGTTTTAATGATAACAATGAGTATTTGTGAAAGAACTATTTTATGTTCTAATGTGTGTTGTGTGCAGATCATAATCATAGAAGATATCAGATCCAACAAACACCAACAAGATGTGCGTAAATGATCATATGCGAGTTACTATATGTAACACAAGTCGCAAGAAGCAAGTATGCTTCTGTATCTGATCATAATCAGATAGATCCAAGGATGCCGATATTGCTGTTGCAATGCTCTTGTGGATGCTACTCTGAAAGTGGTTATGATTCTGAAGATAGCGAAGCTTCTGAAGAGATAATCTTCTGGAGAACCGAAGTGCTGAAGATTCTCATGACTTGAAGTTCTGAAGGCTGAAGGCTCTGAAGACCAAGTGCAGAAAGACTCTGAAGACTGGAGTGTTCTGAAGATTAAGATTCAAATGATTAAGTACTGAAGACAGCGTTCTGAGTGAACAAGGTTCTGAAGATTTGAAGACAAATTTTACCGTTAGCAATGACTGCACACCGTACTAAAAAGATCTATCCCATCACTTCTTCTACAGTAAAAAGAAGATATGGCAGTACAACTTTCATCTTTGCATAACGACTCTTTTCAAACAGCCAACAACTCTTCAACGGTTATATTTTACTTGGCTATTTAAAGGAAAGGAGTATGCGCTTCTAAAGGTGTCGATGTGATGATAGTCGCAACGATCAATTATCGTTGTTACACTAAACATTTAAAGCTATCACCATTAACACACGACCATTGTTGTTGAAGCTCAAAGATTATCATTCAACACAACAACAATCAACTGGAACAGAAGCTGTTGATGAACAAGACATCATTGAAAATCAGTCAAGTCATCAACCAACTACATCATCTCTGAAGATTAAAGATCAGTAGCAAGGGAGTTATTGCTCGAAGCTTGCTCAACGAAGAAGATAAAGAATTCTCAAGATGTTATTCAACTGTCAAATCATGTACATCTTGTTAGAATCATGTAGTTTGCAAGGAGCTATTGCTCATATCTTGCTAGAACACTGTGTGTTCATTTGTACTTAAACTTAGGAGTTATCTGCTTGTTAAGAAGCATCAATGTAACCTCCTGCAACTAATTCTATGTGAATTAGGATTCCTCAAGTGATTAGTGTGATTGGAGACTTGAGAAGACAATGGCTTGGTGTCATTGTGGAAATCCTGAAATATGGTCGATGATAGTCATATCTCAAAGAGGACCAATTGTGGGTCAGACTCTTGTGAGATAACTGATGGAACTCATTGAAAATCCTGGAAGAATTTTCAGTAAACATTATATCCGTTAACTCGGATCCCTGAACGTTTAGCTGCGAAATTTTGATAGTAGATCTTGCGAGATTGGAACCTATTAGGTCAATGTTCGTTATATCCATTAACTTGTATCCTGTAGCGAGTGATTTTTGGATGTGGCTGCGAAGCACGATCGCTCTAGTACTACAGTTCGATTCATTTTTTATCCTATTAAAGCTGATGAAGGAAGGGAAATAGATGTCTCCAATTAACCCTGCTTGCATACTGAGATTAAACAGTCAAAACTGTTGGTTTACAGATGCTACAAAGATTCGGGGTTTCTCCTAAGTTTATTTTGTTGACGAGGGGTGCTTTAGGCTATTGGTTAAGATGTTAGGATGGATATATATGAAAGTATGGGATTTTGGGTTTTTGTTTAGTGTGCTCGCTAAGATTTTTCTTTCAATCTTATGCCTACGTATTCCCGTTTACCGAAACAAGGAAATCAGAGCGTTCGTAGTTCCTCCTATTCTATGGGAGGAAATGGTATTTGGTGTCTTGTTCAAAGCCCAAGACGTGAAGTGAAAGGTGGTTTGTATCTTGTTCAAATCCCAAGATGTGAAGCTAAAAGGTCTATTTGTATCTTGTTTAAAGCCCAAGATGTGAAGCTAAAAGTGTTAACCTTAGAGAGAATTTGTCATCTCTAAAGAGGGGTTTGTCTGTTACGACTGTTTATAAAGGAGAATTAATTTAACCGGGATGTGTGAATCCGGCAATGCCATAATTTCCTTTATAGGGGATTTCAACATGAAGGAGAAGACTTTAACTCAGTGTAGAGTAATGCCATCTTTCCTTAGGAATTTCTCATACTAAAAGAGGGACATTGGCATGGATGTAGATGATCCAGAGGCTTGCCTCTTACAGCAGTTAGATGGAGGGGAAGGAGTTGTTGATGTTTGTATACTGTGAACGAGGCACAACTTTGATGCTAAAAGGTTAATTGGATCAACCAGTGGTTTTCTTATACAAAGCCTAAGAGAAGGCTATTACGTGTCTCGTACAAAGCCCGAGAGAGAGGCTAAAAGGTTTTGACTCAACGAGGGAATCTTTTAGGTATCTCGTATAAAGCCCGAGATGGAGGCTAATTGACTCAACAAGAGAGTTTTTTTGTATCTCGTACGAAGCCCGAGATGGAGGCGAAAGGGTGATTGACTCAACGAGGGAGTCTCTTATCTGTCTCGTACAAAGCACGAGAAAGAGGCTAAACGTTGTTTGACTCCACTGAGGAGAATCATTGTACAAAGCCCAAGAGGGAGGCTAGTATCACTGGAGAAGGATCATTATACAAAGCCTAAGAGGAGGCTATGGTTACTGTTTCAGTGGAGTGACAGGTCCAGTAGACTGATTTTTAAAGAGAAAATCAGTTCTTATATGAGCAACACTGTACTCAAGGATTTGGTTCGAGGATCCGGGTTATTCCTGTTCTTTAAGGAAGTGGGAAATCCGAAGGGTATTGAGATTGTCCGAGTCTACGGGTTCCTTCCTATTCTTGAAGGGTGCTTGAGAATGTCTTTGAGACTCAAGGATATTAGACTGTCCAAGTCTAGAGTTTCATCTTTTGTACCATGCTTTGAGAAACAGTAGTAGACTCTATGAAAGGATTGTTCTATGCAGATGACTAATTTCTATTCCTATACCTCTAGGAGGTCGCCGGGATAATTTGTATGAAGCCCAAGAGGAGGCTGGAAACTTTTAAGAAGTCGACTGGTCCTTGTACTAAGCCCAAGAGGAGGCTATCATTCCCGGAGGAAGAGATCATTATACGAAGCCTAAGAAGAGGCTGTGAATACTTCTAAGAAGCCGGCGGGTCCTTGTACTAAGCCCAAGAGGAGGCGGGGTTGCTTTTTAGGAAGCTTGTGGGTCCTTGTACGATGCTCAAGAGGAGGCCGATGCTTTTAAGAAGCCCGTGGCTCCCCAAACCCCGAGAAATTCAAGGCAAGCTATTCACAAGGAATAGATCAAGTCAGGAAAGTTCGAGAATTTGGAAGAAACTCAAAGATGTCATTCACGGAGAATACATTCATATCTGGGAATAGAGTTTCTTGACAATTCCTAATGAGGACAGCCGAAGAGAAGACTGTATCTGGTGATCCTATTGGGGATCTAGTTGTCTATTTCTACGAATAAACGAAACGGCGTCACCTAGTTCTAGACGTAGTTGCCGGGGAAACTCTAAATATCTATACTATTATTACACAGTTGATATGAGTTTATGAAAGAAGACTTACAGTGAAACAGCCCCACAATACAGTTATATGTATATGAAAGCGGTAAATGAAAGCGTATAAACACTTACTCGGTTGTAGAGCTTCCATGCTGTTTGGTTAGTTGTTCAACAAAGAAAGATTGAAAATAACAGTATATTCAAAATCAAAGGAGAAAGTGTTTTGAAAAAGAAAGATTTGGGGCTTACAGCTCAAGGAGAGGCCCAGGGTTTTATCTGTGAGCGCATTGTTTGAATTTGTACAGAGGGACTTATACAAGTGACTGTGGCCCAAAAATTGTTTTCTGTACAATGGGATGGGTCTTACACTCTCTCAAGAGGCCCAAAAAGTTTTAAAGAAAAAGAGTGGGGCTTATAACACGAGGGTAGGCCCAGATGATTTTTTCCGTTTGGAATGGCGATCGCGCCGAGGTTTTCTTTTAACGCAGAGGGGCTTATACAATATCTGAGGCCCAAAGTGATTTTGGTTAAAAGGGGGTTGGGTCTTACACTCTATTAGAGGCCCAAAAAGTTTTAAATGGGTCTTATAGCTCGAGGAGAGGCCCAAAAGGTTATTTTTCAAAAGGGCGACGATCGCGCCGTTTGTTTTTTACGGTATCGGGACTTATACAATACACTGAGGCCCGAAAATGGTTTGGTCAAAAAAGGATTGGGTCTTACACTCTATTAGAGTCCCATGAGTGTTTGACAATGATTTGTTTGAGTGAAAATCAAAGAAACCCTAATTTTATTCTTTAAAAGTAAATATTTAAAGAAAATCAATGAAAAATACCAAATAGGTTTGAATAAACCACTTGTGATTTTTGTTTAAGGTTTGAAAAATGAGGTATAAATCACAAGAGATTTTAAAACTCATTTGGTCTTAATTTTTCAAGATGAATATTCATTTTAAAATGTTTAAAAACAAATAAAAATGAATTTATTCACAAAAATACTAATTATATTAAATAAATAATATAATATCAATTTTTTTGTGGAATAAAATATTTCAATATTTTTGTGATTTTTTGCAAAAAAGAACCAATCAAGAATAATTAAAATTGAAAGAGTTATTAATTTTCCAATTAATTAATAAACCATGAAAATATTGGAAAAAATGGCAAAATGTGAAAAAACACAAAATGGCATGGGTGGGGTTTGAACCCAAGACCTCAAGGTTACAAGGCGCGTACCTTACCACTGGGGTGGTGATACATCCATTGTTTGAAACAAACCAACAAATATACAAGGCATGACTTGGTTTTAGGCCTGGCCCAAGGCAAGTTTTGGCAAGTTTTGGCTCAGAAACGTGAAGGTCATAACTTTCTCAATTCTTAATGGTTTGAGACAAAATTTATATGCGTCTGGACCAGAATTTCATAAGGAATCCAATGGTGGTGGTAGTTTTTTCAGATCACACTCCCTCCTCAAAACCCGATAGTGGTTTTGAAAATGACCTATAAATGCATTTTCTATGCTACAACTTGGTACAAGCATGGATTACATGGTGAATTAGCTCAAACATAACATATACAACATGTATGAGATGTTTATGATCAATGGACTTCAAAGCATTACATGTTTGAAAGATTCCAAGTTGTGAGGCTTACCTCTTTTTTTGAGATTTTGGACCTTTTGTGCAATCTGTCAAACCTCTTGTTCCAGAAATGATTTGATGCTTTAGACACACTCAAATAATCCCTTAGAAGCTTTTAGGATGATTGGAATTGACTGGTACCTGCAAAAACACAAACAATACCTTTCTTGCAAAAGGGGTTAAAAGTGACTAAAATAGCAACTCTCTCAAATGGTGTTCGAGATGAGGGGAACCATTTGGGACAGTTCAAGGATGATATTTGGAGTGTGTTTGAGGTTTTATCTGGTTTGGAAAGTGACTGAATCAAGACATGGCTTGAAAAATGCAAAAAAAGTCTATTTTGAGGTTTTGAGAGGTGACTTTGTGATTTTGTGATTACAGGTCACTTGTGATAGTTTGCACAGCTTACATATGATATATATGAGGTGTGTGTGTGTGTGATTGATTGTGATGAAAAAGCTCTCAAGCTCAAAAACTCAAAGTTGCCTTGCTAAAGAAGGTATTTTTGCCAAGAGAAAGAGGTTTTGAGGAAAGCATCTGTTTGATGGCTTTGAGGTACTCAAACTGATCACAATTGAGCTCTATTTATAGTAGAGAAAGTTTGTTTTGGGATCCACAGTGAATGGCAACTGCAGCAGGTGTTTGTTCAATGTTGGCCAATGGAAATCCAAGTCTCCTCTAGCCATTGACTAGAGGTTAGGGCATAGGGATGTGGTTCCCTTGGTCTTGGATAAGTCTTGACTGAATTCAGTTGCAAATGGCTCAGTCCATACCACCTTGATGCTTCCATTGAATGCTCCAATCCAAAATTAGAGTCTTGTCCCTATTTTGGCCATTGTAGGTTCAAAATGTTATTTCTTGTTCCAAAGACTTTGGAGGCTTGGCTCAGTGATTGTCCCCTTTAGATTCAATCCTCAGAGGTGTCCAAGTGGATAGGAGCATTTGGATTTGGCTGATTTTGGAAAATCGAGCAAAAATGCAAATTCTGCCTTGCCTTGGCAGATTTCAGCAAGGCAACTTTGCAATGTCATATCTCATGACTCAAATTGAATTTGGTAATGTTCTTGGTCATTTTGGAAAGACCTTACATGATACAACAACTGTTTGAACATATTTGGTTTTAATCTCTTATGAATCCAAGTGAAAACTCCCCCTACATTTGGCAAAAAGTAGGGTAAAATCTGACTTAGTGAAATTTTCACTAAGTGTTTGAACAAAGTGACTTTTCTTGATTTTGATCACTCCATAACTCAAAATCCATGAGGAGTTGGAATTAGGTCTAGTTGAAGTTTTTGTAGAGGGCAATGAGATCTACAAATCAAGCCTTGGATGGGAGAAAATGGCTTTGTGGTTTAGGAGTTATGACCCTCCAAAGTTAGTACCCTAGCTACTTTATTTTTAACTTAGAAAATTTTCTAAGTTTTTTTATGGTTACCCCTTTTACAAGTTACCCAACTTTTCTTGATTTTTCTTGATGAATGATGATTCAAATCATACATTAACATCATTTTAGGGTTAAAAATCCATTTTGGTGAAAAATCTCAAAAAGTCAAAGTTGACTTTTGTGCACAGTTGACTTTTTATCAGATGAATTCCAAACTGTGCAATTCTTCAGGAAATCATGTCCTTGACCTAAATCAAACTTGATAGACAAGTTCCATGGGTGTCATAGGGTATATTGATGCATGTCATAGGGCTTGGGAGCATGTCCTGGTCAAAAGTCAAAGTTACAGTTGACTTTTCCCTTAAAACCCTAACTGTGGTGCAGATGAAATTAAGACTTGTTGCTCAAGCTTCTTGGATTAATCCATTATTGCAAATGGATCAATATAGTTCATTAGAGACCCTCAAACCCTCTCTTGAGGTCTTGGCTCATGATTTGCCCTAAAAGTCAACTTAGGGGTGAATTAGGTCAAGAAACCCTAATTTCTGATTTTTGATGAATGCATCCCCTGAGGTAAAATTGACTTGATGATTGGGTCCATGAGGTTCCATGGAGTATATTAGGTTAGGTTTTGGATCATTGGCTTGTGCCCAAATGAAAAATTTCCATTTGGAGGCCCTGGTCGACCAAAACCCTAATTTGGTGACACTGTCGATCTTGAGACTTGATCCACCTAGAAGGGAGCAGCCTTGTGCTTGATCCTTGATGTGGGAGTCCTTTTGATCCATTGTGGATGTTAGACAAGTTGAAGATCATGTCATTTCTTGATTGATCCTTTGTCTAAGAACTCTGAGAGGGCTTGAAACCCTAATTCTTGATTGTAGTGGATGCTCACCCATCTTTGGGGAGACTGATGAAGTATGATGGCCCATCCATATTGTGATGATGATTTGCACAATGATGGGAAATCCTAGTGGTCAAAATTTGGGGTATGACAGATCCCTGAACGGTTAATTGTGGGTTAGTCACAGCTGCGGTTGTGCAGGTTATTAGTCACCGGCATTAGCCCGTGCATCTGTAATCGGTGTTTGATTATAGTGGATTAAGACCTTGTGTTCAAGGCGAAATCACCTTGGAAGGGTGGACTGGATTAGCTTGAGAGTTGCTCAGGTAAACCAGGATATATCGAGTGTTCATTACTCTTGCTTATGCTTTGATTTATTGTTTATGTTTCTGTATCAATTATCAGAACCTTGCATAGTGTTGAAATACAAATAGAGTTCGAGTTTTTTGTTATCGTTCCACAGAGATTGTTCGTGATATTAACGCCGTTCTACAGTTGTTAATTTCTTAAACTTAAAGTAACAAGGGGTTTTGGTTGTTTTAAGTCTAAACACTTGCATTCAAATTTAAGTAAGCGGTAAAGAGATTTGTTTTAACGGTTTATAAAAAGCATGTCAAGATTAGGGTATGACAACCCATTTTGTACGGATAGAATCGACAAAGCGAATGAACTCATTTAGACGGTAAATGTAATCACATATCCTCCTAATATGTTTATCTCTAACACATATTGTGAGTTTTACCATTTTGATCCTTTGATGATCTCTCACTCAAACTATCAAAATGACAACATTCTAGTTCAATATTTATGATCATCAACACACATTACTATCTCTAGCCAATGGACATTGATGGATGAAAAACCTAGGTAAAGAGTAGGAACACATTTCTCAATCATGAACCAACACAAAGAATAAACCATATAAACAAAGTTTTTCATCATACATTCATCATCCAAGAGTTCACAATCTATATCAATACCTATACATACAAAAGACAGGTTTATCAACCATCTAACCTTGACACAAAAGAGAAATTAGCTACGCATATTCATGGTAGCTTGAGCAACAAGTAATGGACAAAGTTTTTGGAGCATCAATCTTCAAGAATCAAGGATTGAAGCATAAAAACTAAGAAAGCAAGAAAATGGGTTTCTATGGAGTTTTCTTTCCAAAAATATCTAAATTACAAAGTGAAAAGATGAAAAGTAGTAGGTGTCCTTTCAAAATGACACAAAAATAAGCCTAAATAGAAGTTCATCCCAGAAAGGAGTGTTGGGCGGTGAGAAATTATGCTGGGCGAAATCCACTTTACAGCCCACGTGACAGCAACAGTGCCAAAAGTGGCACAGATATTTTCCAAAAAACGCCGGGCGAAAGAATGAGAGCGTCGGGCGAAGCCAATTTTGCTGGGCAAAATCAAGAGGCGAAGCAGTGTCACAATTCTGGAACTTGGCTAGAAAATTGGAGGAAACAAGGATGAGGCATCGCCTGTGAAGCACCGGGCGAAACTTACAAAGCGCCGAGCGAAATTCAGAAGGCGCAGCAATGTCACAATTCTGGAACTTTGAAATAGAAAAAGTGGGGTGCCCAACTGCCTCTGCTGCGCCGGGCGGTCAAGAGGCCTCAGAAACAATACTTAAAATTTCACAATTTCCAAATCTGGTCGAAATGATTAGCGATCAAAATACCAGAATTTCTGCAAAAAGTAACAAACACATCAAAGCACCTCATATTCACAAAAATGCAAGACTTGCTTAAATAATAATTCGTTTCCCGATTAAAGCAATTAAAAGAACTTAAAAGGTGTCAAAATAAACTATGAAAATAAACACATTTTCACACCTAACAACTCTCCCCAACTTGCATCTTTGTTTGTCCTCAAACAAAAGTAAGTGTTAATCCAACACAACCAAGATTTCCAAAAACCAAATTACCCGAAACCATAAATGGTTCAAACTTGAAAGATGCACGCGCAAAATGTTTCAAAAAATACATAGGATCAAAACATGAATATGACTTCATCCTAATCATAAAATCATACAATGCAACACTAAGTATCCTCAAGTTCGAAACGAATCACCTAACTTATTCAAATGAGCCTAGCTCAATATATACAAAGGACAAAACAAACTTAAAGCAACAGTGCCACATCCAAAACAATTTATGCACTCATCCCACAATTAATCAAGCAAAAATGGAAACAATGATCACAAAAGGACTTTTATAGGTTGAAACTTGGCCGGGTTAAGGAATAAGGGACATATGTACACGGCCATTGAACACGAAAGGGGGTATATTTTGTGAAGAGCATTTTCTGTTTCAAAACAATCTTTCATGCTCAAACTTCCCAATTTTTTTTTCACAATGCATTCTATTTCTCCTTCTTTTGAATTTCACAATATTATTATTATTATTTTTTTCAATCAATTTTTCTATTTCAATCTTTTGAGAATGCATTGCCCACAATTCCTTCTTCTCTTATCAAAATGAAACAATCTCCCCAACTTCAACAATATTATGTCTCAATTCAAAATGCTCATCAAAACGGTTAAAGTAAGGGTTCATGCTTCAAGAAAACAAAATTTTTCGTTTTAGGCTCAAGAGAGGTATCAAATGTTCACACACTCACAAGGTAATCTTGAAGTGAATTTTTGGAAAAGTGGTTCTACTCATAGTACTCAAAAATTGCCTTGATCATTTCAAAGTTTCCATAATTCAAAACACAAAGTAAGATTAAACATAAAAAGTTTGAGTAACCAACAATTACTAAAATCCCTCATTAATTTATGAACAATGGAGGGCACTCACATATATGGTCTTGTCCTAATTGAATCAAATCGAACAAGAGTTTACCAAACATTGCATTGACAAATTTTACAAAAAGTAAAAACTTCACATTCACACGATGATTCTACCACACAAAATTCCAAACTTTGGTTGTGTACACCATCAAGAATAATATCATCACCATCCATGTTGAAAGCCAACAAGGTATTCTTTTCTCTTCCTTGTGTTAACACACAATGCTTTCCTAAATTTCAAGGACAACCATCATAAAAATAGAATTTAACACTATATAAACAGAATTCATACTAAACCAAATTTAACCAACTTAAAATATTATAATTATGGTGCTAACAACACCGAAAATGTACTCGCCAAGGTGATCCAAAGGTACATACTAAAAACTGAAAATAACTCCATAATTAATTGACAAGACAAAATTAAATTCCTTCACTTTGAAGCCTAATTAATAAAATCATTGAGATCGTCCTGCATCTCATCACCGCCGTCATCATCATCATCATCATCATCATCATTATTATCATCCGCAACAACACCACCAGTGCTTGCCCCCTCCGAAAAGAATGGGCGCCTGTCCCCAGGCCAATTTGCATAAGCGTCGTATGTCTCCCTTGTAGGAAAAGGAATGTACTCCGCCGGGTGCGTCTGATAATGATATAATTGCTACATACAATTAAAATTAAACTGGTTAGACCTGTTGAGTGACTCACCCATGTCCCAAGTGTAGTTGAATGCCGCTTTCATATCGAAAACGGATGAGTCACTCGTATCCGCATGGACACCTGAACTACTTCCCTTTTCCGCTGCTTTCTTCTTCTTCCTTTCCTCATTTGGTTTACAAAACCGATCCAAATAATTGTCATCAACCAAAAACTTCAGTTTTTCGTTAATCACACCTGGAATGAGGATATCAGTTTGATAGATTAAAGACTGAACCAAACAAGGAAAAATAATAGGAGCATCATCATGAATTCCTGGCCTCCGGGTATTTTCAACAAAAATTTTCATTTCCCCTACTATGACCTGGGCAACATCCACCTCTCTATCCGTCATAATACAGTACATGAGGAGTGCTACATCAAGCGGGACAGAAGAACGGTGTTGTCGCGGCTTTACATTGTAGCACAACAAAAGGAGGATGGCTTGTACCTCCGGAGTCATGTACTTTCGACTATACTTACACGTCTCCGCTTTAGCATTTCTATCCACCTTGCACCCCGGTTTTAGAAGCACACTACCAACAGCCTTGTGATCATGCAATTCCTTTAACAGTTTCGCGTAATCGTCGGTTTGCAAGCTACCCAAAGAACTCGGCTTTCCCAAAATTTTGTTGATGGCATCTCGGCTAAAGCTTATTTCCCTGCCCCTTACGAAGGTTTTGAACCTGTAAAATTCGTCTTCGGGCTGAATCGCGTTTGGATAAAATTATCTTATCAGCTGATAGCAAACACGATCAGCAGGGTTCAACAAAATTTCCCACTTCTTCTTTTCAAAGATGGATTGAATTCGCCGATAATCCCCCTCACGGTTTATAGCAAATTTCTTTTCAGAGAGGACAGTTCTGCCCTCTAGAGACTTGATCCTTGACTCATGGTAAGCGGAGATAAATCGGGAGCTGTCGAACTCCGTTGGAACATTGGATGAGGATGCGACACTTCTCTTCTTCGCTTTTCACGATGCATGCTGAGGTGCAAAAGAAGCCATCTGCAAAAAAAAACAACAACAACAGCATGCAAAGACAAAAGAAACCATTAGCCCTGTCAGCAAACAAAAACTGGAACAGCAGTAAAAATCAGAAACAGGACAAAATGCTGCAAGAACTGTCGGGAGACGCATAGGCATTGCATCACCCCTCAACCGCCGGGCGATGCGCAGGCGACGCAACGCCTCTCAATCGCCGGGCGAAATCGCGAAAAATGAAAAAAAACTTCAGCAGCAGCATGATCATACAATTTCAACACTAACTCAAACCCACACCAGAGAAAAAAAAAACAGAAATCATGGAAAAATCAGAACATGCAAGCTAGGGTTTAAGTAAATCATCTTCACAAACAAACTAACCAAAAGGTTTCTAATGACAGAATGATGAAAAGAGCATGATTCAAAGAAAAACAATAACATGCATACCTTGAGTGTTGAGAAAAAGAAAACTGAGATTGAGGATTCGTGAGAGCAAAGGGAGAGAAAAATTCTGCGCTTGAGGTTTCCAAATGAGAGAGAAAACCCTCAAAACATTTTCTCCTAGCTTTTAAAGCAAAAGGGGCACAATGGTAAAAACACCAATAAAATAAAATAATTAAATCAAAAACCACTCAGAAAAATTCAAAATAAACACCCCTTAAACTCCCCCCTTATTCTCACGCCAGGCCCAGAAGGGGCCATCAAACATCACACCGCCGGGCGAAAGAATTCAAGCGCCGGGCGCTTTACACCAGAAGGCAGATTTTCTGCTCTGGTGCAGCAGATCAGCAATTGCACCAAATCTCAATCTTAATTTATGCAGAAAAACTCATACAACATCAAAAGGTAAAGCAACACTTAAAAACACTAAAAATCAAGAAAATGAAAGGAATACTTACAATGTTGGGGTGCCTCCCAACAAGCGCTTGTTTAACGTCGGATAAGCTCGACGGTCCAAGATGCTCAATTAAGAACATCAAGGAGAACAGAACTTAAAGCGCGGTCGAAATTCCCTACTAGATAAATTTTTAGACGTTGACCGTTTACGGTCTAAAAGTCTTTCTTTTCCAAGTCTTCGATAACAACCGCTCCAAATTTTTTCACTTCCTTCACACGAAAAGGCCCGGACCACTTTGATTTTAATTTTCCTGGAAAGAGTCTTAACCGAGAGTTAAACAATAACACCAATTATCCATCCTTGAAGTCCTTTTGCCGGAGCTTCTTGTCGTGGTATTCTTTCACTTTTTCTTTGTACAACCAACTTGAGTGGTATGCGGCATTACGCATTTCTTCCAGCTCAAGAAGTTGCACTTTTCTTTTGGTACCGGCCAAGTCCTTGTCAAAATTTAACATTTTCAAAGCCCACAAAGCCTTATGCTCCAATTCAACCGGTAAATGGCAAGTTTTACCATAAACTAATTGAAACAGAGTTAGACCAATCCAATTTTTGCGATATGCCCATAAAGCCTCGTCCAATTTTTGCGACCAATCCTTTTTTGAACTTGACACTGTTTTTTCTAGGATTCTTTTTACCTCACGGTTCGTTACCCCAGCTTGACCATTCGATTGCGGGTGGTAAGGGGTCGCCACCCTATGCGATACACCATAGTGTTTTAAGACATTTTCAAGAGGTGTATTACAAAAGTGTGACCCACCATCACTGATGAGCACCCGAGGAGTGCCAAAACGGGAAAATATGTATTTCTTTAAAAATTTGATCACCGTTTTGCCATCCGCCTTAGGTGAGGCAATAGCCTCAACCCACTTCGAAACATAGTCAACTGCTACCAACATGTATTCATTACCAAAAGATGGTGGAAATGGACCAACAAAATCGATACCCCAACAATCAAAAATTTCTACCTCTTGTATGTTTTGGAGAGGCATTTCATCACGTTGTCCAATTCCACCCGTTCTTTGGCACATGTCACAACTTTTGGCATGGCAATGTGCATCTTTAAACAGAGTAGGCCAATAAAAGCCCGATTGAAGGACTTTAGTGGCCATCCTCGCACCATTGAAATGGCCTCCATACGCAGAGTTATGACAATGCCAAAGAATACTCTGAGCCTCATCGCTCGTGACACACCTTCTCAAGAGGTTGTCACTTCCCAACTTAAACAAGTATGGGTCGTCCCACACGTAGTGATTAGCATCCGACAGAAATTTCTGTTTTTGGTTCCAAGTTAGGTCTTCGGGTACCCAACCCGTGGCTTTATGGTTAGCAAAATCTGCAAACCAAGGCCTAACTTGGACTCGAAAAAGTTTTTCATCCGAAAATTCCTCTCGGACTTCCTTTTCAGCTACGGTAACCTCAACATTGACAAGGCGAGACAAGTGATCCGCCGCCAAATTTTCTGAACCCTTTTTGTCTTTTATTTCTAAATCAAATTCTTGTAATAAAAGGATCCATCGGATGAGCCTTTGCTTCGAATTCGGTTTGGTGAGAAAATACTTGATCGACGAATGGTCGGTGTAAACAACAACTTTTGACCCGATGAGGTAGGATCTAAATTTCTCAAGCGCATACACAATAGCAAGTAATTGCTTTTCGGTAGTGGCATAATTAACTTGTGCCTCATTTAAAACTTTACTTGCATAGTGTATGGCATGGAAACTTTTTTCCTTCCTCTGACCAAGTACCGCTCCAATAGCATAATCACTCGCATCGCACAAAAGTTCAAAATTTAAAGTCCAATTAGGAGCGGTGATTATTGGAGCGGTAACTAACTTTTCTTTTAAAATTTCGAAAGCATGAAGACATTCATCGTTAAAAAGAAATACCTGTTCTTTGTTTAGCAAGTTGCTCAATGGTTTAGCCACCTTAGCAAAGTCAATGATAAAACGTGAAATTCTGGTATCAGATGTGTGATGTTACGTGCGATGTCACAACAACACACTCTGCAAATGGACAATGTAATAACAGCAATAAATCAACACACATAATTCTTAACCCAGTTCAGTTCTAACAACCTAATCTGGGGGCTACCAAGCCAGGGATGAAATTCACTACTTGTAGAGTTCAATTACAGACTCAACAACCCAGTTAACAATCTCCTAATCTTAATTCCTACTAGTGACTTTCTACCTAAGAAACCACTTAGATATGAGAACACTACTCAATCCCTAAAACCTCTCAAAGAACAATCTCTTTGAGAAACCTTGATCCTGCTTCACAGCTTTGATCAAGTAACAACTCTTTATCGCTTCACAGCTTCTAAGAGAGGACAGAAAATAACTCACCAATTCAACCTAGAATGGTGTATACAAAACTCGTACAAAATACTCAAGACACTCAGCCTATGCTCTTGATCTTCTCTCTGTATTTTCTGTATCTTCTTCCTTTGATCTATACGCTTTATATAGCCACCTGAATTGGGCTTGGACTCTCTGCAATATTTGATCTGATTTGTTATTTAAAACTGAATCTTCAAAAACAGATTTTATCCCCCAAAATCTTTTTAAATCTTCAGCTTTTAAACCTCCTACAAATCTGCATCAAATCTCTATGCAACAGAAAATATCTAACCTAAGATATTCGCATCCAATGAGACTAACTGCTCTCCACAATTCCAGCTAAAACGCAAACCCTAACAACATCACTAAACCTGATGTTATTAATTCTGCAGACCTGATGTCACAACATCGCATGTAACATCAGACATCACAACTTCAGCAACTTAAACACTTAACACAGCCCAGTGTTAAGACTCAATGTTGTGACATCACCCATATGACATCAAACATTGAACAACTTTTGTTTTACCAAAATTCCAGCCAACCCAAGAAACTAACAATCTCCCCCTTTGACTAATTTTGGCTAAAACAATCTCTGCACCTTCAGAGACTTCAGCAGCGGAATAAACTTGAATATTTTTTGAAACTTCAAGCAGCAACATCTTCAATACATACAGACTTTACTTCACACGAAACTCTGCTGCATCACCATCTTTAATAGCTACAATTTTCAACAATCAACAGTGGTGCTCCCCCTCAAAACAAGTACCAGCATAACAGTTGTTCAGCAGATCAACAATTACTCCCCTTTAATTTCTGCACTTCTGCATCACATCATTAGCAGCATTTGACATTTGTACTCTTTGATACTCTTGGCTCACTTGGCTATTTCTCCCCCTTTTTAGACATAATTAGACAAAACAGGTGCATATACTTGCACAATATTCAAATTACAAACCAAGCACAACAGTGCAGAAACAAAGACAGCATAAATAAAACTAAAACTACTATCTAAGAAAAATAGTAAAAGCTTTAATCATCTGAGCTGAGATCTTCTTCATCTTCTTTTGAGCTGTCATTATCAGACTCATCTTTCTTATCAGCAACTTCTTTCTCACTTTCTTTTTCTGTCATCTTCAGAGTCATAAGTAATCTTTTAAACTTCTCCTTTCTTTCAGTGCTTACTCTGATGACTTCATCTAATTCTTTACAGACTTCCTCCAATTCAGAAATCATATCAGTCTTGACATGAGTATGATGAGTAGATGTTGAGGCAGATGTCTTGACATGATCAGCAACATGCTTTCCTTCAAACAACTTCTGATGAAAAGACAAGCCAGGCTTCCTTCTACAAACACTATCATACTGGTGAAGAATCCCAGGATGCTGAGACAGAATTATCCCACAAATGAGGGATGGAAATGCAATAGGAAATTTCACAGCTCTTGTTCCAGCATGCTTGATAGTCTGATTATAAATGTAAGAGCCATAATCAATTAGTCTCTTTGTTCTAATGGCATAAACTAATTTTCCCAAACCAGCAGAAACAGAGGTCTTGTGGTTTGTAGGAACCCAGTTAACAGCACCTATTCTATGAAGAATAGCATATTTCATACTTAATAAACTTGTTGATAACTTCCCTTTTGAAGGCCAAATTTTTACTTGACCAGCTGTGATTTCTTTGCAAATAGCATTATCAGACACTTCTAATTCTCTATAGTCTTCCTCACTTCTTCCTAAATAAGCATTAATCACCTTAGGAGAAAACCACACACACTTACCCCTTACATATATCCTTCTGAAATTCAGGCTTCTGCTGTCATTAATGGACTCAGGTATATTTACTATGAATTCTCTAACCAATCCATCATAGCATCTTGACAATCCAGAGACAGTCCTCATAAGACCAGCAAATTTAATCAGATCCACAATTTCCTTATTTTCTAGAGTCTCTGTACTAAGCTCTCTTTCCACATCTATTCTTCTCTGACACACAAACTTCCACATGGATGCATTACTGGCACAGTGAAATGATATGTCATCAGGAACTTGATCAGTAACTTTCTTCAATATGGTTGTCCTGACAGGGGTGATGTCTTGAACATCTTCTTCAACATCAAACTCAGAGTCTGATTCTTCTATGATTCTCCTCTTCTTGCTAGTCTTTTGCAAGATCACATTGTCTTTAGAAGATATCTCAACATAAGTTCCCTGTACTCTTTTAGCTGTTTCAGGCAACACACTTTCATCATCAACATCTATTATCTCAATATGATCCTTTTTAGAGCTCTGAGCTTCAACTCTAGATTTTGATGTTCTGACATCATCAGTTGAATTAACTTCAAGAGGTATCCACTGATAGCAGTTATCTTTGGATCTGGCCCCCTTCATAACAACCTGATTACGCTCATCAGCTACCACACACTCATCTTTGGTGTAGTTAACTTTGTAACCTTCATCACACAGTTGGCTTATGCTTATCAAATTAGCATTCAAACCCTTGACAAAAAGTGCATTGTCAAGTTCAGGTCTCCCATCACCTTCCACTTTTCCAACTCCTGCAACTACACCTTTTTCACCATTGCCAAAAATAACCTCATGAGAGGGACAATGACTGACTTCAACTAACAGAGTTTTGAATCCAGTCATATGCTTTGAACATCCACTGTCAAAGTACCACGTATCCTTATCAACCTGTCTATCTGAGGTGTGGGCTAAAAGACATTTCACCTTCTCCTTAGGAACCCATTGTTTGGCAACTTTGGGTCTGACCTCCTTTAGTTTGGTTTGAGGAGCATATTGTGGATAACCATGCAGTTTAAAACATGAGTACTGCATATGTCCAAACCTTTCATAGTAGAAGCATCTAACTCTGTCATCTCTGAATTGGTTATATCTTCTACCATTATGATGATGATATTATTGTGGCTCCCACCCATAATGTTGTCTCCTTCTTCCATAGTTGGCCTGTCTTCTATGGTGCTGTTGTCTTTTACCATAGGTAGACTGTCTCCTGAACTGAGGATGATGTCTTCTAGGCTATCTCCTATGGTGATAAGGCTTCCTTCTTCCATAACAATAAGGCACATCATTATTATCTCCATATCCATATCCATACCAGTTACCCTGATGTTGAGACATCTGATGAAACCTGTTCTGATTGGACCTAACAACCTCCATGCTCTTGTGATATTGAGGAGGTATATATTGACTAGCTCCTTGAGGCTGCACCTTCCTTTGATGGGTACTATTTTTCTTCTCAACATTCTGTGGCTGAACAACCTTCTTTGGTGTAGGATCCTGTCTCTTAGTTTAATGTTGAGACAATGGTTGAGACATCTCCTTCTTTGTTCCTGAAGTGCTAGCTTCTGTAGAGCCCTTTTCCTCAACCACATATCCTATACCTGATTTATCTCCACCAGCTTTCTCTGACTGAAGAATCTTATCAAGAGTAGCTGTACCACTTTTCATCATCCTAACAGATTTTTTCATCTGATCAAGTTGAGATTTAATCAACAAAACCTCATTTTCTAGATCAGCTTTAGCAGTCTCAAGCTGAACAATCTATTTCTTCTGTTTTTCCCTTTCTTGACAAATTTCCACACTCTTTAGACAAAGCTCTTGATAGGTGGATGTTAACTCCTCATAAGTTATTTCTCCATCACTATCATCATTAGAAACAACAGTTCCTGTTAAAGCTCTAACATGCTTTGCTGACTCACCTTCACTTTCACTATCAGAGTCAGACCAGGAAACTGACATGCTCTTTTTCTGCTTCTTCAAGAATGTGGGACATTCTTTCTTGACATGTCCATACCCTTCACATTCAAAGCACTGAACACCTTTATCCTGGGTAGTCTTCTCTTCATCTTTCTCTTTTGACTTGCTGATGTCAGAAGGGATGTTCTTGACATTAGGCTTGTAGTTATTGTTCATCCTCTTGACCACTTTGTGGAACTGCCTTTCCAACATAGCAATGGCTTGAGACAGATCTTCCTGAGAATCATCATCTTTGACTTTCTTAGCTTCTGCAGGAGTGGAGACCAAAGCTATACTCTTGGGCTTCTTTTCTGGTTCTTCCTCATTCAAACCAAGCTCAAAAGTTTGAAGAGATCCAATGAGCTCATCTACCCTCATTTGACAGATGTCATATGATTCTTCAATGGCAGTTACCTTCATCTTGTACTTCTTAGAAAGGGACCTAAGGATCTTCCTTACAAGCTTTTCATCTGACATCTTTTCACCAAGAGCACTGGATGCATTAGCCAGCTCAAGAACACTCATGTGGAAGTCATGAATAGTCTCATCTTCCTTCATCTTCAGACTTTCAAACTTCCATGTTAGAAGCTGAAGTCTTGACATCTTAACTCTAGATGTTCCTTCATGTGTAGCCTTCAAAATATCCCAAGCTTCCTTAGCAACTTCACAGGTATTGACCATCCTGAATATGTTTTTATCCACTCCATTGAAGATTGCATTCAGAGCTTTGGAATTACCAAGGGCAAGCTCATCTTCTTCCTTGGTCCATTCTTCTTCAGGTTTCAGCTTTGAGGTGCCCTCTTTATCTTTCCCAGCATCATCTTTTTCAATCACAACAGGTGCTTTCCATTCTTTAATGATAACCTTCCACGCCCTGTTGTCCAAGGATTTAAAAAAGGTGATCATCCTTGGCTTCCAATAATCATAATTCGAGCCATCCAAAATAGGGGGTCTGTTGACAAATCCTCCAACTTCTTTGTCCATCTTTACACCAGAAAGTAACTTCCCTAGATCTCACCCAGAGACAGATAGGATGCCTGCTCTGATACCAATTGAAATTCTAGTATCAGATGTGTGATGTTACGTGCGATGTCACAACAACACACTCTGCAAATGGACAATGTAATAACATCAATAAATCAACACACAAAATTGTTATCCCAGTTCAGTTCTAATAACCTAATCTGGGGGCTACCAAGCCAGGGATGAAATTCACTACTTGTAGAATTAAATTACAGACTCAACAACCCAGTTGACAATCTCCTAATCTTAATTCCTACTAGTGACTTTCTACCTAAGAAACCACTTAGATATGAGAACACTACTCAATCCCTAAAACCTCTCAAAGAACAACCTCTTTGAGAAACCTTAATCCTGCTTCACAGCTTTGATCAAGTAACAACTCTCTATCACTTCATAGCTTCTAAGAGAGGACAGAAAATAACTCACCAATTCAATCTAGAATGGAGTATACAAAACTCGTACAAAATACTCAAGACACTCAGCCTATGCTCTTGATCTTCTCTCTGTATTTTCTGTATCTTCTTCCTTTGATCTACGTGCTTTATATAGCCACCTGAATTGGGCTTGGACTCTCTGCAATATTTGATCTGATTTGTTATTTAAAATTGAATCTTCAAAAACAAATTTTATCCCCCAAAATCTTTTTATATCTTCAGCTTTTAAACCTCCTACAAATCTGCATCAAATCTCTATGCAACAGAAAATATCTAACCCAAGATATTTGCATCCAATGAGACTAACTGCTCTCCACAATTCCAGCTAAAACGCAAACCCTAACAACATCACTAAACTTGATGTTATTAATTCTGCAGACTTGATGTCACAACATCGCATGTAACATCAGACATCACAACTTCAGCAACTTAAACACTTAACACAGCCCAGTGTTAAGACTCAATGTTGAGACATCACCCATATGACATCAAACATTGAACAACTTTTGTTTTACCAAAATTCCAGCCAACCCAAGAAACTAACAAAACGCCTATAAAATCCGGCATGCCCAAGGAAACTTCGGATCCCTTTGACGTTGGTAGGAGGAGGCAACTTCTCTATTACTTCAATCTTCGCTTGATCTACTTCAAGGCCTTTGGACGAAACTTTGTGGCCGAGCACAATTCCCTCCGTCACCATAAAGTTACACTTCTCCCAATTTAGCACTAGATTTGTCTTCACACACCTCTCTAAAACGGTTTCCAAATTTGTCAAGCATAAATCAAATGAACCTCCAAAAACTAAAAAGTCATCCATGAACACTTCCATTGTCTTTTCTATAAGGTCGGAGAAGATAGCTTGAACACACCTTTGGAAAGTTGCCGGCGCATTACATAAACCAAAAGGCATCTTCCGATACACAAAAATGCCAAAGGGAGAAGCAAAGGCCGTCTTCTCATGATCCGCCGGGTCAACCGCAATTTGATTATACCCCGAATATCCATCCAAGAAATAATAGAATTGCTGCCCAGATAACCTCTCAAGCATTTGGTCCATGAATAGAAGGGGAAAATGATCTTTTCTAGTTGCGGTATTCAACCTTCTATAATCAATGCACATTCTCCACCCCGTCACAATCTTGGTTGGGATCAACTCATTCTTATCATTTCGGATAACGGTAATGCCACCCTTTTTCGGAACAACGTGCACGGGGCTTACCCATGGACTATCAGAGATCGGGTAGATCATTCCCGCATCCAAAAGCTTCACAACTTCTTTCCTCACCACCTCTTTCATAGTTGGGTTCAAGCGGAGTTGTGGTTGAGCAACCGCCTTGAAATCTTCTTCCATAAGAATCTTGTTCATACAATAAGATGGACTAATTCCTTTAAGATCGGAAAGAACCCAACCTATTGCATCTTGGTATTTCTTCAAAACTGTGATTAAACGGTCTTCCTCGTTTTTGGACAAAACGTTGCTAATGATAACCGGCTTGTTACCACCGTCATCAAGAAACGCATATTTTACATTCGAAGGCAAGATCTTCAATTCAAGTGGTGATTTCTCATCTTTCACATCCTTCTTTAACTCTTCAATTTCTACTTCCCACGGTTGCAACTCTTTGATAGATTCAAGCTCTTTTAAACCTTCTTCAAGAGCTCTTTCTTCTTCATAGGAAAACACCTCAAAAGATTCATCAAGAGCCATTTCCAAAGGATATAATATATGAACATGCTTAGAAACCTCCAAAGTTTCTTCTTCAATTGCATCGATTCGAAAGCTATCATGTTTATCTTTTGAATGCTTCATAGCTTCGAAAAGATCAAAGCAAACCTCTTCATTTTGAACCCTCACCTTCATTAAACCGTCATCCACATCAATCATCATTCAGGCGGTTTTCATGAAAGGTCGGCCAAGAATTAAAGGTGCATCTTCATCTTCCTCCATATCAATAACAATAAAATCAACCGGGAAGAAAAATTTGTCAACTTTTACCAAGACATCTTGAGCTAACCCATGAGGATGAGTTGTGGACTTGTCCGCCAATTGTAAAGTCATACGAATGACTTTCATCTCAATGTTCCCAAGCTTCTTTACAATGGACAATGGGATAAGATTAATGCTTGAGCCCAAATCAATTAAGCCCTTTCCAACATAGACGTCACCAATGGTTCCCGGAAAAGTCACACGCCCCGGGTCAACTTCTTTTTTAGGAAGAGTTCTTTGGATGATGGCACTACAACTGGCATCAAGAACAATAGTTTTCGGTTCCGAATATCTCCGCTTCTTTGTGAGAATGTCTTTCATAAACTTTGCATATTTCGGCATTTGTTCCAAAGCTTCGGCAAACGGAATGTTAACTTGTAATTGCTTGAAAATGTCCATGAAACGCGCATAGTGCCGTTCATTTTCTTTCTTTGAAGGAGCATGAGGGTATGGTAAATGTTGGATCGGAATAGTGCTCACTAGTTCCTTTCCTTTCTTCACTCTCCTAAGTCTCTCCTTTTTCTTCGACTCCTCACCACCTTTATTTTCAACTACACCTTCATCACTTTTATTTTCAACTACTTCTTCATCACTATCCTCCTCCACAATACCATCAACTTTTTCTTCCTCCACCTTTTTCTCATTCTCTTTTACCAACTCCTTCCCACTTCTTGTAACGATGGCTTTGCAATGCTCCTTAGGATTCACTTGAGTATTTGCGGAGAATGAAGGACCCGATTGTTGCTCGGCAAGTTGCTTGGCAAGCTGCCCCACTTGATTTTCTAGATTCTTTATCGCCGCATCACTACTCTTTTGATTGGCCATAGACATTTGAATGAATTGAGTCAAAGTGTCTTCCAACTTAGAGCTAGCAACCAGAGGTGGTGGAGGTTGATACGGATTTTGCCGGTTTGAAGAACCGCCACCATAACCTAGATTATGTTGATAGTTCGCCCTCAGTTGAAATCCTTGATTTCCTTGATAATTTTGTTGAGAATTGTGTTGTTGTAAGGTTGTTGTTGTCTACCTTGATAATCCCTTTGATTTGCCATATAGTTCACTTCTTCAAAACCTGGAGGAGGACAAAATCCGGTGTCATGCTCCCCTTTACAAAGTTCACAACAAGCTACTTGCTTACTTTTGCTCGGTTCCTTCATTTATTTGATTTGTTGTGTCAAAAGCTCCACTTGTTGAGAGATAAGCTTGTTTTGTGCAAGGATCGCATCATTCGTTCCTAATTCAAGGACACCGGGCTTCTTTTGAGAGTTGCTTCGGCTTTGACTTTGAAGATCGTTAAGAGCCATTCTATTAATAATATCAGTTGCTTCCTCAGCACTCTTTGACAACAAACTTCCTCCCGAAGTGGCATCCAACAAAGTCTTACAATTCGGTTGGAGACCATTCTTGAAGATATGAATTTGTGTTAACTCATCAAACCTGTGACCTTTACATTTGCGAAGCATGGACTTGAATTATTCCCAGGCTTCATTGAGGGATTCATTAGTGCCTTGAGAGAACACCGAAATTGAGGTTTTTGACTCCATGAAACGGTTATGAGAGAAGAACTGTTCAATAAATTTTTCCTCCAAGACATTCCAATCGGTCATCACGGCGGGAGTTTGATCGAGGAACCAATCCTTTGCCTTGCCAAGCAAAGCATGTGGAAATAATCTTTTAAAGAGAGGTAACTCTTGTGCTTGATCTACACCGGCCGCTAATGTAATCTCATAGAATTTTGTGAGAAACGCAAAAGGGTCTTCATGGTCCATTCCGGTGTATGGACTTCCATACAACAAGTTCAAAGTTCCAGTTTTTATCTCGGCTTGCCTTCCTTGATTGTTGTTGGAAAACTGAGCGGTGTGTCGTGGCTTGTTCACACAAGGGGTGGATGCGGGAGGTAGAGGTTGTAACACCCCCAATCTATACCCCCAATTAAATAAAGCGATAAAAGAAAATTCAAAATTTCATCAGAGTATATTTAAAACATGCACGACATAGACCGAGGGGTCACATCAATTTGAAACAAACATACAACTCCTGCTCATAAAGATATGCAACACTCCGCAGGTAGCAAATAAACAGAGGAACTTAGTTCCTACTACCCACCATTCAGCTACAGAATAAAAATGGAAAATCTGTACTGAATATCTCATATATATATATATACCACATAAAAAGTTTGTCATCCATCAAGTCATACATGCACAAGCCAAAAGATATATATACATATACACATCAAACTACAAAACGATCCCCCCTGACTACCCGGTGCCACATATCAGAGCCGACCGACAAAAGAATGAAGTCCTAAGCTTCACAAAAAGACCTCCAACAACTTTAATCTGCAATGCCTCATAGAGCATTATAAAACAACAGAAGGGTGAGAAAAACAATCATAATACAGTTGCATATAATTATATATTAGCACAGAAACACACAAGTCAAATATTCTCACCACAAATGCACCACAATCAAATACAACACAACACAGTACAATTATCCGGTATCCATCACCAATGCACATCAATCATACACAATGTACTCATCATCAACACAATTATACATATTCCATCTCATCAATCACATTCACAATTCCATACATAATTACTCCATGATTTATGCAAATGCACAGAGACCGACACAACGACTCTATCCAATGCACATGCGGTACCGTCTTCCAATGTTTCTCATCACTAGTTCACTCAGGAACTCTGCTGGAATCATCGCTCGTTACATCACTGTAACTCCCCTTCAGGCATACGATGTTCCCCGTCGCTTACACCCCACACGGGCACACGACGTTTATGGATCGCTCACACCCCACACGGGCACACGACCCGATCGCTCACACCCCACATGGGCACACGATCGTCTATAACCATCGCTTTCGGTCCTCTTATTTTTAAGGCGATTCATACCTCTTATTTTTAAGGCTCACGATGTTATAGCAGATTCCCTCTGGAATCAATCCGTCACTCAGGATGTCACAAGAATGCATATCATGATGCTTGGCATACAATGACTCATGACATTAAAAAATGCACACACATACACATCCACAATCATGCATATATCATCAATTACCACACATTGCATTTTCTTGCCCTAAGGCCACCAATCATCATCACAATATGTATTTCATGCAATTTCATCACACAACAGTACACAGGTCATACAATATCCACACCAACAGCATATTCCGTATACACATCAAGTTCACACAATTAAAACGACAAAAGTCGACAAAACAACATATTTTCTAATTCCTGGCATAATTTAATCGGCTAACAATCTCAAAATTATTGTAATAAGAAAGTACGGTTTAATAGCTACTCAATGATACCAAGAATGTTAAAAACGGATAAACGGAACACAAGTTACAGACTAAACCAGAAAAGACATTGTGGAAAAACCCCATTTTGCAATTTTCCTGACCATACGTGTATTGCCATGAGCCATATGCGTATGCCCTGATTCCTCGCCCATTCCATACGTGTATTGCCCAAGCTCATATGCGTATGGGCAGAGACCCATTTTCCCCAAAATTCCCATTAAAAGTCCAATACGCGTAGTGCCCTACATCATACGCGTATTGCCCTAAACGTTATGTGTACCATACGCAAATGGACAGATGGCCGAGAAAATGAAGCTTCCATACGTGTATTGCCCAGTTTTCTTCAATGCCATACGCGTATTGCCTTGACCAATACGCGTATTGCCTTGAGTGATACGCGTATGGGCAGTAGAAAATCCAAAAAATTCTGCAGAACTTTGTTCTGCGTTTTTCCAACCAAAATCAACCCATTTTCACCTATACACCAGAAAAATTACCAATACAAGACCTAACAACATGTATCAACAATAATGGACCTGAAAACATAATTTCCGACACAATTTAATCAATTTCCAATCAATTTTTACATAATGTGGTTTTTACTATATATTTCTATTTCAATCCAATAACAACAAAAAACATACATACATAATCATACACAAGCATATAATAATCGAGTTTCGCACCCTTACCCGATTTAATCGTGTTTAGAAAAGTCGGGAGATTGATTTCTTGAATTTCAAGTTTTCTCTCTTTTTCTTCTCTTCTTCTCTTTTCTTTCTCTTTTCCTTCTTCTCTTTTTCTTTCTCTCTATTTTTCTCTCTTTCTATTTTCTATTTTCTAACTTAAGGAAAAATAAGATGAAATAACCAAAATACCCCTACACTCAAATATCTCGCAAACGTTCCCAAAACCCGATAAAATATCACAACATTGAAAAATAACATATTTCCAAATAAAAGTAAAAAATAAAATAAAATAATAATAAAATAATCAAAACGACTCGATTAAATAAAAACTGACAAAACTGGGGCATTACAACTCTCCCCCACTTAGAAATTTTCGTCCTCGAAAATATTACCTGAGACGAACAACTCTGGATACGACTCCCCGCATCCGACTCTCTAACTCCCAAGTCAAATTGCCCTCAGCAGCGCCTCCCCACGCCACTTTCACAAGTGCAATATCCTTGCCTCTCAACCGCTTCAACTCGCGATCTAAAATCCTAACTGGTAGTGCCTCAACCGTAAGGTTCTCCCTTACCTCAACCTCGTCCATCGGAATCACATGCGACGGATCCGAAACATACTTCCGAAGCTGTGAAACATGGAACACATCGTGCAAATTCGACAGATTCGGTGGCAACGCCACCATATAAGCCACAACACCCACTCTCGCGGATATCTGGTAAGGACCAATAAACCGAGAAGTAAGTTTCTTCGATTTCAACGCACGACCCACACCCGTTACCGGCGTAACTCTCAAAAATACATGATCGCCCTCTTGGAACTCAAGATCTTTTCTTCTCCGATCATGATAACTCTTTTGCCTACTCTGAGAAGCCTTTATTTTCTCACGAATAAACTTCACTTTTTCCGTAGTCTGTTGCACCAACTCTGGTCCAACCACCGAACTCTCACCTGATTCGTGCCAACACAGCGGTGTTCGAAATCTTCGTCCATACAGTGCTTCAAACGGTGCCATTCCAATACTCGAATGGAAACTGTTATTATACGTGAACTCAATCAATGCAAGATAACTATCCCACGCACCACCTTGTTCCAAAACACAAGCTCGCAACAAATCTTCCAAAGACTGAATCGTTCTCTCTGTCTGCCCATCCGTTTGCGGATGATAAGCCGAGCTCAATCTCAATTTAGAACCCAACACCTTCTGCAAAACTTTCCCAAAATCTCGAAGTAAACCTCGGATCTCGATCCGAAACAATACTCAACGAAACCCTATGCAACTTCACAATCACACTGATATAAATCTCAGTCAACCTCTCCAAAGTAAAATTGATGTCAATCGGAATGAAATGAGCCGATTTATTTAGCCTATCAACAACCACCCAAATAGCATTATGCCCTCGCTGTGTATTCGGAAACCCCGTCACAAAATCCATGGAAATACTATCCCACTTCCATTCCGGAATATCCAACGGTTGCAACAAACCACTAGGCCTCAGATGTTCCACCTTCGACTTCTGGCACGTCAAACATGCATACACAAACTGAGCCACATCTCTTTTCAATCCAGACCACCAGAAAATCTTCTTCAAATCTTGGTACATCTTATTCGCTCCCGGATGTATACTCAAATTACTCCGGTGTTCTTCCTCCAAAATCATCTTTTTCAACTCCGCATCATCAGGAATACAAATTCGACCTCGGAACCTCAAAACACCATTAATATCCACTTTAAAATCACTATTCGCATCTTCTCCGCCAACCAACATCAAATCCACAAATTTCACATCCAACTTCTGTTTCTCACTTACCGTCAACAGAAAATCATTAGTAACCTTCAACATGCCCAGCCTCACACTATCCGACGTCACTTCACATACCAAACTCAAATCTCTAAAAGATTCCAAAAGTTCCCACTCCTTAACCATTAAAGCGGACATATGCAATGATTTTTGGCTCAATGCGTCGGCTACCACATTAGCTTTACCAGGATGGTAATTCAAGCCAAAGTCGTAGTTCTTCAGAAATCCCAACCATCTTCGTTGCCTCATATTCAATTCCTTCTGATCAAACAAATATTTTAAACTTTTGTGATCACTAAAGACTTCAAACCTCGCACCAAAATGATAATGCCTCCAAATCTTCAACACAAAAACCACAGCCGCTAATTCAAGATCATGAGTAGGATAACTCTTCTCATGCACTCTCAACTGCCTCGAAGCATACACCACAACCTTACCGTCTTGCATTAGCACGCCACCTAGACCAATCAAAGACGCATCACAATACACCACAAATGGTTCATTAGGATTCGGTAAAATCAAAATTGGAGCTGTCGTCAATCTTCTCTTCAGCTCATTAAAACTCTCCTCGCACCGAATATCCCAAATAAACGTTTGCCCTTTACAAGTCAACTGGGTCAAAGGAAGTGCTAGCTTAAAAAACCTTCAATGAACCTTCGATAATATCCGGCCAAACCCAAAAAGCTTCGAATTTTAGTAACAGATCTCGGAGCCTCCCATTGTAGAACTGCTTCTACTTTAGATGGATCCACAGAAATCCCATTACCTGAAATCACGTGCCCAAGAAAACTCACCTCCGACAACCAAAACTCGCACTTGGACAATTTGGCAAAAAGCTTTCTTTCTTTCAAAACCTGCAAAACAATACGCAAATGCTCCGCGTGTTCCTCCCGAGACTTAGAATAAATCAATATGTCTTCAATAAACACAACAACAAATCGATCCAAATGCTCGTGGAAAATACGATTCATGTACTCCATAAACACACCTGGCGCATTAGAAACCCCGAACGACATCACAGAATATTCATAATGATCGTAACGTGTCCTAGAAGCCATCTTCTAAATATCTTCCTCTTTCACCCTTATCTGATGATACCCTGACCTCAAGTCAATCTTACTAAACACACACGCACCAACCAACTGATCCATCAGATCATCAATTCTTGGAAGAGGATACTTATTCTTAATCGTCACCTTATTCAACCGGCGATAATCAATACACAATCGCATACTTCCATCTTTCTTTTTCACCAATAAAACTGGAGCACCCCAAGGAGAAACGCTTGGTCTCACAAACCTCTTCTCCAATAATTCATTCAACTGCTTCTTTAACTCAACCAACTCAGATGCCGACATACGATAAGGTGCCATAGAAACAGGTCTAGTACCAGGGACTAGATCTATAGAAAACTCCACCTCTCTCTCTGGCGGCAAGTCTGAAATATCCTCAGGAAACACTTCCGGAAAATCACACACAACAGGAAACACATCAAGTGACACTTGACTATCCACAGTCAAAGATGCGAACAACCCGATCCGCCAAAAGTTTCTTCAACTCTTTGGTAGATAAGAAACTCGAGTCTTCGTCTTCCTCAAGAGAAGGAAACCTTACCAACTTATGATAGCAATCAATATGAACCCGATTGAATTGCAACCAATTCATTCCCAGAACCACATCTAAACCCTCCAACGGCAAACACACCAAATCCATCTCAAAGTCTTTACCATAAATGGTCAAAGGACAACTTAGACAAACCAAAGAAGTAGTTACTGACCCCATTGCTGGAGTATCAATAACCATCTCACCACCCATCGAAGACAACGCAAGATTCAAACGCTTCGCGCACTCAGACGAAATAAATGAATGAGTTGCTCCAGTATCAATAATAGCAACTAAATGAGTACTATTAATAAAACAAGTACCTCTTATCAGACGATCTGCATTTGAAGTCTGAGTCCCCGCCAATGCAAACACCTTCCCACTAGCTGGAGCTTGCTTCGGTTTCTGACACTTTGTACTAATATGACCAGGTTCACCACAATTGAAACACTTCACCACATTTTTCCTTTTACAATCAGCTACAACATGTCCGACACCTCCACAATTAGTACACTTCCTCATATCTTTCCTGCACTCAAACTGACGATGCCCCAACTCACCACATTTATAACACCTCAAAGTACCAGACATACCTCCACCATTTGACCTTCGATCAAAAGTACCCCTTTGTTTACCCTTATCAGCTAGTGTCACATACGGACCACTACGGAACTGTTGCTTCCCTTTTCTGTCACTCACACTCTTATAGTGAGTAGAACGAGCCTTACTATCCTCTTCATAAATCCTACAACATTCCACCAAATCAGAAAACCTTCTTATCCTTTGATAACTGATTGCTTGCTTAATCTCAGGACGCAATCCGCTCTCATACTTCACACACTTAGAAAATTCTGCAGTCGCTTCAGCATAATGAGGATAAAACTGCATAAGCTCCATAAACTTAGCAGTATAATCAACAACAAACATATTACCTTGTTTCAATTCCAAGAACTCAATTTCCTTCTTTCCTCTTACATCTTCAGGAAAATACTTCCTCAGAAACTCCCGGCTAAACAATTCCCAAGTAACTTCTTCATCCCCAGATTCCAACACCTGACGAGTACTAACCCACCAATCATCAGCTTCCTCCTGCAACATGTGAGTACCCAGTCTCACCTTACTGTCCTCCGCACAATCCATAACTCGAAAAATCCTTTCAATCTCTTTCAACCAATTCTGTGCACCATCAGGATCATGTCTCCCTTTGAAGATAGGCGGTTTGTTCTTCCTGAACTCATCATTACCAGCAGCATTAGGTGCACCCTGCACAGCCCGAGCCATAGCTTGCATAGCAGCAGCCAAAGCAGCGTCATTCCTACCAGCCATATTCTGTTCATTTCCAATAACAGCAACTATGGTTAAACAAACAGCTCATCCAAACACCAAGACCGACAAGGACTGACACCAACTGACACAGACTGGCTCTGATACCACTTAATGTAACACCCTCAATCTATACCCCCAATTAAATAAAGCGACAAAAGAAAATTCAAAATTTCATCAGAGTATATTTAAAACATGCACGGCATAGACCGAGGGGTCACATCAATTTGAAACAAACATACAACACCTGCTCATAAAGATATGCAACACTCCGCAGGTAGCAAATAAACAGAGGAACTTAATTACTACTACCCACCATTCAGCTACAGAATAAAAGTGGAAAATCTGTATTGAATATCTCATATATATATATATATATATATATATATATATATATATATATATCACATAAAAAGTTTGTCATCCATCAAGTCATACATGCACAAGCCAAAAGATATATACACATATACACATCAAACTACAAAACGATCCCCCCTGACTACCCGGTGCCACATATCAGAGCCGACCAACAAAAGAATGAAGTCCTAAGCTTCACAAAAAGACCTCCAGCAACTCAAATCCGCAATGCCTCATAGAGCATTATAAAATAGCAGAAGGGTGAGAAAAACAATCATAATACAGTTGCATATAATTATATATTAACACAGAAACACAGAAGTCAAATATTCTCACCACAAATGCACCACAATCAAATACAACACAACACAGTACAATTATCCGGTATCCATCACCAATGCACATCAATCATACACAATGCACTCATCATCAACACAATTATACATATTCCATCTCATCAATCACATTCACAATTCCATACACAATTACTCCATGATTTATGCAAATGCACAGAGACCGACACAACGACTCTATGCAATGCACATGCGGTACCGTCTTCCAATGTTTCTCATCACTAGTTCACTTAGGAACTCTGCTGGAATCATCGCTCGTTACATCACTGTAACTCCCCGTCGGGCATACGATGTTCCCCGTCGCTTACACCCCACATGGGCACACGACGTTTATGGATCGCTCACACCCCACACGGGCACACGACCCGATCGCTCACACCCCACATGGGCACACGATCGTCTATAACCATCGCTTTCGGTCCTCTTATTTTTAAGGCGAATCATACCAGTAATTTTTAAGGCTCACGATGTTATAGCAGATTCCCTCTGGAATCAATCCGTCACTCAGGACGTCACAAGAATGCATATCATGATGCTTGGCATACAATGACTCGTGACATTAAAAAATGCACACACATACACATCCACAATCATGCATATATCATCAATTACCACACATTGTATTTTCTTGCCCTAAGGCCACCAATCATCATTACAATATGTATTTCATGCAATTTCATCACACAACAGTACACAGGTCATACAATATCCACACCAACAGCATATTGCGTATACACATCAAGTTCACACAATTAAAATGACAAAAGTCGACAAAACAACATATTTTCTAATTCCCGACATAATTTAATCGGCTAATAATCTCAAAATTATTGTAATAAGAAAGTACGGTTCAATAGCTACTCAACGATACCAAGAATGTTAAAAACGGATAAACGAAACACAAGTTACGGACTAAACCAGAAAAGACATCGCGGAAAAACCCCATTTTGTAATTTTCCTGACCATAGGCGTATTGCCATGAGCCATACGCGTATGCCCTGATTCCTCACCCATTACATACGCGTATTGCCCAAGGTCATACGCGTATGGGCAGAGACCCATTTTTCCCAAAATTCCCATTAAAAGTCCAATACGCGTAGTGCCTTACATCATGCGCGTATTGCCCTAAACGTTACGCGTACCATACGCAAATGGACAGATGGCCGAGAAAATGAAGCTTCCATACGCGTATTGCCCAGTTTTCTTCAATGCCATACGCGTATTGCCTTGACCAATACGCGTATTGCCTTGAGTGATACGCGTATGGGCAGTAGAAAATCCAGAAAATTCTGCAGAACTTTGATCTGCGTTTTTCCAACCAAAATCAACCCATTTTCACCTATACACCAGAAAAATTACCAATACAAGACCTAACAACATGTATCAACAATAATGGACCTGAAAACATAATTTCCGACACAATTTAATCAATTTCCAATCAATTTTTACATAATGTGGTTTTTACTATATATTTCTATTTCAATCCAATAACAACAAAAAACATACATACATAATCATACACAAGCATATAATAATCGAGTTTCGCACCCTTACCCGATTTAATCGTGTTTAGAAAAGTCGGGAGATTGATTTCTTGAATTTCAAGTTTTCTCTCTTTTTCTTCTCTTCTTCTCTTTTCTTTCCCTTTTCCTTCTTCTCTTTTTCTTTCTCTCTATTTTTCTCTCTTTCTATTTTCTATTTTCTAACTTAAGGAAAAATAAGATGAAATGACCAAAATACCCCTACACTCAAATATCTCGCAAACGTTCCCAAAACCCGATAAAATATCACAACATTGAAAAATAACATATTTCCAAATAAAAGTCGAAAATAAAATAAAATAATAATAAAATAATCAAAATGACTCGATTAAATAAAAACTGACAAAACTGGGGCGTTACAGAGGTGGTGGTTGCGCCATGATTGGTGTGAATGGTGGTGGTGGTGTTGTAGTAGAACTTCCTTCTTGTTCTTGTCTTTGTCTTGCAAGTTGCCTTCTCCGTCTAGTTCTGCTATTGAGTCTACGAGCGGTTCTTTCAATCTCAGATCGAAAAGAAGTTGGTCTGCCGGTAGTTGCCCTCGCATAAACAAAGTCTGCACCCTAAACAAAACAAATCAACAAGCACAAGAAAAATTTGTAACAAGTCTAAAATTTCACAACTATTGCAATGCTTGCAATATCAATCTACACTCCCCGGCAACGGCGCCAATTTGTTGAAATACAAATAGAGTTCGGGTTTTTTGTTATCGTTCCACATAGATTGTTCGAGATATTACCGTCGTTCTACAGTTGTTAATTTCTTAAAATTAAAGTAACAAGGGGTTTTGGTTGTTTTAAGTCTAAACACTTGCATTCAAATTTAAGTAAGCGGTAAAGAAATTTGTTTTAACGGTTTATAAAAAGCATGTCAAGATTAGGGTTTGACAAACCATTTTGCACTGATAGAATCGACAAAGCGAATGAACTCATTTAGACGGTAAATGTAATCACATATCCTCCCAATATGTTTATCTCTAACACATATTGTGAGTTTTACCATTTTGATCCTTTGATGATCTCTCACTCAAACTATCAAAATGACAACACTCTAGTTCAATATTTATGAACATCAACACACATTACTATCTCTAGCCAATGGACATTGATGGATGAAAAACCTAGGTAAAGAGTAGGAACACATTTCTCAATCATGAACCAACACAACGAATAAACCATATAAACAAAGTTTTTCATCATACATTCATCATCCAAGAGTTCACAAGCTATATCAATACCTATACATACAAAAGACAGGTTTATCTACCATCTAACCTTGACACAAAAGAGAAATTAGCTACACATCTTCATGGTAGCTTGAGCAACAAGTAATGGACAAAGTTTTTGGAGCATCAATCTTCAAGAATCAAGGATTGAAGCATAAAAACTAAGAAAGCAAGAAAATGGGTTTCTATGGAGTGTTCTTTCCAAAAATATCTAAGTTACAAAGTGAAAAGATGAAAAGTAGTAGGTGTCCTTTCAAAATGACAGAAAAATAAGCCTAAATAGAAGTTCAGCCCAGAAAGGAGTGCTGGGCGGTGAGAAATTCTGCTGGGCGAAATCCACTTAACAGCCCACATGACAGCAACAGTGCCAAAAGTGGCACAGATATTTTCCAAAAAGCGCCGGGCGAAAGAATGAGAGCGCCGGGCGAAGCCAATTTTGCTCGGCGAAATCAAGAGGCGAAGCAGTGTCACAATTCTGGAACTTGGCTGGAAAATTGGAGGAAACAAGGATGAGGCATCGCCTGTGAAGCGCCGGGCAAAACTTAAAAAGTGTCGGGCGAAACCATAATTGTGCCGGGCGAAATTCAGAAGGCGCAGCAATGCATAATTCTGGAACTTTGAAATAGAAAAAGTGGGGTGCCCAACCGCCTCTGCTGCGCCGGGCGGTCAAGAGGCCTCAGAAACAATACTTAAAATTTCACAATTTCCAAATCAGGTCGAAACGATTAGCGATCAAAATACCAGAATTTCTGCAAAAAGTAACATACACATCAAAGCACCTCATTTTCACAAAAATGCAAGACTTGCTTAAATAATAAGTCGTTTCCCGATTAAAGCAATTAAAAGAGCTTAAAAGGTGTCAAAATAAACTATGAAAATAAACACATTTTCACACCTAACACATAGCAAGTCAAAACCTTGCAACCCAACTCTGATAAGCTTCCGCATTGCAAGTCTGATTCAAGTATCGCTAATTCAGATTCTCCGTGTCGCTTATGCTTCATGCATCGCACAATATGAAAGACGCTCCAGAATCTCTCAACGCAACTCTGATATTCTCTTAGCACGTTAACGATAAGACAAAAAAATGTTATTAAGAGTTAAAACACAATTCAAACCCCCCATTTTCTTGTGTCTTTCTCACACTTTTAATATCATGTTGTAATCAGATGAACCCTAAAAAATGAAATAACTATATGAAATCCCATACATGCAAGATAAATGGTAATTAATTGAGGGTTAATGATCTATGAACACCCAGAAACATGTTGGTAACTTGAAAACATATTTATGATGCATGATTCATAGAGTTCAGTTTTGAGGAAGCTTACCTTGCAAGTGAGAATCGAGTTCTGCAATGTAGGTGTTACAGATGCAAGATGATGATCTGGATAACTTCCTTGACCCCCAAGGATGGTTTTCTAATGATTAGAATGGGTTAAAACCTTTTGGATCACTTGGCTCGACTCAATATGCATCCTTGAGGAAAATTTGAGCAAAAGGACAATGACTTGGTGATTCTGATGTTACAGAAGTGTTTTGAGGTTATGGATCACTTCTATGATGCTTATGTGAAGTGTTTGGATGCTTGGTTTGAGTGGAATTGGACTGGTTTGAGAATTCCATGTTTTCACTCTTTGAGAACTTTGAATTTTGCAAGAAGAAGGATTTGTGAGAAAATAAGCATTGTAGTTGTTTTGGTGTGTTTTGAAACATCAGAATTGAGCTCTATTTATAGGTGAATAAGTTTGCCTTGGAGGAATAGGGTTGGCTTGAAGGATAAGAGCTTGGTTCAATGGTTTTGGATTGGTGTCATTACTTCTCAAGCAAGGTACAATAACTCTCTCAAGTGGCATATCTAACTTTTGACCAATTCCACATTCCTCAGATTTTTTTATTGTTGTTTATGTGAGCATCTTGAATGAGGAGTGTGGAATCTTTGAATGTGCACTATTGCACATAAATGCCATTTGAATTCAAGGCATCCATGACAAAACTTCATCATTTTTATGAGATTCTTTCTTGGTTCTTTGGCACTATCTTGCAGGTTTTTGATGAGGCATTCTCATCCATGTTGAAATGGTATGATTATGATCATTGAAATTTGGCTCAAAAATCGTGTGGTACAATAAATGACAAAACTGATTTTGCAAAATAGTTTGTAGTAAGGCATGTTGATCACTTCATATCTCTTTGCTCAAATGTAGTTTGATGATGCTCTTGTAATCTTTGGAAAGCTTTCACATCATACTTCAACTTTGATGTTTGCATTTGGTCTTGGATCATTGTGGGTCATGGAGAAAAATGACCTGAAAGTTGGCTAAAACACAAACAAATTCTGTCTCAAAATTTCACTAAGTGTCAAAGTGGAAATCCCATGAAACCCCAATTTTATGGCTTTATAACTCAAAATCCATGCATCTTTTGTCTATGGACCAGTAGGACACTTTTGTAGTATGTAATGAGAGCTTTCATTTGAGCTTTAGATGGAAGAAAATGGTTGCTTGGATCATAAGTTATGGCCTTGCAAAGTTGGGTAAAAATCATTTTTTCCATAACTTGGTGAAATTTTAAGTTTATTAAGATTACCCCTTTTGCAAGTAACCTCACTTTTCTTGATTTTTATTAATGGATGATGATCCAAATCATAAGTTAACATTGTTTTTGACTTGAAGAAGCCATATTTGTCAAAAAATCCCAAAAGTCAAACATGGTTTGGATCACAGTTGACTTTTTATCAGATGAATTTCAAACTTTATGATCCTTTATGAAATCAAGTCCTTGGGCTAAATTAAACCTAATGGATGGATTCCATAGGTGTTTTAGAGTATCTTGAGTCATGTCCCAAAGTTTAAGATCATGTCTTGGTCAAAAGTCAAAGGTATGGTTGACTTTTTCTCAGAAACCCTAGTTTGTGGTCCAAATGAATTTGAATCTTTATATTGCTCATGAATCAAGTTCTTTGTATCAATTTAAACTTTTGATAGGATCAATATAAGATATTTGAGGTATTCAAAACATTTCTTGAGGTCTTGGCTCATGCCTTGCTCCAAAAGTCAACTTAGGGGTGAATTAGGTCAAGAAACCCTAATTCCTGATTTTTTATGAATGCATCCCCTGAGGCTATTTTGAACTCGTGATTGGATCCATGAGGTCCCTTTGAGCTTCTTGAATTATGTTTTGGAGTATTGGCTCATGCCTAGATGAAAATTTCTCTCTGGAGACTGTGGTCGACCAAAACCCTAATTTAGTGACAATGGTGATCTTGAGGCTTTATCAACTTGAGATGTTGCATTCCTATGCTTGATTCTTGATGTGGGAGACCTCTTGATCTTTCATGGATGTTTTATAGGTATGACAAGTTGAAGATCATGTCATTTCTTGATTGATCCTTTGCCTGAGTGCTCTGAGAGGGCTCAAAACCCTAATTCTTGATTGAGGTGAATGCTCAACAATCTTTAAGAGGATTGATGAGGCAAGAAGGTACATCCATATTATGGTGATGATTTGCATAATGGTGTGAAAACCTTGTGGTCAAAATTTAGGGTATGACAGGGGCCTATAGCACCCCAAAATTTGCCCTCCTTACTTCAGTACTAACTGGCTTATGTTTCACTTCATTTTTGCATTATCATGTGTGCATATCATTGGTTCTTAGCATGGGGTCAAGGTGCCTGAGGAAGTTCAAGAGGAGAAGATGTTCTTCAAGCAAGAATCCTTATATTGTCCAAGAGAGCTCAAGTGGATCACTCTCTCCTAACCAGTGTAGAGATTAGGGTTTTGAGATTCTTGGGTTTATTGCTCCAATGGGCAAGCTTCTTGGGTTTTTATCATCACCAAATGCCATATATTATCTTTGTTGGAGAGGATACACATCATATTCAGAGGAATTTGGATTTGGAGACTGTGTTATTTCCTCCTAGACTGAGGGTACCAAAATTAGGGTTTGCTATAAAGTCAGTTTATTCCTGATTTTTTGGGCAAGACTTGATTCCATGGTATTCCTTGGGTCCCTAAGTACCTAGGAATGGAATATTGTCCATCAGTTTGGTTCATGAGAAGTTCAATTGGCCAATGGATTGAGAATCAGGAGAATTGGGGAAAAGTCAACAGTGAGAGGGGAAGTCAATTGTGAAATTTTGAGGTTCTCTTCAAGGTTTTCAAGGTCTCGCATCCTCACATGGTCTTCAAGGGTCAAGTTTCATACCATTTATCAAGAATCAAGGGTTGACACAAAAGTTACTAAATATGGAAATGACCTATAATTTCAAAGTTTCCATTTTGGGCAAGTTCTTACACTACTTTCAACTTGACTTTTCATCATCAAAGAAGCTTCAAATGAATTTTCCTCAAACATGAAAGTTGAAGATATTTTTCTACCCTTTCCAACAAGTACTATATGGTCTCCATATCATTTGTGAAACTCAAGTTATGATCAAAAGAAGGCAAGGTGGTTTTTAGGGTTTCTTCATGGTTCCATTTTCATAACTTTTGCATTTTGGGACATAGTGACCTATATTTGATTCCATTGCTTCATGACACATTCTAACATCAAAGTACATTCCATAAGGACTAGTTTTGGCCTTTGAATCTAGTGGATCCATGGTTTATTCATCACTTATTTTCCATTATGCAAAATTGCAATATCATTGAAAACTCATGAACCAAGACATCTCAAGGCCCAAATCCAATTCAGGTGTGATTAGCAATTGTTAAATAAGTGATCCATCATCAAGGGCTTGGGTGTACATGCATGGAGGAGGGTGTATTTCACATAATGTAAATTTCCAAAATCACCCAAAACTCTTTAAGTGAGGAATTAACAAGGCCCAAGTGATTATCAGTGGATTAACCCTAAGTATTTAAGCTAACTCATGCACTGGTTAGAGAAAAAACGCGTGATTTTGAGGAGAACAGAAACTTCCAACCCTAATCCTTCTCTCATTCGAATCTCACAATCCACAAAGGCTTTGGGCGAAATTCTTTCACAGCCTTCATCCTTGGAATCCATAGAGCACAAACCACCCATCGTTGGAAGCTAAAAGCAAGGATACGGATTGCTTGATCTCAGGTTAGTGATAATTTGCATGCTCTTAAAACTCCTCTTTTTGATGCGCATAATGATGTGTGACATTCACTGATAATTCTGGTATGGTTTGTTTTGAGTTTGGACGCATGGTTTGTTTGTATGATGAGTTTTAAGTTTTGGAACCACAACTTGTTTCGTTCGAATCTCTTGGTGTGTTGGTTATTTGTGACTGTTAATAACATATTATTGATCCTCATGGAATTCTGGTCAGAATAGTGTATTCGTTTGCGTATTCTGGTGAATTTTTTGTTGCAAGTGACCGGAGAGGGTGGCCGGAACCCTAGCTCCGGTGGCTGGTTCAGTTTCCGGCCGGTGAAGGTGTTGGAGGAAGAAGATGATCTCCCAGCCGACGATGGCTTTGATCGTGTGGCCCATATGTTGCCACATCGTTTAATTTTTTTGTTTTTATTTTTGGTTTGTGTGCGTGTCATCCTATGGTAATTATCGTGCATCTCAATATAAATCACACATCATGCTTTTGTTTGACTTAATCCTGAACGTTGATTGAATCATGTGGCTAGATGTATGCCAACACATTAATGATACGGTGTGCCTTATCACGTGCCCTTTTTTAATTTTCTGAATACTCTTGTGTGTGAATGCGCATCATTATTAAGATAGACGTGTGGATCTCTACCACTCATCATGATTACTTTTTGTTTATTTGACTGAATGCCATGCGTCAGATTGATCTAAAGGTGATTATGGAGTCAACGTAGTGGATTGGGTTCACGTGTTATCTTTTTTTGTTTTTCTGATGGGTAAGTGTTTGGGCTTTCTATTTACGCCCCTTCCTTTAAGCCCATTTCAATTGCCAACGTGTCTGGACTGCTACTCACACCCCCCATGTTTATTTCAAGTTATTTATTTCATTTAATTGCATTGTTCCATATTTATAGTTTTATAAAATTTTCCCAAATTTTATTTTTTATTTTTATTTTAATTTTAGCATCTGAAATAATTATTTGTTTATTTTCTTTTGAATTTATTCCATACATGCATACTCTAACTTGTTTATTTTATCTCTCATTATCCATGAAACATTTTGAGTCCATTCTTTTTGCATTGTTTCACCAACACATTGAATTGCATTAAAATATTTTTCTCTCATTTTTAAAATCATTTCATATTGCATTTTAGTCCTTTTCATTTGCATATTGAACCATGTTTCTCATTTGAATTTGCATAATTGTTTGAGTGACCTATCTGGGGAGTTTTGGCATGAGCTTTTGATATGTTGTTTGCCACTGGTTGAGGTGTGTTAATTTTTAATTTGGTAATTTTAGAAGATGTTTTGCTAATTATTTGATTGCTTTTTGTTTGAGGTCTTCTTGTATGCACATCTTTGATCATGTCTGATTACTTGTTTAAGAAGACACTTGTGCCATCATTTGGGTTTGCTTCTTTGACTTCATAATTCATGCTTAGGTCATCCACATTCTGCCTTGGTTGAGTTTCATTTGGTTTATAACCATTTCTCTTTTGTTTGTGATTTGTTTGAGTTTCATGTGTCTTAATGTCACTTATATCTGTTTGTACTAACCTTTTATGCAGAGGCTGAGGTAAGTTATTTAAGGGTGTGGATAGTTATCCATGTCCACTCTCACTCCTTCTTTCTCTCATCTTTTCTTTTCTTTAGGCTTAGGTTGTCGTCAAACCTCCCCTTAGGGCCATCTTTGCATGATAACATTAGGATAGGATCCCCTTAGTGTTTTTCTTTTCTCTTGAGTCCCTCTTCTCATCTCAAAACATCTCTAAGATACTTAATAAGGTCAACTTACCTTGCACACAAGCCTTAAACATAGGAAATGAAGATAGAGGGGTCCCCCTTCTCTCTTCTAGAGTGTTGAGCATACGTCCTATTGGGGACGACCATGCGACGCATTCGTTCCCGTGTCATAGACTTTGGTTCAAGTTGAGTTATGAACTAACTCAAGTCACTTCTGTCCTAAAAAATACAAACAAACTTCAAACCTTTTTATCCTGCAGGATTGTCAAACTAAAGGTTATTTTCAAAAAGGGCACGTTACTTTCCGTCTGAGTCGCAAACAGGCATCGACCCTAACTGCCGGACGCGAACTTAACGTCGCTCATAAAAAACACAAATAGAACTTGGTCCAAACTACGTTGACTCTGAATTCCCCATTGCACAAAGGGGGTACGTAGGCCTAGGACGTCGACGTCCTACCGAGTCTGTCTTTGTTTTCCCCTCCCCCGTTTTTGTGTAGCCATAGATGTTAGGATAACTCACCCTTACATTAGACAACAAGCGTGGATCCCATCGAGTACGATGGACGCGTGGGGTGCTAACACCTTCCCCTCGCGTAACCGACTCCTGAACCCAGGCTATGGTTACGATGACCATTCCTTTCCTTCTTCCTCAGGTTTATACGGTGTTCCCTTTCCCTCTCTTGGGATAAATTTACACGGCTGGCGATTCTGTGTTCCGTACCACTCTCGCGTTTGTACCTGGATGAAAATCCTGGGAGTGGCAGTGCCCCTATTTAATCTTCTTGGACATGAAGGTGTGAATGGCGAAGATATTCGGACGTTCACGGTAAAAGAGGATTAAATATCAGAATACCCAAAATTTTGACTGTGGAAGGCTGGTAGCTGTTTTTGCTCATCCATCTTCTTTTACTAAGTAACTTCACTTAGAAAAAGGTATAACTTCCCCTCGATCCTGGTTTTCAGCCATGGAACTGGTCTTAGTTTCTTTTGAAATAAGCCTTCCCTCGATCCTGGTCTTCTGCCATGGAACTGGTATAAGTTTCTTTTGAAGTAATCTCCCTTCGATCCTGGTCTTCTGCCATGGAACTGGTCTCAGTTTATTTTGAAATAAACTTCCCCTTGATCCTGGTCTTCTACCATGGAACTGGTCTCAGTTTCTTCTTGTTGAGTTCTTTTCTTAACAAGGAATGTTATCTGTGATGGTTTTTTTATCAAACTTCTCGCCGAGATTTCTGGGGAGATGCCATTTGATAGAAAAATATTTGATGTCAGACTTGCTGGAGATAACCATTGGTCTAAACTGCAGAGGTATGTAAACTTCTCTGTTTGGAGACGCCATTTGCTGGATAAATTACATCATACTTCCCTTCGAGGTTTTTTCGAAGAGACGTTATGTGATGTAATTCAATTTTGAGGTGCTGATGACCTCTTTGAAAGTAGGACAAACTTCTCGGGGAGAGATTGCCATTTGTCGACTTTATTTGGGAAATCTACAAGGGCAAAGACATAATTCTTTGTTTGTCGATCGGTAGTGTTTCTTGGAGGGTGTGATGTCCATGTTGCCAAGAGTCTTTTGTTGAAAGGCTTTCGTTGGGGATTTTCTTTAATCCGAGAAAGCAAAATATTATCTTCAATGGTGAAGAGTGAAGTTCAAAAGGTGTATAACCAAATGGCTTCTTATCTTTCAGAGGTTCAAGTTATCAAGGTGGTCGAAGACCGACTTCAATCCAAGAATAAACTGGAGAGAGATTGTCTAATCAAGACATTTCCCGATGAGTGAAAGAACTCAAACTGGGGTTTTATCCTATCTAAGTGTGGAAAGGAAACTAAAGAAAAGTCTTCCACGAGGATCAAGCTCAGTGGGGATTTAGAAAAAGGTACATCATTTCTGCCTAAGGTTGACTTTTCTAATGGAGAGAGGGCATTTACTTGGGGAATAAACACCACCAAAGTGAATGACACAACTTATGCATTATGAATATGAACTTGAAAATAAATCAAATATGCATGATGTATGTATGAATGAATGTTTATGCTGACAAAACAGACACGACATACAAACTAGTGATGAACACAATTGGATACTTGGCCACTGTGGGGGATAAAAAGTATCACTGGTTTGTCGAGGGAACAAAGCCCTGTTGCTGAACTTTATCTACTCTTGGTAGTAACAAGATGCGACTCCTGGGGAGTGAAAACTTTTACTGGTATTTTTTTACGGTAGCAGCTTGTCGGAGGAAGGAAATCTTGTTCCTTTCTTTTTATTCCTGGGAATAGAAACCCTACTGGGGACGACAGATGGGATGTTTCGTCTGAATTACTTGATCTTATATTCGGGATATACTGATCACAAGGAATATTTTGATTCTACATTTTTAAGTTTGGTCGCTTTCGGAGAAGCTGTTGATGTTCCTTCTTGTGTTCAATAATCAAAAGGAAATTTCCATCTTTATTTTAAAAGCAGAAGTAAATTTGAAAACAAAAGTAAATTTGTTTTTTGTGTTTCAAGAATGTTAATCAAATAAACATATCATTTCGCAAAGCAGAATGAATGAGAATTGCAAACAAAAAGCACTAGGGCTCAAATTTTTATTGATAGAATGGTAATCAGTAAAACACATGATCCCATGGAGCATTACAAAGTTTAGAAAATGGTAATTTAGAGGGAAAGGGGCTACATTGAAACATAACGACCGCTATCATTCTACCGACTTTAAATTCTGGATATTTTTGAGCTTCTGTTGAAAGTGACTTTGATTGAGGATTTCTCGACAGACGACGTCGCCGCTAGGGAGCCAATCTTGTCAGATGCAGTTACTTGCCATGAATCCCTAACTTTTGCCTAGATCGCCCTTTCGGTTTTTTAATCCATTGGGATGAACATTTCTTATGCCTCTCGTTTTTGCTTGGACCGCCCTTTCGGGTTTTCAATCCAACGAGACGTTTTTTTAGGCAAAGTATTTCTTGACTACATCAACATTTGTGGGGTAGTGAAACTCTTCTCCATCCATACTTGCGAGTCTTAAGGCACCGCCTGAAAAGGCTTTCTTAACAACATAGGGGCCATCGTAATTTCGAGTCCACTTGCCCCTGGAATCAGTGAGAAATGATTGTATCTTCTTGAGCACGAGGTCTCCTTCTCTGAAGACACGGGGTCGGACTTTTTTGTCGAAAGCTTTCTTCATCCTTTGTTGATATTGTAACACCCCAAATTTCGTAAGAATATTTATTTAATTTATTTAAATATTATATTCGTGGTTTTCTGTGAATTTTGGTGTTCCGTGTCGATGTCGGTGTTTTTATGAAGTTTTGGTTATTTAATTAAATGATAGTATATATTATGGAATATAATGTATTATTATTTATTTTAAATAATGTTATAGGAATTAAGGGTAACATGGACATTTGAGGAGGATTAGGGAGGGCATTATGGAGAAAGCCCAATTTGGAGGCCCAAGGATTAGGTTGAATATTTAAGGAGGATTTTGAGAATATGGTTCACTTTCGGTTAACCGTGAAAAGAAGGATAGAAGGGAGAGCTCTGAGGAAAGAGGGAAAAGGCGAGGAATTCGTGAAGGTTTCCAAAGGCTCAAAAGAGAACGCATTGGATCGACAATCTAAGGTATGGGGAGTATTACCTTTCATTGTTTTCATTATAGGATTCGATGTAATTGAAGTGGATTTTGTGGATTTTGGGGTTTTTGAAGGGTTTATGAGTTGTTGATGATTTAGAGGTATTTTGAGGACTGATGAATGGATTATTAAGGGTTGAATTAATTCGGGTAAAAATGAGCCTTCGTGGCAAAACCCTTTTTGATGATATGTGGGATTTTGTGTGAGAAAGGGATTTATGGGGTTTATAGGAAGTTTGAGAGTTTTGATGGTTTAGGAGATTTAAGGTTTCCCCGAGGTGTCCTAATCGACCTAATAGACGTAGGTTTTATGTCGTTGATCTCCGTGATGCATTAGAACTGTTATAGGGATATTTTTGGGTCATTTGGAGCTGTAATCGCAAGTACCTTTGAGGCTGTGGAACCATTGGTGCGTAGCAGTGATTGCTGTAATCGCAGGTTAGCTAAGCGAACCATCGCTTCGCTAGGTGAATGCTCGCCAAAGTTCACAAAGCGGACAGCGCAGCGAATGCGCGATAACTTGAGTGTAGGTATTGAGATGATTTTGGAGTGGAAGTGGGGATTCGCTGGAAGTCTCGCTAAGCGAGTGAATCAGCGAGTATGACAGAGGGTGTTTTGGTATGGTGTCTGTGGGATTCGCTGGCCGCTTCGCCAAGCGAATGTTTTAGCAAACAGGTTCGCCTAGCGAATCCTGGAGCGAACGTCTGTTGTTCGTAAAATTTCGTTTCTGTTGCTGTGTTGTTCTGGTGTTTGATGTTGTGATATTTATAATGATTTACCATGATGTTCTTGATGGTATTGAGGTGCTGATTTGTGATGTTTTGATGAATATATGATGACATGATTCATATGAGAATTGATGAATGATGATGCACATTATGATGTTTAATTGATGATGACGATTAGTGATGTTGTGTATCATACATTCATATGTATACTCTGTGACGATGCTTCATTCCCATTGTATGGATATGAGGTAATTATGACGTGCTTCGGTTCTAATTGCGGGATCGATCCTATTGACGGGGATCTTTTGAGGGCTGATGGCCTAGTGTCCATCGATTATGATGATTGGTACCACATGCATGAGTCTTGTTGTGCATTTGCATTTAATTGGCATTGTTGTATTTTAGGATGTTGTTAGTGATTTTGATGTTTCCTTGTGATGACCCTGAAGATGTTGTATATGAAGATAATGCCATTTTATGTATATCTTGTTTTATAATGATTATTATGAATTGTGATTACTCACCCTGCCTGTTTGAATGTTGCCTCCACGTGGGTATCGTGCAAGTGATCAGGTTTAGCTGTGGATGCTTTCGAGGACCTTGAAGTTTATTTGCTTTTGGTCGATTTAGAGGGTCTTGGTCTGATAGTGTAACATTGGGTTGGGGTCCTTTGAGTCGAACTATGTTGTTTGCTTATTTTTGCTGTCATTTGATGATATGGTTTTATATTTTGAAAACCTTTTTGGATTATTACGATGTTGGTTGAAAACCTTTTAATTGAGAATTTTGAGTCCCGCTGCCATGTGAAGGCTTTTGAGTTATTTTGAGGAAAACCCTTTTGTTTACAGGGCAAGTGTATTATTTGATTTAAATGAGAAATGTGCACCCTTGAGGCGATTTTGATACTTTACTCTGAGATTTGAGTTGTTTCTGCTGCAACATTTGTGGGGGTAGAAAAGAGTGTTACATAAGTTGTATCAGAGTAGGTCGGTCCCTCCGGCCAAGTTTTTACGTGATGTCAGTCCCCTGTCAGTCGACGAGTGTGTGTACACTGTCGATGTTTTAGTTCTTCTAACCTTGTTGGTGGTGTGCAGGATGGCTGGAAGAAATGATCGCGCTATTGCTGATGCTTTGGAATTAGTTGCTAATGTGGTGGCGCAACTCAATCCAAATGGTGGAGCACCTGATGAGTTTTGTGCTTTGGGAAAGTTTCAAAGGAACAATCCACCGACTTTTATGGGTACGCATGATCCAGCAAGTGCACACAAGTGGCCGAAGGCGATTGAGAAGATCTTTCGAGTGATGGGGTGTTCTGATGAGCAACAGGTTCAGTTTAGAACGCATATTCTGGAAGAGGAAGCTAAGGATTGGTGGGAAATACCCGTCAGAGACTCACTGATGTTGGCTCTGTGATAACCTGGGCTGTGTTTAAGCAGGAGTTTCTGGGGAAGTATTTTCCAGAGGATGCTCGTGGCAAGAGAGAAGTGGAATTCCTTGAGCTGAAGCAAGGAGATATGGCTGTGGCAGAGTATGCCGCAAAGTTTGAGGCTTTGGTGAAGTTCTGTCCGCACTACAATCATGTTGATGCTGAGATGTCTAAATGTCTCATGTTCAAGAATGGGTTGAGACTAGAGATTAAGCAGGGTATTAGTTATTAGCAGATCCGCAGGTATGTTGAGTTGGTTGACAAGAGCAGAATCTACGATGAGGATAGCCGAGCTCGATCTGCTCACTATAAGCAGTTGAGTGAGAAGAAATGGCAGTATAGGGGGAAGCCTTATATAACTTCAGCTGACAAAGGGAAGCAGAAGGCTTCAGATGGGAAAAAGGCTAGTGGGGGAGCAGCTCCCGCTTCTGGAAAGTGTCATAAGTGTGGCGAGCAAGTTCACCGTGCTGATGTGTGCTCCAATAATGTGCTGAGGTGCTATAGATGCGGTAAGAAGGGTCATCGAGCTACTGATTGCAAAGATGAGGGTCCGACTTGTTTCAATTGTGGTGAGAAAGGTCATATTAGTACTCAATGTCAGAAGCCGAAGAAGACTGCGACTGCTGCTCAGACCAGTGGCAGAGTGTTTTCTTTGAGTGGTGCAGAGGTGCCAGAGAAGGACAACCTGATTCGAGGTACTTGTTTTATTAATAATATCGAGTTGGTTGCTATTATTGACACTGGTGCTACTCATTCTTTTATCTCGCTTGAATGTGCTAATAGATTGAGTTTGAAGTTGTCTGATATGAATAGTAAAATGGTAATTGAAACTCCAGCTAATGGTTCTGTTACTACTATTCTTGTGTGTTTGAGATGTCCCTTGATGATTTTTTAGAAGAATTTTATGATGGATTTGGTGTGTCTACCCTTGCATCAAATTGACGTGATTTTTGGAATGAACTGGTTGGAGTTCAACCGGGTTCATATCAATTGCTATAACAAGACTGTGGAGTTTCCTGAGATTGATGATAGTTGGGAGTTTATGTTCTTGTATGCAAAGCAAGTAGACGAACTAATGGAAGACGAAGCCTTGGTGTTTGCAATGTTTGCATCGTTGCAAATTGATCGTGAAGCTGCGAGTGTAGAGTTGCCTGTTGTCTATGAATTTTCATATGTGTTTCTAGATGACATCAGTGATTTGCCTCCAGAGCGTGAAGTAGAGTTTGCAGTGGACTTAGTACCAGGAACGAGTCCAATGTCAATGGCTCCTTATCGGATGTCAGCTTCTGAGTTAAGTGAGTTGAAGAAGCAACTGGAAGAGTTGCTTGAGAAGAGGTTTGTTCGACCAAGTGTTTCCCCGTGGGGTGCTCCTGTGCTGTTAGTGAAGAAGAAAGATGTAAGTATGAGTTTGTGTGTCGATTATCGGCAGTTGAATAAAGTGACTATCAAGAATAAGTATCCACTTCTGAGAATCGACGATTTGATGGACTAGTTAGTAGGGGCTTGTGTGTTTAGTAAGATTGATTTGAGGTCGGGTTATCATCAGATTCGTGTTAAGCCTGATGATATTCCGAAGACGACTTTCAGGATGAGGTATGGTCACTTTGAATACATTGTGATGTCGTTTGGTGTATCCAATGCACCTGGTGTGTTCATGGAGTACATGAATCAGATTTTCCATGAGTATTTGGATAAGTTTGTAGTGGTGTTTATCGATGATATCTTGATATATTCTAGATTTGAAGAAGAGCATGTTGAGCATTTGAGAACTATGTTGTAAGTCTTGAAGGAGAGGAAGTTGTATGCAAAGCTGTCAAAGTGTGAGTTCTGGTTGAAGGAAGTGAGTTTCCTTGGCCATGTGATTTCAAGTGGTGGTATTGCTGTTGATCCTTCTAAGATTGATGTTGTGTTACCGTGGGAGACTCCGAAGTCTGATACTGAGATACGGAGTTTTCTGGGATTGGCGGGTTATTGCCGCAAGTTTATTGAAGGCTTTTCTAAGTTCCCATTACCTTTGACTCAGTTGACTCGAAAGGGTCAAGCTTTTGTGTGGGACGTAACTTGTGAAGAGAGTTTCGTGGAATTGAAGAAGAGATTGACTACTGCTCCAGTGTTGATTTTGCCTAATCCGAGTGAATCTTTTGTGGTGTATTGTGATACGTCGAAGATGGGTCTTGGTGGAGTATTGATGCAGAATGGATAAGTTGTTGCCTATGCTTCGAGACAATTGCGAGTTCATGAGAGGAATTATCCTACACATGACTTGGAGTTGGCCGCGGTGGTGCTTGTGTTGAAAATTTGGAGACATTATCTGTTTGGCTCTAAATTTGAAGTGTTCAGTGATCATAAAAGTCTGAAGTACTTATTTGATCAGAAGCAATTGAATATGAGGCAGAGGAGGTGATTAGAGTTGTTGAAAGATTTTGATTTTGATTTGAGTTATCATGCGGGAAAATCAAATGTAGTGGCCGATGCATTGAGCAGAAAGTCATTGCATATGTTGATGCTTATGGTGAAAGAATTGGAGTTGCTTGAGCAATTCTGAGATTTGAGTTTAGTATGTGAAAAGACCTCTGACAGTGTGAAGTTGGGAATATTGAAGTTGACTAGTGGTGTTCTGGAAGAGATCAGAGTGGGACAACAATCTGACTTGAAGTTAGTTGACCAGTTGACTTTGATCAACCAAGGTAATAGAGGAGATTTTCGAATTGACGAGAATGGTGTGATGATGTTCAAAGATAGGGTGTGTGTCCCAGATGTTCCAGATATTCAGAAGAGAATTCTTGAAGAAGGACATCGAAGTAGGTTGAGTATTCATCCCGGTGCTACGAAGATGTACCAGGATTTGAAAAAGTTGTTTTGGTGGCCAGGTATGAATAAGGATGTTACGGAGTTTGTTTGTGCGTGTTTGACTTGTCAGAAGTCGAAGGTTGAGCATCAGAAGCCTTTAGGTATGATGTAGTCGTTGAGGATTCCAGAATGGAAATGGGATAGTATTTCCATAGATTTTGTGGTGGGATTGCCGAAGACTGCTAAGGGAAATGATTCAATTTGGGTGATCGTGGATAGATTAACTAAGTCGGCTCATTTCTTGCCGATGAAGATTAATTATTCTATGCAGAAGTTAGCTGAGATGTATATTGAAGAGATTGTGAAGTTACATGGGGTACCTTCGAGTACTTTGTCGGATAGAGATCCGAGATTTACATCGAGGTTCTAGAAGAGTTTGCAAGATGCCTTGGGTACTAAGTTGAGGATGTGTTCTGCCTATCATCCGTAGATGGACAGAAAGGACTATCCACTCTTTAGAGGATTTGTTGAGGGCTTGTGTGTTGGATCATGGAGTATCGTGGAATAACCATTTACCGTTGATTAAGTTCACGTACAATAATAGTTTTCATGCTAGTATTGGAATGGCGCCCTACGAAGCTATGTATGGGAGAAGGTGTAGGACTCCGTTGTGTTGGTATGAATCAGGCGATAGTGTTGTACTCAGACATGAAATTGTGCAAGAGACGACTGAGAAGATTAAGATGATCCAAGAAAGGATGAAAGCTTCGAAGAGTCATTAGAAGAGCTACCATGATAAGAGTAGGAAGGCACTTGAATTCTAAGAGGGAGATCATGTGTTTTTTAGAATGACGCTAGTGACTGGTGTGGGTCGAGCCTTGAAGTCTAGAAAGCTCACTCCATGTTTTGTTGGTCCATATCAGATATCGCAGAGGATAGGAGAGGTAGCCTATCGAATTGCTTTACCGCTGTCACTTGCGAATTTGCATGACGTGTTCCACGTGTCTCAGTTGAGGAAGTACATTTCAGATCCGTCGCATGTGATTCAGACGGATGATGTACAAGTGAGGGATAATCTGACTGTGGAACCATTGCCTGTGCGTGTCGATGGTCGAGAGAGGAAGCAATTGTGGGGTAAAGAAATAACTTTGATGAAGGTGTTCTGGGCTGGACTAGCTGGCGAAAGTTGGACTTCGGAGCGCGAAGATCAGATGAGGGAGTCGTATCCGACTTTGTTTCCTTGAGGTAATTTTCGAGGGCAAAAATTCTTTAAGTGGGGGAGAGTTGTAACACCCCAAATTTCGTAAGAATATTTATTTTATTTATATAAATATTATATTCGTGGTTTTCTGTGAATTTTGGTGTTCCGTGTCGATGTCGGTGTTTTTGTGAAGTATTGGTTATTTAATTAAATGATAGTATATATTATGGAATATAATGTATTATTATTTATTTTAAATAATGTTAGAGGAATTAAGGGTAAGATGGACATTTGAGGAGGATTAGTGAGGGCATTATGGAGAAAGCCCAATGTGGAGGCCCAAGGGTTAGGTTGAATATTTAAGGAGGATTTTGAGAATAAGGTTTACTTTTGGTTAACCGTGAAAAGAAGGAAAGAAGGGAGAGCTCTGAGGAAAGAGGGAAAAGGCGAGGAATTCGTGAAGGTTTCCAAAGGCTCAAAAGAGAACACGTCGGATCGACAATCTAAGGTATGGGGAGTAATTACCTTTCATTGTTTTCATTATAGGATTCGATGTAATTGAAGTGGATTTTGGGGATTTTGGGGTTTTTGAAGGGTTTATGAGTTGTTGATGATTTAGAGGTATGAGGACCGCTTAATGGATTATTAAGGGTTGAATTGATTCGAGTAAAAATGAGCCTTCGTGGCAAAACCCTTTTTGATGATATGTGGGAATTTGTGCGAGAAAGGGATTTATGGGGTTTATAGGAAGTTTGAGAGTTTTGATGGTTTAGGGGATTTAAGGTTTCCCTGGGGTGTCCTAATCGACCTAATAGATGTAGGTTTTATTCCGTTGATATCCTTGATGCATTAGAACCGTTGATCTCCTTAATCGCAATTACCTTTGCTGTAATCGCAGGTTCGCTAAGCGAACCATCGCTTCGCTAGGTGAATGTTCGCCAAAGTTTGCAAAGCGAATAGCACAACGAATGTGTGATAACATGAGTGTAGGTATTGAGATGATTTTGGAGTGGAAGTGGGGATTCGCTGGAAGTCTCGCTAAGCGGGTGAATCAGCGAGTAGCTTCGCCCAGTAAATAAACCAGCGAGTATGACAGAGGGTGTTTTTCTGGTGTTTTGGTATGGTGTACGTGAGATTCCCTGGCCGCTTCGCCAAACGAATGTTTTAGCGAACAGGTTCGCCTAGCGAATCCTGGAGCGAACGTCTGTTGTTCGCGAAATTTAGTTTCTGTTGCTGTGTTGTTCTGGTATTTGATGCTGTGATATTTATGATGATTTACCATGATGTTTTTTATGGTATTGAGGTGCTGAGTTGTGATGTTTTGATGAATATATGATGACATGATTCATATGACAATTGATGAATGATGATGCACATTATGATGTTTAATTGATAATGACGATTAGTGATGTTGTGTATCATGCATTCATATGCATACTCTGTGACGATGCTTCATTCCCATTGTGTGGATATGAGGTAATTATGACGTGCTCCAGTTCCAATTGCGGGATCGATCCTATTGACGGGGATCTTTGGTGGGCTGATGGCCTAGTGTCCATCGATTATGACGATTGGTACCACATGCACGAGTCTTGTTGTGCATTTGCATTTAATTGGCATTGTTGTATTTTATGATGTTGTTCGTGATTTTGATGTTTCCTTGTGATGACCCTGAAGATGTTGTATATGAAGATAATGCCATTTTATGTATATCTTGTTTTATAATGATTATTATGAATTGTGATTACTCACCCTTCCTGTTTGAATGTTGCCTCCACGTGGGTAACGTGCAGGTGATCAGGTTTAGCTGCGGATGCTTTCGAGGACCTTGAAGTTTATTTGCTTTTGGTCAATTTAGAGGGTCTTGCTCTGATAGTGTAACATCGGGTTGGGGTCCTTTGAGTCGAACAATGTTGTTTCCTTATTTTTGTTGTCATTTGATGATATGGTTATATATTTTGAAAACCTTTTTGGATTATTACGATGTTGGTTGAAAACCTTTTAATTGAGAATTTTGAGTCCAGCTGCCATGTGAAGGCTTTTGAGTTATTTTGAGGAAAACCCTTTTGTTTACAGGGCAAGTGTATTATTTAATTTAAATGAGAAATGTGCACCCTTGAGGTGATTTTGATACTTTACTCTGATATTTGAGTTGTTTCTGCTGCAACATTTGTGGGGGTAGAAAAGGGAGTTACAGATATAACTGACCATGGCATAAAGTTGTCATTCTCTTTTCTTCGATTAGATTCAGTTCATCGTATCTACTCTGACACCACTCAACTTCCATTTGCTTGGCTTCCATCAAGATTCTTATTGATGTGATCTCTACTTCTATGGGGAGCATTGCTTCCATTCCATATACTAGAGAGAAAGGGGTTGCCCCTGTTGAAGTGCGGACAGATGGACGATAACCGTGAAGAGAAAATGGTAGCATCTCATGCCAATCTTTGTAGATTACAACCATTTTCTGAATGATCTTCTTGATATTTTTGTTAGCTGCTTCTACAGCTCCATTCATCTTAGGCCGTTAGGGAGATGAGTTATGGTGTTCAATTTTGAACTCAGTACACAACTCTTTCATTATCTTGTTGTTCAGGTTCGATCCATTATCAGTAATGATCTAGCTTGGAACACCATAACGGCATATGAGATTGTTCTTGAGAAATCAGACCACCACTTGTCTGGTCACATTCGTATATGATACTGCTTTGACCCACTTGGTGAAGTAATCAATGGCTACCAGGATGAGCCGATGTCCGTTTGAGGCTTTGGATTCAATCATGCCAATCATGTCGATTCCCCATATAGAAAAAGGCCATGGAGAAGAAAGAACTTTGAGATGCGTTAGCGGTACATGAATTTCGTTGGCGTATATCTGACACTTGTGACATTTCCTCATGTACTTGTAGAATTCGGTTTCCATTGTCAGCCAATAATATCATGCTCTCAGAATTTTTCTTGCCATTGTGTGTCCACTGGCATGAGTGTCAAAGAATCCTTCGTGAATCTCTTTCATTAACATGTTTTCTTCTTGTTTGTCCATGCATCTGAGCAAAACCATGTCGAAGTTTCTTTTGTAGAGCACCTCATTGTTCAGGAAGAAGTTGCCAGCTAGTCTTTTGAGAGTCTTCTTATCTTTTCTTTATGCCCCAGACGGGTATTCTTGCTTTTGAAGGAAGCATTTGATATCGTGATACCATGGTTTGTCATCTATGACTACTTCAACTGCAAATATGTAAGCAGACTTATCAAGGCGCATTATGTCAATCTTGGGTATATCGTTCCATCGACTCACACTAATCATGGAGGATAGAGTAGGCAGTGCGTCAGCCATGTTGTTCTCTTCACGAGGAATGTGATGAAAATCAATATTGTTGAAGAAAGGTAACAACCTTCTTGCGTAGTCTTTGTAAGGAATCAATCCTGGTTGATATGTGTTCCACTCTCTTTTGATCTGATTTATAACTAGGGCTGAGTCTCCAAACACGTCCAAGTTCTTTATCCTTAAGTCAATGGCTTCTTCGAGGCCCATGATGCAAGCTTCATATTCAGCCTCATTGTTTGTACACTTGAATACCAATTAGGCGGTGAAAGAAGTATGGGTACCCTGAGGGGTAACAATGATTACCCCAGTTCCATTTCCATAAGTGTTGACAACTCCGTCAAATATTAGTCCCCATTGGGATCCTAGCTCTGGCCCTTCACTCGGTAGCGGTTCATCACAATCTTTCGTTTTTAGGTACATGACATCCTCATCTGGGAAGTCAAATTTAACTGATTCCTGATCGTCAATCGGTTGATGAGCCAAATGATCGGCTAAAACACTTCCTTTGACGGCTTTTTGAGCATGGTACTTGATGTCGTATTCTGATAACAACATCTGCCAACGAGCAATCCTTCCTGTTAATGTAGGCTTTTCAAAGACGTACTTGATCGGATCCATTTCGTAGATTATCCAAGTAGTGTGATAAATCATGTACTGGCGAAGACGTTTAGCTTCCCAAGCTAGAGCATAGCAAGTTTTCTCGAGCATAGTGTATCGAGTTTCATAGTCCGTGAATTTCTTTCTTAAGTAATAAATGGCAGACTCTCTTCTTTTTGTTTCATCTTGTTGGCCAAGTACACAACCCATGGAGTCTTCCAAGACTGTTAAGTAGATGACCAGTGGTTTTCCTTCTACTGGAGGAGACAAAATCGGTGGATTCAGCAGATATTCTTTGATGTTGTCGAAAGCCTTTTGGCAATCTTCTGTCCATATACAACTTTGTTTCTTCCTTAGTAGCTTAAAAATTGGCGCGCATGTCGCGGTCATAAGGGATATGAATCTTGAGATGTAACTCAGACGTCCCAAAAATCCTCTTAATTATTTTTCAGTCTTTGGAGCAGGCATTTCTTGAATGGCCTTGACTTTGTCGGAACAACTTTAATTCCTTTTTGGCTTGCAATGAATTCTAAGAGCTTTCCTGAGCGAACACCGAATGTACATTTGTTTGGATTCAAGCGGAGTTTGTATTTTCTTAAACGCTGAAATAAATTTGATAGGTGTTCCACATGTTCTTCTTCTGTTTAGATTTGGCGATCATGCCATCAACATATACTTCGATTTCTTTGTGTATCATGTCGGGAAACAGAGTTGTCATGGCCCTTTGATAAGTTGCCCCTGCGTTCTTCAGACCGAACGACATTACTTTATAACAAAAGGTGCCCCATGGGGTGATGAATGAAGTTTTCTCCATGTCTTCTGGCGCCATTTTGATTTGATTATAGCCCGAGAATTCATCCATGAAGGAGAATACTTTGAATTTTGTTGTGTTGTCAACAAGCATGTCAATGTGAGGTAGGGGAAAATCATCCTTTGGACTTGCTTTGTTTAAATTCCTATAGTATACACACATTCTGACTTTTCCGTCTTTCTTGGGAACTGACACTATGTTGGCTAGCCATTGAGGATATTCTGAGGTGGCAAGGAAACCCGCATCAATCTGTTTCTGCACTTCCTCCTTAATTTTGATGACCATATCAGGGTGAGTCCTTCTCAGCTTTTGTTTAACCGGAGGACATTCTGGTTTCAGTGGTAAGTGATGTTCCACGATGTTGGTATCCAACCCTAGCATGTCTTAGTAGGACCAAGCAAACACATATGGAAATTCTTTGAGAAGCTTTATCAAGCCTTCTCTGACAATTGCACTGTGCAGTGCTCCAATCTTAACTTCTTTCCTTTCTTCTTCTGAACCCAAATTAACCGTTTCCAACGGCTCTTTGTGGGGTTCAATGGACTTTTCTTCCTGTCTGAGTAGTCGGGAGATCTCTTCGTCTTCTTCTTCTCCGGCTTCAAATACCGGGAGCTCAAGGTTGGGAGAAGGCATTGGATCGTATGTTTCAATGGGATTTAAACAAGTAATCTGCATGACGTGTTCATTTCTTTTTTAGAAAAGACAGAGAGAATGTAAAAGTGTGTGCAGTGTATTTTTTTTTTAAAAATGCTTGTTTTTATTTTGGTCTGTTTTTTAGGATTACCATTTTCTAGAAAAGCGAAAAGTGAAAATAGCAATAAATGAAGGAATTTAGAATGACATTATTTATTTATGACTTGTCGATTTTGAAACACAATCCTATAAAACAAAACTCTTTCGCTCTGGGCGAAGCGAAGAGGGACACTTACAGAAAGCAAGCCCTATAAAACATCTGTTTCACCTGGGAAAAGTGAAAGGTCAAAACAAAGACGCGGCAATTACTTTGATTTATGAATGACATTCGGGACATCGACCGTGACCTAGTGGCGACGAACTCCTCTGTGAATCACAAAGCTTGGTATCTTTCTTCTTGGTTTGTCTTCAGTAACAACACTGATTTCTAGCGGAGTGGGATTACTAGAGTCTTATTCCCATGCAGAGTTATCATAGGAGGACTCTTCTGTTATATCTCTGACAGTACTTTCATTCTCAAGGGAATCTCCTCATCAAGTTTGCTGGATGTCCTCGTATGTGATGCGAGAGCTTTCGGGAGCAGTGTATTTTACTAGAAAGTCGTACTTTTCGCTTGGCTGCCCCAAAGTATCCCAAGTTTCTGTGGGAATAGATGAGTAATCTTCTTCAATGACATTGACCTTAGGAAATGCAAAGTTGATAAATTCTTGTCCTGCGATCTTTTCAAATTCATCTATGTGGCGTTGGACATTCTCGGAATGTTCTGGGTAAGGATTCCATGACTCTGGGGGAACAAGTGTATTTTTCTCAAGGTCATTCAGCAGATATTCATTATCTAGGTGACTCTTTTGCCCCGAGTCTTTCATGTAAGGCTTCTAGATAGGAAAATCATCCATGGGATCATACGAGTTGTAGTAAAATTTGTCCTTCATCAGAGTATCTTCCACTAATGAGTTGGGTGGAGCACGACATCCTTGGGGATTGCAATCTCCATGGATCATTTTGACGTCTGATCTTGGTATACATCTAGGACTTTGCTTTAGAGAGCAAAATGGCATATAGGTTTCTTAATGAGATATATATCCTTCATCGTTGAGATAATATTTCCACTCTTCATTTGTTTCAGAAGAGTTGTTTTCCTCGATCGTGTGGACTTTCTGAGAAATCGGGTGGAGGAATCCTCCATTGTGGAAGAAATCCTGAATGGGATGAAAGCTTTCACCCTTCTTTGTAGTCTGGGTACATGTTGGAGAAAAACCAAGACCTTTTCTTGTCTTGTTATCAGTGGGAATTACAATGTGCCCTTATCCTTTTATGTTACCACTCCCCATTATTTGGAGAGAGTCTTTGTACAAGGAAATTGACGTTCCTTTGTCTTGGGGATTCTCATTGCTCATCGAGAGTGCCTGAAATTGAGTTCCAACAACCTCCTCTGGTTCTAAATATGAAAATGATGATAGGTTGTTCACGATTAAAGCTTATTCTCCGCATACTGTGACCAACTTATCGTTCTTGACAAACTTCAGCTTCTGGTGAAGTGTCGAAGTGATTGCCCCTGCTTCATGTATCCAAGGTCGTCCCAATAAACAACTATATGCTGCTCGAATATCCATGACCTTGAAAGTGACTTGGAAAGTGTGAGGACCAATGGTTATGGAAAGATCGACTTCGCCGATAACTTTTTTCCTGGATCTGTCAAAAGCCTTGACGATGATCTTACTACCTCTCATCGGAGTACCTTGAAAAGATAATCGTACCAGAGTTGATCTTGGCATGACGTTCAAGGATGAACCTGTATCTACCAGTACACCAGCTAACGCATCATCCTAGAATTGACTGTGATATTGAGTTCCATGTTATGATTCTTGCCTTCCTCTGGAAGTTCTTCATCGCTGAAACCCAAATTGTTGCAGGAAGTGATATTGGAGATAATGTTGTCGAATTGCCCTACTATCACATCTTGTTCTACAAATGACTGTTCCAAGACTTTCTGTAGAGCTTCTTTGTGAGCTTCTGAACTGAGCAGGAGGGATAAAACGGATATCTGAGAAGGAGTTTGTAACAATTGATCCACAATGTTGTACTCTCTTTTCTGGATGAGATTTAGTATTTCATCGTTGTTCTTTATAGGTCCCGTGTTGCAGGATTGACCAATTTGTGATTAGGACTTTCATCTTATGGTTCCTTTTCTTTTGCATGTTCTTCAACTCCTCTGTTGAAGATTCGGCCACTTCGAGTGACTAGACTGATATCAGCAATGTTGACAACTGATGGTAGTGGAATTTCTTTTCCATTTTCTATTGTAGTCGTACGTACTTGTATAGAATAGCTTTCTCTGACTTGTAAGGTATCAGGCCTAGCAGGTAGATAACCACAGGGGCTTTTTGGGCCTTTTGACCGTTATAAGTAACCTCAATCGGTTCTAGGTTGGGAATGTCAGATACTTTTCTACTGTCAAGAGGGATTTTTTATACCATTGAGCAGAGGAATTATGGTGAAAACATCCTCGGTAATTCCATGATTGACATGTTCTCTTTTGTCGGAGATTGTGACAATGATTTTGTCTAGTAGTCCTTGGACCTTGTTTTGAATAGGGAGGCAACCTTGCACCATGTTGATTGACTGAAAATTCAAGCATGGTTGAGTTTCCCTTTGGTCTACCTGATGCTGGAGAGCTGCTCGCATGAGGTAGCATCCTTGGTTATTTTCTGAACATATTCCACAACGTTCATAATTATGAGGTGGCACCTGACCGTACCCACTTTGCATGCAGTGCATCTTTACCAAATCTATTTCCAGTAAGCGGATGTCACAGCTTTGGTGTCTATTAGGATTTCCATTAGTTATGCTAACTTACTGCATATCATCATCCTAGTAGATTGGGAGCCACCAGTGGTCCAAGAGACGTTGAAGATTTCTTTGTACAAGTGCACAACCTTGATCATTTTCGGAGCAATCTCCGCAGTCCTGGTAATTCTGTGAGGACAGAAAACCAAGTCTGACTTGTAGCAGTCAGATTCCATTGTCAACCAATAGTACCCTACTCTTAGATTTTTTCTCGCCATTGTATGTCCGTTGGCATGAGTGCCAAAGGACCCTTCATGAATTTCTTTTATCAGCATGTCTGCTTCTGGTCTGTCTACGCATCAGAGCAAGACCATGTCAAAGTTCCTCTTATAGAGTGCATCACCGCTCAGGAAGAAAGTACCTGCCAGCCTTCTGAGGGTTTTTCTGTCTTTCCTGGATGCCCCAGGTGGGTACTCTTGTTTCTGAAGGAAGCATTTGATATCGTGATACCAAGGTTTATCGTCTATGACTGCTTCGATTGTGAAGATGTAAGCGGGCCGTTCAAGGCACATTATGTCAATCTTAGGTAGGTCGTTCCATTGACCTACACGAATCATGGAAGAGAGAGTGGCCAATGCATCAGCCATGTGATTCTCCTCACGAGGGATATGATGAAACTCGACTATGTTGAAGAAAGGTAACAACCTTCTTACATAATCTTTGTAAGGAATAAATCCTGAGTGGTATATGTTATAATCTCCTTTGATTTGATTGATAACCAGGGCTGAGTCGCCATATACATCCAAGTTTTTGATCCTTAAGTCGATCGCTTCTTCGAGACCCATAATACAAGCTTCGTATTTGGCCTCATTATTTGTGCACTTGAACGTAAGTCTAGCGGTGAAGGGAATGTGGGTACCCTGAGGTGTTATGATAATTGACCCAATTCCGTTTCCGTAATGATTTACAGCTCTGTAAAAGATAAGTCTCCATTAGGAATCTGGTTCTGGCCCTTCACTGGGTAGTGGTTCATCGGAGTCTTTCATTTTTAGATACATGACATCTTTGTCTGGGAAGTCAAACCCGATTGATTCCTGATCGTCAATCGGTTGATGAGCCAAATGATCGAATAAAACACTTCCTTTAACGGCTTTATGAGCATGGTACTCTATGTCATATTCTGATAGCAACATCTGCCAACGGGCAATCCTTCCCGTGAGAGCAGGTTTTTCGAAGACGTACTTGATTGGATCCATTTCTGAGATTAACCAAGTAGTGTGACGAATCATGTACTGGCGAAGATGTTTGGCTGCCCAAGCCAGAGCGCAGCAAGTTTTCTCGAGCATAGTGTACCGAGTCTCACAGTCTGTAAACTTCTTGCTGAAATAGTAGATGGCAGACTCTTTTCTTTTCGTTTCATCTTGTTGACCAAGCACACAAACCATGGAGTATTCCAAGACTGTTAAGTAGATGATCAGTGGTCTTCCTTCCACTGGAGGTGATAGAATCGGTGGGTTCGACAGGTATTCCTTGATATTGTCCAAGGAGGTTTTGCAGTCTTCAGTCCAAACGCAATCCTGATTCTTTTTGAGTAATTTGAAAATCGGCGCACATGTCGCGGTTATAAGGAATATGAATCTGGAAATTTAGTTCAAACGTCCCAGGAATCCCCTGACTTGTTTTTTAGTCTTTGGAGAAGGCATTTCTTGAATGGCCTTGACCTTGTCAGGATCAACCTCAATTCCTTTCTGGCTGATGATGAATCCTAAGAGTTTCCCTGAACGGACACCGAACGTGCACTTGCTGGGATTTAAGCGGAGTTTGTACTTTCTCAGACGCTCGAATAGTTTTGACAGGTGGGTCACATGCTCCTCCTCTGTTTTAGATTTTGCAATCATATCATCGACATATACTTCGATTTCTTTATGTATCATGTCATGAAACAGAATAGTCATGGCCCTCTGATAGGTTGCCCCGACGTTCTTCAAACCGAACGGCATTACCTTGTAACAAAAGGTACCCCATGGGGTAATGAAGGAGGTCTTCTCCATGTCTTCCGGTGCCATTTTGACCTGATTATAGCCCGAGAATCCATCCATGAAGGAGAAGACTTTTAAACTTTGTTGTACCGTCTACCAGCGTGTCAATGTATGGTAAGGGAAAGTCGTCCTTTGGACTTGCTTTGTTTAGATCTCGGTAGTCGACACACATTCTGACTTTTTCCGTCCTTTTTCGAAACTGGTACGATGTTGGCTAACCATTGAGGATATTCTGACGTAGTGAGGAAACCCGCGTCAATCTATTTCTGTACCTCCTATTTGATTTTGACAGCCATGTCTGGATGAGTCCGTCTCAACCTTTATTTTACTGGCAGACATTCCGATCTTAACGGTAGATGGCATTCCACGATGCTGGTATCCAACTCTGGCATATCCTGACAGGACCAAGAGAATACATCGGGAAACTCTTTGAGAAGTCTCGTCAAACTTTCTTTGACAGTTGGACTGAGCAGTGCCCCAATCTTGACTTCTTTTCTCTCTTCTTCCGATCCTAAGTTGACTGTTTCCAGCAACTCTTTGTGAGGCTCAATGGACCTTTCCTCTTGTCTGAGTAGTCGGGAGATCTCCTCTGGAATTTCTTTGTCCTCTTCTTCTTCAGCCTCAAATACCGGGAACTCAAAGTCGGGAGAAGGCATTGGATCGTATGTTTCAACGGGATTTAAAACAAGCAATCTGCATGAAGTGATGATTTGTGTTTAGAAGAGATAGAGAGAATGCAAAAGTGTGTGCAGTGTTTTTCTTTTACTGCTTGTTTTTATTATTGAGTTGGTTTTTTTTAGGATTACCATTTTCTGAAAAACGAAAAGAGAAAACAACAATTAATGCAGAAATTACAGAACGATGTTATTTTATTAATGAACAAGTCGATTCTTGAAACTACAACCCTATAAAACAAAACTCTGTCGCTTTGGGCGAAGCGAAGAGGGAAATTTACAGAGAGTGAGCCCTATCAAAACATATGTTTCACCTGGGCAGGGTGAAAGGTTAAAGTAAATATGGAAATTACTTAGACTTATGAACAATCTTCGAAACATCGACAGCGACCCATTGGCGGCGAACTCCTCGGTGATTCACAAAGTCTGGTACCTTCGTTGATTTGTCTTCAGAAATGACGCTGATTTTTGGCGGAGCAGGATCATTGGAATCTGTCTCCCAGGAAGAGTTGTCGTAGGAGGATTCCTCAGTTGTATTTCACGTAGTATTTGTACTCTCAGCTGTATCTCCCCATCCAGTTGGCTGGATGTCTTCGAGCCTGATACGAGGGCTTTCAGGAGCGGTGTACTTGACCATGAAGTCAAATTTTCCACTTGGTTGTCCCAGGGTGTCCCACACTTCTTTGGAACTAGAGGAGTCATCTCTCTCGATGACGTTGACCTCGGGAAAATCATAGTTGATGAATTCTAGTCCGGCAAGCTTTGCCAATTCATCATCGTATTGGATAAGTTCGGAATGACCTGAGTGTTGATCCCATGACATGGCGGGGACACAGGTATTCTGTTCAATGATGCTCAGCTGATTTTCATTGTTCGGCTGATTTTCTTGCCCCAAGTCTCCGGGATACGGCTGCCAGATAGGCAAGCCATCCATTGGGCCATAATAGTCGTGGTCAAAGTTGTATTTCATCGGAGTGTCTTCCTCTAATGAATTTGGCGGAGCACGACATCCTTCAGGATCACAATCTCCGTGTATCATTTTGACATCTGACCTCGATATAAATCTCAGACTCTGTGTGGGATAGCAAAAGGGAGTCTGCGTTTTGCCCTGAGACGTATAACCGTCCTCGTTGAGATATGACTTCCATTCTTCCTCCGTATCGAAGAAATCATCTTTATTGATGGTATGCACGTCTTGAGTCATTGGTTGAAGGAAACCTCCACTATGGAAGAAGTTCTAAATGGGATGAAGACTTTCATCGTTAGCAGTTGTCTGAGTACAGGTTGAGGAAAAGCCAAGACCTTTCTTTTTCTTATTGTCGGTAGGAATGACAAGTTGTCCCCATCCTGTTGTATTGGTATTCTCGACCGCTTTGATAGCATCTTTGTATGAGGAAATCGAGGTTCCTTTCTCTGATTGATTCTCATTGCTCACCGTAAGCGCTTTGAACTGAGTTCCAACAACCTCCTCGAGTTCTACACAAGTAGACAATGACAAGTTGCTTACGAGCAAGGCCTGTTCTCCACAAACCGTGACAAGTTGGCCCTTCTGGACGAACTTTAGCTTTTGGTGGAGGGTTGAAGTGACCGCCCCAGCCTGATGTATCCAAGGTCTTCCTAATAAACAACTGTATGTTGCCCGGATGTCCATGACCTGGAAAGTGACTTGGAAAGTGTGAGGACCAATAGTTACGGAAAGGTCGACTTCGCCGATAACTGTTTTTCTGGATCCGTCAAATGCTTTAATGACGACCTCGCTGGTTCTAATCGGAGGTCCTTTGAATGATAATTGCATCAAAGTGGACTTCGGCATAACATTCAGGGCTGACCCTGTGTCTACCAGTACGCTGGCTAAAGCATCGTCCTGACAGTTGACTGTAATGTTGAGCGTCATGTTATGACGGTGACCTTCTTTAGGTAATTCCTCATCACTAAATCCCAAGTTATTACAGGAAGTGATGTTAGAGACAATGTTATCGAACTGTCTGATTGTTACATCATGTTCTACAAAGGCTTGCTCCAAGACTTTCTGTAGAGCCTCCCTGTGCGCTTCTGAACTAAGTAACAGTGATAATACCGAGATCTTTGAAGGAGTTTGTAACAGCTGATCAACAATGTTGTATTCACTCCTTTGGATGAGCTTCAGCATCTCATCATTGTTTTTTGAAAGGTCGGGATTACTGGATTGACCGACTGGTGGATTGGGAACCTCTGTCTGAGGTTCCTTTTCTTTGCTGGGTTCTCCAACTCCTCTGTTGAAGATTCTACCACTCCGTGTTACTCGACTGATGTCTGCAATATTCACGACAGAGGGTAACGGAATTTCCTTTCCAGTCTCAATTGTTGTTGCACCGTATTTGTAAGGGATAACCTTAGTTGATTCATACGGTAGCGGTCCCGGTAGATAGATGAATATGGGAGCCTTCTGATTTTTCCGACCATCGTAAGTAATTTCGATCCGTTCCTGGTTGGGAACTCTCAATTCGTCAAGTAGAGGGATAATGGTACAAATATCCCTAGTCTTATGATGATTAAAGATTATGACAACGTCCTCGATTTGATCAGCGAAGTAGTTGAATGATCCAGAACTTGACCATGGTTGAATCTCTTTGCAGTCCAACTGACTTTGAAGGGCTGCTCGCACGAGGTAGCATCCTTGATTATCCACTGAGCAAACTCCACACTGCTCATAGTTGTGTAGTGGCACCTGGACACGTCCAATTTGAATACAGTGTAACCTTACTAGATCTGTTTCCATCGACCAAACATCCTGACTTTGATATCTAGTAGGATTCCCGTTAGTGATACTAATTTACTGAGTGTCTTCATCCATATAGATCGGAAGCCACCAGTGGTTCAACAAGTGCTGAAGTGTTTCCTGGACAAGGGCACAACCCTGATCGTCTTCGTAACCCGCTTTACAGCCCCGATAATCATGTGATACCAGGAACCCGAGCCGGACCTGTTTAGCATGTAACTCCACCAAGCTGGTATTCATCAAGCGAATATCGAAGATTTGAATCATGTTGATTTGATAATGATTCCTATCATGGTAGTCTTGAATCCATCCAAGATCCATCTGACGCTGGAGGGCCTCTTGTACAAAAGAGCGTCCCTGTTTGTTTAACGAGCAAGCCAGGTAGGAATTATATTCAAAATCAAAGGAGAAAGTGCTTTTGGAAGGAAAATTGGGGCTTACAGCTCAAGGAGAGGCCTAGGGTTTTATCAGTGATCGCACTGTCGTTTTGTACAGGGACTTATACAAGTGACTGAGGCCCAAGAAAGGTTTTTTTGTACAAGGGGTTGGGTCTTACACTCTATTAAGAGGCCCAAAATGATTGAAAGTGAACAAAGATGCGTCTTATAGCTCAAGGAGAAGCCCAGGGTTTATTTTGAAAAGGGCAACGATCGCACCGATGTTTTGAAAACACCATGGGTCTTATACAATGACGGAGGCCCAAACTATTTTGGTTTCAAAGAGGGATTGGGTCTTACACTCTATTAGAGGCCCAAAATGGTTTTGAATGGGTCTTATAGCTCGAGGAGAGGCCCAGATGGTTTGTTTTAAACGGGCGATGATCGCGCCGAACTTTTGAAATACAACGGGACTTATACAACATTTGAGGCCCAACATAGGTTTTTATTTACAAAGGATTGGGTCTTACACTCTATTAGAGGCCCATGAGTGTTCGGAAAAGTTTGTTAGGGTGAAAATCAATAAAACCCTAATTTCATCATTTTTTAATATAATTATTCAAAGAAAATTAATACAAATGATAAAAATTCCAAATAAGTTCGAATAAACAACTTGTGATTTTGGTTTTAGGTTTGAAAAATGAGGCTTTCATCAAAAGATGAATTAAAACCTACTTGGTTTTGATTTTCCAAAATGGATATTTATTTTTAAAAGGTTTAAAAACAAATAAAAGACATTTATTCACAAAAATACTAATTATATTAAATAAATAATATAAATCTAATTTTTTTGGGGAATAAAATATTTCAACATTGTTTGTGATTTTTTGCAAAAAGAACCAATAAAAAATAATTAAAATTGAAGGAGTTATTAATTTTCCAATTAATTAATAAAACATGAAAATATTGGAAAAAATAGCAAAATGTGAGAAAACACAAAATGGTCTGGGTGGGGTTTGAACCCACGACCTCAAGGTTATAGGGCGCGCGCCTTACCACTAGGGTGGTGATACATCCGTTGATTGAAACAAACCAACAAATACACAAGGCTTGCCTTGTGTCCTAGGCCTGGTCAAGGCAAGGCAAGGCAAGTTTTGGCTCAGAAACGTGAAGGCCATAACTTTCTCATTTCTCCATGGTTGGGGACAAAGTTTATATGTATCTGGCCTAGAATTTCACAAGGAATCCAATGGTGGTGGTATTTTTTCCAGATCATGCTCCCTCCTCAAAATCTGATAGTGGTTTTGAAATAGACCATATTTTGCATTTTCTATGCCATCTCTTGGTACAAGCATGAATTACATGATAAATTGGGACAAACACAACACATATAACATATAGAAGAGATGCATGATCAGTGGACCTCAAAGCAATGCATATTTTGGAAAGTTTAAGTCATTATGCTTACCTCTTTTTGAGCTTTTGGAGTTTTTTGTGCAATCTGCCAAGTTTCTTGTTCCAGAAATGGTTTGATGCTTTGGACACTCTCAAATGATCTCTTAGAAGCTTTTAGAATGATTGGAATCAGCTAGAATCTGCAAAAACAAAAACTGGTCCTTTCTTGCAAAAGGGGTTAAAATGGCCAAACTAGCAACTCCCTCAAATGGTGTTCCAGATGTTGGGAGCCATTTGGGACAACTCAAGGATGATATTTGGAGTGTGTTTGAGGTTTTATCTTGTTTGGAAAGTGACTGAATTAAGACATGGCTTGGAAAATGCAAAAATGCCCATTTTGAGGTTTTTAGAGGTGACTTTGAGTTTTAAGGATTACAGGTCACTTGTGTGAGTTTGGACAGCTTAGATATGACATATTGGATGTGTTTGGATCATGAGCTCTGGTGGAATTGCTCTCTAACTCAAAAACTCAGAGTTACCTTGCTAAAGAAGGCATTTTAGCCAAGAGAAATAGATTTTGAGGAAAGCAAGTGTTGTAGTGCTTTGGTGTACTCAAACTGAGCACAAATGAGCTCTATTTATAGTAGAGCAAGTTTGTTTTAGGATCAATAGTGAATGGCAACTGCTTCAGAGGTTTGGCCAATGGTTGCACTTTGGAATCTCAAGTCTCCTCTAGCCATTGACTAGAGGTTAGAGTACAGAGTTGTGGTTCCCTAGTTGTTGGATCATTCTTGATTGAATTCAGTTGTAAATGTGTCAGTCCATGCCACCTTGGTGCATCCATTAAATGCTCCAATCCAAAATTGGAGTCTTGTCCCTCTTTTAGGGATTTCTAGGTTTGGCATGCTACTTCTTGTTCCAAAGACTTTGGAGGCTTGGATCAGTGTTTGTTCCCTTTAAATTTGATCCTCAGATGTGTCCAAAGTGATGACAAGGCTTGGAATTATCTGATTTTTCCAAATCGAGCAAAAGTGCAAAATTCTGCCTAGCCTTGACAGTTTTCAGCAAGGCATATTGCCATTGTCTTATCTCATGGCTCAAGTGGAATTTGATGGAGTTCTTGGCCATTTTGGAAAGCCCTCATATGATACAACAACTGTTTGATCATAATTGGTTTTGATACTTTTTGGATCCAAGTGAAAAATTCCCCTACATTTGGGAAAATGTGAAGGCAGATTCTGACTTAGTGAAAATTTCACTAAGTGTTGGAAAACGTGGCATTTCATGTTTTCAGCCACTTTGATCATTCCATAACTCAAAATCCATAATGAATTAGGATGAGGTGTAGTTGAAGCTTTTGTAGAGGGCCATGAGGGCTACAAATCCAGCTTTGGATGGGGAAAATGACCTTGTGGTTTAGGAGTTATGATCCTCTAAAGTTGGTACCCTAGCCACTTTGTTCCATAACTTAGAAAATTTTCCAAGTTTTTATGGTTACCCCTTTTACAAGTTATCCCACTTTTCTTGATTTTTCTTGATGAATGATGATTCCAATCACACATTAACATCATTTTAGGGTTAAAAAACCATAATTGTGAAAAATCTCAAAAAGTCAAAGTTTGACTTTTGTGCACATTTGATTTTTTGTCAGATGAACTCCAAACTGTGTGATCCTCTATGAAATCAAGTCCTTGACCTAAATCAAACTTGATGGATTGATTTCATAGGTGTTATAGGGTGTATTGAATCATGTCCTAGGGTTTGGGAGCATGTTCTGGTCCAAAGTCAAAGGTACAGTTGACTTTTCTCGCAAAACCCTAATTTTGGTTCTGATGAATTTGAAACTTATGGATCAAGCTTCTTGGATCAATCCATTGTTGTAAATGGATCAGTGTGGTGTATTAGACACCCTCAAATCCTCCTTTGAGGTCTTGGCTCATGTTTTGTCCCAAAAGTCAACTTAGTGGTGAATTAGGTCAAGCAACCCTAATTCCTGATTTTTTTATGAATGCATCCCCTGAGGCTAAATTGACTTGATGATTGGGTTTATGATGTCCCTTAGAGCATCATAGGTTATGCTTTAAAGCATTGGCTCATGCCCAGAGGAAAAACTCCATCTGGAGGCCCTGGTCGACCAAACCCTAATTTGGTGACATCGACGATTTTAAGGCTTGATACACCTAGAAGGGATAAGCCTTGTGCTTAATACTTGAAGTGGGAGTCCTCTTGATCCTTTGTGAATGTTTGAGAGACTAGACAAGTTGAAGATCATGTCATTTCTTGATTGATCCTTTGTCTAAGAGCTCAGAGAGGGCTTGCAACCCTAATCTTTGATAGTAGTGAATGCTCATCCATCTTTGGGGAGACTGGTGAGGTAAGATGGTTTACCCATATTGTGATGATGATTTGCACAATGATGGGAAATCTTAGTGGTCAAAATTTGGGGTATGACAGGGACGAGGCCTCCTCACTTCAACCATCACAGCATTAGTCTGACCTTCCCTTTTCTTCTGAAAGGTCCCATAGGATTTCTTTACAGCATTGGAAGATTCAGCAGCTTTTGACACTTTTCCTTTCTTAAGACCTTCCTCGAGTCTTTGGCCAATAGTAACCAAATCAGTGAAGTTGGAGGAAACACTTCCAATCATCTTTTCCCAATAGAATGGGGACAGAGTATTCATGAACATTCAAGTTAATTCTTTCTCGGCCAAAGGAGGTTCAACTTGGGAAGCTAACTCTCTCCAGCGCTGAGCATACTCCTTAAAATATTCCTTCTCATGTTGAGTCATATTTTGCAGCTGGCGGCGATCAGGAGCCATGCCAAGGTTATACTTATACTGCTTCATGAAGGCATTTACAATATCTTGGAAGCAGTGAATGGAGTTTTGCTCAAGACCCATATACCATTTAAGTGATGCTTCACTCAAGCTATCCTGAAAACAGTGGATAAGCAGCTTCTGATTTTTGGTATAAGCAGCCATCTTGCTAAGATACATGACCAAATAAGCCCTTGGGCAAGAGTACCCCTTATATTTCACAAATTCTGGAGTTTTGAACTTAGCAGGCATAACAAGATCAGATACTAAGCACATATTATCTGCATCCACATTAAAGAAGTCAGTACCCTCAACAGCTTTGATTCTTTTGTCTAAGGTCTGAAACTGCTCACGGACAACTTCGGGTTCAACAATGTCTTCAGGCTCTTCACCCTGAGCACTGGCAGCATTGTACTCAAAGAGGGGATTCTCAAAAGAAGCTCGAACAGTCTGTGGAACAACATAGACTGTAGGTCTGGGCTCGGCGAAAATAGGAGCTTGAAATATAGGCATATCAGTCTGACCAACCATAGTAGTAGATGCAATTGGTGGAGAATAGTTGGGAGGTAAACCAAACTCTGGCCAAGTTGAAGGTGGCATCTGAACAGGTGGAGGATCAGCACTTGAAACTTCCTGGATGACAGTTCTTTGGGGTGGCTCTCCCCTTGCAATCAAAACTTGAAGAATCTCAGTTAGTTTAGTCATACTTGATTTGAGGTCATCGATTTCCATTCGGACCTCAACATTGTGTGCCTCTTGCCTGACATCCTTCATCTGTAGTTAGCTCTAGCTTGGTATTGGTGTCGAGGAATCAGCTTGACGACTCACAGGTGACACTAGAAGATAGAGACCACTAGAGATGAGTAACTGGAAAGACAGACGCATGCAATGAATCATGCAAATATGCAAATGATATGCAATGCAAAGCAAACAGGATGCAAAAGACACACAACAAGATCAAGGGTTCGAGATCACAGCATGGAGTCTGGGTAAAGAATCAACCATAGGGTGTGTACTAGGGTTTTTGTATCCGTAGAACAGGGTTCTAAGAAGTTCCCAGAGTCAACATAAATCCTTCGGATATTATCGGCCTACGTGACTACTCACGTGGGTTAATAATATTCTCAAGATAAACTCGTCTGAGTGTAGTATCGCGTAACAACTACTTGGGACTACTCCCTCATAACCACCGCACTACATCCTAAAAGGCCAAGTGGGGTGAAGGTAACTACGGTCCTCAGAATCACGGGCTCTCAAATCGGGAAGAATGAAATCAATGCGACTACTTACATCAGACATCAATAATCCCAAAGGGCCTCAACTGAGCATGGTCATCATATGCCAAAAATTGTTAGGACTACTCCCAATAACCGACTATTGATTACACCACAATCCTATCATAAGTGCATGCTCAAGTCCGGGTTAGGACTTATCTCACCACTCAAAGTAACCACCCTGCACACAGAAAAACCCAAGCACAACTGGTATATATACAGATATAAATATGTACAGATATACAAGCAAGCAAACATATAAATAACACAAATACAAACAAGGTGGGCTTAACCCTCCCAATGAAGTAGCCATTTCTGTTGCGGTGAGAATCAGATATCAAGCTATTAATTAACTTGAATCACAAAACATGAAGTTCACCACCGAGCTTTGATTTATCCAAAGGAAAGGGTAAAGATCGAAAAAACCCTAAGTGCGCTATGTAGGAACACAGCTCAGAGATCTAAGGTTCGGGGGTTGGTTATATATACCTAGGGAAAGTGTTAGCATCCTAAGTATCTGTAGTACTCTACAGGAACCTCTTGTTAGTATTTGTGTTATACTAATGTTGCTTGCTAAGGGAAAAATGCTAAGGTAAAGACCTAAGGGTATATACACTAAGTATTCTCGCCAAGTTGTCGCATCTTGTGCCTACGTATCTGACTAAAGAATCAGAGTAACCATAGTTCACCTGGTGAATGCACTTGAACGATCTCTGATGATCTTGCTTCTTCAATCACATATAAGGCCCATAGGTAGTCTCTGAGGATGTCTATTACCACATGGAGTCATGTCCCAAGGCTTGAGAATAAATCTTGATCAAAATCAAAGGCCAGGATTGTCTTGTCATAACAAAACCCTAATTGGAGGCAGGGTGAACTTGTGGCTCAAGTTACTTGTGATGAGAGCCAGTCACACTTGGATTCTGTTGAGTAAGACCTCTAGGATGTAGGTGAGCTCACATGGTTACATTTGGAGCCTTAATTGTCGTTCTCTCTTTCAATCAGATGAGACCTTGGCTTAGGGGACTTTGCCCTCTTCTTTGTGTAAGTCCTGGCTTTCACAAAAGAAACAAACTAGCAAAATGAAATGGTTAGTTAACAATGCATAGATGATTGAATCTAAATTTTAAGTGCAATATGTTATGACATCTAAGAGGTAAAATTTGGGGTACAACACTATACCTCTTAAGAGCTAGTCCATAATCCTAACAGATCAACGACGTCCCCAGCAGAGTCGCCATTTTTCTGTAGCGAGCGATTTTTGTCGGTGATGCGACCACATTATCGCCGGGTTTTCCTAACCACAATGGTAGGAGGGGGTGCTACTTTCTGATTTCTTATTTATCCCATGAAGCTGGAATGGAAAGGGAAGCTATCTAAAACTAACCTTGCACGCGAATGTTTAACTGAACAAACGCTTAAAAGAGATTCGGGGAGTCGGGGTCAGGTTATACAATGGGGAGTTGTCAGTTACTCATCCTATATGTGGTTATCAACAGGATATTAGCTTTAGGTTTCGCTTTGTACTTGATGGTGTTTATCTGTTAATGGGTTGGGAAAGTTTCTTGAGAAGTATGAGTGAGTGAGTTTTTGTTGATGTTTTTGGTAAGGTACTGGACCTAAGTTTTGATTGGTATGAAGGTACTGGACCTAGAGTTTTTGATTAGTATGCTCGCTAAGATTTCGCAATCTTATGCCTACGTATTCCCGTTTAAACGAAACAGGGAAATCAGAGCAATTGTAGTTCCTCCTATTCTATGGGAGGAAAAAGATGTTTGGTGTCTTGTTCAAAGCCCAAGATTGAAGCTAAAAGGTTGAGTATTTGTGTCTTGTTCAAAGCCCAAGATTGAAGCTAAAAGGTTTGACTGAGAGAGAATTTGTTATCTCTAAAGAGGGATTGGACTTCCTCTGAGGGGATTGTTGATTTTTGTGTGCCTTGATCAAAGCCCAAGGTTGAAGCTAAGAGGTTGATTGACTCCACTAGGGGAATTCTTTATACAAAGCCTAAGAGGAGGATGGAAATGACCGACTCAACCAGAGAGTGTTTTTATCTGTCTCGTACAAAGCTCGAGATTGAGGCGAAAAGAGGATGACTCTTTAGGGATATCATTATACAAAGCCTAAGAGGAGGCTAAAAGCTTGACTTTTTCGGGGAAAATGTTCTATCTGTCTTGTACAAAGCCCAAGATTGAGGCTAAAAAGGATTTTGACTCTGCCGGGGATATTTATATGTGTCTTGTACAAGCCCAAGATTGAGGCTGAAACGAGTTTGACTCTTGTTGGAGAGTATTATCTGTCTTGTACAAATCCCAAGGTTGAGGCTAAAATGAGTTTGACTCTGCTTGGGAAAGATGTTGGTCCCAAGCATAAGAGAAGGTTATGAAGATTTATGTCCTGTACAAAGCCCAAGATTGTGGCTGAAAGGGTTTGACTCAACAAGAGAGTGCTTTTATCTGTCCTGTACAAAGCCCAGGATTGTGGCTGAACAAGCTGGAGAAATTATTCTACACAACTTGAGAGGAGGCTAACTTCTGCTAGGGGGAAATCTTTATATCAAACCTACGAGGAGGCTGAAAAAAGATTGACTAAACAAGAAAGTATTTTTATCTGTCTCTTACAAAGCCCGAGATTGAGGCTAAAATGGTTGACTCAACAACAGAGTGCTAAAATGTGATTGACTCAACGAGAGAGTCTGAAAGGGTGGGTGACTCAACAAGAGAGTCTGAAAGGTAATTGATTCAACAAGAGAGTCTAAAAAGTAATTGACTCAACAAGAGAGTCTGAAAAGGTTAGCTCAGTTGGGGAGAATCATTGTACAAAGCCCAAGAGAAGGCTAGCTATGCTGAGGAAAGATCATTATACAAAGCCTAAGAGAAGGCTATCTTTTGTCGGGGATCATTGAGATCCCGAGGCAGGTCCAAATGGGGGAATCAACTCTTGTAGGGGATTGCAGAATAGTTGAGGTATCAGATACCTTGAGGTTCTGATTTGGGATAGTGTTATACTGATGATAAACTGATCCTGGCTTGGGGATTTTTAGGAGAAAGACTGGGTTTTAGCTCTGCTAGAGATTGATCCAAAGTGATCAGGGTTTCTCCTATGTTCGCAGGGAACTTGAGAATGTCTTTGAGACTCAAGGGGTTTAGACTGTCCAAGTCTACTGGTGTGGAAGAGTTTTATCTTTTGTATGATGCCTTCAAGAGGAGGCACGAGTATTAAGGGATGAGAATCAACCCTAAAATACGATATTTGACACTGGAAAGACTGCTCTAGCAAAGGATGACTAAGTTCTATCTTATACCTTTAAGAGGTCGTCAGGGTCCTTGCATTAAGCCCAAGAGAAGGCATGAGAACTTCTAAGAAGCCGGAGGGTCTTTGTACAAAGCCCAAGAGGAGGTGGGGATGCTTTTAGGAAGCCTGTGGGTCCCAAACCAAGAAAAGTTCAAGAAATGCTTTTCACCAAGAATAGATCATTTAGTGAAAGTTCTGTGATTTGAAGAAACTCAAGAGATGCTATTCACCGAGAATAGATTAACTCCGGGGAGTAGAATTTCTTTGACAATTTCTAGGGGTGACAGTCTGAGAAAAGGTTCACGAAGAATACTGCCTTTCTCTTTGTTCCATATTGTTTAAGCCTAAGAGAAGGTAAGACTGTATCTGGAAATCCTATGGGGATCTAGTTTTGTTTGTATTTAAGAGTGACCAACATGGCTTTACTTAGTTCTAGACCTAGTTGCCGGGGAAAACTCTAAATAAATATACTAGTATATATACAGTTGATATATGACAAGTATTTAAAAGGATATGAAAGAAGACTAACCATGCGCAGCTTCCCACAATACAGTTATATATATATATATATATATATATATATATATATATATATATATATATATATATGAAAGCGAGTAAATGAAAGCTGTTAAAACTTACAGGTGAGCAAGCTTCTATGCTGTATTGTTAGTTGTTCAGAGAAATTAAAGGAAGTTTTGATAATATCATGTATATTGAATCTAAATCAAAATAGAAATTGTTTTGAAAATATTGTTGGGGCTTATACTCAAAGAGAGGCCCAAGTTTTAACAGTGATCACACCGTTGTTTTGAATACCGTATCAGGACTTATACAATGTCTGAGGCCCAAAGTTTATTTAAAAGGGTTGGGTCTTACACTCTGATAGAGGCCTAAAGAGTATTTAAAGAAAAGAAATGGGACTTATAAGACGAGGGTAGGCCCAAATGATTTTGTTTTAAAAGGCGACGACCGCGCCGTGGTTTTGAAAATACAGTGGAACTTATACAACGTCTGAGGCCCAAAGATTATTTATTTACAAAGGGATTGGGTCTTACACCCTCTCAAGAGGCCCAAAAAGGGTTTGAAAAAGAAATGTGGGACTTACAACACGAGGGTAGGCCCAAAATTGTTTTTGCTCTAAAATGGCGATCGCGCCGAGATTCTTTTAACGCCGAGGGACTTATACAATATCTGAGGCCCAAAATGATTTTGGTTAAAAGAGGATTGAGTCTTACACTCTATTAGAGACCCATGAGTGTTTTGAAAAAGATTGATGAGGGTGAAATTAATCAAAACCCTAATTTTGTTTAAAATGGAATTAATTTTGTTTAAAAATTAATAAAAATTATAGAAAACATGTGAAAAATGAGTGGTGACCTTGGATCAATGTTTCAAAAATCATGTTTTTATCCACAAAATGATTGAAAACCATTTAAGTTTGGAAAATCAAGAAGGAAAAAATATTTTAAATGCTAAAAAACAAATAAAAATTAATTCTTTGCAAAAATATCAAGTATATGAAATAAATAATATTTTTGGAAAATTTTTGTAAAATAAAATATTTTAACATTTTTGTGAATTATTAGAAAAATAATTAACTCAAAATCATTAAAATTCAGAGAGAAGTTAATTTTTGAATCAATTAAATAAAATCACAAAAATTAAAATATTCAAATATTTGAAAAAGGGCACCAAGAACACCTTATTTTTGCTCGCGTGCCCTGTTTTGCCCAGATTTGCGTTTTCTCATCAATCTCACTGAATACTTGATGGAATCATACAATCCACATATCAATCTACTCGTTTTCAACTCACGATCATGTCTATGGTCTTTAATTTCGTTTATTTTAAGCATGGGAAGAGAAATCAAAACAAAACCTCAAGAACTCTAATTTCTGCATGAATGCTGAGAAATTTGATACATGATTCATACAAAGTAATCAATAGAGGGGAAACATTCTATGCATGATTATAAACATTTGGCAAAAGTTTTGTGCAAGGAAATATGCATAAATTATGAGATGACCAAGTTTAGGCTTACTTGAAGGTCGTGGCAGCAAGAGTAAATTGATTTTTGAGTTAGAGGTGTTACAGATGAGTTGTGATGATCTGAACAGCTTCCCTACACCATATGGAGTGTGTTTGAAAGCTTGGACTGATTTGAAATGAACTGGAACAGATTATGGCACCTCAACTGCAACTTTGTTGAAAACTTGAGCAAATGGATAATGATTTCTTGAATTTGGTGTTCCAGTTGTTGTTTTAATGTTTGATCAGCTCACATATGATGTTTATGAGGTGTGTGTGTGATTGGTTTGGTTGGAAATATATTCTAATTCAAAACCCGATAGTAGCTTGCATTAGAAGAAATTTTTGGAAGTGAGTATGATTTTGAGAAAGGCAAGTGTTATAGGCCTTTAGTGTACTTAAACTGATTATAAATGAGGTCTATTTATAGTGTGTCAAGTTTGTTTTGACATCAATAGGGAATGGCAACTGCAGCAGGCCTTTGGCCAATGTGGATCAAATGGAATCTCAAGTCTTCTCTAGCCATTGACTTGAGATTAGAGCACAGGCCTATGGTTCTTTGATTCAGAGCTTATCCTTGAATCATTCAGTTGGAAGAGACTCAGTTCATGCCACCTTGGTGCATCCATTGAATGCTTGGAAACAAAATTGGAGTCTTGGCCTCTTTTAGGCTTTTTAGGTTTGGCATGCTACTTGTAGATTTTGGGACTTTGGAGGCTGATAGATCAGTGCTTGTCCCTTGTTTGTTCCCCCTTGAGGTGTACAGATGGATAACCATGCTTGTTGTTGCACAATTTGATCAAATCGAGCCCTTATGCACAAATCTGCCTTGCCAAGACAGTTTGCAGCAAGGCATGTTGTAGCTGTCATAACTCCTAGCTCAGATGGAGTTTGAGGGAGTTCTTGGTCACTTTGGAAAGCTGACATATCCTATTTCAACATGATATCCAACTTTGGTTTTGAGCCAACTTGAATTACAATGAAAAATGCCTCTACATTTGGGAAAAACTAAGGCATATTCTGACTTAGTGAAAATTTCACTAAGTGTTGGAAAAATGTCACTTTCATGTTTTTTGCCATTTTGATCACTCCATAACTAAAAATCCATGGAGAATTGAAATGAGATGCAGTTGACACTCTTAAAGTATGCCATGAGAGATACAAATCCAGCTTTGGACCATCCAAAATGGTTTCTTGGATCTCAAGTTATGGCCCTTGGAAGTTGGTACCCTAGCCACTTTGTTCCATAACTTAGAAAAATTATAAGTTTTTTATGGTTACCCCCTTTTACAAGTTAACTCACTTTCTTTGAGTTTTATTGATGAATGATGATTCCAATCACATATTAACATTGTTTTAGGGTTAAATAACCATAATTATGAAAAATTCCAAAAAGTCAAACTTGATTTTGTGCACAGTTGACTTTTTATCGGATGAAATCCAAACTGTGCGATCCTTTGTGAAATCAAGCCCTTTACCTAAATCAAACCTAATGGACATATTCCATAGGTGTTATAGGGTGTATTGAATCATGTCCCAAGGTTTGGGAGCATGTCTTGGTTAAAAGTCAAAGGTACGGTTGACTTTTCTCTTGAAACCCTAATTGTGGTCCAGATGAAATTGAAACTTGTGGATCAAGCTTCTTGGATCAATCCATTGTTGCAAATGGATCAATGTAGTGTATTGGAGACCCTCAAATTATGTCTTGAGGTCTTGACTCATGTTTTATCCCAAAAGTCAACTTAGGGGTGAATTAGGTCAAGAAACCCTAATTCCTGATTTTTTTTGTAAATGCATCCCCTGAGGTTAAATTGACTTGATGATTGAGTCCATGAGGTCCCTTGGAGTATCTTAAGTTGTGCTTTGAAGTAATGGCTCGTGCCCAGAGGAAAATTTCCATCTGGAGGCCTTGGTCGACCAAAACCCTAATTTAGTGACACTGGCGATCTGGAGGCTTGATCGATTTGGAATGCTGCAACTTTGTGCTTGATTCCTGATGTGGGAGTCCTCTTGATCCTTTAGGGAGGTTTGAGATGTTAGAAAAGTTGAAGATAATGTCATTTCCTGATTGATCCTTTGTCTAAGTGCTCTGAGAGGCCTTGAAACCATAACTTTTGATTGTGGTGAATGCTCAACAATCCTTGAGGAGATTGATGAGGCATAAAGGTACATCCATATTGTGATGATGATTTTCACAATGATGGGAAATCTTAGTGGTCAAAATTTGGGGTATGACATTAGGCAAGTGAAACTAAAAGCTATAAGTTAAGTTATAAATATCATAAAAACACACTACTACAAATAATGCTTATAACGTCACACGCGAGAGAGATTTAACCTCGGATACCCAAGCAACTTAACAAAGGGTGACATGAAAAGATGCCACTTAACACCTCGGATAATGAAAAATCGAGGGGTAAAGTTATATGATCATGGATTCCAACCCCAAAATCTGCATTTTTATTATTTACTAAAACAATGCCTCATACCTCTCGGTTTATCCAAAAACCGAGGGGTAAGATAGATTATTTTTTTAAAATAAAACTCGTTACATTGTTTACAAATAATATTAATAAAATAATTTGTTTACAGACTAAAATATTTACCCAGAAAATATTACATTGTTTACACATAATATTAAAATAAAAATTAATTAGTCCATGAAGATCATATGTTAGATATTCGAATCCTTGATATTTGGCTAAGATCAAATGTTGGGTGCGACTATATTCTCAATGGTTTTACCTTGCATGGATTTGTTTCTGATATAAAACAAAAAAAGGGTTGATAAAAATGGTTAGATAAATAAATGATTTTGGCTCAAATAAATAGTTAAGAACACAAATCTTAAACCCAAATAATTTCCTGCTCTAACATATTCATCTTAGTGATCTTTTCATGGAAAATGATCTTGCAAACCCAAAGAGATGGATGTAGATATGTTTCAAGCGCTTCATGATGCTTCACATGTGTCTTCATATTCAAAAATATGCTTTTATAATGGAAGTTTTTTGTGTTTCACGCGGATCACTAATAGTAGTTTCTTGAGCGTTGTTATCTTAGGAAATGAACGACATATATTTGATCAACAAAATCACCAATGGTTTTTTATGTTTAATTTAGGTAAAATACTTTAACCCTTGGTAAAACCGAGGTAAAAAACCTTTCATTTTTTTTTACATTTCATTTATTACAAAGAATATTTACAAATAAAAAATATAATGAAAAAGAAAGGTTCTTGATTTTCCCCTCGGTTATATTAAAAAACCGAGGTAATATGTTGTTTTTTTAATATTTAAAAAAATAGTAATGATTATCGCGCTTTGTAATCATATCACTAGAATAATAATGATCATCCCTATTCAAACATAACGTATCTTTTGGATTTTCATGGAGGCATTTGAGCTTCTCTGATTGTTTCACTTCCTCTTTTCCAATTTATTTATACACTATTTAGGTCTCATTTTATTTCCATCTCCTTGTGTCTTTAAATCTAGTTTAAAAGTCTTTTCTTTTTATTCAAAAAATATCTACAAAAAACTTCAACGGAGATGAAAATCTTTTAATCTTTATCAATGAAAAGTTTGTTGATTTCGAAGAGTTGAAAGACCAAGGTTTTGATCTAATGAAAACTATTTCTAAACATAAGTTAAAAGGTTACTTTAACATGCTTCATGGATCCATCTACACTAATCTCGTAACAGAGTTCTGGTTAAATGCCTCTGTTGGGAAATCTAGTGAGGCTGCTACGTCAATACAGTCCAATGTATATGACTTTACTATCACAATTACTCCATCACTTATTGCTTAGACAATAAAGTATGAAGAGAAAAGTAGTTATGTTGAACAATATAGATTCAACAATGTGTTCTCAAACCACATTCTCCTACTTTATGTCAACTAGAATAACCTCACCAGTCCTGCTACTCTCATCCTAATTGCAAAAGTTTGGCATCAACTTCTAGTATCAAATCTCCATCCAAGTAAGAAACAATTAGAATCTCTTACTTTAGATGACAAACATCTTTTGTAATTCCTTATCCACAACGTCAAAATTAATATTCCTCTTACTATTTTTAGCTTCTTAATGGAAATGGTTGTGACCTCTCGTGAGGAAATAACTTTCCTCATACCATATGGAAGAGTCATTTCTGAATTTTTCTCTCATTTTAGGATAGTTAAAAGGGTAAAAACAGAAGGATTAAAAGTTGAAGTTGAGTTAAGTCAGAAGTTTGAATATGTCGAATAGTTATCTGTTGTCTTTTTTTTTTTTTGTTATATGTTGTCCTGTTTCTCTAATTATCAACAAAATTTTTCCTTTTCAATTGTATTATTGCGTAATCTTTTTTATTGATAACAAAGAATTTGTGTTTTACTAATTAATTTGAGAAAAATTTTAACAAAGAAAAAAATTTAACAAAGAATAAATGAAATCTGGGAAGGTGCTAAAGTGAGAAATAGTAATTAAACCATTGAAAAAACATAAAAATGTAGTAATAACGATTCAAAGCGTCCATAATATTTATATTATCTTGGTTTTTTCAAAAGACCGCGGTAATAGGTTACACTGTAAATACAATAACACTACTTATAGATATATTCTCTCGATTTTATGGATAACCGAGGTTAAAGGTTGTTAGCATGACGCTACCAGGAACTATACTCTCGAGTTTTAGCATTCCGAGGTGAAAGTTTCGCCATAAAAAGTGTTATTTGTAGTAGTGACAATCTCACCTCGGTTGAAAAATATAGCTAAGATGAAAAATGGCTTATTTTTGGATTAAAATCAAAATATGTAGGAAGGTGCCACTAAATTAGTTTACCCCCCTCCCCCCGGCAGAATAGATTGTTTTTTTATAAAGAAAAAAGAAAACACGGTGCATACATGTATTTTACCTCGACATTTTGCTACGTGAAGTGAAATTATTGTCATAAAATATATATTTTTTAGTAGTGTAACTTGGCAAAAGAAGATAAAGTAAAAACAATAAACATAATAACTTGTTTACTTAGTTCGATCAAATGATCTAATCTGAGGGATATAGTAGCTCTATGATTCACTATAATTCCAAATGTGTGTTTGTTTGATGGATTAAAATTATAATTCCGAAAATAATAATCATAGGAATATCATTGCTAGTAACTTTATTACAATCAATGTGTTTGGCAAATAAATAAAGTTTTTAGGAATTCTTTTAGGTTTTAGTTTAACAAAATTTTAAAAATTAAAAATTAAAAATAAATATATTAGAATAATATGAAAGTGAGAAGTTATGGTTGATTATTTTATATTCTCATGGGAATTTAAGATTTTCATCCTTTGATATGAGAATAAAATTAAGAAGTTCGATCATTAACAAATTATATTCCTATGAATAAAAATTATTCTAGAATAATTTATTAAAACTTAAAACAAATAAAGGAATATGTGAATTTCAATGTCACATTTCTAAGAATAATATTTGTATCCATGAAACAAACACACTTCAAGAGTTGTTAGAAAATATTACAAATGAGTTAAAAGAAAATAGTCACCTAAAATTTCAAAAACAAACACTATTTTTTATTCAAGTGTTTCTCAACCTCTTTAACTCTTTATATATGAATCACATACGCCAGAGGTGATTAGAAGTGTTTCTCACTCCCCTTAAATATCTCCAAGCGTTTTTCAACCCCCAAAACACACTTTTTGTAATTTACTCTTGTCTCTCTAAGATTAACACTAGGATTCACAAACCCCTCTCTTTTTCTTCAGTTCTAAAGTTCTGAAGGTTGTTAAGATAAGAATGCAAAAGATACATATTTCTAATTGTTGAAACTCAAAGGATCTATAATAAATCCAAAGTATAACCTATTAACGGGAAATCATGTTTCTGCAGTATAATAACCTGTATCGAGACATGTCTGAGTTGGGTCTGCTTCTTGATAGTGCTGTTGTGATTTCAGGAGTAGCGGATACGTGGAATTGAAATCTGGACTTAGATCGTGGCTTTTCTGTAAAGGTGTTTTATAATTCCTTTTTTTAGGCGAATGAAGTTTCGCGGTTGGATGATTCAACTCAGATGGTTTTAGACGTATTGTGGAATTCTTTTATCCCGCTGAAGTTAAAAGTGTTTGTGTGGCGGCTAATGCTTAATCGGCTACCAACTCGTGATAATATTCTTAAGCGCGACGTTATTAACAATGTCCATGAAATTATTTGCTTTTCTGTTTCAATGATCTGGAGACTATCGATCACATCTTCCTTCATTGTTCCAAAATTGGTTCGCTTGGGCATATGATTTATAGGTGGGTGAATATTGATAGGATTCATGGTGCTAACATTATTGATCTGTCTCTGAATTGGTTTGATAGGCTCAATGGCTGATGCGATAACACGTTTAGGATGTCTATTTGGATTATCATTTGTTGGAACGTTTGGATGGGGCGAAATCGCATTTTGTTCAAAGACGAGGTAGGGGATGCTGGGTCTATTTTCCATCACATTGTCGGATCTTCGTGGAATTGGTTGGCTCTTGGAAGGAATGGGAATATGTCCTGCTCATTATACGAATGGAATAAATTTCCGTTACATTTCCGTTACATGTGCTTTTCATTTTGTTGGTTGGTGTTTTTGGTCTATTCAGGATTAGGTTGAAGATTCCCTTAATCTCCTTTAATGAATCCTTGCTTATCAAACAAAAATATCTATTAACCAACAGATCCAATGACCAAAATAAAGAAGTCTAACACACATGAATCGTCTCGGGACGACACGAACCTCCGCCAATTTTTGAAAGCTGCCTTCCGCCGTCGTCGACCACCTCCGACTAACTCCTCTCTTACTGTTCAAACGTCTTTTGTCGACCTCTTAACTGTTTTTACAATCTCAATATATATTTTCCTTCTCTTCTCTTCATCATTTAAGTTAATAAGACATATTTTCATCATTTAAGTTAATAAGACATATTTTAACACTTTCCCTTAGTTGGAGACCCATTCTCTTGTTGGATTTGGTTAGGTCCAAAACATCATATCGTTTATACATAACTTTAATTAATATTAAATTGATACTGGTAATGCAGAACAATATAGTGAAAAATAAGTGTGAGTTGTGTCGAGAAACAAGTGAGTTCTAAATTCTATATTATTTAGAAAAGTGGAAGTTGAATACTTATAGAACACATATACTTATCATCTTAAGATTTTGAGTGAATATGAAGTGTCTCTCACTTGTTTACATAAGTCTTTGACTTTTAGGTCAATATTTAATCCAATATGTTTATGATTCCCATGATGACCCATCACAAGGGACAAGACAAACTCACCATGTTAAGTCGGCAACAGAAAACAAGGGACAACACAAACTCACCAAGAACCACATATATGTAATGGGACAATAGTAGAGTATCCTTCCTTGGTTCTAAACATGTGGGGTGTAAATAAAGAAAGAACTCAAGCGTGGCTGCTATGATTTCAAATATCAGAATTTTGTTGAAGCCTTGGGATCTAAGGGACATACAATATCATATTTTTAATCATATCATAGGGTGACTCTAATCGTTTTCCTGATCACAACACAAACGGCACATAGCTGTGGAGAGAATGATAATAATAATAATAATAATCAAGCAGAAAATTGAAAAAGAAAGAAAAAAAGTGGACTCAATAAAGGACAAAATTATATAATTCTTTATGCATATATATTTATTTATAAACTCAAAGCTGCAAGAGAGAAAAAGGAGTGAAAAAAGTGAGTAGGCCTGAAAGGAAATAAAATAATTAAAAGTGTGTTTGTGAGAGAAAGAGAGAGAGTGAGAAAGGTATATAGTATGGGTATATAGATTGAAATATATATGAAATAATACTCATCATTCTCTTACTTCCTTTTCAAGGATACTTTAAAGATGAAGAAAGAGTAAAGATGAAACCCAAGAAAAAAGTGGGGGCAAACAACCGAGGTATGTGGGTGTCACCTGGAACTGTGTTCCTTTCATTACAGTAGAGAGATTCCATTTTCTAAACCATCCTAATTGCTCTACTCATCATCTTGGGATTGAAAATCAAATCAACCCTTTCCTTCCCTTTATTTAAGTTAGATAAAAGAAGTATAATTATAAATTTATGATTATGGAATCTACAAATCTCCATCATCTCCAAGACCAACAACCTCCTCTTCCTGTTTCTTCTTTATCTTCTTCTATCCCATCTTCTTATGCTGTTGGAGGAACCACCAACCTCCACTCTTGGACCCCAACACACATCACTTTGTAAGTCCCTTCTCAGTTTTCATTTTTCTAGGGTTTAATTTGTAGACTAGGGTTTTTTTAACCCTATTTATATATGTGTTTATGTAGGAATAATGCTGCTGGTAACTTCAACTCAAATATCCAAGAAGTTGATCCGAGATATTCGAGATCGAGCGCTACGATTCAAGATTTAGGTTATCATCATCATCATCAATGGACAAATGATGATGTTAAGGAAGAGGTTTCATTTGTGAATTTCCCTAAATTTACTGAAATGCTTAATTACACTCCTCCTAATTCAAACATGGAGAACTATGGAATACTTGATGATTCTTCCACTACAATACAGATGAAGAATAGTACTAACGATGAACACAAGGATATGAATGCTCTCATGCTCAAGAATCTTTACACTGGTGGAGACTTTTATAGTAATCAAAATTATCCTAACATTGGTAGTCAGACTCAGATTCACCCTAGTATAAATATCTCGAACTTGAATCATTACTCGTCTTCGTCTACGACCTCAACCATAGATATGAACATGCAGTCATTAGATCTATTAACTAGTTCACAAGATCATCATCTTGGTAGATTTACTACTAATGATCATGAAAACCTTTCGTTTCATCTTCATCCTATGCCGAACCAACTCGCAAACAGATCCTCTTCTAGTAACTCCATTAATGTGAGTCTTTCGAATTCATTTCTTCTTTTCGACTTTTTAAAAGCATTTTTCTCTATGCCATACGTGCATGTAAGATATTCAATTTTTTTTAATATATTATTACTTATTTTTCAAAACTATATAAGAGAAAATTAAGAATGATTTTATAGGAATATACTACTAATTATAATGAAGTTGACTAACTAGAGCTAGCAGATAAGTTATCTTTTTGATGAAAAAAAGTTACTCTTTGCAATGATTTTTTTTATATTAATTAACTTGTGGCAAAACATTTTCTCTTTTTGACATGATGCACATATCTTTAATCAGAATATTATCATCTTTTTTCCTTTTCTTTTGGTTTCTTTTTTGAAGAAGACTGGGCCACTTGAATTATATTGGACTAATAATCTTTACTCTTTTCTTTGTTGCAAAACTAAAGAAGTCGTCGCTACTCGGCAATGGTGGAGGAGAAACAAAGAGAGTGATGCAATCGAAGGCTTCTCAATCTGAAACGGCGTTGAAGAAATCACGATCTTCATCAGAATCACGACCACCTTCGTGTGCACCCTTTAAGGTGCCTTACTTTTTATGGAAGATAAAAAGATATATTTAGAGTACTAATTAGTAATTACTTGAGTTGCATTAATAAATGTTCTTTTTTTTGGAAATTAATACTTTTTCAGGTTAGGAAAGAAAAATTAGGAGATAGAATTGCGGCTCTTCAGCAATTAGTGGCTCCTTTTGGAAAGGTAAAATAGTGAGGAAACACTTCTTCAATTTGTGTGACATACCATAACTTTGAAATTTATATAATTGGAATGAAAGGAGTAAGTTTATGTTGAAATGGATGTTGCAGACTGACACTGCATCTGTACTCATGGAAGCTATTGGATACATTAAATTCCTTCAAGGCCAAGTAGAGGTATATATTTTCCACATGCTCATAGTATATTCTAAGGAATTTATATTGTTTTTTAGGGCGTGCAAGGCGGATTACCGCATATGTTTCAAAATTTGATACAGTTAAACTGTGATTAAATAAAGTTTCATAAAATATTGTCACGATAAACCGTGGTTATAGGCGTCTATCTGTTTTGTCATGATTAAACCACGACTAACTTATACCTTATCTCCAAAACTTTGAGACGACTTTGATAACAATACATTAAACAAAATTGTTTAACTCTTTATTCTTACTAATTAATAATTCTTCTTCATGCAGACACTGAGTGTTCCCTATATGAAGTCATCACAAAACCAAAACAACAGATTGATGCAAGGGGTAATGATTTTATTCTTATCTTTGTAGTACCGACGTTTTTGATAGAATGTGTGTCCAATTTCTAACGCGATACCAACACATATAATTATATTCAATTAATACATATTTTTAAATTTGTACACATGTCAACGTGTAAGTCTCATGATCGTGCGTGTGTAGTGTATCCGTGTCAGTGACTCATAGATTGCTAGAAGAAAATTTATGTTTCCCTAATCTTGAATACTAACGCTTCATATTGATAATATCAGGATTCGGCCATAGGTGACAGAAATGGAGAACCAAAGCAATATCTGAGAAGTCGAGGCCTCTGTCTCGTGCCATTGTCGTGCATGTCATACATAGCAGGTGATGGCAGCACTGAGGTGTGGCAACAACGCCCAAACTTTGGTGGACCAACTTGATTATTGATAGTAATAATATCAAATAATCCTAAAAATGGAAGTTAAGTAATGAGTTTAAAAACAAATCGAAGTGTATCCATGTTTAATGGAGCAAACTTGATCTTCTTTCGTAAGAATCAATGATGGCCAAGTTTGATCCATTAAATTAAACATCTTGTATCATTAATTATAATGTACGTACAATTTGCTACCCATTGTTTATTAGGGTTAACAAAGCTTTATCTTCTAATATGCCTCCACAAGCAGAAGGTTTATATAGGTCAAGCAAACCCAGCTTGAAAATAAAATAATTGAAACATGATATTTTTGGTGGAGAAATATGCAATATGAGAATGATTGGAAACCGGAAGCAACTTCATGATTTAGGCTCTTCATGTCATATCAAAGTTTAAAATTACGTTCGTTATCGCTCTTAGTCTGAGATTTTTAGTTGAGTGAAAAAATCAACGAATTTAGGGTCATAACTACATTGACATTACTAAGTGTCAAAAGCTTAAGACAAAAGTTTCGATATATTGACTGTATCGACTTATGGGTTCAATTGACCTGTAAGTGAAGTCGAGGTCAAGAACGGTTTGGAGGAGTCACAGAAACATTTCACAAGATTATGATCACTCTCTCTTCCAAAAATATTTAGAATTTGAAAGATCACATAACAACCTTTCAACACAACAAAAGTCGACACTTTTAAGTGTTAAGGACTTAGAATATTTTCAAGTCTAAAGACCGTAATGTGGAGATATCGTAGCTCTCGACAAGGACGGTTAAAACGTTCAGAAATGGTTATCAACACAGTTATCACCACGTTTCGTTTTGGTTTTCAGTTGTTTCTCTTTGAAAACGCGTGGAAGTAAGTTAAAGCAAAACAACCCCACCTAGTATGACACGCGTCGAACATGTAACCAACAATTGTTGTCGACGGTTATTTTAGGACTAATATATAATGTAGGTTTATGCATTATAGCCGATGTCGCAAATTTCTCATTCATCTTCTATAGAATTAGAGTACCCAACTAATCGAGCGAAATAGTTTGTGCGAAATGTGAGTCTGCGCCTACTCTTTGAATTTGTGGTAAATCCTTTATATTCAAGCATTTACAATTAATGTCATTTACTTCATTTACTTTGGTTATTGTTTTTTATCTTTATCCGAAGTTTATTGCTTGCATTCAATTGATTTATTACCCAACCGTTTTAACTCCAAATTACACACTTTTTATTGTATATTTTCTTAACACAAATGGTCTTTGAGATTGTTTACTAAAAAAACCAGTAAACAAATTGGCACACACATTGGAACCCTTTTGTGTAAAAAGTTTTATTTTTGCAAAAAAAGGTGTGTTCTTTTTGTCAAATTTTTTTCTTTGTTCATGAAATGGCCTCGGTTGTCGAGTGTGTATGTGTTATACCCTAAAATTTGGCCTCATCTAACCATTCATCTCCATGCATCCCACTTTTTGGTCTGATTTCATAATGAAGATCTTCTTCTAAATTATCTGTTGTAAATATGCCTTAAAACCTTTGTCGATGAAGAGAAAGAAAACATATTTTGGAGATTGCATTTACCGCGAAAATCAGAAGTTTTAGAAAGTCGGACGAAAAGTCGAGAAAAAAAATTGGTCGGTGAATAGTGTTATCCGTACGGATGAATAGTGACGTCGCACGATGAATAGTGGCGTCCGTACGGTGAATAGTGTTTTCTGTATGGTGAATATTGTTTTCGAGTTTTCAAGCTTTTTTCGATTCGGTCCATGGATCCATGTGATTTTGAGATTTGTTTGGTGGGTATTTGCTATTATAAATATGTATCTCTTATATGGTTGGTGTGTGACAATCTTAGAGTTTACACCAACAAGGGAGAGCAAGGGTTTAAAGGTATAGCATATGGTTTCATCTACTCACAAAGAAAACCTTAGAAAATAAAAGGTTTAGGGAAACCTTTGGAGTTGTTTAAGGTTATTGTGAAACACTGTTACACCTTGGGTTTGAGTGATTCATATATTGAGAGTTGAAGAGGTTGGGAAACACTTGGGTAGAAAATAGGGTTGTTCTTAGGAACCTGAAGGTGAAGGCTATTTTCTTGTAACTCATATGTAATCTCTTGTAACAACTTTCTGAGTATAGTGAATTGGAGAGTTGCTCTCTCCCCCAGAGTAGATCGTTTGATCGAAATGGGTAAACAAACCTTCGGTTTTTTCTTGCCTTATTCTGTTATATTATCTGTGTACAGATTATTATTGCTGAAGACCATTTATTTTGGTTGCTATTATTCTTTGCCTCACAAATTGATATTGAATTTTGGCGTAATTCACAACAAGATTCACAACATTATCAAATGGACTTTTCCCCATGGCCATTTCATTTGGTCATGGACTTTCTTAAATTTTCTTCACTTTAAGTGTTAGGCAAAAATAATGTTTGCATTTGGTTTCCTTTGAATTTAATTTTGAGAATCATGGAGTTCCAAATGTTTCTTGTCCACATGAGATCTTTGTTTGGAAGGTTCATATTTTGAATTTCAAGGAAGGCGTCATTCCATTCCATGCCTTGTTCAAGTTTTGTATCTTTTCTTTTACCAATTGTCTTGGAGTTTGTTTGATGCACAAATACATTTCAAGTGAATACGGTACTACTTTTTATAGTATTAGAAGTTGTCTTATGGGTGCAACATTGAAGAAATAGATAAAATGGAGAAAAGTGTCAAGAAGTGGATTAGGTACAAGTTCTAGATTTGCAAATTTCAAGTTGATTTCAAATTGGATTCAAAAGTTCATAAGTGAGAAAAATGTACAAAACATGCTACATGATCAAAATTGAAAGAAGTCACAATTGGAATACTCCGTTTTCATCCAATCTTCATGAGACACAAATTTAAAACAAGTACATCACCAATTTGGATTCACATTTGATACAAAGTTTAAATTGCAAAATTCAATTTGGTTTCAAAGTGAATTCAAAGATTATTATAGAGTTACAAGATACAAAGATTCAAGATCAAGAATTGCAAATTTCAAATTGATTGAATTCAAAATTCATTAAAGACAAAATACAAAAGTTGATTACAAAGGAGTTACATGAAGAACAGGTCCTAGTTCTACAAATGCTCGTTAAACTTAGGCCTAAGAAATTGCAAGACAAGAATCCCACTTTGTGATTTATATGCCTTGAGCCAACACCGCTAAGCTTCATGCTAGGCCACGGCTACCCTTGAGTCCTCTAAGATTTCCTCATGCCAAGCCTCATCATCAGATTCTCTAACAAATGTAGAGCGTTTGAGAGAGAGAGAGAGAGAGAGAGAGAGTATAGAGAGATAGAGCGAGAGTGAAAGATGAAATGATGTGTTCAACCTTCTTTTTCTTTTTTTTTATTACCGTTGCAGTACTGGGTGTGTTGGCCAAGGGTGGTGGTGACAAGTGTCCCCACCGGACACTTGTCACCGGTTCTGTGTGGCTACCTTTTGATTCCATGTGCGTACCCTTTATTTCCTTAACATGCACCCTTTCTATGGCCTTTGATCTGAGTCAAAGGATTGACTCACGTGAGATCTGACGCCTTTGAGCTACCCTCCTAGTCAACAGAGGTTGTCTGGGTTTCTTGGTAAACCCTAGCAGCGGCTTGGGCCCTTTGGGTTAGGGCCTGGGATTTTCATTTTCCACACCCTTTGTTTTGCTTGCATTACAGGCCCATGTAGTTTTTTTTATTTTCTTTATTTGATTTATCATTTTTTTATATTTTTTATTTATTTTGTTTATCATTTTTCTAATATATTAAAAAAAATACAAAAATATGTCAAATTAATTATTTAAATGTATTTATTTAATAATAACTAACGTCCAAACGGGCACGGGGAGTGCCCGTTTGTCCAATTTTTTTAGTACGCGTACAGATTAATACATAAACGGATATTTTTCGGTGTAAATTTTGTGATACACACACACACTCTCTCTCTCTCTCTCTCTCTCTCTCTATATATATATATATATATATATATATATATATATATTCTTTCTTCAATTTTGATTCGATGAAAATATTTTATTTTTAGTTTTTAATTAATAAAAAATGTGATTAGATGTTTGTAAAGCCAAATGTAATATTTGTGTCTATTTAAGTTTTTTCCTTTAAAAATATTACATCTCTTTATCATAAAATTTCTAAAACCAATATAAATGAAATGTTGAATCAATAGCTTTCATCCGTCAAAAAAGGAAAATTATTCAATACAAATGAAGAAAACAAACCAAAATAATTTAATCTTTATTTTGTGTGATAAACAAATAAAATTATTCCATTAATATCTAAAGTAATTAAGAATTAAGACATACGTAAAGTGATTGAAACAATGAATATGAAGAGATTAAACGATGGATGAAGAAAGGTAAATTGTGGCTTATGCCTTATCTCAATTTATCCCAAGAATTTTAAAAAATTGGTATAGAAGATTTGTTTCAATTTTGTATTGTGCAGTTAAGAAGTAAAGAAATTGGAGAGCAACTTTTTTACTCTCCCATATCCTTTGACCCATAACTACATTAAATTTTCATCAAATAATAAAATGAATAGGCATATCAATGTTGTAACGCCTAACTTTAACCATTTATTTATAACTTTTAACATGGAACTAAATCCATATTTACTTAATCAAACAACAGAAATCAAACAATCATATTTACTCCTGTTGCATCAATATGAGACCAATGAACAATAGAAAAAGCCAAAATTAGAAAAAATAAAATCTTAAATTTACTTAGTACAATAATTAAATAAACATCACAAATATTAATAACTGCTCTTATCTTTGAAATACTTGTGCTGACTCTGTTTTGGATTTACAATTTTTGTCGATGCAGATTTACATTGAGGCTGTCTACTTTATGGTAATGGGGCAAAAGATTTTTTATTTATAGAGTAAGAATGTGTGTATTTTGATAACCATGATGGTAGTTATATAGATGGATATAAATTTAAAAATAGTTGGTTAGAAAATAGGAAGTTATATGAGGTGTACATTTTCAAATTTAAAATGCATTATTTTCAATTTTGAATTAGTTGTTTATAGTATCAATTAATTTTTGAAGGGTAATGTTGGAAGAAAAAAAGCTACACCAAAAATAAGTTTTGCCTTTATATATTGTTATTATAGATTAATTAATCTATTAGTTAATTTTATTAAATATTTATATTTGACTTAATTAATTTTGTTTGTTGTCTTTTTTTCCTAATATTTAAAAATACAAAAATATGAATCATTAATCTTCTAAAAGGTATTTATTTAATACTAATTAATTAATCTATTAATTAATTTTATTAAATATTTATATTTAAGTTAATTAATAATTTTTATATTGCTTGGCTAATTTAGTTGTGTGATGCTTATTTTTTCTTGGTAATGCTTTTGCTCATGTATATTGCCTATGCCATGATGTATCTTGATTTCATTTCCCATTTTCATGCTTAAACCATTTTCAAACTAATTCTTTATTTAATATCAAGTCCTTTTCAAAACACCCTTGTAAGTCGATCGTTTCTACGATCGCCATCAATCTCACATAGTAAAACTCTTGGGCTTTCTTACAATGAGACTTGCTTTGCACCATACACTTTCCTTTGCATGCATTTGTGTGATGGACTTAATTTGCAATTGCTTGGTACTATTCCCATTTGACAAAATGTACCCCCATTCCCATGACGTTTAATAATTTTTACCGCTTTCTCTTTGATTGCCCTTTACTTAGGTAGTCTCTAATACAAGAATAAAATCAATCATCTTTTTAAAAAGAACGAAAATAAGCTTGATCAAACGTCAAAAAATTTTCATATAACCAATCTAATATCATTTCCATAACCATCAACTCTTAACCTATTTCACTCCACTTTGCATTCACACCCAATTTGTAACTTGATTGCTTTTGCATCGCCATCAACCTTTCCATGACCAAGACATTTTCATAATCAATAAAACAAACTCTTGACCCAACATCAAGTGGCATTTTATTAACTAAACTCTCAAAATATAATAAAATACGAGGAGAATTGTGCGCCACGAGCCTTAATTGGTGGAGAATGGGTGAGAATGGAGCTTTCCTACACTCACTCTAATTATTTTGGACACAAGACGCCTGGCTTGGTAGATCGAAATAATCGCCTCTACCCATAGTCTTTAGTGCAATTCAAGTCAAAAACAATTTTTTCCAAAACCCCAAAAAGATTTCAACTCATCAAACTTATTTTTGTGTCTTGTGGCACCACTCCAAAAACCCTTTTTTAAAGGTAAAATCGACCAACAAACACTTATTTTTTACCCCAAACTACGAATGCTCTAATTTCCTTATTGCACTATGAGGATACGTAGGCACGAGATTGCGAAGTCTTGGTGAACACCTGTTCGCCCGCGCGAACAAACGCTGGCCTTCTGTCGTAGGTTCGCTTGCGGGACCGGCCAGACGAATCCCAGAACTTGGAATTGGAAGCGTATGTTTGTATTGCGTTTATATTTGTTTAAGTGTCACGCCTAAGTGACTTGGGTGATGCAAAAAATATCTTAACGGTTGCGAGTTGGTTTGCAAGAAAAATCAGAGAAATGCAAGGGAAAGCAGAGCGGAAAAAAAACGAAAGAAGTAAAGACTTTAAATTATATGTGGAAAATAAATTGCATTAAGTAAGATTTGGACGCAAGTGTACATTTGTTTGCGGGAGTGAACTCGTTTCTCTCTAAGCTTGGTACTTTGAGTATTTTCCCTTTACAATGTGAAAAATGCGACCCTAAAAATAGAAAAAACAATGCCTTATATAGGCCTAAAAAATAACTGTTTGTCTGCCCAAACGTTTTCTGAAGCTGACACGTGGCACCCACTACAACAAAAGTAAGTTATAACATCGCACCTTAGACAGCGCTTTAATACAAAAGCGCTGCTATAAGTTAAAAACAAGGAAACTATTCATTTAAAAAAATAAAAGCGCAAAAAAATATAAGACCTTAGACAGCGCTTTGGTCAAAAGCGCTTTATATGGTCTTATAAATTTTTTAAAAAAAATTAATGGAAAATATTAGACAGCGCTTTAGTTAAAAGCGCTTTCTAAGGTCTTAAAAATTTAAAAAAAATATAAGACCTTAGACAGCGCTTCGGTAAAAAGCGCTTTCTAAAGTTTTATTAATTTTAAAAAAAAAATTAAAGGAAAATATTAGACAGCGCTTTCCTTAAAAGCGCTTTCTAAGGTCTTAAAAATTAAAAAAAAAATAAAATCAAAAGCGCTGTCTAAGGCCAACCTTAGAAAGCGCTTTTAAAAGCGCTGTCTAAGGTCCACCTTAGAAAGCGCTTTTATGAAAAGCGCTGTCTAAGGTCTAATTAAATTAAAATATATGAATAGTCAATATTCATTTACATATTTCCGCTCTTTCTTCTCCCCTGCATGCGAGCTGAGCTCAAAACCCTTGCGAACTCAAACCTTCACCGTCAACCGTCCTCCACCGTGCCGTCGTTCGTTGTTGTCGTCGTTGCATTGCCGTCCGTCTGTTGCCGTCGTTGTATTGCCGTCCGTTGCGAACTCATTGCCGTCGTTCGTTTCTGCTCTTTGTAACTGATACATTTCGTTCTTGCATTGCCGTTGTTACCGTCGTTAAAGGTACGTCGTTGTTGTGAAGAATAGGGTTTTGTTGCTTTACATTGTTGTTGTAGGGTTTTGTAGCTTTACAATGTTGTAGTGAATGAGTATGTTTGATGAGTTTTGTTAATGAAGTTTTGTAGTGAATGAGTATGTTTGAAGTTTTGTTAATGAAGTTTTGTAGTGAATGAGTATGTTTGATGAGTTTGTTAATGAGTTTTGTTAATGAAGTTTTGTTAATGAAGTTTTGTAGTGAATGTGTATGTTTGATGAGTATGTTTGATGAGTTTGTTAATGAGTTTTGTTAATGAAGTTTTGTTAATGAAGTTTTGTAGTGAATGTGTATGTTTGATGAGTATGTTTGATGAGTTTTGTTAATGAAGTTATTGTTTAGGTCGAAATTAGTTGGACTGTTGTTGGAATTTGAATTGTTAACATGCTAGTTTAGGTTAGTTTTCTGTAGGTGATATCTTTGATCAGTTTGACTATGAACCAATAGCTGCTGCAAGTCTTGGTAATCAATGTCATACTTTGCATATCTTTTTGATATGTGTTATATTAAGATGATAACAAATTGCAGTATTTAGTTGAAATAAATTTTGCATGGTTTAAAGTATTGTGCTAAATTTCATATTATTTTGTTTGTGTCGTGTATTGACCACCAAATAGTATATAGAAGTATTTAGAAGAGCTTATTTGGGCTTATCTAAAAGCAATAGCATAAGTGTTTGGAAGAACTTATTGAAAGTAACTTAAAATGTGTCCATAAGTTGTTTTTATCTTATTTTAATAAATTCTTCTAGATAACTTATTGGCATATGTTGTTTTCAGTTTATCCAGAGTATACCCTTATTCACTCTTCGATTGTAGAAGCAACTTGTATTTAAGCTTCTATACGATAAACACTTATCAAATAAGCAGTTAGCTAAGCTGTATATCCAAACACCCAAAAAAAGTTGTGATGTTCTACTCGTGTCTCAACGTGCATCAAACATGCCTACAATTTTTTTTATCATATTGTTTGATGGAGATTTAATGCCAAACAGTGGTAGGAGGAGCAGAGTAATGGGTGCAGTTTTGATTTCTCAGGGAAGGATGTGAAAGTCTTTGTGCCTGGACCGAGAAAATGCTGACGAGACCTTATTGGAATTTTATTTATTTTTTGTTTTATAGAGCCTTGTGGCAAAACTCACACAGACTAAGTGTAGAGAAGAGGGGTATCGTGGGTTCAAATCTAAAATATCCCTGTAGCTTTTTACTATTTAAGCCGTACTTACAAGATACTGTATTGGAATTTTAGTTGCTGATAAAATATGAGAAAATAGCAGAAGTAAAAGAAAGCTGAAGAGAAAAAATTCTTAATTATCTAATTTTGGTATTTGAGAATTCTGAATGAACTGTATGAATCTGATTACACGACATGTTTGTTTTTAGAGTAAGTGAAGGTTTGATCTGTAGCTGCCAGTCTGCTATAACTGTCAGATTCTGTTGAAACCGAATATCAACCTACAACTGAAAACTAAACACAGAAATACACTGTGTGGCTGGTGTGAGCCTGCTGATTCACAATCTTTAATAACAGATGAAAATAACATGCAAATATATACTTCTAATATTTGAGAAGACTGGATTAGCAAACTGTTTCCCCCTAATGCAGGTCAGGTTCATCGGGCAAGATTGAAGGGACAAGAGGTTGTTGTTAAAGTGCAAAGGCCTGGTCTCAAGGATCTTTTTGATATTGATCTAAAAAACCTGAGGGTCAGTGTTATAGTTTATAAGGCTTTCCATATAAACCTTATGCTCATAGTTATGTCTGCAATTCTAATATTACTGTCTGATAATTCTTTAATTTCCAAATGCTGGTCTCAGGGATACTTTTATCTTCCATACATGATTTTTCTTGTCTGCATAGCTAGGCACAGACATTTCATTCTATTCTTTGAGAGAGAATTTTGGTACACGGATCTCCATCTTTTGAAGATTCTATACCAGTGTATATAATGCCAATACTTCATCCTTTCTTTAACTCCAGGTTATTGCTGAATATCTTCAAAAAATTGATCCAAAGTCGGATGGTGCAAAGAGGGATTGGGTTGCTATTTATGATGAATGTGCCTCTGTCTTATATCAGGTGATAATATCTTGGCAAGTTGCTTCTATTTTAGGCTAATTGGCATTACTGACGGAAATCGTTTGTCTAATTCTGCTGAAGAGAAATCCAATAATAACTACCTATGTCCCTATATAAGACTCTCTTGTAAAATATTTACTCTTTTTATAAGACCTCTTCAAGTTACAAGATGTATTAATTATTTTTTCACATAAATCACCATAATTAAATAGGGAGACAGAGGTAGTAAGATGGTATAGAAACACTATTTGTTTAGAGTTTGGGTGCATGGGGTGGGCAATGAAGCTGACTATTGCTCTATGGAGTTGTATGTGACTTCTTCTCTAACATAGATCCTAGTAATTGGAGTTATAAGAAAACGAGGTGTTAAAAACCCAGAAAAATAAAGCAAAAAATTAACTTACATTATTCACCAGTCTTTGCTGAAGTTTTGAATCTCATTCTTGGTTTGAGATGACATATGCATGTGTTCTCTGCACATCCTCAAATTATCTCTGATTTTATTGCTGCAACATAAATTAATAATTTTCAGGAGATTGATTACACTAAGGAGGCTGCTCATGTCTAATGAAATAGTTAAAACTAAATCAAACTATGTTATATTATTATGTAGTACTTTGAAGAATGCAAGTGTGCTCATTACTCAATTTCTCAATTGGATGAAATTAAAGAGGATTGGTGTCAATACATTATGGAGCTCGGAATTTTACAAGGTATAATATTGTACTCTTACTTTAATTGATGAGAATTTAAATATGTGTAACTTTGTTTATGTATTCTTTTAATTGAATTACAATCTTTGTGTTTTCAGGACCTATAATGTAGATTTGAAGCAATGCTTTGGTTGGATGCAAAAGTACTAGTATAAGTAATATGTGCATTTGTAGAAAAAATGTAATGATTTGTAATTATAAATAGGTGTATATATAATTTTGGTTTGTAATTTTAAATATATATATTGGTTTGAATTGCCAATTGTTTTGGATATATAATTTTGGTGTAAATTGGTACATTTAAATAGGATAAATTGGATTGATTTGAATCTCCAAATTGTGGTATTTTTCTGAAAAAAATTGCTGGTTGAAAAACAGGTCAAATTCTGGTTGAAAAAACCTGGTAAAAATTGTGGTTTAAAAAAATTTACATAAAATTTTTCGTATACCTTAGACAGCGCTTTTGGTGAAAGCGCTGTCTAAGGTGGGGATTAGAAAGCGCTTTTGACAAAAGCGCTGTCTAAGGTGGACCTTAGAAAGCGCTTTTACCAAAAGCGCTGTCTAAGGTATACCAAAAAAATGTCAAAAAAGGTAGGGCTTAGACAGCGCTTTTGCTGAAAGCGCTGTCTAAGGTATACCAAAAAAATGTCAAAAATGGTAAGGCTTAGAAAGCGCTTTTCCCAAAAGCGCTGTCTAAGGTATACCTTATAATGTTAAAAAGCGTTGTCTAAAGGTACCATAGACAGCGCTTTTCATTAAATATATCCCCCTTTAGACAGCGCTTTTGGTATTACCCAAAGCGTTGTCTAAACCTATAGCAGCGCAGGTTTAGACAGCGCTTAAAAGCGCTGTCTAAGGGCAAAAAAAGCGTTGTCTAAGGTCTTATCTGTTGTAGTGACCCCACTCTCTCTTCAACTTCCCATAGTCTTGGAAATTTCAAACTTTTTCCCGCCTAAACACTCGTTCCTTGAAATCGACATCAGCTTGTTTTCGACGCCAGGACTTATCGACGGTCCTTCGACACGTCTTTCTGCTAGTGTCGACTCGACACTTCCTTGTACCTGCGTCGGCTTGTTTTGGAAGTCTCTGGACACCACCTGCCAGTCGAAATCTAGTGCCAACAAATTGCCCCCTCAAAAGGCCAGTTTCGACTGAGTATTGTGTCGATGGAGAAATCTGGCTTTTTGGTTTCTCACACGATTTCGACGGCTCTCCTTTTTTGTAACCCGTTTTTGTCTTTTTTCCTAACACGTGGCAAGCGCCGCCTGACGTGATGATGGCAATCCTGTCCCAAGATTTCCAAGAAAAATGCCATGATGGCTAGTCTCTTCCAAGTTATGGGCTTTGCCACCAAATACCACTTATTTTCAGAAGTTGGAAAGTCTTGACTTTTCATTTTCTGCATGTGCCCTATAAATAATCCTCTTTAGAAACCCTTTTCACTTTCGCAACTCCTCTTTCACGAAAACCCTCATTTGCTCTAAACAGCTTTGTGATATTTTCCTTCCCTGACGCTTTATTTCCTTTTACGCTTCTCTTCTCCAATGGCTTCCTTAAGAACAACTACCACTCGCATCCCTCAAACCACTGGAAATAACCCTGTTGCGTACGTCATTTCAGAAGCGGAAACACGTCAATCTCTTCCTCAACCATTTTCAGCTGACAAAACAGTGGTATCCAACTGGTGCCGTCAAATGGTTATTCCATTCGCAGTGGAAAATACGCTGTGTGGCTTCCATGGTCCGTTTCCAGACAACAAACCCAGTCCTCAAGAACTCCAGAAGTTCTTCCCTTGTTTTGATCAAACGATTCCACCCGCCTTTGAGAAACGGGGTACCTTGGATCTTAAATACATGGCACCAAAGTCGAGAGTTTTCAGGTCTATGCCAACTCCAGGAAACAAGGATTATCTCGCTTGGCTCGACAAGGTCGAAGGGAAACGTCAACAACAATGGAAGAATTATGGCATCTTCGACGCCATCCATCTCTCCCGAACTGCCCACAGGGTTAACCCTTGTTTCCTCTTGTCGTCGATGTACTTTTGGGAAGGGTCGACAAACATGTTCCACCTCCCTTGTGGTATGCTCACGCCGACACTTTTTGATGTGGCGGCCATTACTGGCGTTTCGCCACTAGGTGAGACTTTCGACCCGACTTGGGAGACGGAGAACGCTTTCGACTTCGAGCGTGCTAGTTTCCAAAACTACATAGAGGATCACCATGACAAAAACTCCCAAGAAGTCTCCGACGAAGAACACATCGCCTTCTTAACCCTCTGGTTATCATACTACATGTTTTGCCCTGGCTCTCTGCAAATAGCCAAAAGCTTCATTAATTTGGCTATTCAGATTCATGAAGGCCGACAAATATCTCTGGCCAAACTCCTGTTGGCCTCCCTTTATCATTCTCTTGGCCTGTCGGCCATGAGACTAGACTTCTACATCAAACCACTAAAGCCTTAAACATTTCAGGGCCTATGTGGTTGTTGCAGCATTGGCTCAACGCCACCTTTGAGCACAAACTGGGATATCCAGCCTCTGCAAAGATGGAGATTCTCAACAAAACACGTTCTGTCGAGGGGTTACGACTAGCCTTGATGACCACTCAAGAAACTCCAAGACAAGCCCTCTTCATGAGGTATCTGAGTATGTTCGTGGAAACTTCATCTTTCGTTCCTGATATGGCGCCATTTGTGGAGCGTAAGTTTGGGCCCGACTGGTTCAGAAACCCGTTCCCTGGAGTCTCACCTCAGGCTGTTGCACTGTCGAATGCTGTATGGTGGGCGTTTCTTACTCCTACCATGATTTCTTTCCGTATCGAAACAGGGAACAATGGGTATGGTTTTATGAACTATTGTCCAAATTTGGTTGCTCGACAATTTGGCTTGAGCCAAATGTTGTCAAAACCTTTAGTGAGGCATCCTGATGATATAGTCCGGTCTGGTCGACGCCTCACTCACGTTGGTCACAAAGCTTGCATGAGGTTCGTCAGAGCCTCTCAACATTTGGAGCTACCGGTTTTCTCCTTCCGTCCTTCCTTTTTCACCACTCAGGAATTTGATGCTTGGTGGTTGGAGTACCAAACCCAAGTTTTCACCCCCAATCTCTTTCTGGCAAACGTGGTCGACGCCTTTGCTTCTACAGCTGGTATCCCTAAACCGTCGACCACCGTGGATGTCGATCCTGTAGATGAAATTTCAACAAATGTAGATCCCAGACTCTTGATTTTATATACATATATTTTTGTAAGTCTGGACTAAAGAGCGGCAATGTTGCTTTCAGGGGTGCAAACGGGAAATAACTACTGGGTCAACTTCCACTAGACCTGCCAAAAAACCTAGGGCCAACCTTGTACAGGTATGTTTATTTCCTTGTTCTGTGGCTTTGTCATCCCCTGGTTTTTATATTATTTCTGCGCAGGTTTCTGAGAAGGCAACGTCCCCCGAAAGGACTGAATCGAACGAGAGTACTCACTCCCGAGTTTTTACTGCAACAGCTCCAGCGTCTCCTCCCGCTACCCCTTTGGCGAGGAAGAAAAAGGCTCCAACGCGACGGACACCCTCAAAAACCAACATCTCGACAGCGGCCCCTGTTGTTTCACGTAACCTTAGGACACTTTCGACCAAATTCCTTCTGTCGCCCTCCCCAAGACAACGACTCCTGTGCAGGTAATTCGACTTTATTTACTTCCCAGTTGACCTTGGGGGTGACGAAGCTCACTGGTATTTTATTTTTTGGTAGGAGCATGTGGTCATTTCGACCACTGTTGGTGAGGGTGATACCGGATCGGCCGCAGACGCTCCCACCGCTAGTGTAGCCATTACGCCGAGTCCCCAAAAGACTGACGAATTTCATTCCCTTGTGCATGAGGAAAACTTGGCGAAGACACCTCCTGCTTCCACTGAAAATGTCGGGCCTGATGATACACTCCTTAAGGTCACTATCATTCCTCCGTCTGCCGTGAGCACCGTCGCCGGAGAGAAACCCCAAATTCCTGAACACCAACCAGAGAAAGCCCCACCTGCTGCTGAGGAATCTCCTACTCGAGAGGCACTCTTAGCAGACAAAGCCACGAATCCAACTGCAACTCTAAGAGCGCTACACAAGCTTCAACAGACAGTTGAAGAGATTTAGCCCACCAGTTCGACCTCGATCCCCACTCCAGAAGTGGATGCTTCTTTCAATCTCAAACTTCAGCAGCTGAGGTCTTGCCTTTTTTAGGAACAGTTTCTGGCTGCCGTTGCTGAGGAATCCGACATAGCTAATGACGTCTTCAACCTCCTGAGTGAACTCTCTGAGTTCCAGCTTCCTGCCCCTATGGCCACCTATCTAATTAAGTTCGAAGCTTTCTTTATTCAAATGGCCAAGGATCTCTCGACGCATCATCAGGCCGACGCCCAAATTCGGTTTCGTCACGACGTCATGAAGCGCGAATGGCATCTTAGTTCCGTTTGTGAACAGAATCTTGGAGACTATGAAACCAAGAAACAAGAGCATTCCAACAAACGCCAAGCCTTCGATCAGCAAATATCTGAGTATCAAGCCCAGATCACGGAGCTGATGAAAAAGATAGCCGAGGTCGAACATCAGAAAGCCTCTTTGGATTCAGCTGAGCCTTTGCCCTCTCAAGAAACCATCGACCACGAAGTTGCTCAGGGCCTTGTACATGTCGAAGTGGCGATGAAGATTAAGGACGCTATCAGCCGTATGCAACGACGAAAGATTATTCTTGAGAGCAAAATAACCCATGAGAAGGTCCTCTTTGATGATTTTAAGGCTAGATTCCCTGAATTCCCTTAGGTTTTATATTGATACAATGTAATGCACCATTTTGTAAGCCATTCTTGGCCTTAAATTTAATGAAATTTATGTTTTGATGCGAACCTCTTGTAGCATGGGTCTGTATTTTTTTAAAAATTTCCCATTTACTCTTAAGACTCGTTGGTCTGCCCCTAACTCCTGTACTTCGTATGCGTTGTTACTGAACACTCGCGTCACCTTAAATGGTCCTTCCCAGTTAGGGGACCATTTTCCCATCGTTTGATCTCGTCGATCCATGGGCAACACCACTTTCTAAACATAGTCGTTTGCGACAAAGGTTTTCTCCTGGACTTTTTTATTGTAGGCCCTGGCGACTCGAGCCTTCTGGCGTAGCAACACGTTTAACGCTACCATTCTTTCCTCGTCTAAGTCTACAAGCTTGTCTAACATCATCTCCCAGTATTGATCCGATGGAATCCCATATTGTCGCTGCACTCTGACAGATTACAAGTGTACTTCCGCAGGTAACACAGCGTCGTGTCCGTAGGTTAGACGGAATGGAGTCGAGTTTGTCAATGCTTTGGGTGATGTCCGACATGCCCACAGCACTTGACTCAGCGTTTTATGCGAGTTCTTTGGCTTGTTGGCAACGTGCTTTTTGATTAAGCCAATTATTACTTTGTTGGCTTCCTTAACCCGACCATTTGCCTGGGCATAGTAAGGCATTGAAGTAACTAACTTGAAACCCGCTTCTGCCGCAAACTCTTACATCTTCTGCCCCACAAACACAGAACCCTGATCTGTTGTGACTGTCTCAGGTATCCCAAATCTATACAAGATATGATTTTGGATGAAGTTTATCACAGCCTCTTGATCCACTTTCACCAAAGGCACGACCTCTATCCATTTCGTGAAATAGTCTATTCCTATGAGGATAAACTTTTGCTGCTTTGACGAAGCTGGCCGAATCTCTCCTATTACGTCCAAAGCCCATCCCCGAAAAGGCCATGGTTTGACAATCACATGTAATTCGCTGGCTGGGACATGCTGGATGTTGGCGTGCTTTTGACAGTCCTGGCAACCTTTCGCGAAATCTATACAATCCTTAAGCATGCTGGGCCAATAGAAACCTTGTCGACATAAAAGCCATTTCATTTTTTGGCCGACCTGGTGAGCCCTACAAGCCCCACTGTGTACCCCCGAGATTGCCAAATATGCATCAGTATCCCCCAGACACTTTAGCAACACCCCTTCTTGAGTTTTCTTCAGTAACTTGTTTCCCATTAGGACATAGCTCATGGCTCTATACTTGGTCCTTCGATCGGTGCTGCCCTGTGGGTTCTCCAGATACTCTATAATTGCCCTTCGCCAGTCCTTTGGTGGCATATCGCTAACAAAAACCTCACAACTTTCTAAACCTTCGACCAAACTCATCGAGTCTTTAGGTATCGACCAGCTTGGTGGCGCGCGTACATTCGACACCATCTTCTTTCTGGTTTCGACGAAGCCTTTCAACTTACCTTCCGACACTTTATACCCCGACACAATTTGCGCCAGTTCGTTAGCTTTCTGGTTTTCCATCCTTGGCACATGCGAGATGCTGACAACTTTGAAATGTTCCAACCAACGCTTCGCCAGCGACAAGTAACTCAAAAGATGTTCACTTACGCATTTATACTCTCTGGTAATTTGTTTAATCACCAATTCGGAATCCCCTTTTATTTCCAACTCTTTGGCTCCCAAGTCTTTGAGTATCTTGAGGCCAGTAATTAAGGCTTCGTATTCTGCCTTGTTATTTGAACATTTTCCATCGACTTTGCATTTAAAGGTAGTTGGAATCCCCTGCGGGGAGATTATTAGGATTTCGACACCTGCCCCATTTTTATGGCTCGACCCATCAAAGTACAATCTCCATGGGGCGATGTCGATGCTATGTATTGACGTTTCGGTCACAGCGTGGTCGACAATGAAGTCAGCCACTATCTGACCCTTCACCGCCCTTAAAGGGACGTATGTTAGGGAGAATTTAGTTAACGCTAGTGCCCATTTCCCAATTCGACTATGCAAAATAGGTTTGGACAGCATATGCTTAATAACATCAAAATGCGACGAAACATAAACATTAACTGGTTTGATATATTGCTTCAATTTCATACATGAGAAGTACAAACAGAGACACAACTTTTCAATCATAGTGTATCTAGTCTCAGCATCTATCAATATCCTACTAAGGTAATAGATGGGCCTTTCGACACCACCATCATCCTCTTGTGCTAACATACTTCCTATGGTCGTGTCCGACGCTGCAATGTACAACTTCATGTTTTTATTTATACTAGGTGGTAGTAGGATTTGAGGCTTTGTAAGATATTCTTTTATCGCGTCGAAAGCCTCTTGTTGTTCTCGCCCCCAGTGGAATTCACTTTCTTTCTTGGTCTTGAGCAGTGGTGAAAACACTTTCGTCTTGCCACTTAGGTTTGAGATGAACCTCTTCAAGAAATTTATCTTCCCCAACAAAGATTGGAGCTGCTTCTTTGTTGTCGGAGACTTGAGATCTAGGATTGCCTTTGTTTTGTTCTGGTTGATCTCGATGCCTCGCTTGTGGACTACGAAACCCAGGAAATCCCCTGTACGAACACCAAAAGCACATTTTAGTGGATTCATTTTTAATCCATATTTTCTCATTCGCTCAAATGAGCGTCGAAGGTGATCGAGGTGACCATCCTATGATGACGATTTTATGACTATGTCATCAATGTATACCTGCATGAAATTCTCAATAAAATCATGAAATATAGCATTCATAGCCCTTTGGTAGGTTGCCCCCGCGTTTTTCAACCCGAAAGGCATCACCACCCATTCATATGTCCCCAAAGCTCCAGGACATCAAAATGCAGTTTTGGGAACATCTTCTTCGGCTATAAGAATTTGATTGTAACCGGAATAATCGTAGAGCATGCTCAAATACTCAAATCCCACGGCTGAGTCGACTAGCATCTCTGCCACGGGCATTGGGTATTCGTCTTTAGGAGTAGCGTTGTTCAAATCCCTAAAGTCAATGCATACTCGAAGGGTCCCATTTTTATTAATAACAGGAACTATGTTTGATATCCACTCTACATACCTCGCAGTTTTGATGAACTGACTTTTGAGCAACCTTTCGATTTCTTGCTTGATCTTCAACGTCACCTCAGGGGCGAAGCGTTGAGGAGGTTGCTTTACTGGCCTCTTGCCTGGCTGGATTGGGAGGCGATGCTCAACTACGCTCCGACTCAAACCAGGCATTCCGCCATAATCCCAAGCAAAACAGTCCTTGTATTCCTTCAACACTTTAACCAGTTTAGCCTTCATGGTTGGTCCTACACTGGTACTCACGTAGGTGGGCCTTTTTGTCATTCCATCCCCTAAGTCGACTTCCTCAAGTGGGTCTTGGGCTTGCATTCTTTGTAGTTCATGATCTAGCCCCTTTTCGAACCCTAGAGGCTCATCGTCGTAAATGCCATCAAGCCTATGATTTTCTTTGTCATGGTCGGCTCCCTTGGTTGCTTGGAGAGTTTTGTCTTTTTCGAGTGCCGACATTTTCCTGTTTTCAGCCAAATAGGCCGAAATCCGAGCCATACCTTCTGACTCAGCAGTCATCTTCACCAGTAGTAGACCACCCCGTTGGTGGAATCTCCATTGGCTCCATACCAGCGTCGGCAGCGTCCCAGATGAACCCATAATCGGGGTCTAGGTTCAGGACACAACCCGTGTCGACGGAGGTGTAAGATCCTGATCTGTCATCACAAGGAGCCACATTGGCTAAGTGCTGGTCAAAAGATTTCTTCGTACCCTTGGCTTCGTCGACTTTGTAATAGCTTTGGTCTACTTCAATATTTTCGACGATGCCATCCTTCCTCCAAATGCTTAACCTCTGGTGCATAGTTGATGGTACTGCCCCAATTCCACGGATCCACTCACGTCCCACCAACAGATTGAAGTTTGCTTTCGACTTGATGACCATGAAGAGCGTCAGCCTGTTGGTCGTCCCTACTGCCAGATCCACTTGGACAACCCCCAGGATGTTACTGGTCTTGCCTTCGTAGTTGGACAAGACCATGTTGTGCTGTCGGAGGTCAGCCTCCGTCTTTCCAATTCTCTTAAACAAACTGTGGGGCATTAGGTTCACAGTCGCTCCACCATCCACAAATACTTTGTTAACCGACACCCTGTCAATCTTTGCCTTTATGAACAACGGCTTCAAATGATACATCATCGCAGGGGTAGGACGTTCGAACATAGCCGTTTGTTCCTCGACCATGCCACTGTTCATCACATAATAACGTAGTGGCTTGTCATCTGTATTTTCCCCTGTGATGAAGTCGTCTTCAATCTCAGAGATCTCCGACACCACGTCATACTCAGCTGGTAGCACCGATACAATACCACAGTTTACCACGAAATCTTCGCCATAGGTGTCGTCATTGGTGTCGTCATACATGTCTTCATCAAAATCACCTTCAGGTGATGGGTCATACTCTTCATCGGACTGAGGAGAGTATTTTGGCTCTTCTTCGTCTAACTGAGGAGTATACTCTGGTTCTTTCTTATTTTCTGCCAACGAAGTGCACTTTGAGCTTTGAGTCGACACCACTTCCTTCCCTCCTGAAGCGTTCAAAGTTACTGCCATGGTCTGGTTCGCCGCCACCTTGCTCTTCTCGACCCATTTTCCTTTCGGGTACTGGCGTTTCTGCACGGATACTCCAACAGCCTTTGCCTTTGAAGTTGTAGCCTCTCTTTCAGCCTTCTTTTTTTGCTGATAGCGCCTCCACTGGGTCCTGGTCATAGGGTTCTTTCCTTTGTAGTTGGGGGACACCCTATATCCTGCTTGCTCGACCCTTTCATCAGCGACATTCCCTTCCTTCTCTAAATCAAGAGCTTTCCACTTTGGCCTCTTGCTTCCTTTCTGATTCACCGGGGCCATCCACCTTTCCTGTGGGGAGTTTGATGGGGGCACAAAAGTTTTGGGTCTTGCCTCTTGCAACAACTTTCTGTACTCTTCGTTTCGACGAGGGACCCCGCTCTTGTCGAACACAAACCTTGGGACGGGTGGCTTGTTATCTGACAGCACTTCTTTCTTGCTTTCCTCGTACCTCTCAGCAGCTTTCTTATCGAACACGGCATTACACCTAGGGTATAGTGCGACTTTGGAGCCGCTTATCCTGCACTTTTCCTGAAAATCTTCCAAACTTTGACCAGCCTGGGGGTACACTTCTTCGAGTCTGCCCTTTTCTTTCTTGTCGGAACCCTCAGTAGTTTCGACCATCATGTATTCCACCACTTCAACCCTTGATGGTTTGTCAAGGCCTTCAGTAGCTTCGACCATCAAACACTCGTACACTTCTGAATACAAAGCCTCTTCGACCTTCAGTGGGTCAGTGTCCACCTGCATCTTCGGCTTCTCGCCAAATTGGAGTCGACCCTCCTTCAAAGCCTTTTGCACCAAATCCCTGAAAAGAACATATTGAGCTGTTTTATGACCAAGGAAATTATGAAACTTACAAAATCCCCTCTTTTTCTTTTGTTCTAGAGGAGGGTCTTTCAAACCAGACGGAATAATAATTTGACCATCTTTAACTAGTAAATCAAATATTTCATCACATTTCGAAACGTCAAAAGTATAAGTTTTAGCGATGTATTTATCCGTCTTGTTAGTTTCTGTGGGATTTTTCCCATTCGATGGTTTCAACAACTTGCATGTATAGGGAGGTCCTGGCTTAAGTTCAGCCACGTGGATCTCGCTTTCATCGACGGATTCTTCTTCGTCGGACGAGTATTCGTCTGCAGCCACATAAGCCACTTTTTCCTTTTTTCGGTATCTGTTAGACTGAGCTTTTTCAGCTTTCAATCTTTCGACCTGGCGAACCCGGTCAGCTAATTGCGCCATATCTCTAAGATATTGCGTGTCCAACTTTTTCCTGATCGAATAGTCTAGGCCGCCAGCGGCCATTTCGACTAACTCATGTTCAGGGACTTGAGTAAAGCAACGTGCTTTCAAAAGTCTAAACCTATTTAAGTACTGGTCTACTGACTCCACGGCCTTGCGTTTGATGCTTGCCAAATCTTTTAAGCTTATTTTTTACTATCCCATATAGAATTATTCGTGAAAAAGCCTCTCCAATTGTGCCCATGTGTGAATGGACTGTAGGGGCAACGTGGTGAACCACGTGAACGCATTCTTTGTGAGAGAGCTTGGGAAATATTTCAGTTTCAAATTCTCATTATTCGCTATATCACCCGCTTCGGTTTGATACCTAGCGACGTGTTCGACGGTGGACTCTTCTGTTTCCCCAGCGAACTTGGTAAACTTTGGCACTTTCCATCCCCTAGGTAATTCTGTTTGTAGGACAAAATCTGGCAAAGGAGATGTATAGGTTGGTCGTCGAAGGCCCGGGTTCGTCCCATTACGGACCATGATATGTTCGACCACAGCTTCCAAGTTATGTTCTCTAGCCAGAGCGTCCTGTCGAACCTGTTGGACAACAAAATCGGGATCTTGGTGCCTATGGACGATTACAGGTGGTCTTTGAATCCTCCTAGGATCTTCGAACTCGTGGGGTTGTTCTATGGTTTCGTCGAAGACTTCGTCCTGACAAGGTGGCGTCACCGGTCGCGGTGGTGGGGTCTGTCGACCCTGAGCCCTAGGTGCGCCTAATAAATCACCGATTCGTGTCATCTGAGTTGCCAGTTGCTGGTAACTCTGGGTTGATTCTTGTATCAATGGCCTTAATATTGTACCCATCTGTTGAGTCAACATGTGAACCATCTCATGGTTACTCTCGTCCATTTGTTACCTCATGACCGCGACGGAACTCGAGGTAAAAGTCAGTATGGATTGAGAGGACATGTTGAATCCCGGAGGTCGAACCATCGGGTTCGACAAAGGTCCTATCCCTTGATAAGTCAAAAATACTGGGGACGAATTCTCTCCAAACAAATGCCCGCTAGAATGCACACTTGACATGAACTCTGGTGGGATTCCATACGATCTAGGTATGGGCATGGTGATACTAGGCATATATTGCCCCGTAGTCCCAACCGTTGTCGGCCTAGGGTCGTTTCGACGCGGTGTTGTAATTGGTCCGCTAGGGGAGGTTGACACTGCTGATATGGTACCAAAGCCAACATCAGTTGTGTGTGTCCCTACCGCCGTTTTCGTCGGAGACGGTTCTACGTTTGGTCGTGGTGTTACCATCTTACCACTACGCAAAAGCATATACTCAATTCACACGTGTCCCACCAGGTGTGCCACTTTGTTCTCCCGCGCGAACAAACTCTGGCCTTCCGTCGTAGGTTCGCTTGCGGGACCGGCCAGACGAATCCCAGAACTTGGAATTGGAAGCGTATGTTTGTATTACGTTTATATTTGTTTAAGTGTCACGCCTAAGTGACTTGGGTGATGCAAAAAATATCTTAACGGTTGCGAGTTGGTTTGCAAGAAAAAACAGAGAAATGCAAGGGAAAACAGAGTGGAAAAAGAATGAAATAAGTAAAGACTTTAAATTATATACGGAAAATAAATTGCATTAAGTAAGATTTGGACGCAAGTATACATTTGTTTGCGGGAGTGAACTCGTTTCTCTCTAAGCTTGGTACTTTGAGTATTTTCCCTTTACAATGTGAAAAATGCGACCCTAAAAATAGAAAAAACAATGCCTTATATAGGCCTAAAAAATAACTGTTTGTCTGCCCAAACGTTTTCTGAAGCTGACACGTGGCACCCCACTCTCTCTTCAACTTCCCATAGTCTTTGAAATTTCAAACTTTTTCCCGCCTAAACACTCGTTCCTTGAAATCGACATCAGCTTGTTTCCGACGCCAGGACTTATCGACGGTCCTTCGACACGTCTTTCTGCTAGTGTCAACTCGACACTTCCTTGTACCTACGTCGGCTTGTTTTGGAAGTCTCTGGACACCACCTGCCAGTCGAAATCTAGTGCCAACAACACCCTAATAAAAAACCAACCATTTCCCTCTAGCAAGTAACCCTTAAACAACGACACCTTTTCGCGGTTAGACAACTTAGATGGTTCCCATCGAGCACGATGGATGTAAGGGGTGTTAATATTTTCCCCTTGCATAACCGAATTCCGAACCCGACATTGGTTGCAATGACCATACCATATCCACTACTACGGAAAACACATTTAATAACGCCCGCGTTACTACGGATATTCGATGAATCGTTGTAATATGTGATATTTAGGCGCATGCATTTTTTTTATTTAACCACCTATAACCACAGTTGATTTAATACCCGTGGTGAAAAGTGGCGTATGGTCATGAGTTCAAATCCCAGCACCAACATTTTTGGCTATTTACTTATTTTTTTTAAATGCTGACAGAATTTTCACCACGTGTATTTAAATCAACCGTGGTTATAGGTGGCTCCTTCTTTTTTTAAAGATATATATAATGCTCTTAGTTCATTCACTTTTGCCCTATACGTACTTAGACAAAATTCATCTTCTGCCTCCAAACATCTTCCATTTATGAAACATTATTCATCCACTAAACCAACTTGAAAACATCATTTCTTCCCCAAACGAAACTCAGAAACATTGCTTCCATTAACGTGTTACAGTTTATTACTGTTTAACGATTCTACAGGTAAAATGCTATTATTTAACGATTCTATTTATTTATTTTTTTATTGTTGTTTGTGTTATTTTTGTTGTTATTGTCGTTGTTATTGTTGTTGTTACTTTTGTTGATGTTCTTGTTGTTTTTATTATTGTTGTTGTTGTTGTTGTTGTTGTTGTATCTCTTGTTGTTCTTGTTGTTATTCTTATTTTTGTTCTTGTTGTTGTTATTGTTCTTGTTATTGTTCTTATTGTTCATGTAGTTCTTGTTATTGTTGTGGTTGTTGTTGTTATTGTTCTTGTTGTTGCTCTTGTTGTTCTTGTTGTTATTCTTATTTTTGTTCTTGTTGTTGTTATTGTTCTTGTTGTTTTTGTTATTCTTATCGTTCTTGTTGTTGTTTTTGTTGTTCTTGGTGTTCTTGTTGTTGTTATTGTTGTTGTTCTTCTTGTTATTATTCTTATTATTCTTGTTAATCTTGTTGTTCTTGATGTTGTTGTGTTGAAATATTTAATATTGTATATTGTGATGAAAGTTATAAATGTAGTCAGGCAAAATATGTGGCAAAAAAAATGTTGACAAACCTTTCACAACGGGTATTTAAAACAACTGTGATTATAGGTAGAACGCTTTTCAGTTTTCTACAACGGTCATATGACCGTGATTGTATGTAACGCATATAGAACCACACGCTACGTAACAACGGTTGGTCTTGCGTGATAATATATCTTTTTTAACCGTTGTTGTATGTGTTTTTTGTAGTAGTGATCCTTTCCGTCTGTGAGTTTTATCGATGCTTTCCATTTCCCGCTATGGGAATAAATAAATTTCGGTGGCGACTTTGTTAATCCATCCGCGAGTGTGCGATTGCATTTCTCAAGGTCATGTTTTCACTTTCTGAGGTCGTGTTCTCACATTCAGAGGTACGACAGTTTGGCTTGGAAAAAGATGAGGAGACATCAAACAAAATAAAGAGGGATGCTAGGATTGGCTTTGAAACATAAATCTAAGAACTGAAGATCACTATTAAAGACCGAGAAAATCGCTTAGCATGCGAGAGGTTGGAGAAAGAAAGGATTAATCGAGATTACCTTCATGATAAGTTCCAACTGGACGGGGCCATTTAATAAATTAGATCTTTGAGGAGTGGGGAAGCCTATAAAGAGTTGGTGAAAACATGCACTCTGTCGCCGTGAGAATAGGAGACCATAGCTATTGTGTTAGCTAGCTTCACAAAACTTAAGATATCACCACCGATCTTTAATTTATCCAAGGGAAGGGGTAAGGAAAGAATAACCCATAAATATGCAATGCAAAGACAAAGCAATAAAGAGATATAAGGTTCGGGGGTTGGTTATACTAAGGAAAAATATTAGCACCCTAAGTATCTATAGCATCCTATAGGAACCTCTTGTTGTATCTGTGTTATTATTAAGTTGTTTGCTACTTGAGATTGATTGGGGAGATGAGAAGAGAAATGTTTTTTATTGTTTTTGTGTTTGGCAAGACACAAAGTCTTGTGCCTACGTACCAATGAAGGATTAAAACCTCGTAGTTTGGGGTATATATTGAAAAGGGTTTATTATGGTGGATTTTACTGAAGAGGTGAAATAAAAAAATTAAGTCTTTTGGAAACTTAGTTATCAAGTTTTGTTAAAAAGATAAAAAAACAAGATTTAAATATTAAAATAAGAAAAATAATAAATAAATTAAAAATAAAATAAACTATGATAAAATAAATAATCTAAAATAAATAATAACAAAAAATAATCGGTTTAAAACAAAAAATTGGACCGGTATCGAAGTGCTCGAAATAATAAAATGAGTACACCAAAATGATCAGTGCGAAATAAACGACTTAGAAAAATACAACGTTTGGTAAAATTTCAAAATAAATTTTACTTGGTTAAATGGATCAAACTAATAAAAAATGCAGCCAAAAAGCAGTCAAAAAATTACAACGAGCACGCCAGTTAAACTACGTGAAACATAGATTAATATAATTGACGTTTGCAAGCTCGAATTTGGAATTTTTCGTCCACTGATTTTACGCACAGTTGACTTTTAGTTTGGCCAATTCGCTGTAAATCTAACAAGTTTATTCCAGCGGATAAATTGGCCATTATGCGAGATGAGATGCATGATAGACTATACAGATAATGCAAAACGAAGCGGGATCTTAGGGATACAAATTAGGGTATGACACCATTGATACTATTTTACCATACATACATCATTCTTCCCAGTTGGCATAAAGGGAAAAGGAATGAATCACTAAATATCTTTTAAATTTTTTTACGGATACATCACTACATCAACACATCATGTATACCGTGACATATACTTTTTTCTTTTCATTTTTACAAGGTTATAAGACAACCAGTGGTGTAGCAAAATAGAACACAGAAAGACTCTTTGAGAATTAACAATTTCTAGAATATAAAGTGTTTAGAAATTCTAAGTTCAACTTGTGTTTTTTATTTGACTGAGTAACAACTCTTTGAATGTCAATGGTTCACTATTTTTCTTCAAGTCTTTACCTTCTTAAATAGAGATAAAAAAAAGAGTCATTGAAGAGTTTGCACAAGAGAGTCTTTGAGAAGCATGATTTAGAGTCGTTGACATGTTTCTTAAAAATGTTAATATCATTGAAAGCTTCTTTTTTTTTTTGTTGAAATCCCTTTGCTACAAAAGATATTATTTGTTGCATCTCAACTATCTTATGCAGATTTTTGCTTAAGTATTCATGTGATTAGAAGAAGAAGAAATCCTCGATCCTTGCGTTGACTAGATCTTCAGAGTCTGACTCTCTAGAGCCTGACTCTTCAGACTTTGTATTTTTAAAGTCTAGATCTTCATATGCTGATGTTATTTAGAGGCTGGCCTCTTTCAGAGTCTGGTCTTCAACTTCTGATCTTCTAGAATCTGAATTGTTAGCTTCTCTTTACACGTCCAATCTCAGAATCAGTACTAGGTTTTTTTCATAAATTTTAGTCTATGGTCCTGCACACTTGAACATATGTTAATATACCATATTGTTCTTTAAATACTTTGTTATCATCAAAACCTTAGAAATAGGGTACAAACCAAATTTTGTTCCAACATACAACACCATCAACCAACATTCTCACTTGAATGAAGGTTGCCTGGTTAGTGTTCTTACTAAAAAACACTAAAAGGTTGAATTCCTTGTTATTAGTCAAGGAGAGTCTAAAATGATTGGCTGGAGTGTCTGTTATGTGTTTCTTTGATGATTTTGGTCTGTTCTTCACCCTCCAAGCAATCTTATATTTATATGGCTCGACCTTCTCCTCCTTAATCCTTTTTTACTCTTTCACATCCCTCATAAATACATCCTTGAGTAATGTCTGATGCCCTTATAAATTATATGTAACGTCTCTCCTATCAATATTATGACTCTCATGTCATCATGGAAAATTTTGTAACGGTCTCTTGCGACTCTTCATATGGTACCTCTAACATTGACATCGGACCCGACTTGTACGTATGAGATAGCCTCCAGCTGATATGAGGTCGGCCCCGACTTGTTTGTTTTAGTACTCCTAACCAGACTCCGACTTCTACGTATGATCATTCAACCTACTTGCTACGTCGTGCTCGGCTTTCCTACTAACTCGGCCTCAAGGAATTCTGGGATGTACAATAAACTTCTTTTAATCTTATACATTGATTGGTCAAACTAATTTATGGGATGTACATAAGCCCCCCGATATGAGATCTAAAAGATTGAAATGTTCGGACAAAAGAATCCCAGAAATTTCATTCTTATCTAGCCTTAGGGTCGAGGTATTCTTTAGTCCTCTCATGCCATGGTACCTCTTTTTAGTGATGTGGTTTAATCATGGCAGACGTGAGGGCGCATCTTTATCAGATTCTCTCTTTCTTTAGTAATGATGACTTTTATGGGAAATTGATCCTATTTAGTGATCTCAAACACTTCATGTTTTTAGAGTCCTTAAAAGGATTCCTTCCCTAATTAAAGTCATCTCCTCACCTTCTGGCTAATCATCCACTGGAGTAATTTATTCCTTTTTCAAGGCAATCTTCAGGGTTTCCATTCGTTCTTCAAGATCAAGTATATATACTTTTTACTTTTCTGTTCTACATTCTTTTCTTTTACTTAATGACTATTGTTTATGCATGTGATGATAACGCAAATGTATTAAGAACCTTAAGTATTCGAGAAAGGAAAACTCTTTGAGACTTTTATGTGAGAGGACATAGGGATACTTTGAACCAAGTTGAGTTTGATCGTATTGTAAAGGAGGTTTACGGTAATATTTTCGCCTCTTTTAACGATTCTGATTCTGAATCTTCCTCATCAAGTTCATCGGTAGAGGTGTTGATGGAGATTGCGGACTCGATTGATCAAGAAGTGATGAGTTACGATCATAATTCCATTGATGAGGTAGAGATTGCAAAACTCTGATCTTTGAAAAAGGTCTCCTCTACTTGAAACAAAGATGATGTTATTTTGGATCCCTGTATCCCAGGGAACGTGTTTGTATAGTTTGTCCTAGAGGAGTCAAAGATGACTATTTTCATTTCTACGCTGGGGTATTGGAGGATTTTAAAATCCATCTTCCCTTTACCTATTTCAAATCCGATCTGTTAAGAACCTTGAATACTGCCCCTTCCTAACTTCATCCTAATAGTTGGGGATTTATCAAGGCTTTAGAAATAGTTTGTGAGGTCATAGATATAGAGACCACCATAATCTTGTTTTCTCTTTTTTTGAAATCAAGGATGTTGAGAAAGGTGGCTGGGTGACAATTAGTGGCCTTCCCGGCAAGAGTTTTCTCCAAGCATATACCACCAATTACAAAAGTTTCAAGGATTGGTTTCTTCGAGTTAGGTGTGGGCCGAGATGTCCTTAGGTAATGTATGCGCTAGATGGATCTCATTGTTTTCCTATTTATTGGACTGGAAATCTACTTTCGGAATCTGGGTTTGATTTTGATAAATTAAATGACTAAGAAGTCAAGTCTTTGGCCATATTAGATTTTTTTCGTATGATGAAGGTCCGAGATCTATTGGCATTACCCGAAGAACAAGTTCTTCCCTTTCTGGGTAATACTCATTTATTTTATTTTTCCATTACTTAGTGTATTACCCTACATTCTCCTAACCCCATTCCCATCTTTTTTGTAGAAAAAAATGACTAACTTGTTCGTGAAGGAATAGAAAAGGATGATGTTAGAAGCCCGGGCAGCGAGAAGAGTAGTCGACCAACTTGCTGCTTTGTTGAACCTGTCTGGCTTAGAAACCTGGATATTGAAGAAAAGAAAGATACCTTAAACAGTTGCGCCACTGGATAACTCTCGTCCGAACTCCCCAAAGAGGATGAAAACTTTGATGAGTGACGAGGTTTGCAGAGCCAGTTGGGAAATTTCCTCTTTGATGCGTGAGGCTGGTGGAAGCAACCAAACCAAACCATCCAATGAATTTAAGTTCTAGAGTAACATCTTTGACAAATTGAAGTTCCTCTATAATCATCTGAATGCTACGGAAGATGTGATGTTCTGAATCGATTAAGACCGGAGATAATTACGAGCAAAACGAGATCAAACTTCGTCAAGAGATCACTCAGTTGAAGGAACAATAGAAGATGCAGACAGATAAAATATCCGACCTGGAGAAACAATTGCTGGAGGAGATGACCAAGAGGAAGAATTCGTAGCCTAAGAGTCAAGAGTTGCAGTCAACAGTTGACAAGCAATCCGAGGAGATAAAATCAACTCGAGACTCAAATGACCAATTGCACAGATCTTTGCAGAAATCTCAAACTGACGTCCTTGATGTAGGAGATGATGCTTTTGACAAGGCAAAAGCTCAAGTCTTATGCCTCCATCCCGGGCTTCATTTGTCTGAGATGGACTTTTTCAAAGTTATGGTCGATGGCCGCCTCGTGGATATGAAAGAAGTCGAGCCTTCTCCCGTTGTTGATTTGACCAAGGAAGACCGGGCTAATGACACCAACCTCGAAGTTGTCGGTGAGGATAAGAATGAAGAATAATCTTGTTTCTATTTCCTTTTTTGTTAGTCATCAATTAGGATGCGGTTTGTAATATTTTTAAGAATGTTGTCTGCTTTTCCTTTTTGTTTTGTATCTGGGTGTCATACCCTAAATTTTGACCACTCGTTGTTTATTCGACTGTGTTTTCACTTCGTGTCATCTGCATACCATATCATCTATTTTTGTCATGCATACTGTTTGAATTTTCAGTCGGAATATACGCGTTGAAATTTCAGTCGTTTTAGTTAATTATACGAAAAATCGATGAACGGACATTTTTTCAATTGAACTTGCAAATGTCCATTATTCATCTATCTTTCGCACAATTTAATCGATCTCTCATTTTTGTTTTATTTTACATATAAAATAAAAATAAAAAGTAAAAAAAAAATCATCAAATATATATATATATATATATATATATATATATATATAATTTTTTTGTTTATATATATATATATATATATATATATATATATATATATATATATATATATATATACTTATATTTTTATTTTTTAGAAAAAATATATATATAAATTCATATAGTTGTTTTTTTTAATAAAATACAATTTTGTTTTTTATGAATTTTTGTTTTTAATGTATTTTGTTTTAAATGACTTTTGTTTTTAATACAATTTTGTTTTTCATCTAATTTGTTTCTTATGCCAAATACATTTTTGTTTTACATAACATAAATTCTTTAACAAACTAATTCAAAGTCTTCATTCTTCATTCAAAGTCAAGTTCAAAGTTTTTATTTTATGACTAAACATACTATATCATTTTCTTACTAACTTAGTCTCATTTTTAAACTTGATCACCAAGTCATGTTTTCCTATAAATACCATATAACTTCTCATTTCAAAATTACACCTAACTTGCTTTTAAGCATGTTTCTCTTCTCTCACTCTCATGAATTCTTCTCATGTAACTTAGAAAAAGGAAAGGAAAAATGTAGTACACACACACAAGGGTGGTGCGCTACACCCCCTTCACCAACAATGTTTTTTTTCTCATTTTTCTTTTCATATTTCTTCACACATGTTTATTTAATATTTATTTTATTAAATAATTGTTAAAAAAATAAATTATTTATTTAGTTTTACTAATATTAATTAGTGGTTTTTACTAAATATATTTCAATAAATTAATTTGTGTGATTAATCATTTAATTGTTTAATTAATTATCATTCGATTATTTGATTTCATCTTTGTTAAATACATGGCTTATTCTTAAGCTTGTTTTCAAAAGAATTATTTGTAAATTAAATAAGTGTTCACCTCACTTATGATTTCAATTCAATTCTAACCATTTAATGAGAACAAAGGCATTTCTATGTGATCTCTGGTTTTCTCTGTTTGTTTGTGGTTTTTCATCTGATGCAGGAATTCTTAATCAATATCTTGACGATCATTGGATGCTTAAAAGCTTTGTCGGGTATCTTAGGCTCGTCTAACACTCCTCTGCTTGCGTGAAAATTCACCGATGTCCGGTGTACTCTATATTAAATCTTTGCTTATGCATCATGTTTATGATTAAATAATTTTTTTTTTAAAAACACTCATGGGCCTCTAATAGAGTGTAAGACCCAATCTTGTTGTACATAAACCTTTTTGGGCCTCAGTCATTGTATAAGTCCCACTGTGTTTTCTAAAACCGCGGTGCGATCGTCACCCTTTAAACATTTTAATATGGGTCTACCCTTGTGTTGTAAGTCCCATTTCTTTTCTTTTAAAACATTCTTTGGGCCTCTAATAGAGTGTAAGTCCTATCCCTTTTGTAAGTAAAATAATTTGGGCCCACTACGCCAAAAATAGCCTTAGGCAGCACTAAAAAGACAGCGCTTTTATCACAAAGCGCTGCTATAAGGAATAAAAAAAAGCGCTGGTAAAGGATACCTTTATAAAGTGCTTTCTAAAAGCGCTGCTAAAGGCCGTAAATAGTCT